>CM059342.1:4585431-5908607 GCA_030340685.1 Protosalanx chinensis | reverse complement strand
CCATCATGCAGTATTACTTGTATTACTTCACTTACGTGCAATACTCAAGTGTTATATTCATATTCTGTATTAAGTGCAATATTTTTCAAGTGTCTGTTGTTCAATATTCCCCCATGGTGGTCTTGTTGTTATTACGCACATTACGTGCAATACTGTAATTCTGTAATTCTCCTCAAGTGCAATACCTGTCTATATGTCTATAAATCTACTTATTTTACTGGACTTTATCGTGCCCGCCTATTGTTATTGTTATTATTGTTATATTACCCTGCAACTCTTTGTGCTGTACTTTACCCTGCTGCTGTTGTGAACTGCAATTTCCACCCCTGGAGGGCAAATAAAGGTTTATCTAATCTAATCTAATCTAATCTAGAATTCCACCCTTCCATGTTAAAACAGCTTTGCTCACTGACCTCCAGCAGACACACCAAGGTGATGGTTTGACTGCAATGAAACGCTCAAACGTGAGAGACATACATCTCACTCCTTCGCCTCCCTCTCTCTCTGCTCTCTCTCTCCTCCCTCCCTCCCTCCCTCCCTCTCCCTCTCTCCTTCGCCTCCCTCTCTCTCTGCTCCCTCTCTGCTCCCTCTCTGCTCCCTCTCTGCTCCCTCTCTCTCTCTGCTCCCTCTCTCCTCCCTCCCTCCTTCCCTCTCTTCTCCCTCCCTCTCCCTCTCTCTCTCTCCCTCTCTCTCTCTGCTCCCTCTCTCCTCCCTCCCTCCCTCCCTCTCTCTCTCTCCCTCTCTCTCTCTGCTCCCTCTCTCCTCCCTCCCTCCCTCTCCCTCTCTCTCTGCTCCCTCTCTCCTCCCTCCCTCCCTCCCTCCCTCCCTCCCTCTCTCTCTCTCTCTCTCTCTCTCTCTCTGCTCCCTCTCTCCTCCCTCCCTCCCTCCCTCCCTCTCTCTCTCTCATCCCTCCCTCTCTCCCTCCCTCCCTCCTCCCTCTCTCCTCCCTCCCTCCCTCCCTCCCTCTCTCCTCCCTCCCTCCCTCTCTCCTCCCTCCCTCTCTCTCCTTCCTACCTCCCTGTCTCTCCTCCCTCCCCTCCCCTCTCTCCCTCTCTCTCCTCCCTCCCTCCCTCCTCCCCTCCCCCCTCTCTCTCCTTCCCCACTAGTAAAGTGCTGACACAGGACAGTCCGCAGCCATTGGCTGCCTGCCAGGAGGCTGCTATGGTGTGTACACATATAAACAGCTATTGATTGGCTACACATTCCAAGCATTCCATTAACTCCATATAGGCGTAATTAAATGAGGCGGATGGGTTGAAGGCCGGGCGTCTGGTGGATTGATACCAGCCCCAGGTGGGTGTGTCATCCAGGCTAGCTTAGATGAACAAAAATTTAACACAAGTAAAAGTATGGGAGGAAATGCATCTGCCTATGTGTGTGTGTGTGTGTGTTCATGTGTTTGTCTCTGTATGTGTGTGTGTACGTTAGGGGTGATCTATAACAGCCAAAGACTTGTAATTAGAGAGCTGATCAATAAAGCAAGATCCGTTATTAATTAGAAGACAATGTAAGGGATTGTTCTGTCAGCAGATAGTTAAATCTGTCTGCCCGTCATGGCCCGCATCAGATTCAAAACCCTGGTACTGACCTTCCGGGCGGTAAACGGGACTGCCCCGACCTATATCAACTCTCTCCTCCAGCCCTATACCCCCACCCGCCACCTACGGTCATCTGTTGACAACCGTCTAGTGGTACCCCCCCCTCAAGAGCGCCAGAGCGCAACACAAACTCTTCCACTGCCTGGCTCCCCAATGGTGGAATCAACTCCCGACCTCCATCAGAAGCACGGACTGCCTTCTAACCTTCAAAAGAAGGCTTAAAACTCACCTATTTAGAGAATTTAATGGCACTTAACAATAGTATGTCATTTCACCTGATCTAATGTATTATGTGTTGTATCTCTTGCTTTATATTCATAATCGTTGTGTTATGCATTTATAGTTCTTCCTTTGGCACTTATTGGTTCTCATGATGTATGATTCACGATCTAAAAATCCGACTGTGTTCGGGGTCTATCACGTTGCTTTGCTCAATGACTGATGCTCTTTGTAAAAGCTCTCTCTTGTAAGTCGCTTTGGATAAAAGCGTCTGCTAAATGAATAAATGTGTAAATGTAAATGCCTGTCTGTCTGCCTGCCTGCCTGTCTGTCTGCCTGTCTGTCTCTCTGTCTGCCTGCCTGTCTGCCTGTCTGTCTCTCTGTCTGTCTGCCTGTCTGTCTGTCTGTCTGTCTCTTTGTCTGCCTGTCTTTCTGTTTGTCTGTCTTTCTGAATTTCCTTATTCCAGAGTTCGTTTAACAGGGTGTTGGAGTGAAGGTGACAAGTTTACTGTGAGAAGGAGATCACAGCTCTAACACTTGGAGTGATGCTAACAGACTTCAGGCTCGTCATGTAGCAGGCCTGTTATCTGGGCAAGTCTGCCAATCCTCCCTTCTCCAACAAGGTGAAATATCTGTCTGTAACCATCTCCATCCCTCCCCCTCATTAAAACGCTATCGGCACGGGGTGTGACACCACCGATCGTTCTGGGAAATGCAAATGACAGACTAATGTCTCTGATTTAGCATTTTGCCAGGCTAGTAGCTCCATAAATATACATGTGGACCATTAGTAACTCACAATTAGCCCCCATTAGCCAGAGCTGCTGGCTGTTCAAATAGCTCACAGTGGCAAGATTAGACATGATGATGGAAATCAGAAATCCTGCAGCAGAATCTTTGAATCAATAAATACAATAAAAAAAACTCTGCAAAGGAGACCTTTAACCCCTTCATGAAGAAATTATTTAATTGAGTCTCCACTTCTCTGGGTCAGTCTTTGAAAAAAAAAAGTTTGAAATCCTAATTGGGTTGCATGCATCTGATAGCATCTCTTGATGATTATGAAATCAAACTCGTTGACTCAAATAACTTGTTCAAACGGAGAGTTCCCAGCATCAACAAATGCAAAACTGAGCTTTTTGCTCATGTAACACTGAAAAAAACCACAGTTGTGAGCTGTAATGTACAATACACTGTAGGCTGATATTAATAATACATTTACTTTTGAAAACAGTATCAATCTTAGTGATCAGAATCACTTTTAATATACGCCGAAGGTCTGTGACATGGACCTACTATATAAACTGTGTCTGTGATAGATCATGTTTCAATAGTTATAAAATGATCAACTTTCCTCACATTCTAGGATTTATTGCGACATTATATTATTAGATTCATGTTTTAGAAACACTAGGATACAGAAAGACAGACTGGAAGTTTATTTATGAACTCGTCTCTGTTAAGTACGAACAGTGGTTCTTTTTTTTGTTACCCATGAGGTAACGTCGTGTTAATTAGGAGCAGGGGCGGATCTACGGGGGGGCAAGGGAGGGCAGCCGCCCCCCCCACTTGAGAGCCTTGCCCCCCCAGCTGCCCACGTACTGTTGTCCCATGACCCCCTGCCAAGACCTCTTGCCACCCCTTTGCCCCCCCGGGTAACATTTTCTAGATCCGCCCCTGATTAGGAGTGAGTCGTTGTATGCGCGTCCCATAACCGAGCGCCTGGAAGCCGAGAATCGACCATATTTGTAGTCCACTACAACACGGTATTGTAGTTCTTTTTTGTTCAATCAGTGTCTGGCGGGTATTTGTGCTCTGGCTGTCACATTATGATTGTGATGATGATGATGTTAGAGATTCGGAAGTTCCAGGAGGTTCCCATCAGTTAAGAAGGCTCATTTGAAGAAGAGACACAGAGCGGATGGTTGAGAATATTGAATCACCTGAGATGGATGAAGAGAGCATCAAAACTACAGACCTGTAAGATTTGATTCAAAAACACCTACCACACACACAGCATATTCTTCACACTCTCTTCACGCAACAAATTTCAACAATGCCAAATCAATCAATCAAATTGAAACTGGTGTGCAGAAGTGTTGGCCAGTTACAGGCTTGAGTGGGATTTACATAAGTGACTAGTCTCTATAACCTGTGAAATTGATGTGGGATCTGTTGATGTCTGTAGGAATCCTGAGGACCTGCAGGGTATGATTTCTGAGGTGAGAGTTAAGCTGAAGGAGGACCGTAGAGTCTCTGAAGAGCTGGAAGTCACCATCTGCAGCCAGAGAAAGACCATCAGCAACTTGGTGGGTGTGCAGAAAGTTCAGGTTTCACACACACATACATACATACACACACATTTATTTACATGTTTTAAAATGAAAAATATGAATGATTGACTGCTTGGGGTTTGACTCAGGAACAACTGCAGGAATACAAACTCGCCCTTGATGCATGCTGTCAGGACTTGGATCAGGTAGGATCTGTCTCCGAATGTGATATCAGACAGAGTTTCTGGAAGATCTTTCCTGCTCTGGCAGAGTCCTGCATGTGGCTTTCTACTCTGTGTTATTACAAAGAGGGTTTGATGTCTTTCTGTTTTATTTGTAGAGATGGATGACCATCCAACAGTTGGAATGTACCATTGAAGAGCTCCTCACAACTATACAGGTATAGTAGAATGCGTTCTTTCATTGCTTTTCTTTCCCATTGACATTGTGACGACAGCGTAGGCACGTTCATTCTTGACCTTGAGTGTGTGTTTAGTGGCTGAGGACCAGCAACCAAGACATAGAGGTCCAGCTGGAGAAGGCTGAGGTGTAAGTGTGCACAACACCACATCTGACTCACATCACATGCCCACTTTGCTACTACATCTCCATGCCGCTGCTAAATGAATCTGAATCTGATGGACAGGTTTGTTGAACCCCACGTTGACCAGCCCATCTCCATGGAAGAAGAGGGACAGCTGCCTCACTCATACGTAAGTGAAACCCTCTATGACGGTCCTCTGCCTCTCTCCACCTTCCTGTGGCAGTGAGTAGCACTGCAGAGAGCTTTTTGTTTAGCCAATAGATCCTTGCCCTCATACCACCATAGTGAGCAAACCCTGAAAGTTTAGAGTGTTCCTTACCTTAAAGATTAGCTTCCAGAAACCTTTGCTGACAAGTCTGGTAATTCCGTAGGTTGAGTTTTCTGATGTGGAGGAAGAGCCGATTGCTCCAGAAGTAGAGAGGAAAGAGCAGGAGCCCAGCGTGGACGTGGATGTCCAGACCAAAAGGTGCATTACCAGTTCAGTGTAGAGAGAAAGGGTCGGAGTTTATACGGTCCAAATTCCTGGATCACTTCCCCTGTTGTCCTGTCTGTCTTCAGAAGACACACCCACATTACAACCATCTAAACAACATTCTCAGTTGTTTTCCACTGTATCTCTTGTCTTCCTGTTCTCGCGCTCCCTCACTTCCTGTGCCTTTGTCTCTGTCTCCAGCTGGTGGCGTCGGCAGGCTGAGAGTCTGTGCAAGGTGGCAAAGCGCATGGGCACCTTCTGCCTGGATGCCATGCGCTGCCTGGGTTTAAGGAAATGCATGAGGAAGATCATCAGACCCAATCAGGTCCATCCATTCAGCGATGGCATGCTTCCCATGTAACCTTCCAGCGTTACTCCCAGCTCTCCTCAACCCCCCCCCCCATCTACCACACTCACCCCCCCATCTACCCCACACTCACCCCCCCATTCAACCCCCCCCCCACACACTACCCCACACTATCTGTTTACTAACAAATAAATGCTGTTTGCATTTAAATTCAAGGGGAGCAGTGTCTTTTCACATTTGGTAGAAAGTTTAAAGAAATACGCAGTCTTTTTCTCAAAACTGCGTTTGTCCACATTTTTCATTGTATGAACATAAGTGCTTTACTTGTTGACTGTCAGGCACTAGGCGCAAACTTGGCCTCAGTAATAGTCTTGCGAGATGTGGCTGAGTTCTATTGCGTTGCCAGAAATGGTGACTGGAGGGCAGGGATTATAAAATAAGATACTTTTGTCATGCATTTTCTAACTATTTCAGTTAAAATACCTGAGATTTTGGTGTATGTGCTGTTGTATTTATGGCGCTGGCCACTGTGGAAGAAATAGGCATTTTCTGTGTGTTTACATTAATCACTTATCAATAGAACTAGCCATTGGACACTAGTTGGTATATTTCTCATGTGAGCGTGCTATTCATAAAAAGTAAATTGTACTTATTTGTCAGGGTTAGTAAAGGTTTGGGGTCAGGAAAAAGAGAGCTCCAACTATGATCTCTGGTCAGATAGTGGTCATGAGTTTGGAGCTGTGAATCTCTTTCTCTGAGGCTGTTGTAAAGTCATCACTGCTTGACTGTCAATACCTATGTTTACATTCTTGTGCCTTATAAAAGATGTTCCTCCAGCTCTCAGAGCATAGAGAAACATGATTGAGATCTGAACCTTGTGTTGTCTTCATTTATTGCCAGAGGTCTGGCTTTCTCTCCCAATCTGCAGATTGGAATAGACTCAGTACAATACTATACTTTACTATAAAAGAAGGACTTTGAGGAGTGATGTTTTTGGGAACCGAAAAATACACTGTAATGTCTGGACGAAGAAGAGGAAGAGCAAGGGACCCAGGGAGAAGAGCAGGCATGGGGAGAGATGGAGGGAGAGGTGCAGGAGCAGTGAGAGGAGCAGGGCTGGGGAGAAGAGGAGGCCCAAGGAGCGCATGGGTAGAGGCGTAAGAATGCACAGTGGTGACATTCCAAGGGCTGCAAGAACAGTAGTCGGTGATGACATTCGTGCCACTATCATTGACCATGTATTCAACCACGGTCTTTCACTAAGAGAGGCTGGTGAAAGAGTGCAGCCCAAGTTGAGGTGGTCAACGGGTGCCTCCATTATACGCATCTTTCAACAAACCAACAGGTAAGTATCGCATTTTACATGGATTGTTTCTATTCTTAACGTCAATAATGTCATACAGTAATGCATATGCTGAGTTCATTTTGTCCCTCTAAAAAGAATGCAACGTCTTCCACCCTCAAGTACACTACCGTTCAAAAGTTTGGGGTCACCCAAACAATTTTGTGTTTTCCATGAAAAGTCACACTTATTCACTACCATATGTTGTGAAATGAATAGAAAATAGAGTCAAGACATTGACAAGGTTAGAAATAATGATTTGTATTTGAAATAAGATTTTTTTTACATCAAACTTTGCTTTCGTCAAAGAATCCTCCATTTGCAGCAATTACAGCATTGCAGACCTTTGGCATTCTAGCTGTTAATTTGTTGAGGTAATCTGGAGAAATTGCACCCCACGCTTCCAGAAGCAGCTCCCACAAGTTGGATTGGTTGGATGGGCACTTCTTGCGTACCATACGGTCAAGCTGCTCCCACAACAGCTCAATGGGGTTCAGATCTGGTGACTGCGCTGGCCACTCCATTACCGATAGAATACCAGCTGCCTGCTTCTGCTCTAAATAGTTCTTGCACAATTTGGAGGTGTGTTTAGGGTCATTGTCCTGTTGTAGGATGAAATTGGCTCCAATCATGCGCTGTCCACTGGGTATGGCATGGCGTTGCAAAATGGAGTGATAGCCTTCCTTATTCAGAATCCCTTTTACCCTGTACAAATCTCCCACCTTACCAGCACCAAAGCAACCCCAGACCATCACATTACCTCCGCCATGCTTAACAGATGGCGTCAGGCATTCTTCCAGCATCTTTTCATTTGTTCTGCGTCTCACAAACGTTCTTCTTTGTGATCCAAACACCTCAAACTTGGATTCATCCGTCCACAACACTTTTTTCCAGTCTTCCTCTGTCCAATGTCTGTGTTCTTTTGCCCATCTTAATCTTTTTCTTTTATTGGCCAGTCTTAGATATGGCTTTTTCTTTGCCACTCTGCCCTAAAGCCCAGAATCCCGCAGCCGCCTCTTCACTGTAGATGTTGACACTGGTGTTTTGCGGGTACTATTTAATGAAGATGCCAGTTGGGGACCTGTTAGGCGTCTGTTTCTCAAACTAGAGACTCTAATGTACTTATCTTCTTGTTTAGTTGTGCAACGCGGCCTCCCACTTCTTTTTCTACTCTGGTTAGAGCCTGTTTGTGCCGTCCTCTGAAGGGAGTAGTACACACCGTTGTAGGAAATCTTCAATTTCTTAGCAATTTCTCGCATGGAATAGCCTTCATTTCTAAGAACAAGAATAGACTGTAGAGTTTCAGATGAAAGTTCTATTTTTCTGGCCATTTTGAGCGTTTAATTGACCCCACAAATGTGATGCTCCAGAAACTCAATCTGCTCAAAGGAAGGTCAGTTTTGTAGCTTCTGTAAGGAGCTAAACTGTTTTCAGATGTGTGAACATGATTGCACAAGGGTTTTCTAATCATCAATTAGCCTTCTGAGCCAATGAGCAAACACATTGTACCATTAGAACACTGGAGTGATAGTTGCAGGAAATGGGCCTCTATACACCTATGTAGATATTGCACCAAAAACCAGACATTTGCAGCTAGAATAGTCATTTACCACATTAGCAATGTATAGAGTGTATTTCTTTAAAGTTAAGACTAGTTTAAAGTTATCTTCATTGAAAAGTACAGTGCTTTTCCTTAAAAAATAAGGACATTTCAATGTGACCCTAAACTTTTGAACGGTAGTGTATGTGTAAGCGTTTGTTAGTGATTGAAAGAAACTCTAATACACTCTTCATTATTTGCAAGACATCGCAAATTATTTTACTTCCCTTATCAAATGTAAAGGATGTTGTTAGCTTGAAAAAATAAATGACGTTGTGAACATTCAGCTGTTTTAGTGGGTTTGGATTAGACTTCATGTTAGGAGGGTTAGAATGACATCATGAGTTCTGTTTCAAATTAGGGGAGACAAGATTTTTGGAATGGTTGATTGTCACCGTAGGAAATGAGGACAAACTTGTGCGTGTGTGAGAGCGTGTGTGTGTTTGTGAGAGTGTGTGTATGTGAGTGTGTGTATATTTGAGAATGTGTGTGTGTGAGAGTGTGTTTATGTGTGTGTCTGTGTGAGTGTGTGTGTGAGAGTGTGTGTGAGAGTGTGTGTGTGTATGTGTGTGTGTGAGAGTGTGTTTATATGTGTGTGTGTGTGTGAGTGAGTGTGTGTGTGTGTGTGTGTGTGTTGAGCAGCAGATCAGATGCTCAGCAGTAGAGGTCACATTGTTAGTAAAGGAGGTTCTGTCCCCAGGGAAACGCCCCCGCTCTCCTCCAGCCAACCTCCCTCGCACGCCCTCTGCAACAAAGAAAACCAAGAACCCTCTGCTTCACTGTCTGTTTGTCTGTTTCTTCATTTACACACACACACACACCAAGCCTCCTCCCTCCCCACACTCAAGGACAACCAAGGGTCATATTACCTACAACAAAGCACAACAGTGGACTTTTTCACGTGTTTGTGTGCTCTCTTGTGTATCTCGTCTGTATCCTGTATCCTTGTGTGTGTGTGTGTGTGTGTGTAAGAATGATGAGTTACTTTTTTTTTTTTTTTTTTTTTTACTCATGCAGCCTGCCGCCACCACAGCCGTCAGAGTGAAAATCAATACATCCAATGTAATAAATTGACTAGTAAGCCCAAATGAAAAAATGGCCCTGGTGACTCCTCGCAAACACGCATACACAAACACCCACTTACCCACACACACATACCCACACCCACACACACACACACATACCCACACACACACACCCACGCGCATCAATAGGAATGTGTACAGACTACAGCCAGCAGAATTGAGCAGACTCACCACCCACAACTCTGTCCTCCTCCCCCACGTCTGTGTCTGTTTCTGGGGTTGGATCCCCCCCCCCTGCCCCCCATCACTTCCCTGGAGGCGCTCTTGAGACCTGGCTTACGGCCACAAGGCTTTACTGCTGTCCATTCAGCACTGAGCAAACCTTAAAGAGCTGCCATGGAAACCCTCTCGATCTGCCCCTAATACAAAGACACACACAGGAACACAAAACCTACTCTGGGTTACTTGAGTTTTAGATTTAAATGACATGAACACGATGAGTGATTTCATCATTTGCCGCATAATAATACAGCAGATAATCCTACGTTACAATAACTCGTTCCCACTAAAGACATTGGCTCTGTTCACTGCCTGTGTCTTCAGAATAACACTATTGATTATGCGTTGACATGGGGATTTCCCCTGAGATAAGCTCTCAGTCATCACGCTGTGACCTTTTTTGAATCATTCCACCTCCTCTTCCTTATCTCACCCTCCCAGTACCTGCCAATCAAAAAAGAAAAGAGGGCGGGGACCACGACCTGTTATCACCATAGTTACCAGAGCAAGGAGGAGACCAATTTCCCAGCTGAGACGATCTACGGATGGACTGAGTGTTCCAGAGAAAAGCCCTCGACACAAGTACCATGTTTACCTGGGATTCTAACAGCGCCATTAAATCAAATGAGCCTCATGTACATAAATAGGTTTGCACCAAAACAAATGTCAAGGATGTATCGCTGACTTGAGTGCAACATTTCGACAAACTTTGTAATTTGTTCAGTTGAATGCTCTTATAGTTCTTCCCTTGGCACTCTTGGAATAGCTTCCACCCCTCTGCTATTGCCTTTTTCAACAGGGCCAAGGACTCAGTATGACACATCCACCAACGCCCCACACCCCGTTCCAGAATCTCACTGCACTCTTTACCTATGTTATTTGTACCTCCATGTTATTTGTATAATTTGTATAATTTGCATAGTTGTAGTGTATTTTACATTGTATTCATTTTTTATTAGTATGCCACATATATGTTCTATGTTTGCTCATTTCTGCCACAGTGAATTCTTTGTTTGTTAATCTTGCATAGCGAATAAACCCCATTCCGATTGTGATTCATTGGTTCTCACAATGTATTTCATAATATATAAACCTGCTATGTTTGGGGTCTATCAAGTTGTTATGTTCGGTGACCGATGCTCTTTTGTAAAGCTCTCTCTTGGAAGTCGCTCTGGATAAAAGCGTCTGCTAAATGAATAAATGTAACTGTAAACCAAACTGTCTATCGCTCGCTGACACGTGTCGTTTTATTTAGACACACGGTCTTTTCCGCAAGTCCGGAACAGGAACAGCTTAGTCTGGATCCGTGTTAAAGGGGGTCTTGTGAAGCTGATGTTCCTGTTTGTGCGTGCGGCAGTGTGCTGGGCAGGGTGCTGACGGGGAGAGGGAGAGACGTTCTGTTAGTAAGAGGCGAAGCTGCATTATTCATAGTCGTGAGGAAAGTGTGTTTGGCGCACGATGAGGTTTGAAAAACGGCATGAGTCGAGGAAGGAGGGGGGGGGGAGCGTGGTGGTGGGGGGGGGGGGGTCTTCTGACTAAGTTAGATCTCTCTCTACTGGACAAGCGTGCGAGGGAAGAGAGGGAGCGATCGAGAAAGACAGAGAAAAAGAGGAACGAAAAGGTGAATCGCAAAACCCAACAGGACGTGGCTCACTGCCTCTCAATTCCCATTCGACCATCCCCCCCCCTCGCCATGAACCGCGGCCCCGCCCCTCTTATACTCCGGTCCAGTGAGAGGTGTGGTTGTTATGGTAAACTGAGCCATCACTGCTTCAACCTTTCTGTTTTCCTTTCTGACCCCTGTCAATCAGCCTGCCTGTCCACACAGCGGACCCTGGTCCTCCCCAGGGTTCATTGGGTCTTCTTGCCCTGTTTCAGACTGTTCGTGCCCAGCTTCAGTGCTCTGTTTGGGGCTGTGCTAAATAATGCAGACTCCCCCCGTCCCCCCGTCCCCCAGCACCAAGACCCCTACAAGCCCCAGAGCTCAGCCATCACACACATTATCCCGCTCCACCAGGCAAAAAGCTCAGACGCACACCCACCTACCCCGGTGCCCACACTACACACACACACTACACACACACACACACACACATGCTAGCGATGCACACCACGCGTGCAATCACATACGAAGACATCGCATTAGCGAACGTGCACACGCAGAACACTAAAATGCAAGCACGCACACACACACACACAAAGAGCAGGCAGGTTGGTGCTCCTCCTGAGGTGTGCCTCAGGCTCCGGGCGTCAGCCTCTTACAGTCCCCCCTCCACCCCCCCCACCCCCCCCACCCCCACCTCCCGTCTTTCCCTCCATCCTATCTACACATCTACACTTTTTTCCTGTAACTATAACTCTCTCGCTCTCTCTCTCTCTTTCTGCTCCCGTGTGTCTGTTCGTTCCACTTCCCCTCTCTACCTCTCCTCCCCCCCCCCCCCCCTCCCCCCTCCTCCCCTATCTTCCGATCTGTCTCGAGGGGCTTTTTCCGCTTCATCCACGAGTCACACCTCATGAATTATTGAACTGGTGCAGCGCAGCGGGGGGGGGGGGGGCTGAAGCTGGGGGGAGCGGGCATCGTGTTTCTGAACTTCCAACCCTGCGGTTGAACCCCATGTTTGGGCAAAAACAACAACTTGGCCCGACGCGAAGCCTCTCCTCTCCCAGCAGGGGGGAAGCGCATTCCCTGCCAGGCGCTGCAGCTTTGCATCACCCTTGCATCTTGCCGCAGTAGCCCGTCCCCAAGCTCACCCCGTGCAGACGCATGCCTCCGAGCAGGTGGGCGCTCACACACGCCCTGGCGAAGGAGTTAGGGTGCTGCGCTGGGCCACGCCCTGTTTCTGCTATCTATCTTTCTCAGCGTGGGGTAACCTCGCTCTCCACCAGACAGGAAAATGCACACGCACACACACACGCACACACGCACACACCTTCCTCAAGCTACTACTCCTCCAACTGATTTAAATTCAAGCAGAGTTCCATGCACTTATATCCTTTATTATTAATCAGTCTGGACGTTATGACATGATTTATGTGAATCCGACATCGGCTACAGATTGATATCATACTCATAAAGTTCTTCTTGCAGGAAAGGAAGACGGAGGATCCTTCCGAGTCTTGGATCTGAGTTCTCTGAGTATCCGCACATCTGAATCCTCTAATCAGGAGGTGTTTTGATGAGCAGGTTTTCAACGTGACGGCTTTGGAGGCAGATCTGTGATGTATCTCCTCACTAGCTGCAGAAACACGTTCACTGTGTCAACACGCTCAGAGCTCAGGCTAACAGAGCATTTTAGTATGCAAGTGTGAACGAATTCAATTGGGTTAGATATGCTAATTAGTTCAAAGCAATATACGTTTAACACTTAAGCTCTTGGGTGTTTTGTACGTAAAATTATATGTACAAATATGTGAAGAACTTATTACTGGAGTTGAACGTTCAGTAGTTTCTACTCGCTAATACCTTTGAATCAACTGCATGTTAAAACAGATCGTTCGTTCTATATTTCCCTGTGATCCAGATTCCTCCGTGAACACTGCATGAGATCCAAGTCTTTGCCGGTGTTCTGCCGCTGCTGTGCGTCTCACAGAGAGCCACGCCCTGCGCTCGCTGTGAGGGTGAGGGGGATGGGTGCGGTGCCCGCCAGGGATGGAGGGAAGGAGGGAAGGAGGAGGAGAGAAGAGGTGGGCTTGGCCTGACACCCAGCGTGTGACAGTTGCAAGTCATCGTGTCGTGCGAGAGAGGGAGAAGGGGGAGGGGGTGAGGGGGGGAGGGGGGGAGGGGGGGGGGGGAGGGGGGGGGGGCGCCTCTCTCTAGACCTTCCCTCTCTACACCCTCCCTCTCTGCATTTTCACCATTCTGTTTGACTCATGGAGTTTGCAGAGTTGGCAGCCTACATGCTAACGGCACACACACACTCACACACACACACTCACACACACACATCCACTGCAGACACATCCACAGAAATCACACATCTTTCTGCACCTGCCTACTGCACCGATATGAAACAGGCATGATGTCTCAAATGTTATCTGTCTTTTGTCTCTCTCTCTCTCTCTCTCTGTCCCTCTCTCTCACACACTCATATGCACACTGTACACACACACACATCACACTGTACACACACACACACATCACACTGTACATACACACATCACACTGTACACACATCAAACAGTACACACACACCCACACACAGGCACACGCCGGTTCTGTTCCTGCTCCCTGGTGTTAAAGTAAATCAGCAACACTGCAGCACTCTCTTTCTCTCTCTGTCTCTCCCTCCCTCCCTCCCTCCCTCTCCCTCTCTTTCTCTTTCTCTCTCTGTCTCTGTCTCCCTCCCTCCCTCCCTCTCCCTCTCTCTCTTTCTCTCTCTCTCTTTCTCACTCGATATTCCTCGAACACAAACCAGCTGGCAGCTTTGAAGGTTTGAGCCACACCTACCAGCCACCTTCATCACCTACCAGCCACCTTCATCACTTACCAGCCACCTTCATCACCTACCAGCCACCTCCATCACCTACCAGCCACCTCCATCACCTACCAGCCACCTCCATCACCTACCAGCCACCTTCATCACCTACCAGCCACCTTCATCACCTACCAGCCACCTCCATCACCTACCAGCCACCTCCATCACCTACCAACCACCTCCATCACCTACCAGCCACCTTCATCACCTACCAGCCACCTTCATCACCTACCAGCCACCTTCATCACCTACCAGCCACCTCCATCACCTACCAACCACCTCCATCACCTACCAGCCACCTCCATCACCTACCAACCACCTCCATCACCTACCAACCACCTCCATCACCTACACGCCACCTCCATCACCTACCAGCCACCTCCATCACCTACCAGCCACCTTCATCACCTACCAGCCACCTCCATCACCTACCAGCCACCTCCATCACTTACCAGCCACCTCCATCACCTACCAGCCACCTTCATCACCTACCAGCCACCTTCATCACCTACCAGCCACCTCCATCACCTACACGCCACCTCCATCACCTACCAGCCACCTCCATCACCTACCAGCCACCTCCATCACCTACCAGCCACCTCCATCACCTACCAGCCACCTTCATCACCTACCATCCACCTCCATCACCCACCAGCCAGCTTCTTCATCACCTACCAGCAGCCTTCTTCATCATCAGCAACACGACTGCCTGAATGTAAAGACCTGTCAAACATACCACCATCAAACTCATTCCCAAGAAACAGAAACAACCCCCCCCCTCCCCACACACACACACACACACACATAAAACAGTATTGGCTTGCTTCCTCTAATCACTTTGATTCACTACGTACGTTCACACTACTTTTGGCAGCAACGGTTGGCTCAGCACACAAATCCCCGGACACTCCCTGACTGTCAAACTGCAACATGCAATCACTCTCTCTGATGTTTCATTAGTGTCAGTCCTACTGAAGGGCTGGCCAGGGCTTTTTACTATGCATGGAGGACAAGGTTTTTATTTGTATTATATTCTCTTCTTATTTCCCTTCTTTTTTTTTCAGTTGGTTTCTAAACTCATGTAACCACTCCTTCTGGAAAGGTCCCGTCCACATTTCTGTCTTTTTAGACCCAGTAGAGAGCATAAAGAAAAGCTCTTTGGTGTTTAAACACCTCGTAACACAGTCAATCTGGGCTGCGTTCAAGAAAAGGCAGGTGTCAAACGAAACCGCTGTTCATTACTGCTACAAGCCGCGGGCCACTAATGTTGTGTTAATTGCTATGGGAGAGGAGGGCCAAACAGTGATTGATCTTTAATCAATAACCTTGGCCTTTTGATGTGTCTTCCAAGCCTGAACCAGCATCAGGCTGTCTATGCATCCATGGGTCAGCACAGAAACACAGCTACTAAAGAAACACAAGGATGGAATGCTTCCATGATGAAAACTATAGAAATACAAATACTAGATCCGCTCACGAGACCATCGAGGGACGTGCGTCCACATCTACAGACGTGTGGTGACATCGTGCCCCGATGTTAAGGGCACGACTTTCTTCCGAGTTCTGTAAGGGGCGGGCTGCGTCTGAGGTGGGTCGTTCCGTGTCGTTCTAGAACCCTGGGCGGTGCAGAGCATGCCGGTCCGCAGGAGGCCCCCTACACGCGTGTAGCCACACCCTGCTGAGGTGGGGAGCGCTGACACGTGTGTTTCCCCCCCCCCCGCCTCTTCTTCTCCTCCTGCTCACCTCCTCTTCCTCTGTCTGTGGCAGGAACACTGCAGCTGTTATGTAACAAACAGGGGAATGCTTCTCCACCCCCCTCCTCCTCCTCTCCACCCCCCTCCTCCTCCTTCTCCACCCCCCTCCTCCTCCTTCGCCCCCTCCTTAGCCCCCTTCTCCTCCCCCTTCCTCCCCCTCCCCTTCCTCCTCCTCCTCCTCCTCCTTAGCCCAACCCCGGCCCCCTCCTCCTTCTCCACCCCCTCCTCCTCCTTCTCCACCCCCTCCTCCTCTTTCGCCCCCTCCTTAGCCCCCTTCTCCTCCCCCTTCCTCCCCCTCCCCTTCCTCCTCCTCCCTTTCCTCCTCCTTAGCCCCACCCCCCCGGCCCCCTCCTCCTCCTCTCCTCCCTTATCTCTCAAGGACCCTGGTCCTGCATGATAAACCTGACGTTTTGCTGAATAACGATGTGCGGTTGTGTTCGAGCTATTTGATTCTGTAGGGCTGGTCCACGAATAGCAATAAGATGAACTTCGGCCACAGTCCAACACCTGAAAAAACTATTTGGTGGTTCGGATACTAAAAGATGAGTCAGCACCATGTCAGGAACTGACCGCGGAAACCTGGGATTAATCTAAACAGGACAGCAGGATGCTAACAACATCTCACTCAAACTTCCAGGGAGGAAACCTTCCTTGTGCTGTGTGTGCCTCAGTATTTACTATAGTATGCAGTATCTGATGCAGTATCTGACCCCTATCACAAAAACGACATCATCGAAACACACAGCCTTGTTTGCCCTTGAAGAAAATGGTGCATTGTGTGTTCCTGCTGTAGCAGAGGTACAGTGATGAGATCCGGCGTGTGTTACAGTGGAGTCTGGGGGGGGGGGGGTTCTGCAGGAAGTGCACCTTCAGCAGGGACGCACGGTCAACCTAACTGCCTCCCTCTCACCTTTCCTCCCTCCCTTCTCACCTTCATCCACCTTCCCTCCATCCTTTTCTCCTCTCGACGTACATTCTTGTTTTCGAACTCCTGTCCGTGTTTTCCCCTGCCACGTAAATCACTGACCTTTTCGGTGTCGTTCATGCGACTACATGACAAATGACTAATTACTTTTAGCTCCACCTTGTTGCAATCAATAAAGCGGCTGATTCATCCTTGATTGAAATGTACAGGCACGTTCTCTAATCCCTAATGCTGCGGATATGAGGGAACCCCCAGAAACAGGCCTAAATGTGATATCTCTGGCTTTAGAAGTTCTCTAACGGTTGTAGGTGAGGTCAGACATGCCGTGTAGGATGAGAGGATTCATTATGGACTGAGACACAGATCAGAAGACTTGCTAGGAGAGGGAGTGGGTGGATCGTGATGCAGTGCGATAGAGAGAGTGGGAGGAAAAATAAAGCTAAAATACAAAAAAGAAGATAAGATCATCCTTTATTTGTCTCGCAGTGGGGGAACTATAGTTTGCAACAGCAGCAGGGTTGAGTACAGCACTCAGAGTAACAACAACAACAACAAAAATCTAATACAAATCTACAAAAATGTGTTTTTCTCTCTAAACCATGAATCTGACTAGAAAGCTGTGATGGCAGATTGCAGGGTGTGTTCTGCCCTCTCTCAGTGATAACATCAGCAGTGACGACTTTATGCTGTGGTGGGCTGGCATTAGGAGGCAGACAGACTAGGTGGAACCTCACTGCCATCGTCTGGTAAAAAGAGGTATAAAACGCACTGATACAACCGTGACCAAGCACTTATGAAACTGCCATACCACGTGTTATGTTACCAAGTCATGTTCTAGAGTTCTGTCATCTATTTAACTGATTAGATGAAATGTGAATTGAATTCCAACACACATGCAGTCGAATTTGTGTTGGATTCTGGGCTTTTTTCAGGCAAGTTATTACAGTGTAACTTTTACTCATGAATTGATGTGGAATCAGATCGGCCAGAAGAATATTGTTCCAGGGTTTCTCGTTTGTGTCTATTTGGATGAGATTGCGCATAAAAAATCTCAAATTGTTCAATTCCTTTGACTTTGAGCCAAAACTGAATATGCCGCATAAATATGAATGAGTCTGGTTTATTCATAAAACCCACTGGAAATAACAAAAAACTGCAGCGGACCTTTTTTTCAGCGAGCCAATCAGAATGTCTGTTCATCAGCGAGCCAATCAGAACGTCTGCTCTTCAGCGAGCCAATCAGAACGTCTGCTTTTCAGCGAGCCAATCAGAATGTCTGTTCTCCAGCGAGCCAATCAGAACATCTGCTCTTCAGCGAGCCAATCAGAACGTCTGTTCTTCCGCGAGCGCAAGATCCCTTTATTTGATCTGCACATGCGCACATCATTTCGAAAATGGCGGCTGTGCAAGGTGGTCAGATGGACCTGGAGGGTGAAAAAGATATTAAAACCGAACCATCAAACGATGCTTCGGGAAACAATCATGCAAAAGAAGGAGGAACTCATCCTCCATCTCCCGGTGCCGCACCCGGTACCGGAGCCGCGAAACCTGCAACAGCGGGGGGGGAAGATCAGCAGACCCTCCTGGCGGTGCTGCGGTTCCTCAAGAGGAATAAACTCTCGGAGTCTGTGGACATTCTGCGGCGTGAAGCCGGATTATCAGAGGAGGCAGAAGACTCCAAGGTGTCTGATGGTGCAGGATCGGGTCCGGGGAGGATCGGTGGTGTGGATGCAGAAGGCGGGGATGTGAGCTCCCTGCTGAGCCGGGTGAACACCGCCGCTCCCCCGGACACACCGGCTCCAGCACCGACTAAAGGTCAGGGTTATGCATGTTATTATTGCAATGATTTAGGCTGCTGATATCATACTAATGTGATTCTAAAGCTTCTTTAGTCTCAGTTTGATTAAGGTTCGTAGTTGCAAAAGCGGAATGAGTTTGAAAGAATGAGAGAAGTTTGACAGACGTGTTTTTCGAAGGGGTGGGGGATCACGTAGAATTGAAAACAAGAACATAGTTATTATGCACATCACAAATAAGTCGTAATGTTATCCTACCAGTCGATATGTCAACATGTTTTGTTAACCGTACCTAGTTTGCTTTGTGTCTGACCAAAACGACTTTCATTCATGTTTTGTTTTGTTTTACAGTGTCGGCATCTGGCGGGGAGGATCAACCCGACGTCAACGTAGTCCTGTCCGCATACAGCCAGCAGGGGGACCCCCCCCTGTACCAAGTCTACTACAGCGGCTTGAAGAAGTTCATAGAGTCTGTTCTAGATTGTCACCGAGCTGAGCTGTCCCAGGTCTTCTACCCTCTGTTTGTCCACATGTACCTGGAGCTGGTGTACAACAACCATGAGGCGGAGGCCAAGGCTTTCTTCGAAAAGTATGTTTCTGGGACGGGTTTCCACTGGAATCACTGTCCACCTCAAGCTACCTAACACACTTCACACACTGCACATTTACATGTATTCATCTAGCAGAGGCTCTTATCCAAAGCGACTTACAAGAGAGAGCTTTACAAAAGAGCATTGGTTACTAAGCATAGACCCCAAACATAGCAGACTAATAGATTATGAAACATACATCATGAGAATCAGAATCCGAATCAGAATGGGGGTTTATTCGCTAAACAAACATAGAATTCACTTTGGCAGGAATGAGCAAACATAGAACATAAATGTGGCATACTAATAAAATGAAGAATGAATACAATGTAAAAATACACTGCAGATATGATACATATAGACAAAGAATACAAATGTTACAAATAATACAAATGATGCAAGTAGTGCAAATGATACAGGTAACATGGAATTGCAAATGACATGGGTACAGAGTGGAATGGGTATATATATATAGTACGTTGGGGGGGGGAGGTATATACACAGTGGTGCAAAAATCACAGTGGTAAGTTTTTTAAAGTTTAAAGTGTTTTGTGCTAAAGTGGCAGAGTGCAGTCTCTCTCTCCAACGGACAGTGGTCTACCTAAGGGAAGCGAACAATAAAGCAACGCAAACAATAAACCAACACCTCACCTTCTACTGTTTCCTTACCCCTCCACCTCTCCTCATCTCCAGGTTCAGCGGGGACCAGGAGTGTTACTACGAGGCAGACCTGCGCATCCTGTCCAGCCTCACCAAGAAGGAGCACATGAAGGGGAACGAGACCCTGCTGGACTTCAGAACCAGCAAGTTCGTCCTGAGGATCTCCAGGGACTCGTACCAGCTGCTGAAGAGGCACCTGCAGGAACGCCAGAACAACCAGATCTGGAACATCATCCAGGAGCACCTGTACATCGACATCTTCGACGGCATGCCCCGCAGCAAGAGCCAGATCGACGCCATGTCCGGAAGTCTGGCCGGGGAGGCCAAGAGAGATGCCAACAAGGCTAAGGTGAGCGGGGACGTGCAGTGGGGATTTTGGACTTTTTGGACAAGTTTTTGTTGTATTTTGTATATAGTTATTCTGAGTGCTGTACTGTACCTTGCGGTTGCAAAGTGTAATTTCCCCGCTGTGGGATGAATAAAGTATGATCTTATTTGAGTATGAAACCTTTGTGACGTCTTCGGGTCCTTGTTGGCGCCACGATGGGTTCACAATGACCCGAAGACATCGCAAGAAGAGAAGGAGATAACTTCAGGATCACACCGATAGAAGAGCCAATTACAGCTGCACGTTCGTAAACTCCAAAGTCGTCATGGGAACACTTCCTTCCTCCTTCCAGGTGTTCTATGGCCTCCTGAAGGAGCCGGAGATCGAGGTGCCGCTGGATGACGAGGACGAGGAGGCGGAGAACGAGGAGGGCAAACCCAAGAAGAAGAAGCCCAAGAAGGACAGCATGGGCTCCAAAAGCAAAAAGCAAGACCCCAACGCCCCCCAGCAGAACAGGTGCAGCACAGACCACTCCCCCTCCCAGTCATAGCAAGCACACAGTGTTACTGACATGGTCCTTACTAACTAACTAACTAACTAACTATTGGCATATGTACTAACTAGTAGCACTAACTATCAGTATATGCACTAAATATTTGCACTAACTATCGGCATATGTAATAACTATTAGCACTAACTGTTAGCATATGTACTAACTATTAGTACTAACTATCAGTATATGCACTAAATATTTGCAACTATTGGTTGGCATATGTACTAACTATTAGCACTAACTATTAGCATATGTACTAACTGTTAGCACATGTACTAATTATTAGCATATGTACTAATTATTAGCACAAACTATTTGCATATCCGTACATTCAAAATACATTAAAAAAACACTCACTCTTAACCTTTTATAGTCTGTGTCTTCCCTCACTACTATCTCTCTTTTTAGGATAGATATATATTCTAATCTTGTTTTTAGGATAGATAGATATTCTAATCTTGTTTTTAAGATAGATAGATATTCTAATCTTGTTTTTAGGATAGATAGATAGATATTCTAATCTTGTTTTTAGGATAGATAGATAGATATTCTAATCTTGTTTTTCTGTCATGTGAAGGATTCCTCTCCCAGAGCTGAAGGACTCTGACAAGTTAGACAAGATCATGAACATGAAGGAGGCCACGAAGAGGATCAGGCTGGGCCCGGAGAACCTCCCCTCAGTCTGTTTCTACTCTTTCCTCAACGCTTACCAGGTGCTGTGGCTGAACACCCCTGTTTAACACCGAGCTGCTGAACACAAACACTATTGAACTATATTTAAGGTTCTTTGAAAGGAACCGTAACCCCTATCAGAATCAGAATCTATTTTATTCGCTATGCAGGATATACAAACACAGAATTTACTTTGGCAGGAAAGAGCAAACATAGAACATATATGTAACATAATAACATGGGTAAAACAGAATACAAAATATTGTAAAATACAAATTAGACACAAATAAGATGAAAGTAAAAGTGGGCTCCAGCTGTACGGGGGGGGGGGGAATATAACGATAGAACAAAGTCACAGCTGATGCATTTTCCTGACCCCCATTCTTTCTCCCGTGACCTTTTGACCCTTCAGGGTCTGACGGCGGTGGACTTCACGGATGATTCCAGCCTGATCGCCGGGGGCTTTGCAGACTCCACTGTCAGGGTCTGGAGCGTCACGCCCAAGAAGCTGCGTCGAGTGAAGTCAGCAGCAGGTAACGACACGAACCTTCATCCTCCACCACCATCCTGCCTCAACCCACCGCTTCATGTCTGTTGAGTGGTAAAGGAAAATCAGTGCTTAAACTGCAGATATTAGAATCAGAATAGGTTTTATTCACCATGTAAATTTGCACAAACACAGAATTTAATGTGGCAGGATAGTGCAAACAATGAACATATACAAATCTTTTTTTTTTTGTACGGAAGTATGATACATTAACAATTAAAATAACAATCTGAAGTATAAAATAACTCAATGTGAGATATATAGACTATAGAAATATGAATATATACATATGAGTGAGATGCATGTATAAGGATACTTATACAACACCGATAATGAGACTTGACCTTTGTTGTTGACCTCTGTGCTCCTCAGACCTCAGTCTGATAGACAAAGAGTCTGATGACGTGCTGGAAAGGATCATGGATGAGAAGACAGCCAGCGAGTCCAAAATCCTGTACGGCCACAGTGGGCCAGTGTACGGCATCAGCTTCAGCCCTGACAGGTGAGACAGCACAGGTTCCACCATGTTCCCCCTCACGTTCTCTCTCTGTCCGTGTTCACGTTCTTGGCGAGGTTCTCCTTTAGCTTCGGAAATTTCAGTCTGCGTCAACTATATTATCTGTCAGTGGTGTCTGTTGGTTAGCGAGCGAGCAAGTGGGCAAGCCAGGAACATTATAGAAAAGGCTGCAGAGGTAGTCATCTGGACACCATTTTCAAAATCAAGATGTTTAGTTCCCCATCCGGAAGTCATACTCAGTGACTGCTTCTGAAACCTTTTCTACAATGGAACATTCCTGGACGAATGAGGGTCCAAGGGGCCACTGTCCTGAGAGGTTCTAGATGTTTCCCTGTTCCAGCACACCCGATTCAAAAGAATGGTCGTTATCAAGCTCTGTGGAAGCCTGTTCATTAGAATCGGGTGTGCTGGAGCAGGGAAACATCTAGAACCTTCAGGACAGCGACCCTCGAGGACCAGGATTGGACACCCCTGGTCTACATCGACTAACACAAGGATCCGTGCTGAGATTTAAAAACGGGACGAGCGAGAACACTGAGAGCACGACTGTCTTTTCATGTTGTCAATCATCTGAGCGAGCGCTTGTGCCTCCTAACCTCGTCCAGGAACTACCTGCTGTCCAGTTCTGAGGACGGCACCGTGCGTCTGTGGAGCCTGCAGACCTACACCTGTCTGGTGGGGTACAAAGGACACAACTACCCCGTCTGGGACACCCAGTTCTCCCCCTATGGGTACTACTTCATCTCTGGAGGGCACGACAGGGTGGCACGGTGAGAACCTGAGGCATATGACTGGGAACACACGCATGTAGTAGCCTCATTTCCTGCATAGACATGTATGTTACTCTATAAAGTAGCTTCCACATACAATACTACACAAGAGTTGTCTCATATATAGCATTGACTTAGTACATTAGTCAATAACAAATGAAGAACATGCATGTTACTTCTTCTGAACATACAGATAGTCTCGTCTTCGTAGCTCTCACAGCTCTTATCACACCAAAACTGAGCCTATACCGCATTTGGAACTTTTATTTTGAAAGCATGACAGATAATCTATCGGTTTGCACCCGTGAGGACTAGTCTTGACGAGCCATTCCCTTCCTCCTCCTCTCCACCAGTCTGTGGGCCACTGATCACTACCAGCCACTCCGGATGTTTGCCGGCCATCTTGCTGACATTACTTGCACCCGCTTCCACCCCAACTCCAACTACGTGGCCACCGGCTCCGCCGACCGCACCATCCGCCTCTGGGACGTCCTGACAGGAAACTGCGTCCGCATCTTAACCGGTCACAAGGTCAGAGGTCAACTTTTGGATGTTGTCATGCCAAATGTGATTTGCTAGAATTACGTTGCCATCTTCAAGCCTGTTTAAAGGTGTTAAGACCTTCTTTTATTTGGTTGTTGTTGTTGTTTAGGGCCCTATCCACGCCCTGGCCTTCTCACCCAATGGGAAGTTCATGGCGTCTGGAGCCACGGATGGTAGAGTGCTGCTGTGGGACATCGGCCACGGCCTGATGATAGGAGATCTAAAGGGCCACACGGACACCATCTACTCCCTCAAGTTCAGCAGAGATGGAGAGGTCCTTGCCTCAGGTAGATGGAGGTCTACCTTCATAGCCAACACCAGTATAACATAGCTAGCACTAGTATAGCATAGCTATGAACATGTCACCCGCTAGTTACTTGATTCCTTATTTTCCAAAACGCAAAGATCTAGCACCTCTCTAAACTCTGCTCCCTCTTATTTTGGGAACTTGTGTGTCTTCTCCAGCTTCCATGGACAACACTGTCAGGCTATGGGACTCCATGAAGGCGTTCGACGAGTTGGAGACCGATGATTTCACCGCCGCCACGGGTCACATCCATCTGCCAGAGAACTCCCAGGAGCTGCTTCTGGGCACCTACCTGACCAAGTCCACACCTGTCATCCAGCTCCACTTCACCAGGAGGAATCTACTGCTGGCTGCAGGCGCCTACAACCCCAGCTGAGAAACCACACGACTCCTGACTACGAACATTCTCCCATCTGATCACCTCCTCTTTTTTTTTACTCCGAGAACTTTACCTGATGATGGGTTCTAAAGGGCCAGGAGTTCTACCAATCCCAATAAGGATTCACACCGTACAAATATATTCCACTCGAACTGACTGTAGACACCCAGCTTGTAGATGTCTTTCCAGCGGTGATGAGAACAATTATTGGTAGCGTTATATAGCTCTAGGCAACGAAGGAAAACTAATCGCTAAATTAACCAATTCATCTCAGTGACCCCTGGCTTGCAAAATACATGCAGCTCCATCAAACGTAACGAAAAAAAAACAAATCTATATATCTTCTAGATACTGACACCCCTTGTCTGAACAGCGTGCCATTTCGAAACCATGTTTTTACCACTGCCATTAACACAGCCTAGATATTCATGGCTGTCATAGCTGTATAGCCTTTTATACCAGTGCATATTGTGTAAATAATTAAACAAGTTTTCTATGTCGATATCATTTTTATTTTATTAACACCAAATAAATGGTTGTATAATTACAACCAGCACATCCAGCTGCCACCAGCTTCAACTATACTACAGAATTATAAGATCACCTGTAAGAAAAGAACACAGGAAATGTGTGTTAAATGGGTTTCCTGCTACAAAAAGACCTCCAGGAACATAAGATGAAAGCGAGGATGATATATATATATATATATATATATATATATATATTTGTAACTAAAGGGTTGAGCGCCCACTTTCTACCATTTCTTTACACCCAAATGATGACATTGGTTTGAAAACACCCGTGGATTCAGCAGGTGAAAAATCATTCCAATGTTACGGAGACGCTGATGTCATCTCAGCTGTTCTGCTTACATGATCAGTTGGCCGTGACCGCTGCTTGTTTCTTGGGCTTCAGTTTGAACAGGAGGACGATGGCAGCTATGCTGGCGTAGGTGGCCAATACACACTAAGATCAGGACAGAACAAGCAACACCTGGTGAACTGACAACATCGGTTGACTGTCTGAAGTCAATCAGAATCAGGTTTAATCGGCATGCAAGATACACGAACACATAATTTACTGTGGAAGGAAATGAGTAAACATAGAACATATTAGACGCAGGGGTGGGCAATCCTGGTCCTCGAGGGCCGCTATCCTGAAGGTTTTAGATGTTTCCCTGCTCCAGAACACCTGATTCCTGGTTGTCATCGAGCTCTGTGGAAGCCTGATAATGACCATTCATTTGAATCAGGTGTGCTGGAGCAGGAAAACATCTAAAACCTTCAGGACAGCAGCCCTCAAGGACCAGGATTGCCCACCCCTGTATTAGAGTAAGTTACACTTACATTCCTCCTTCCTGTGATGGTGTATGCATTGAAGTACTTGGCAATGCCAGTGAACTGGTGCTGAGATCCGGCGTCGTGTCCACCCATAGTTGATGTCTACTGGTCCTACAACAACAACAAAACTAAGTTGATCACATAAAGAGCAAGTTGATCACATAAAGAGCCATGTGTGCATAAAGAGCCATGTGTGCTTCGACCATGCCAAGATCTGTGGGTGACAGCAGAGGGCAGTAAGGACTAGACAATGTGTGCAGGTTAAATCATGATCTGCACCTATTAGGAATCAAATCACCACGTTGAAGTCGGATGCTGCAAATGAAAGTACGACAAGACTGGTGTGTTGAATGCCCCTCTGCATTCACTAGTTGATAATCTACCGACCACAGACGGCCCTGCTGCAACTAACACTGCAACTTCCATTGTCAGCTCGCTAGCTGTTTATTAACGAATTAACGATCATGCACAATTGTGGGCATTGATCCGTTCAATTCCGACGGACAGTTATTAATTACAGTTTTGACTTTCATTCAGAGCTGGTTAGCTGTTAGCTAGTTGGCTGAATGAGAATGATACCAACTGACAAGGTAACAGTCTAGCATGCTAGCCACCAAGCTAGCTAGCTGGAAAATATAGTTCACATGAACAGACGATTAAACACAAACATGAACAAATATAGCACGGACCGTTACCACAATGATGCCTTGAATAAAACAGTGAATTAGACCAACATTGTGCATTTGTTACCTTTCTTACCTTCCTCACTAACTCTCCTTCTGAACTGATCAAGTTAACCTTCAGCAGAGGCCGAGATGATAGAGTCAACCGGAAGTCCCGCCTACCTGCTACACTAAACGTAAAGGCAAGTTTATTTATATAGCACATTTCATACACAGCGGTCACTCAAAGTGCTTCACATTAAAAAATAATTAAAATATATAGAACATTTAAAAATAGAAATAACAATTTAAATCAAAAGTTAAAATACATTAAAAGTTAAATAAAAACAGAAATAATAATATACAACAACAAACGCAGCTTTATTGGACCAAGTAAACGTCACTACATTTAAAAACCGCCCCTTTGAAGAATAAAGGTTACTGAAAGGTCAATTACAACGTCAATCATATTATGGGGTGCAGTGATTCGTCAATGACCGAAACGCCCACCACGCCACTGTTCCGGTATTGAAACACGCAGCGTTAAACACATGTGAGTTTAGATACCAGATTGAGAAGTGGATTACAACAGTAAGGAATCATTCCATGCAAATATATTCTAGCAATTATTTTTAGAACGTATAATTTAAAGAATCGCTGGAACCGTGTTTCTTTCGCCTGTCTATTTCTCACTGAATTGTGCCTATTTGGAATGCAAGCTGGCTAATGTGGCTATCTTAGTTAGCCAGTCATCACATGGATGCAGATGCTGGAGGGTTTTACTGTGAGGACATTGGAGTGTTAACAGCAGATTTAAGATAGAAGTTCTGTAGTCTACACTACAGACAGCTCTTTAGTAGCCTATAGCTGACTATAACATTGTGGCTGCAGATGTCTAGCTTTCTATGTTGAAAAGCTATTTAAATATTTGTTGTCAAAGTTGTTTGTGAGTTCATTCGTTTATCAGCAACCTAATCAGACATGGTTTTCCTTAACAGCTTGCAGACATTTCCTAGATGTTTGTCAGCCGTTTCTTTACAATACAAAATAAATAACTAAATAACAGTAACTAATATTGTTATTTATTCATTCACAGGCAATAGAATCAATATCAACGATGGCGTCAGCGGATGAGGACTTCCCTCGCGGTGGCAAGAGCAAGAATGACGAGGCGACAGCGAAACCCGCGAGACAGCACGAGCTGGACAACCTGTTCCAGACGCACGAGCCTGCAGAACCCAAGAAACGGAAGGGAGAGAAAAGAGAAGAGGGGCAGATCCTGGCCAAGAAGAAGAAGTGGAGCAAAGAAGAGGCGCTGAAACTCAATGCAGCTGACAGAGTCGAAATTCTACATATGAAGGTATGACTAAGCCATGCATCTTCCTGTTTATATAGATCTGTGATCTTTCTGAGTGATGCCCTTCTGCTATTGGTCAATTCAAATCACAAAGCTCTCCCAAACAGAGAACGGGCCTATCGTGAAGCTCCTGTCTAACTTGACCTGTGTGTGTCATGTGCCTTGCTGTCAGAATCTGAAGGTTGGCACCTTGCTACTGGGGTGTGTCAAGGACGTGACAGAGTTTGAGGTGACAGTGAGCTTGCCCAGCGGCATCCTGGGATACCTGGCCATCTCCAACATCTCAGACTCCTACACCAAGATGATTCGCGAGCAGCTGGAGTCCGATGCCGAGGTACCATGCCCGCTGTTCATGGAGGGCAAACATGTTGGGAGTTTAATTGTGAAACATTGTGTTTACCAACGCTGGTCCTCAGGGAACACCAGTCCTGCATGTTTTCGATGTTTCCCTCCTCCAACACACCTGATTCACACGAATGACAGCGTTCTTCTTCTCTTCTGCAGGAGCTCATCTCCCTCCCTGACTTCTTCCGCCCAGGCATGCTGCTAAGGTGTTCTGTCGTCAGTCTGGACTCCTCCAAAAGAGGCACGGTCAGCATTCAGCTGTCCGTCAACCCCAAGGAGGTCAACAAAGGCCTGACCCCCAGCTCTCTGACCGCTGGCATGGTGAGTCAGCTATAGAGGTGTAGACAAACAAGCCACATCAGAGTGATTGTGGCTAAGGGCTGTGGACGAGGAAGAGTCGGAAAGGATGTTTTTGTGTCTACTTGGGAGTCACGTGGCTCAACGGGTTAAGGTGTTGGGATAGTGAACAGAGTTTGATTCCCGTCTGGCTACAAGACGTTGTGTCCTTGGGCAAGGCACTTCACCCTACTTACCTCAGGGGAGGAATGTCCCTGTACTTGTTGCAAGTCGATCTGGATAAGAGCGTCTGCTGAATGACTAACATGTAAATGTGCTTCCTCAGATCCTGAGCGGTTGTGTGGATAGCGTTGAGGATCACGGATACCTGATCGACGTTGGCGTCGGCGGCGTCAAAGCTTTCCTGCCCAGGCAGCAGACGGCAACAGACCAACACAACTCAAAAGGTATCGCACACACACCAGTCTAGATTCAACCCTTGGTTGTGTTGCTACCTGTGTTAATGGAGGCTAGCTTTGCTGCTCGCGTTGAGCATGTGTTGTTCCTGCGGTGTTGTAGAGCTGACGGTCGGTCAGTGCGTGGTGGCCCTGCTGGAGGAGGTGAAGAGCGAGGGTCGTGTGGTCCGTCTCTCCACCCTCCCCCTCTCCGAGGCTCAGTCCTACGCTGACGTCAAACAGGGCTGGACACTCACCAACCTGCTTCCTGGACTCCTGGTCAAAGCCCAGATCAAAAAGGTACTTCGGTGACTCCTGATCTTGTCTGAGATCCAAATGTTATCACTTTGTTATAGCCACATTTACTGCATATGTTTATAGGCTCATTGGTAGATTGGTGATCAGGAGGTTTCAAGTTCCAATCCGCCCCCCCAGTACATCTTTAAAAGAAAATCACCTGCTGAGTGAACACATTGTATCTACTAATTGATAATATGATGTGACGCTATGTTAACGTTCTCCTCTGCTTCCAGGTCACCCCTCAAGGCCTCATCCTGGAGTTCCTCTCCTCCTTCGCCGGCACGGTGGACTTCCTGCACATGGAACCTTCCTGCAACTACAAGGAGGGAGATGAGGTGAGGACCCATCCGAACCACAGGCTCCCCACAGGCTTGTAGATGACTGTCAGGCCTCTATGGAACTAAACCGTGGAGAATATGGCCGGTGTCGAACCCTCATTCATCCAGGAGTGTTCCGTTGTAGAAAAGGTTTTGGCCGCCAGTCATCAACGATTCATGAATCGATTTTGAAAACCATGTCCAGATGACAACATCCTGAAAGGTGTCCTGTACCGCAGATACATGCGTCCATTGCGGTATTCCCCCTCCTTGAGGTGAGACTTCAGTCAGTCTACGTTCTCTGTGCTCCCAGGTCAAAGCCCGCCTCCTGTTTCTGGAGCCATCCACTCGCCTGCTGGGCTTGTCCCTGCGCAGCCACCTGCTGCAGCCAGGGGGCGACCTGGCACAGGTGACCTCCGAGCGCATTGGAGAGGTGCTGAAGGGCTGCAGGGTGACCGCGTTCCACCACTACTCCGGGGCCACTATGGAGCTCCCAGACGGCACCCAGGCCTTCGTGCATGTGAGTACCCAGACCTCCTGCCCCACCCCTGTCCCAGCTACTGCAGAGCCTACTGGGACCCCCAGAGCTATATGCTAGCGTGAGCGTCCGCCTTGGGTAACCGCTAGGTGGGGCTGTTTGTCTTCTCTGTGCTGTAGAGGAACCACACGAAGGAACCTAAAGATGACTGGAACATGAACAGGGTCATGGGCAAACCTGAACACACCTGCAGGATCATGGACTTCAGCCCCATGGAGCAGATGCACTATATCAGCCTGCGCATGTATGTATATATATATATATATATATATGTGTGTGTGTGTGTGTGTGTGTTAGGGCTGTCAAAACTGCTCAAAAATGAAGTTCGAATATACCCTTAAAAAAAAAAACATACATTCGAATAATTTTGAGTTTCCCAGTTGCGCCTTAGGCACGTCAATAACAGGACAAATTAATACATCAAGACATAACTACTTGTATAGGTAATATATTTAAGTTTAAACATATTTAACAACATATTACCTACACAAAAATAAGTAGATGAACTAATGGCCCAGACCGCAGACCTTGGCCTCTCGCTCACACACTTTTTCTTTCTCTCTCTCCCGCACTGTCGCGCTCTCTGCGCATAGCGGTTTAAAAGAACGACAACAATAAGCAAATTCTGAGTGTTGATCAAAAGTTTTTTGCAAGAAATTTAAGGTTGCGATTATGGCAGTTTCATTTGTAATATATAATTTAGATAGAAATGTAGCGGGGGAAGCTAGCGGGTAAGCTAACTGGTAGAAAAGGGTACTGCATATGGAATTAATCTATTAATTTATTAATCTCATATCTGGGAAGTCTCGAATAAACGGGGCACCACCTCAATATTTGTAAAGGGATTGAGGAAACCTTATTGATTAATGAACAAATAATAGCCTTTTGATCAGTCTCTTTAACTTGAAGTCATGAAAGTCCCTTAGAATTAGTGCATATCCGATGACGAGAATTGTATATAAAAAGGGTTTATTTAAGCATATGGAAACAGACAAAGGGGGAGACAAGGAAAAGGGGGGGGTTATTGGCTTAAGGAGACCAAGCACTGTTATGCTAAGATAGGAAGACTACTTAAATCAGTTACAGTTCACCACACTGATGCCAAGGCCTACGCGTAGGAAATTAGCTTAATAGCAGTTTACTGTCTTTGAAGAAAGGTAGAGTTGATCTTCCGTGTGGTGTCCAAGAAAAAGGAAGTGTTCCTTAACTTCCGTTATGGTCCTTGGTTCCTTTGAATGGTAGTCGCTCAATATTCCAGATAAATCCAGAGGGGTTCCTCAGAATAATCCAGATGAAAGGGGATTTGTTCGCTCAATATGACAGATCATCCAAGGTAGCTATTCTCAGAATGGTCCTGCAGACGAAAGAGGGAGAAGGTTTCTCCGTTTGGGGCTTTTATACCAGCAAAGATAAAGGGGGGTTGGTGCTCCCTTATCTGAAGATGGTCTCCTGCTGTGATTTGCATGTCGTTGTGAAAGTCTCTGGAGTGGGTATCTTTCAATGTCAGTGGGAGTGCTTAACTTCCATAACTAACAATTGTAACATTCAGAAATGTCATTGTTAGTTTTGTCCGATCATCTAGATACCAAGAATGAGTTATTTGTAACAAAGGAGAAGGGAGTTACATTAAACATCACATTTAAAGAGAATTCACACAGTTCCAGTCCTTTCAGTGTCCAATAAGCAGTATTGTCTTTGTGAGATGTTTGTAATCCATTAAATGTCTGTTTTGGGATAAATCCTCTGTTCAGACTTGTGAACCAGCTATTCCAAGGCCTTCCTGACCTTTCAGCACTGGTTTGGAAATCCATAACCCTGGTTTCGTCAGTGTGTCTCACTGACGAGGGAATGGTTGTGGAGACTCTGCTACATAAATCTTGATATTCAAAATTCGTTTTTTTAAACACTAGAATATTTGTTGACAGCCCTCTGCATTTTCATCTTGTAACCTTGTGTTCATCTCCACAGGAGCGTTATCAAAGCACCGTTCTTCAGCTACCGTGACATCCATGTTGGACAAGTAGTGGAGGTACGAGAACAAAACAATCTCAAAGCGATTCTATGGACGATAAAAACACTGCGAGGAGAGGAGAACCTGCTACCCTTACCCTCCTCTTTCTCCTCTTCCTCCCCAGGGCACAGTGAAAAACCTCAAGAAGGGGATGGTGGTGAAGTTGACCGACCACATCCATGGCATGGTTCCCAGGGTGCACCTGTCTGACATCATCCTCAAGAACCCAGAGAAGAAATACACTATGGGAATGAAGGTCAAATGTCGGGTGAGCGACTCATCGCTGCACTTCTGAGAGGGGGCGACTAGTTCAACCCTCACTGGGCCCTTGTTCATGGTTGGACTGGTTCATGCTTATCTCATCTGGAACGATATACTTTAGGTTAGGGGTGTCCAACCCTGGTCCTCAGGGGCCACTGTCCTGAAGGTTCTAGATGTTTCCCTGCTCTAACGCAACTGAACGAATGGTCATTATGAGACTTCCACAGACGACCATTCATTATAATCAGCTGTGCTGGAGCAGGGAAACATCTAAAACCTTCAGGACAGCGGCTCCCGAGGAGCAGGGTTGCCCACCCCTGCTGTAGACTCTATTTTGTAACTAAATACACTACCGTTCAAAAGTTTGGGGTCACCCAAACAATTTTGTGTTTTCCATGAAAAGTCACACTTATTCACTACCATATGTTGTGAAATGAATAGAAAATAGAGTCAAGACATTGACAAGGTTAGAAATAATGATTTGTATTTGAAATAAGATTTTTTTTACATCAAACTTTGCTTTCGTCAAAGAATCCTCCATTTGCAGCAATTACAGCATTGCAGACCTTTGGCATTCTAGCTGTTAATTTGTTGAGGTAATCTGGAGAAATTGCACCCCACGCTTCCAGAAGCAGCTCCCACAAGTTGGATTGGTTGGATGGGCATTTCTTGCGTACCATACGGTCAAGCTGCTCCCACAACAGCTCAATGGGGTTCAGATCTGGTGACTGCGCTGGCCACTCCATTACCGATAGAATACCAGCTGCCTGCTTCTGCTCTAAATAGTTCTTGCACAATTTGGAGGTGTGTTTAGGGTCATTGTCCTGTTGTAGGATGAAATTGGCTCCAATCATGCGCTGTCCACTGGGTATGGCATGGCGTTGCAAAATGGAGTGATAGCCTTCCTTATTCAGAATCCCTTTTACCCTGTACAAATCTCCCACCTTACCAGCACCAAAGCAACCCCAGACCATCACATTACCTCCGCCATGCTTAACAGATGGCGTCAGGCATTCTTCCAGCATCTTTTCATTTGTTCTGCGTCTCACAAACGTTCTTCTTTGTGATCCAAACACCTCAAACTTGGATTCATCCGTCCACAACACTTTTTTGCAGTCTTCCTCTGTCCAATGTCTGTGTTCTTTTGCCCATCTTAATCTTTTTCTTTTATTGGCCAGTCTCAGATATGGCTTTTTCTTTGCCACTCTGCCCTGAAGCCCAGAATCCCGCAGCCGCCTCTTCACTGTAGATGTTGACACTGGTGTTTTGCGGGTACTATTTAATGAAGATGCCAGTTGGGGACCTGTGAGGCGTCTGTTTCTCAAACTAGAGACTCTAATGTACTTATCTTCTTGTTTAGTTGTGCAACGCGGCCTCCCACTTCTTTTTCTACTCTGGTTAGAGCCTGTTTGTGCTGTCCTCTGAAGGGAGTAGTACACACCGTTGTAGGAAATCTTCAATTTCTTAGCAATTTCTCGCATGGAATAGCCTTCATTTCTAAGAACAAGAATAGACTGTCGAGTTTCAGATGAAAGTTCTCTTTTTCTGGCCATTTTGAGCGTTTAATTGACCCCACAAATGTGATGCTCCAGAAACTCAATCTGCTCAAAGGAAGGTCAGTTTTGTAGCTTCTGTAAGGAGCTAAACTGTTTTCAGATGTGTGAACATGATTGCACAAGGGTTTTCTAATCATCAATTAGCCTTCTGAGCCAATGAGCAAACACATTGTACCATTAGAACACTGGAGTGATAGTTGCAGGAAATGGGCCTCTATACACCCATGTAGATATTGCACCAAAAACCAGACATTTGCAGCTAGAATAGTCATTTACCACATTAGCAATGTATAGAGTGTATTTCTTTAAAGTTAAGACTAGTTTAAAGTTATCTTCATTGAAAAGTACAGTGCTACATTTCAATGTGACCCTAAACTTTTGAACGGTAGTGTATATCCATCAGTCTTATATCGTATATCCATCCTCTTTCTGTGTCTTTATGTTGTGTCCAGGTGTTGGATGTGGATCCACAGAAGAAGAGCCTGATTCTAACCAGGAAGAAAGCTCTGGTGGAATCCTCCCTGCCGCTCCTTCGGACCTTCTCTGACGCTCGCCCCGGCCGCATCTCCCACGGGTACATCGCCAGCGTCAAGGACTACGGCTGCGTCGTCCGTTTTTACGGCAACGTCAAAGGGCTGGTGCCTGTCCAGGAGCTCGGCATAGAGGGCACCATCGCCCCGGAGAAGGTGTTCTACGTTGGTCAGGTGGGACAAGACACAAGATGGCCGCTAGCTAACCTTTTCAGATTACGTGGAGAAAAGCCAGATTCTGTGGCTTTTTTACATTTCCATTGAGTGAAGGAAAAGCCCATCTAAGACGATATATATATCTATTCCGTGCAAAAACTGTCTACATGTCTGTATTCAGCTGTTCTGATGCTCTTGTGGTTGTGGGTCCAGGTGGTGAAAGCCAAGGTGCTGAATTGCGACTCTGAGAAGGAGCGCCTGCTGTTGTCCTTCACGGCCGTGACAGAGGGGGACACAGACGGGTCCCCTAAAGCCCAGTTTGACTTTGAGGTTGGGAAGGTAAGAGGACACCATCTTTCTCTCTCTCTCACCTCTCTCTCTCACCTCTCTCTCTCTCTCTCTCTCTCTCTCTCTCTCTCTCTCACCTCTCTCACCTCTCTCTCACCTCTCTCTCTTACCTCTCTCTCTCTCCTCTCTCTCACCTCTCTCTCTCTCTCTCACCTCTCTCTCCTCTCTCTCACCTCTCTCTCTCTCTCTCACCTCTCTTCATCTTGATGCCCTCTTCCTCTTAACACCCCCACAACAAACACGGTTTGACAAGCCCCCCCCCTCCCTCTCATCTCGAGAGCCTAAACCACTTTGTCCCTCTCGTCTCTCCGTAGAAGGTGGACGCGAGGCTGGTGGCCAAAATCCCGGGGGGTCTGGCGGTGGCCATCCTCCCGGAGGAGGCCCGGGCTGTGCTTCCCATCAGCCACCTCTCCGACCACGTGTCTAACTGCCCCCTGCTGTTTGAGGCGCTGCAGGTGGGAGACACCATCTCCAACCTGGTCTGTGTCAACAAGCACAGGCAGAACATCGTATCCTCCCTGACTAGAACGTGATAGAACATAAGATCATACTTTATTCATCCCGCAGTGAGGGAATTGCAGTTTGTAACAGCAAGGTACAGTACAGCACTCAAGAGTAACAATTTAAACTATACAACAACAACAAAAAGATACAGAGAAACTTATCAAAATATGTGATAAGGATTTAAGATATACGAATATGTACTATAATAATAAGTAATAACGATTTGTACTTCAAGTTAGTAGTATTAATATGGGTAATATTTACTAATATAACTTGCAAGTGTTTTAGTTGTTGATTTTATTTGGTTTTGTGGTCCGGAAAATGGTACAGTGTTGTTGTACGCAACTGCACAGTGTCAGGAAGGCTGTGTTGTCCTCCTTAACCCTGCCGTACCAAGACTGTGTCCAAGAAGCCTGTGTTGAGGGCTTCCATGGAGGACGGGCCTGTTGCCAAGGAGGTCTCTGACATCAAAGTGAGCATGCAGATGATTGGCTGGATCAAGAACATCATGCCCTATGGCGTGTTCGTGGAGTTTCCTTGCGGCCTTGTTGGCTTGGCACCTAAATCGGTGAGTAACCATCAGACAGGAAGTGAAGTGAGCAGAGAGTCGTTTTATTTACCATGATCTGATTGGTTCTGAGCGTGAGTCGTAGCTTTCTGGTCGGAACTGACCCCCGCCCCCCCTTCCTCCCTCCATGCAGGCGATGAGCGACAAATTCATCAGCGACACAGCCAGGCCCTTCCAGCTGGGCCAGACGGTTGTAGCCAAGGTGACCAACCTGGACGAGGAGAAGGGCCGCTTCCTGGTCAACCTGAAGGTGTCGGAGGTCATCTCTTCGGAGGGTGAAGCCCAGGCCAGGCTGGTCCAGGGTCAGCTGGAGAGGAGGGCTGTGGCTGACATGATGGCCAACAGAGGTGTGTGCGTTTTTCTGGGAGTTTTTCCTTGTCTTCCTTGAGGGTTTAGGTTGGTTGAGGGGCAGTTCTATGGGCATATGTGAAGCCCTCTGTGACAGACTTGTAAAAAGGGCTGTACAAATAAATGTTGATATGTGCAGGACATGAGAGTGAACAAGATGGCTGTGTGCCTCTGTGTGTCTCTCTCTGTGTGTGTGTGCGCACCTCAGGCGTCTGGTTTTTGTCTGTTTATTGAGATCTTAGATTCTGTCAGCATCCTGCTGTAACTCGATAACAACAACAGATCCAATCTAGCAGTCTGCAGAACGTCTTATACTGGTCAACATGACCCCTACATGACCCCTCGTCTCTCTCTCTCTACCTTTGTCTCTATCTACCTTTATATCTCTCTACCTTTATGTGTCTCTTTATATCTCTCTACCTTTATGTGTCTCTTTATATCTCTCTACCTTTGTCTCTCTCTACCTTTGTCTCTATCTACCTTTATATCTCTCTACCTTTATGTGTCTCTTTATATCTCTCTACCTTTGTCTCTCTCTACCTTTATGTGTCTCTTTATATCTCTCTACCTTTGTCTCTCTCTCTCTCTCTACCTTCATGTGTCTCTCTATACCTTTGTCTCTCTCTCTCTCTCTCTCTCTACATTTATATCTATCTACATGTATATCTCTACCTTTGTGTCTCTTTGTATCTCTCTACCTTTTGTCTCTCTCTCTACCTTTGTGTCTCTCTTTATATCTCTACCTTTTGTCTCTCTATACCTTTGTCTCTCTCTCTCTCTCTCTACCTTTATATCTCTCTACGTTTATATCTATCTACCTTTATATCTCTCTATCTTTGTGTCTCTCTTCATATCTCTCTACCTTTGTGTCTCTCTGCCTTTGTGTGTCTCTCTCTACCTTTATATCTCTCTCTACCTTCATGTGTCTTTCTCTACCTTTTTATATATCTATACCTTTATGTGTCTCTCTCTACCTTTGTCTCTCTTTGTACCTTTATCTCTCTCTCCACCATTACCTGTCTACCTGAACGTCTCCCTCTCTTCTCTTCCCCTCCTCAGATGACTCAGAGCTCCATCAGCAGCTGTCCGTCTTGACCCTGGGTCAGAGGTTGACCCTGACGGTGTCCCAGGTGCAGGAGGACGAGAGTGCCAGCCTCGTGTGCGATGACCTGAAGGGAGCCTCTGTCCTGGCCTCCACACATCACTGCATAGGTGAGGACTCAGACCACCTTTCCAGCCCCACACACCCAGACCCAATGAGGTCAGAAGATATACCATATTCTTCGGACTATATGTTGCTCCGGATTTTAAATCGCACCAGCCAAAAAAATGAATAAAGAAGGAAAAAACGTACATAAGTCGCACAGGAGTACAAGTCGCATTTTTGTGAAATGATGTAATAATGATGTGAAATGATATAATAGTGTGTTAATAATTTAGTGTTAATGATGTGAAATGATATATTAATGGGTTAATAATTTCACACATAAATCGCTCCAGAGTATAAATCGCACCCCCAGCCAAACTATGAAAAAAACTGCTACTTATTAATCCTAAAAATACGGTAAAAAGAAAAAATGTGTTCATTGTTTGCACCATCCTGCCACACTAAATTGTGTGTGAAAATGTACATGGGGACTAAAACCCAATCTGATTCTGAATGTTGTGAAACGTGAGTGTGATCACATATTCTTGGTTGTTTATTTCCTGCTAAGTTCTTTTAGCCATTTTGAAGGAAATTCCACTAGATCTTTAATTTTATTTTATTGGTTTTGTCAACCGCTTGATGAATGCAATGGTTTGTCCAGCAGTGACTTGAATGGTTTGTGTGTGTGTGTGTTCATAGGTGTACCGATGTCTGCAGGACAGAAGGTCAGTGCTGTGGTCCTTCACGTTGACCCCTTGAGCACCCAGGTCCACGTTTCCCTGCTGCCTGAGCTGGTGGCTAAGAGGAAATCAGTAAGTGTCAACCATTGGACAACCATATCCTGCTCGGTCTGATTGGTGGATAGGGACAGAGCCATTGGTAGAACTGACGTTGAGGTTTAAGAAATGTTTGTTATATTCAAACAAACTTTCGAAGTGAAAAATGAATAAACAAAAGCTATAAATGTCTCTACTTTCTATATCGTTATAAAATTGTGTTTATTTGTTTTCCCTTTTGTGATTGTGTAGGTATTAGAGGGGGCTAAGTACACTGCTAGGGTGCAGCATGCGGACAAAGACTTTGCCATCATCTCATTGGGCGACACAGCTCAGCTGACCGTCATCCAGACCGCCAACAACCTGAACGACTCGTTCCGCTTCGAGGCCGAGAGGCTGCTTCCGGGTCGGTACCTGACAGTCACAGTGACGGAGCCCAGCTGCGAGGATCTGGAAGGGCTCCCCCTGGTGGTGTGGGAGGTCAACCACGGGCCCCTGCCCTCCGCCCTGGCCGCCCCTCCGGCAAAGAAGGGCGGGCAGTATCGCTACGGTGACCTGGTGACGGGGACGGTGAAGTCGGTGAAGCCCACAAGCGTGACCGTGGAGCTGGAGGGCGGGGATGTGGGGAGCGTGCACGTGTCGGAGGTGCGGGAGAGCGTGTCTCTGGGGACCTTTCCCACGTCCAGGGTGAAGGTCGGCAGCCAGGTCACGGCCAGGGTCATCGGAGGGCGGGATGTTTTCAGCTACAGGTCGGTACCAAACCGCTGCATCTGTTAATGATGCTCAATCTGCTCTTATTGCTGCTGCAGGTTGTTCAGTCCATTGAGAATGACTTCCAGATGGGAGTAGAAACCGTCGTGATTTTGAAAACCGTGTCCAGATGCCTACCTCAGAAACCTTTTCCAAACTGCAGGTTATGTTTTTATTTTTTAGGTACCTTCCATTTAGTCATCCCAACTTGGTCTACAACGTGCCTGAGCTCAGCCTGTTGCCAAGGTAAGTGATTGCGAAGGAGAAGGGGAGAGGGACTGACCCTCCAATCCCAGTGATGGATCCCTTTTTTGGGGTAACGTGATCCTCTGTGGTTCCAGGAAGCTCCAGGAGGATGTGGTTCTGGAGCCGGTCAAGCTCAGCTTGGACGAGGAGCTAATGAGCTACAGGGTCGGACAGGAAGTCACCTGCTTCGTGTCAAAAGTACGTTAGGAAGCGAGCAGGGGAGGGGAGGACTGAAGTTTGCGGAATTCTGTGTGTTGAAATGTCTAATAAGTGTGTGTGTGTGTCTTGTCTACAGTACAACAAGGAGAGGAAGTGTTTAGAAGTGACCATCAGCCCGTCTGTAGCAGGATTTGTTGATATACTTTTCATGGCTGCTGATCCGAAAGTAAGTCCCTCTAGCACTTGTTTGGTTTCCCGCAATGAATGTTTCATAATCTGACTAACCACAATGTTTGGGACTGTCTTGTTGTTATGCTCAGTGACCGATGCTCTTTTGTAAAGCTCTCTCTTTGGATGAAAGTGTCGGCTAAATGAATAAATGTAATTTCAAGACAATTTGGTCAACAACAGAAAAACGCTAAATATGTATGTCAGTAATCCCACAATATATATTTTTTTCCATGCCTTTTTTGTTTAGACTTTGAGACATCCACAGAAGTTGCACAAGCTTGGCCAGGCTCTCTCTGCCAAGGTGGTAGACGTCAGTCTGACCACTCCGCGTCTGTCCCTGTCTCTGATTGGTGAGCGACCACTGCCCAGCTGTGTCATCACAACACAGGAGTCTTCCAGGTAGGGTCTCCAGCTCGCCCCTGTTCTAACGCCACCCTGCCCCTCCCCCTCAGACCCCCCCAAACTGGAGCGGGGCAGCGTCTCCATGGGGATCGTGCAGAGCGTCAAGCCCCAGGGTCTGGGCGTCAGGCTGCCACTGGGCGCCAAGGGAACCGTTGCCGTGGTGGACCTGGCGGACTCGTACAAGCAGAACCCGCTCCAGTCCTTCAAAAAAGGCCAGCTGGTCAGGTGAGCGACCCTGTAGAGAACCCAGGCTAAAAGGTGTGACAGCTGAATGACAAACCAGGTCATCTGAGGGCTAGATAAGCTGCTTGTTTTAACACCAGTTTCACCCTTCGATCATCTTTGCTGAAGTCCTAATGAAGATTTAACGTTTGTGGTCCCTCTCTCTCTCTCTCTCTCCCTCTCTCTCTCTCTCCCTCTCCATCCCTCTTTCTTTCTCCAGCTGTTATGTTCTCAGTGAGAAAAACGGTAAATGGCAGCTCTCTCTCCGGCCATCAAGGTGTGAGCCTCACACACAAACACACACACACATCCTCTGCTCCACACGCTATGAGCCCTCGATCTACCCCCCCCGCCCCGCGGCCTGTGTTCAGCCTCTGTCTGTGTGCAGGTTGAGCCCAGAGAACGCCTGCGTGGTGAAGGACCCTGAGGTGCTCTCTGTGGAGGACCTGAACCCAGGACAGATACTCCGAGGTTACATCAAGTCTGTAGGGGAACTGGGGGTCAACATCAGGTAGGAACACCTGCGCGCTCCAAGGGTTGCGTTTCTTACGCGCTCATTTACGGAAAACATTAACTATGAGAATTATGACCGTGCGAAATGGTGCCTTGGCTACCGAGATAGCATCTACTTAAGAAACCAAAACGAATGTCCCCTGAAATGAGGCCTGACCTGCCAGAGTGACTGTGTGTTCTGTGTTCTATGTTCTGTGTTCTGTCCCAGGTTGTCCACAAACATTAGCGGTAGAGTCCAATTTAAACACGCCACCAAGTACAAAACCCTGAAGATCAGCAGCCACAGTGTGTTTGCCAAACATGTCCCAGTCAACACCCTGGTCACCACCATGGTCCTCAGGTGAGGAGCCGATCACGCCTCCAGTCCCACATCTCAAATTCCATTCTTTCCGTTTCCATTCTCAAACATCTGTCTCCCCCCCCCTCCCCCTTACTTCCTGCTCCAGTGTTGATGCCCATAACGAGCAGGTGGACCTCTCTCTGCTGACCAGCCACACTAGAAAACCAGACCTGCTCCCAGAATCCCTTGGGCTGCCGCTAAGGCTGCTGGGAGAGCAGACGGAGAAGTTCGATGCCAGCAGGAAGCGTAAATCTTCCCAGAGCCAGGAGGTGAGTCATCTGCACCCCCCCACCCATCCCCCGCCGGCTCCGCCACCCCTCTTCCTCTACTCCCTCCTCCTCTCCATCTCTCTGACAAGATGTGCGTCAAAGGAAACACCGAAATAGAGACGTCCCTTGTTCAGAAACACCAGTTCCAGCCCTGTTGGACTGTACTTCTAGTGTACAGTGAACCCTCGTTCGTGGTTACGTTCCAAAAAGAACCTGTGATAAGTTAAAGTAGAAAACTATTTTCAGTTATACTAATTATACTCTATTATATATTAAAACCAAAGAACAAACCCTTTTTACAGGCCCAAGCATTTGTTTAACAAATAAAAGTACCGTATTTATACACTTATAATTCGAAGTGCCTTATATATGGATTAATTCTTTTATTTACTGACCTCTAAGTGATTTTTGTGTGGTACAAGGCGCTCACGGTGCTAAATCGAAATGTTTTTGTATGACTTTGGTAAACTACAAAGCCGCACCGCTTACAGCATTACGGCTACCGTAGCCAGGAGCGTCGCGGAGTAATACATACTGTGCTTCACCATAATATTATTCGACTGATTTATTTGACAGTTTTTTTCCCGCTTAATGCGCCTTATAGCGCTTTATATTTTATATTTATTTATATTTTAAGTGCGCTTTATATATGAAAAAAGATCGAAAATAGACCATTCATTGACACTGCGCCTTATAATCCAGTGCGCCCTATAGTGCAAAAAATACGGTACTGTATCCTGTAAACCGCAACTTTATTGATGCACAGGTTTGTGTTGGAGAGACTGTTTAGCCGGTCAGAATGCAGAACACAATGCACGAGGAAAATCCGTGAAGTAGCGAAACCGTGAAAAGTGAACCGTGATGTAGCGAGGGTTCACTCTACTCCACTCAGCAGAGGGATGTTAAAGAGACAGGGAGTTGAATCAAAACATGGTGTTGTGGATTGTTTTGTCCTAGGAGACGCTACAGAAACCTTCCAAGAAGAGAACCAAGAAGAAGTCAGAGGACAACGACAGTGGGGTGGAGGTGTATTTCAGAGAGGAGGAGGAGGAGGAGGGGGGGGTGGCCGTAAGGAAATCCAACCTGCCAAAGGTTAGTTGCTGGCACTCAAACGCTGACTGCATTCAGTCCTTTGTAATTGGTGTCCTGGTATCTTGTTCTTTTGACTGGGTAATCGACACAGTACTAATTACTGCTTATTTTCCCTCTCATGCCGTCTCCACCCTCCCTCTCCATCCTGCCTTTCCATCCTCCTGTCCCTCCAGCAGGTGAAGGGAGCAGCACCAGCCCCAGCCAGGCTGCAGGTGTCTGGGGGTTTCTCCTGGGACGCTGCCCTCAGCACCCTGAAGCCCGCCTTGGCCGCCCCAGAGGCGGAGGACTCCAGCGAGGAGGAGGACCAGGAGGACCAGGGGCAGGTAGGAACCCTCGCTGCAGGAACCCGTCTGCGGGGCGTCTCTTCTCCTCTCTCGGACACCGCGAGCGACCCTCACCTCCGACCGCTCTCTTTAACCCGGTGTCCTCCCCTTCCCCGAACAGCGTCAGAAGAAGACCCGCCACGAGCGAGAGACGGAGAAGCGCCAGGCGGAGAAGGCCCTCTCGGAGCGGGAGGCGCAGCTCATGGACCCGGCCTTGAGGCCGCAGGACGCCGGCAGCTTCGAGCGCCTGCTGCTGGCCTCTCCGGACAGCTCGCTGCTCTGGCTGCAGTACATGGCCTTCCACCTGCAGGCCACCCAGATCGAGCAGGCCCGCGCTGTGGCCGAGAGGGCCATCAAGACCATCTCCTTCAGGTAAAGTGGGGGGGTGGGGGGGTGGTGGGGGAGGGGGTGTTAGCGTGTGAGTGTGTTGGCGTGCAAGTGTTAGTGCTTAAGTGCTAGTGTTGCTGCTTAAGTGTTAGTGCTTAAGTGCTAGTTTTAATGCTTAAGTGCTAGTGTTAGTGCTTAAGTGCTAGTTTTAATGCTTAAGTGCTAGTGTTAGTGCTTAAGTGCTAGTTTTAATACTTTAGTGTTAGTGCTTAAGTGCTAGTGTTAGTGCTTAAGTGCTAGTGTTAGTGCTTAAGTGCTAGTGTTAGTGCTTAAGTGCTAGTGTTAGTGCTTAAGTGCTAGTGTTAGTGCTTAAGTGCTAGTGTTAGTGCTTAAGTGCTAGTGTTAGTGCTTAAGTGCTAGTGTTAGTGCTTAAGTGCTAGTGTTAGTGCTTAAGTGCTAGTGTTAGTGCTTAAGTGCTGGTGTTAGTGCTTAAGTGCTGGTGTTAGTGCTTAAGTGCTAGTGCTTAAATGCTAGTGTTAGTGCCTAAATGCTAGTGTTAGATTAGATCAGATTAGATTCAATTTTAATGTCATTACACGGTTACAAGTACAGGGTAACAAAACACAGTTAGCATCCAACCAGATGTTATTACAAAAGATTATTATAAATATAAGTATACTCAGAATATACACAGTATGAACAGTATAATCAGAATATACAGGGTAAATACAGATTAAAGTGATTTGAGACAAATGTACAGCTGTATTGTACAAGATGCTACAGTGTTAAACAGAAATTACAGAGTTGCATGTATCTACAGTTAGTGCAAATGATGAAATGAGCAGAGCAAATGACGCTTAAGTGCTAGTGTTAATGCTTAAGTGTGTGAGCTAGTGTTAGTGTGTTTGCATGTGAGCGTGTGTTAGCATGTCACCTTATGTTAGCATGCAAGCTAATGTTAGCATGAAAGCTAGTATTGGTGTGTTAGAGTGTGAACATATGTTAGCATGCAAGCTAATGTTAGCATGAGAGCTAGTGTTAGCTTGTTAGCATGCAAGCTAGTATTGGTGTGTTAGCGTGTGAACATATGTTAGCATGCAAGCTAGTGTTAGCGTGTGAACATATGTTAGCATGCAAGCTAGTGTTAGCGTGTGAACATATGTTAGCATGCAAGCTAGTGTTAGCGTGTGAACATATGTTAGCATGCAAGCTAGTGTTAGCGTGTCACCTTGTGTTAGCGTGGGACCTAGTGTTTCTCCATGCGTGTCGACCCCTGGTCTCTTATACTGAGCTCGTCCACCTTCCCCAGGGAGGAGCAGGAGAAGCTGAACGTGTGGGTGGCCCTGCTGAACCTGGAGAACCTGTATGGCTCTGAGGACAGCCTGAAGAAGGTGTTTGAGCGGGCGCTGCAGTTCTGCGAGCCCATGCCGGTCTACCTGCAGATGGCAGACATCTACGCCAAGTCTGGCAAGACCAAGGTACCGCCTGCAGCCTTCCCATCTGCTGGGGGCTTCAGATGGAGAACACATCCTCCCCCAGGCTGCACCTACTGGCTTCACTCTGGTTGATGAATGTTGGCTGCTTGGCTTGAATTCCGTGTTGTGTTTAGGAAGCGGAGAACCTCTATAAGAAGATCGTGAAGCGTTTCCGCCAGGAGAAGACGGTGTGGTTGAGCTACGCCTCCTTCCTGCTGCAGCAGGGTCAGAGTGACGCCTGCAGCGCTCTCCTGCAGAGGGCGCTCAACAGCCTGCCCACCAAAGAGAGTAAGATCACCACCACGCTGGGTCACATGACTCCTCTGTCAACACTCACCCAACATCGAATTACATTATTGGGATTCATCCCAAAACAGGAGCAGGAGCCTTACCTGCCATTTTTTGTTGTTGTATTTTTTTGTTAATGTTTTGATTGGTTTGCTTTAACTTCCTGTGTTCCACTGCTTCCTTGTCTCCAGATGTGGACGTGATCGCTAAGTTTGCACAGCTGGAGTTCCGGTTTGGGGATGTGGAGAAGGGGAAGGCCATGCTGGAGAAGGTCCTGAGCAGCTACCCCAAACGCACCGACCTGTGGTCTGTCTTCATCGACCTCATGGTCAAGCACGGCTCCCAGAAGGAGATCAGGTGAGCGGAGCACACTGCTTCTGGAACGCACTGCCTCTAAAGCGCACTGCTTCTGGAGCACACACTGCCTCTAAAGCGCACTGCCTCTGGCGCGTCAGTCACCAGCATGCAAGAAATGGGGACAGCATATAACACTCGATGATTATTAGCGATAAGTGTTTTATTATGCATCTACTGGTGTATTCGCTTGACTCTCAGCTCCACTGCCTGTTACGATCTTTAAAAGAAACGTATATAACGTCCCCTTCCGCATGTTAACCTTATTAACGTGTAAACATTCAGCAGTTGGAAGTCTCACAGGCTATTTGTCAGCCGCTAACAGGTTAGCTCATTGGCCTCAGTGTAGTACAGCTCCGTAAAGAGGTGTGTGTGTGTGTGTGTGTGTCAGGGCCCTCTTTGACCGGGTAATTCACCTCAGCGTAACCGTGAAGAGGATCAAGTTCTTCTTCAAGCGCTACCTGGAGTACGAGAAGAAGAACGGTTCTCCTGAGAGCGTCCAGGCCGTCAAGGAGAAGGCCCTGGAGTACGTGGAGAACAAGGCTGCGCAGGCTGCTAGATAGCTAGACACACACACACACACACACAGCCATAGTATCCAATGTTACCAAACTATCTTGTAAATCCTCATGATTTCAGTCACAAAATATTCTTTTGTGCTTTTTCAGGAGGGAAGTGTGCTATAATAAGAAACTAATAATGATCTTGTTAAGGTTATTTTTACAGAGACTTTCTTGAGTTTTTATCTTTTTTTTTTCGCGCCTTTGTGAACAGTGTGGCATTTGTATCTATTTTGTTCGAAATGAATAGGCAATATGCGTGTCTGTGTAGCTATTGTAAGGATGAATCAGAAGACCATGCTGGACTGAATTACATCCTTTTGTAATAAAAGTATTACGTAACAGCAATTGATGTACAGTTGAGTCTATGATTGACTTTAGAGGATGTTCTCTAAGATTCATGTCCAGTACAATACATAACATTTTATTTAAAAGCAACAAACGGTACAAAATGACAATATAGAGTCACATTACACACATACAGGCAAGATTAGTCTTACGAGTGAACCTGGATATACACAGTACATAACTACATGAGAAGTGGATGGCCCACTGAACTCATCTGCCTTGTTAGCTGGCCATGTGTTAAATCCCCCCCTTAGTATAGCGTTACACAGGTTGGCAGCATTACTGGATAAGAGTCAGACCTCAGTCGAACACATGGATGAAATTAATGGAAAGGTTTGGGGTGTGTTTGATTCCACTCTGTACTTTGGGGATACAGTAGCATCAGTGTTATGCTGTGTCATAATCAAGTGCACCCTAAGTAGTTGTCCCCAGGTCTGATGTGTGGCACAAGGTTATTATCATTATGATGTGAGATGCTTTGTGCTGGCTGTATTGTTACACCCCTGAGATATTAGAGGTATCCACACCGATCCTGACCAATGACCTACTAACGATGCCTGGCATGTCGATTGTGATTGGCTGTCTTCTATCACTGCCATAACCAGTTGTCCAATGACAGGGAAAGGGACGGAGAAACTCGATATTCTAAAGTGGCTCCCTTTTCTACATCTCATCTCGCTAATCTTGGGGGACTTGACAGGCGTGAACTAAACTGAAAGTCCCATGGCTGGAAGTCCCTTTTCCTATTTGAAACACTGTACCCCACCCCTCCAGACTGCCGAAGCACTGGGGGTTCAGTGGTAGGATTCTTGCCTACCATGTGCAGGGCGGGGCTCAAATCCCGGTGGGGGTAAAATTCCTGTCCAATGCATTGAACATGAGTGCGCCTGCAGAATTTCCCCACTGCGGCACTAATAAGGGCCTCCTTTCTTCTACTGCTTCTAACAGACCATAGACAAACTAGACAAGTATCTTCAACGTATCAAAACGTAGCTATATCGCCCAGCTATATCGCTAATACACAGAATAGCCACAAGGAAGCCACTTACGAATAGAATCAACCCTCAAGTGAGATGTTCCTAGAATGACCATCATCATCATCCTCTGTGTGTTTAGATGTGTGTGTGTGTTCTGGGAGGGTATCCTGGTCCTCCTGGGGGGCCCCCTCACACCTCCTCAGGGTCCAGGGGGCCCTCTGCCCCCTGGGGGGACTCAGTGTGGAGTCGGAGGATGGGCTTGTTGCACATAGGACACACGCTCCGGATCTCGAGCCACTTCAACAGGCACCTGCACAGACAGACAAGGAGAACATGAACGAGGGCCTGTGTTTCAGTGAGAGAGAGACTAGACTGACCTCCATGTTCATTCGTGTTTGTCTGCAACAAAGGAAGGTTCTAGAATGTTGTAGAACATGTAGAAATAAATAAATACTCATTTAGCAGACGCTTTCATCCAAAGCACGTAGGCAAGTAGGGTGAAGTGCCTTGCCCAAGAACACAACTTCTAAATTGCCACAGCTGAGGTTCGACCTCACAACTTTCTGCTGATGAGGCCAACGCCTCAATCCAATCGCTGAGCCAACCGACTCCCCAGACTCCATAATGGAACGTGAAGGTCACATTAACAAGTTGTGGGGGGTTTCCGAGTTTTTTTAGGGGGGGGGGGGGGGGAGTGGGGGTGGTTTGAGGTAAGGTATGTGTACCAATGTATTTTATTTTACTATATGACTCTCAGAGCTAGCGCTGATTTGAACTGTGAAACCAATCAGGATGTGAGTAGGGAACAGGATCCTGCTGGTCAACCAGGCTCTTAAACCTGCTGCGTCATGATTTAATGTGCTGCTGCCTGACTGAATCAAGCTCTGTATCGGCTGGTGTCTGTGATCCATCAGGCCTGGCTGATTGCTCGGGGAGTTTTTCTCTTCGTACAATTAGAGCTAAGTTTCCTTCCATCGCTGGGTCTCTGGGTCTCTGGGTGAAGCACAGAACTCACTTCTTGTGAAATGCATGTGAACACGGGCACACGCCAAGTTCATCTCTGGTCCGGAACTCCTCCAAGCAAACCGCACATGTTTGCTGTGAGGGCAGAGAAGAGGAGAGGATTAGTGTGTGTGTGTGTGTGTGTCAGCTCCTTCTGAAGGGAAAGAACTGTCTGAGTGAAGCAGCTCTCTGCTCTGGGTTTACTAAATCATGAAGCCACGGTGGCCTGTTACATCGAATGCGTCCTCAGAGTCGTCCGGCCTTCGCGTGAACGCCCGCCGATGCAAAATTGATTTGTAAACGTGAAGATTTATAAACGGAAATCTGTGTCGTCGCAAACCAAGTTGAATTAAAAAAAAATACAACTCACCCCAAGAAGGCTGAGCTTCTTTCCTGCACCTTTCAGTACCACCTACAGAGGGAGTGGACAGAGGGGCAGAGAGAGGGGCAGAGAGAGGGGCAGAGAGGGGGAGAGGGGCAGAGAGGGGCAGAGAGAGGGGCAGAGAGGGGGAGAGGGGGAGAGGGGCAGAGAGGGGCATATAGGAGCAGAGAGGGGAGAGAGGGGCATATAGGAGCAGAGAGGGGAGAGGGGGACAGATAGGAGCAGAGAGGGGAGAGAGGGGAGAGAGGGGCATATAGGGGCATATAGGAGCACAGAGGGGAGAGGGGGACAGATAGGAGCAGAGAGGGGAGAGAGGGGCATATAGGGGCATATAGGAGCAGAGAGGGGAGAGAGGGACAGATAGGAGCAGAGAGGGGCAGAGAAACTAAATAAACATTCCAAGCAGACATGGGCTGGAAGCTCCTGTTCACATGTTGATATAAATTTTTACTGGGTTAAAAGTCCTGTATCGGACCTAAGGAGGGATTGGGCCTCATTTAAAATGACTCCTGGGACATTTCCTATTAGAATAAGAGCTGTGTATGTCACACAGGCGTTTATCTAAACCTGGTTATGCCGTCCCAAGGTCATCTATAAAAGGTTGGCATTCGGTGTCAGACACGGTGAGGGGCGAGACATGCTCTTCAGAATACAGCATGTGTCCATGCAGTGACAGAGAGCTGCTGTACCTCGTTGTAGCTAAACTGCTCCCGGGTGCCTTGCTGTTTCAACCTGGCAGACAGAAAGACAGAGAAACACATGATTCAAATGTTAAAGTTATGTTTGTTTTGTTGTTGTTGTTGTTGTTTTTCTAAGGTGTCATCAAGCCTTGTCATGTGACAATGAATTGTATATTTCGCAATAGTTTTATGCCGTAAACTGATTGCTGGAATATGATGAAGTGTCTGTAATGGGGATATGATCATCTGCTGTAGTTACTGAATACAGTTAGGTGTGCCTCTCTGTGCAGAAGTACCCCCACCAGACCACAGGAGGGCAGTGTATTGGTCACTCACTCATTCTGTTCACAATCAGCAACAGATATGAAGAAATGATTTGAAAACACATGTTACAGATGTCTCAGGACCTTAACCTTTGTGTTCTCTTCGGGGGCCAGAATGACACACACACACACACACACACAATGAGACATTTGGTTTGTATGTGCTTGATTGAACTCAGACAAAAGTAAATCTTTCTGATTCCTGCACAGCATGGCTGCACATTTCATGGCCCAAACAGGGTAAACATGTAATGAAGCTGCTTTATTTCAGGGTTAAAGTGGGGCCTTTTGACCCTTAGGACAGGGGGAGTTACAGAATGTTAAGAGAGCACAAGGATTAAGTAAGCAAAACAAAGATACATCATTAAACTATTAATGCCAGGAAAACGCGTGTCTGTCAAAGTTTACAACCAGCTGAGCAATGGTGAAACTGGCCACACCTTGGAAGTTGAATATCTTGGACAGCGTCCGTATCCTCTCACCTGAACAGGTAGCAGCAGAAGAGCAGGCTGAGCATGAAGACGAACAGGCCGATGCCCAGAACGATGATGTAGACATTGAGGGGGAGGTGGTAGATATCTGACGTCATGGTGCAGAACCTCTCAGAGCGCTGGTGACCCAGACCACACAGGCATCCTGGGTAACAGGAAGCACAAGGGCAGGAGGGATACCGTTTAAAAGGGGCGGGACTTAGATGAACTGGACCCGTTCACCACTAGCTGAAGTTTTCCTGATGTTCTTGTTTATTTCCCTATTTTAAGACAGAAGTTCATATTTTCATTTATTCTGTAGGTATGTTTTCATAGTTTCCCCTTATTAAACCATGTGGACAAAGTCAGTAATTTTATCACTTTCTAACACCTTGCTTCTCGTTTAAGTTTTTTTTAAATTGCCATCTAGTTCTTGGTCACAGCAGTTGTGTCGCTCATTCAGCTCAAACCCACAAACCAGGATTCATTCTAGGCCCTGTGCCCATTAAGGCCTTTGTATCGAGGAACTGTCGGCCATTTGGCTGGAAATCAATCTTTAGTTGCTCTTGAATCTGGTCCAGACCAGACCTTGCTTGGGAGACTGGGGGACTCGAGGCAGCTGTTGTTGGGTTATGGCTGGGGGCTGGGGCTAGCCTGACAAAGTGACTGAAGAATGGGTTTTAGGTTGGAACTAGAGGCTGGGGGTAATTGGAGTGGGTATTGCTGGTGACTGGGGCTAGCAGAAGGTTAAAGGCGGGGGTTAGAGGCCAGCTATAGAGACTGAGTTTAGGGCTGGAGGCTAGCAGAGGATAAAAGCCGGGGTCAAGGCTAGCGGCCGGGGCTCACAGAGGCTGGGGCTCACAGAGGCTGGGGCTCACAGAGGCTGGGCCTCACAGAGGCTGGGGCTCACAGAGGCTGGGCCTCACAGAGGCTGGGCCTCACAGAGGCTGGGGCTCACAGAGGCTGGGCCTCACAGAGGCTGGGGCTTGGTTTGGTGGAGCAGGAGGCCGGTAGGTGGGGAACTGGAGTCTAATCGTCTGTGAACAAGACTAACACAAACAGCCAATCGAGCCACTTCCGCCTCAGCACCATCTGTTCCACAGACTCCACAGAGGTGGCTGGCGTGTGTGTGTACAGGGTGTGTGTGTACAGGGTGTGTGTACAGGGTGTGTGTACAGGGTGTGTGTACAGGGTTGGGGAGGAGGGTAACTGTGTGTGTGCGTGCAGTGTGTCTGTCATCAGTTGGACTCCATTCATCAGCAGACTCTGGGGTAGGGAGGAACCATTTGGCCAGACAAAGATACAGAAACCCCCCCCTGCCATTTGCCCCCATGTGCTCTTATTAATTTACACTGCAGAGGCCCTTTGCCAGCCTCTAATGTCAATGGAGCTCTTCTTTAGACTGACTGAATGGGTCCAGCTTGCACACAGTGGGGGGGTATGGTTTAGATAATTTGACATGGGGGGGATGGGGGAGGAGAGGGGTGGGGGTGGGGTGGAGGCAGGTTTAGTGGGTGTCGGGGGTCTTAAAACTGATTCAAAGTGTTGCTGTAAGTGTTGTGCAGTTGACATTCTAGCACCGACAGATATTGTTGTTTCAGGTAAATAAGGCTTGCCTGAGACTGGTTCTGGTTCTGTGGCATGAAGCAATACGCTCGGTTACACGCTAGTTGTTACGGTTGTGCAGCATGACAAACATGACCTTTGGAAATCCATCTCATTTCGAGCACCAGTCTTGCTTTCATTAACACTTTCATTAACACTAAACCAGCAGCTTATAACTTTGCATAATTCCCAAGTGTATCTGTTCGCTCAAACTCAGTTAGTCATCGCTGAGGAAAGTGTTGGAGAGCAGCTAGTTAACAAAAGCTAAAACACAAGCATTTTCCGGCATGTCTTTGGCAGAGGATGTCAAAATCTACTTACCGTTACACCATTGGAATGGTTGCATGAAATGTGACTCCCAGAGAAGTACCAGTAAATTCAGGCCCTGTTGGAGGAACAGGGGACCTGGGCACGAGCCAAGATCGCTGCCTGGAACTTCTCTGGAGCCCTGGAGCCTGGATCTGTGGAGCTCCAAGCCCAAAACAAGTCACTATGCTGGGGCTGGAGGAGACTCCACGACAGGGGTGTAGAATTTTCTCAGACGACAAAACATGAAGATTTTTTTCTCCCTCAAATCCTTGAGCTGTGCTTTTTTTTGTCAGCTCAGCAGATTGTGTGCAGCGTTCCCCAATCTGGATTAGATTCCCCCCCCCCCCTTCCCGGGGTTCAGATTGGGAGATTTAGGAGTAGGATTGCAGACCTCATGCGCTCCTGCCTCTTAACGATATCGATGACATCACCATAGTGAACACTGTCAAAACAAAGAAACACACAGTCATTGCATCTCTTTCACTCAGTAGGTTCTCTGTTCTATTGTTTTGCGACATCATCTTTCACTCGTTAGGGAGGACATGAGTTGATTCTGACCACATTTAAAGCAGCAATACATGTTTGTTTTTTTCAAGCAATCATAAACACTTACACTCCTTTCAAAATGGACCCTTGGATTCAGTTTCTGTCCGGTGCCGAGCCTCGAACACTTCAGATCAGTGACATCCAGCGGTCCAAACACAGTCCTCTTAGTCCAATGAGGGTAATTTGCAGGCATTAGTCACTTGCTTTGTCCTCCTCCAAAGCCTCTTTCTTAACCGAGGATTTTCACCAGCCTCATCCCTCTCTCCTCTCCTCTTTCGCCCCCTCCTCCTCTTCCTCCTGTTCTTCTGATCTTCAGAGGGGTATTCCTCATCCAGGGAGATGTGATGTCTTCAGAAGCAGCTCAGACTAAAACAGTCCCCAAGATGGGCTTGGTATTCTTGCTGGTGTGAGTGTGTGTGTGCCAGTTTGTGTGTGTACGTAGGTGGGGGTGAAGGGGGGGGGGGGGGGGGTGAGGGGGGAGTTCCTTCTCTCTCTCTAACCATCTGCTGCTTCGATTGAGAAAAAACCTGAGACAAAAGGTCTATATCAGCCAGTCAGTGATGTGTGTGTGTGAGCGTGCGTGCGTGTGTGTGTTGTGCTCAGGCTTCTCCGACCTTCAGCTGGCTTTGTTATGGCAGACTTTCCTTGTCTTTCCTCTCAATCCATAATGGTGCCCAGAGACAGAGAAAACATTTCCTATTCCCCTGCTCTCTCTCTCTCTGTCTCTCTCTCTCTCTGTCTATTTCTCTCTGTCTCTCTCTGTCTCCTCTGCTCTTCTTTCCCCAGCTCTCGGTTTGTAAACAGATCCTTGCTCATGTGACCATTCATTTGCCTCGCAACTCTCCTCTGCCCCCTCCCCTTTCCTCTCCTCTCAGCCCTCCCTCTCTCCCTCCGTCCTCCAATCACTCGCTCCCTCCCTCCCCCGCCGGAGAGACGACAGCAGGGATAGGCGGGAGGAAGGCAGAGGGGCCAGACGTTGACGTCGGCTGGGATGCGTGTGCGTGAGCGCCTGTGTGTGTCTAACCTGTGCGGTGCTTTGGCCACGCATGTGTATGTGTTCCTGCCGTGTTGCTGTGTGCGTTTGAGTGTTGGTGAACATTTCTTAAGGTCCAGGTCAGTCACATGTGTAATGCTGCTGTCGACAGACCGTCAAAATAAAGGCAGCAGGGTGATTTGGAGGGCGGCCCTCGGAGTGAAAACAAGCGTTGCATCGCAGGCTATACTGGAGAGCTCAGGCAGGAGGCAGCTTTGTCAGATATAAAGCCTGATTATTTTTCAGCTCTGCTTCTTTTGATCTATATATAAACATGTGCAGTAAAAGATTGGGCCCGGCCACAGAAGAGAGAGAGAGAGAGAGAGAGAGAGAGAGAGAGAGAGAGAGAGAGGTATATGGTGACACAGGATGTGATTTAGACAGAGCTGGAAAGAGTACGTTTCAGAGACAGAGGTAAGTCTTTGCACTCAGAGAGAGAGGAGGGGGATGGTGGTAGGGAGAATTGTGATGGCCCGCATGGACAGAGGCAAAATGCACCCACCCCCACACCAACAGTCAGCCAACCAGTCATCCAGTCAGACCTGCCAACCAGTCATCCAGTCAGATCTGGCAGTTGATTCAGAGGTAACAGCTGCTGTAGGCTTTGGGTGAAGCTAGATGGATTTCCTTGGTGACTATCAGTGGCAGAGGAGGAGAGAAGGAGAGAAGAGGAGGAGATGAGGAGAGAAGACGAGGAGAGGAGGAGAGGAGAGGAGGAGAGGAGGGTTGGAGACAACATAGTAGGCAAAAGGGAGAGGAGAGACCAGGAAAGTGTTTATATGAGATACAAGGGACTCATATTATTCCTCCTCCCTATAACGATGACATCAGCTTCATATAGATGTTTTACAGCTGTGCTGCTTCATAGCTGTATAATTAAGAAAATATGCTGTGCTGTGTTGGACTGCTGGGCGTTGGAGGCTAAGTGTGGGTTCAAATCAAAGATGGCATTGACATGTGTGTGCTTGTGTGGACGCATTGATATCCTGGTATGCCGCTGCCTTTTAGGCCTGTTGTTGACAAGCTTTGCAGGGTGTTCGGAAACAAAGATTTAGCAGTAGCTCGTCCTCTAGTGGAGGACAAAGAGAAATGCACTGATTCAGTCAGCGTGAAACTCACGACTAAAGTCAAATCTATTGTCATGCAGAAGGGGTTTAACGCTGACAGAATAGCATAAATTATTTAAGGTAAACACTATTGAAAAAATAGAAAATAGGGTAAGATGATTGCTTGAGACCCATCTGACTGATGGGAAAGCACTTTACCTGAGAGCTTTTGTGAAAGCGAGGTGGAGGAGGGACATGCAAACGATGGCTTAATTTACCATCATGTAAATCGTTGAGCCAGTGACTGAGAACAGGTTCCCTGTTTGCATACGAAGCCTTGACAAGTCCTTATGTGATGGAAACAAGCACCCAGGATCCCTGCTGTCACATGATGGATGCTGTTTCAAATCTCTCCCTTACAAAAGATGTATTCATGTCAAAGTAGCTATGTCATAGATAACGTTTCATTTTAAAGTTTTCTTCATGGTTTGCAAAGCATTACATTTACATTCATTCATTTAGCAGACGCTTTTATCCAAAGCGACTGGCAGTAAGTACAGGGACACTCCCCCTGAGGCAAGTAGGGTGAAGTGCCTTGCCCAAGGACACAACATCACATTGCCACAGCCGGAGTTCGATCTCAGAACCTTCCGATCAGGAGGCCAACGCCTTAACCCACTGAGCCATCTGACCCCAAAGCATGTTTAATCATACATTGCCTATAGAAAGTCATCATACCCTGTGAAAATCCTTACGTTTTGTCACATTACACCCTGGAAATTAACTAATCTAACTTTTTTGACCTGTACGTACATATAATAACCATCATCATAACAGCGAAAATAAAACTTTTTTATTTATTTATTTTTATAAAAAAGGAAAAACTAGAATAACAGGGTTAGAAAAGTCATCAGTCCCCTGATTTAATACTTAGTAAAGCCACCTTTTGCTGCAATTACAGCCAACAATCTGTTCGGATATGTCTCTTTTAGCTTTTCGAACCTAGATTTGAGAATATTTGCCTTATAGTTGTTCAAGCTCAGTCAAATTCAGGGTGGGCGGCGATGGACTGCTCTCTTCAAGTCCATCCACAGATGTTCTATTGGATTTAAGTCAGGGCTCTGACTTGGCCACTCAAGGACATTCACCTTCCTATCTGTAAGCCACTGTGTTGTTCTTTTGGCGGTATGTTTAGGATCGTTACCATGTTGGAAGGTGAATGACCTGCCCATCTTCAGCTGTCTAGCGGAAGGACGCAGGTTTTCCTCAATAATTTGGGTGTACTTCGCAGCATCCATTTTCCATTCCATCCTGACCAAGTGCCCAGTCCCCGCTGAAGAGAAACATCACCATAAAATAATGTTGCCACCACCATGCTTCACAGTGGGTAAGGTGTGTTTTGGGTGGTGTGCTGTGTTTGATTTACGCCAAACATAGCGCTTGGAGTTCAGTCCAGAAAGTTTGATCTTAGTCTCATCTGACCATAGAACCCTTTTCCACATGGCAACAGAATCTTCCAAGTGTGTTTTTGCATAGCACAACCAAGACTGAGTGTGGCACCTTTTCAGAAAAGGCTTCTTTCTTGCCACCCTGCCATAAAGGCCAGCTTGGTGTAAAGCTTGTGAGATTGTTGTCACATGCACAGACTGTTCAGTCCCAGCCATAAAGACTTGTGAGTCCTTCAAATTCGCCTTCGGCCTCTTGGTAGCTTCTCTGATCAATGTCCTCCTTGCTCGGTCATCCCGTTTGGACGGACTAACTTGTGCCTCCCTACAACTTCATCCCAGAGGCCTTTTGAAAGCACTTTTCCAACCATTTTTACACAACTACTAGTAGTGTAATCCTCAAGACACAGCTGGTTTTCTTCTGAAGTAATCAAAATCACTACAGTTGATGTCAGGTGGGGGGCAATTAGCCTGGTGCTTGATCAGGAAGTTGATTGGTTGTACCTGAGCAAGTTTAGAATGGTATACTCTTAGGGTTAGGGTTACCCTAACCCTAACCAAACCAGGTATTTCACTAATTATTTTTTATTAATTGTCCAGAATTTCTTAAAATTGTATTTTCACTTTGATGATGATGGTTTTTATGTGTACATACGGCTCAAAAAAGTTAGATTTAATTTATTTCAATTTCCAGGGTGTAATGTGACAAAAGGTAAAGATTTTCACAGGGTATGATGACTTTCTATAGGCACTGTACATGTACAGTGTTCTGTACTGGTTTGATTGTAATATGTTTCATAGCTCTGAAATTTGTTTGATCAAAGACATCTCATAAGACAACAACCAGAAATGTTGTCCTTCCAAACTCTACAAGAAGAAGCAAACCTTCTTTGGTCATTTTAGCAAACATGGTGACTGCTTCAAGTTAGTCATATATCCTTGGCAAAGTTTGCTTTATGGCAGTTTAAAATAATTTAAAACAAATACCAAGGCAGAAAGCAAGAACAAATTGCTCAAATGAAATTAAAAAATATTTGACATTGACAGTAATTTGAAAAATTCAAGTAAGTTTTATCTTTTGAGTTCATCACCAAATCATAAATTCCTCATAAATAGAGAAGAAAAAAAATCTAAATGAAGTGTTGTTTTCTACAGAAATGTTCAAACCTTACTGTAGTACACCGCCCACTCCTTCTTTGCCATCTCATGTGTGTGACCATTGGCGTGTCCATTAGGTCGTCGACTGGCCTCTTCCTGGAGTCTGTCACTGTCCTGGCCATCCGGTTGGTCCTTTCTCAGGGCGAGAGGCGGTTTACACGTGTGCCAGTTCCACAAAACTTTATTCATATCCTCCTGGGCGCGAATCCCCAAGAGTTTGTCCTCGTCGCTCTTCTTCTTGTCGTCGTCATCGTCGTCGCTGTCGTCCTTGCTGGAGCGATGGAAGCGGCGCATGTCCCCGCTGATGCTCTCGAAGTACTGCTGGACGCAGATCTTGGCGAAGCTCTTGGCGTGTTCCTTGCAGGTCTCGTCGAACGTCTTCCGCTCGATGTCGATGTAGTGGGACCAGTATTTGGTTTTGAGGAAAGCTGCCTGGGTGAAGCACGGTCGTATGGCTCTGATCAGGAAGGCCACTAACGTCATCAGCAGCAGGAAGACCCAGCCGAATCCCTGGAAAACGACAGAACGAGTTGCTCAGTCACCATGCAAGTTACCACAAAGCAACCATACTTATTTTGTCCCCATTCCTTTATCCCTGTGTGCACTCTTCTAATCTTTTACCTCACACCCTTACCCCTGTGTGCTTTTACGAGACTGTGTGCCGTTGTTGCTAAAGAGTTTCCCCTCAGGGATTAATAAAGTAATCTGAACATGAATCTGAAATACCAAAACACAGAATATAAAACATGGTGAAGTCACAAGAGAAAAAATAAATAATTATAAAACAGACGCAGGCTACCTGTGAGATACACTTAATGTATCGTGCGGCTGCTTCTCTGGAGATAACCTCAGGCTGGTCAAAAATGTTCTTGCACGGGATCTTGGCCAGCAGTTTGACGCGCTCCACCTCTGACATGTCCTGGATCAGGGTGGCGTTCCCGTACTGGTGGATGTCCAAGTCGATGCTGAACGCGCACAGGAAGCTCTTCCCGTCCATCAGCGTCACAGCTATCCACACGGCGGGCGCGATCAGGGACCGCTGCGTGATGGAGCAGAACATGTAGCGCAGGATGGTGGGGTCCTTCTGACGCCTCCCCGGGGGTCTCCGCCACTCCTCGGCCAGAACGGATATGTTGTTGTTCAACACAAATCCCAGGAGGAAGAACCAAATAGGCGGGACGACCAGGAGTCCGATGCCGTACGCGTAGTTGTATTCAGGAATGCAGGGGCAGCTGAACTCAAAGGCAGAGTACAGCTGGGCACTGGCCAGAGCCATGATACCACAGATCCCATTCATGAAGGACTCCTGGTTGGACTGAAGGAACTGGAACATCATACGGAATTTATCCATCTTGATAGAGGAGAGTTTTTGTCTTTACGAATGAGAATGAGGTCTGTAAGAGGAAGAGTAGAGAACTTGACAGGGTCCTAATAGGCCAGTAGGTGTGGGTTATTATGCTGTGGTGTGTGGATCTTTAAACTCTGATATTGCAGCACTGTTCATGGACACTCAGACCTCCAGTCACAGTTTTTCACTTTGATACGCTGTATGATTCAAGCACAACACATTTTCCATTTGTTAAACGGTCAGTAAACCCTCTGAATTTTTGTAGAGACATGTCTAGTCATTACAGATGGACTGCTGCTTTTAAACAGCTTCTCTGTGACACAATCAATCGTTTGAGTAGTAGAGGAAAAAAGATTATTACTTACTTTTCTGTTTTCGCCAAGAACTGTGAAGATATTATTTAAAGGTGACTAGCATACTGAACATACAGGTTTGGAACTCTTCCTTGCTCATTGTTAGACTTTAGTACAGCTGATCCAACTCTTTGTGTGGATGATGAGGAGAAGGTAGACCACATGGTTTTTACAACAAGCCCCTCCCATCTCAAGCACCTGCACATTGTTCTGTGATGTAACAGGATTCCCAGCTCTCCTACACCATTGTCCCAAAAGCAAACACATTCAGTGAACTTAACCTTCTGTCATACATTTCGTGTATGTAAGTATGTATATATGTTTTCTATTTTAATTTTTTTTACTTCTTTTTTTGCTGAAAAACTAAGGATCTTTTCACACAGTATGCACTTTTTCACCAATGCCATTTATCTTTTTTTTAATATTCAAATGATTCTTGATCTTCAATATTTGTTTACTTTCCATGGTAGCTGAATCACTGTCTCTACTAAAAGGGACAATCCCTTTTTAATAATCTTTGCATTCATAAACAAACAGTGCCCCCTCCCCCCCCCCCCCCACCCTCCCCCCTCATACTATGCTCATAATTATCTGGTGCCATGTTTAAAATAAATCCTGGCGATGAACTATATAACTAGAAATAGTTTCTTACTGTGGCATCAACGTCACCCTGCAGAATGAGGTCTAGCTGGACAAACCAGCTGGACCAATGCAAAGAGATAAAAGTGTTTCAGTGTAAACAAACATGAAACACACAGGAAGCTTCTGTATCGCTGGACGTCAACAGATTTGGCATGTATGATCTTACATCCATAACGTGATAATGCCACTCCTATAAAGTCATACAAACCAGCAAAGGAATTCCTATTAAGCTGCTGTGTAAATTTGACAGAGATACACATACCTAGTAACAAGCCATGCATCATTTGTATTATTTGTAACATTTGTATTCCTTGTCTATATGTACCATATCTGCAGTGTATCTTTACATTGTATTCATTTTCATTTTATTAGTAGGCCACATTTATGTTCTATGTTTGCTCATTCCTGCCAAAGTAAATTCTATGTTTGTTTATCTTGCATAGCGAATAAACCCCCATTCTGATTCTGATTCTGATTCTGATTCTGATCTATAGAAGCCATCAAACAAACCACCAGTATCTTAATAATATGACTTCAGGGTTGAGGTCCTAGCTTGTTTGAGGGGAAGTTCTCTGAGCTGACTGTATGTGAAGCCCTCTTTGACAATGCTTGTAAAAAGGGTTGTACAAATACATATTGATTTGATTTAACTTCAGTTTGAATACAGCGATGCTTCAATGAAAGCTTGTTATATAAACTGGACGAAGAGCTAGAAATGCGGCAGAGGAAAGGGTTGCACGGCCCAGGAGCAGTGTACTCAGGAAACAGCCAGCAAGACGACCCACAACCACAACTGAAATAGGAAGAGATAAACCAGCCTGTTGTCGTGAAAGGTTTGGTTTGTGTGTCTCTTACTTCCTGCTGTTGCACACGATCAGCTTTCCTGTTTGAAACGCTTGACAGGTTAGTGCACTTCAATAATTTTGGGGGAAAAAAATATATGATTGGTGTGATCGTATTTTAAACCTTTCGAGTCTCCTGTTAGTTATGGCATGAAACATTGTGTGTTCGAGTGAAAAGGCGAATGCTTTTCTGACAGGAAGGAACTGACTTCCTCTGTAGCTGAGTTCAATCGTTATGCTAAAGATGTCATTTTCAGTGCGCTATATCCATTCATTGAATTTTCAAATTGCGACAAAGAGTTCTCCACACTGAATACCAATCAAGTTATTCTGATTACAATGTACAATGGTAGGTTTGATGCAACTATGTACGTTTTTTAAGTAACATGCCATGGTTCATATTTGTATGGCTCTTGAACATGCCTTTAGGATGCAAGATACCATTCTACGGGTGCTGGTGGCTGTTGGACTGATGATGTATCCTAGAGAGGAACTGATGACCATGGACCAGGATGATAACGTATCAACAGTAATGCAGGAGAGACAGGATCGGCTGTTGAAGGAAATGGAAAGGATGGACCAGGAAATGACCGTGATTGGACCAGAGGAGGACCAAGACCATGGGTCTCTTGAAACCGTCCAACCAGTGAACATCAACGAACCAAAGGCTAACCTATATGTGGCTCAAACTGACCTGTATGATTCTCAAGAAGGCCTTGAGGATGATCAACTGAAGCCAACAATCGTAGAGGAAGATTCTGAGGAAGAAGAGATCAAGATGGCGGAGGTAGATGAAGACGCAAGAGATTCAAACCTCGACTTGTCACCTGTGGGACAAGTACAGTCTGATTATTCCCTCGCCATTATCAGTCCTTTCTTTGAAGAAGGTCTGTCTTCTTTGAACAGCGTTGGACGTCATAGCGTCGAGAAAGTCTTTTCACAGGAAGTTGAGATTCACCATGATACACCTACAGTGAATCAGAAAGTAGTTTCGACAAATCAAGAAGTGCTTCACACAGTCGAAACCGATCCCCCAAAACTCCTTCCTCTAAGAAAGCCTTGTAGGGAGGACCAAACAAAGGTAGATGAGAATCATCTAGAAATTCAAGAAAACAAAGAAGTACCACAAATGCTCACAGAACTATCAGATAAAGACAACGGAAGATGGAAGCAGGTGACTGAAAACGATTATCTCTGGATCCTTTTGAACACATACTCCCTCATTTCCGCGATCCATTTTGCCATCAAATACTACAGAAAGAAACTGCAGAAGAACCAAAATAAAGATGTTCCTTTTGAAAAAACTAACTTAATGCAAAGTGATAAACTCTCAGCTGAGGTTCTGCTGCCAGACAGTCCTACGCTAAACCGTTTATATGAAACATGTGTCCAACTCTCACCCAATGAGAGATACCGGGTGGCCGAGTTTGTGGAGGGTTTTGCTAGCGATCTCTTGTGTGCTATGAGAAATTTGAGTGACAGGGCAGTTGGCATGGTGATGGAGGACTTTATAATGGTGGAAGGTATGTTCAGGTTTCAGGCATGTGACATCATGGTTCCCATTGTACCATTGGATCCATACCATTTACAGTTTGAACTTTGGAGCAGCCAGTCTAGGAATATACAAGCAGACATGGAAGGCTATGGAAGAATTAAAATAGAGAAAGGTGTTGAGAAACAAAATGGCTGCCCTTGTGGTAATACTGATGTAGACATGCTCTGCTTATTACATAGTGACAAGGTTGTTGACATCGGTCATCAATCATCAATCAGACAATTTTTGTCACCAACCACACCTTACCTTTCCAAAACACAAGTCCTAAAATGGTTCCAGAGAGAGTTACAACAAGCTTGGGAACACATCTCCCACAAATATGAGTTTGAGTTGATATTTTCCAAAGCTAGTGTCCCTGGTGCTGTAAATGTTCGGTTCAGATCAGGAAAAGTCATAACCTTTGAAATCAAACCTGTGGTAAAGTTCAAAGATACAGCTGCTTATTTCATCATCGGTGCTTTCACGAAAAACAGGAACAATTGTTCAGACACATTCTGGGAACTGTCATTGGCACCTTACGAAGACAACTTTCTGAAAGAGCTCAATATGAGTCTTCCCAAGAACTCCTGTCACATCAAGTGTCTTGAAATAGCAGTTTTCCTACACAGGAAGCAAACTGGTCTGACAGGTATATGTGGCCTTACGGATTACCACATCAAAACTGTTCTATACCACCTCCTTCTGATTAAGGAACCATCAATGTGGCACCCTGAACAATTGACCAATAGGCTTCAAGATTTGTTTGGTTTCTTGGAAAACTGCCTTCAGCACAAGAAGTTGAGTCATGCTTTTATTGGTAACAGCATAGTTTCAAATACAAGTCTGTCTCAAGTGCTTGCAGAGGCCAAGTCAGTAAATCTCTTCCTCCCCCTTGTGGTACAAAAAAGCATTTTCTTTAGAACTGAAATCCATTTCCATGAGTTGCTGAAGAACATGTCTGTATTGATACAAGAATATGCATCAAAAGAATGACATCTTAGAAGCTGTGTATGATTTAAATGACTGAAAATAAACTGGCTCCATACACCAAGACTCAGTCCGACAAATAAGATACGATCAATGTTTTATTTAAAAAGAAGTTCCACTGAACGGGTCATTTATCTTGACATAATCTACAAAAGAACATACAATTAAATGTCAACACATGCTAATGCACTTATAATAATACCCTTACAATACCTAGTCATCCTCATCCCAGAACTCGATGGATCCAATGATTTCCTCAGAAAGACTCTCTGGAACTAACCCTTCATCACGCTTCCAAAAACGTGTTACAATTTGAACTGTACCAACTGTACCAGGCATGGTATGAGCACTGGGCTGAGTAGACTCTGGGTGCTGATGGGGGTTCTGATGAGTGTTCACAGGATAGGAATGAGAGAGCTTACTAGAAGAGTTCTGGAGGTGTTGATGTTGGTTCTTAGGGTAGGAAGGAGTGTTCTTACCAAGAGGGTTCTGGGGATGAGAAAGGTTCTGAGGATGTGGAAGTTCCTGAAAATAATTCTCATCAGAGAACTCCATGGAGCCATCAAGTTCCTCAGAAAGACTCACACTCTCTGGAACTAATTCTTCATAGTCAATCTTTTCAACAGGTGACACAAATGGAAGCATTTCAACTGGACCAGGGTTTGTATGAGCACTGGGCTGAGAAGGTGGGTGCTGAGATGGGTTCTGATGGTCGGAAGGAAGGTGCTTACTAGTAGGGTTCTGAGGGAGAGAACTGTTCTGGTGTGGGCTCTTAGGGAAGGTGTGAGTATTCTTACCAAGAGGATTCTGAGGATGCTGGGAATGAGAAGGGTGCTGTGGGTTGTTGGGATAGGAAGGAGGGTTCTTACCAAGAGGGTTTTGAGGATGAGAAGGTTGCTTACTAGGAGGGCTCTGAGGATGAGAACGGTTCTGATGTGGGTTCTTACTAAGAGGGTTCTGGGGATGAAAAAGGTTCTGAGGGTGAGGAAGTTCCTGAAAGTAATCCTCAGAGAACTCCATGGAGCCATCAAGTTCCTCAGAAAGACTCACACTCTCTGGAACTAATTCTTTGTAGTCAATCTTTTCAACAGGTGACACAAATGGAAGCATTTCAACTGGACCAGGGTTTGTATGGAGAGAAGGTGGGTGCTGAGGGAGAGAACTGTTCTGATGGTGAGAAGGGTTCCGAGAGAGCTTACTAGAAGGGTTCTTACCAAGATGGTTCTGAGGGTGAGAAAGTTGCTTGCCAAGAGGGTTCTGAGGATGAGAAGAGTGCAGGGGGTTTTGATGTGGGTTGTTAGGGTAAGAAGGAGAGTTCTGACGGTGAGAAGGTTGCTTATTAGGAAGTTCGTGAGGATGCTGGAAAAGAGAGGGGTTCTGATGTGGGTTCTGAGGGTGAGAAGGTTGCTTGCTAGGATGGTTCTGAGGATGAGAAGGGTTCTGATGGTGAGAAGGTTGCTTACTAGGAGGGTTCTGAGGATGAGAAGGGTTCAGGGGGTTCGGATGGTGAGAAGGTTGCTTACTAGGAGGGTTCTGAGGATGAGAAGGGTTCAGGGGGTTCAGATGGTGAGAAGGAGGGTTCTGATGGTGAGAAGGTTGCTTACTAGGAGGGTTCTGAGGATGAGAAGGGTTCTGATGGTGAGAAGGAGGGTTCTGATGGTGAGAAGGTTGCTTACTAGGAGGGTTCTGAGGATGAGAAGGGTTCTGATGGTGAGAAGGGTGCTTACTAGGAGGGTTCTGAGAATGCTTCTGAGGGTGAGACTCATGAGGTTGAGAATGAGGGCGATGAGGGACTTTCTGAGGGCGAGGAGGATGGTGATGAGGGTGTGTCGGAGGGCGAGGAGGATGGTCCTTCGGAGGGCTAGGATGATGGTGATGAGGGTGTGTCGGAGGGCGAGGAGGATGGTCCTTCGGAGGGCTAGGATGATGGTGATGAGGGTGTGTCGGAGGGCGAGGATGATGGTCTTTCGGAGGGCTAGGATGATGGTGATGAGGGTGTGTCGGAGGGCGAGGAGGATGGTCTTTCGGAGGGCTAGGATGATGGTGATGAGGGTGTGTCGGAGGGCGAGGAGGATGGTCTTTCGGAGGGCTAGGATGATGGTGATGAGGGTGTGTCGGAGGGCGAGGATGATGGTCTTTCGGAGGGCTAGGATGATGGTGATGAGGGTGTGTCGGAGGGCGAGGATGATGGTCTTTCGGAGGGCTAGGATGATGGTGATGAGGGTTTGTTGGCGGGCGAGGATGATGGTCTTTCGGAGGGCTAGGATGATGGTGATGAGGGTCTTTCTGAGGGTGACGGGGGTGAGGATGAGGGGGTGTGCACGGAGGGTGACTGCACACAGGGTCATCCACATGCCAGGAGTGACTGGTTATCATCTCTGAAGCTTTAGAGAACAGTTTACAAGTTAGTGCCCACAACGCCAGCATTTGGTTTGCACACAAGATGCCGAAGAGCGTACACAGTACAAGTATGTGAAGCCCACCTGGTTGTGGTGGGGGACATACAGAGTCACAGCAAACGCAAACAGCATCATCACCGTACAACTCCGACCACCTGCAAGAAGGATAAATAAAGCATCTGGGGGACATTCAACTTTTGACCACTATCAAGTTTTAACTCACGTTTGGCTAGCAGGATTGTAGTTGCAGGACTTTGCACTTTCAGTCGGGGTAACATCTCCCACTGAGATATCACAATGCATGTAGAGAGCCTATGTAAACATTTCAAATTGGTTAAATATCACTGAGTACATATAAAATAAAAAATACAATAATGAAAAATAAAAACGTACCATAGGGCTAGACATTTTGACCATCTCTTCAAAGATGAAGCTACCAATTGTAAACTTCAAAGATGCCTGTGTGGTGTGACTGACGAACTGTGACTGCGCCGAGTATCGGCCATCAATCATGCAGCTACCCAGGGATAGAAAGCCCAAACTTAGACAGGACAACGTTATAAAATGACCAATACTGCGTATTCAGACACATGCGGCTCTCACCCTGTATTGTCAATGACGGTGTATTGAGGCTCAGAGGAGATCAACGGAGCAGCGTTTATAAAGCACTTGTTGACATACAACCGCACAGCTCCTTCAGCCACCGGCGAGACGAGCGCTGCTTCAAAGAACATGGGCTGTCCAAGCTCGTAGCTGAGACCTTGAGTCAACTCAGACCCGTGGACTGAAACAAGAATCACACAGAATAAAGTCACAGTTTATTAAATTACAACAACAACCAGTCAGTCCTTGTGTTGTTTCCCCACCTACCATCATAGGGAGTGAGGGTGACCCAGGTCCTTGACAGGAGCGGTCTTACCACACTACCTCCCCTCACTGTGGGCCAGAAGCCAACCTTGTAAGAGAGATGGAACCTGAAGGGACAGCAGCAAAGCAAGGTTTAGGGATGGGCCTCAACACATGATCATGTCTCTTAGTTTGCCTTCAGGAAAGCTTGGAAGTCTTGAATCAGAATTGGGAAATGTTATGCCTAGACTCCAGTGCTTCTGGAGGACATGAGCGTAATGACGTATGCATGTTTGCGTTCTGCTGTAATTCATGGGTGGAAAGGCAAGGCTGAGCTCTTACCGATTATAAACACACTCGACAGGAACATCAAAGTTGAAGTCCCTCACAATTGGCCCTGCAGACTTTAGTTTATAAGAGACCCTGTTGGTGAAGGTCACCTGATCAGCATTGCTCTGGAAGAAAAAACAAACAATTAACCTGTTGCTGAGGAGAGAAAAAAAAATACAAATCAGTCGAGAGGATTTGAACTTGCAAGAAGCTGATGTGAACTGAATCTTGTGAGCTCAGGGTAAACTTTACATATTTTGTAAAAAATGATCCCTTCAAGGGGTTCCAGTCTTGACCAGAGTTTGGATTTGCTGGGTTGAGGGCTGTTAGTGATGGTGACCATACCTTAGACTTGTGAACAGTTCATAATCATCCTTTAATCAGATCTCATCGCATTTAGTTTGATTTAAGAGCTGATTACTACTCACCGTAATCACAGTACCACAAGCCATTAGTGGGTAGAGCATGTAGTAATGACCATCAGTGGCTTGGTTGACACTACATGATCCAAGCTTCAGATAACTGTGAGCGTCAGGGCTGTTGAATAATTTCCTCTGAACTCGAACATAAATCCTATTAATATGACACAATATGTCAATGGGTTTGTTGCAGGGAGGCCTTGGGGTTGGTGGACCTCTTGTGGCCAATAGGATGTCTCTCATTGAGTCAGGCAGGGCTTCTTCCTCCATCCCAGGGCCAAAGAGAGACGTTTGGTCTGCAGAGGCTGCAATAGGCACAAATTCTGGAACTTTCCTGGCTGCTGGTCGGCCGACTGGCCCTGCATGTGGGCCATGTTTCCATTGCTTAGGTATTAAGCTTTCTGCTTCATCTTGCTCTAGTTCTCTCTCCATCTCTGACCAGAGCACCTCAGGTGACTGCCCAAAAACATTTTTAAACTTAAGGCTGCGGGAAGACGAGATCATAAACATGAAGATTAAGAACCACGTGGCTCCCATTTTCAAACCAACCACCAGCTTGTTACGAAGGACAAGGATCTCTTTGCTTTTAAACTAATGAGGGTAATTGATTTCACCTGTAGAATATACAAATTACGTACAACCAACAATGTCCACTCCGCGATGGATTATCATTAGTTTTATCGTTCAAATAAAATATATTTATGGGTATCAGCCATATTATAACAGATCGTAATTTTTTCAATTAAAATTAATTCTGAACCTTTAAAAAAAGAAAATCAAGGGACCGTATACCGGAAGTCAGACAGCAAACACAGGAAGTTCCAACGCAGCCGAGGTTATGCTAAGCTAACTCGCTAACAATATGTTTGTTTTAGACTAAACCAGTTTGGTCATGTAGTTTTATAACTTTATTAACTTGTTAAGGAAACAAAGGGCTATATTTTTACAACCCATAACCTACTATTCGACGATGTTGTGGACACGTTTATTGATGACAGAATGTCTCTCTCAGACATTGTTTTGACAGCTAAGCTAGCAGCAGCAACATGGCAACAACTAGAGTTTACTAATTTAACTGTTAACTAAATATTGTTGCTCAAACCTTTGTAACATCGTCTACAAATGCTGCCTTTCTAGATATATTTCTAAATGCTTATGTTATTGGCGTTTTTTAGAGCAAGCTAGCTATCATAGGTCATGTGTTTTTAAGCTACAGAGCTAGCTAGCTCTAGTATCTAGACATTTGGATCATTTGGATTTTAAAATCTAGTGAATCTCAGAACAGGAATCTGAGCTAGAAGCTCAACTCTTAATCTGACCCAATGCGAGGTATCATGGGCGCTCAGGGCAGTCCTGTGAAGAGTTACGACTATCTCCTGAAGTTCTTACTGGTGGGGGACAGTGATGTTGGGAAGGGGGAGATACTGGAGAGCTTGCAGGATGGATCAGTGGAATCTCCCTACGCCTACAGCAGCGGTGAGTGGGGGGACAGGAGGAGGGACAGCAAGCAGGGACAGGAGGGAGGGACAGCAAGCAGGGACAGGAGGGAGGGACAACAGGCAGGGAGGGACAGGAGGAGAGACAGCAGGGAGGGACAGGAGGGAGGGAGGGACATCAGGGAGGGACAGGAGGGAGGGACAGGAGGGAGGGACATCAGGGATGGATAGGAGGGAGGGACAGCAGGGAGGGACAGGAGGGAGGGACAGGAGGGAGGGACAGGTGGGAGGGACAGGTGGGAGGGACAGGAGGGAGGGACATCAGGGATGGACAGGAGGGAGGGACAGCAGGGAGGGACAGGAGGGAGGAAGGGACATCAGGGAGGGGCAGGATGGAGGGACAGGTGGGAGGGACAGGAGGGAGGGACAGCAGGGAGGGACAGGAGGGAGGGACTGGAGGGAGGGACAGGTGGGAGGGACAGCAGGGAGGGACAGGAGGGAGGGACATCAGGGAGGGACAGGAGGGAGGGACAGGTGGGAGGGACAGCAGGGAGGGACAGGAGGGAGGGACAGGAGGGAGGGACAGCAGGGAGGGACAGGAGGGAGGGAGGGACATCAGGGAGGGACAGGAGGGAGGGACAGCAGGGAGGGAGGGAGGGACATCAGGGATGGACAGGAGGGAGGGACAGGAGGGAGGGACAGGAGGGAGGGAGGGAGGGACATCAGGGAGGGACAGGAGGGAGGGACAGGTGGGAGGGACAGCAGGGATGGACAGGAGGGAGGGACAGCAGGGAGGGACAGGAGGGAGGGACATCAGGGAGGGACAGGAGGGAGGGAGGGATGGACAGGAGGGAGGGACAGCAGGGAGGGACAGCAGGGAGGGACAGCAGGGAGGGACAGGAGGGAGGGACATCAGGGAGGGACAGCAGGGATGGACAGTAGGGAGGGACATCAGGGATGGACAGGAGGGAGGGACATCAGGGATGGACAGGAGGGAGGGACATCAGGGATGGACAGGAGGGAGGGACAGCAGGAAGGGACATAAGGGAGGGACTGGACTGTCGGCTTGGGAATCAGTTAGATCAGTGGTCCCCAACCCTGGTCCTCAGGAGCCACTGCCCTGCATGTTAGATGTTTCCCTGCTCCAATACACCTGATTCAAAGGAATAGGCTATTATGAAGCTCAGCAGAAGCTTGTCAATTACCCTTTATTTAAATCAGGTGTGTGGGAAGGAGGAAACATCTTTTCGGTGCTCCACAATCAGTTTTCATTTAAGAAAGAGCTTTTTAAAATACTACTACAATTGAGCAATTCTGGCTGGTTAAGAAGTGCTAGTACCAAAAACATTCTAATTCTTGTATTTCCCTCTCAGGGATTGACTATAAAACCACTACAATCCTACTGGATGGCAGAAGAGTCAAGTTAGAATTGTGGTAAGTAATGAAACAATGGAGGGATTCGAATTGCCTGGGATTCTGGGTCGAATCTCGGCGTTGAATCTGAACTTGAATCTCACTCGTTCTGTTGAACAGGGATACCTCTGGTCAAGGCAGATTCTGCACCATCTTCAGGTCTTACTCTCGTGGGGCTCAGGTGAGAGGGCTGAGGGTCTGGCCCAGCTGATAACATCTGTCCTGTACATATGCTGGTATTATTTCCTGTTTGTTCCTCCCACAGGGAATCCTGCTGGTGTACGATATCACAAACGGCTGGTCGTTCGACGGCATCGACCGCTGGATCAGGGAGATCGATGAGGTAATCTTGACTCTTTTTTGTTGTTGTTGTTGTTGAAATTTACATGTATTCATTTAGCAGACGCTTTTATCCAAAGCGACTTACAGTAAGTACAGGGACATTCTCCCTGAGGCAAGTAGGGTGAAGTGCCTTGCCCAAGGACACAACGTCACATAGCCACAGCCGGGGCTTGATCTCACAACCTTCCGATCATGAGCCGCCGCCTTATCCCGCTGAGCCATCTGACCCCCTCTCCCCCTGACTTAAAAGCATCTGCTAAATGTATAAATGCAAACTCCTTTCTGCACACGTGGGTGGGCGATACTGCGCAGAAACAAGGATTCTCTCTGTCGTCCGATTCAGATTAGGTCATGAGGGTGGGGGGGCTGGGGGAGGCGAGCAGGGCCAGGCAGCGGACCAGCAGCCAGGAAAGTTCCAGAATTTGTGCCTATTGTGGGGGGGTGGGGGGGGGGGGGGGGCGGTGGTCACTGCGTTCCATTTCCATGGCTAATCAATTTCCTCTGGTTAAAAATGGACTGACAGTGCACAACTAGACTGTCGATATAAACTGTGTAAGGCAGTGAGATGATGACACAAGGGTGGTGCAAAAAAAATAAACATACGCTAAAAGTCGCCCCCTCCTCTCTCTCCCAGCATGCCCCTGGCGTGCCCCGCATCCTGGTGGGGAACCGTCTCCACCTGGCCTTCAAGCGGCAGGTTCCCACGGAGCAGGCGCGGGCCTACGCTGAGAAGAACGGCATGACCTTCTTTGAGGTCAGCCCCCTGTGCAACTTCAACGTCATCGAGTCCTTCACAGAGCTGTCACGCATCGTGCTCATGAGGCACGGCATGGAGAAGTTCTGGAAGCCCAACCGAGGTGAGGAGGGGACCAGGGGGAGGGGTGGTCTGGGATGTGGGGGGTGGAGAGGAGAAGACGGTGGGTTTGTGATTCGGAGGATATTGCCTGGCGATAAGGGGGGGCAGGCTGTGTTTACTGGGTTGAGAGGGTTAAATACTCGTAGCTTTGTTTAAGCAGGTACCAGCTTGGTTTTACAGCAGGTGTGTACGGTGGGAGGATGGTGAAGTCTTTAAGCTTAAAAAAAACTACCAAAAAACAGCCATATTTACAGTCTTTGCTAATCCTGTGGTTTGGCCTCTTTCCCCCTCCTCTCCTCCTCCCCTTCCTCTCCCTCCACCTTCCCTCCTTGCCCTCCTTCTTCCCTCCTCCCCTTCCTCCACTCCCTCCCTCCTTCCTACCCCTCCTCAAATCTCTCCCTCCTCCTTCCCCCCTCCCCCTTCTCCTCCCCCTCCTCCAATCTTTCCTCTTCCTCCCCCTCCTCCAATCTATCCTCCCCTCCCTCCTCCCCCCCCTCTCTCCTCCTTCCTTCCTCCCCTTCCTCCTCCCCCTCTTCCTCCCCTTCCTCCTCCCCCTCTTCCTCCTCTTCGTCCCCCTCCTCCCTCTCCCCCTCCTCCCTCTCCCCCTCCTCCCCTCCCTCCACCTTCCCTCCTCCCCCTTCTTCCCCCTCTCCAGTGTTCAGCCTACAGGACTTGTGTTGCCGCTCCATAGTGTCCTGCACTCCCGTCCACCTCATCGACAAGCTGCCCCTCCCCGTCGCCATCAAGTCCCACCTCAAGTCCTTCTCCATGGCTAACGGCATGAACGCCGTCATGATGCACGGACGCTCCTACTCGGTGGCCAACAACCCGGCGGGGGGCGGGGGCAGCACGGGGGGCTCCCACAGCAGCAAGGGAAACAGCCTCAAGAGGTCCAAGTCCTTCCGGCCCCCGCAGAGCCCCCCCAAGGGCTCCTCCAGCAAGATAAACTGTAAGATATCGTAGAGTGATGGAGGGGGAGGAACGAGCATGGGAGGAACCCACCCAGCCACCCTCGCTAGCCTGCTCCTCCTATCCCCTTCCCTCTGAAGGGCTGGGGGGGGGCCTGTGGGAGAGTGGACTCACAGGGGCACCGTGTAAGGGGTAGGGGGGCGCTGCGATGGATCACCTGTCTGGCCGAGGACGCAGCAGCTATCTGGGGTGGGGTTAGTCAGCGGCGCTCAGGCAAAGTGGTGCACGCTCTCGTTTTCAACCCCCATCCCCGCACGCACGCGCACCTTCCACGGGCGACCCCTTACACCCGACAGCCTCCCACTGTGACCCGTCTAATCCTGAGGCTGGAATCAAGCGCTCCCCTGTCAACACTACGCAACGTTGAGGGAGCCCCCCCCTAAAAAAATAAAAATAACAGCCTTTTTGACAGACTTGATCACACGGGTGCAAGGAATTCTTTGTTGTAAATACATGATACACTGTTGGCTTGTTTTACCTGTTTGTTTTCACACCAACGTCTTGGGTCTTTTAACACAATGAGGAAAGGGGCCCCCCTGTGTATTGGGCCACTGTAACAGGCCTCACACCTGGCCTCACACCTGGCCCTCGACCTCCCTTCATCATGGTTCTCACCCCTTTGATTGCGTGCGGGAGATATCTGACGAATCGAGGCCCATCGCTGGGTCAGGTGTCATTTACTGTTCTCACCCTGACATCCATCATCCAACCATCCATCATCCAACCATCCATCATCCAACTGCTTGGATGTTGACATGGTAACTCCTGCAGTCTGGAACACCAGAGACACCAGTCTGTCCATACTGCAGTTCAATGCACTTGGGATGATTTTAATTGGCTGTGCAACCCTGGTCCTCAGGGGCCCCGCAGTCCTGCATGTTTTAGATGTTGTCCCCCTTCCCACACATCTGATTCTAATGCATGTTTGTTACCAGGATTATTCAGAGCTCGATAACGACCCATTCATTTGAATTGTTGGAACAGGGAAACAGAACATGCAGGACAGTGGCCCCTGAGGACCGGGGTTGGAGACCCCTGCTGTACAACATGCCTGTAGTGATCTGCAGGAAGTTTTGGCAGTGAGTTTTTTTTCTCGTGAAATCATATAAAAGGTTAGGTCAAAGTTTGATCAGTGCTTTGAAATTTTCTGGTTAAGGTCTTGAACTGACTTTACTGGTGTGTTTTTGAGGGCATGTATAGACGGTCTTAAAATGGGACTTAATAAATGTTTTTAGTTAATTTTCCTCATTTCTGGGTTTTACCGATTATTTATTCTCTTTTTTTCATGAATGTATACAAATATACCAGTGTTCGTTATGTTGTGGTAAAGTGTAAGGTGTTTAAAGGGACAAATATTTAGAATGTATTCACACTGGAACATTCCTCTAAGGCCATGCTGAACAACCTTTTGACGTGTGATGTTTTTTTCCATTTGTATTTTGTTGGAGGAAAAGAAGAATAAGGAACGATCAAAACACTATCTGGTGATTAAATACAAGATGGATGATGGTATAAATGAACAAGTTTATTCCTATTTTGACTGCATAAAAAATAAGTTGCCATTAAAACCAGTTGATTTCTTCAACAATAAAGAAAATTGACCATTATCGTTTCTTTTCTTCTTTTTCTTGTGTTGAATTCTCATTCAGTGGTTTTGAATATAAATGATGGGTTGTCCCTCTCGGCCTGTATGATGGTGTTTTTCCATTCTTCAAAGTCAGCGCGTCAGCACTGGGAATTTGGGGGTTTTCTTTGTCTTCTTGGGTTTCAAACCCGGGGGTAGCCTGCATCATGCTCAAGTGCAATTAAACCGTGGGGGTGCTGAATGGATAAAGCTGGCCCCCCTGGTAGTGACCCGGGCCGGGGTTAACCGGTACATCTCCACGACATATGAATGCCGAGCAGTCAAAGGTCACAGCTAGGGTTGATAGGTCACTTTCAGTGAAAAGAATATGGGAGCTGTTTCTCAGAGGCCTGGCTGGGACCAAGATGAGTCCCACACCACTGAAAATGTCTTCCCACCTGAACGAGGCATCTCAGAGCTTTGTGTGAATGAGCGATGGTCCTAAACTGGCCGCAAGTCTAGACACCAGAGAACCTAAACAAGATGGTTTTTTTTTCTTCCTTTCCAGCTGTTTCTGTTCCACCCTGCGTTCACTTTAACAGAGGTGGGAGTTCAGCTATTAAGGACAGGAAGCCAATTGGGTTCATAGAATTGTATTTCCCCCCAAATCAACATCCCATATGCGCCGTGTCAATAATCTAGAAGCAAAAATCAAACGACCTTCCTGAAAGACCTTCAGTCATGACCATGTTAACAAGCATCCTCACCTCTGTAAATGGTGTCTGGGCGCATGAAACATGGGATTTCTCACCGGAATGTTTGCCCCTCCGTGCGCGAGGCTGTGGGGACAGCTTGGCCTCCGCGGCCCCACCGGCTCCTTTGATGTCTTTACAATGTTTGTCCAGTTGCCTCGCGCATGGTGTTCCCTTCGTAAAAAGGTTTCAGCCCGCCGGATGACCACGGGGCCGGGGGGCGGTCAGAGGAGCTCAGGGGGGCGGTCAGAGGAGCTCAGGGGGGCCGGGGGGCGGTCAGAGGCGCTGCCCTCCACCTCCATTCACACTCCCCGATACTGCGGTTCTCTTTGTGCACGTCTGCCTTCACACGCATGCGGAGACGAGGTTTAGTTCTGGGTTGAGGCGAATTCAGTCTTCGATATAAGAGTTTAAAGTAATTTTCAATGGAATATATAGCCACAATTATATCCTGCTTTTTTATATATCAATTACTTTGAATTAGGCTATTTCTCGGTGTAGTCGAGTCGGAAGGTGCTGTTGGATAATGGTTTATTCATCTGAAATTTGAGAACAGATTATTTTCAACTCGCAACAAATTGGCACTTGTTCCCAGACTGGTTACAGAACAAACAGAACACGTTTGAAACCATGAGTTCACTTTTCCTGAGAAACCGACGGATATAAATAAATAATGCTACGGAAATAAAAGGCCGCTGGTGTTTTAATGGCAAATAAGTAACAATGCATCCAACTTGTGTGAGACATTGGGAGGCTGGAGTGAAGATCGATGCGCCTCTGCTGAAAGTACTCAGTTCAGAGGAACTTTCACTGAGAAGAATACGATGGACTATTGTCGTTTTCATGATTTTGCTCCTCTGCGCATTACCCCGGGACACTTCGGGTGCAAGTTTAACTGGGGTTCAAATGAACCATCAAGGAGTTTGTCCCAACACGTTGAATGCCAACCTGTGGGTCGACGCACAAAGCACGTGCGAGAGGGAATGCAACGTCGACGAGGTTAGACGTTTCTATTGGTTAACATAAAAAATAAAATACAAAAATAGTTTGTGAAAATGTAATGAACGAAATGAACAGTTTTTTTTATTTTTTTACTTCAATGAATGTCATTTAGAGGTTTTAATCCAGAAAACAAAAATCCATTATCTCATTATCTCAGGACTGTGCTGACTTCGAGAAGTGCTGCACCAACGTGTGCGGACTGAACAGCTGTGTGGCTGCGCGGTTTTCAGACGGGACACCAGCCCAGCCCGAGAGCCTGGAGCACGGAGCAGCGGGCGGGGACCAGGTGTCAGCAGCCACCTGCCAGGGCTTCATCTGCAGCCAGCAGGGGGCCACCTGCGACATCTGGGAGGGCCAGCCCGTCTGCAAGTGTCAGGATCGCTGCGAGAAGGAGCCTAACTTCACCTGCGCCTCCGACGGCCTCACCTACTTCAACCACTGCTACATGGACGCAGAGGCCTGCACGCGAGGGGTGACCATCACTGTAGTCACCTGCCGCTTCTACCTGGCCGGGCCCCAAGCCAGCCCGCTGCCCCAGGACACCACAGCCAAACCCACCCCGGGCTCCCCCCTGGAGGAGCTCATGCCCCCGACGCTCTTCTCCAACCCTGGGCACCAGTCCATCTACGTGGGCGGCACCGTGAGTTTCCACTGCGACGTCCTCGGGGCGCCCCGGCCTGAGATCACCTGGGAGAAGCAGACCGATCGCAAGGAGCGTCTGGTGATGCGGCCGGACCAAATGTACGGTAACGTGGTCATCACCAACATCGGACAGCTGGTCATCTATAACGCCCAGGTTTGGGACACCGGCATCTACAGCTGCATCGCCCGAAACAGTGGCGGCTCCCTCAGAGCCGACTACCCGCTGTCGGTCGTCCGACGCTCCGACGACGACTTCTCCGAGGACCCGGAGTTGGGGATGTCCATGGGCCGCCCGTTTTCTCCCGCCGACTGCCTGGCGGAGGTGGACCGGAGGGACTGCGGAGGCCAGCGCCAGGTGGACTGGTACTACGACGCCAAGCAGGTTACCTGCGTGGCGTTCAGCAACAACGGCTGTGAGGACAGCCGCAACCGCTTCCAGACGTACGAGGAGTGCCGGGCGTCGTGCCAGAGGGAGGGGGCGGGCACCTGCTCCCTGCCCGCTGTCCAGGGCCCCTGTAAGGCCTGGCAGGGCCGCTGGGCCTGGAACTCCATCGGCAAACAGTGCCAGGCCTTCGCTTACGGCGGCTGCCACGGCAACGCCAACAGCTTCCGCAGCAAGAAGGAGTGCGAGGCCAGCTGCCCCCGCGCCAAGAGTCGACCGTGCAAGACGTGCCGCGTCAGGGGCAAGATGGTGCCCAGCCTCTGCCGGAGCGACTTCGCCATCGTGGGCCGGCTGACGGAACTCATCGAGGATCTGGACTCTGGGATCGCCCGGTTCAGCCTGGAGGAGGTCCTGCGGGATGAGAAGATGGGCCTGGCCTTCTTCAACACCAGGCATCTGGAGGTGACGCTGGCTAGGATGGACTGGGGGTGCCCATGCCCTAACATCACCATGGAAGAGGGCCCCCTGCTGGTGGTGATGGGGGAGGTGCAGGACGGCATGGCTGTGATCCAGCCGGACAGCTACGTCAGACCCATCACAGAACGGAGGCTGAAGAAGATCCGCGAGGTTCTCGGCAAGAAGACCTGTCAGATGCTGCACAGGTTTCAGGACTGATCACCATGACTACGGGGGTGGGGGGGGGGGTGGGGGGGGGGGGGGGGTTATCATAACTGTTATCTGTTATCAGAACTGTAAATGTAAATCATTGTAAATGATGTTATTAGACATCAGAGGCCTGAACCACCAATCAAAGTTTGGCATTAACGAGGTAACTTCAGGTTTAACCCAGGGGTTTCTGTGTTGGGTCAAACCCTAAGTTACCTTCTTAACGCCAAATCTTGATTAACAGTATAAGGCCCCGGTTACATCATGTGTAACGCTGTGGATCATCGCATACCGATGTGGCCCTGTACTAACCTTCCAGTATACTGCCAACAGAGTATTATTATGGAGAGCTTTGGTGAGTGTGTTTTTATTGGTGTGCCAACACTGTTTATATTACATTTCACTAAGTGTTAATGTTCATGTGAAACCAACCAAATCTCAACAAAATATTTGGTAAAGCAATCCCTTCCATTGTAAATATCCCCGTTCTTTATACCATTAAGTTGTGTTACACAAATAAAACTCTTTTTTTACTCCCAATATTTTTTACTTTTGTACAAAGTAGAAGATTTAATTGCGAATATTTGTTTGTATTCCTTTTCATTCAAGCACAAGAGAAAGCCATACAGTTTAGATAATCCTTTATTTGCCCCACAGTAGGGAATGTTTGAAGTTATACAAAGTATAAAATCTGTGCACAAGTGTATTCTGTGAAAGTGAATTTTAAGGAATGGATGATATTGGGACCAAACTAGAGTGAATAGGGTCAAAGGTCAAGTTTAATTTTAAGGAACTGGTCAAATATCCATTCTTGGTCATCCTGAGCAGGAAGTGACATAGTAATGCTTGGTGATTGGCTGGAGTAGAATCTCAGATTTAAGTAGCATCAACAGAAGGAACATTCTAGAAGGTTCTTCACACTAGGCTTTCCTTCCGGAACAGAAGACACTTGTTGTTGGCAGGCATATCGACCTAGACAGGAAGGGGGGAAGAAAATAATGATATATCGTTATAATCTGGCACCTCTTGGAAGTACAAACACAAGCCTTTCTTTGCATCGTGCTTTGCAAGTGGCCTCACCACTTTCTCCAGGAACAGGCCGCTCTTCTGTGCTAAGGAGCTGAGCAGGGACACATCCCTGAGACCCCAGTCAGGACACCTGAGAGGGAGGGACGCAAGGAGGGAGGGAGGGAGGCAAGGAGGGAGGGAGGGAGAGAGGGAAGGAGGGAGGGAGGGACGCAAGGAGGGAGAGAGGGAGGCAAGGAGGGAGGGAAGGAGGGAGGGACGCAAGGAGGGAGGGAGGGAGGGAGGGACGCAAGGAGGGAGGGAGGGAGGGCGGGAGGGAAGGAGGGAGGCAAGGAAGGAGGGAGGGAAACATATAAGTAGCTATCCTCAACCAAAGTCAATATGTCTCTCTCTCTCTCTCTCTCACACTTTTGCCGCCCACTTCCCAGCCTTACCGTTGCCTGAGGCTGCAGTCAAAGTCAATGTTGCTCTGAGGGGTGATCCTCCCGTTCACCGCGTAGGGCTGCGAACACAACAGTGGTGTCGTTTCAACCTGAGGCTGAGCCTATTACATGGCGCTGTAACATGCATGTAACACTGAGCCTATAATATTCACCCCATACGTCAGCAGAACCCCCTGCGGTTTTAGGATGGCACCCGTCCCTTTAAACAGCCCCTGTGTGCAACAAGACCATATAACACACATGCAAAAAAAACAATAAAGAAATCATGTGTAAAGCTTGGAATTGCTGGTCAGTATTGCCAGGACAGCTCCAGCTCACCTCTGTACAGGCCATAGGAGATATGTGGATCATATTGATGTTCAGGACCAGATCCAGAGACTCAGGCTGGATCCCGGCCCAGTGTTCGCTGGGCTGGGAGGCGTCGAGGTGGATGGCGGGCTTCACATTGTCCAGGTTATAATGAGCTCTGTACGCTTCTATACTGCAGGAGGGACAAAAGAGATGCTTCTCAACCAGTACGTGCACCAGCATACAATTGCACCGTTGTCTGCTTTATGAAAGCGTAGCCCTCCTTTAAATGGCAATCTTACCGATCATATTCGTTACTCTGTCATCTCTGGCGCTAAATCTTGGGCATTTGGGTGAACCGTCAAGTATAAATCGGAATATCCTACATGCAAAATAGATGGAAGTGCATGCATGCTGGAATTACCTGGCGATGGACTGCCGGTCGAATTCTGACGGCTGCCAAAGAATATTGCGTAGAGATTGTGCGAAGTGTGTGACATGTTGCCCGGTACCGGAGGAGATCTCAAGAGCGTTAAGGGGTCTGTTGGTGTCCACACACTCCCGGAGCACCGCTAAGATGGGCTCCTTGTTCCTCTCCGCAGCAGCGGCGTTCAGCATGTTGCCAAACCCCGGGTTCAGTCTCCGTACTGACAGATAAAGTCTTAGTAACCGGTCCAGCAGAACTGCAGCTCTGTTACAAGACGAGCACAGTAACAGCGACCAATGGTTGTTTTCTATAGAAATACTGGAGCTGTACGTTTCATATTCCGAAGTAGTCCGAATGCGTTGTGTTTTTACCCGTTTCCAGAGCTATGTTGGCGATCAAGGGATTACTCCACCCACCCGGGACGACATGTCCACATCACAAGCGTACCCAATTGAACGTCCTCGTTTTGTCACGTGGTCACTGGGTCACGCGTCGTTACAAAATTTTTACATTTTAAACCCTAATTTATGAATTCCAAAAATCTATTCTGGACAATCTTTTTGAAAGGGATGCATTTAAAAAAATAACACGTTCAGTTACATGTTTTATTTTACAACATGTACACTATGTTTCCAATGGTTATGTTTTGAGTTTTCCCAGGCCTAAATCATTCAATGGCAAAAACAACTGCTCTGAAGTGCATTTGAATATTGACGACCTACTCAAAAAAGGGCTTATAAATACAAATAAAATCCATAAAATACTTTTCCACAACACTGAAAAGGGTTTTGGCAAACAAACTTAAAATACACAAAAAACAGGACTGTCAATGTGCTTAAACCAGCTAATTGCAAAACAGGAATGATCTACGAACAATGTCTTCCTATTAAAGGTAAGGTAAACCCATAACAAGTATATTTCAATTAAACTTGTGATTCAAGCCCATAACAAGTGGATGGTGTAATGCCTGATGTGAATAAAACTGTATCTAAAAATTAAGGGATTTTAAAGACATACAGTGTGGTGAATACGTACTGTAAATTGACTTCTACTTCCATCTACTAAAAAAGATTCTAGTCAGTGTGGCCATTCCCTCCCAACAACTAAATGACACGTTTAAATGTACCTTTTCATTCACTCAGTGGATTCAAATGACGCATCGCAGCCAATCTGAATCATTTTCATGCAATAACCAACTGCTTATCATCATCAGTAACCTCCCTCTTGTTTTCATGGTTGTGGCGGCTGTTCTGGTTTGAAGCAGTTTGGTTCTGGTCCGCTGGTTGAGGTGTGTCGTCAGTGGGTTCCTGCCTCATGGGCGGGCAGCTGATGTTCCGGACGAGTGAAGGGTTCAGTGAAAGGATCGTCTGGTTCTTCTGGTTCTGAGCGTGCGTGGAGACCGCCGTGTCGCTGAAGATGGTGTCGGAGAAAACCGTGGTGAAGTTGAAGGGGGATCCGAACAGAGAGTCCACACAGGAGGCCTTAAGTTCTGATTCAGCCGCAGCCACAGCTGGGTCTCTGGGGGGCTTGACTGGTGGCACTGGATCTTTCAAACCTGTACGCTGTTCCTTATTCTGATTGGCTGAATCTTCACCGCCACCTTTCATCCCTTTAATACCATTGGCTGGCAAAAGGTCGATCTTGCCCCCCCCCGTCACCCTGCAGTCGCTGTTGAAGCTGGAGCGTCGTGAGGACCCCTCTGCTGTGGAGATGACGCTGCTGGCCCTGGGCAGGGTGGACGGGGGCCTGGGGCCCCTCAGCCGGACATCTCTCCCCAGCGGGGCAGAGAAGCAGTTGAGGCAGCCTGACATGGAGGATGACTTACCCTGGACATAGAGGACTGTGATCGGGGAGCAGGCGGAGGCTCGGGTGGTCTCCACCGGAGGCCCTTCAGCTGGTTTGCAACCCGTCTCGACAGACGAACGGCGGCCGATTTTCCCGCCCGATCCCCTCCGAATGACGCTCCTCCTGCAGGGCCAGACGTCACCGTTTCCCGCCTCTCTCGGTTTGGCCGTGGAGTGGGTCCCAGTTGGCGTGCCTGAGGTGGGGATGGCCATGGGCAAGGAGGAGCCCTTGGACCCCTTGTCCCTGTGGTATGGGCGGGTGTTTCGGGGGGTGGAGGTGTCGCTGGGGGGCTGGCAGGAGGAGGAGCGGCGGGAGGGAGGGCGCTGGACGGGGCTGCTGCCGTTGGACCAGGGCTCGTTATCCAGGCTGAGGCTGAACTCACCACTGCTCTCACTCTGGGCTCGACTCCCCACACCACTCAGACCTGGAGGAACCAGAGAGGCCAAACGGATATGTTGTTATGCTACAATCTCCAATGTTGATATATCAGATTAGATTAGATTAGATAATCCTTTATTTGTCCCACATTGGGGGAAATTGCAGTTCACAACAGCAGCAGGGTATAATATAGAACCAAGAGTACCAGTACAAATACAAATACAGTAAGATACAGTAAAAAATACAGTAAAAATACAAAATATTAAGTAAAAAATCAGTATGCTAACTGTATCCTGAATTCTGACCTGTAATAAAGAGTGAGAAAACAAAGAGAAAAAGGCTAATATGTTTTTTTTTATCAGTTATTTATTTATTGTGCGTGAGATTATATCCTTATGCCATTTTGTAATTCCATAAATCGATAAAATAAACCTTTGTGGCATCGCAAAGCTGGTGTAATGACATGTCACTGCCAACAGATGGCAACATTGCAAAACTGTTCTTATCTCTTGTGACCGCAGTGGAAAGCAGAGATTACTCTGAATCAAGGCCATGTTTATGCTGGATCAATGGATTTACATCCTAATTCCTTACTGCTGCTTTACACATCTGTATCACCATGGTGAATCCTTCATAATAATCACGGTCACGGTCTAATTGCTCACCGTGGTTCTGTAAGTCATCGCTGTCATCAAAGCCAGATGGGATGGCGCTGTCGTTAGAATCCTTGTCTGTGGAGCAGAATGGGGTTAGAGGTCAGAGATTGTTCCCCCCCTCCTCACCAGATGGGTGAGCAGGAATGCAGGGTTTTGTGGTCATTTCATGATTCGGGTTCAAATCAAAACAGCTGCAATAGAACAACTCAAATGTTCTCATTCCCGCCCACAAAAAAGCCTCCTTGCTGCGAAAAAATCATGTAACTCAACAGGTGAAAAGGAATCATTGCGGAATGGAAGAACGCAATGACAAAGCGGAACAGGAAAACGCTGAGATGACGGAACGCTGAGAGCAGAGCGCCGTTCCTACCTGACACCCAGAACTCAGAACATTCCAGCACGGCGGATGTGTTGTCGGTGGTGAGATGGCGTGGTGTGGTGGTGATGGAGTGATGAGGATGGATGATGGACAAAATGGAGGAGGTGAGGGAGGAAGAGGTCAACGTCTCCTGCCCGTCCTCCTCGCCCTCCTCGCCTTCCTCCCCCCCCAGCTGCTCTGAGCTGGTGTCCTGCTGGCCCCCGGCCCGGACAGGGGGGTCCTCCAGGTCATGAAGGGCTTGGGGGTGAGGAGGAGGAGGAGTCAAGTAGTGAGAAGTCAGTTGAATTTGAGGAAGCAGAGTGGCCTGAGAGTGACCTTAAAACATGCCCCCCCCCCCCCCCCCCCCCAGTATATTAAACGAACAAACAAACATTATATCCACCTCGGGGGGGTCATGTGTTGCAGTAGGTAAGGGCTAGTAATCAGAAAGTACCTGGTTCTAACCCTGGCCGTGTCAACATGAAGTTGTGTCCTTGGGCAAGGGACTTCACCCTACTTGCCTCAGGGGGGAATGTCCCTGTACTTGCTGTAAGTCGCTCTGGATAAGAGCAAAGCTGAAATGCTGAAAGACTGAATCTAAATCTTTCTAAGTCTTGCTCTGTATCTGCCTCTGTATCCCTGGCTAGCTGCTCCTTGGAAACAGAAGCCTATGCGTTTTCAAGGCAGTCCTGCAATGCAGCATTCCCCTGACCTCTGTGTGGACAGTGCTGTGCTGCAACCTTGAAAACAGCTGCCCTTCATATGCTGCTAGGCTCTATAGCTATGCAGAGCGCTGATACGGTCAAATATTTCCAAACACACAGACATTTCAATATGGTTTCTATAGCGATGATGATCTAATGGACGTTAGATGAAGGATGGTCTAGAAGTGTGATGTCTGATGTTTATGTCAGAGGGGACGAGTCACTAGTCAGCTGACCTTCATACAGTGGCTGTATTTTAGCTCTGATAATGATATGCAGGAATGCCGTCATGAAAGGTCGCGAAAAAGCGATTCAAAGAGCTGTGGTCTGCGATCGCTGCGAACGATGCCAAGCTTGTCGGTGTGAGAGCCACCAGGGACCCGACAAAATAAGAAATCACCGCTAATGAGGTTTAAGCAAACATAAGAGAAACTAACGGCAGCCCGGATGAGGTCGACCGGCGTTGTTGTTTCTTACACAGGGAGGAACGGAAGAGAGAGGAGACTCTGTCTCTGTCCTTCAGTCTGCTCCTCATGAGGGGAAATATTTTCAGGGCGGACACTTTGTGTGGACATGAGGCAGGGGGAGGTATTAAAAGGGGAGGGAGGCAGGGAGGGAGGGAGGGAGGGGAATGAAGAAAACACAGGTGACAGCACAACACTGACACAGGAAACACACAGGAAGAGTGGTTCTCCAGACTGCTTGGAGAAGAGGACAGACATGGCAGGAACTCTGGGTGTTCACAGTCACGGAGGGTTTATGAACACGTTGTCATCCAGCCCTGTGTACATGTATGTACCACATATCCAGCATGCATGCATGCAGGGTCAGAACAGGACTATCCATTGAGGCAGAACGGGATGGGCGATGATTTAGTAAGATTATCTCAAAGATATTTGGGCTGTGCTTCCCCTAACATGGGGGCTACAAAGTGTCCCCTAACCCAGGGTCTGTCCTGCCATCATTTGTGTTCTTCTGGTCACAAAGAACCAGAGATAATATGGATATGTTTGCTCTTATCTAGCTAAAGTTACAGAGGGGATATCAATTATATCAGGGTATCTATAAAAAATAATAGTATTCTATTCTTTAACTTCCTCAAGAGACGACATATCGACTAATGTTAAAAGACTCTTATCTCCCTGTCCAATGGAGGGCGGCGGGGGGATGGCCCTGTTAAAAATAGCTCCGCCCACAGCTGCCGTAGACTTGGTAGCACGTTTTCTGCCCAGCCAATCATGGCCTGGCCTGGGCTTGGCGTGGTCAGAGAGGTTATACTCACTGCTGCTGCGGCGGCGGGGTAAGAGCGTGTCCATCACAGAGGTGGCAGCTGAACCCCCGGAGCCTTCAGAACCGAGGTAGGAGCCGTCGTCCTGGCAGGAGGAGGCGAGGGGGCCCCCGGGCCCCCCCCTGGAGCGCGTGGGGGAGCGGGGCGTGTGCTCGGACCCCCGCTCTCGGCTACGAGGCTTCATCAGCTTCCTCATCTTTAGGGTGATCCAGTTCCCCCGTCTGAAGGGTCGGAAGAGAGAGGGTGGGAGAAGGGTGTCATGGGGGGTCAGATGGCTCAATGGTTAAGGCGTTGGCCTCATGATCGGAAGGTTGTGAGATCAAGCCCCGGCTGTGGCTATATGATGTTGTGTCCTTGGGCAAGGCACTTCACCCTACTTGCCTCATGTCCCTGTACTTACTGTAAGTCGCTTTGGATAAAAGCGTCTCCTAAATGAATAAACGTAAATGTAATGTGGCGCAGTCGGTTAGGGTGTCAGGCTATCTGAAGGTCCCTGGTTTGAACCACGGCTGTGTCAACTTGATGTGGTGTACTTGGGCAAGACACTTCACCCTACTTACCTCAGGGGGGAATGTCAAGGATGAATTACTGTAAGTCGCTCTGGATAAGAGCAATGGATGGACAAATGTTCGGACTTATTTCTCAAGCCTATTTTTCTTAAATGTTCCAGCCACACTCCTTGGATTTCCCCACCCCAAAGCGTCTGTGTGAATCTGTGTGTTGGACATCATGGTAAAGGTGCGCTAGGTGTGAGGTGGTTCTGAACACGCTTCAGGTACCTTCGTGGAGGTGAAGGGTCGTAGAACTTGTACTGGTCCATTATCTTCTCCTCCAGCTTCTCCTTCTGCCTTCTCAGCTCGTTCAGCTTGTCTCTGTGAGGAGACAAAAGCCAACGTGAGATACATACAGTTTACCTTGAGCAGACGCTCTTATCCAGAGCGACTTACAGCAAATACAGGGACATTCCCCCCTGATGCAAGTAGGGTGAAGTGCCTTGTCCAAGGACACAATGTCATCTGGCACAGCCAGGAATCAAACTGGCAACCTTCTGATTACTAGCCTGATTGCCTAACCGCTTAGCCACCCGGCTCCCTGACAGTTCCTGCTCTCACAGTAAACACCCTGGCTAGCATTAACCAGATGATTGTGGGGAAGGAGGGAACTAGGTGTGTTTACATTCAGAAGTAAACATCCAGCAGTCTGATTTAGCTTGACTGTCAAAAGTGTCCAAAACGCTGCTTCTTTAACATCTCAGAACAATAAAGTTATGTTTTTTGTTGAAACAATGTAGCTGTGACGTTGTCATGCTTTACACTGTGCCTTCAAAGTTTAGCTGCTATTTAAAATCTGGCAAATAACTTTCTCAGTGAGATTAATCTGGTCCAGGCCAATGTGCTGAGAGAGATGGAAGGAGGGAGGCAGAGAGAAAGAGAGAGCGAGAGAAAGAGAAAGAGAAAGAGAAAAGAAGGAATGCATATGAATAGTATTGTACTTAATATAACTTATGTTGCTCAGAACTACTTGTCGGTCCCCATGTGGTGACTCCCCAGTGTTGTTGTTTACTTGCTTTATTGTTCGCAATCCTTATGTGTTGATGCAATCGTTGTGTTATGCTTTTATAGCTCTTCCTCTTGGCACTTATTGGTTCTCACAATGTATGTTTCACGATCTAAAAGCCCACTGTGTTTGGGGTCTATCACGTTGCTATGCTCAGTGACCAATGCTCTTTTGTAAAAGCTCTCTCTTGTAAGTCGCTTTGGATAAAATAATGTTAAATGAATAAATGTAAACGTAAGGGGGGGAGGGAGAGAGAAAGGGAGAGAGAGAAAAGGAGGGAGAGAGAGTGTGTGTGTGAGAGAGAGAGATAGCGCGAGAGTATTTGAGGTCGGTCAATTTAGTTTTTTAAAATCTGGCACATCACTTGCGTCAGACAGCATCAATAATCCAGGACTCAGCTAAAGCGGGAGGTCCACTGGGCATGCTCAGAGAGTAGCAGGATATTTTGGATCCTCTAAACAGAATGATAGAGGATGTTGTTTCTGTGTTGTTGGTGCAGAGGGGCAACACAACTCCTCTAACATACTCTACTAAACAGTGTTATGCTTCTACATGTCTTAGGAGATAGTTAGGAAGCCTGGTTAAGAGTTTCATACACAGAGCCATGCCAGTCTTTAGCTATGTCAACAAGCATGTTGATGTATATAGAACACTGTGAAGAAGAATTCCACTGATGTGTTGACTCTTCGTGTAAGGGTTAATGGTAAAGGGGTAGTGTAAAGGGTTTGTGTAAAGGGTTTGTGTAAAGGGTTTGTGTAAAGGGTTTGTGTAAAGGGTTAGTGTAAAGGGTTAGTGTAAAGGGTTAGTGTAAAGGGTTAGTGGAAAGGGTTAGTGGAAAGGGTTAGTGGAAAGGGTTAGTGGAAAGGGTTAGTGTAAAGGGTTAGTGTAAAGGGTTAGTGTAAAGGGTTAGTGTAAAGGGTTAGTGTAAAGGGTTAGTGTAAAGGGTTAGTGTAAAGGGTTCCATACATGTACTGTCTTTGTTCCACATGGAACAGATCCTTGCTCTCCATGGTCTGCTCCAGCAGGGTCCGGTTCTGCAGCATCAGGGTCTGGATCTGGTCCAGAAGATGCCGGTTCTCCTCCTCCAGATTCCCCTTCAGCTGACTCAGAAGCTGAACACACACACAGCAGGCACAGAACCTCAGTGAGCACATGGCTCATCTGACCACATCGTAAACCCCCACAAACACACATTCTACCCCACCTACCACTGTCTAGGAAACAGCAGAAAATCTTGGAATTGTAGAAAAGGTTTCAGAGTTACATTTTGCAATTTAGCAGACGCTCTTATCCAGAGGGACTTACAGCAAGTACAGGTACATTCACCCAAGGCAAGTAAGGTAAAGTGTCTTGCCCAAGGACACAACGTCATGTTGGAACGGCCAGGGTTCAAACCAGGGACCCCTTTGAGTACCAGCCCGACTCCCTAACTGCTCAGCCATCTGGACACTGTTTTCAAAATCTCAAGAAAGACTTCCGGATGGGTGTCTTCATTTTGAAAACAGTGTCCAGATGACTACCTTAAAATCTTTTCTACATTGAAACACTCAGGGTTCTACACCAACTCGAATCTCGGAATTTCAATACAGGCCAATCTGTACCTCGCACTGGTTGGTGAGCTTGGTGGAGGTGATGTCCAGCTGTTGGTATTGATCCTTGAGCTTGGAGAAGTCTGACTCCAGCCGGGTCTGGTCCAGCTTGGTGATGTTCAGTAGGCTCTTCAGGTTCTTGTGGTCGGCTTGGAGCTCCTCGTTGTCCTTCACCAGTTGCCGGTAGGTCTGGTTCAGCCTGGAGGTTTAGCAGACAGAATCGTCTCTTAAAAGAGTTGGCGAAGGTCCATGTACTTGTGTCAAGAGTGCGGATACAGTGTGTATCTATGTGTGAATTTATCTGTTTACTGTATGTATGTAATGATTCCATAGTGTAGTGGTTATCACATCTGCTTTACACGCAGAAGGTCCTGGGTTTGATACCCAGTGGAATCACTATTTTTACTGTAATTTCTCAACTGTGGGACTAATATAGCATTATGTTATTTGTGTGTGTGTCTGTGGTGTGCAGTGTTCGTCCTCCTCACCAGTCCTTCTCATCCCGGAGCCTGCGGCACTCGGAGGCTGTGGCCCTGTGCTGCTCCTTCTCCAGGGCCATCTTGTCCTGCTCCTCCCTCAGAGCCTTCTCCAAGCCCTCCAGCCTGGCTCTCTGCTGCAGCAGAGTGTTGTACCTGTGTATGAAGGCACACAGGGTTCTCACATTACTTGTCACATGGTCTTTAACATGCGTAGATCCATTCCCATTTCCAAGACTTTAGGGGGTGTTCCTGAGATACAGGCGATGTACCTGACCTGCAGGGGGTGTACCTGTCCTTTAGGGGGTTTACCTGTCCTTTAGGGGGTGTACCTGTTCTTCAGGGGGTGTACCTGTCCTTTGGGGGGTGTACCTGTCCTTCAGGGGGTGTACCTGTCCTGCAGGGGGTTTACCTGATATTCAGGGGGTGTACCTGTCCTTTAGGGGGTGTACATGTCCAGCAGGGGGTGTACCTGTCCAGCAGGGGGTGTACCTGTCCTTTAGGGGGTGTACCTGTCCAGCAGGGGGTGTACTTGTCCTTTAAGGGGTGTACCTGTCCTGCAGGGGGTGTACCTGTCCAGCAGGGGGTGTACTTGTCCTTTACGGGGTGTACCTCGCCTGCAGGGGGTGTACCTGTCCTGCAGGGGGTGTACCTGTCCTTTAGGGGGTGTACCTGTCCTGCAGGGGGTGTACCTGTCCTTTAGGGGGTGTACCTGTCCTGCAGGGGGTGTACCTGTCCTTTAGGGGGTGTACCTGTCCTGCAGGGGGTGTACCTGTCCTTCAGGGGGTGTACCTGTCCTGCAGGGGGTGTACCTGTCCTGCAGGGGGTGTACCTGTCCTGCAGGGGGTGTACCTGTCCTGCAGGGGGTGTACCTGTCCTGCAGGGGGTGTACCTGTCCTTTTAAGCTTAGTTTATGCTCCCGCGTCAAACCTTACACGTGGGGCGTGGCGCGGTTGTTGAGCATTCGAAGTTCTGCGTTGAGGGTCCGCGTTACTCTGCAATTCACCGCCATGCCACCAGGGGGGTGTGGCTGTGGGGTTTCAAGGGTTATAGCCGAATCCTTGCTCATTATTGAAGAGCAAATGCTTATATTGCAAATGATGTGGAAGCGCAGGCGACAGAGAAGACGTTTGCGGAGGTTCTGTACGAACACTCCCGGTCGAGGCTGGAAACGGGTGAATTTGCAACACTGGTTCACCCACTGAGGGACCTGGATGAACAATGCACTTTCGCTACTTTCGAATGTCAGCGGGCCGATTTGAGGAGCTTCTTCGCCGTATACAGCCTGGCGAGTGGAGAAAAGTGGTGGCCGATGATTCGAACTTCACGATGGTGTCCCGAGGCACACTCAATGAGTGATAATAAACTGTGAACTATGCATGGTGTGTAAACTGTGTTGTGCTGTGTGTGTTTGAAAACAAACTTGTGTGTTTTATTCTTATGTATTATGTAATACAAAAAGTATAATAAAAGAAATCACAGCACTAAAACAATATTATAGCCCTGCGACTAGCTGGCCCCAGTCCAGGGTGTACCCTGCCTACGGCCCGGAAGTAACTGGGATAGGCTCCAGTCACCCGTGACCCCTAACGGGAATAAGCGGAAGAAAATGAATGAATGAATAAAACAATACAACACACAATATTCATTGTAGTATGTATAAAATGTAATATAAAAAGTCACATTAAAAAAATCACAGCAAAAAGTGCACTCAAACGATACAACACACGTATCTCAACTATTTACAAAACTACGTCACGTTCTGAACGGACCAATCACAGCGCTTGCGACGGAGACGACGCGTAGTTAGGATTTTTTGGAGGGGCAATGCGGGAGGGTCCGCGTTGTCTGCGGAGCAATGCGGGCGACGAGTCGCGGGAGCATAAACTAAGCTTAAGGGGTGTACCTGTCCTTTAAGGGGTGTACCTGTTCTGCAGGGGGTGTATCTGTCCAGCAGGGGGTGTACCTGTTCTGCAGGGGGTGTACCTGTCCTGCAGGGGGTGTACCTGTCCTACAGGGGGTGTACCTGTCCAGCAGGGGGTGTACCTGTCCTGCAGGGGGTGTACCTGTCCTTTAAGGGGTGTACCTGTCCTGCAGGGGGTGTACCTGTCCAGCAGGGGGTGTACCTGTCCTTTAAGGGGTGTACCTGTCCTGCAGGGGGTGTACCTGTCCAGCAGGGGGTGTACCTGTTCTGCAGGGGGTGTACCTGTCCTGCAGGGGGTGTACCTGTCCTGCAGGGGGTGTACCTGTCCAGCAGGGGGTGTACCTGTCCTGCAGGGGGTGTACCTGTCCTTTAAGGGGTGTACCTGTCCTGCAGGGGGTGTACCTGTCCAGCAGGGGGCGTACCTGTCCTTTAAGGGGTGTACCTGTCCAGCAGGGGGTGTACCTGTCCTTTAAGGGGGGCGTACCTGTCCTGCAGGGTGCGATGCTCGAGCTCCAGGCTGCGGTGAGCGTTCTTCAGCCCGCCGTGCTTCCCCATCAGGGCCTCGTACTCCTGCGCCTGCCGCTCGTGCAGCGCCGACAGACGCTCGTGGTCCCGCAGCAGCTGCTCATAGACGCCGCGCGCCTCCTCCCGCTCCCGCACCGCGCCCTCACGCTCGCCATCCGCCACGGACTGCTGCCTCTGCAGCTGGGCATTCTGGGCCAGCAGAGAGGCACTCTGGGAGTTCAGAGTGGATTTCTCCACCTGGGAAGGGAGCGAGGGAGCGAGCGAGGGAGGGTGAAACAGCAGGGGGTCATGTTCAGTCGTTCTGAGGTATTCCACAAAACACAGGTTTACAGACTGGACTGAGGTTAGTGTGTGGTACTAGTCCTGTCAGGTCGGTATGTGACCGTGTGTCAGAGAGCCCACAGGCCCACAGGCCCCACCTGACCCCAGCCCCCCCCCCCCCCCCGCCCCCAGGCCCCCCCCTGCCCGCTGGCCCTCCTCTGCCCCCAGGCACCCCCTGCCCCCCCCACCTGCCCCCATGCCCCCCCTCTACCCCCAGGACCCCACCTGGCCCCAGGCCCCCCCTGCCCCCAGGCCCCCACCTGCAGGGTGGCGTTGTGGGTCTGAAGTGACGTGTTGCTCTCCTGCAGGGAGGCGGTCTGCCTCTGCAGGGCCAGGATCTGAGCCTGCAGCCCCTCATACTGGGCCTCCAGCTGACCCCGCTGGGCCTCCAGCGCCTGCTGCTCTGCCTGTAGCGTGGCATTCTGGGGGAGGAAGGGAAGGGAAGGGGGGGGGGGGGGGAATGGTGGGGGGAGGGCGGTTGACCATCAAGGGCCAGGATCAATATATGATTACACAGTATTTTGACCCACATTGTTCATGAACTGGTTGATAGACTGGTTCAGGCTCTAGTTCCCTAGTCTAGTCTTGTGTAACACAACAAAGCAGCGCTACACATGCTACAAGTACATAAGAAGCAGGAGAATGGATTGGAAGGAGGCCAGAAGTGAACTGGCTCAACTGTGTTTACACTCTGACCAGCCTTCTAGATGATCCATCATGATCTCGTCCACTCACGTTCCTCTCCACATCGATGAGGCGGTCCTTCACCCGCAGAAGCTCCCTAGTGGCCTCCTGGCTCTCCCGCTGCCATTCGCTGGCAGCCCTGCCACTCTCCAACTGGGGGGCGGAGCCAGCGTCCATCCGCTCCTCCTCGTTTCTCTGCTGCAGTGCCTCGTAGTTCAACCTCACCTTTGGGACGGGACAGGGAGGGGGTCAAAGGTCAAACTGTCAGCAAAGGTCAGCGTTTCAACTGTCAGACCATGTTTCGTTGTTCTTTGTTGGGGAGGAAGGACAGACATGGTAAGTTCTTTAATCTTAAAAGCCATTATAAGACTCTTCTTGAGGGTGACTCACAGACTTGAGTTCCTGGCGAAGCTGCTGGTTCAGGGTGGACGATTCCTGCAGTCGAGCCTCCAAGGCGGCCATCTTGTCTTCCTTGATCTGCAGGGACCTCTTCAGAGAAGACTCCAGCTCAGACTCCAGCATCTTGAACCTACTGGGGGGTGAGGGGGGGGCAGAACAGTTTTGGCATATCCAAGAAACCTATAACATTGACTGAAGAATTTGTATATTTTAATAGCTCAGACATAGATATGGAGACTATTTTGGCGCTTTAAATACTATATAATAATTTTTTGTAGTAGTTGGAGGGATTTGGTCTGTGCAGCCTGTGTCTCTACCTGCTCTCTGAGGACTCCTCATCGCTGGAAGGAGAGTCCAGGTGGAGAACCTTCAGCTCCAGCTGCTGGCCCAGCCTTTCTAGATCATTCTCTCTCTGCTGGCTCCTTAGCTTCTCACTCACCAGCTCCTGCCACACAGACACACACAAACACACACACATCCATAAGTCAGTTTGGAGGATCTGAGGTAACTTTTCAGAAAGAAAATGTTTTATTCAAAGGTCTCCATTTTGTTGTTTCATGCAAACAGTGGAATGAGCCACCAGGAAATGTCACTGCAACTTCAAGGACGCACAAATCACAGAGAAGAAACAAAAGACCCTCACACCTCATCGAGCCACACACCACATCAAGACCCCCCCCATCCCCCCCCACACTGACGTTACACAGCACAGCCAGGCTCTTATTCAAGCGAACCATCCCTTTAACCTCTGACCTCTCTGAGCGTGGCCAGGGTCCTCTGGTCGATGGCGGTCTGCTTGGCCAGCTCCCTGTTGTCCCTCTCCAAAACCTTCACCCTCTCGGCCGTCTCCCTCAGGCCCTCCGCCTCCTTCCCCAGGGCGCGGGCATCTCGCTCCAGGCTGGCCACGCGCACATTAGCGGCGTCCAGGGTGGCGTCCTGGATCTCTGCCTGGAGATGGGAACAGGACACGAGTCAGACCGATAGTCTGGTGATCTGCTTCGAGGTGGAGACAGCCCCCTGACAACCCGTCTGCCGAAGGCTCTGAAAGGACCCGACCACCCTCCACCTCTTCCACCCCCAGTCCTCCTCCACCTCCTCCACCCCCAGTCCTCCTCCACCTCCTCCACCCCCAGTCCTCCTCTATCTCCTCCACCTCCAGTCCTCCTCCACCTCCTCCACACTCCACCTCCTCCACCCAGTCCTCCTCCACCCTCCACCTCCTCCACCCCCAGTCCTCCTCCTTCACCGAACCCTGGCGCTGACCTGCTGCTTGAGCCTGCGGTTCTCCTTCTCCAGCCTCCTCTTGTCCCTCTCCAGGCCCGAGGCCTCCTGCTCCAGGGCACGGTTCTCCAGCTCCAGTTGCTCCTGCCTCCGGGAGGAGATGCGGAGCTCCTCCAGCCCAGCCTGTAGAGCCTGGTTCTCTGCCTCCAGCTCTTGCACCTCCGCCTCCACGCGCTGAAGCTTACGACCTGTGCCGAAGAGAAGGAACCACAAGACAGACGAATAGGTCAATTCTATATATTTTCGAGGTTGGCTTCATTGTTATACTTCATGCGTCCTCTGGAACCCCACCTGTGTTATCCAGGGCAGCCTGTAAGCGCTGGTTCTCCATATCCAGGACACCACACTTGGCTTGCAGACGCTCCGCATGCTTGGAGGAGTAGGGGGAGCGGCTCGCCAAGCTGCCCCAGACAGGGCTGCTGTTCTTGGGACAGGGCGAGACGCGAGGAGAGCTTTTCTCCAGTGCTTCCAGGTCGGGGGTTAGGTCTTTCAAGTCCCCTTCCTCCTCCAGTTGGCCTTTCTCCTGCTCCTGAGGGTCCATCTTCTCCTCCAGGGTCTCGCTCTCTCTCTCAAACAGAGTCTCTTCCTCCGGCTCCTCGTTGTGGGCGCGTTGAAGCGCCGACACATAGGAAAGTGACGAGTCGCTGTCGTCCATCCCACCGGTGTCCACTGTCTCGTCCTGGGCCAGGAGAGGGTGCTCAAAGGAGGAGGGAGTGGAGCTGTGGGTACCCACTGCTGGGTGATGGTGGTCGTCTTGTTGTTGGAGGCAGCAAACAGTCTTCAGGTCCTCGATGGTCCTCAGCAGAGCACGGTTCTCTTTCTCCAGCTTCAGCAGACGACTCCTGGTCTTCTCGCTGACCTCCTCGCTCAGGGACTTTTGACCTGCACACACACACACACTTAAGGTCATCTTCCAAACAACTGACTTATAACTGGGTTTTTTAAGTAGTCGTTGGAAGCATCCAGTTTAAACATCTTGAAGTTGAACTGAACCAGACTGGACCAGACCGGATCGAACTGGATCCGACTCTTACTCTCTGTGTTGTCGGGGCTCTTGGAGAGCTGCTCCAGCTCCCAGCCCAGGTGCTGAGACTCCTCCATACTCCTCCTCTGGGCCAGACACAAAACCAGGTTCTCCTCCTGCAGCTCCTCCACACGCCTCCTGTACACCTCCTTCTCCTGGTGGGAGAGAGGAGGGCGTGTGAGGAACAGTGAGAAGAACATTCCGGAAGCTCTTGGTTGTTTGGTGGTCGGTAAGCGTACCTGTTCCATGTCGTGGGCCCGAGCCTTCAGCAGCAGACTCTGCTTTTCCAGCTGGTGCAGCTTGTCGGAGCGTGTTCTCCAGCCCTCCACCTGCTCCTCCAACACTGCCTTGGTCTCCAGCAGAACCTGGTTGTCCTCCTTCAACTCCTGGTAGGTCCAAACAGACACACACAGAACACCCGTCCGGTTAACACACATAACCACTGGAATTTATGAGGCGCTTCAGGAAAACACAGCTTCTTCGTAAATTGCTTTGGATAAAATAATCTGCTAATGGAATAAATGTAAATGTAAATATCAGTCTTTGACTTTTTCCTGAGGCTAGTTTTGGCTTCCCCTCAGCGCTTGGTGCCCTCCCCACAGCCAGGTGGCAGCAGAGGCACCACCTGTCAGCACAGCCTACAGGAGTCATTCCCTCCATGTCCTACCTCCACTTTAGTCCTGTAGAACTCCATGTTGTGGAGTTTCTCTCGGGTGCGCCCCAGGTCGCTCTCCAGCTTGTCCGCCCGGATGGCCCGCTCCCTCAGGGCGTCCAGCTCGTCGCGGTAGGTCCGCGCCGCCCGAGCGTCCGCCAACAACGCCGCATTCTGGAAAGACACCCGCAGGTGCAGGTGAGGGGGTTGGCATGACAACCAAACAGTGTTTCTAGGTGTCTCTCAAAAAGGGGAGTCAGGTGGCTGAGTGGTTAGGGGCGTCGGTCTAGTGATCAGAAGGTAGTCAGTTCAATTCCCAGGCAGGCAACATGATGTTGGGTCCTGGAGCAAAGCACTTCACCCTACTTGCCTCAGGGGGGAATGTTCCTGTACTTGCTGTAAGTCGCTCTGGATAAGAGCGTCTGATAAATGACTAAATGCAGATCTAATACATCTCCTATAGAAGGTGGACATGCTAAACGGTGAACTAAACATTGTACTTCCACAAGAAACATCAAAGAAAGCTGGCGCACAAATCCACAATAAGCTTTCGTCTTGCCCCACAAGAGAAGCGTACAGCCACTGTCTCTAAGCCTAAACTAAACTGCAGTGTAAATTAATCTCTGTGTTAATCTGGATGGTACAGATAAAGGAGGTCAATGTGGTTCAGAAAGAGTTAAGGTTACAAGGTCACCTCCACAGGGGAGTGACCCAGGACGGCCGATCAGATGAAGCTAGCTGCTGGTCTACCTCATGTTGAAGCCTCTTGAGATCCGCCTCAGTGCACTCCAGCTCCTGTCTGCAGTCCAGGACCTGCTCACACTTCTCCTCTCTGGAACAGGGGATGGAGGGATGGAGAGATGGAGATGGAGGGATGGAGAGATGGAAATGGAGGGATGGAGGGATGGAGATGGAGGGATGGAGAGATGGAGGGATGGAGAGATGGAGATGGTGTGATGCAGAGATGAAGGGATGGAGGGATGGAGAGATGGAGGGATGGAGAGATGGAGATGGAGGGATGGAGAAATGGAGATGGAGGGGTGGAGATGGAGATGGGGATGGAGGGATGGAGATGGAGGGATGGAGAGATGAAGGGATGGAGGGATGGAGATGGAGAGATGGAGGGATGGAGAAATGGAGATGGAGGGGTGGAGATGGAGATGGAGATGGAGGGATGGAGATGGAGCGATGGAGGGACGGAGAGATGGAGATGGTGTGATGCAGAGATGAAGGGATGGAGGGATGGAGAGATGGAGGGATGGAGAGATGGAGATGGAGGGATGGAGATGGGGGGATGGAGATGGAGGGATGGAGAGATGGAGATGAAGGGATGGAGGGATGGAGAGATGGAGATGGAGAGGTGGAGATGTAGAGGGGGATGGAGGGATGGAGATGGAGGGATGAAGAGATGGAGGGATGGAGATGGAGAGATGGAGGGACGGAGAGATGGAGATGGTGTGATGCAGAGATGAAGGGATGGAGGGATGGAGAGATGGAGAGATGGAGAGATGGAGAGATGGAGATGAAGGGATGGAGGGATGGAGGGATGGAGAGATGGAGAGATGGAGATGGAGGGATGGAGGGATGGAGGCAGAGAGATTGATCTGGTGTGCGTGGTTTGAACACGCTAGTTATATTCACACACACACAAACACAATGTATATTCTTGTGCAACTATGCTTGCTGGACCGCAACAGCACACACACACATAATCCCACAAACCCTTCCTGTTCTCTCACCAGAGTAGTTTCGTGTTTTACAGATCATGACTGATATTGAATGACAAGCGCTGGATAGCTAAGCTGAACGGATTTCACCCACACACACATACACACACACAAACACATACACACCATGCCACCCTGTCCTCTCCCTGTCTGAACCCTCATCTCCACAGAGATGTTCGTCTCTCCAGCTCCATCAAGCTTCGCGTGACCGCTCTTCATCTGCTCACAGCCCAGAGCTTCTGTTACCCATGTTGTTTTATTGTCCAGATCTATCATTTGGTTTACAAGAATGTACTTCTTCCTTAAGCTATTGAGTTTCCCATACAAAGCCCAAGCACAGTGCTAGGCTGTTATTGAAAAGAGCAAAGTCATGCAGTGTAAGGTTGCTTTATGATATTACCCAGCCCCCGGGACAGAGTTAGCACTTCCATGCTCACACAGAGAGAGAGAGATGGAGAGATGGATGGCTGAGTTCAACAGGGATTGTGAAGCTTGTGGTGGTATGTCAGTGTGTGTGTGTGACAGAGAGTGTGTGGGTGTGTGTTGGATTGTAGGCTGGCCGATGTGGGTCAATAATGTTGCAAGACCGTGGATCTTGCTAAGGCTTGTGGTAATCTGGGTCAAACTTCCCCTAGGCATCTTATCCTGTGTGTGCTTGTGTGTGCGCGCTTGTATGTGTGTGTGTGTGTATGTGCTTGTGTGACAATCCGTATCTCTCTCCTCCACCCCATATTGGCACCGAATCACAGTTGGCTCACACTTGAACCATACTCACAGAAAACTGTGTGTAAACTATGTAAAAAGTAAATCCGGACCAAAGAAGACTGTATGTGTGTGTGTGTGCATGTAAAAAGCCTGCATGTGTGTGTGTGTGTGTGTGTGTGTGCTTGCTTGTGCATGTGTGTGTGTGTGGTCCACTCACAGCTCCTGTCGAAGGCGTCTGATCTTGGCCTTGGAGTCGGCTAGTTCCACAGCCAAGTGCTGCTGGGCACCCGCCTGCTGCTGGTGCATGCTGGGACACTCGCTGGGGGACTGGGCGTCTGGAGGGGAGGGTGGGGGGGTCTCCCTGTCCAGCATGAGCTCCACGATGGCCTGGGGGGGTGTGGTGGTGGGACACACACACACAGGAAACACTTGAAGTCCTCTATACCAGTGGTTCTCAACCCTGGTCCTCAGGGCCCACTGTCCTGCATGTTTTAGATGTTTCCCCCTTCCAACACACCTGATTCAAATGAATTGTCATTATCAGGCTTCTGCTGAGCTTCATAGTGACTCATTCATTTGAATCAGGTGTGTTGGAGCAGGGAAACATCTAAAACATGCAGGACAGTGGGCCCTGAGGACCAGGGTTGAGAACCACTGCTCTATACTGCATCCCCCATGTTTGATCATGTCATAGGCTGGACAAAGACTACATTTCTATTTAGTCCTTTTATCAGACGCTCTCATCCAGAGCGACTTACAGTAAGTACAGGGACATTCCCCCCTGAGGCAAGTAGGGTGAAGTGCCTTGCCCAAGGACACAACTTCATGTTGACACAGCCAGGATTCGAACCAGGGATCTTCTGATTACTAGCTTGACACCCTAACCACTCAGCCACATGACTCCCTGACTCCATTTCAAGGCATCTGAACGATGCCCCAGCCGTTCAGAGTTGGAGCTCTTCCTTAGCATGCTGCTTCTCTGTGTGTGGGCTGACCATGCTGGTGCCCTGAGCGTGATATGATGCCCCCCCCCCCCCACACCGATAAAAGGACCTAATATATCTACAGTATCCTGAAATAATATCAACATTATAATGACTATGATGATCATCCATGAGGGTATTTCTGGGGGGGGCCCTCAGCACCTGGGGCAGTACGGCCCAGCGTGTGATGGGAGTGGTGGGAGCGGGGGTCCCGGGCGGCAGGGGTGGGGTCTCTACCTCCAGCTGGGAGTCCCTCTGCTCCACCAGCCGCCTGAGGTGGAGGGCCATGCTCCTGGACACCGTCTCCAGGTCGTCAGGGTGGAGGCTGCTGGCCTCCAACCAGTGGAGGTCCAGAACGCTGTCCTCACAGTGGGTCACCTGGGTGCGGCAAGGGGGTGGGGAGGGTGGGGCGGGAGATGTCAAAGTACTGCAGACTGACTCCATATACAGTGTTTGAGAAGCATCAGTATTGCCTAATCGAACTATATCGGTTGTATAAGCGATCGGGTCATACAATCCGTTTGACCAGCCACTTCACAGACAGAACCTCACGTCTCTCGATATGTCTAAACTAACCTAGAGATTCAAAAACAGAACCTCAAGATACGTTTGGACCGATGTTTGTTTACAACGTTGTGACCATGACAACAGTGTGGGTGTGTCTGTTCTCACACACAGATACACACTTGGCAGTCTGACTTCTGCCCTCTGACTTCTGCCCCTTCAGACATGAGGATCCCATTGGAGGGTTGAAGTACGACAGTTCTCCATACTCTGAGTCTGTATTGTTTCATAACATTCCAACGATTTCTAAGAAGTCGTCTGTGATTCAGTGTCTTTTATTAGCGCTTTCCATTTTTCAGCCAGTATGACTTTAATTCCATGTGATCTTGTTAACCGCAGGGACATGGAGAAATAATCTGTTTTCACCTCAGAGGAATATCTGTTAAGACATGTATTGATGACGCTGCACAAAGGACATGATACTGAGCGAGAAACTGAGACAGCATAGGTCACCCTCCAGCATGTTCCACCATCGAGAAGAACACACACACACACAACACACACACCCCCCCACACACACACACACACCCACACACACACACCCACACACCACACACACACAGACACACACACACCACCCCCCCCACACACACACACCCCCACACACACACACACACCCACACACCACACACACACAGACACACACACACCACCCCCCCACCCCCCCACACACACACACACACCACACACCACAAACACACCACACCCCCCCCCACACACACACACACACCACACACACACACACCACACACACACAGACTGGGTCTGTATTAGATACCTCTTGGATGTGAACTGCTATGGCAGCTTTCGTCTCAAAGTCGAGCGTCTGGATCCGTTCGATGTACTCCTCTTTCTTCTCACACTAAAAACAAGGGGTGAGAGAGAGAGAGAGAGAGAGAGAGATTAGGGTGGAAATGAGTCTTGTTAGCCTGGGGATCGGACATCCTGTTAGCACCCCCCCCCCAATCTCAGTATTGGACTTGGACCACAAATACACACAGTGACACAGTGCGGCCCACCCACCTCCCCCGAAACACACACACACACTGACCTGGACAGCACACCCCAACAACAGCAGTAACACCTTCTTCATCTCCTCCAGACCTTGCTCTGTAAAAAAAAAAGAAGAAAAAAAGAATTAGAAAGAAGAGATGAAAGAGCAGAGAGGTTGGAGCAGGTAAGGTGGTGTGGTGACCTGGGGTCAGGTAAGGTGGTGTGGTGACCTGGGGTCAGGTAAGGTGGTGTGGTGACCTGGGGTCAGGTAAGGTGGTGTGGTGACCTGGGGTCAGGTAAGGTGGTGTGGTGACCTGGGGTCAGGTAAGGTGGTGTGGTGACCTGGGGTCAGGTAAGGTGGTGTGGTGACCTGGGGTCAGGTAAGGTGGTGTGGTGACCTGGGGTCAGGTAAGGTGGTGTGGTGACCTGGGGTCAGGTAAGGTGGTGTGGTGACCTGGGGTCTGATCACACCACAGCACCTCAGCACCACCCAGACACTTCACCCTGACGGTGGGGAGAAACTCAACAATACACATCTGAAGGGAAAAGGGTGCGTCGCTTTTATTGGATTATTGGATCTTATTTCCTTTTGTATTTACATTTACATTTATGTAAACCTCCCCCCCCCCCCCCCCCTTCAAGGCACCCGTATCCCAGCAGAGACGCACGGTAGCTGGGACTCTGCTTTGACGTGACCCACCAGCAGTGAGACCAGGAGGGCCAGAGAGGAGGAGGATCTCACTAGGGAGGCTGAACCTACCAGAGTGGGGCGCCTTCCCAAGCAGCACCACGTTGGGAGGGGGGATCACGATGAGCTGCCTCAGATTCTCCTACGGAAGGGAAAGAAAGAGTGATGAGAGGAGAGGGGGTGGGGGGGTGAGGAGGAGGAGGGCAGGCGGATAAAGGAAGTTTTCACTGGGAGACGGGAGCACAAAGACGGCTCTTTGGGGTCCAGCCAGGTCCTGCTCAGGAAGAAAGGTTATGTATGTATAGCTGGCGAACGCTCTCTCCTTAGACAAATGTAGCATAGCTGCCTGCAGATAGTGAGACAACAAAATGGCTCAAGGGCCTTTTTCTTCTTTGGGGATTGTTGAGGAGGTTATAGTGGGTGTGGAGCTTGGTTTGTGTGTGTATGGCATGGTCATGATGATGTTTAATTGCTCCTCAGGAGAAATGGAGAGGCCCCCTTGAAGTGGAGGAAACTATTACAAACTCCCCAGCCAGAGAGCTCCAGTCTGAGGAAACGAGCTCAGTCACCCATGGACCAGCCGGCACACTTTCCACAGACCACTGGCCATGACCTGGGAGCCATGCAGAGCGTACCAGCCTGGATGGTCCATGCGAGCCTTGCTGAGCGTACTAGCCTGGATGTTACATGAGTTTGTTCAGCCTTGATAAAAACGTCTCCAGATGAAGGAACCGAATCTTCATCATGCCAGTGTGAAGCTGATGGTGTTTCATCACTTAGATTAGACCTCCAAACATGACATGAGAGAGAGAGGGAGGAAGGGAGACAGAGAGAAAAAGAGAAAGACACACAGAGAGAGAAAGAGACAGAGAGAGAGAGACAGAGACAGAGATACAGAGAGGGGGAGAGGGAGAGAAAGAGAGAGTCAGAGAGGGAGAGAGAGAGAGACAGAGAGAGAGAAAGAAAGAGAGAGACAGACAGAGAGAGATAAATAAAGTGAGAGACAGAGAGAGAGAAAAAGAGAGACAGAGGGAAAGAGAGAAAGATGCAGCAGCAGTCCTCACTTGCCAGTCTGAAGGGAAGTAATTAGTGAATTAGTTGCTTCAAGTCTGTGTTTTCTTTTTTCTTGTTTTGCTGAGTAAGAGCTGGGAGAGCTCATCCTCAGACTGCTCTCTCTCTGGGGAGAGAACATCACTGGGATGAGAGGCAGGGATCCCCTGAGATACACACATCTCCCAGTCTCTCAGACAGTCTGTCTCAAAACATAACCAGCCTATCCGTTGGTGATGAGATAGATGTGTGTGACGCTGAAGTCTGTCTCTGGGAGTCATGTGGCGCAGGCGGTTAGGGTGTCGGGCTGGTAACCAGAAGGTCCCTGGTTTGAACACCGGCTGTGTCAACCCCCATGTTGTGTCACTGGGCAAGGCACTTCACCCTACTTGCCTCAGGGGAGGAATATCCCTGTACTTGCTATAACAGGGGTGGGCAATCCTGGTCCTTGAGGGCCGCTGTCCTGAATGTTTATAGATTTTTTCCTAGTCTAGCACACCTGATTCTAATTAATGGGTTGTCATCGAGCTCTGTGGAATCCTGATAATGACCATTAATTTGAATCAGAAAACATCTAAAACCTTCAGGACAGCGGCCCTCGAGGACCAGGATTGCCCACCCCTGTGCTATAAACTGGTCTGTTAAATGTAAATCTCAGTGCACATGGATATACACAGTGCTTCTGCTACCATCCATCCCTGTCCATGGCCCCAGCATCAGCTAGGACCAATAGTCGCGGCCAAAAGGGTGATTTCCAATGTTTATCTGAAAGACGATTTTCCTAATCCTGGAAACACACACAGCGGACCAGCGGTCTCAGCAATCATGTCGTGTTTGTCTCTGGCATCGTTTAAATTGACCCCGGAAGCTCGCCGCGTCCTACAGAACATGTTGGTGGACTGGATGATGCAGCTCTGCCGATCTCAAATGGGGTCATATCAAAGCTTGTGTGTCCTGGGTCACTGCAGTGCTGCGGTCCGTAACACACACACACACACAGCCTAACGGTAACTCTGTAACCAGCCACCACTGGTGGATGCACAGATGTTTACAGGGTGGATGATGATATTTAGGCCAGGCATCTTAAGGACAGCGTGACTGACGGACTGCTGTAGCGGGCCAGGCCGGGAGCGGGGTGGGGGGGGACAGATGTGCACAGAGCCACTCCCTGTAGAGAGAATTAAACCTTGCCTTAGTTTGTAAAAGCTCTTGCCTGAGTGTGTGCTTCTGGATGTGCGTGTCTATCTGTGTGTGTGTGTGACAAAGAGAGAGAGAGAGACTGACGGAGAGAGAAAGAGAGAGAAGGAACGAGAGACAGAAGATTTGGTGTGTGTTTTTAAGCCTGTGTGTGGGTCCCTGATAGTGTGCGTGTTCATATGCGTGTGTTTGTGTCCCAGCCAGTGAGTAGGTATGGTAACGCCAGAGTCACCATTCAGGGACCAGCTGTTGAAATGTCTTTAAATGTTCCCCACAGTTTGCGGCAAAGGAATGTCTAGGAGATACATTTTATGAGCCTAAAGGTTTGAGGATGGAAATACAGGGATAGACATCTTGAACTCACCAGGTAATACATTTTGATCTGCCGGATCAGAACCGCCATGTTCTGGATCCTCTGAGTTGAGTCCATCTTCGCTGTGTTGACACACTGGAGAGAAGATTTGGGATTTCTGAAAACAATACAAAAATCATTTACCGAATGCAGTCACGGTTCACAGAAGCCAAATAAACAGTGGTCAAGGGAGTTGCGATGAGAATGATGATGATCTGTCTCGGTATCAGTTAACCTTGGCTTCCAAAACACCATTAAAAACACTGTTTAGCTTTTCATGTAATTCCTATTTTAGACTTGTGACTTGCGTCATTTCCTGTCTGGATTCGACTGAGGAGAATTCACAGCCAATGAGAGACAGCATGGGACCTCTCCAATCAACAACAACCGCACAGCAGAAACAAAATCTCTCATTCAAACACAAGCACACATTCCATGACCCCTCCATTAGATGTAGTACCGATATCCAGCTGTACTGCACGTTCAAACCAACTGAGTTCCAGAGGCTTGATTCCTTAGCTCTTTGCTTAGCAGAAATTAAGCAATGGCTAAGTGACAACTCTCTCCAGTTAAATTCAGGTAAAACTGAAACACTGGTTATTGCCCCTGATAAATTAATTCCAGGGATTAACAAGTACTTGGGTGACCTAGGCCAGTCTGTGAAACCTAGCCTAAGAAACCTTGGTGTTATCTTTGACAAGGACATGTCATTAGTGCAGCACTGCAAGCAGCTAACCAGGAACTGCTTTTTTCAGCTGAGGAACATCTCTAAACTCAGGCAAATGGTGTCACAAAATGATTTGGAGATGATCATTCATGCATTTGTGTCTTCACGTTTAGACTACTGTAACAGTTTGTTTTCATGTTTAAACAAGAAGGAGCTGTCTCGCCTGCAGTTAGTCCAAAATTCTGCAGCGAGAATTTTGACCTGCTCAAATAGGAGGACCCACATATCCCCTATTCTAAAAGCTCTGCATTGGCTGCCAGTGCCCTTTAGGTCCAATTTTAAAATTCTGGTCTTAACTTTTAGAGCTTTACATGATCAGGCTCCATCCTATATTACTGATCTTATTCAGCCTTACACCCCTGCTCGGGCTCTGAGGTCTGTAGAGCAAAATCTGCTAATGGTGCCACGTACTCGCTTACGGACCAGAGGTGACCGATCCTTTCAGGCTGTTGCTCCCAAGCTCTGGAACGATCTTCCCATCTCTCTGCGTTCAATAGAGTCTGTTGACGCATTCAAACGTCAACTAAAAACCTATTTATTTGTGCAGGCTTTTGCTTAATTTGTTCTTGGTGCTGCTATGTTTTATCACTGTACTGTAATTGGCCTTCTAAATGTATGTATATTTTTAATCGATATTCATATGAAATTTTAATCTGTTGTCTGCTTCCCATTGTAAAGCGCCTTGTGACCCTGGTCTGCGAGGGGCGCTATATAAATAAAGTTTACTTACTTACTTACTTACTAGTACTTGATACCCCCATTATGTGGGGTGTAGGTTTGGTCTCATCTTAAACAGGGACATCCCCTCCATCATTCACACTTTCACTTACTACGCAAAGGAGTTTGCTAATATATTGGTGGAGGGATATGTTGTCATTTCAAAATATTGATGGGGACTAATGTCTTTAGTCATATAGCAGGAGCTCTTATCCAAAGCAATTTACAGCAAGTACCCAACATCCCACCTATAACCCTATGCCAGGGATCACCAACCCTAGTCCTTGAGGACCGCTGTCCTGACAGTTTTTGATGTTTCCCTGCTCCAGCACACCTGATTCAAATAAAGGGTCCTTATGAGGCTTCCACAGAGCTTGATAACGACACATTCATTAGAATCAGGTGTGCTGGAGCAGAGAAACATCGAAAACTGTCAGGACAGTGGACCTCAAGGACCAGGATTGGTGATCCCTGCCCTACACCCATGCCTACACTAAAGGACTTCTCCCCATGTACTGTATATGGTGTGGAAGTGTGACTGATACTAGGATTGAGCTAATGTGGCCAAATATCAGGTTACCCTACTGTGGCTGACATGTTTGGCACACAGATTCAGGACCAGCCAACCAGCCAACCAGCCAGACCACCCAGCCCACTGATGGACACTGTTCACCTAAAACGTTTTTGGCTTCTGTCCAGGCTGTTCTGCCAGAAAGTCAGCCTGTCGGTCAAAGCAGTCAGTCAGTCTTATCTCCATCATAACCATCTGTGCCCCTGCACCGCCCCCCCCCCCCCCCTCTCTCTCTGCCTGAGAGCTCCAGCAACAAGGTTCTATAATCCCAGAGGGTCTCCCAATCCAAGGGATTATCCCTAGTACAGTCTTGCATTGTGTTTTGTCTCCAAACTGTTATTCTGATCCGGGTCAGGCATCCCTGGATGGTCTGGGCAGACCCCTTCATCCTCCTGTCACATGATGACATAATATTCCCCTCCTCACTTAACAAGCACATATTTGTCCCTGAGTTTAGTGTATCCTCATCGTTTCAAACCACTGTCTATTCAATTGGAACATACAGTACCATGTTATCCCAATTGGGTTTCATAGTGACACCCCCTCCCCCTCCACCTCACACACACACACACTCCACGCTTCTTTGTCTGTCATATCCCAAGACTGGCAAAGACCCTTCAATTTGGGGTAATTAGAGGTGCTGATAATCCTTGAAGCATAAGGCTGCCACCCCCAAAAATAATCCACCCCCACATAATCTCCAAACACAAGTAGATTTTTTAAATGATGACCAACTTTGGTCAACACACACCTCTACTACCAAACCAGTGATGTCACTCATTCCAGGGAAGTTGAGTGTCATTTGACAGGAGAATTAGTCTGTTTTTAGACCCCCCAAAAAACTCCCCCTTCACTCCAAATTGACAATGCAGGCACTGTTGTGAGAGAATGTTGCCTGGGCAAAGGTCGTCACTTGAGGTTTGATTCTGCATTGAAAACAGCTGGAACCATCAGGGACAAGCACATCACGTCTGACAGCATTAAAATAAAACACAGTGTGGCTCAATACGACCAGGGGAAAATCACTACATAGCGTCAGTGTACACCCTCATTCATCCAGGAGTGTTCCATGGTAGAGAAGGTTTCAGAGGCAGTCCTTTGTGTAAACAGTGTCCAGATGAACAATACAATTGATACATAACGTAACAAAACGGAGAACATGAATTTATTAACCTACTTGTGATTATACAGAGCTGTCAAAAATCACCAAAGGGAGGTCAAAGAATGTGCGCCAGACAAGGGTCATTGGGTCAAATGATGATACCTTTGAAACGCAAAGGTACGTCTGCTCACTGATGGCAATCTTGCATCCAGGCAGAAAGCCAATATGGACCATACCAGTGACACCATAGCACCAAACCAGGCATAAACTTACATTTCATTCATGATCTCGTTCAAAAAGACCCCGTCCAGCAACTCAGAATAATCCAAATGCGTACCATTGGGGCCAAATGTCTTCACCTAGATAGAGAGAAAACGATCCATGGATGAATTTCACAGGCTAGTACTACTGTATCTGGAAATGCAAATGATTCAAACACATATATATATATCGGTTCTTACCCAAGTGACAAGCGGACTCAGCATAAATTGCTTAAGGTGAGTGGGAAAAACCTCGCTTTCCATCTCGATCGATAATATTGACAGTTTATAATCCTCAATCAGACATTTGCCCTGACTTCAGAAGAAAAAGAGGCTTGTCATGGATGCAAAGCCAGCTTCGTCCAGACCATCCGCCCTCTAAAGTTGTGAATGAAACATAACACAGTCATTGTGAGGACGCTCTCTTGTGGTCTGTATGGATGCGTTAGTAAAACTATTTGATAATTCAAGTAAGCGCTCTGCTTTCGGCCGCAGCGAAAACGCAATTAACTGGAGGTGTCCTTGGTCAGCAGGCTTGTAAACTTCACTACAGAGACATCGATATGAAACATCCCAGCGATCTGGCCGCGACTTTGCTTGAAAATAATTCCATCGGCATTTTCCCGCAACATTACGCGCATCCTGAATGTCTGTGGTCGATCCGCTGTGCTGCAAAGGCATCATAGCCTGCCCCCCCCCCCCCTCTCTCTCTCTCAATCTCTCTCTCTCTCTCCCTCTCTCTCTCTCAATCTCCCTCTCTCTCTCTCCCTCTCGCTCTCTCTCTCTCTCTCTCTCTCCCTCTCTCTCCCTCTCTCTATTTCTCTCTCTGTATATCTCTCTCCTCCCGGAAACTGCCTTTTGAGATTTTGTGAAATCCCTATATTTTATTGCGCTGTGATTTAGAACGACTCTACAGTCTAAATGCATACAAACTATAGCCTACATAAAGGCTTTACAGATAGTTAGGTGAGTTTTTCCAAATAAATCAAATCACCAGGCTAATGATACGGACACAGTGTGAAGTTATGACCCAAAACTGACCTAAACACTTCCTGTTCACGTGTCTTTTAGGCATCAGATAGTCCACCGAGTATTGAAACTACCGCACTTGCAAAATGTGCTAATGGAGCCTCTAAAATATCTCTGACCTTAATCTGTTGTCATAACAACGGTGCCAATTGCAACATTTACACAATCACACGCAGTGATAACTCTCACACGCAGTGATAACTCATTCTACAATGCAAGCGGTACTGTGAGCTTGCTATTAATAAGAAGTAGATTGTACTTATGTGTCAGGGTTAATAAATGTTTGGGGTCAGGAAAAAGAGAGCTCCAACTATGATCTCCAGTCAGAGAGTGTTCATGAGTTTGGAGCTGTGAATCTCTTTCTCTGTAGTAATGTCATCATTGCTTGACTGTCACTATCTATGTTTATATTCTTGTGCCTTGTAAAAGATGTTCCTCCAGCTCCCAGAGCATAGGATCATTTATTGAGGTCTGGTTTTCTCTCCCAATCTGCAGAATGATAAATACTTATCCAAATTCAAGGTCTAGCACAGGGGTGTCCAAACTACGGCCCACAGGCCAACTGGCCAGCAGTCTATTTTATTGACAAGACAAAACTGCCTTCATCACAGCTTTCTATAAATTGATCTTTATTGATTTACTCTGAAAAAGCTCTGGTAGCTCATTCTCAGAACAGCAGCCTCAGATTTCTTCTTAGACAGAAGATTTACAGTACAGAGAAAAAACAATAAAGGGGAAAATGGGACAAGTACATTTCAAGCTTGTCATTTAAGTTATTATGCTTAGCAACACATGTATTAATGCTTGTTTGACACGGTCATCAACATTAACAGACTGACCTGGACTTAACAGGAGTGCATATAATTTTACTGAAAGACTACTCTAGAGCTTGATGCCCTCTTTTGGTTCAAAGTTGAACTACAGCATCTCCTATAATGAACAGTCTTCAATCATGAGGTACAAGTGTAACATTCCCATGTTTCAAGTTTAATGTTGTTTTAAATTATTGAAACAATTTAAAATATGCAACTGCTGCCTTCAGACATCTTGAACTATTCCCATAAAGGCTTACCGGAACAACAGAAATACTTCAATACCCACAAAGCTGTGCGGTAGTGTACCGCAGGCCTCAGTGTGCCTCGAAATCCGTGGCTTCACTGACAAACAGAAGGATGAATACTTTAGGAGGAGTATAAAAAATGAGGAGCTGGCCACCAAAATCCTGTCATACATCAAGACAAACAAGACCCTTTACACCATGTGTTACATTCCTATCCTGTGTAGGATTACCTCCAAGGTCTTGGAAGACATGATGAAAAACAAGAGAGACTGTGTCCTACAACTCTAAGATGTACATCCACTTCCTCATTATTCAAACAGGAACGGCTAATGCAAAATACCATGGGAAGAAAGAAAACAATTGAAAGAGAATTCTAGCATCAAGTGAAAATTTAGTTTTGAATATACATATAATATATATATATATATATATATATATATACCATATATTCAGACTTCATTCCATATATTCAGACTTCATTCCATATATTCAAGGTTTCATTCCATATATTCAGACTTAATTCCATATATTCAAGCTTTCTTTATATATATTCAAGATTTCTTTTATATTCAAAGGTTTAATTTACATTTACTCATTTAGCAGATGCTTTTATCCAAAGCGACAAAGCTTTTACAAAGAGAATCAGTCATTGAGCATAGCAACGTGATAGACCCCGAACACAGTGGGTTTTTTAGATCGTGAATCACACATTCACACCAAGGGAAGAATTATAAATGCATAACACAACGATTGTGAACATAAAGCAAGAGATACAACAACAACACTGGCAAGTCACCATATGGGGACCAACAAATAGTTCTAAACAACATTAGATTATGTGAAGTGCCATACTATTCCTAAATGCCATTACATTCTCTAAATAAGTGAGTTTTAAGCCATCTTTTGAAGGTGAGAAGGCAGTCTGTGCTTCTGATGGAGGTGGGGAGTTGATTCCACCATTGGGGAGCCAGGCAATGAAAGAGTTTGTGTTGAACTCAGGCGCTCTTGAGGGGGGGGGTACCAGTAGACGGTTGTCAGCAGATGACCGTAGGTGACGGGTGGGGGTATAGGGCTGGAGGAGAGAGTTGATATAGGTCGGGGCAGTCCCGTTTACAGCCCGGAAGGTCAGCACCAGGGTCTTGAATCTGATGCGGGCCATGACGGGAAGCCAGTGGAGGTCGATGAAGAGTGGGGTGACATGACAGCGTCTGGGTAGCTGTGAGGGAGAGCTCGTCGTCCAAGGTGACCCCCAGGTTCCTGGCAGAGGATGAAGGGGTCACTGTTGCAGATCCCATAGTGATAGAGAGATCGTGGGTGATTGAGGGTTTGGCAGGGATGATGAGGAGTTCTGTTTTGGTGAGGTTCAGCTGGAGGTGATGTCTGGTCATCCAAGCTGAGATGTCAGAGAGGCAGGCCTCGATTCTGGTCGATATCCCTTGATCGGTTGGGGGAAAGGATAGATATAGATGCGTGTCGTCAGCGTACCAGTGATAGGAGAAGCCATGGGAGGCAATGATTGGCCCGAGTGAGGTGGTGTATAGGGAGAATAGGAGCGGACCAAGGACGGAACCCTGTGGGACCCCAGTGGAGAGCAGGCGTTTTCCAGATGTTTTTCCAGATGTTTTCCCTCCCCAGAAGACTTGATAGGATCTTCCTGTCAGGTAGGATGAGATCCATTTAAGTGCAGTGCCAGTGATGCCCATCTCTTCGAGTGTGGCGAGCAGGATCTGGTGGTTGACTGTGTCGAATGCTGCCGAGAGGTCTAGCAGAATGACAACAGAAGACCTTGAGGCTGCTCTGGCAGACTGGAGGGCCGTCTCAGTGGAGTGGCCGGTCTTGAAGCCCGACTGGTTAGGGTCCAGAAGGTTGTTCTGGGAGAGAAAGCTTGACAGTTGGTTGGCTACAGCACGCTCAATTGTTTTAGAGAAGAAGGGTAGCAGTGAGACTGGTCTGTAGTTCTGGAGGACGGCTGGGTTAAGAGAGGGTTTTTTGAGTAAGGGTTTGACTATAGCCTGTTTGTATGCTGAGGGAAAAGGGCCAGAGGTGAGTGAGGAGTTGAGGTCATGGAGAAGGAACGGTGTAATAGAAGGAGAAATAGTTTGGAAAAGAGGGGAGGGGATTGGGTCAAGAGGTTCAACCGACTGACTGTGTATTTGCTCAGCACAATGGACTGTGCATCACTGGCCTCCAGTCACCAGATTGTCTTCTGAGAGACTTGCACCTGTGGAGGATGCTAGCGCCAGACTTTGAAGATGAGCATGGTTCTGCATTGAGAAGTCCACACTGTAAACTAGAGACACTGAGGTCAGTACCTGTAGAGGTACAGTAAATTCTGTTTTTGTGCAACTGACATGGCGAATAAAAAAACATTCTGATTCTGATGTGAATCCTGGATGCCAAGAGACCTCCAGTCAACAGCCTAATTTCACCACACTACAGCTCATCAGTGTTGTGTCTTCCACAGACTTACTAACATGTACCTCAGATATGAGGACTTGGCATCTCTGCCTTCCTCGCTCCAGTCACCAAACTGTCGTCTGAGAGGGCTACACCTGTGGTGGGTGCTCTCTCATAGTGATCTGAGTATTGTTATTGCTGCCTTGAGAGGTCCACACTGTCAACTGGAGACACTGAGGTCAGTACCTGTAGAGGAACACATGAACACATTGTTGGACAGTTGTTTAGTTTAACAAAGTCACCCAGAGACAGTTATGAAGCAGTTTATTTTAGTTCAGTTATTTTACAGACCACTCACAGTCCTTCTGATACAGTGAAGGGCACAGAAGATAGGAGAGATGGGGAGGTTGTTTGAATTGATTGAAGTCTACAACTCATAGTTACTGGGTTACCATAGTAACCTTTCAAAAGACAGCTGACCAGAGTGAATCAGTGTATTTCTAAACACACTTTGCATGTAGTACATCACTGGCTGTAAGGAGTACATACACTTTAGCAAAGTAATGTAAACAAAATGATCCATTATAACAGGAATATTCTCTTAACATATCTGGAGAAACACAAAGATATGACTGTGGTGTCAATGTGATACTGGCTTAACAAGCTATCTCCAGTCAACAGTCTGAACCACTTCACCACACTACAGCTCATGAAAGTTGTGTTTCTACAGACTGACTGACATGGAGCTCAGGTATGAGGACAGTGTATCCCTGGCCTTCTCTCTCCATTCAGCAGACTGTCCTCTGAGAGTCCTGCACCTAGAGGGGGTTAACGTGTTTGATTATGATGATGAATATGAACATGGTGACCTAAGTGTTGTGCTTGCTGCCCTGAGTGATCCACACTGTGAACTGAAGACACTGAGGTCAGTACCTGTAGAGGAGTCTTCACATGAACAAAACTCAGTACACTCAGTAATATTTATCTAGATTGTCACAGGCAAAGGATGCACATGATGATCTTATGGGAACACTAGCTCATCTTCATGTTTTTCATTGATTCCTCATGTCTGATTTAGGTTGATCAGGCGTTTCCTGACAGAGAACAGTTGTAGAAAGTTGTCTTTGGTTCTCAGCTCAAACTATCACCTGAGAGAGTTGGACCTGAGTCACAACGACCTGAAGGATTCACACTGTCTGATGGACTGAAGAGTCATCACTGTAGACTGGAGATCCTGAGGTCAGTTATCAGACCTCTCCAAGAGTACCTGCCTGCAGTCCTCTGCAGCTCTACGGAGAGGCAGCTCTACACCAAGGCAGGAAGTGACGTATTTATGTTTTTTAAATTTCGGGGGGCGGCGGGGGGAAGTGAGGACCTTTAAACCTGGATTTCACGACACAGACCACATCTGTTCCGAGTTGCGGTAAATTGCAGATTTTCCACAGAAAGTAAATGCATGATTTCTTGTCAATATAAGTGCCGTAAAATAATAACGTTATAGAAGTAATTAATGATTTACCGAATAATTACCGAATGTTTCAAGTCTACTTGGGTAGTTGTTATAAAGCTAAATTCGATAACGTCAAAGTTTACTTTCATCAACAAATTATCAGGGATTATTAAACGTTCGCATTTGTATGTAACGTTACAAAACATTTTTGTAAACTCTCCTTGCATTAGCTGTTATCAGGGTTTATTAAATGTATAGGCCATAACGTTAAGTAACTTTTCGCATTTGTTTGTGTGTAATATAATACATTTTTGTAAACTCTCCTTGCATTAGCTGGGTATCGTCACAAAATTAGATTAGATTCAATTTAATGTCATTACACAGGTACAAGTACAGGGTAACGAAATACAGTTAGCATCCAACCAGAAGTGCAAAGCGGTTATTACAACAGAATATAATTGTATACTCTGTTACTCTGTGTAATTTATGTTTAATACTGTAGCATCTTGTACTATACAGCTGTACATTTGTCTTAAATCACTTTAATCTGTACCTACCCTGTATATTCTGATTATACTGTTCATACTGTGTATATTCTGAGTATACTTATATTTATTATATTCTGTTTTAATAACTGGTTTGCATTTCTGGTTGGATGCTAACTGTATTTCGTTACCCTGTACTTGTACCTGTGTAATGACATTAAAGTTGACTCTAATCTCAGAATATACACAGTATGAACAGTATAATCAGAATATACAGGGTACAAAATGTGAAAGAGTACATGGCTCATTTTTACTTTTTTAATTTTCTACCTCTGTTGTATACTACAGTATGTAAACTAAACGAATAGCTTCTGCACCATCAGTACTTTTATTTTTTGATACTGAGGGTGGAATTTCACATTTAGAAGGGCCCTCTGACCTCCAGATGTAAATGTTGATTCCTGTCTGTCTCTACAACGTCTAGTCCCAGTTTGAATGTTAAAAGGTGTGCCGATCACTCTCCAAAGAGTGGTTTGATCACTATGTTTAGGGGTCTCCAATCCTGGTCCTCGAGGGCCGCTGTCCTGACAGTTTTATGGCGCTTTTCCACCGCAAATGTAGCACGACTCTACCCGACTATACTCGGTTTGTAGTAAACTCCGGAACCCGTGGGGTGGTTTTCCACCGCAAATTGTACCTCAAAAAGTACTTCCTGGTCGTCGGCGAAAGGGGCGTGGTCTTTTTGTACGCGACGTAAATAACACCAACGCAACCCAATAGTGGACAGAACCCACATTATAATTTTAGCCATGTTGACGAACTAGTCTTTTGTAACTTATCTGACTTTTAAAAAGCTTGTAGACTGTTGGTGTAATGGACTGTATCTGATAGTAATAAGTATTAGCTGCGGCGCTGTTGCTTTAAGTCGCTCTCGTGACTTCGTCACACTTTCTGGCCAATCAATGGCCGGCCGTCTGCCGACGTCACCTTTTAGCTCGACTTAAGATCGCCTGGTACCTAGAGCAAGAAGGTACCAAAAAAGTACCCGCTAGCCAGGTAAAAAAAGTACCAGGTACCATGGAACTGCGGTGGAAACGCAAAAAATGCGAGTAGGGGCGAGGCGAGGCGAGCTGATTTCATGCGGTGGAAAAGCGCCATTAGATGTTTCCTTGCTCCAGCACACCTGATTCTAATGAAGCGTTGTTATCAAGCTCTTTGGAGGTGTGCTGGAGCAGGGAAACATCTAAAACCGTCAGGACAGCCAGCGACCCTCGAGGACCAGGATTGGAGACCCCTGACTATGTTAAATGTGCCCCCACCTAATGTCTAGATGGTGATATTAGAGGAGGGCACTCATGGGATCTTTTCTTTTTGGAGCTTGTGTTTTGTATATTACAACATTTTGCTTGTCGATATATATTTTCAGGAATAAGAGAAGCAGGCTGCCAATGTGGACATTGCCAATGTGGACCTGCCAATGTGGACACACCAGTGGAAGGGGTAAGCTTTTTCACAGTATCTATTGGTCAGATACCGTTGGTGCAGTAGCTATGGTATCATCTTTTCCATAGGACTCAATTGCAGTTCGCATTCTTCACAATTAAAGACATGCAGCAGAGTGGACCTGCAACCTACCATCCTTTGTGGACCTGAGGTGATTGTGGCCGGCTCCTTCCACCCAGGACACCCTCTGCTTCAGCTGCTCCCGTCTGGCAGGAGGCTGCGGTCCACCAGGACTAAAACCTCTCGCCATAAGAACAGCTTCTACCCTTCGGCCATTGCACTCTTCAATAGGGCCAAGGACTCGGAATGACTTTGCCACAAACCCCAACCCCCCCCGATCCAGCATCCCACTGCACATGCCACTTTTGCACACAACACCTAAAAACCCCTTTTGACCTTTAAAATAACTTACTGCTGTGTTTGCACCACTGTTTTGTAATGCTGTGTATACCCCCCCCCCCTGACATTTTTACACCATATTTGTATTGTACAATATTCTGTTCTTGTTAAATATGTTCTCATGTTGCACTTCCCTGCAAATGTAAAATCTGTGTTTGTATAACTTACACAGCCATTAAAACAAATTCTGATTATGAGTGGGTTGATTCTAAGAACTGTTCTCTGTCAAAGTGGACCTGCCTGGGCATGGGGGAAGAGAACCAGGCTAAGGTAGTATGGGAGGGTGTGGAATGACCTAGAAAAGGAAACAATCCTGGAGCCCTTCAAATTCACATTTCACAACACAGACGATTTTGCAATACTGTGCAGAAATAATGGACCAAAGAAAATATTTGGCCTATTCTGAATGTCAAACAGATGAATTAGTTTATTGTATGTGAGAATAAAGTCAAATCATGTTGTGACTTGGTGTGTTTTACATGTTATCACTGATCATTTAATTATTGGCTTGGATTACACTGTACATATCAGCACAAGAACATAATTGGCATAGATATAGAGCCAAACATGAAAAACAGCAGTGCAATAAGGTTCAATGACAATTTATTATTAATATAATGAAAAGGTAGTGAAGTATTGTTAAGCACACAATAGGTGGCCTATGACATCTTACGAAATGTAGGCTGATGAATACGAGTAATAACTTGCACTGAGCTATGTTATTCCTGCTATTCCTTAGCCAATTTTAAGTTGTAAAATTACGCAGTGCAGTGTATATTAGTCTGGCTTCTTGTCTGAAGTTTACTATATAAATATGATATAACGATTTAAACTATAGACAAGGAATTAATAGGTTTAACGTTATCTACTATGTTTACAAATTAATGCATTTGGGAGGAAAACCGAAAATGCGCTTTTATATGCATTTGCGCTTTTATTCTGAAATCTTGCGCTTTTATTTTGACATTTACTTCCTGCCCTGGTGTAGAGCTGCCCCCCAGCAGAGGACTGCAGGCAGGTGCCTCTCGACATATGGGGAACATTTTGAAGAATGTATCTAGTGATGTTAACAAAAGCCACCAGCAGAGAGCAGCAGTGTTGTAACAACAACACTGATGACTTCTCTATGCAGGCTGTCGTTCTGTGGAGTCACAGAGGAAGGCTGTGCTTCTCTGGCTTCAGCTCAAACCACTACCTGAGTGAGTTGGACCTGGGGCCCGTTCTTCGTACGTCGCTAACTCAGTTAGCCGGATTTGATTGTTGACGATTTGGCATGATTCTGGATTGAAAGATTCATTAAAAGTTCTTGTTCTTATTGGGAGAAAAAGTGGGCACGTTCTTTGGCCATGCTGAACAGCCAATAGCAGCGTTGCTGATCAATGTTTCTACTATCGATACATATCCCCTTTTAAGCCAACACATGAACGAGCAATTATCTCAGATAACTACATCCAGCGATACTAATCATACACAACAGGTTTGTTCGAAGAACCAAATTAGCCGGATCATGGTTAGCAGGATGAAATAATCTTGGATGTGTCATTTGATCTCGGATGTATTAAGCGACGTACGAAGAACGGGCCCCTGGTGTTCCCTAACGTTTCGGACACCACTACAAAATGGCGTGATCCCTATATAGTAGGGAGGACAAACGTTCTGCTCTCAATGTAATCAAACGGAGAGTTCCAGGCGTCAATAAAGGCAAAAACGAACTTTTTGCTAATTTCAAACTGTGATTGAAAACACATTTGTGAGATTTAAGGTACAATAAGATGTACGCTGATATTATTAGTACCTCTATTTTCGAAAACTGTAGTAAATATTTGCTGGGTGGACGAGTCGTTAATGTAATTAGCCTCTGTTGGACGACATATACGACGAAGGTGTGTGATACACCCGTTAACAATCATTAAAATGATAAATGTGCCTCACATATAACTGAATATTTTATGATTTATTGTGACTTAATATGACTAGTAAACAATTCGTGGGTAGAAGTGTCCTTATATACCTGTAGTTTTAAGCCCGTGAAGCTCACTGTAACGCTATACGCGAAACTGGGGCCCGTTCTTCGTACGTCGCTAACTCAGTTAGCTGGATTTGATTGTTGACGATTTGGCATGATCTTGGATCGTTTGGTTCTTCGAAGCTCATCCTAGACTTGTCGTCATAGCAACAGGTCCGTAAGCATGAAGCTTTACTTCATGTAAATAAGATTAGATTGAGGCTTTATAAACGGAGGAGATAGGGAAGTATGTCGCAGCCTTACGCGAGCAACCTCTTGCGGAAGGTGGGAGAATAATTCGCAGAGCTTTTCAAATTAATCGGGTATTGCGGGATAAAGTGTAAATGTTGAGAGATACCGTTTTTTTCAGCATTTTTCTTTGTGGCTGTTATAAATAGACAAACACATCCTTTAACAGTGGTTTTTAAAAGGGAGGAAAAATAAGTGGCTTTTTAAAAATAAAGACAGTATGAATTAAAGACTACCATTTTGTAAAATATTCTTGTATTTCACTTTTACTTTAATTTGTCTGCTACTTTTTGCCAGCCCACTCTCCTGGCATTTGCAGACTTTGAGGTGTTCCCTATGGCAAGCCGTTTTAACATAAATTCAATAGACTGGATATGTGACGCAGATATCTGTAATTCAATTTTGCCTAGTCAAAAAGAACATTTCAGATATCTGCAACTACAATCCTCCTATCCACAACTGGAATTACGGATATCTGCAACGTCATTTCAGATATCTGCAACTACAATCCTCCTATCCACAACTGGAATTACAGATATCTGCAATGTCATTTCTCCTAGGAGAAACTACGTCACTTTTGCCATTCATGTCTATGGGGCACGTGATTTCAGATATCTACAATTCAATTGCGGATATCCACAACTGGAATTGCAGATATCTGCTACGTCATTTCAGATATCTACAATTCAATTGCGGATATCCACAACTGGAATTACAGATATCTGCAACTGAATTGTAGATATCTGTAACTCCAGTTTAAGATATCTACAATTTGATTCTGACTAGTCACAATTATTGAGGTGAATTAAAGATATCTTTAACTGGAATTGTGACTAGTCAGAATCCGCAATTGAATTGTAGATATCTGAAATCACGTGCCCCATCGTATTTAAGACTAGATATTTAACAAACAAGATCTTTGTTAACGTAACTGTTTACAGATTTATCTTGTACCGCCTAACTAAGTAGATTGTGTAAATGAACTACATCCAAAGTCGCTGTCGTGAAACTAGCCTCTTTTCCACAAACAGCTGATTAACGGAAGTAGCTTCGAGGTAAAATTAAAAACCTTTAAAAACGTCTAAATTTCGCAGATGTTGTTGATATTATTGTGCATACGTATTTTTGTATAGTTACTATGTAATTTAATTACATAATTTCCCCAGGAATAACTATTAAAACGTATTTAGGAAAAAACGCTCAAACGGGTTTGTCCTCCCTATATATAGTGCCCTACATAGGGTTTAGGGAGTGGTTTCGGACACAGCTTCAAAACTCTTGAGGCTTTATAAGCGGAGGAGATACGACGGAAGTCAGTCGCAGCCATGTCATGTCCGTTTTTACGCGAGCAACCGGTTGCGGAAGAAGCGAGAATAATTCGCAGATTGTTTCAAATTAATCGCGTATTGCGGGATAGACAGGATCCTTTAGCCCAGCGCGAAAATGTCATTATTGAGAGATACGGTTTTTCCCGTAGGGGTGTTATTTACTTAATTCATTTGTTGGATCCACAAATCAAGTGTTCTACACGGAGGAGTCGTGCTTTAACAACTGCACAGACCGTGTGCATTGCCCTTAGATTTTTTGCCAGTGGCACTTATCTTTACACTGTTGGAGATGCAGAGAATTTAGCAAAAAGTGCTGTCTGTCGTGCCATTCGGAAAGTTTACCTGGCACTCAAGCAGTTTGTGTTTTTTTTTGTAGTATTCCCAAGCCACTTAAGGCCACAGGTTGTAAAGCAGAATTTTTTCGCTATTGCAGGTACATTTATAATTGTTAATGACATGCAATCATGACCATGCCAAAAAGTATGACTAACAGTATGTGTCATTCAGGCTTTCCTAACGTGATTGGTGCCATAGACTGCACTCACATCCCCATCAAGGCCCCACCTGGCCCAAATGAAGGAGCTTTTGTGAACCGAAAGGGGGTTCACAGTGTAAATGTGCAGGTAAATTACTATTACAAATTGTAATATTCCAGATTAGTAATTTATTACATAAGGAAAGGAATGAAGTCAAAAAGTATGCAGTTGACTGACTAAAATCTCACAGATGGTGTGTGACTCTATGGGCCTAATAACAAATGTGGAAGCAGAATCGCCAGGATCAGTGCATGACTCAAGAATTTTCAGAGAGTCGCATTTATGCACATTATTTGAACGTGGTAAGGGAACATACATTTCAAGGTCACAGTATTACACACACACACACACACACTTATGCTGAGCCTAACGAAACTGAATTTTTCCATTATACAGGGGATTTTGATGGTATCCTGCTTGGGGACAGGGGCTATGCCTGCAGGCAGTATTTCATGACACCCTTCCCTGACCCAGACCCTGGACCACAAACCCGCTACAATGCAGCTCTAGCCAGGACAAGGGCATGCATTGAAATGACCTTGGGACAACTAAAGGAAAGATTTCAGTGTCTGAAAAGTCTGAGGGTTGCACCTGACAGGGCCTGTGACATCATTGTTGCATGTGCTATATTGCATAACATCGCCACCATCAGAAAGGAACGGATCCCTGTGGTGGGAGTGCAGCCTGATGATGACCTCCAGCCAGTGCACTTGGACCAACCTAGTGGCAGAGCTGCACGGGACAGACTTGTGGAACAACATTTTTGAATGAATAATAAAACATTGGTCCTCATATGGTTTTCTTGCTTTATTGTTCACAATCGTTGTGTTATGCTTTTTATAGCTCTTCCCTTGGCACTTATTGGTTCTCACTATGTATGTTTCACGATCTAAAACCCCACTGTGTTCGGGGTCTATCACATTGCTATGCTCAGTGACCGATGCTCTTTTTAAAAGCTCTCTCTTGCAAGTCGCTTTGGAGAAAAGCGTCTGCTAAATGAATAAATGTAAATAAAATACGACAAATATGCTTAGTTCCCAGAATTTTATATAAAAAAATATTTATAAAGGAAAGCCAGCAAGTCATCTTTTGCCTGCAATTAGAGATAGTAGTATTGGTGACTTTACATAACTATGAGTCAAATGGTGTATTAGCACTTACTCTGAAGCTCCTTTTGAAGCAACTATCTCTAGAGCAATTTTTCTTTTACATTTTTTCCCACGTTTTTTCAGTTCAGATGCTGTTTATAGATGGAATGGATGTCACCCTGTCAATTTGTAAAAGAAAAAGAGGTCAAAACATGCTTCATGCAACAAAAGTACAAAGTACAACACTGTCCACCTCTGTATTAGTTATTTGTGCAGACTCTTCTGCAAGCCTTTCTGTAGGCCTTTCTTTAGTTGTGTACTCCTGCAACTCAAATTGCAGACAGAAATAATAGGTACACAAGTAGGTTATATACAAATTAGTGTAAAGGTATTTATGCACTTACAGGTTCTTCCTCCAAAGGACAGACATATGAAAGGGTTTCTTCACTGTCCTGTGCAATGGAAATAAATGGGTGTTACAGAGTGTTGCACTTTCTTCCCTTTATACAAGTTAGAAAAAGTACACAACTTACTGCATATGCTTCAGCCACGACTTGCATGGGAACAGGTAAAAGTGTTGGTGTATTATGTAAAACTGCATAAAAGAATGTTCACTGTGAAAAATATAATGGGATCAATAACTCATGGCAACATATTTTCTATTAACTAAAAGTTTAGAAGTTTTCACTTTGGATTATACTTGTACAATGTACTAAGAGAATGGAAATCTCATTTAGCCTACCAGTAATGAAGGTGTTGCTGCTACTAGTCCCCATCTTTGGGTCTGAGGAAGAGCTGCCCCCAGGGATGCCCTCCACAATGGTGCAGTTTTCATTGAGTCCAAGGGCCAGCTCCTCTGCTGGGGTATATTGTGGTGGTGCAGGACCACCACCTGTTTTGTTTCTTTCAGCCTTTTTCTTGGTGGCTGTTATAAATAGAAAAAACATCATTTAACAGTGGCTTTTAAAAAATCTTTTTAAAATAAAGACAGTATGAATTAAAGGCTACCATTTTGTAGAATATTCTTGTATTTCACTTGTACTTGTTCCCATGTTCTAGTGGGTCCAGTGGTGGCTCTGACATTGAATAAAGTAAATATTAAATGATTAAAATGCAAAAACACATACTGTAGAACATGATAGAAACATCTACTATAGACAACACTTACGCATTTAATTTGTCTGCTACTTTTTGCCAGCCCACTCTCCTGGAATTTGCAGACTGTGAGGTGTTCCCCGTCGTTTTAATTAATGATTCAAATTCGACATAACCTTCCATTAAAAGCTCTTGTTCTGCTTGGGAGAAATATTGGGCACGTTCTTTGGCCATGCTGAACAATAGCAGCGTTGCTGATCAATGTTTCTACTATCGATACATATCCCCTTTTAAACCAACACATGAACGCGCAATTATCTCAGATAACTAAATCCAGCGATACTAATCATACACAACATGTGTGTTCGAAGAACCCAATTAGCCGGATCATGGTTAGCAGGATGAAATCATATTGGATTGGATGTGTCATTTGATCTATATATATATATATATACATATATACACATGATGAATACTGAGGTGTGTGAATGAGTAATGAGGTATTACTTCGCCCATAGTAATGTTCTGATGAGGTTCTAGCCATCTGGTTACAGAAGCTGTTTGTGTTTTAATGTTCTTTGTGTTCGTCATGTTGGTCTGAGAACAGTCAGGTCCTGAAACTGAGATCTTACTGTCACTCTTCACACACAGCTACATCCATTAACTTTTGTAATGAGCTCTATGCCTGACCACTTTTCATATACAGATGTGTGTATGTGTCACTGTCTGTTCCTCTGTCTCCCACAGTGTGGACCATAATGAAGAGATCTGGATGAAAACACAGCTGCTTAAGAAGTGTAAGTATTGTTTTCTACATCAATAAATCCAACATTGATACTTGATGTTGAAATACTGTTTGTGTGTGTGGTGGCATCACTATGTTGCTTGTTAGTAACGCCTGTCCTCTCAATCATTGACAAGATGGAAATGTAAACATTTATATCAGTTCATTCATTGAAGAGTGAGTTGAACCGATTCTACTTGGTTCTATACAGACTCTGATGCAGCCTCTTTTCTCTGTCTCGGTAGATGCCTGTTATCTCACACTGGACCCAAACACAGCTCACAAAAGGCTTCTTCTGTCTGAGGACAACAGGAGTGTGAACATGAAGCCGTACAACAAGTTTGATGAAGAAGACAACAGGAGGGTGGAGGAGGACCAATCGTATCCTGATCAGCCAGAGAGGTTTGATGAAGTGTACCAGGTACTGTGTAAAGAGGGTCTGACTGGACGCCATTACTGGGAGGTGGAGGGGCATTCTCAGGTAGGAGTGACATATAGAAGCATCAGGAGGAGAAGAAGGAGTCCTGCCTGCACAATGTGAAACAACGACATATCCTGGTGTCTGGGCGAGTCTAGTTTTGTATTGACTTTGGGGGAAAATTATAGACACTCTGTTTATCACAATCAAGAAGATAATTTAATACCTGGCTGGTTCCCTCCACCCAGAAGAGTAGGAGTGTACCTGGACTGGCCAGCTGGCGTTCTGTCCTTCTACAGCATCTCAGCATCTACAGCATCTCCTCTGACGCCATGACTTAACTCAACACCTCCTTCTCTGAGCCCCTCTACCCAGGGTTTGAAATGTCCTATTCCTACTCATCGTTCTTGTGCCAGGTAGATTAATTCTTCCTGGAGGAACACAACATGGGTCTCCATGGAAACAGCCCCACACCTGGTGCACATCCACACCCACCTACACACGTCATAACATCTCACACACTCAAAAACATCACACATGCATACCAGAACTTACTGCCTTAGTACAGAACGACATCCTTTCAAATTGTTATTCATAACTATATGAACAGTGATTTGTCTGCATTTTTATTCATTCTTAATACAGAAATTATTCTGGGTTATATTCCAAACAGGGACAGTGACTTAATTTATTTGGGTGTGTATGTCTTTGGGAAACCCTACTTTATTTACGTTTGGGGGTGGAGGTATTTTTAGTTAGCAGAACTGCACTGCTAGCACTGTTTGAGACGCAATTAGATTCTGCCAGTGACAATGTTGTTTCTTGATCAATTAATGCAGTAGGAGTAGGCTAAATTACTGAAAATAAAACTTGGCTTTGCCGACCACTATTCCCTTTTGAATGGGAAATTAGAAGATAACTTTCATTCTACTCTTCACTCTTTGTATTTTCAGTTTCAAATTAGCAGAAACAAATGCATGCTTTTACATATATTTTATAATGATATATAATAAGCAGGCATTTTGTATATACATAAATATCATTGGAAAATTTACCAAATAAACTAATTCATCTGCAAGGCAAACACACCCTACAATTTCCCCAGAAATTGTACCCTCCCAAGTTCTATATACAACTCTTTTCTATATTACCAGTCAAAGCCTTGAGTTATTGGTGTCTACAGATATACAGTGTATGCACATTATTATAGGTTGTATTTAGTTTAATTTCTGCAAACTTTCTGTTGGTCTGTCTTATTATTAGCATTCCTAAATGTGAAAAGTAGAATTGATAACTGTTTAGGTTCTAAAATACAAACAATTGAGATTTATTTCAGAAATCCTTGGAATCTTGGTATGCCACATAAGTCACTAATAATAAATGTTTCTAATAAATGTTATCAGATTTGTTATATGAATGTATAAATTGTATCAGATTTGTTATATGAATGTAGATGATTCAAATAGTCTCTGCTGGATCGTAAATTTGTATTGATTATAATGCAGCTGTGTTGAGTTGATCAAATGTCAGTAATATTAAATAAATAATCCTGCAGAGGCTGCCTGTGTGTCTACTGCTAATTAGTTAGTACTAAACATGTTGCTAGTTGTTAAAATTGACTTGCATCTTTCTAAGAAACAGGTTAGGACTGAACATGTTTAATCTGATCCAGTTTCACTCCTAACATGTCAAAGTAATCTGAGAAAAGTTTCATTCTTACCTAGGAACCTTCATTAGGCTGAAAATAAGACAATGATGTAAACCTGGTTTCAAGACAGTAAGTATATTAAAATAAAAAGCAATTTGAATACTCCAAAAAGTACATAGTCAGGACTCCCACATCAACATCTCAATTTCTACAGATTCAATCAGTTTAATTTATTAAGGACATGACAAACAAAGTATAGCAGGAACATTGTAGCTTTTAGGAAAGGATGAGTTTCTCTTATTCAAGCTCTCAATGTTGTGCTCATTCCTCTTCCAGTATGCTAGACCACAGCATCAGTGGAATTCCATTCTTCTGAAATGTTGTACAGTATCAGTGACATTGATCCTCCAGTAGATGGCTTGGAACATCAGAATGTGGAACAGTCATCACAACAAAGTGGCACATCATCATCTGGGAAGAAAGAAGGACATTAATACCCTAAAACATAAATTATGTATTCAATAAATACACTAGCCTATACATGATCCACTTTCAAATCAGTTTCACTCTTTCTCACGCAAACGATTTTATGCACTGATTTTATATTTTACTTTATCAATTTCTTGTAAGATTTCACAAATGAATATCTCTATAATTGTTCATGATCAGTTCCCATCCTCCATTACCTTTGGATCCTCAGAGTTCTGTAAGCGACAGTCAGACAGATTTACAGTTGGCTCGTTCTTGCACACGGTCTGTCCTACTTGTAGTGTCATGGTGTACTTTACACGAGCTGGAGGGTAAATCTAGGGGTCAAAATAACCTCACTAATTACATTATCTTCTATACATATTCTGTACATTAGTCATATTTTTGATCATCATGTTTATAGTTAGGTAAAACCTGCCAATATTAATTCCTCCAAACAACTTATTGTTCATTCCAAAGAAAAAAGCTAATGTGTGCCATGTGCCCCTTCAGACAACAACGTTCTTACACTGCCAATGGATGTATTTAAAGATGTTATCATTTTTATACATACAGCATACATTTTATCAGGGCGCAGAGCCTGTTTGTTACAGACCTGAGATGTGTTCATCAGGATGGTGATGACCTTGTAGGCATATGTGTCGTTACTCATGCGATTATGGAACCCAACAGCAAAGTTTGCCGCCTTGTTAACGTCTGATCCGTATTGTTGCTCAGAACTGGCCTCCAACACAGCAAAAATTAAAACAAGGGCCCTGAGAATTGTGCCAACAGCTTTCATCTGAAAAGGAGTAATGGAAAAACTAATGGAAACGATCTAAATAAAGTTTAGTATCCTAATGCTGTACAAACAACATGCATGTCAATTTTTGTGGAGCTATTCCGAGTCATACGTTATTGTTGCAAAGCCAATAATCAACACCTAACAACAGAAGGAATTAGCTTAATAGGTTTATATGCAGTCGAAATAGACTATATAATTAATAATCAGAATTATATTTTTGGGCAAGTATGTTAACACGCACAAGAAATTTGATTCTGGTCTCTGGTGACCCTTAAACAATGCAGACAATATACATACGGGCTATTGCTTGCAAGCAGTACTGTATAGCCTAGATTAAAGACGAACAGCAAAAAAAAAATGGCTTTACCTTACACCCTAATCGATGCCTTTAGTACTGATGGTGAGCAAGTCACCTGTGCGAAAGCCAAAATGCACGCTGGGTGATATTGAATTCTGCTGACTACCATGCAATTTAGAGGTGGATCGTGGTTATGGTTACTGCAAATCTTCGGTTTCCATGATCTTCCTGATCACATGAACACGAGCAGCTTGCGCCTGAGGAAGGACCCTGTGCGGGAGGGCCACCCTGTTCCCTGTTTGGATAAACATTCTTTCAGCTCTCACTGCCCTTTCTACACGACTATATCTTTATCACTTACCGTTACCTAGATTTAAATAATATTTTACTATATACCACGCTACTACTCACAAAAGTTCAACCATTGTTAATCAAACATAGTAAAGAGAAAATGAAATAAATGAATTTTCTTTCATACAAATATAAAACCATGCAGGTAGTTTTCAAGCTGCCAGTGTGGAATTGTTTCCTTTAAAAGGCACCTGTGTTTTTATTGACCATATATATTAGAAGTCACGCAACACATGGAGTTGATTCCACTCTGATCGGTTTATGGACTCGTTTGCAGTCTATATTCCACCTCACAGGGGCAGGTACTATAAGTCAAAAATATGACAAAATAAAAGTATGTCATTTGAGACGCAGCAATATGCTTGACTCTTTGGCTCCTGGGGCGCTAGCTGACATTGATATCTTTATACATACATACATACTTTTCAGTGGTGAGATTCTTTTGCATTTTTGGGTCACTTTTGATGCTTCACTGTTTTAAATGCAATGAATACAAAGATTGACTCAATAGACTTTAAACAAAAAGCAAAATGTGAAACATCACAATACATGTAGTCAAAGATAACAAAGATAACAAAGACCTTGAAAGAAAAGGAAATAAGTGTAATAAATTACCATAACCTTAATTACTTAATGACATGTGTATGGACGTATTTGATAGGCCAATAGGCAGATCACGTGGGCACGTGTTAGTCAGGAAGTGTTTTCCAGCTATTTCAAACGTGCAGTTGAAATCTATGGTCGAAACGATGGTTTTGACCAAAGCTGTGATTATTCCAGGGAACGGGGCAGGAGATGTGGAACGGTGCAATTGGTATGGCTGGGCCAAGAAACAAATCAACAAGGTAAGTTACACAACATGACGAGATGGCTTGCATTTTGTGAGTTTTTTGGTTTGTTACAAGCCTGCAGCTAAATAATTTGATGTTTAGATTCCAGAGATGAGCTGCCTGCTGGAAAACATGCCTGATCCAGGTAGGTTTAGTAAAGACTATCTGTGACAGTCAACGGGAGTGGGGGTCGGTCTCTGAAAGAGCCAATCACATTATGTTCTTCATACAGTGACAGCTCGAGAGAACATATGGTTGCCATACATGAAGGAAAAGCTGCAATGTGATGAGGAGACCGTCATCATTGGTCACAGCTCAGGAGCCGCAGCAGCCATGAGGTCAGTGATCGTCATCATAGCTGCTGTCTTACAGGACCATCAAAGGGGCTTCTGATCACACTGTTAAGTCAGTTATATTGCAGGTATAAGCTAGGACCTAGTAATGGCTTTATCCGTGGAACAACTCTCTAAATGTGCTGTACAGGTATGCTGAAACTCACAAAGTGTTTGGCATTATCCTGGTGGGAGCATACATCTCTGATCTGGGAGATGACAATGAAAGAGAAAGTGGTAAGTATGCATATGAACTGACGCTAACATGAACTAAACCCTTCTCAATGTGCCAGTTGGAATTATATGATTCACCCTCATCCAAAGTAGTTAAAAACGTTCATGTCCGGATGGTTCCTCATCATCATACAATATTCTCTGCACAGGATATTTCAATCGACCATGGGAATGGGGAAAAATAATGAACAACGCAGGCTATATAGTTCAGTTTGGCTCTACAGATGACCCCTTCTTGCCTTGGGATGAGCAGGAGGCAGTTGCAGAAGGCTTGAAGGCAGACCTGCACAAGTATACAGACAGAGGACACTTCCAGAACTCACAGTTTCCAGAGCTGATCAATGTTGTACGAAAACTGAGTACTACACGATGACTGATCTTGTAAAACTGCCAAACTGACATTAATCACGCCACCTTTCATACACAACATTTGTTGGTGTCACTTTGCTTTTTCATTGTGATACATTTGTGATATAGACATACCATTAATGATTCAATTCATGACAAAGTGTATTTGTTTAGTAGCTAAGCAAACCCAATCTAATTAATGTAACGTGCAGTCATACAAACTTTGGTATATGACCAGCATTTCAATTAAAATCTGCAATATCACAATCAGTGCTAGCGGTGGCTGTGTGTGTACAGTTGAAACTTAACAGGTGGCGACAATTCCAAACAAGCAAAGCTGGAAGACAGGAACCGTGAAAAGCCACTCCCCATCATAGTTCTTAACATGACAGGATTTGCACTAAAATAGATTATCCAGACCGTAAAACAGGTTATCAAGAAAGTCTGCTGTGTACATCCTTTATTATTATGCAAGAAGTGAAAAACAATAAAAGCAAACCTTAGGCTACTTGCTTCTAGTTGGATCATATCCCAAAGATTTCAACAGAACATTTCAACCTGTATATTCATACTATTTATTATATAATATATTTGGGGAGTTTTTAATACTGTACAAGAAGATGAGTGGAAATCTTACTGCAATCACCTGTTCTTGGGATGTGTGAGCAAGCATCCTTTATACATAATGTTCATAGTGTAACAATACGCTGAATAACTTTCTCCACAGAGAAAACTATAAAAAAGAAAAGACGCGTTGCTTCTCAAAAGTTGAGCCATTCTGTCATGTAGATACAGTTGGCTGGGGAGATCTCTCCTCCCTCGTGACAGTCATCAAACACCTGTGGAAGATTCAGACCAACACTACAATGAGCACTGACTTTGAACAAACATTAATTAATAATATCATCAATTAATAAATGTTCATCAATGTTTCCATTCAAAAAGTATTATTTTACCATACCAAGCAGACAATGTTAGGTCTTAAGACTTAACATACCATCTAAATTGACTCTCAATTTAACTCTCCTCACCTACAAGAAAAGGCTCAAGACTCACTTGTTCCGAGAATTGAATGGCAATGGTTGTTCAGAATTACTTTGTTAATCCCCAAGCGGAAACTCGTTACTGTTGTTGCTTTATTGTTCGTGTCCTACAGGTAGACTACTGTCCGTCAGAGACTCACCTTAAATGTGTAAATTGTTCGGGTGTATGATCTTATAGCTCTTCCCTTGGCACATATTGGTTCTAGCGATGTATGTTTCATAATCTATAAACCCGCTATCTTTGAGGTCTATCACGTTGCTATGCTCAGTGACCGATGCTCTTTTGTAAAGCTCTCTCTTGTAAATCGCTTTGGATAAAAGCGTCTGCTAAATGAATACATTTAAATTACTCACATACTTCATTTAAAATAAATGTATCACAGCCTAAATTGTCTCAGCCAAGTGACTGGGTCAAATGTGCCAGCGTTGCGGCGCTGCCCAGAAGCAGGAAGGGGAGGGGCCTCACCGGACAGAGACCGCATGGAGCCTTGACCAGGCCTGTGGGCTGGATGATGGGGTTAACTCCTCGGTACAGCTTCACCTGGCCATCCACGCTGCCCACCGTGCCCTCTTTGGCCGCTATGATGGTCATCTCAACCTTGCCATCGTAGATCAGCGTGTTCAGAATGGTTTCAATGTCTTCCATCGACAGGTCAACCTGTGATGAGCAGCACATTGTTGCAGCACAACTTGACACACTTCAAGCGTTTCATGAGGAAGCAGGTCATGTACAATCGAACCGGAAGCTCGTAAGTATGACATAAAGGAATGTAAAGTCAATAAAGACAGTGTCTAAAGCCCATTTGCTGAATTGGTCTCACCTTGCTAATCCCCAGTTCACAGATATACTTCCAAACTTCATGAGAGGTAGCGAAAGAGCTGTTCCTTTGTACCATTGGGCTCTGTTTGCTGTCCCTTGCTGCATCAGCCTAGGTAAGAAAGACCAACATGACTGGACTAAACAGTCAACTGAACCAAAATGGCTAAAATACAAATTAAACTATCCCGTTGTAATCACAGCTCCATTAGTAAATAGTACCCTTGCAAATGTTTTGCCTGTAATGTTTTCATACAGGATACTTGTATGCTTTTTATAATCAAGTCCCACAAAGTGTTAGTAATTTCACAGCAGCGTTCCAGGCAGCATACCTTGCTCTGGAGGAACTTGAAACACTGCTGATTGAGAACCTCAACAAATTCTGACTCAAAGTCCTGGTCACTGTACCAGGCTCCCCCGGTCACAGAGCGGTCTGGCTGGAGGTTATACAGCATGTAAACCTTCTTCTTTGAGGCCTATATGACAACAACAATTAGGACAGTGAACAAGTCCACACTGGGATTTGATCAATCACATCAGCATTTAGATTTAGTAACAGGTCAGTCGTGCCCAAAAAGCTATAGCTGAGATTGTTACCCATTACACTATATAATATGCTGTTCACTTAGCTCATATATCTTATCATATACATTTTCCTTTACTAAGTTTACTTATGAAAATGAAAAATACTTGAACATGGAAAGAATGACTGGCTGGTTTAAATGAGTAACAGAGTTTACTATCACAAGTGAACAACTTTACTGTTAGATGACCACAAAGTATTCCCCTATGTCAGAGGTTCGCACCAATGGTTTCGACAACTTAATTCAACTTCAAATACTACATTGATCCCAAAGGAAATTCTACTTAATGGCATATATATTAGGAGTTGTCACTTACAGCTACAGACTTGACAGCCTTAATGAGCTTCTTGCTCTCAAGATTCTTGAGGATTTTGTTGATCTCTGTTAGAGGAAGGTTGCTTTTGTACCTAATATCTCTGCTCCATATCCCTGTGTGAAGACAATGCATAAACAACATGGAAGAAAAGGCCCACTCAGTTGACAGACGACAAAAGAAAAACCAATGAATGGCGATCACTATTATTGTGTGTGTGTAGAGGAGGCAGACATTTCACAATCCTGTTGATTTAGTAAGAAATTTAACAATACCTTTATTCCCTGCATCCTCTATGACCTGATACACCAGCTTTTCTTGGTTGTCAGAGCCTTTCATTTTACTGAAATGGTCCAAATTAAGTTAGTATGAAGCCTGTGAGTTCTGATGACATGTCATGAAAGCAGAACGCCCCAGTACACCCACCTGGCTGTTTGAGTGTTCTTCATTCTGTACAGAAGTCCAGAGCTGTTCCGTAGTAAGTCCAGCTGACCCTGCAGAGATTTATAAAAGGTTATTTCAGCCTCCTGACTCCATCAATTAGTACTCGACCAAAACAAATGTACACTTGAATTGAACCTCGTGTCAGTGAACCGGATTGCCGACTACTGTACCACAGTGTCGGACTGCTGTGGTGAAACTGTTCCGTACCAGTGACAGCAGTCTGTTGATGGCCATGGCTCTGTGCTGGGCTTCCAGGTTCGGCATGTCATTCTGAATGACCTGATCTGTTATCCCGTGAGGGAACTGTTGACACAGTTCTTTTATCCTGTGTAACAAGAAGCATGTATGAAGACAACAATAACGCAGCACAAACATAATTCTACATATCTCCACAGCTGCAATAACCGTCTTGGGAGATGATTTTAGCTAACTGGCTAATTAACTGACCAAGCCATCGCATGCTGGGTGATGAAACAGCAAGCAAACCTGTTTTCGATGTCCGTAACATCTGGAGATTCTTGTTTTACTTTGACATCCGTCATTGTTGAGTCTATTTAAATTAACCTTCTACAACTCTCAAATGTATCACATGTATACACAGAAGATGTTAGCATGTTGAAGTGGAGCTCGACATGTAAACCCGTCCACATTCCCAGTTCCAATCTTAGGTCCTCTCTGTCTCGTTGCATGCTCTCATTTCTCTGTTTGGCAGCCCCAACAGTGCCTGGTCAAAAATACAATAAAATTATCTACAGATATACGTGTGTATTATTTTAAACTGGAATATCTCCCTACTATTTTATTTGTAGTAAGTTGGGGGTAAATTCGAAAAATATACATGTAGCCTGTGTCTCTGATGAATTAATTTCAGTCAATAAAATGTAAGTAGACCTTCGCTTAATTAAGTTTAGAAATATTAATAAATAAAAATGAAGTACGTATTTGAAAGGAGACCAAATTTGTATTTTGTTGAGAATATTACTATTGGTTGTTGGCATGGCTAGGGAAGATGATGTGGACTAATGGTGTTGGAGAATGCCCAGCAGCGTCGCTAGATCCGTTGCTAAGTAACATCAGAAGGCAGAAACATTAGAATGACCCCATCTAGACATTCTCTTTAAGAAACGTGACAAGGTGAGCGCTTACAAACGATTTAATCGTAATATCGTTAGATCTAACTACATTATGCTGAATGTATTCCTACAAATTCAAATTGTTCAATTAAGGATTTACCCCAAACCCTGCCAGACGTAGCCATTATTAGGTCTAATGCTTTCCTAATGGTTACTTCGATGGAAGTTTTCTTAGAACTGTTATGTTAATAAAATAAATTTAATCCGTAATCTATTTACGGATTAAAGTTAAAACTGGTATTGGTACTGTTTTAGTATATTACTTAAAAAAATGTTGCTAATGTCAGACAAACCATGATTGTCCAGGGGCGGATTGTGTCGACCTGTCCTTGTTCCATCCAGAAACATGACTGCTGGCTCCATCGTGGTCCCTCACATCATCCCCATTCGCAGTCCTCAATCTGGGAAAGCTAAACACGAGATCGATACCACAACTGTTGTTGAGATCAAATCAGGTTAGAGATGGCTTATACTTTACTTCTTTTTTTAAAGAACAAAAATCACACTTGTAGTCTTGCAAAGTGTAACGTTCACACTTCTCAGGTGTAAATTCAACCTAGATATCCAGTTAATTCTATGTTTGTTAATCTTGCATAGCGAATAAACCCCATTCTGATATGGAATCTAAAGTATCGAAACAAGCCAACATTCTATAGCATAAATGTTTTACATGGATAACTTGAAGGGGGGGGGGGGGGGGGGGGTCAGATTGCTCAATGATCGGAAGGTTGTGAGATCGAGCCCCGGCTGTGGCTATATGATGTTGTGTCCTTGGGCAAGGCACTTCACCCTACTTGCCTCAGGGAAAATGTCCCTGTACTTACTGAAAACTGCTTTGGATAATGTAAATGTAAATAACTTTACATGGATATTTAAAGTAAATATCTACAAATCTATCTATCTACCTATCTATAAAACTAATTGAACATCTGTGTTGATCAATTGCCCCTTCAGTGTGTCCTTTCTCATACAAAGACATTCCTTTTGGTCCAGACACACAGGATGTCATCATCTACTACACTCTGGATGGAAGTAAACCTGAGATTGTTAAGAGACCTGGATTGGGTGAGAGCAGCACATTGAAGTACAGGAAACCAATCTTCTTACCTGACGGTAAAGTGGCTGTCAAAGCAGTGGCTGTTACCAGGTGGGAATCATAAACATGCTTCAGAATGATAAGGACATATTACACATATTCCATGAGGTATAAATTATAACTGAAGTTGTCCAAAATGAATAACACACACTCACTCATGCCCTCACTCACACACTCATTCACTCACACACTCACTCACTCAATCACTCAACAGTTTCTGTAAATGTGTTTGATTCTCAATCTGAAGCGTACTGTACACAAGGGACAATTTTCCAAATTTAAATGATCTGACGGTCATTTGTCTGTAGAGATGGCAGGGAGAGTGCTGTTGTTACCAAGCTCTTCCTAGTGGAATATGTGCCTCCAAGCCAGGCCTTGGATGACCAAGAAGAAAATGTCCCGGAGGACCATGAACTAGGGATCAATAAAAAGGTATTTGTGCCTCACACGTCTGTTCGACATTATCCCTTTAATCTATCATAATCAGATTGAGACCGAATGTAGATATTGTTTGCGATGACACATTAAAACCTTAAGAGGAGTCTGTTTTTGTTCAATGTTTGAGTTGTCCAAGGAAACTAATGGGAGCATTGCTCGGACCACGGGGACTTCAGCAGAATCTTCACTCAAGCCACAGGGTGGGTGGATAACATGTTTACATGACATCATAACTGTTCACTCAGGCCACAGGGTGGGTAGATAACATGTTTACATGACATCATAACTGTTCACTCAAGCCACAGGGTGGGTAGATAACATGTTTACATGACATCATAACTGTTCACTCAGGCCACAGGGTGGGTGGATAACATGTTTACATAACATCATAACGGTTCACTCAGGCCACAGGGTGGGTGGATAACGGGATAGCATCACATCATAACTGTAATAAAACTAACAGAATTGGGTGCGTTGTCAAGGAAGTTCACAAGTACAATGTTCACTTTTGTAGGTCGGTGCATAGAAATAAGATTCAAATATTAAGTTACTATGAAGAGTGTGCAAATGGTCCTAAATAAACGAAGAAAACGTTAATACTGTGAAAAAAATCACAGTATGAAGTAACACACACTACAAACTCAGTGTGTGAATTGAAACTTTAAATTTGGACAAACTGGCCAGAAAATGAACCACAACAGTCACAAAACCCGAAATAGGAAGTTGACATTTTAGAAATGTAATTTGACTGTTACTGTCTAAATCTATACTCACAGTGTTTTTGTATGATCAGTTTTAGGACCAAAGATGAATGAAGGCAGCAGTAACAGACCCCCTAAAGCTCCTCGCTTCCTCAGCAGTCGTCCGGGTCTCACATCGCACGTTTCAGAGCCAACATCACCTCACACATTGGTAGGCCTGTATTGATCCTGTTGGATGCTTGATTCTTGACTTCTTATCCCCACTAATCTGGCCACTGTTAGCTCAAAGGAAATATGAGGTTAAATGAGAGCTAGTGCAGTCCTTCAGCCATACGACTGATAAAGAATCGTTCTTTGTCTTCTAACACTGACACCCTACCCTGATACACCTATCTGAGATGCCATTCCCCGGCCCGTATCTTATTGATCTGGTGAACCACAATTTGTTTTGTTTGTTGTAAAGACCAGAATGATAATAAAAAAACTATCCCACCATTTAACTTGTGTTTTTAAATGGATGGAGAGTTTATTTAAATTAATCCATGATTGTTCTTTGTAGAATGCAAGCTTGGAGGAAAGCACCTTCAACAACCTGACCAACACCCACATATCCAGGATTCAGAGAGAGACAGATTTCTTGAGGTACGCATTTGAACAAAAGAGATTGACTTGACACATGGTCAGATTAAACTGCCATATGGTAAATTAGTTCAGTCATGATTTAAATAGATAAATAGATGCTTTTGGAGAGAACAAGACATGTCTTGATGTCAACCCGCCATTGATCTCCCGGGTGTCCTGTCGTTGCAGGTGCACCAAGTGTCTGAGCCTTCGTCCGTCAGACCCGTTTGCCCGCTTCTGTTTGCAGTGTGGTACTGCGGTCCCACTGGTGCCAGGACACAAGCTGCCGCCCACAGAGGGTGGACAGGTACGCTGCCCGCTCATCTCAGGTGTACTAGTATCACACTGTTTAGGAATATACCTTTCCACTAATCTGAGCCGTTTCCAGATATTTGGCTCCAAACTATTCATTTAGTACAAATTCGTTTCCTTACTTTAAGTACGTTTTTTTTTTACCCTAACACTGTCATCAGGGCCAGCTTTTACTAACACTATACATCAGCTGTCACTAACAATATCAAGGCCTTTTGTCACTGTATTGCACATTATACACACACCAATCACATTGCTCTTCTTTATGTCTTATTTTATATATTAAAACATACTTTCTATAGTATGGGTTTGAATTATTTATATATTGTTGAACATTTTCTACATTGTATGTTTTTTTTATACTATTATGTTTGTATGCACCTTCCTACCATAGTAAATTCCTTGTCTATGCAAACTTACTTGGCTAATAAAGCTGGTTGTGATTTGTGTTTTCAGTTGGGTTTGTGCATTCACTGTAAAACCATTGTGCCAATGAATACTGTGGCATGTGTAGTATGTGAAGTTCCTATTGGCCCCCAGCTGCAGCCTCAAGCCAGCCTTCGAGTGCAGGTAAGCACCCGTAAGCAAAGGCAGCTGGCCAAAACACATACTTACATGTGCAACTTTGTCAACCTTTCTGAAAACTCTTTTCTGTTAGTGAGAGAGTCACTCAATATGTTCTCAATATTTTACTTAATGAATCTGTCCATTACTGGAATATTATGGTGTGGATTGTCTTGTGGAGCATCTTAATAGGCATAGGACCTAAATGATTGAAAAAGTAGATTCTACATTCTCTATACATTTTCAGTTTAGATGTGGAACTGTATAAGTGAACAGCCACTTCAAAACACACTTACATGTACATTTGTTCATATAACGGATGGATATGAGTCGTCCAATAATGTGTGATAATGTGCATGATGATGTGCTGCTGTTGTTGTGGTTTAGGACAAGTTGATTTGTCAGTCTTGTGGAACTGGAAACCCAGCCCATATGTCTTTCTGTGTAACCTGCGAGACCAGGCTGGCACTGCCCCCTACGGTAAGATTCTAGAATCTGTTGGCTTCCTTCTGTCAGCAGAGGATGAAGTTTTAGGTGTTTTTTAACTACTTTCCGTAAAACAATCTTCTGGATATTGCTTCTTTCCCACAGTGTTTGTTTCATATGCATTTGGCATATGAACACACAAGAGCCTATGTGACAGTTGTCACAAAACTTTGCTCAAAGGGTTATGTAACATAAATAAGGAATCCACATGCAGACGGGATACGTTTTAAAGGTTCATTAGATCATATCTCTAACAAACAAAAATAGCTAATAAGTGAGGCCCTGCCACACTGGATCGCTGTTCTTTTGTAGCCCATCCCAGTTGGGTACCCACCTGCGCCAGATCACCAAATTAGGGGCAAAAGACAGACTTAAAGGGATACAGCATTAACACAACCTAGACCGTCACACAGTTAGCAGAAATGTTTTGTATTCCCTCTCCAGGCTGTTCTGAGTGGTCAGAGTGCTCCGCCCCTTTCTTCAGGGGAAAACAAGATGGTATCTTGTTCGAAGTGCAATCGGGTCAACCACTCTGATGCACGGTTCTGCGATTGGTGTGGCACCAAGGTAAGAGAGGCCTTACTTGATAAAAAACAGATAACCTCACACTAACTTAGCTTCTATTTTTGACAGACCTTAACACTTTTAAAAATTAATATCAAAGCCTGTTCAGCCAAAAAATCATTTGAAATCTATCCCTTCACCCATGACTTCCAAACCAGCCACTAATTTTATCTATCAAACCATGAAACATACCCACATCCATAACTACTATATATACTGTATTGTAGTGTTTCTGATGCTCCTGCAGTTTCATCCATATTTGCTGTTTGTTTGAACCCATGTCTCCCCAGCCTGGCCATGCAGCCAGCTGTATCAGGTGTTCCCGATGTGGGGCCAGCAGCCACCCTTATGCTAGCTTCTGTGGCTCTTGCGGGGTGTTTATGGAGGGGCCTTCCAGGGGTGAATCCTGCGTCAGCATGGCCTGCTCCACCGGGGGTGCTGTCGAGCAGGAGCAGGTATGATGCTGGACGTGTCCAGTCCTGGTCCTTAGGGGCCACTGTTCTGAATGTTTGAGATGTTTCTCTGCTCTAGCACACATGATTCAAGTTAATGGGTTGTTATCAAGCTCGGTGGAAGCCTCAAAATGACCATTCATTAGAATCAGGTGTGCTGGAACAAAATAACATTTAAAACCTTCAGGACAGTGGCCCATGAGGATCAGGATTGGACACCCCTGCTGTAGAGATTGAGTAACTCCACACTGACCGTGTCTGTCTTCAACCGTAGTGACGGCCTCTCCTGCTCTTTCTCCCGTCTCTCTCTGTCACTGTCAACCTCTGCAGCCATCCACCCAGCGCTCAGACGCCACGCCATGGCAGCCTGGGCCTCCCTCTGGACCTTTCGTCATGGCCCCGGGCCGTGTGGAGCAGCACACCCAGACCACAGGTCTCTTCTACCCGTCCAGCACGGAGCTCCACAGGAAGGGCCAGCAGGCAGCGCTGGAGCTCAGCAGACAGGACCAAACCAGGGATCGAAGGCCACTGCTCACCGCTATAAGTCCAGGAAGAGGTACATAGCCATGGACACAAACAGGTTCCCTGTTTCCTCAGCTCTCTACTCTTCTTCCGATATCGGAGGACAATGAGAGCGATGAACAAGGAAAACGGAAAGCCTTTACTTACATAAGCTTTTTTATATTGGTATCATAAATTAAAGTATTTGTGTTAGAGTTCCATCCTGGATTCAGTGTGATTTGGATTCATCTGAGTAGATGTGCTTGACTGTGTCTGAGGATGACCAGTCTAATGAATCTCAGAAGCGGTGTTTTCACTTTCTTTCTTGCTTTCTGTCCTGCAGGCTTCTGGAGGAAACAGCTGGACCATGTGTGCGCGCACCTGCGAAGCTACACCCAGAACAACCCTGAGTTCAGAGCCTTGGTTGGGGAACCTCGAATGGGCCGGGTAAGATAGGGGCACCAGGAGGCGTACTTTACTGTAGGAGTCACCCTCAGACGTCAGGGCGTAAGACATAAAGGATTATCGTATTATCAGATGTAAAGGTTGACCTATTGTGGATAACCAGTCTTGTTAAACTGTCTTCTTGTCTGCTGTCAGCTTACCAAGCTAGGTGATATTATTATGACCTAATTTGGTTGTAGAAACAAATCTAACAAAGAACATTTGTGGAGGAACTGTCATGGTCAGTAGCTGAATAGTTTGTTCCTCTGACTTTAGATGGTTTCAGCTGTGATCGAGGAAGACAATTATGAAGTCAGCCTGAGGATCAACTTTGTCTCAGCTGAACAAGAAAAAAACAGGGTTTGTTGTTCTGTTTGTCCGCTTACACGAAATGTCCTCACATCTTATATTTTGTTCTTTTGAGCAGGGGTGTTAAGCTCCAGTCCTCGAGGGCCACCATCTTGATGGTTTTAGATATTTCCCTGCTGTAGCATACCTGATTCTAATGAAGGGTCGTTAACACAATCTGTGGAGGTGTGCTGGAGCAGGGAAACATCTAAAACTGTCAGGACAGTGACCCTCAAGGACTGGAGTTTGCCTTATGTGTGCTTGCCTTTGGTAATCGCACAACCAATTCATTTGAATCAGGTGTGTTGGAGCAGGGAAACATCTAAAACATGCAGGATAGTGGGCCCTGAGGACCAGGGTTGGGGACCACTGATATAGAGCTAGAGAGAGCTACTGTTACCGGCTGTAGCCTCTGAACTGCCAGCAAATGGATGTGAAATGGTCATATCAAAGTTTACTTCATCTCCAAACAGTATATAATTTGACACTATTTAACATCAAGACTAGCCAACCAGCTGTCTCAAAATCAAATAAAGATTTCTTGGCCACATACTGAACAGAAGTACTAGTCTACTTCAGTAGGCTATAGATACCTCTAGCAGATTGACTAGCAAGGTCTTACTATAGAGCGAATGGTAATTACAAATTCATACCTTTTTGTGTTTGCGGCTTCAGTATTTGAGGTGTTGATTCTCATTGTTTCTCGATTATTGTCTAGAGTGAGCACATCAGAATCAGAATTTTCTCATGAAAGTTGCACAAACACGGAATTTACCGTGACAGATGGGGCAAACAGACCATTCGAGGTCCCGTGAGGTGGTACCCCCCCCCCACACAAACTCTTCCACTACCTGGCTCCCCAATGGTGGAATCAACTCCCCACCTCCATCAGAGGCACGGACTGCCTCCTCACCTTCAAAAGAAGGCTTAAAACTCACTTTACTTAGGAATAGTATTGTACTTAATATAATCTAATGTTGCTCAGAACTACTTGTCGGTCCCCATGTGGTGACTCGCCAGTGTTGTTGTTTTTGTCTTGCTTTATTGTTCGCAATCCTTATGTGTTGATGCAATCGTTGTGTTATGCTTTTATAGCTCTTCCTTTGGCACTTATTGGTTCTCAAGATGTATGTTTCACGATCTAAAAGCCCACAGTGTTCGGGGTCTATCACGTTGCCATGCTCAGTGACCAATGCTCTTTGTAAAAGCTCTCTCTTGTATAGGGATATATAGAACACGTAAATGCATTTTAAAAACAGCTTCAACATAAATAACACATTTCACAGTTTTTGGGCCCACTGATCTGAATCAGATCAATGATTTTGAGTATCATTTCACTAAATCACATGATCAGAAAGTATGACCAAGTCAGCAGAAATCACACCATCATTCAAACTGGATTAGAAGAGCAGATAAGTGCTATTAAAAGGAGGAACACAAAAGCCTTAAAACATGAAATGTATTTATGTAGTTAAATCATGTAAGGTGAATGGAGAAAAAATTATCTGGTGCATAATGAGATTAATTTTAAATATATGATTTAATAGCTTATGTCAGGAGATGGTGAGAATGGAACATTTAATTGTGTTCCTATGTAGAAGTTTAAGCTTTCCACTCTCTTCCTACAATGCATGTGGTCAGGTATGCCAGGGGGGCGGGTCTGAGAAGAGCAGCGGCTTATCAGAAAGCCAGAAGCTCAGCAGTGTGACAGAAGGCAGGAGCTTGTTGTCCTCCAGCCACACCAGCCTGGGTAAGCACAGCGACACCCTCACACACCAGCCTGGGTAAGCACAGCGACACCCTCACACACCAGCCTGGGTAAGCACAGCGACACCCTCACACACCAGCCTGGGTAAGCACAGGGACCCTCTCACACACCAGCCTGGGTAAGCACAGGGACCCTCTCACACACAACCTGGATAAGCACAGGGACCCTCTCACACACCACCTGGATAAGCACAGGGACCCTCTCACACACCAGCCTGGGTAAGCACAGGGACCCTCTCACACACCAGCCTGGGTAAGCACAGGGACCCTCTCGCACACTATTTCTTGGTCCTACACAGATCTAACATCACAAGTCAAACTTCAAATGAATGGTAATTTTGACACGCATTTCTCAACAGTGGTATTTGCGCCGGTTTATTTTTAACCAAATGCCTGTGTTTCTTGTTGTCTTTATTGTAGGTAATGAGAGGTCTGGAGCCAAGGCAAGGACATCAAAAAAGACGAATAAAAGCTTGTCATCATATTTCCTGAAACAGGCACCTGTATGTGAGCCTGTCTAGGGCTCTTCCCAAAAAAAACATTTTCTGACTGTCTGACTTGTTTCTGAGTGAATATAGATTCAAGTGCTTCTCTCTAGGATGTGTATATCAAATATAATCCTAATTCAATATTTCTGATGGATTTATGGGTGCTGTTTTATACAAACGTATGTACAATGTTTGGAATGGTTATATTTGGTGGCTTCCTCATTCTTTCATAAAGTTTCTAACTGGGGTTCCATTACCAATGTTGGTGATTTTAGCTTCAACCAACCAAAGACAGCCAGCTTCTAAAGGAAGTGGGTCCTGATGGGAAAGGGCAGATCTCTGTAGTCCAACAACTGCTTGACGAGGTACCGCTTCACCCATTCAACATTCATCTTGATACCTTTACAAGATTCAATTTTCCCATTTCCACCACACCACATTGGCTAAAGGTTAGCCTTGCTAACATAGTACCATCATGCCAGGGGGCGGACCCAGTGTGCCAGGGGGCTGACGGGCGCCCTGCCCTGGTTGTTGCCGTGGTGAACGGGCACGCTGACGTCATCCCAGTCCTGGTGCAAAGGGGCGCTGACATCAACCAGCCTTCTGGACCGTAAGGGCTGCACTCGCTAATGGCCACGCTCCTCAAGGGTGGCCATGCTAAGGGCCACGTCCGCGCTTGTTAAAGGCTTCTTACCATTGTTCTTAAGCATCCTCAGCTCAAACCAGAGGGCTCTTCAGAAGTTACACAGGATAACAGAGAACGTGTCCTTCTCTCTCGTAGGTGGAACAACACAGCTCTCCATGAAGCAGCCTCCATGGGGAGCAGAGGCTTGCTTTGTGCTGAGACTCTACTGGGGTAAGGAACATGGAAGACACCATAGTGTCAACGTCCCTGCCAAAAAGGGGTATAAACATGTTATAGTTTTCCTTTAGCTTTCAAAAAGAGAATCCAACCTTCAACTTAAGTGATTTGATTTGAATAGGTAATTTCTCCTGCTGATACTACCTCAGATAAAAACAGACTGTTTGCATAAATGGCAACAACTTGGCTATCGTGAAGGAGCCATCCATTACTTCTGTCACTATCATATTACTGTTCTAATGTCTACATCAGTACACTGACTGTGGTCTGTTCATCTGGGATGTAGGTGCAACGCCAGTATCAGGAGGAAGAACAGCCAGGGTCTGACAGCGTACGAGGTTGCTGTCAGCACTGAGTGCAGCCCCTTAGTGTCTCTGCTAGCTGCCAGGATGGGCCAGAGCATACTGGACAGGCTGCTCACAGGAGCTCAGCTGGGACTAGATGGGTTGTGATGACATCACCGCTCATTCTTGTTTGTTGTCATGTCATGTTATAGTCCTACCCTTGTGCCATGATGCAAATAGTTGCATTTTGTTGGTGGCCTTGTTGTTAAATCCTTTTTCCAGCAATCTCAAACGTAGCGGTTTTCTAGTTAATTTGTGAATGAAGATATTTCATAATAAAGGATGAGAGAGTTCTTTCCATCGTAACTCTTAGTTGAGAGGGTCAGAGATGATACAGTGAGGAGTCTTTGGGAATGAGACTATGTTTAAGCAAAACAAGGAGCTGCACAAGTAGGAATTCATTATCTACCGTTTATTAGCGGTGCTGCTTATTCTCGTTAGGGGTCACAGGTGACTGGAGCCTATCCCAGTTACTTTTGGGCCTTAGGCGGGGTAGAAGTGGGAATTGTATTACAAAACCATAAGAAAGCATGTCCTCTGGATACAAAAACAGATTCTTTGTTTAGCAACCTCGAGTGAGGGGGCTCACGTGTGTAAACAACAGACCAATATACATGTATTTCACTGAACACAAGGGCAAGTTTACCATGACAATACACAACAAAGACGCTCAACCAAATACAAACATCCATTCCGGACACTGATACAGTTCAAGAGAACGCCAGCTGGCTCATCTGAAACATCCCAAGTCATGCCTTCTTCTGCTGAAGACCCTCCCAGATGCTGTGAACTCTTGTTCCCCAGGTCAAGGGTCAACGGCGTAAACGCAGGAAGAAGGCGTGGCGACACTCCTTACTGTCCACTGGGTAGTACTTGTCATAGAAGTCCAAGATGTATTCTTCTGTCTTGAAGCCAAACTTCTGGTACAGCAGCATGGCCGGGTTACTAGCAGACACGTGCAGAGTCACATCCTTTCCCATGCAGGTCTGCACAATACACAGCAAAAACACAACACAAAGAACAACATCTCAATCCCACAAGACACCCTCAAACTACAGCAAATACTTCCCGCATACATAAAGTCAAACATAAAATACTCAAATTCATGTTGACAACAAGCTGTGAATATCCAGTGTGTGTGTGTGTGACGGTGCTGTTGGTAAATGGTGGCGCTCCAAACCTGGATTAGATGGTAGATCATGAAGGTAGCAATCCCAGCCCTCCTCCACTCAGGATGCACCAGCAAGAAGGAAATGTAAGCCTCGTTGTACTTCACATCCGGCACCATGAAGCCAAAACCAATCACCACCTTCTTGTACAGCACCACCACACTGAAGTCTGGGTACTGCAGACACTCTGAGAGATCCACTCCTGACAGAACCACAGGAGGACTGAAGTCAATGAGGTTTCCCTTGTCACTTCACACAAGTCATAACTATCCCCAAAAAAATGAAAACCAGCTCAAAATGGCTCAAGTGACATGCTTCAAAGAACATAAGTGGTATCAATTAGTTTTAAGAGGTATACAAACCCAATGGTAGAAATATGTTAGTAATAGAGGCACACCTCATCTCCTTAGCGAAGTTATAAACTGCTCTTTAAGTGATATAAACGTAAGTCGGTTAACCATCCTAAGTTTTCCATTCCAACTATTGCAGAAATCTGCGGTTCTTTTTCTTTTAGATTTATCAGCAGCGTTTGACACTGTGGATCACAACATCCTGTTATCCTGCCTCAAGACTCACTCAGTTTCAGTAGTATCTGTCAGACAGGAGCTTTTCTGTTAATTTAGGACAATACTTCTGTGTCCCCCTTCACCTACAGTGTACCCCAGGGTTCTGTTTTTAAAAAGCACATCTCGTTGTGATGTGCAGACCTGGATGACTACAAATGTTCTTGAATCAAAATAAAACTGAAATTGTTGCCTTTGGTAAAGCTAACCCACTAATTGGGCAGGACATTACAATTGACCCTCTGTCCTTTTATTGTAATCCTTGTGATAAACTTTATCTGCCCACTGTAACCAAGGGAGCCACTGCATCCTTATGCTCTGCCCAGAGCCCTGAGCTGACCAGCTCCGGCTGGCTGTCCCTAGATCCAGACTCAAGTCTAGAGGTGACAGACAGGTGACCTCCCAAACTGAGGAACAGTCTCCCTCTGTCTGTCAGAGCCTCTGAGTCTCTTACTCAGTTAAACCCACCTCTTTTCTATGGCTTTCACTACAAGATAGACAGGATACCATAGCATTTGATTTAATTTGATTAATTTAATTTGATCTTATTTTATTTATTTTACCCTATATGCTCCATTGGGTATTGTGTTCCGTGTCCTGGTGTATTGTGTTGTATAAGATTTATTTGTGTATTATTTTATGTGAAGCACTTTGGGTCAACTGAAGTTGTTTTAAAGGTGCTATATAAATACAATTGAATTGAAGTTGGCGTGTGACTATCAGACGAGTCCACAAGGCCAGCAGGAGAGGGTAGTGTGGGGACCTGGGCCTGCTCCACATCTACCTGGCCAGAAGCTGTCATGACACATGGAGTTGACGGAAGGGATGTGGTTAGGCCGGACGTAGCAGTAGTCGATGGGGGCCTCGGGCTCTGGCGCCCAGCCAGGCTCCTTCCTGTGAGGGTGGGCTCTGATGTCAGCCAGGAGACGCAGCTTGAGGGGCTTGTTCTCATAGTCTCTCCTGGAGGAGGGACAGGCACAGCACAAGGAGGCAGGTTCTTATGGTCTAGCTGTGGTGCATCCATCAATCGTGACTCTTTTTAATTGGACAGGATTATCTGCACAGTATTCCTGTACCTTATGTAGGGTTTGAGGATTCGGGAGGTGTAAGGGCTCTTAATGCCCTGGTCCACGCCAGCGTCCGAGCCCATGAGCCTGTGCCAAAACGATACAGAGGGCAGGTGATAGCCCCTCCTATTGGACATGGTCGTCTAAAGAGATCAAACACACAAAATACAAGAGATGGGGTTTTGAGATGGGCTACTGAGAATCAAATTGAACAAACATCAAAGATAAAGATAGAATATCTGCTCTGTACAGCTTGTAATGTCATGCTATGTACACTGGCCTCCAGTATAAAGCAGCACCTGGTAGCGGTCCAGGATTCGTAGGTCATGACTGGTGGTTCGGAATCTTCCCCCTCCAGAGGCAGCAGGCCGCCCGCCCCCCTGGGCCCCGTACAACCCCCCCACCAGACTGAGGGTGACGCTGAGTGCCTGGTCCACGTCCAACAGGGGGAGCCCTCTCTGGCGCTTGGCCTGCCGCACCAGCAGCTTCCTGTGGAGCCTCTTGGCCTGAGGGGTGACAGCGAGGGCCAGAGGACATGCCTCCAGGCGCCGCAGGAGCATGCGCTCCTCGTACAGGCTGAGGGGGACGTAGCGTGGGCCGGCGCTAGCCTCCACACAGGGCCCTTCCCCTTTTTCCGGCAGGCCCCTCCTTCTGTCTCCGGCCCCTCCTGGCCGCCCCCTGCCATCATCCCGGCCGCCCAGGGGCTCGCAATCGTCAAGGTCATCTTGGACGCCGCGGTTGTCCTCGTCCTCACTCTCGGCCTCTTGCTTGATGTGAGCAGCGGAGGGGCGGAGCTTCTTGCGCAGCGCCAGAGTGGCACTGGGTGGGGGGAGGTACTCCATGCCGGGGTCAATGACCCCCTCTCCATCCAGCTCCTCATCATCTGTGGCACACAGACACATGGGGGGGTTGATGCACTTCCAAAGATTCCCCTGTCCCCCCCTTGTCCCCCCCACCTCCCCCCGTCATCATCAAAGAGCTTTTTGTGGTGTGGCTCGTTAAAGTGGTTTTGTTAAAAAGGTGCTGATCTCACTGTGGAGGACTACTAGGGCATGAGCGGCTCACCATGAAACAGCGCCTGTGGCGGCATGACGTCCGGGATGAGATCAGCCTCTGACAGCAGGCTGGGCGTAGCTGAGTGAGATGCTGGCGTGCCAGGTGCAGAGAAGTCCGGGGAGGGTGAGGGCGAGGGGCTGGTGAGGGGCGTGCGGTCGGAGGAGCTGAGCGAGGAGAAGTCGATGACCTCGCCTTTCTCCAGCACCAGGTCAGCCCTGCGTCCCCCCCCTCGGCCCCCCCCTATCTTGACGGGCGTGGAGGAGGCCTCCTTCTGGGCCCTGCGCTCAGCGTAGCTCCCGCTCCCTGCCTCCTTCTGGGCCCTGCGGATGTCCTTGGCCTCCTGGGTGCGACAGCGCTTCTCCTTCAGCTGCATGGCGTTTTCCACTGGGTTCCTCACGCCACGCTTCCTCAGGCCCTCCACTGTGATGATGGGCTCCACCGACGGCTTACAGGCTGCACAGCACATACACAGACACATGGAGACACAGGCAGAGCGATGCATGGAGACACAGACATATGGAGACACAGGTGGAGACACAGGCAGAGACACAGAGACACAGGCAGAGAGATGCATGCAGAGGTAGAAACACATGGAGACACAGGCAGAGAGATGCATGCAGAGGTAGAGACACATGGAGACACAGGCAGATAGATGCATGCAGAGGTAGAGACACATAGAGACAGGCAGAGAGATGCATGCAGAGGTAGAGACACATGGAGACACAGGCAGATAGATGCATGCAGAGGTAGAGACACATGGAGACACAGGCAGATAGATGCATGCAGAGGTAGAGACACATGGAGACACAGGCAGAGAGATGCATGCAGAGGTAGAGACACATGGAGACACAGGCAGATAGATGCATGCAGAGGTAGAGACACATGGAGACACAGGCAGAGAGATGCATGCAGAGGTAGAGACACATGGAGACACAGGCAGATAGATGCATGCAGAGGTAGAGACACATGGAGACACAGGCAGATAGATGCATGCAGAGGTAGAGACACATGGAGACACAGGCAGAGAGATGCATGCAGAGGTAGAGACACATGGAGACACAGGCAGATAGATGCATGCAGAGATAGAGACACATGGAGACACAGGCAGAGAGATGCATGCAGAGGTAGAGACACAGGCAGAGAGATGCACGGAGAGACAGGCGGAGAACCACAGGCAGAGAGACACAAGCAGAAACGCACAGAGAGACACAGACACATGGACACATAGGCAGAGAGACACAGGCAGAGAGACACAAGCAGAGACGCATGGAGAAACAGGGAGACATGCAGACGCATGCAGAAACATTGACACATGGAGACAGAGAGACAGGTGGACAGACACAGGGAGACACGGAGATGGAAAGACACAGCAACATAAACACAAAGTGACATTGTAGAAATTGTGCATGAACAAGTGTAACATTAAAGGAAAACCCTCTGTATTCAAGTGTGGCATCATTTCTAGACAGAGAGTGCAGTAAAATAAAATGGGTAATCAAGCCCATATATATATATATATATATATATATATATTACATGGAATGTTCTATTGAACTGAATCAGTTTTGTAACCGGATTAAGTGGTGTGGAGAAATAAATATGGTTTGATTAATGGCAGCCCCTGGTAAGAGTAACTCAGTTACCAACCTCTGGCCTTTGCAGAAGACTTGTCTCCCTCGGGGCGGAGAGTGGGAGGGCGGTTCTGTACCAGCTTCCACCAGCCAGGTTCTCCAAACTCCTGGGCTCCTGAGCGAAAGAACGTGGGGCTACCCACTGACAGACAACCGGCCACCGTGCTCCACCAAGTGGAAGTCTTCTTCCTGTTAGAGCATCAGGTGAACTTTTTGGTGGGCAGCGCAGGTATAGCTGATGTGTGCTGCTTTAGGAGGCGGTGCAGATGTAGCTGATGTATGCTGCTTTCCAGAGCCACTCAAAAAGACTGAACGGATACAGCACCAGATCAACTCAAGCCTCCCTCTGCAGGAGCAGTTTCACGTTTCCAGTCAAATTAATCCTGAAAATGGTACGTTCAACCAATTTCCATCTGCTACTTCTCTCTTCAACAGGGTCAAGGACTCACAATGACATGACACTCTGATCCAATTGCAGTACTGTGTACATACTTTCCCCCCTGTAGTATATATTAATTCACACCCATTTACCTTTGATATATTCCTATCCAATCCGTATGTATAGTTATTGCCTACTTTTAATTTGTATTTAAGTCCTGTATATGTTCTTTGCTCCATCCTGCCACAATAAAGAGCAACTTACTTACTTGGTGAACCCGATTCTGATTCAATATACGTCCTCAGTGGCCAGTCTCTCACCTAGTTCCCAATAAGAATGTCCAGTGTCTTCCTATAAATGCACAGATGTCCTCTTTCCATCTGAAGTAGCCTTGCCGGCCAGTGCCCTCCAGTGACAAGTTATACATGGCCAGCATCACCACCTACAGGTGAAAGTCATAGACATAAAAGTCAGTCAAACTTATGACATCTCATTGTCATGGTCAAGTAATAAAGGAGAATGGATTTAATGTGTAAAAATGTGTCCACAATTCCAGGCCTATTTGAAGAACTTTGTGTCCTGCTAATATAATATGCATGATTTCTAAGCTTTTAAACACCCACAGAACCCCAGCGCTTATGGATGGTTTAGCCTCTGTACCTGCTGCCAGGTGAGTCTTATTCTCTCAAACGTCTCCTTGCCATCGTCCGAACAATCGTAGCAGGTGAACTTGAAGAAGTTGTCTCCTTTAAGATAGCTCGGCTGCTCGTCATGGAGCTGTGCTAGATTCCCGGATTGGAGAAAAACACAAGAACTGCTCAGAGACCGACCACAATCATCATTCTTTATTAGAGCAGGGAGGCGAGCCTTTCAGTAAATGCAGTCAAGCATACTGTAGTCCCACTTCCTTTAATATTTTTTACAAACTTCTGAAGACAAACTAACAAGGCTAAACCAGCTGCAATCTTGAGCAACAATTATAAGCATAAGTGGTTCAAAGCAAATACCCATGGCCACAAAAAACATCTGAATGTGCTGAATGTTATGGTTAAATACATTGGGTGCCCCAAGTGGGGAGGGTCTCTTCCTCTCCAGCTTGTGCAGTTAACGCTCTCACCAGTAGGAATCCACTTGTGACACTTCTCACAGTAAAAGGCCATGTCCTCGCACGCCCAGCCACTCTCCCCCTCCTCCCCGACGTCACTGTTGAGCGAGTCGCCGCTGTGGTCGTGCGACAAGTCGACCGAGGCCTGGTCCTCTGACTCGACGATCAGCAGCGTCTCGCCCTCCACCTCTCCCTCCTCCAGCCCCTCGGACACCGAGGGGCACACCGCCTCAGCCTCCACCTTTCCCCTCTGCTCTCCGCCACAGTCCATGGTCACCCAAGGAAAGTGGATACAGCTGGCTCCAACCTGAGAGAGGCCAAGGTGGCATCAACCACCAATGCATTCAGATCAGTAAGAAGTGGATATTTGCTGTCCCGCAAAGTGGAACATTTAGCCTGGGCTTACACCCAAGCTGCACCCAGACACAACAATACAAATGTGAGTGAAGCATACAGCACCGGGAGTCAGGTGTCTCAGCGTTTTAAGGTGTTAGGCTCATGATCGGAAGGTTATAAGTTGGATTCCTGGCTGTGGCTACATGACGTTGTGTCCTTGAGTAAGGCACTTCACCCTACTTGCATCAGGGGGGAATGTCCCTGTACTTGCTGTAAGTCGCTCTGGATAAGAGCGCCTGCTAAATGACTAAATGTACAGCAAGTTTTCTGCAAGCACACCTTGTGTGTACAAACATGAAATGCAAACCTCAAAAATTGGCATTGCTAATTGACTCTTTAATAAGAGTAGATATCCTCCAGTCTGTCCTGACCTCATGCCTGTCTAATCTGCCCATACTTAAAAGCCTTACAGATACAGGGACACATTTATGTGTCCACTGCAACTCAGTTAGAGGTGTTACTATAACTTTTTTTGTCTGACTGCTTCAGACTTGTCTGAGTCAAACGACAGATCTTTTAGCCTTTTCATTTACTCCAGGAGACAGAGGACCCGGACACTCACAGTAAAGGAAGCGGGAACAGGCTGCTTCTTGTTAGGTGTGTGGCTGATTTGGGCTCGGAACAGCGGCTGCTCCTCTGTCACGCTCCGCCTCAAGCTCCTTGGTTAAATGTATTTGTTCTTTAAGTACTCTCAGATTCTCTTTTTTTCTTTCCATACGTTCAAGGTCTCGGAGTACACCCTCGTGAAGTCTCTGTGGGAAACAATGCAGAGGCGGTGTTAGCGTTTGTGTTTAGTGTGCGTTATAAGTCCGTATATCAATAAAGGAATGCGACCTGTGAATTTAAATGCTTGAAGTTATACCCGCATGATAGCCAGTATGATAACAGCATGATAACCAGTAACTTGTTACCAACCTCTGCGAGAAGCACATTTCTAACGGCTCAATGGAAACAGGCTATGAAGTAGTGGAGGGACACTGAGCAGCTACAGTAGCTAGTTCATCTGTTTCAACAGTGCTAACTATTTACCTCGTAAAATGGTCAGGAAAAAATATAATATTGTACGACATGCGGGATACTAGCTTGCAACCTCACTAGCTACATAGTAGGGGGTTAGCCAGAGTTAGTTAACTAACACCAAGGGCAGCTACCTATGCTACATGAGGTTAGCCAGTGTTAGCTAACCAACACCAAGGGCAGCTAGCTATGCTACATGTTTACCTGTCGATCCCAGGTCTGCTTTAAATGTACTCCCGCTACCGTACTCAGTGTAAGCACAACAGACACGCCAAGTACAAATTTGGAGGTTTTAGACATAGCTGGAAGCTATGAGGGATATGCTCGCTTCTACCATATATCTAACGTTCCCCCAAATCTATGTTTTGAACGGTAGCTTTAGCTAGCTAGTCAGTGTGTGCCCTGTGTCCTGTCCTCCACAGGTTGGGCTGTAGATCATGAGTGATACAGGTCGTAAAATTGATGGTAGAGTGCATCGAGCACTCGGATGTCATTATCAAACATCGTCATCATTCCTACTAATGAATGAATACATATAGGCCTAGTATTCTGCTTACACAAAACTATTCGTTATCTATATTAACCGTCATGGTTTGTTCGGTACACATTGGACTGTTTTAAAATCTCAGTTTATGGGTCTATGGTTGAAATAGCGCTTTTATCTACTCTGCTTTAGATATCTGCAACATCCGACAGTCCAATGATGAACACAACAGACAAGAAATACTTGCAACTGTGCTGTTCATTTTTCATTCCTGTCGCTGCAGTAGAGGCATGAACACATTCAGGTGACACGATTATGTTTAGCCTGTTTAACAAAGCTTGCACCATAGGTATTGGTCGATATTAAGTGTCAAGTCAATATTAGCCAGGTGACTCGTATGTCTCTAGGCTACATATATTATAGGGCACACAAAGTTCCCCAACTGGATTTACGTAAAACCGGTAAGAAAAACGTTCTGGAAAATCATCACGCGTGTCCTGGTTTCCGACAAGGTAATCTCAAAAGCTGCCGGTTTCTGCCCGTTTACGTAACATTCCATTGCATATTAAAGAATAGAGACGCTGAGGGTATAATGACCCCCATATCTAAAACGTGTAAATTAAGCTGATTAACATATGTAACGGCTATTGAAATTGAATCCAGGAAATAGAAGTTGCAGGAACAGTTTAGTTTGCAAATAAATGTGTGCCTCTATGTGAACATGCTTGTAATGTATTCCCCCGGGCTGAACCCTCCCCTCACCGTCCTGAACTAAAACCAAGGTGGACTTTCAGCACAGTACACAATGTTCCAAATCACACTACAGCCACAAAAAAAACTAATAGTTTTCCGACTGATTTACACTTTTCATCTGGCAAACATTGAAATGTTTAAAAAGGTTTTTATAGTGTTTTTGTATATATTTTTTTTTTACTTATATCCATAGCACCTATAATTTTTTGGCCATTGTGAGTACGTTATGAACTTAGTGAATTAGCCATGTTTTCACTAAGTCCATAGACCATTCTTATCAGCTTCTCGTTTATGACTAAATTGGACCCTTTCAACTTCGGACTTTGAAATCTGACTTGTCTTGACAAGCCTTTGGCATGTTGGGGTCAATAATTAGAGGTTGGCATACCTTTGCCTCAATTAATTCGGTTTCTGGCTGAGGCAAATGGCTTGTCTATGTCAGCATGCTCGTGTATCAGAGTGTGACATACGCAGGCATTCGTGTGTGTGTGTGGTATGGAGTATCTTTTTTTGGATAAACATCTGTGAAAGCTAAGGCAAACAGTGAGACTTCACAAATATTTCATACCAACCCCTAAATCTGTCTTTCTACACCCAAGACTTCTGTCTGTTAAACTAAGCCCACAATTAGACCCATCTCACATTTCCTATGTGTCCCTAACAAGACTTTGTTGCAAAATCCCATGTGAAAATTCCAGTCTAATATTTGAAACTTTTGGGAGATGTTTCCATTTATTTATCAGAAGTTATGTGTTTATTGGCACACATTGTGCTCGGCAAACGTATGTCTTTGGTCAAATTCCCAACACACTTTTTCGAGCAAATGTGCTAAGGGTGCAGCCTAAATGTTACTTCAAATACAGTTTTCCATTCCAATACCCTTTCAAACACATCCTGCATGCATACATCCTTACATACTATCCCCAAAATTCATTTTCTCTCAAATTTCCATCTCTCTGAATGACCCATCTCCTCCAGTAGTGGACTGGCACGTCAACATACTGGGTGTTAGGCCAGGGAGCAAAGTAAGCTGTGTCAATGCACTAAGCACTAAGCACAAAGGTATGTCTGTGTGGCTAGATGCAACAGTAAGCAAGCAACTGCCCACACTTCAGGCATGTAACTACTTAGCAGTTCATTGTATTAGGAATATGTTTTACGTAGAGCTGCTAGTTGAACATGATCGGATGAACCATAACTATGTTGAATCTTTGTGGTTGCAGTGCAGAAATGATCTCAAGAGACCTTTCTCCTGAGTGGGTTGGAATGGAACTGTGTGTTTAGGGAGATATGGGCTCATCTTTCATGAAGCCTCAGTCAAGTTCCAAGGCACTTCACCCTACTTGCCTCAGGGAGATTGTCCCTGTACTTGCTGTAAATTGCTCTGGATAAAAGTGTCTGCTAAATGAATATTTATTTATTTGTATATTTTAAGTTAATTTGGTTCAGTAGTCTGTGATGTACTTGGTACTTCACGTGCCTAGGAACAACACTACATCAGTTTAGCTGAAGTGAAATTCTGTGACTTTTACAGTTGGAATACTGTGACAACAAGCCTTTAGGTGTAATATTTAACTCTGTGATATAACACATGTACACATGGCTATGTTAGAGTACATGTCCCTGCCTCTGAGAGGGTACAGAAAAGCTAACAAAGTCAGACTTGGCACTATCTCCTTCTCTCCCATGCAATACTACATGTGTCCCTCTTGCAATTACCCATTATCACAGAGGGAGAGTTATACTACATCTTGTATACAGTGTAACAACACTTGATATGGCAACATGATATGATGTGCTGATACAAAATGTTCTGACGCCTTACAGCAAGCTTGACTTGTATTTTCAAGCTTAACTTCTTGTAACTTCATTGGTTGACTCAAATCAAGTCTACTGACAAAATGCCAACCAGCATTGAATGGAAGCCTAATTTGACGAATCACATCTATTATCAGTATGTAATCTTTAGAAGAACTTGAAAATAAAAAGGATGATGCAACCCCCTTTCAATGGTGAGATTGTGACTTTGTTATGTAATCCAATGTAACTGTAACTTGAACCATTGCAACACTATCATTCTTCCACTAGCTACCTCCTGGATACTCACAGATGCTTTGTGTGTTGTTTCATTCTCATAAAACTTTAGGTGTTGTGAAATGTGTTTTTGCTGGAAATATAGGCCATCTCTTTTATTTCTGTCCAATTTGGACTTGGCAAGGTGAGGTTGCAGCCAATCCAAGTAGGCCAATGTTTTGCAATATCATCATGTTCCATAAACGGTCCTGTGTTGGCATTGGGCTAGTGATCGGAAGGTTGCGAGTTTGATTCCCGGCTGTGGCAACATGACGTTGTGTCCTTGGGTAAGGCGCTTCACCCTATTTGCCTCAGGGGGAATGTCCCTGTATTTATATTGGGCGCTCTGGATAAATAAGTCTGCTAAATCACTAAATGTAAAGGTATTGTGGAACTCTCCAGTACACCATTATTTCAAAGTCCTAAGGTTTATGTAGGTTCTTTTAATTAAAGGTTCTTCTTCAAGACATCAAGTCTTGTTGGGAGTTCATAATGTGAATACATGAAATGCTCAGTGTCCTTTAGTCTCAAAGTGTAACGCATGAAGAGTTTCCCCTCTGGGATCAATAAAGTAATTCAGATTCTGATGAAGCGTTAATTAAACTGGTTCTCACAAACATCTTAGCGAGTGCAGGTGCTCAGTTGTAGCCTCACAAAGCTGACACAAAGCTGCAAACCCAAACCATCTCTTAGTCATCCACTAACATATCTTCGAACATTAACTAACTAATTCTTACAGAAAGACACATACATTATACCTTAAGAATATGTATTCTTTGGATTTTACTCAGACAAATGCAGAGCCCTTAGTTTTCAGTTGGTCCACTGTGAGATGAAACAGAATAGACAATCAACCCATGGTCCAAACAGCTGTTTGTATTGAGCTTCTAGACAGGAAGTTAAGAACTTCTGGGCAGTTGTCTTCACGTTTCTTAGATAAGCTCAGCCTTATGTGTTTAAATACAGTTTTAGTGTTGTTTTATTTCAGTCATTTAGATGTCTCCTTAATATTTTAGAAAATCAACTAATATTACAGTATTATCGGTGATCAACTCCAATATGAACTTTAGTTGATTGATTTTGTTAGTTTGCCAAGCAGATACTGACTTTAAATTATAATGTGCAAGCCTTTCTGTGTGCATGTGAAATTACATGCTTATTTCAGTGTATGTGAGTACTACGAAACAAACTCAGGAAGATGTGTACAATGTGGGTGTGCCTACGCGCATTTAAATCTGTGAAAGTAACACGTGGATCACAGAGCCTTTAAAGTAGAAATGTAAAACTACAAATCCCAGAAATAAGACGTTCCTTGGTCTCGCCTCTTCGTTTATCTGCAGCAGGATGACGTGATTGGTTTAAATTCCTGTGATTGACCAGTTCTGCACCCAATGGATGTTCTTTTTGAAAGAAGTTTTTGGGTAGTAGGCAGGCATTTTACCAGCTCAGAGAAAGTGCCACGACTCAACACTCATCGGCTACTCTGAAAGGGAGAACTCAAGTGGTTGGGGTAAGAAAGTTACATTACTACATCATTTGTAACGTGGCAAAATTTAGAAAAAACACAAATGATTTAAAAAATCATTTTCAGTACTAGGAGCTGCTGTTACGTCCCAATGACATTTTTTAAGGAGGTGCAAAAGCGCGATTGAATATAGTTTGAAAATGAATAAATTTCTTCACATAAGGAAAAAATGCCCCCTCGAAGAGGGACATATTCTTCACATTTACAGTGTTGCTGGATATTTTTTATTTTATTTGACAATTTAGCGTGAGCTTCAAATTGGATTCACTAACCTGTAACGAAAAGTTTTTCTTAACTTTGCAACGGGTTGCTGTGTAAACAATAACTCAGTCAGTTTTAGGCATTTTAGAACCTGCCATTGGTTGATCTTGAATCATATCAAAGTGTGATATTTTTTATTCTGTGTGTCTAATTAACGATTTTAACGAAGCAAAAAGTTTAGTTTGATAATTGATTGTGCATTAACCATGGGTTTACTTTCACCCCCCGTGTATTACTGATTATAAAAGAAGACTTGCAGGCAGGCAGGACTGATCAATCAACATCCTCTAATAAAATAAGCGATTGTAATGAATCTCCATCTGAAGAGGAGAAGGTGGTGGAGCATATGGAAAACTGCATCACTACATTAGGAATCCATTTCGACTTGTCTAACTCAAGAACCCCGTAAAATATTTACAGTGAAATTACACATTTATGATACTGCACTGTTAACGGCGAGAATTTGATGTTTGAGTTTGACGTAAATAATTACACCAATATTGAATACTGTTCGACTATGTGGTTAGATTGTAGAAATTTGGACAATTATTTAATTATTATGTTATTATTTTGTTTGTTAAGTAAGTTATTATGTAGCAAATAACTCGTAAAGTTCACAGAAACTTAAGGCAAGTGGTGTACTTTGTTACATAAGGTCCAGCACAAGGGGTTAATTGTCTGTAAAGACACGTAGCCCCCTTCAACTCCATGACTGTACATACTGCTATGTCAGGATGGTCAGTTTTTGTAGGATTTTGTAGGACATTTAAAGCGTTAGTCATACTTTTCTGATTAGAGTTCCTTGATAATTTGATAAAAAGTGTATGCAATCATTATTTGTTTCTTTTTCAATTAATTATGTCATAAGCTTCTTCCAGACCTGAGCTGAATTCCTATTTTAATGTCACTGCTTACAACACAAGTGTATAAAGAGAGGGGGTGTGTCTTTGTTTGATTCAGTAGAAAGCAGCACTTCAGTCTCGAGTGTTGGGGCAACACTTTTCCCTTTACTGCACAGTGTGCTTAGAGTCCATCCAGTGGTAGTGTTGAACACATCCAGTGGTAGTGTTGAACACACCAATCTGCACAGTCTATGTTCATTACATTTATTAATTTAGCAAACGCTTTTATCCAAAGCCACTTCCAAGAGAGGGCTTTACAAAAGAGCATCAGTCACTGATCATAACAGCGTGATAGTACCAAAATATTGCGGGTAGTTAGATTATGAAACATACATCGTGTGAAACCAAATAAGTTCCAAAGGGAAGAGCCACAAGAGCGTTCATTTAAACAAGTTACAATTACATGGCATTAATCTCAAACGTGAAATATCTGTAGGAAAGCAAGTAATGATAATAATATACCTCAGAGCAAGTACAACAATTCCAAATTGGGTTAGAACTAGATAAAAAGAGCAACAAGGCCCTCAATAAGAGTCTTGAGATTGAGTCTGAACAGAAGATAGCCCTGCATATCAGCTTTTCTTGAACACCTGTCAAATGTTTTTTATATATATATAGTTATTTTGTAACATTTTCTTTTATCCAAAGAATAAAACAAATATTGCATATACAAAGTACAGTAATTCACAGATCAGAATCAGATAGTTCTAGAGTATGTTGATGGCCAGAATCAAGAAACAGAATAGTTGCAAATATCTTCAAATTCTATGATGGTAATTGTACAACACTAGTAACTAAGGAATAAAATACCTTAATGCCAACAAGTCCAATATGGGTGAATGGATCACTGTGTTGAGGTCTGGAAAAGATGCAATCCACTCACCAGGATCCCATGTGCAATCTCTTTAATATCTGGCCGCAGTGTCACTATTTAAAATCCTAATAATGAAAATAATAATTGGCAACAGAATCATTTTCTTCATTACAAAAAGTGTTTCATGGCAGTCTCTGTAATGGTGACGTGTAATGACTCTTGTCTGTGTGTGTTTCTGTCCTCCTAGGCTTAGCGGAGGGACACTTTTGAACAGACATGGACGTCTACGACCCCCAGACTCTCGGCTTCATGGTCTTTGGTGGATTCATGGTGGTGTCAGCCATCGGGATTGCACTGGTCTCCACCCTCTCCATGAAAGAGACCTCTTACGAGGAGGCCCTGGCCAAGCAACGGCGTGAGCTTAGCAAAAGCCAACCCCAGCGCTCAGAAAAAAAGAAAAAAGAGAAATCGTCCGAGAAGAAAGGAAAGGCTAGGAAGAAGGATGATCGTCCCAACGGTAAACTTCCTGAATCAGAGTCAGTTGTTGAGTCCGTGGAGCAGGTTAGTGAGCCTGAACCTGAACCCGAACCTGCACCAGAGCCCTCCGCCGCCCCTGAGCCCGAACCTGCCGCCCCCGAGCCTGCTGTTGTTGTTGCCGCTCCTGCCCCTCCTGCCGCTCCTGCCCCTGTAGACGTGGAGGCCCCTCCTGCCCTTCCTTCTCCTCCTGCCCCATCTCCAAAGGAGAAGAAGAAGAAGAAGGTTGCCAAAGTGGAGCCTGCCCCTGCACTGGAGACTGTCAAGGATGTGCCCGTCATTGCTGTGCCGCCTGTAGCAGAGGTTGCCCCGGTGATTGCCGCTTCTGTTCTGGTCACCAGTGAGTCACCAGTTGTTACCAAGGCTGAAGAGACCAAGGCAGTGGCCCCCTCTAAGAAAAAGAAGTCCAAGGCAAAGGTGGAGCCAGGTTGGTACTGTTCCTGAAAAGGTTTTCATTCTTCTGTTTTCATGCCATAAAGTAAGACTTGCCTGATCTAGAAAAATATTTTCCTACTTAGGCCTTTTTAATATAGAGTACATTTGGAAAATGTTTCACCAGTAAAGTAGCTTGATGGCTCAGGTCACTGGAACAATATCTCTTTGATATATCGACTGTTATCACAGTGCAACAGGAAGTCAAACAAATAACGTGGATGAAATGATTCTTCTCTCTTGGTAGTGTCTGCTGTGGTGGAGCCTGTGGATGCCCCCCTGCTTCTACCCTTTAAGACCCTGCTGTCCACAGTCAGCAGTATGACTTTCAGCGAAGGAGAGACCCAGAAACTCATCGAGATCCTCAGTGACAAGCCCGGTCTGGCTCAGGATACCTGGCAACTGGTATGCTATTCTTCTTACCACACATACCTTCATAATATGTGCAGCTCATAGATCTGCATTCAAACCAAGCATGTCAGACCAACAATACAATCAAATACAATACACTACAACATAATAGCAGAGTTTACACATATTTAGGTGTCACACATTATTCAGAGAGGTAACAACACAACAGAGAGTAGGGGACAAACTGTCTGGAAAGAATAACTGTCCTGTGGAAACCGTGGTTATGGTTCATCAGACCCAGTCATGATGATGCATGATAAATATCTTTGTCTGAGTTGAACACGCTCTATATGATGACATTTCCCACCAGTTCACTTCCAAACAGCCAGAGATTGCGAAAGTAATGAAGCCCAGCAACACCATAATGATAGAACACTTAGAGGAATTGTGACCTGGACTGTCTTGTTGACGGCACAATTACAACATCGACATGATAATTTCTTTTGACATTAAGCATTTTTTAGTATGATGATGTGTCATGGCATAAATGTGTTTCCTCCCTGTTCCATAAGGATATACTGTTGGATATAGATACGCAACATATGTGATGTTTCAAACTTCATAGGCTTCTCAGAAGGGGGATCCCCTGGCTGCCCTAAAGAAACAACTGGAAGAGAAGGAGAGGCAGCTGAGTGCTGAGCAGCATGAGACCACCGCTGCCAAGAACCTTATGAAGGAGCTGACCAAGGTAAACAGCAGACCGACCCTCTGCAAAGTGACAAGACAATGCAGCCTTTTGACTGACAGTTAATATCTCACTGCAGCACTCACCAGATTGATGCGGGGGGGAGCGGAAATGTTTTGTCTACAGTTCTAGTATCCAACTGAGTTACTGTATATCCAACTGAGTTACAAGATTCACAAACACTCTTTTAAATACTTTTAATTGGCTACATGTTTGTAAAGACATCAGACAGACATCAGACAAAGGTGACCAACAGCATTGATTAATGGAAATAAAATGCTGAAGATACAAGGTTTCCATCCTATAGGGGAGTGTTTTTGAATTTGTTCTCAAGTTGTAGAAAAACAAATGCCACCGAGTATCCAACTTTTTTTGTGCCCAGAATTCCTCATCCGTGAAAAGAATGTGTTGAAACAAAAGTGAGTTAGGATCAACAGGTATATAATGTCAGGACCTTCATGTCAACGCAGGAACTCAACACAGAGAAGTCCAAGTTGGCTTTGCTGGAGAGCCGTCTGAGCTCTGAGCTGAAAGCCAGCACCCAGGAGGTGAAGGCCCTGCAGACACGCATGCAGGCCTCCTACCAGGATCACGTAGCTGAGACTCAGCAACTCAACCTCAAGGTCAGAGGTCATGGCGGATGATGGCGATATTTTCAGATGCCTGAGATATTTGTACTGTGTGATGTCTCTTTTACATGAGCAACAATATGATTTAAAATGCAATATTTAACAAAAATATTCAAACATTAATGAAGGCTGGATCGATAAGTTTTGGCATCCCAGCAATTTTGACTTGCGTTTGGAATGATTAAAACAAAATATCCCACCGCAAAAATAGCCACTACCCCAAAACATACAAAATGACTACTGCACTGATGGAGGTAGACAGACAAGTATCCTGTCCAATTATTCCATTCGGTCCAAATGCCATCCAATCATTAGGTTTTGTGCAAACTAAATAATTGTTTGTGTTTTTTACACTCCCCCTACAGATATCAGATTTTCTTATTCGGCTGTTAAACCTTTAGATTTATTGGTTACTATCAGGATGTGAAGATTTCAGAAAATATGATGAAAACAACATGACCTACCCTGCCTTTAACTGAGATTATATTTAAAACATTTGACTCCATGGGTATGAGACATACCGCTGGCTGCTGGCACCAAGCACAGCCAGTCCAGATGTTTAGCTTGGTCCCTTTTTCTCCACACAGATCCAGAGCCTGCAGGAACAGCTTGACAATGGTCCCAACGCACAGCTGGCTCGCCTGCAGCAGGAAAACTCAATCCTCAGGGACGCCCTCAACAAAGCCACTAGCCAGGCTGAAAGCAGGTAGGATGTTTCCTCCAATCATCTTTTTGTGTGTAGACTCTCCGAGTTGGCCCCTGGTGACAGAAAATCAAGATGGAACCGGTTTAAAACAGTTCAGAACATGACCTGAGGTTAGAAGCAGGTTTTTTTTGGCGCAGGTCTTCCTTATTTGACAGGCATCACATGCTCAGGTCTAGTTCCCACTAGATCATCTAAGATGCTTTAGGGTTGGCAGAGTGGGGTTGTCTTCCTGAAAAAAACTCAAGTTTAACACGTCTCTCTCCTTCTCCCTCTCCTCTCCCTTAATTTCTCCTTCTATCTCTGTTTTGTTTGTCTAATTCCAAGGCAGAATGCAGAGCTGGCCAAGTTGAGGCAGGATTGTGTACGTCTGGGCAGGGAGCTGGGAGAGAGGACCGAGGCGCTGCAAGTGGACGAGGAGCGCAGAAAAGCTCTGGAGGCTAAGGTGATGGCTGCAGATGAGCAGCTCTCCCAGATTAAGGTAAGGACATTCTTAAACCACAGAGTCCTACCATAGAGTAAACCAGAGAGTTTCTAACCCGGCTGTGATTGGCTGCTGCAGGCGGTCCATGCGGAGGTGGAGCTGGCACTGCGTGAGAAGCTGGAGGGGCTAAGCCAGGAGCTGAGGGTGGCCCAGGAGAGCAGCAGCACCATGCTGTCCCAGCTGGAACAGGCTCGCCAACATGCTCTTACTATGGCTGGTCAGTGGGATGCGCACACCCCTCACTCACAACGTCCTCCATCCCAGGACCTCTTCACTTGCCTTCAGGGCATATTTACAGGTTGTTGATTTGTCAGCTACGTATAATACCAAAGATAATGTTATATTGTATACAAAAGGTAAGGATATGCTTGCAGATATTTTCACGGGGGTCTATTGATAATAATGATGATGATGATGATGAAGGAGGAAGAGGATGAAGATGATAATAATTATCATGATGATTCTCCACAGAGCTGCAGGAGCGTGTCAGCACTACAGAGGCAGAGCTGAAGGAGCGCTGTGAGGAGCTGGAGGCCCTTAAGGCCCAGAAGGAGCAGAAGGAGAAGGAGGAGAAGGAGGAGAAGGAGGAGAAGGAGGAGAAGGAGGAGAAGGAGGAGAAGGAGGTCCTCCTACAGGAGAGTTTGGTGGAGAGCCAAGCTGAGGAGCAGGTGGTGGAGACAGAAGCTGCCATTTCCCAACCACAGGTAAGCTCAAGGCCTTACACACTGTATTCAGGCTAGTCAAGGTATTCAAGCTTTTCTCATTTTTTTTATAGGTTGGACTCAATCCCTATAAAATCCACGTTATTGCATCTGATCAACAAACTGCTGTATCTTTGCCAATGCATTTGAGCATGTTTGTGTTTCTTCTCAGGATGATGTAAGATCTGATGAGATAGAGATGCTAAAGAACAGGTACGATCAGTTATATTAGAAACAAGTCAAATCTAATGGCGCTTTTCCACTGCATGGTATCAGCTCGCCTCGACTCGCATTTTTGGCGTTTCCACCGCAGTTCCATGGTACCTGGTACCTTGTAGCGGGTACTTTTTTTAGTACCTTCTCGCTCTAGGTACCAAGCGAGCTGAGTCGAGCTAAAAGGTGACGTCGGCAGACGGCCGGCCATTGATTGGCCAGAAAGTGTGACGAAGTCACGAGAGCGACTTAAAGCAACAGCGCCGCAGCTAATACTTATTACTATCAGATACAGTCCATTACACCAACAGTCTACAAGCTTTTTAAAAGTCAGATAATTTACAAAAGACTAGTTCGTCAACATGGCTAAAATTAATAATAGGTCTCTGTCCACTTGTGGGTTGCGTTGGTGTTATTTACGTCGCGTACCAAAATACGTCACGGCCTACGTCACGCCCCTTTCGCCGACGACCAGGAAGTACTATTTGCGGTACTATTTGCGGTACTATTTGCGGTACTATTTGCTGTGGAAAACCACCCGTGTTTACTACCGAACCGAGTCATTCGAGTAGAGTCGAGTCGAGTCGTGCTACATTTGCGGTGGAAAAGCGGCATAATCCATTCAGTTTTACTTCAAACCTTGTACCGGAATTGTATCTCCTATTTCTTCTATTTTTAGTCTGAAGGACAAGGAAAGCCAGGTAACTGCTCTGGAAGAAGAGCTGAAGCAGTTAAGAGATGAACTGGAGCTTGTGAAGACAGCCCAGACCATCGAAGAAGCACAACACAATGGGTATGTTGGCAGACTGAGCCATCCAACCCTACAGCCTGCTTTGAGTCTGTATTATACTGGAAATCAATTTTGCCTAATGTATTTGTGCTTTCAGTCTTTCCAAAAAGACCCTGAATATATTTGTTTTGCGTTTCTTCAGGGTGAAAGAAGAGGAAGACCAGATTGTGCAGATAGAGAGTTCTGTAAGTTTTGGACAAACTACGTCTAAACTCGGTTACTCAGTGTGGTTTGGATTGGTTTATATTGTTGAATCTTGAACCATTCAGTGTCTGATGTCACTACTGCCCACCTTTCAAGGCATGTCCTTGTTTGTTTTTAATATTTGTTTCTTTTTTTTTAGGCAGCAAACATGGTTGAAATTGAACTTTTACAGAACAGGTATGCCCAGGGTACTTGATAAACAAATGAGTTTGCACTTGATTTTGTTTTGTATATGTGACCCAAATGTAGAGTCAGTTTTTGCCCCAGTGGAAGAAATGTATTGCACATGTCTATCTTAAGTTTTTGAGTCAGTCCTTCTTTTCATTGAAATGTTGTGGATATCTAGTTGTTAATAGACTTAAGATAAAATGATAATGAACAGCTTTCATAAGAGTATATTTAAGTGTAATGTCATTGGGTTCAGGATAGCATTTCTCTACATAATTGAGCAAAATAGGACCTTGTAATTGATGCCATTGAAAACAACAACAAATGTTATTTTTTAAATAGCTTGCAAGAAAAAGAAAGCAGGATAACATTGCTGGAGGAACAACTCCAGACGGTGAAAACACAGCTGGAGGCGAAGAGCAGCGAAATGGTAAGTTGTCTGTTAACTTGATTTATCCATGTCCATTACACAGTTACCCGGGTACTAGTATTATTACTAATGAGATCAGGGTCATAAAGTAATCTATTTTCTTAACCCTGCGCCTAGATGGTTTTTAATGATGTATTTCATGTATTTCTCAGTCTGAGAGGGAAGTGGACACAGAGCAGCTCCAGATCAGTTTGAAAGAGAGAGAGAGCCAAGTGGCTGCGTTGGAAGAGGAACTCAAACAGCTGAAGGAGGACATCGAAGTGGGAAAGAGCACCCAGGCAGTAAGTACAAATACACTTGTTAATGCAATGGATTCAAACGCAGCCCATGAAATAGTCTCTTAAAATACTTCTCAAGTTCTATGAGTCTCAGGTCTTAGAATGATGTTGTAGCTACTTCGCATAGGCAAAGACGATGTTTGTACGTGTGGGGAACAACTGTCCTTAATGTCTCTTCAATCCAGGAATCTGGGAGTGAAACTGAAGCAGAGCAACCATTTGAAAGGTATGTGTATCTACACGGGCCATAGTCATTCCATTTGGTTTAAGATGTCCTTTTGAGTGCTCAGAAGGTGATTGACTGCCGGGTATGTTGTGCCTTTAGTCTAGAGAAGGATTCCCAGATGTTGTCTATGGAGGAGGAGCTTCAGCAGCTGAAGGAAGAAATGGAGCAAGTCAAGAACAAAAGTAACGTAAGTTGATCCAGTTCATGCTGATTAAAAAGGTTTAAGCTCATGTGCAGCCTGACTTGTGTTTGAAATTATCCCTTATTAGTCCCCTAGTGGGGAAATTTATCTGGCGCACACATATTCAATGCATTGGCCGGGATTCGAACTCCCACTGGGAATGAAACCCAGGCCTTCTGCACATGGTAGTCAAGAATCCTACCACTTAACCACCGGTGCTGCCCAGTTGTTGTTGAATAAAGTCTGCAAAACAGAGCTATCAATCAGAGTTCCTCTTTCATAGATATGAACCTGTGTTGAAGGATGCAGATAGCGAGAAAGTGTTGTGCAATTGTAATAAAAGCCTCTGGCGTTTTTTTTGTTGGCAAGTTAAATACATATTCCTAGTAATATGTTCACATCTTCCATAAGGCATGCTTTTAATAATGAATGTAAAAGTTGAGACAAGATAACACTTTATTAATACCCATTTGGGGAAATCTGCCAGTGTTCAGTGTTCATGATATCCTCACGTTCCAACTAATCAAAACTAATGTTCTGCTTTAGGACCTACGTGAGAAAAACTGGGCAGCCATGGAGGCCTTGTCTGCAGCAGAGAAGATGAATGTGGAGAGGCTGGCCGAGGCTAAGGGGGCACTGGTGAGTAGCAGCACAACATCCTCACTGACTGCATACTAAGATTGGCTCACAGCTAAACCATTTCACTTGCTAATCTTCTTTAAGTTAGTATTTTGTACTATAGTGGTGGTAGTTTTGGCATCTGATGGTCTTTCATGACCCTAGTGGTAGTTACAACATTCAGATGTTGTATTTTATACACAATAATTACAAATCCTACTATTGTTTATCTAGAAGAATTAATAAGGTGTGCTTATGTTTTTTTTGTAGAGCCAAGCTGAAGATGCACTGACATCCTTCCAGACAGAATCCATTAAGGCTCTTCAGACCCTCTTCCCCAACATCCCCTTAGAAACTGAGCAGGTGAAAAGGACAAATGGTTAACCCCATGTGTTTATTTTTTACTGTTTCATATGTACATATGTGTTATAAGAGTGGGAGTTTGACCTAATAAATGTATGTTTCTACTCACCAGAACAACTGGCTGGACTTATTTATCCAGAAAGCCCAGGAGAGTATCCATCTACAGCATCAGGAAGCTCAGCAGGAGAGCATTCAGACAGCAGACTCTGGGGTAAGTACTGCAGGTCCTTTATGTTCTGTTTATTTGAGGATTGGGATGAATGTTGGAGCCTGTATCTCAAAACGTTGAACAAAGTCACGAACATGACTTCTGTCATCACTTTAGGAACTCTTGTCAAAGCTTCAAGAGGCAGATGAATCACAGAAAACACTACAGGCGGAATGTGAGCAGTACAGAACAGTCCTGACCGAAACTGTAAGGAAACATACTGCTTCACTCCCAGCTTCACTAAGTTTGAATTGTGAGGAGAATTTCTGGGTTTTCAATAATCTGTAATCTAAGGATATATTGAGATGGGGGCACATGTATGAGAAAACTGGAAAGACGAGACAAGAGACTGGAGGAAAGGCAGGAAAAATCCAACAGGGAATGTCACACTACTGCATGAAATACATTCTGACTGCATTTCCTCTCTCTCCCTCCCTCTTTTGGTCTCTCCTGTTTTCCATCTCCCTCCAGGAGGGCATGCTGAAGGACCTTCAGAAGAGCGTTGAGGAAGAGGAACTAGTCTGGAAGGCCAAGATAGCGGAGGCTGAGGAGCAACGCCAAGCGGTACGTGTATGTGTACATTAGAGTAAGCAGCCCCATTATTGTCCATTGTAATCCGCTAATGTTCCAGGACCCACTATCGTCCACAACAGTTTTTTCCGTAAACGAAAGAACTCATTGATACGTACACATCTAATGTTGCTGCACGCCAAATTACAGCTTCTTACTTTGAGATTTGATTTGAGTACCTAAACATGCTCTCAAACCGTATATGTAGCATCTGCCTTCCTCAGCATCCACCTGACATTTCTCCCAATTTAAATTGGGTGGACAGTAATGGAACCCACTGGCTAACTACAAACATTAGGAAATTAACATCTCAATCCTTACTGGATTTTAAAACTGGAATGTTATAGTATCGATGTGTATCTAAATATTAAAGTACAAAGATGTGACATAACGTTTTTAATTAGTATTTTATCTACATTTTTGTAAACTGTCTGACGAGCGTCGAGAGCCAGGTGGATGATAATGGGACCCCTTACGCTTGTCATTTAGCAGACACAACTTAGAGCAACAACTTAAAGCAACAGATACATTCCCCAGAGGAAAGTAGGGTGAAGTGCCTTGCCCAAGGACACAACGTAATGTTGCCTCTTATACAAAGTCTATTTGAACAAATAAATTAGGCTTTTGTCCTCCAGGCTCTAGATAAGATGAAGGTGGTGGAAGAAGCCTTCAAGGCCAAGGCAACAGAGGAGGAAAACACCAACCAGGTAGAGTTTGAACATCCAGCTTTAGTATGCTCAGGGGTGTTGCAATTTTGTATCTTTTTTTTAATCAAGGTATTTCTATTGGTTTTTACATTTTACAGATGAACAAACTCATTACATAGCCAGACATCCGTAAAGAAAGAAAAAAATGAATAAAGTTAATAGAAATTATACAAATGAAATTGTTTACATTGTCATATTGTCAGCTTCCATTCCCTCAACAAAAGTAAAAAAAGGATGCCAAATATTATAACATTTCTCAGTAGACCCTCTAACTGTATATCTGATTTTCTCCAAATTTAGATGGCACATGACCTCCCTGATCCAGTGACTATGTGTCGGTGGAATAGGGTCTTTCCATTTAAACAGTATCAGCCTCCTAGCTAGAAGCGAACAGAAGGCCAACATGTTGGCTTCCCTTTTACTAAGAGAGGCGTCTTCGGGGGCTACACCGAACAATGCAATTAGTGGGGATGGCGGGTGTTGCAATTCTTAATCTTGTAATATTTTTGTTCCATGACAGTATTGAATTTAGTTGATTTAATGAAGTTATAGTTCTACTAGTTTTGCATCAGCTTTTAGTTTGACCTTTTCAAAAATTATCCCTGTATAGATGTGGAAAACATTGTTGATAAATCTGTGTATCCTATTTTCTGCAGCTGAAGGAACAGGTAATGCTTCTGGAAGCTCAGCTGGAGAAACAGTTGGAGTCTATCAGCTTCAGTCAGACCTATGCTGAGGAGGTGGCTCAGGTAGGACAGTCAGAGATGGGACAAGAAATCTGTTTGCTTTTGATAAACTATCAAGTGTTTTAACTTATATTTTAACATAAAGCATCTGTATTTCTAAAAGCTACATGCCTCTGTCTCTGCCATAGTATTGCTGTACAATGACTATAATTCTCCTCTCAGTTGAAGGGATTGTTGTCGGAGACACAGAGCCAGCTGGAGATGGCTAAGTCAGAAGCCCAGAAACAGGCAACGGAACTGTCCCTGGTATGTTTAACCTCTATGGCTGTGTTTTTATCAAGCTCCCTGGGCTGGGTTGTCTACTAGTGTTGCATAGCCATGTTTGAATACCCTGATAATGCTATTGGTCATTCGGAGCACTTGTCTGATGTAACTAGAGCTAAGTCAGCTCTATAATGGAGAATCCTTTTAAAAAACAGACGTCCAATGTCCAAAAGTGCAAATGTCCTTATCTGACACATTCCCATCAAACAGACAAACATATTGTAATCGTGTCATAGATCCACCATAGTGTAACTGCATCTGTAACTAAATGCACCAACTGTCTTAATGACATTGTCATGAGATGCTGTCAGCGTAATGACAGCATCAGAGATGCAATCATTAGGATCCTATCTGCTTTTGCTTCCTACTCAAAGTACCAAAGTGTCCTGTCAAGCACAGATCTCTCATCAGATGACTTCATCCCCAGTGTTAACCTGAACCACTGAGGAATATTGACAACATCTGAGTCATTATCATCGCTTCAGGGCCAAATGTATGACGTATGTTTGAGTCCCCGCTTCCTGTTCCAGGTCAAGGGGCAGCTGAGCAAGGCGTCAGAGAGCGTGCAAAGCCAGGAGATGCCCTCCAAGAGCTCCTCTCAGGTCAGGGTGCCAGGCCAGCTAGGTTCACCCTGTACTGGCCTAGAACTATCAGACCGTAGAGCTTTCCTATCAAGCTAATGGCATCACAAACTACTAAAAACACTACTCTTTGAACCTTTTAAGCTAAACCAAGCTTAAGGTTTGGTACTTTATTTTGTACCACTAACATTATGTATTGATGACTGGTTTAGAACGTCCATGGAATTGAATTGTGGTCGTTGGTTTCCATTGTACTTTCACATACTGAAGATGTCCCATTTCAGCCCAGTTGGGTTGAAAAAGAAAAAGTGTTTAGAAGTTTCTATTTTCCAGTCTGACAGTTCTTAACAGCTGCAGCTTGTAACATGGTGAGCTAACCATCACGTGTATTCTGCATGAAGCAAGCAAGGCAACTAAACAACTAAAACCATAAAGACTTCTGTATTGATTTGTGTGTGCATTTTCCTTTAACATATTTATGTGGAGAAATGCCGACTGTCATGTCATCCAAACATAACACAGTTTAACTATGATTTGTCCATTGCGAGACTAATAAAGGATTATTGTAACACTGCATACTTTTTAGGACCTAGAGTGCAGTGTAAGGGTGCAAGGTAGTCTATACATTGTCCAAAAGTTTTTATAAAAGCACCACTAATCACCTATCTTTCCCCCAAACCAATGATATGACCCGTCGTAAGTACCTCCAACTTCCTTTTAGCTCATGTGAGATCATACCAGATCAATTATCTAGTATTTCCTTTGAAAAAGCGGTCAGCTTGAAATGTCAGCTTGTTTGTAAGAGGGTGGTGTTGTGGAACTGTGCCCAGCCCTGCTGTCATCACCAGTCTAATCACCAGTGTCATTGTGGATTTGTGTCCCACAGGTCCAAACCCAACTTGAACAGTCCATTAATAAGCTGCAAACAGAGGAAGAGATGAGACAGCAGCTGGCCAGTGACTACGAAGAGGTAACACAAGTAACAAACAGTCAGACAGGTCCAATCTACAATGTCAACCCCAGTGTTGCACTAATGAAGGGTGATTTGTTATGCAACAAGACATGTCACTGTCAACTTAATTGTTTTACAATGTGTAAAACAATTAAGTAAGTAAGTTTGCTAAGTTTTAAGAAATGACATATAAGTTTGCTAGAATGATATGAAACATATTTGCGTCTTTCCACCAGACTCAGAAGTGTGTGTCTGCACTGCAGACCCAGATGGACGAAATGAAGTCTTCAGAGGAGGGCTCCTCATCTGAATTAAAGGTAATTTACACTGTCTGTTTATGCATCAGTTGGCAGTAATTAACGTCCTCAGTACTTATTTCCCTGTCTCAACTATTTAAAAACATATTATCATGTCCACCAGTTAGTCACGCCAGGTATGGAGTCAGAGAGGAACATCAAATGAACACAGATTTGGATGGAATATAATAATTTTCTTCAATCTTATTGTTTTTTTCTGCTGTGTCCTGTTCATACAGGAGAGATTAGAGAAGGAGAAAAAGATGACCAAAGACTTGGGCCAAGCAGCCACCAAACTGCAGCAGCTTCTCAAGGCCACCCAGGAGCAGTTGGCCAGAGAGAAGGACACCGTCAAAACCCTTCAGGACCAGCTGCTGGAACAGGTAGCTTGATAGGTAGTCACAGTCCTGACTGTAAAGGTGCTCAGAAGTATATTTAGGCTTATTTCATGCTGTTTGTTTCCAGAATGAATCTGAAGAGCCAAAGGAAGGGACGTCTGTCTGAGAGGACAGAATGGATATGACAACTTTCCAACATGCTTTCAAACTTTATACTCGTTGTTTTATTGTCTTCTACTCTGTACTGTAGTTTATTTAGTTGAACAGTATCAATCGTGTTAAGGTACAGGGAGTATAGCAGTTTTATGTATGCATTTTTATTATGGTGAAACCAACAATCAATTGAGGATGTGTCTGGCTGTGTCAGAAAGACTCCTGTGTTTTTATCTTTACATTCCTAAGAACACTTAAATTGTCCAGTGTTATTCAAAAGGGAAAATGCTTGCGTTTTACACGTGCAGCAACTGGTGCAATCACTTAGTCCTCTTTGTATGAAATGTAAGGTTATTCATGGTACAGAGGCAATTCAACATTCCTGCATTTTACTCTTTGTAGTGGATTGCGACCAAATGTGAGAATTTGTAACTAAATAAACTATGTAGGCAAGTGTTGGTTGTGTTAATTCAATATAATGTTCTGGTAGTTTCTGGAAGAGAAACATGTTTTGTTCCTATCAAAGGGTTCTCCAAGCTGCCTTGATCCCTAAACATTGTGCGCTGGTTCATTTTCATCCTCCTTCTGAAAGGATGATGGCAGGGGATTAGTCAGTCAACAGTCCAGTTTACATACTTCCACAGAGGACCATCTGCAACAGAACAACCCGTGGCATGGACTACAACATCTCACCAACTACAAGAGCAGACCACCTGTGGCTGGCAGAGTCATCGCTGAACTGGCAAAGGAGCTGAACCGTATCATTGCCTGGTTTGAGACAACACCACATCCACACTGCCTCCACACTTCCTGAGTATCCAGTCATGCTGCCTCCACCCTCCACAGTGTCCTCACACTGCCTCTACCCTTCATAGTGTCCAGTCACACTGCCTAAACACTCCATAATGAAGAATTCCCAGCAGAGGCTGCACTTTCTGAGACTATTCTGCAAAAACAATGTGTGGGAAAATTTGCTTTTTACTGCTCCACCATTGAGACTGTCCTTGCTTACCGCCTCACAGTGTGGTATTCTGACTTATCTGCACATAGGAAGGCTCTGCAAATGGTAATTAGCTGGGATGATTATTGGCTTCTCCTTGCCCTCTTTGGAAGACATTGCAAACAGCAGGTGTTTCCACAGGGTCTGCAACATAATAAAGGACAACACACACTTCTGGGAGGCGACACAGGAGCCTTAAAAATAGACAAGACAAAAAAAAACGTTTTATCCATGGGCTGTAAGGGACAAGAGTTCTTAGACCTGAGGTCACAACAGCAAACATTCCTTTTCGCGAGGAGACATGTGGCAGGCTATCGCCTATCGCCTGTCCATGCTCATGTTCCATGTGCACCAAAGCAAAGAAGCTGCTCTACAGAGCGGAAAGTGAGTCCAGCAGGGGGTGCGACTCGGTCAGCTTTGTCAGGAACCGTCTGTCGCCCACCTCCTGCACCGAGTCCAGAGGACAGCCCAGGACTGAGCTGGACTTCTTGATGACCTTGTCCAGCTTCTTCCTTTCCCTTTCAGTGATGCTGCTGCTTCAGCAGATCACACCATACAGGATTGCTGAGGCCACCACTGAGTAGAAGAGCCCCCTGCACTCCAAAATATATTAATCTACTCAGGAGGTAGAGCCCTTCAGTTTATGGTTCAGGTGAAAACCCAGGTACTTATGTTCTTCAAATGTTCTAACTACTTGGATCCAGGCAGTATCAAGGATGCTTCACTCTGGGCACAACACTAAGTCTGCCCCTAGTTGCAGCAGCAAAGAGGTAACATCAGCACACCCTTCTGCTGAAGCCAGGGCTCACCAGCCCAGTGGAATACCCATGGATCATTGAGGCTCATGAGAAAACAGGTAGTGAGGGAGGAGGAAAGAGAGAAATGAACAGTGGCAAGACATGAAGAGATAGTCGGGGAAGCCACCCACGTTGTGAAAAACAGGAACAGACTTTCAAAATGATCACGTTGACATATTTCAGGGCATTGTAGGCTATGTACTGCCACCTACTGGCTAGAATGGCAGTTTTATTTTGTGGATCAATGGCCTTTAATTACATTTCTGAAAGAGTTCGTTTTAAGTGAAAGTTTATATTAACACAGGCGATGAAAGGTGTGAAAAGGAAATTGGACGGCAGCAATTACAGCACAGTATTTGAAAGTTACTTTGGTTGTTATCAACAAATTACAGTAGTTTCGGACGAGATATTATCTTGGACCATCTATGTCTCAGTATTATTTCACTGATTCTTGAGAGTCGGGACAAAACACTTTAGGAAATTAATTTGTATTTTATTTACACCTTATTGATTATAATTATATATTAATGTAGATAAAGATCTGTACTATTTAACCATGTAAAGGTGCAGGCTGGAGTTAAAAAAAAACTTTTTAACAAATCCCCTTGTTTACCTTAAAAACTTGATATGTGTGAACTCAGTCAGACACACTAAATCTATATAGTTATATAATAGCCAAACAAGTAACTTAAGTTCAGATGTGTTGCTGATGACAATAAAAATAACATGGGCCAACCACTGGTCATAAAATTAAACAAATATCCCCCCAAAAATGAATTATGCTAAACCACAACATCAGTATTCACATATCCTTTAGATCTAACTTTATGAGAATGTAAATCATTATTTAAAAAAATATATATATAAATAACACTTTTCTATGCGGAACATGTTCAGTCAGTTTTTATTTTTTATAGCGTGGGCTTCCGTCGACCTTAACGTAAACCAGCAGGATGATAATTATATTTACTTCTTCTTGCCTCTCTCAAACAAAATTTTTACATATATGTATTGTACTGTTTGTATATTAATGGTATTATACTGAAATAATTGTATATTTTTTTAATGGTAAAATAAGTGATTTGTTGCCGCAAGACCTTACCCTTTGACCTAAACCAGTTGCCAAGATGGCGGCGCACATAAGAATGCTGAAGTGCCGGAGTATTCCATTCATAAACGTCAGTTTAAGCCATTTATTACAATTAAGAGGATTTATACCAAGGTCATACTCTTGGAATACAAATGATTTCACATCTAGAAAAGTGCGCCAAACATTTCTCGATTTTTTCGAGGTACATCACCAGCACAAGTGCGTGCCATCCTCACCAGTTCGCCCAAGGGGCGACCCAAGTCTTCAATTCGTGAACGCAGGCATGAACCAGGTAACACAATTAAAAAGTATATAATATTATAATCTTATGTAACATTATATTATATAATGTTATGTCATATTGCAACCGTAGTATGTACACGCCAAAGTTGAAATGCACATTTTGAAGCCTGTAGAATAGCTTATAATACTTGTGGAGAAAGCAGTAAAGTCAGACATAATTTAATTTCTGTCATTTATCTAATCGACCTGTAATGAGTCTACGTAAAATCCAATGTAATGACATGACATGTTGTTAACCTTGGTCAGGGGAAAGTTATTTAATTATTTTAATCACAGAGACCTTCTTGGAAGATAACTAGGTTTTCATGATTTCCCCCTCTTTTAGTTTAAACCCATATTCTTGGGAACAGTGGACCCTCGCAGTGAAATGGCTTCTTACCGTCGTGTAGTGAACAGTCAGAAGTGTGTCCGCGCTGGGGGGAAACACAATGACCTGGAGGACGTCGGCCGAGACGTCTACCATCACACGTTTTTTGAAATGCTTGGAAACTGGTCCTTCGGGGATTATTTCAAGGTGTGAAAGTGTGCTTACCTTATTTGGAGCTTCCATGGACATCTGATAGTCCATGTTCTAGTCAGCCAGCAGACACTAGAGTATATAGACCAAAGGTTAGATCACAGGTGTCAAGATCCAGTCCTTGAGGGCTGCTCTCCTGAAGGTTTTAGATGTTTCCCTGCTCCAGCATGTGTAACTGATGTGAATCGTTTAAACTCACTATAACTGTAGTCCACCTGAGCCAGCAAAGAGCTCGATGTTTATTGGCCTGGCTGGCTAGTGACGTTCCTGTGAGATATTGAGTGCTGTTACACCTGCATACTGGTCCATGCTGTTACACCTGCATACTGGTCCATACTGTTACACCTGCATACTGATCCATACTGTTACATCTGCATACTGGTCCATACTGTTACACCTGCATACTGGTCCGTACTGTTACACCTGCATACTGATCCATACTGTTACACCTGCATACTGATCCATACTGTTACATCTGCATACTGGTCCATACTGTTACACCTGCATACTGGTCCATACTGTTACACCTGCATACTGGTCCATACTGTTACACCTGCATACTGATCCATACTGTTACACCTGCATACTGGTATACCTGCATACTTATCCATACAATCTTAACCCTAAATACACCACCAGTCAACAGTTTGGACACATTGTCCCATTCATTTGAAAGGGAGAGTGTATCCAACTTTTGAATGGCAGTGTACCTTTAGTTGTGAGTGTGTGAGTATTTTTATTCCACTTTATAATTGAGAGGAAGAAGTTTCAGTTCAGATGTTGAGATCAACACTGCTGTTTGTCACCCTGAAGGATGAAGCTTGTGTCATGGCCTGGCGTCTGCTCACAGAGGGGTATGGGATACCTCCAGAGCGTCTCTATGTCTCCTACTTTGCTGGCGATACCAACTCAGGGTTACCTGCTGATGAGGAGACCCGACACACCTGGCTGAGCATCGGGTAGGTGTCCTTTATCTGGTCCCACTACTGGGTTATCTGGCCCAGCTTGGACAGAAGGATTTGTTCCTCTAGGACAGTGGTGTCAAAGAGGGTGCAGGTTTTCATGTCAATCAGGCCACTACGCCATCAGATTTCACTAACAAGTTTCTCCACTTAGTGAAATCAAACTAGTTATTGAAATCAGCTGATGTCGTGGCTTGGTTGACACGAAAACCTGCACCCTCTTGGCCCGCGATGGCACAAGTTTGACACCTGTGCTCTAGGAACTCTTCACTCTTATGGAATGGTACAAGGAAATCAGGGTGAACTGTGGATTTGATTTACGGAACTGGATATAACCCATGTTAGACACTGCATGGCTTCTGAGCAAGATTTGCAACTACACAGGCTAGGTGTGTGCTGGAAGGGTCTTGTATATACAGACACAACAAGGTTTTGTTGTTATAGGCTTAAGTAAATGGAACTGACACTGCTTAAAACCACTTATAACATACAGGGTGAAAGCCTGTCTCTGGCAGGGAAACAGATGGAACAACTTGACGTCAGTCTTTTGTCGTATGTTAAGTTGTGTGTATCTAAAATAAACAAGTCATACTTTGTGGTACCAAAACCTGTTGTGTTTGTTTGACAGGGTACCTCAGGATCACCTCTTGCCTTTTGGGATGAAGGACAACTTTTGGGAAATGGGAGAGATGGGCCCCTGTGGTCCCTGCACAGAAATCCACTATGACCATGTTGGTGGGCGTAACGCTGCCTCTCTGGTCAACACGGACAGTCCAGACGTGGTCGAAATCTGGAACCTGGTGTTCATGCAGTACAACAGGTGATGCCAGATGCCATTACCACTTCTATATGTAAAATTAAGCCAGTGCTAATGGGTTTTAGAGTAGCCGAGAGTAAAATACTGATCAATATTTCAAAAGAAAACTTGAATGTTCCTGGTTGTGTGAATTATTGTGCTGAGTGGATGTACAGCGTGATATAAACGGATGAATGCAATTAACACGGTTAATAAGCATTTTCCAGACCAAATCCTTTAGTAAAAAAACTGCCCAAATTCATACATTGAATTTTTATGTAGTAAATGCACATGGTATATGTGGATTGCCAGGGCCGTACAGGCCTAAATGTAACTCTGAGCCGTGCCATGTTCCAGAGAGGCAGACCGCAGTTTGCGGCTGCTCCCTCGCTTCAGCGTGGACACGGGGATGGGACTGGAGAGACTGCTGGCTGTTCTTCAGGGGAAACGCTCCAACTACGACACTGATCTCTTCAGCCCTCTGCTCTCCCACATCCACCAGGTTGGCTTACAATACTTCTCAAACCTTTCTCCTCTCAGACAATTTATTTTCCTTCATCATTTCCTTCATTTCAGATAATTGATATATAAGTTCACTGTGGTCTCCCAGTGTTGTGTTTTTGACTGTTTCTGTCTGTGATGTGCTCAGTGCTCTAAGTGCCCTGAGTACAGGGGAAGAGTTGGCGTGGCAGATGAGGGGACACTGGACATGGCTTATCGTGTGGTTGCAGATCACATCCGAACCCTCTCAGTCTGTATTGCAGATGGTGTCTACCCAGGCATGACTGGGGCGGAGTACGTACACTGCTGATTCTGCTCTCATGTTCTAGTACATTCTTCTTTCATGTTCTAACACAATCCGCTCTCCTGTTACATTCTGCTCACATGTTCTAGTACATTATTTTCTCATGTTCTAGTACATTCTGCTCTCACGTTCTAGCACAGTGTTCCTCAATCCTGGTCCTCGAGGGCCGCAGTCCTGAAGGTTTTAGATGTTTCCCTGCTCCAGCACACCTTATTCTAATGATGAGGCTTCCACAGAGCTTGATAACGACCCAGTCATTTGAATCAGGTGTGCTGGAGCAGGGAAACATCTAAAACCTTCAGGACTGTGGCTCTCGAGAACCAGGATTAAGGACCACTCTTCTAGTACATTCTGCTCTCACGTTCTAGTACATTCTGCTCTCACTTTCTAGTACATTCGGCTCTCACATTCCAGTACATTCTGCTCTCACGTTCTAGTACATTCTGCTCTCACATTCCAGTACATTCTGCTCTCACGTTCCAGTACATTCTGCTCTCACGTTCTAGTACATTCTGCTCTCACGTTTTCTCAATTTTCCTGTTGCTGATTTGGGTTGTGTTTGTGTGTTGACTGCAGGTTGTTGATATTAGTGGTGTGTGTTGACTGCAGGATGGTGATTAGAGTGGTGTGTGTGTTGACTGCAGGTTGGTGATTTAAGTGGTGTGTGTGTGTGTTGACTGCAGGTTTCTGATTTGAGTGGTGTTTGTGTGTTAACTGCAGGTTGGTGCTGCGTCGCATCCTCAGGCGAGCAGTGAGGTACAGTGCAGAGATCCTGCAGGCTCCGGAGGGATCACTGGCAGGCCTGGTCCCCACTGTGGTCCACATCCTGGTGAGATCAGGGGCCTACTAACCGGCTCACCATCACAGAAAACTAGAGGGGGGTCATGGCGCAGTGGGTTAGGGCTAGTAACCAGAAGGTCTCCGGTTCGAACTCCGGCTGTGGCAACATAACCTTGTGTCCCTGGGCAAGGTATTTCGTACCTCAGGGGGAATGTCCCTGTAATTGCTATAAGTCGCTCTGGATAAGAGCAGGAGCTGGATAAGCGCAGGGAGGGTGGCTCGCGGTTAAGGCGTTGGGCTCACGATTTGAAGGGTGTAAATTTGATTACCGGCTTTGGCTACATGATCTTGTGTCCTTGGGCAAGGCACTTCACCCTTCTTGCCTCAGGGGGGAATGTCCCTGTTCTTGCTGTGAGTTGCTCTGGATAAGAGCGTCTGTTAAATTACTAAATGTAAATGTAATGTCTGCTAAATGACTAAATGTAAACTAACCAGCTCATCAAACTAGCGACAATAGGTAGATTTAAAAACGATAATCTTCTCAGATTTATTGGCCATGTAAGTTGCACAAACATGGACTTTACTGTGCAAGGTGGTATGTACACAGTAGTGCAAAAACATCAAAAAGAAAGGAAAGAAGCTGATCTTATGGCAAGAGGGTGCTTTCACACCTTAAAATACCTCGCAATTGTGGGTGTATCTGCTATATGATAATCAGACCCTAATTTTAGAAGAGCGTTCACTTCATTATTCACCCACGTTTTCCCTCAACTCATTTAGCTGCTAATGAGTGGCACAGCTGTCTCTGCCTAGTGTAATTATCCTTTTTCAACCCACAATACTACATTTAGGTTTTCTGTCTGGAATAGGTCATCATTAAGTCTGATTACGTTCGAGTCCCGTCTTTTGAGGGGGACCATGGTTCAGTTGTTTCGGTCTGCACCAGAGTACAAATGTGTGTTCTCACCTCTCCAAATTAACTAGACTTTCAAAGTAAATTAACCATGGTCTGATTGAAACGGACCAAACATGTCAGTTGTGAAAGCACCCAAAAATAGACATTTGTAGTTGCTAATTAGTCTTTACATCTTGTCCCACCTGGTTCCATTCTAGTGGAATGTCTTCCTGTCCTTCACAGGGTGACTCTTATCCTGAGCTTCAGAAAGAGGCTAGCCGGGTAAGTTCATGTCATGGCAGAACAGGAGTATTTGGACCAGAGGGCCAAAAAGCCATAGTTATTCATTGTTTGCCGGGCTAAGTACAGTTTATGAATGCAACAGGACAACAAAGAAAAATGTAAGTAGTTTCAGTGTTACTGTCTTTATGTATATACATTATATATACATGCTCACATAGTGTAGTATGTATGAGAATACACTATAAGTGGCATATACAAATACAGTTTATATGTCATTGTTTTATTTTGTATTAATTGATGTGAAGCTGATAATACATCATCTGGTTATCCATTGGAACAGATAATGGATATAATTAACGAGAATGAATCCCAGTTCCTGTCATCTCTGAAGCAAGGGTGCAGGGTGATTGACAGGACCCTTCAGAAGAAAGAGACAAGCCAGAAGTTTTTTCCAGGTCAGTTTGTCTTCATGTCCTGTCATCTTCCCCATCTGGACTAGAACCATACAGTCAGGAAAAAAAGTACTTGAACACCCTGCTATTTTGCAAGTTCTCCCACTTGGAAGTCATGGAGGGGTCTGAAATTGTCATCATAGAAAGTGGGAGAACTTGCAGAATAGCAGGGTGTTCAAGTACTCTTTTCCCTAACTGTGTCTGTACTAAACAAACAATGACAGTAGAAGTCATATTGACAGTGGCAGACTTGGAGTCAAAAGAGTCTATGAATTAAACACCGTAGACATCATGAGGGCACCTGCCCACAGATAATTCCTATTATCCAGACATTTGGACGGCATCATTCATATGCTCTACACTCTACAGCAGTGGTTCTCAACCTCTTTTAGGCCAGTGCCCCCCTCTCCATTTTCCAGGTCCGACCGCCGCCGCCCCCCCCCCATAACAACTTTTTCTTCTAACAATATATACAATTATTATTATAAATACATTTGAAAACAAACTTATGTGTTTCATTCTTATGTATTATGTACACAAGTATAATATTAAAAAATCACAGCACTAAAACAATACAACACACAATATACATTGTAGTATGTATAAAATGTAATACAAAAAGCAGTCTTTTTATTTATCACATTTTATTTATGAGTCTGAGAATGGTGTTTTGGCCCGCGCCAAAATCCAAGCCATCTCAAAAGATGCCTCTGTTTAACGCTCTGCAGTGGAGGTTGTCCACTGGCTTGCTCCATCCTATGTCGGTCGTCAATCCTCGCTTGGTGCGTAACAGCCGCGGGTTGGCAGGCTGGCCGTATTCACGTGAGACCGCAGAAATTACTTAATTTATAGTTATTACTTCTTAAGTATTATGCAGATTTTTGCGCTTGTGTTCTGCATGTTTATGTAGCACATTTGAAAAAAATGATTGGCTGTGTTACCATATTGTTATAAGCTAGTATGTCAGTGCGAGCCACCAATTAAAGCTTGACGAGCCGCATGCTAAAAAAAAAAAAAAAAAGTTTGCACAAAACTTGTAATCAACAATCGGCATTTGTTTATTGTTGTCGTTCATTTACACCGCTATGCGCAGAGAGCGCGACAGTGCGGGAGAGAGAAAAAAGAAAAAGTGCGTGTGTGCCTGAGCGAGAGGCCAAGGTCTGCGGTCTTGGCCATTAGTTCATCTACTTATTTTTGTGTAGGTTGTTAAATTAACTTAAATATATTACCCATACAAGTAGTTATGTCTTGTTGTATTAATTTGTCCTGTTATTGACGTGCCTAATGCGCAACCGGGAAACTCGAATATATTAGAATACATGTGTGAGGAGTATTCGAATATTCAAACGTAATTTTTGAGCAGTTTTGACAGCCCTAGTCACTATACTGTAATCTGGGCCTTCTATTCCCCAGCACATGTGACCTGGTCACTATACTGTAATCTGGGCCTTCTATTCCCCAGCACGAGGCCTGATCACTACACTGTAATCTGGGCCTTCTATTCCCCATCATGAGGCCTGATCACTACACTGTAATCTGGGCCTTCTATTCCCCAGCACATGAAGCCTGATCACTATACTGTAATCTGGGTTTTCTATTTCCCAGCACATGAGGCCTGATCACTACACTGTAATCTGGGTTTTCTATTCCCCATCATATGAGGCCTGGTCACTATACAGTAATCCCTCGTTTTTCACGGGGGTTACGTTCCAAAAAGCACCCGTGATAAGTGAAATCCGTGAAGTAGAACAATTATGATACTGTACATTTAAATTAAAGATTCATGCATTCCGTAATGCCGACCTACAGCCGCACAGCTTTTACCCTCCTTTAGCATGTCCAGAAGTTTAATCTTTTCTGCGACTGTTAACATCTTCCTCTGCCTTTTGGGCCCGACCGCAGGTGCCTTTGTCGGTGCAGAAAGTTTTGTCGACATTATTGGTTAAGAGAATTTGCTTGTACAAGAGACATTTACGTGTATTTTATTTGGCTATCTGTTTTGCACGTGTACAGTGCATACAGTATTACAGTAAACCGCAACGTTATTGACGCACAGGTAGAGAAGAAGCAGAGAGACTGTTCAGCCAATCTGAATGCAGAACACAATGATAAAAACATGAAGTAGCGAAACCGTGAAAAGTGAACCGTGATATAGCGAGGGATTACTGTACTGTAATCTGGGCCTTCTATTCCCCAGCACATAAAGCCTGGTCACTACACTGTAATCTGGGTTTTCTATTCCCCATCATATGAGGCCTGATCACTAAACCATAATATGGGCCTTCTATTCCCCAGCACATGTGGCCTGGTCACTACACCGTAATCTGGGTTTTCCCATCGATCTCATCAAGCTAATACTGGAGGAGAGAGGTGTAACTCTTGACGAGAAACAGATGGACGAGTTGGCGGCGGACAACGAAAAGGTATGTATGGATACTGTTGCGGATTCAAAACTGTGATATGGGAACCAAGTAGTAAACCATGTAACATGATGCATTCACAATGAACAGACGCACAGATACAAATAAAATCTTTCGTGAGAATAGATTTTATTTATATTTATATATTTACCGATTAGTAGAGAATTACAGTAGTCACGCTTTGAGAGGACAAGAGCTTGGACTAGCAGCTGGATGGAATGTTCAGACAGGTATATTCAGATTTTCCAGATGTTATAGAGCAGGGGTGTCCAAACTATGGCCCGCAGGCAAACTGTGGCCCATGGTCCATTTTTTATTGGCCCGCAGCAAGTTTTAAAAATATAATTGAATAGGGCCCTCACATGAAACTTGCACTGGACTGTGTTGTAATTCTTAGTTTCAACACTAGGTGGAGTCAGTCGTAACAAGGCAGGTGCAACAAACAGTGGTGCAAAAATCACAGTAGTAAGTTTTTAAAGTGTTGTGTTCTAAAGTGGCAGAGTTCAGTGAGATTCTGGAAGGGGGTGTGGGGTGTTGGTGGATGTGTCATACTGAGTCCTTGGCCCTGTTGAAGAGGGCAATAGCAGAGGGGTAGAAGCTATTCCTGTGGCGAGAGGATGATGTAGTGAACAGGGATACTGAGGAAGCACATGGTGGCTGTGAGTATAGTCTCGATGGCTCAACTTGTTCCACTTGGCTAAAAAAATGTTTACATCGCTGTCTAATACGCTATAACGAGTTCCTTTACAAAGCACTTTCAGCAACTTTTACTAGCTTTGACCTCCTGTTCTAGTTTCGCTGTATTTAAGGAAAACAGAAACCAGGAGCCAGCCAATCCAACACAAGTCTATCTCAATGGTCTTATTTTCTTATTTACATTTACATTTATTCATTTAGCAGACGCTTTTATCCAAAGCGACTTACAAGAGAGAGCTTTTACAAAGAGCATCAGTCATTGAGCATAGCAACATGATAGACCCCGAACACAGTCGGTTTTTTAGATAGTGAATCATACATCATGAGAACCAATAAGTGCCAAGGGAAGAACTATAAACTTTAAATAGGTGAGTTTTAAGCCTTCTATTGAAGGTGAGAAGGCAGTCTGTGCTTCTGATGGAGGTGGGGAGTTGATTCCACCATTGGGGAGCCAGGCAGTGGAAGAGTTTGTGTTGCGCTCGGGCGCTCTTGAGGGGAGGTACCACTAGACGGTTGTCATGTTACATGTAATCATTAATCAGATGCTCTTATCCTGAGCGACTTACAGCAAGTACAGGGACATTCTTCCTAAAGCAAGTAGGATGAAGTGCCTTGCCCAAGGACACAATGCCATGTAGCCACCGCCAGGAATCCAACTTACAATCACAAACCTAACACCTTAATCGCTGAGCCAACCGACTCGTCCTTAAAAGGACAAACTTTTAATACTAGTGCTGAAGACACAATACTGATTTATAGATGAAGAATTAGAATACCAGTCCCATCTTTTTATTGTCCTTTTTAGCAATTTTATATAAGAAATTCCCATTGTCTATAACATCCTTGTTGTCATGAGTAAGTGTCAAGTGTGATGTTTTGTGTGCAGTTGACATGTCAAAGCCAGGCCTCTGGTGAGGAGGCTCGCCTGGACCTCCACAGTCTGGCTGAACTGCAGAGCCAAGGAGTCCCTCACACAGACGACTCACCCAAATACAACTACAGCCTCGGCCACCACGGCAAATACGGTAGCAATGCATGTCCAGCCTGGGCTTTAATACATGTGACACTGTCATTTTATGTATCATGGAATGACTGTGGGTGTATAACTGTGTGTTTGATTATGGTACTGTCTTGGGTATATTTATTTATATTTATTTTAGCACCTCATTTCATTTTAATTAAGTCAATGAATGATGCACTGACAAGAAGCACTTTTCATTTTGTTGTACCTGTGACAATGACAAAAAATATATATTTTATTCTAGAAGCTTCTCACCATATCTAAAATGCAACACATTCTTATGTGTCTGTAAAAAAAAAAAAGCTTATGTTCGTGCTGCGTTAAGATATTTGATATATGATGACCCCAAACACACTTGAGTAGGAGAAATGTGTAGCTGCAGTAATGAGTGCTGACAGCAGTACCAACTAATCCTTTCCTCTGTCCCAGTCTTCCATCCATGCATAGCCACCGTGCAGGCGCTCTACTGGGGGCAGGCTCTGGTGTCTGAGGTGGGCCAAGGGCAGCGCTGTGCCGTGCTGCTGGACCGCACGTGTTTCTACGCTGAGCAGGGAGGTCAGTCACATGACCACGGCTACTTCATCAGGGAAGGACTGCAGGTCAGTTCAACACAACACACTCAACAAAATCCGGTAGAAGTGTGAAAGCGTGAGCTAGTGAGAAGAAGTAGCAGTGTGCGTTCTTTCCCTACCCAGGACGTCTTGTACCCTGTGGAGTCGGTGCAGCTGGCTGGGGGGTATGTCCTCCATCAAGTCACCACTGCAGAAGTTCTCAGGAAAGGAGACCAAGTTCAGCTCTATGTTGATGAGGTACACTTAAAACATTATAAATATATGTTGTTAGAGCTATATTTGCTTTGTATGTGTTTTAATCAATTAGTTTAAATGTTTTTGTGTATATACTGTATGTTACGAACATTAGGAACAATTAGGAACATAAAAATATATGTATAGAAAGATAATCACTATAATTCTGATTGAATGATGCGATTTGACTGCTCACAGGTTGATTGCTTTAAAAGTGTTCTTTGTCTATCTTTAATGTTTTGGCAATAAAAGTATTATTTTCCAGTATACCATAGAAATGTCTGAAAGAGATATCTAAAAATACTTCAACTCAAAGTTGAATGGATTCAGACTCTTTCCAATTGAAAGCATCCAGTGAGTAGCCATGTTGGTTATTGTATGTTGTGGTCTAGGCCCGCAGACTGGCCTGTATGGTGAAGCACACAGCCACACATGTGCTGAACTTTGCCCTGCGACAGCTTCTGGGTCCAGCAGTTGAGCAGAGGGGCTCTCACATATCAGCCGAGCGGCTGCGCTTTGACTTCAGCATCAAGGTACACCATGTGACCAGCTCCCTCTGTGTTGAGGTACACCATGTGATCAGCTCCCTCTGTGTTGAGGTACACCATGTGATCAGCTCCCTCAGAGTCGAGGTACATCATGTGATTAGCTCCCTCAGAGTTAAGGTACATCATGTGATCAGCTCACTGAGTCAAGGTACATCATGTGATTAGCCCCCTCAGAGTTGAGGTACATCATGTGATCAGCTCCCTCAGAGTTGAGGTACATCATGTGATCAGCTCTCTCAGAGTTGAGGTACATCATGTGATCAGCTCCCTCAGAGTCAAGGTACATCATGTGATCAGCTCACTCAGAGTCAAGGTACATCATGTGATCAGCTCACTCAGAGTCAAGGTACACCATGTGATCAGCTCACTCAGAGTCAAGGTACTTCATGTGATCAGCTCACTCATAGTTGAGGTACATCATGTGATCAGCTCACTCAGAGTCAAGGTACATCATGTGATCAGCTCACTCAGAGTCAAGGTACATCATGTGATCAGCTCACTCAGAGTCAAGGTACATCATGTGATCAGCTCACTCAGAGTCAAGGTACATCATGTGATCAGCTCACTCAGAGTCCAGACTAGGGTCTTCAGGCATTCTTTTATTATTTGATCCTCTAAAATGAAGATCTGACTTGAATGGAATTGTAAAATGTGCATACATTTCTGAAAATGTTAGATATTTTGGAGGGCAATATAATATGTGATGTGATTTGAATGAATGACACAGGTCTTGTGTTTGGCATGGTTTGATGGTGCCGTCCTCCAGGGGTCCTTGAGTATTCCGCAGCTTCAGGAAGTTGAGAGAAGCATCAGAGACATCATCATTGAGGATAACCGTGTGTACATGGAAGAGCTCCCTCTGGCCAAGGCCAAGCAGATCCCAGGGCTGAGGACAGTGGATGAGGTAACTAGATAATTCAAATTAAAATAGGACTCATCAAAGGACATCTTCGTATGACACAACTGTCACGGAAACCAAACACTGTCACAATACTTAAAATGTCACCTTCACATTATCACCCCACTGAAATAAGGGTTTCAGAGGAAGGAAATATGTATGTATCACCCTGTGTGGTATTGAAACATGCACCACCTGTCCCTAGGTGTATCCTGACCCGGTGAGAGTGGTGTCCATAGCCATGCCTGTGTCCAGCCTGCTCAGCTGTCAAACACACACGCCTACCTCAGTGGAGCTGTGCTGTGGAACGTAAGCTTTGTGCTTCAAAATCCATTCACACAGTTGTATTTGGATCTCTTTTCTTGATGACTGTGTACCACTCTGTCGCCAACCGTCTCTGGAGGAGGGGGGATCTCACCAAACTGGTCCTTCCAAGGTGTCTTCCTGTTTTGCCTGTCAGTTCTTTTGGGAGCCTTTCCCTTGTCTTTTTTAGGTGTCTAGCTGCAGTTCTGTGAGGGTATGTTAAACCCTCTATGACTTTGCATGTAAAAAGGTTTATGTAAATACAATGATTGAATGAAGTGGTTACACTGTATGATATCATAACAGTGTAGTAGTCCTTGAACAGAAGGTTTAAATGTCATCTCTCAGAACATGGTTGATACAATAATATGAGACCCTATTTCGAGTCAGGACTGTAAACAGCCTGAAGCTTTGTTCAGAGGGCTCTGCCTGTCACCATCAGCCTCTCATAGGGCCTCATCCCTTCTGGTGAAAATGTAATCTGACTGATGCAAAATTATACGGGCCGAACAGCTCTGCCGAGTACCCGGCCTTCTTTGAGTCCCTGGGTGGGGTACAGAACAGTGCACCGACTGGGAAATTGCATTGACACCTGGAGAAAGGTGATTAGGGAAGAACCCCCCCCATTGGAACCCAAGTGGTGTTTTTTTTATTGGACTTCTGTGGTAGTTACAGTTTGTCCATAACGAACACCATGTTTAAGCACAAGGGTGTCCATCAGTGCACGTTGCACCAGGACACCCTAGGCCGGAGGTCCATGATCGACCTTGTTGTCGTGTCTTCTGACCTGCGGCCCTGTCCCTGGACACCTGGGTGAAAAGAAGGGCGGAGCTGTCAACCGATTACCGCAGGTCGCTGGTGCCGGGTTGGCAACCCCAGAACCCGGTGGTGGACACCGGAAGTAAGGGATGCTGTCAAACTGAAGAAGATTAGATTAGATTAGATTCAACTTTTTCAGGAGTCCTATCGAGCCTTTTTGGCTTTTTGGTCCCTTTGTTAGGGGCCGTCCATTCCCTGTGTGCCCTGTGTTTGCATTGCCGGTAATAGGTCAGACCTGTTCCTGGTTCATGCTGGACTCCGCCAGGGTTGTCCTTTGCCTCCGGTTCTGTTCATTGTTTTTATGGACAGAATTTATAGGCGCAGCCAATGTCCGGTTCGGGGAGCACAGGATCTCATCTCTGCTGTTTGCGGATTATGTTATCCTGTTGGCTTCATCGGACCGGGGCCTGCAGCATGCTTTGGAATGGTTTGCAGCTGAGTGTGGTGGGGAGTCCTCCTCAAGTGGAGGAGTTCAAGTATTTCTTGTCTTGGACGGTACGTGAGATTAACAGGCAGATCGGTGTCTGCAGTCTGCAGTAATGCAGTCTCTGTATTGTGAAAGAAATCAGATTTTCTGTGATATTAATCACTACTGAACACACCTTCTCTGAAGACTGTTTTAACGTAATTACCGCCTGACTGTCACTATCTATGTTTATATTCTATATTCTATATCTATAAATGTCTTCTTGCCTTCAGATGAGAGAGAGAAATGATTGAGACCTAAGCCTTGTGCTGTCTTCATTTTGTTGCCAGAGGTCTGGTAATTTCTCTCCCAATCTGCAGATTCTTAGATACGTATTAAACCCAGAACTGAACTGAACTGTCTCTCCGTTTATGAAGAGACGGACAAAACAATTTCTTCATCAGTATCATCGTGGTAAAAAAGGAGCTGAGCCGCAAGGCAGAGCTCTCGATTTACCGGTCAGTCTACATTCCTACTCCCACCTATGGTCACGAGCTTTGGATAATGACCGAAAGGACAAAAAGCAGCCTCCTCTGCGGTTTCCTCTGCAGGGTGGCCAGGCACTCCCCTAGAGATAGGGTGAGGAGCTCGCTCACACGGGAGGAGCTTGGGGTTGAACCGCTGCTCCTCCACGTTGAGAGGAGCAAGCTGAGGTGGCTCGGGCATCTGTTTCGGATGCTTCCTGCCTCCTAGGCGGCCCCGGGGAAGACCCAGGACACGCTGGAGGGACTATGTCTCTCGGCTGGCCTGGGAACACCTCGGGATCCCCCTGGAGAAGCTGGTGGAGGTGTGTGCGGAGAGGGAAATCTGGGCCTCACTGCTAAAGCGGAAGAAAATGGATGGTCTCTTCTGTTCCTCCAGGCACCTGCTGAGAACGGGTGAGATCCGTGACCTGGTCATTGTGTCTGAGAAGCAAACAGTGAAAGGGATCAGTCGCATCGTGGCTGTGACCGGACATGAAGCCAAACAGGTAACAGGATCCACACATGAACCAGACTGATGAAGCCAAACAGGTAACAGGATCCACACATGAACCAGACTGATGAAGCCAAACAGGTAACAGGATCCACACATGAACCAGACTGATGAAGCCAAACAGGTAACAGGATCCATACATGAACCAGACTGCAATTTATGTAATCAAGAGCAAAAAAAACCATTCTTTTAAATGGGAAAACTATAAGAAGTCATCTTGAATTGATTTATGTAGTTTTAGACATACAACCCAATATTAAGCAAGGAGAGTGTGTGTTGAAAGCCTAGAACAGGGACAGTAAATTACCTGTGATCTGATTGACAGTTGGACTAAAAGTAGGATCTTTCTTCATGTATTTACATTCTACACGGAAAAAACAACAGGAGATGGAACAACAAGGCCTAGCCTGAACCAGACAATTAGATGTAGACCCTGAAAAAAAAGAGTCCAAGATATTTGGGGTAGGATTTAGTGTAAATTTCTGTCACTACAGATGACATGTGTAGTGGCCTGCTGGTCCCCACAGTGTTCTCCTCTCTACAGGCTAGAGAAGATGGCAACGCCCTAGCCCAGGAGGTGGACTCTTTGGCCGCACGGCTGGCTGCAGCCACTGCCCCCTCACTTCCAGAAGCCCACCGACTCTCCAAGGAAGTGGGCATGCTGACAAATGTATGTGTTTTGTTTCCCCCTTACTGAGTGAAATGTCTCTTGAAGAAATATTCAGGCCAGCTACTTCACTGTGCCTATCATAAGTACAGCGTGACATTTGAATGACCTTCTGTTCTATGATCCAGGGAGTCGTTTCCACACCTATTCCCCATTGGCAGAGGAGAGAGCTCCACAGTCAACTTAAAGGTTTACAAAGGTCCACTAACACAACCATAAGGAAACTAGAGACCAAAGAGGTAACTTAACAAGTGAACAATTTACATAATATTCAAGTTTTCAACAATGCATTTTTTATAAAAATCTAGTTTGTGTGTTGTTTTTATTTACATGTATTCATTTTAGCAGACGCTTTTTTTTATCCAAAGCGATAATGCAATGATCCAAAGCGACATGCAATGATGCATTTATTAGAATGCATCATTGCATGAGTAAAGATAGTGCATTGTTATGGCCCTAATACTTTGTTGTGTTTGCCTGAGCTGCAGGCTGCAGCTAATGCACAGGTCCTTCTCCAGAGGAACAGAACCAAGAGCCTGGTTGTGGATATCATAGACACAGACTCCATATCGGTAAGGCCTACTGAGCCTGGTTGTGGATATTTTTTGCTTGGTAATTGCTTTTGACATGCACTTCTCTCTGTGAAGGTGGTGATGAAGACAGTCAACCAGTACAGTGACAAAGCCCCCGGAAGTCTAATCATGCTCCTTTCTCACCAAACACAATCTGGGAAAGTGCTGTGTGCTTGCCAAGTGCCAAAGGTCAACTTTTTAATTATACACATGTCTAATAAGTAATCTGAAGACAGTTGAATTATTTCAAGTGGTCTGTCAAACCCCTCAACCTTTTCTATTGTATTCTGTAAAGATCTACCACACAAACCATGTTTAGACAAGCTCTGTCAGATGTACTGTCACTCATCATTGATTGTTGCCCTGACTTCCCACAGGGTTGTAGTTCCTTGTCTGCTGATGACTGGGCCGTGGCAGTGTGTGCTTATCTAGGAGGGAACGCTAGTGGTTCTGTCACTGTGGCTAAAGGCACTGGGAAGACCAGCGACATCACAGAGGCCTGCTGGTGGGCAGAGAAGTATGCACGGGACAAAGGCTGCAATGGACTCTGAACCAGAGCCTTTACTGGCTTGGGAATGCATATTATTGCTTAGTACTTAAAGTACTATGAATCTGCAGTTTGTTTTCTATTGTAAAAAGAAACATGGACAATGTACCAATGATATTAGAAGAATATTTTGGAATCATATTTATTAAAGTTTTTGGACTGGAGAGAGCTTTCTCCTTTAACCAAGTGAAGTCTCATGGTGTCAAAAGAACCAGATGTAATGACATCACTTTCCTATTACCTTATGTCACAAAGGTGTCTTGAGAGTTGGTATCCATAGCAACATGTGCATAAAATGGCACATGATGATGCCATCAGAAAGTGTAGAGAATGCATTTAGAAGTAGTATACTGTTTCACAAGCGTAACCATGGGAATTTGAGTTTTAGCCAATAGCCAGTGTCACTATATCAGCACACAGAGGTGTTAGAGCAGCTCCTGGGTCGCTTTGTTCGTTGACGACAGACAAGTTAGAGATTTTATACATTTGACCTAAGATGGTCTCTCCCACCTTGGCCATGATGACATACTAGTACATTCTAGTACACTCTGTACACCCTGATTAACTTTTAACAGCATACCAGGCCTAGCCTGATATGTAAAAGTCAGGATAGATATTTTAAAAGCTATAAGCTTCAGCCTATTCTTGTTTTGTTTGTGTTTATGAATGTAAATAATTGGAATATGTAAACCAAAAATAAATGGAAATATAGCTGCAAGCAGCGATAGTGGATTCCTCCTGAAACAATTTATGAAATTGATATGTAATTCAAAATGCAATCTGCATGTTTGGTGTGAATACATCCAAGACTGTAGTGCCCCCTGTGCTGTAATGGACAAAGGATTGTGAACATCAAAAATCCTATTGATAACTTTTGTAAGGGTTGATCATCTGACGATGACAATTGCCAATCCTGGGGAAGATTGGACAAAAGTTGTAGAAGTAGTAGCGAATATTCTTTTTTCCTAAAGCTATATTGTACAGAAAAATCTAAGGGCTTGCCATTATGAGTTGTTGAGACTTTATTCTTCATCGTGACAAATGAGGAATCTGTAATGAATTTCAGGACGCTACAACAAAAGGGATACAAATGGATCTCACATGGATGAAATTGGGTGTGGTAGTGCTGTTACACCATGCCAAAAATCTCAACTTTTTACTCTTTTGGTCTAAGGGCTGCCATTTACTTCCACTTTACAATAATAATTTAATTGTCTTGTAATGCAAAGTGCACCCTGCAAGTTTGTTGTGACTATGTCAAAGATTTGCTGAGATCTGTCATGATCCATCCAGCAGCCAATAGCAGGGTGAAGGTGGGGGCTTACTCAGCCCACTGTGTCAACAGACTCGTTGTGTGAGTTTTTTTTGAGCCACTGGGTCTGGCATGACAGAGAGAGGATTTGCAAGACAGTCTTAGCCTTTAGCCAAGCAGTCACATTTCAAATATTCATCATTAATCAAATTTCATTTCATTTCATATTGTAGTGTGTTGCATAGTCAAGTTTGGCTCTCTCTCCTGGAGCCTCCACAGATTAAAGAGGAACAGGAACTGTGGTCCAGTCAGGAGGAGCTTCAAGGACTGCAGTCTGAAACTACTGACTCCATGTTCACTTCTAACAGTGTGAAACAGGACTGGGATCAGTTTTGTTTTTTTGAATGTTCACATGTTGACCAGACTGTTAAAGTGGAGAACAGAGAAGAAGACGCTCTACCCAGCAACACAACTGAGGAACAAATCAAAGCAGGCTCTGATGGACAAGACTATGCAGCACCAGAACCAGGCAGTGACCAGCCCCTCTCTGTTGTAGCTCCAGACTGTCCTACAGCTCAGAGTTTGTAGGAGGAACATGGAGTAGTGCTTCTTGTTTAGGAACAAAACACAAAACAATGAGGCTCAGCCAAGGGAAAATAACCCACAGAAATCTCCCACAGGAAAATCAAGACATCAGTGTCAACAATGTAACAGCACTTTCGGTCAGAAAAGTAATCTTGTTGTTCATATGAGGACACACACAGGAGATAAACCATTTCAATGTCATGAATGTAACAAACGGTTTTTCTCAGAGGGGTTATTTGGTTGTTCATTTGAGGACTCACACAGGAGAGAAACCATATAAATGTCAAGAATGTAGCAAACGCTTTGCTTACAGTGGTTCTCTCGAAAAACACATGCGGACACACACAGGAGAGAAACCGTATCAATGTCAGGAATGTAGTAAAACATTTCGTGTGAAGTCACATTTGGTTGGACACATGAGAAAACACACACGAGAGAAATGTAGTAAAATATTAAGTGTGAAATCTCATTTTACTGGACAAATGAGTGTACAGAGAAACCATGTAAATGTCAGCAATAAATAAGAATACCGTCTCAAAGTGGTTCTCAGTATAATCACATGAAGGGCACTATATTGTACCCAGTGTAATTGACTTTGTACACTGATGAGTGTATCATTTACATTTTTCATCTGAAGAATAAGAAGTTGAATAAAGATTCAAAAAACAATACTTAAAGAGCAGCACTCCAACAAATATACATAATATAAATGCATTTACCAATAAAGAAAACACCCTTTGATACTTCCCTGCTCTATGACTAAGTTTAGCCTGTGTTCTAGACCTCTCTTTCACCAACCACCTCTCTTTCCAGAACTGATCCTCCCACGGTTTCTTCAGTTTTGCTGGGAGTTTATCCTTGTCGTCCTTTAAGGTTGAGGTTGGCTGAAGGCGTATGTGAAGTCTTCTGTGACATTGCTTGTATACAGAAAGGGCTATAAAAATAATGTACTGGTACATTTGATTTGAAAATATTATCATGACCATCACAACTTACTGTCAACAAAGAACAAAGAAAAGAAGCAAAACCCCTCTGGTGTGCCAGATCCAGCCCTTAAAACTCTCCACACCACACCCCAATTCCTGTAGGGAATTTACCCTGCTACTGTATATAGGTTTCAGTCATAGACCTTCCACTAACACACACACACATTTTTTGGGGTTGTTGTTGAACTATTCTTGTATATGGACACCACAGTGAAAGCAGCGATTACTCCAAACCACCATTAGAAGTGTGAACAATTTTGAATCATTGTGTTTTACAGATAACAACTGTGTTGGGGTGCATGGTGGCAGTGCGGTTAGCGCTCTCGCCCCCCAACAAAGAGATCATCAGTTCAAATCTTGGGCCTGACTCTGCATGTCCTCCTTCTGTGGGTACTCCGGTATCCTCCCACTATCCAAAGTCATGCATGTGGTAGGTTAATTGGACACTCTGGAAATGTCCCCTAGTGAATGACTATGAGATTGACTGGTTGTCTGTAACTGTTTGTGTGATAGCACTGCACCTAGCTGGCCCCAGTCCAGGGTGTACCCTGCCTAAGGCCTGAAAGTAACTGGATAGGCTCCAGTCACCTGTGACCCCTAACGTGAATAAGCAGCACCGCTAATCAGCAGTAGATAATTAATTAAAAAATGGTGTTTACTGTTTGCCGCCTTTGTTTACAATTTTGCAGCAGGTTTTAGAGTATGCAAATGTGCCAAAAGAATGTCTGATATGACAAATGGATTTAGGCTGAAACTTGGAATCAGAGAATAGGTGTTCAACCTGTGTGAAGTTGGCCCCCCGTCTTGTTCAAAATAAAAAAATAACACTGCTGTTCGTTTGTGCTAGGTTTGTGCTGGTTTGTGCCGTAAAAATTCTCGTTTGTGCAGTTAAGGGTTTTGAGTAATTCAAAATTAAATGTTCTGGCCAGTGACGTCACTCAGCCCCCCGTCAACGTCCAAATCGAGTCAAAATTATCTATATGGTTTGTGCTAGGTTTGTGCTGGTTTGTGCTGTTAAAATAAACATTTGTGCTACTATAGTTTTCAAGTTATTCTTAAAACTTTATTTTGCCCACTTGTTATGTAACCAGCCCCCCGTCCAAATCGCTTCAAAATTGTATATATGGTTTGTGCTAGGTTTGTGCTGGTTTGTGCTGTTAAAATAAATTGTTTTGCAATTATGGTTTTAGAGATATTAAAGTTTTATTTTTCACACGTGACGTCACTCAGCCCCCGTCAACCTCCAAATCGAGTCAAACTGGTCTCTATCGTTTGTGCTAGGTTTGTGCTGGTTTGTGTTGTTAAAATAAACATTTGTGCTACTATAGTTTTTAAGTTATTCTTAAAACTTTATTTTGCCCACTTGTAACCATTGGTTACTTGGTTACTTACACTATATTACCAAAAGTATTTGGTCACCCATACAAATGATCAGATGGATGGGTGACCAAATACTTTTGGTAATATAGTGTATTTATTGGGTCTATTGGGTCAAATATTGTGTAATTGCTGCAGAGTGCACCTACCTACTCCAAGATGTTCCCATGCACATCACCCTGGGAAATGAGCAGTTCCTCCTGAGGGGCATTGTTGCTTTTATTCCGGGGCCTTACAGGGAAGCTATGGGACACTATGTGGCATACTGCAGGAGGACTTTCTCAGCATGGGAGCGGTATGATGACCTGTCTAAGGGGGTTTCCACAGCACAGGAAAAACAAAACGTGCAACCTCATGTTGTGTTCTACACAAAAGAGTTGTACATTTTTATTTTCATATATTATTTGTTGCTATTTTTGCACTTTGTTGGTTCATTAATAAATGGCACACACAGTTGTGTTGTCAACATGAAAAATTGCCTCTTTACTTCTCTTATCACATACATTCAAACCTTTGGTTTTCATGCCCAGCCCAGGGTCATGTTGGATATGATTAAAGCCCCTAACTGAAAAGCACTGCAGGTGGAGTAAGAAATACATAACAAGTGGGCAACATAAAGTTTTAAGAATAACTTAAAAACTATAGTAGCACAAATGTTTATTTTAACAGCACAAACCAGCACAAACCTAGCACAAACGATAGAGACCATTTTCACTCGATTTGAAGCTTGACGGGGGGCTGAGTGACGTCACGTGTGAAAAATAAATCTTTAATATCTCTCAAACCATAATTGCAAACCAATTTATTTTAACAGCACAAACCAGCACAAACCTAGCACAAACCATATAGACCGTTTTGAAGCGATTTGCACTTTGACGGGGGGCTGGTTACATAACAAGTGGGCAAAATAAAGTTTTAAGAATAACTTGAAAACTATAGTAGCACAAATGTTTATTTTAACAGCACAAACCAGCACAAACCTAGCACAAACGATAGAGACCAGTTTCACTCGATTTGAAGGTTGACGGGGGGCTGAGTGACGTCACATGTGAAAAATTAATCTTTAATATCTCTCAAACCATAATTGCAAAACAATTTATTTTAACAGCACAAACCAGCACAAACCTAGCACTAACGATACAGACCATTTTCACTCGATTTGAAGGTTGACGGGGGGCTGAGTGACGTCACGTGTGAAAAATAAAACGGGAATATCTGTAAAACCATAATTGCAAACCAATTTATTTTAACAGCACAAACCAGCACAAACCTAGCACAAACCATATAGATAATTTTGACTCGATTTGGACGTTGACGGGGGGCTGAGTGACGTCACTGGCCAGAACATTTAATTTTGAATTACTCAAAACCCTTAACTGCACAAACGATTATTTTTACGGCACAAACCAGCACAAACCTAGCACAAACGAACAGCAGTGTTATTTTTTTATTTTGAACAAGACGGGGGGCCAACTTCACACAGGTTGGGGTTCAGTGTTTTAGCAATTGTGAAGTAAAAATCTAAAGTTACCTGGTTAACGCCAAATTTGTATTTGTAGAACTGGTTCACCTCTGTTTACCACCTGGTCAGCTCTGTTTACCACCTGGTCAGCTCTGTTTACCACCTGGTCAGCTCTGTTTACCACCTGGTCAGCTCTGTTTACCACCTGGTCAGCTCTGTTTACCTTCTGGCCCCCCCGTTTATCACCAGGTCCCAGCTGGATTTGATTCTGGATTTGATGGATTTCTAGGCACCGTTTCCTAGCATGCTTTAATAAAGGAAAGGATTTCCTAACACACTGAAGGCTTTGCTAAACTTAAACTTAAATTACATATCAGGCAGACATATAGATGACTCCAGTTTAGGCCAGTATATGTTGCCTTTACATAAAAGGCAGACACACATGTATAGATGAATCCAGATATGTACAACCAGTAAATCTCGCAGTGAACCTTGAGTCTATATTTACCAGCAGTCAATACCAGCTCAGTCCAAGTCAAAGTGAACTTTATTGTGAATCAGACAATCAGACAACTGCAACCGCTAATTACACAGACGGTCAAAATTGCGTTTCCCCCGACTCCAAATGTGCAAGTAATAAACCATTTTAACATTTGACATAGTGCAAACAGACATCAACAGGTTAAAAACAACATATTTGATAAGCACAATGAGTCCTACAGTAAAGTGCAGACATGCAGCCTCTGAAAAAAAAATCTGTTAACGGTTTATTTTACATAATTGTGGTGTTTACTAATCTCCTCTAGGTGGTAGTCTTTGCCTAAAATGATCTTGTCTTTGATCTTGATTATTTTAGTTTTTGCCTCTTGCTGGAACGCTTTACTGTATGAGTCTATATGAGTCATATGTTTTGTTGCTCAATTTGATGATTTGTCATTACATTTTTCTTTTAGAAAAAACACGTTTTATTTTTGCAGAAATTATACTTTTGAGGTTCGCAGAAAACTGTCAGAGAAAATAACAATGAAAATAGAAACACAAAGACTGTACTTTTATATAAAATACACTAGTGTGTTGCGCTAATCTGAAAGTGTATTAATATGATGCAAGTGTGTAATCAGAATCAGAATCAGAATCAGAATGGGGGTTTATTCGCTATGCAAGGGTTAACAAACATAGAATTCACTTTGGCAGGAATGAGCAAACATAGAACATATATGTGGCATACCAATAAAGTAAAAATACAAATGAATACAATGTAAAAAACACTATAAATATGATACATATAAACAAATAATGCAAATGATACAAATAATACAAATGATGCAGTAGTACAAATGATACAGGTAACATGGAAGTACAAATAACATAGGTACAGAGTGGAATGGGTATATATGTATGAGACCATGTATGTATGTATGTATTTATGTTTATGTATGTATATATATATATATATATATATATATATATGTACCATTTTGTCCTGGTATTTTGACTACATTTGTTTTGATAGAGAGTTTTAATTTAACATACACTATCAGTCAAAGGTTTCGACACACCCTCCCATTTAAATTAATTGGACGATCTGTCCAAACATTTGACTGATAGTGTAGATGTGATTTAGATTAGATTAGATTCAACTTTATTGTCATTACACAGGTACAAGTACAGGGTAACGAAATACAGTTAGCATCCAACCAGAAGCGCAAAACAGTTAATCCAACAGAATATAATAAATATGGGTATACTCAGAATATACATAGTATGAACAGTATAATCAGAATATACAGGGTATGTACATAAACTGTATGGTACAATATACTACAGTATTAAACAGAAATTAAACAGATATTACCAGGTTGCATGTATGTACAGTTAGTGCAAATGATGCAATGAGCAGATGTGCAAAATGAACAAAATGTACAGGTGGTGCAGTAACAGATGTGCAGATGTGCAAAGTGGATGTGCAAAATGGACAGATAGTGCAATACGCAAAATGTACAAACAGAATGTGCAAATATAGGGTGGCAGGGGTTCTACAGGGGGTGGGGGTTGTATAGGGGGGCGGGGGTCTAGTGGAGTTCAGGAGTGTCACAGTTCTGGGGAAGAAGCTGTTCCTCAGTCTGCTGGTTCTACACCGGAGACTCCTGAGGCGCCTGCCGGATGGCAGGAGGGCAAACAGTTTATGGGCGGGGTGTGAGGAATCTCTTCGGATGCTGTGAGCTCTACGTAGACAGCGCTTCCTCTGGATGTCCTCAATGGACGGAAGAATAGTCCCAGTGATGCGTTGGGCGGTTTTCACCACCCGCTGCAGTGCCTTGCGCTCAGCGACGGTGCAGTTCCCGTACCACACTGTAACACAGTTTGTCAGGATGCACTTGATCGCACAGCGGTAGAAGTTCACCATGACAGCTGAGGACAAGTGGTGTTTCCTCAGTGTTCTCAAGAAAAAGAGACGCTGGTGAGCCTTCTTGATCAGGCCGGAGGTGTTTGTAATCCGGGACAGGTCATCCGAGATGTGGATCCCCAGGAACTTGTAGCTGGAGACACGCTCAACAGCCATCCCGTTGATTTGAATGGGGTCGTGCGTGTCTCCCCTCCACAATGTCCACGATGAGCTCCTTTGTCTTTGTGGCGTTAAGGAGCAGGTTATTGTCGCCACACCACGTGGCCAGGTGTTGCACTTACTCTCTGTAGGCTGTCTCATCGTTGTTAGTGATGAGGCCGATCCCCTTGGTGTCATCAGCAAACTTGATGATGGAGTTGGATCCATGCATTGGCTTGCAGTCATGGGTGAAGAGAGAGTAGAGGAACGGGCTGAGCACACATCCCTGTGGTACACCTGTGTTGAGTGTGATGGTGGAGGAGCGGGAGTGGGCTGACCTAACATGCTGTGGTCGGTTGGTCAGAAAGACCATAATCCAGTGGCAGAGGGAGGTGTTGATGCCCAGCTCTCCAAGTTTGGTGATCAGCTTGGAGGGGATGACAGTGTTGAAAGCAGAGCTGAAGTCTACAAATATCATACGGGCACAAGTGTTATTATTGTCTAGGTGTGTAAGCACAGAGTGCAGCGCTGAGGAAACTGCATCGTCTGTGCTCCTATTGCTGCGGTAGGCAAACTGGTGAGGGTCAAGTGTGGTAGGAAGGTTGTTCTTCAATGGTTTGTTTCCCAGTGTTTTGTGTGCCTGTGTGTAAAGTTTGCAAAAAGTGTTCAAGCAAAAGGCAAAAACTGTAATTAGTCTTCCTGGAATCCTGTCAAACAATGATTTTTTATGGTTGGACATTTCTGTTGAGTTATGAATGGTCTCATTTACTTTCATAGTAGTTGCAGTTATATTGATATTGACTATTGTTGGTGTCACAGTCAAAAATAGGTGAACAATTATAGCGAAAAATAAGAAATATAAAACAATGGTCATCAACTGTTGGCTTAACATATTTTACAGTAAGTGATACAATGGGTTTGATGTTGATCAATGGGTGATTTCTTTATAGATATATTTAAGGACTTTCACACAAGAAACACACACTAGCTTCAAATGTTTGCCCTCTTCGACCAGAACTATTGCCGCACTAGCATATAGTAAACAATAAAATACCAAAATACACATACATAAATTACATATGGTGTGTGCACATGAAAGTATATTTTAATGCACACTGCACATATGTAACAATACACTAAATTAATTCTCAAGAGTCTTCTTAAGGAATTCCCCCTAGGTGCCTGAAACGCCATGACTGCATTTTTACCACAAGCAAAAACAAATGAAGACCAGAAACATGGACTGGAACCATGTACAATAGATAATTGTTGACTAATTTCACAAAACTGTAATTAGCAGAAAAGTAGATTGAACAGTAAAATGTAGACTAAAGAAAAAGAGAGAACCTTAATTAAATAAACTCTTTGTATAGCCTGTAACCTGATTCTGATTGTTGTCAAATAACTGCTCTCAATTCCTCTGATATGTGAAAGCGTATGTTGAGACCAAGGAAATAACATGTGTATGCAGATTAAAAATCCCCCTGGGAAATTATGTATTTTCAGTATAATATGAAGCAACTGGACTTTAGATGACATTAGATCATTGGTCAAGTAGCTAAAGCTCAAGCAGAGTTTCTGTTAGAGACAGAAGTCAGTTGAAGCTGCTCTCACAGGTTTTATTGGCAGGGAACTTCTCTTTTCATTGTGACATTGTGAATTGCTGGGGCTTTGTCCATTGTTCCTTCCTGGCAGATATTAGCTTCTTTTCAACCACAGGGTCGGGGGCAAGGCTGATAATGGAATAGAGGACCTTGACTCATGATTTGGATCCCTGGACATCCATTTAAATACCATAGGGAAGGAATGACAACCTTTAGAGATAGCTAGCAGGGATGGAATTGCTGTGCAATTTGTCTAAGGGAATGGGAGCCTGTTGATATTTCCAGGAAGGCTCAAGGAATTTCAGTGGTTGTGTAACTATATTTTTTGTGTCGTCTCACTGGGATTCGGCACTTAGATGCAACTAACTAAGATGGAGTCACATAGGCTGAAAGTAAAGGATAATTATCCCAGGGTTCTAATAAATGTAATGGACAGAGCTTTGAAAGTTAACTAGTAGAATATCTAGAGAAAAGCACTCAACCATTATTGAATTGAAGTAGTGAATTAATTAGCCGCCTGGGACCTTTTATCCTTAGTGGGAGGACACATGGAAGGATTATTTAGGCACTTATATTCATGACCTGGCCTAAAACTTGTCCTTTTCTTTGTCAGTTGTACCCCTAGTGTTCTCAAGCCTCTTTTGAGGGATGTTGGTTTGGCAAGGAGGGTTTGGAGGGTTATTTATTATTATGAAGCTTGAGAAGGAGAGCAACAGACGGCATGCCAGGCAGGAGGCCCCAAGGTGAACCCGCCCTTTCCAATTGTTGTGATCTCCTTAGAGGTGTCTCACTCGGAGAAAAAAAAAAAAAAAAAAACGAATTCTAAGCTATGTTGCATCCTTACCCTCTCATTCTGATTCATGGCCTTTCGTTCTACCATTGTTCTCTTTCAGGATCCCCACAACCTGTTCACAAGACCCAATGCATCATGAATACACAATACTCAACGGCCACAACCACTCCATGGTGAATTGGACTCAAAGAAAAGGTGCCTGGAAAATAGTTATGGTCTTGGCAGAGTTCTTTAGCATGGAAAACCATCTGTGCTCTCCAGCCCCCTGCACTCAAAGTGAATAGGATAATTGAGTCTTAAATACCATGTACAGAAAAGAACCTCCCAAACTGATTTGTATTCTTTAGAATGTGGGAGGGTCAGGGGGGCTATGGCTTCACACCACATCTGCCCCTCCATCTATTGATCTCCATTGAGTGCCCAATCATTTACCGCACTCAATTAAACCCTCATAATATTCTCATTGAAAACCTCCAGCTCCATTGCACCCACTGTTCCCACCTACCATAGAATAGTGGCAACAAATGAGACTTTAGTGACTGTTTTCTTTAGAAAGTGGAGGCAATACAATAGAGATGGATTGCACTCTCATGCCATAGGGTCCCTCTTCGTACCCCGTACCCCTCAACATTGGAAGAGGATCTGCAGTTGAACAGAAAGATGCATCCACAGCAGATGGTGATAATCTGGTGAGAGGCTGCTGGAAACCTTGGTGTGTTCCTCATACTATTAGCTGTTCATTGTCCCCCAGCCAATTAATTCTCCTGCCTTTTCACTCAAGTGTTACAATTCATTTGTAGAGATTTCAATAGCCACGGTCTCCAGACACAAGCAGTTTTGCGAGAGGCTTCCCAGAAGGAACTGCCAAATGGACTAAATACCAATAGTGTGCCATTGTTAGGAACTAATGTCAGCCCTCTCTTTTTTAATCCCTATTATGACAGCATGGGTGTTAACGTCCAAGTGAAACTGAGCTACTATGCAAATCGTATCTCTGTAATCAGCAGCTATGGTCTCCAAAAATGGAACATACACACACACACACACATTTTAGATTACAGGGCTTTTTCAGACAATCAACATGAATATAATATGTAAGGCTCCATGCTTGGACATACAGGTATAACCAAGACCAACTGCCGGACCTTCTCCACCTTACTGACCTTTCTTACATTACAGCAAAGATAACAATAGATGAACTTCGGACACCAAGGCACCTGGTAGTGATGGATTTTCCTCTGAATGGTGTTGACTACAAAATTGATCTAATTTATATCAAATAGATAATAATAAAATATTATTTACATTTAGCAGACGCTCTTATCCAAAGTGACTTAGAGCAAGTACAGCGACATTCCCTTCTGAGGCAAATAGGGTGACATGCCTTCCACTTCACCCTCCAGCATCTGGACTCCCAAAACTCCTATGCCAGGATCCTGTTCGTGGACTTCAGCTCTGCCTTCAATACCATCATCCCAGCTCTGCTTCAGGACAAGCTCTCCCAGCTGAATGTGCCTGACCCCATCTGCAGGTGGATCACAGACTTCCTGTCTGACAGGAAAGAGTGCTTTAAGCTACGAACACAAGTCTCTGACTCTGAATAAGGCTGCCTCATTCTGTGTGAATGAGTGTTGACGCGGGCAGCCCGAGTGTCCTACCTGAACTGGCTCCGCCCATTTCAGTCAAGACACTCATGTTATTGATTTGATAATAAATTATTATTTATTGATAACCATGGCATGGCAATATGTTCGACTTTGGCGGAGTGGAATGTCTAAAAGGGGAACGTTCCCTACCGCCTCGAAGCGATACATACGTGCATACGTATATGACAAGAGGCATGGAGCAATAGAGATATAATCCTCAAACATACGACCACTCCGCCAGACTATGTGTAAATAGAGCATCAATGCTCCTGAGCCTTGACATCCCTCTTAGTACTAATGGCGAAAACAAGTGTTTTCTGGATGCGCTGGAACACGAAGATATGTTATCTAGTGTAAAGTCAATGTGTCCGCAGAGCGTCTGCTGTTCCCTGCCGGTATCCGGGGTATCTCCGCAGATATCTCAACTCGCACGCTGATTCTGATTGTTAGCGAACGAATCAGAACACGTCTGCGTATCACCAACGCCAAGCTCGAGATCTTACGGAGACATTCTAACATGAAGTAGCCTCTCAACCATAAAGGGCAGGCAGCTCTAGAGACCCCCCCTCTAGCAGCCGAAGGTGACCCCAAAGTTGCACGCAAGGCTGTGTATGCAACTGATGTAACTATATGAGTGCGTCTGCTGTTCCCTGGAGATATATTTTTTACTGCATCTGCATCTTTACCAAGTTCACATCCGTACCTGCGAGGATTTGGCTCCTCAAATGGGCGGAAAATGCCTGCAGCGGGAGACGGGAACAGTGCGCCAGTCCTCTGCCGAGTTTTAATACCCAGCATCTGAAAGCACTGGGTCAGAACTGGAAGTGGATGCCCCCGGGGTGGGGCGCGGGCAGCCCGAGTGTCATACCTGAAATGGCTCCGCCCATATGTGTGGTGTGCGTCAGTTGCCACATACTTGTATTTATATTATGCCACATACATTAATCATATTTAGCACATAAATACTACCCAAAAAAGAATACTTTCAAGATGACTGACAGGGGTAAATAAAATCCAGCTCCTGGCTGAAAACAATGACAGGTCTGCATTATTGTAAACAAATCTTTTATCCATTTAATGTTATAGTTTCTCATTCCAATGTGTTCCTTTCGTTTTTTTATCAAGAATCTTTGGAGATTTTTCTTGTTGAAAACAACAAAGCTTTGTAATGATATAGTCTGTAATGTTGGTTGCCTTTGAAGCCAAACATCCATTATGAGACCTGATTGTTTCCTGAACGGCATCATTGGTAGAGTGTCAACTTCAGTTGGCTGGTTTTATGGGGTTTGTTCTAAAATTACTTAGTGGGGGAGGGAGAGAAGAGAATAGCATATGCTGAGATACAATGTCTGTCATCCCTTCTGTGAGAAAGTGACAGAGGCAGACACACACAGACAGCAGCACACATCAGTACACACATACACCTAAACACTACATCAGCATACACATCAACACATACATGCATATATACTTTAGGGTTTAGGTTGGTTAAGGGACAGTTCTATGGCAGATGTGAAGCCCTGTGTGACATTGCTTTTAAAAAGGGCTATACGAATAAAAGTTAATTTGATTTGAATTGATAAAGGCACATACTACATTGTGTCATTTGTTTAGAAAAATATTTATTAGCAAAAACATGAATGCAAGAATGCTGTACACCAGGTGTGGCCAATCCTGGTCCCCGAGAACCACAGTCCTGAAGGTTTTAGATGTTTCCCTGCTTCAGCAAACCTGATTCTAATTATGAGGTTTCCACAGAGCTTGATAACGAGCCGATCATTCGAATCAGGTGTGCTGGAGCAGGGAAACATCTAAAACCTTCAGGACTGTGGCTCTTGAGGACTAGGGTTGGCGTCCCCTGCTGTAAACACAGCAACACAAAACACAACATAAATATGCGGTAAAGAAGAAATATACTAAATACACTTATGCATACCAATTCCCCTCTGTGTAAATGTCAATGAACTTCCATTGAGCCTTACTCTGTTACCGTGTCTGGCTCAAGGAAATACTGTGGACAATGACTAATGATTTCTATTGGCAGTCCAACGTGGAATTCCATGTGTCCAGTTGTGTCCTGATTACGAAGGAAGGAGGCAGGAACGCTGGGAACAGCTGTGCAGATATTAAACCTCCCAGCTGGAACAGGACAAGGTGCCCCATCAATATGGATGACTTCCTTTTGTTTCATGACCGTTTGGCTGTGGATGTGTGTGAATGTATGTGTGTCTTTTAAGTGCCTTTATGCCTGTGTGCGTGTTTGTCTGTGCATGACAAATTGATTGATGACAAGTAAGATCATTTTCATTGAGCTCCTGGTGTATCCTCTTTAAACCCCAAACAACTGGCTTTATCAGCCCCTGCTGTGTACAGTTCGATCCTCTGGTCTTATCCCACAGGGATCAGATCGCTATAAGCAGGTCTGGACATGTTTCTGTCTGTCTTGGTAAAAAAAAAAGAGACCTGTCACTAGAGGAAGGGTGACCTTTATCCAAAGCGACTTACAAGGGAGAGCTTTACAAAAGAGCTTCAGTCACTGAGCGTAGCAACTTAATAGACCCCAATATAGCGGGCATCTAGAATACAAAACCTACATTGTGAACCAATAAGTGCCAAGGGATGAACTATAAGGGCATTTAGCTGAACATTTTACAAGTTTTAAGGTGAGCCTCCACCAGACTACTGTCTACCTGTGGCATGAGTAATAAAGTAACAGCAACAACAACAACACAACAATAGCGAGTTTCTGAACAACAGCAACAACAAGTGATAATTTTGAGTGCCATACTATTTCGAATGTTTTTAAGTGCCATTAAATTCACATGTGCTTAAAGGTGTAAACCAATAGAAAGACATAAATCTGCCAAAAACAAAGTAGTGCCAAAATGATACGTGATGACTGGGGAGGGGAGGGAGGGAGGGAGTGAGGGAAGGAGGGAGGGAGCCAGGCAGGCAGGAAGGGAGGGAGGAAGTAGGAAAGGGAGGGATGGGAGGATACACATCCTTATGAATTATTGATAGTTCCTGGAGATCTGAACAGACAATGCCTCTATTATCTCCTCTGCAATGGGAGGGGGGGGGGCAGGGTGAAAGGGATGGGGATGTGTGTGAGAGGGTGTGATTGTGAGGGGTGTGTGTGAGGGGTGAGTTTGTGAGGGGTGTGTGCGTGGGGGGGGGGTGTGAGGGGTGTTTGTGTGTGCCTTTTTGCCTTCACATGAGTTAATTTTAGTTTTGTAACTTTCATAGAGAGTTGGCTTGGAACTCTTCCTTCTGCAGCTGCCTCACAGACTTTAAGGCTGCCTTACAAATAACTTTTGACCTGGTTACGACCGACCGGGAGAAGGCTCAGGAGCTGAGCAGACTAAAGACAAGGCAGTGACACAACAGTCGGAGCAAGATGGTAAAATGCATCCCTGCGCGTTCCTGTCACGGCGGTTGTCTAAAGCAGAGAGGAACTAGGATGTTAGCTACCAGGAGCTGCTGGCAATCAAGATCGCTTTAGAGGAATAGAGACACTGGCTGGAGGGGGCACAGCATCCATTCATTGATTGGACAGATCACAAGTACCTTGAGTATATCAAGAAAGCCAAGAGACTAAATTCACACCGGGCTAGATGGGCATTGTTTTTTGACTGTTTTAACTTTACCTTGTCTTACAAGCCGGGGTCCCAGAATGTCAATCCTTACGCCCTGTCACACATCTATGACCCTGAGCCTGCTGCCAAGGAACTGAAACCCATCCTCCCACTGAACCGTGTGGTTGGAGTGGTTACCTGGCCGATGAGGTGAAGAAAGCGAATGGCGATACGCCTCCACCTAGCATCGTTTGTTTGTCACTGTTGAATTGTGCCCACAGGTGATTCATTGGGCTCACATCTCACTTGCCATCCGGGAGTTTGAAGAACCATGTTCGCCATCTGCCAATGGTTATGGTGGCCGTCCATGAAGTCGGGGGTCCGGGTATACATCTGGGCATGTTCGGTCTGTGCTCGCAACAAGATGTCCTCCTGGTCACGCATGGGACTCCTGCAACCTCTACCCATCCTCTCCTGACCATGGTCTGACATATCTATTGACTTTGTGACAGGGCTTCAAGTTTCGATAGGTAACACCATAATCCTGACCGTGGTGGATCGTTTTACTAAAATGGCACATTTCATTGCGCTACCCAAGGTGCCCTCAGCTAAAGAAACTGCTCAAATCATGATACAGAATATCTTCAGGAAACATAGATTCCCTAAGGACATAGTTTCAGACCGGGAGCCCCAGTTCATCTCCCGGTTCTAGAAGGAGTTCCGTCGGCTCGTTGGTGCCACAAAGAGTTTGAAATCAGGATACCACCCGGAGACCAACGGCCAAACCGAGCATCTCAACTAACAGCTGGAGCTGGCCTCCAATGCCTTGTGTTGCAGAACCCAACTTCATGGAGCACCCACCCGGTCTGGGTAGAATTAACATTTCATATTTACATGTATTCATTTAGCAGACGCTTTTATCCAAAGCGACTTACAAGAGCTTTACAAAAAAGCTTCAGTTACTGAGCATAACAACTTGACAGACCCCAACATAGCGGGATTCTAGGTTACAAAAGTAAAGCTCTCTCTTGTAAATCGCTTTGGATAACAGCGTGGAGCGACGCGCGGTACCTGTTGTTCCCCCCCGACTGATCCGGGGGTCTCAACGAGGATCGAGGCCTGCGTCACAGACATTTCAGCCTGGATGACCAAGCACCACCTCCAGCTGAACCTCGCCAAAACAGAACTCATCATAATCTCGGCCAAACAGTCTACCTCCCAAAATCTGTCAATGACCCTGGGATCTGCGACATTGACCCTTTCATCTTCTGCCAGGAACCTTGAGGTTACCATGGAAAACGACCTTTCCCTCACAGCACACATTGCTGCTGTCTCCTGATTGTGTAAATTTACCCTTGACAACATCCGGAAGATCAGAAAATGCGTGTCTGAGCATTCCACCCAGCTGCTAGTCCAAGTACTTGTCCTTTCAAAATTGGACTTCTGCAACTCACAACTCGCCGGTCTCCCAGCATGCGCAACCCGCTCTCTCCTGAGGATTTATAACGCATCTACCCTGACGCTCCCATGTTACCCTGCTCCTTATCTCCCTCCACTGGCTTCCCATCACGGTGCATATCAGATTCTAAACCCTGGTACTGACCTTCAGAGCAGTGAACGGGACTGTACCCGAGTACATCAAGTCTTTCCTCCAGCCTTACAACCCCACCAGCCACCTACCGTCTGGTGTTGTCACCGCTCAAGAGTGCCCAGCCCACACAAACCCTTCCCCTGTCTGGCCCCCCAATGGTGGAATCAACTCCCCACTTCTCCTTTCGGGGTAGAATACCTAATTTATGTTAAGTATTCAGGGGGAATCAGGGAGGCTCAGCGAGTTAAGGCGTTGGGCTTGTGAGTTTTATTCCCAGCTATGTGACGTTGTGTCCTTGGGCAAGTCACTTCACCCTACTTGCCTCGGGGGAATGTCCTTGTACTACTTGTTGATAAAAGCATCTGCAAAATGATCAAATGTCAATTTAAATGTATTCAGTAAAAATGGGTCACCACTTCGATATCTAGTCAAGGAAATGAGGAAAACCTTACCGATTAATAGCTTTCTAATAATCATTCTTAGAATCTTAAATCGTTCTATGGTAGTGCAGATCAGATAACGTGATATATGTATATATAAAAGGTTTATTTCAAGCAAATGATGAACGAATACCAGATACATTTATAGATTAATTTGGGTAAACATTGCAATGAGTCGATGGAAAACGGAACACACAAAACACATGGGGATGAAAAGGAGAGTGAGTGAGCTATGCCTGGAACGGACAGTAGATGAGATTATATGATAGCTAATGGGATAGATGTTATGCTAAACTATGCTAATAAGAGCTAGATTGCTATTTAGATGAACCTTTATTTGTCCTCCAGGAGGTGGAAATTGCAGTTAGTATTTGCAACCTAACTCAACGTAAATATTTCACCATAAATGCCAATGTTCACTAGTGAGAAATTATTCAGTCACAGCTATTTTGTTGTAGTGTTGAAGAAAGATAGAGGCGATGCGTTGTCTAAGAATAACACTGAATCTTTCGTCAAAGTCCCCGGCTGTTCCGTGGAAGTGTTTGCTCTATATGGCAGGTCATTCGAGGTCACGCGTTTTCTCCAGTTGGTCTGTACGAAGAAGCAAGTTTGAGTTGTGGTAGAGGATTCAATGATGTAAGAAAAGGGTGTTCACCCCTTCCTGATGATGGTTCTGGGGTCTCATTTTCATTAAAGGTTGCGTACGCAGAAAACGGGCGTACGCCAGTTTCCACGCAAAGTCAGTGATTTATAAAAAACAAACGGTCTCTACTTAAACTATGACCTACGCACATATTGGAGACCATGGGAATTGGAAACACAGATGACCGTACTGTAATCATACTACAAAAAGAAGTGGGAAAAGCGATTACTCATAATATTTATGTATTCTGTTGTCCTCACATGCTTTATGACTAAGTTTATTGAGCTTGAACTGCGTGATAATTATTCCATAAGCATCTTGTACAATCCAAATAAATAACCATTAGATTGTCCAATACCAGGGTGTAGAAGGGGGAGAGCCCGGCTGCATGGAATACAGGATAACATTGCATATACTTTTAGATAATTGCAGAAAGAACAGAGTGAACTAAATATATTTATTTAATACTGTGCATATATCATCATATGTCAAAAACTGGAAATACAGTCGTTAAGCTCCCGCCCAATTGCTGCACTAAGTACTCGTTATCAATCTAGACTTTATTACTGTTAATTACTTTTTTTACAAAGCCGGCATGAAGAAACGTGTTTAGACCAGTGATTCTAAACCTGGGTTCGGTGATTCAGTCTCAGGGTTTAGGCAGAGGTCAAGACACACATCTGACTCATATGATTTGTGATGACACAACCAATTAAGAAGGGTTTGGTGAATATGGATATGAAACTGGTGGGTTTCAGTACCTCCAACAAGGTTACGAACCACTGGTTTAGCTCTTATTATTCTATCTCGGGGTGGGGGATACCAGTAGGTCGGATTGATATGCCGTGACTTTGGCAAGGTGTTAACAATTAGTAGAATTGCAGTCACATAGATAATGCGGGGAACCAAGTGCATAATGCTGCAAGATGGCACTGCTGGCACTGCTCGAAGACTACGCTACTGGCAGAATCAGGAGAGAAAGAATATTCAGGGTCCATGATGATTTACTGGCCCATGATGATGAATGGCTAATAAGCCAATTTAGATTGCCTAGAGCTTTGCTCTTGGAGCTATGCACTGAATTGGGTCCAGTACTAGAGAGGGCAACACACCGAAACCATGCCATCCCAGTCCAAACAGAGGTATTCACCACTCTGGGGTTCCTGCCAACTGGCTGTTCCTAGCGGGAATAGGTCGCTAAGCAAGGTCTCTTACACTGTGCAAGAAGAGGCCAAAATTAAAATGCAATTTGCAGCAATGTCCGATTTACCTGTCTATTCAATTAACGTGCAAGTCATATGTGACTCCAAAATTATCTTCACCAACATTGTGGCACGCTGGCCTGGCTCCACACGATTCCTTTATACTGACAAACAGCAGTATAGGGAAAAGACTACAGGCAGGCGCAGGACATGGTGGCTGGCTTATTGGTGAGTTAACATTTAGATATGGTAAGCATTTGTCTTGATGTTGACAATAATTATGTATTATTATAATGTGTAGGTGACAGTGGCTACCCCCTCAGACGCTGGCTCCTGACCCCATTTATGCACAGGAATTGCGCTACAATAAGCTCCACTCTCGTGTGCGCTCAGCTGGGGAGCGTGCCATCGGCCTACTGAAATGCCAACGGCGTGCTTTAGATGCCTCAGGTGGTAGACTGCTTTACCACCCGGGAAAGGTGTGCGCCATCATCAGGGCGTGTGGCGTGCTACATAATGTGGCCCTGAGGAACTGTATCCCTCTCCCTCCTGACCTCCCTCCCCCCCAGCATTGTGACCCCGAACCACATCCCCCTGTCCGAGAAGACGCTCATCAGCAAGGGGCAAAATCACGTGAAGAAGTCATGCGTATGTTGTAAGACACAACAATGAAGTTTCATTTTGCAACAACATTTTTAATGATTGAGCAATTTCTAATGTCTAATTTGCTGTAGCTCATTTGTAACATTATTAATTGCATCATAGTGTCTCGCTGTAGCTGAAGGACTGAGTCAGTGAGCACCCGACCACTTCCAGGTGCACGAGGTGACTGGAGCCAAAGACTGCGGACCTGCTAGAGACCCCTCACTCTCCTCAGCAGGAACATCCGGCTCCCTCGACCGGAACCTCCTGCCTATCGAGGCCGGCTCTACGCAGGGGCAAGAGGGGGCACTGCCCCCTCAAATAAATGTCTTGCAAATCAAAATGTAGAAATTGAGGAAGCACATTTTAATACGCTCACAAAATGAACATATTACAAGTTGACAAAACGAGCAGAAAAAGTCAGCCGAATAAGGCGCTTTTCCACCGCATGGTATCAGCTCGACTCGACTTGCTTTATTGGCGTTTCCACCGCAATTTCATGGTACCTGGTACCTGGTAGTGGGTACTTTTTTTAGTACCACCTTGCTCTAGGTACCAAGCGAGCTGAGTCGAGCTAAAAGGTGACGTCGGCAGACGGCCGGCCACTGATTGGCCAGAGTGTGTGACGAAGTCACGAGAGCGACATAAAGCATAGTTCGTCAACATGCCAGCTAAAATTAATAATAGGTCTTCACCGTGGTCCACTTCTGAGGTGCAGACGCTTCTGTGTCTTGTGGCCGAGGATAAAGTACAAAAAGAGCTGGACGGAGCCACCCGCAATGAAAAGGTGTACAAGGAGGTCGCCAAGTTGATGGAAGAGCATGGTTACTTCAGGACGTACGCGCAGTGTCGTGAAAAGCCTTCCACCTTTTTGTAAATAGTTTATATTCCACCTTTTTGTTTGAAAGTTTGCTGTGCTGCACTTGCTCTTTTGTTTGTTAATAAATTATAAGTGATTTATGTGATTGTTTCATGATTTTGTAATTCATCTGCCATTACACTGGCTCTAATATATTCATTACGGTTCAGAAAGGAACCAGCACCGAGTTCAATTTTTTTTTAAGGTGTTTAGTGCATTTTCCCTGTCAAATGTTTTTATCACACTACTAGATTATTCTTAAATGTTTTAATCTTTTAGCATGTAATGCGTTGGTGTTATTTACTTCGCGTACAAAAATACGTCACGGCCCTTTCGCCGACGACCAGGAGGTACTATTTGCGGTGGAAAACCACCCGTGTTACTACCAAACCGAGTTGAGTTGAGTCGAGCTACATTTGCGGTGGAAAAGCGCCATAAGGGACACACAGCTTCCCTCTCATATCGCTGTTGCAGTATGCAAATGAGCCCAGACGTAGCCTGACAGTTTACCACGGAGCGGTAAAACTTTGAACAAGCAGCAGCGTTACAAGCACAGAGATGGACATAGACATTAAGAAATTCATCAGAAATCAGAAATGTCTCTACCTTATTTAGAGCCCTAGGCGAGATTACTACCAGACTGTGTGAGGGGCCTGGGGGGAGTGATGGGTAAATTGTTGTACATTGTGTGTCTATTTGTTGCGCTTTTACTAATATTGTTATGTACTGCACTCTGGTCAACTGTGTTGTTTTAAAGTGCAATAGAAATAAAGTTGGATTGGATTGGTTCTCTATTTTCTTCCTCCCTGATCTTTTTTCTCAGCTTATTCGGTACTGCCCTGAGCTCATCCCTGTCCCCTGACCGAAAAGCTCTCTTCTTCTCCTTCAGTAGGGCTTTAATGATGAACAGCTACAAATTCCTCGGTGTTCACCTCAACAATCAAACAGTCCTGGGGTCTCATTTATAAAGGAGTGCGTAGAAATCTTACTAAAAGTGTGCGTACGCCCAAAAGCGTAAATTGGCGTACGCACACAAAAATTCAGATTTATAAAACCGTGCGTACGCACACCTGTAGGCAATGTTCGCTTTATAAATCACATCTTAACCACAAGTTTGCGTACGTAAAGGATAATTGCACCCCGCCCTGAACACGCCCATTTTTAACCATAAATAGTCAATGCAAAGGACCTCATGAATGCTAATCTAGTATCGTTCTCATGAATCTGGCAGGTGATTCTTCTTCACGGTGAATGAAGACAAACAAAAAACAACACAATAGAGCGACCGCGCCAAGTGGCAGAACCGGAGAAGAAGCGGTAACAACTGCAGTAGTAAATTCCGTGTTTATGTATCTTGCATGGCGATTAAAAACGAATTCTGATTCTGAAGTGTAATGAGTGTAGTGATTGCGCGGGAGCTTAACAACTGTATTTCCAGTTTTTGACATATGATATATGCACAGTATTAAATAAATATATTTAGTTATACTTTGTGTTCTGTAGTTACATGCATTTCAGCCTCCTACACTGCGGTAAAAGGACGTCTGATTGTGAGACAGACAGCACTGAATATTGATTTAAAATTTGAGTTGCATTGTACAAGATGTGTATGGAACAATTATCACGCAGTTCAAGCTCAAATAACACTGATGTATTTAATCTTCATTATAATCATAAATTGAGTCAACGTGTGTGAGGACAACAAAATACATAAATATTACGAGTAATCGCTTCTCCGACTTTTACTTTTTGCAGTATGTGTCTCCAATTCCCACTGTCTCCAAAAAGTGCGTATGTTTACGGGAGGGTCATAGTTTGCGTGGAGGACCGCACATTCTACCGCCAAGTTTGTTTTTTATAAATCACTGACTTTGCGTGAAAACTGGCGTACGCACATTTTCAGCCCTGTTTTGTGCGTACGCAAGCTTTATAAATGAGACCCCTGGACTGTCCTTTGGACTCCATGGAGGAATTGGGTGAGAGGAGGATGTTAGTCCATCCTGGACAACACCTCTCTGGTCCCTGAGCAGTTCCTTCAGCAGCAGACTGTTATACCCATGGTGTAGGACAGAGAGGTTCCACAGGTCCTTCATCCCAGCTGCTGTCAGACTCTATAACACCTGCACCACCTGATCATGTTGTAGTCTCTGCTCATGCCATGTCATTTATCTGTATATATTTTTTATTGTATTTTGGTTTATTCTGTTTATTACCAGTTTTTGTTTTAACTTTTCTACTTTTGTTCTGCTGCTGTGGCAAGTGAATTTCCCCGTTGTGGGATTAATAAAGTATATCTAATCTAATCTGACTAACCCCATGGCATTGTGTGAGGTACTACTTGCATGGGGGAATTTCCCTGTAGTCGCTGTAGGTCGCTCTGGATAAGAGCGTCTGTTGAATGTAAATCTAGGGAAATGTTATTGTTGTAATGACTTGGGATACATTTTCCCTTGTAAATACCTGTTAGACACCTTTTTTTGTTTTAGTACAAGAGCCATTCACATCTTTAAAACGTAGAATGAAACACAATATATTCACACAAATCATTAATTATCTACTGCTTATTCCTGTTGGGTGTCACGGGTCACTGGAGCCTATCCCAGTTACTTTCAGGTCTTAAGCGGGGTTCACCCTGGACTGGAGCCAGCTAGTCACAGAGCTATCACACAGATGGTGACAGACAACATAGAGACAACCATTCACTCTCACAGTCATACAATGTCCAATTAACCTACCAGATGCATGTCTTTGGACGGTGGGAGGAAGCCAGAGTGCCCGGAGATACAGTATGTCACAAAAGTGAGTACACCCCTCACATTTCTGCAGAGATTTCATTATAATGTTTAATTGAACAACACTGAAGAAACATCGCTTTGACACAATGAAAAGTAGTCTGTGTAAAGCTTATAGAGCAGTGTATATTTATTTTTCCACTCAAAACTAAAAATATAGCCATTAGTAGCTAAACCCCTGGTAACAAAAGTGAGTACACCCTAAAGTTAAAGTTCCTAAAGTGACAATATTTTGTGTGGCCACCATGATTTTACAGAACCGCCTTAATCCTGGATGGATTTCACTAGAGCCTCACAGGTCGCCACTGGAATGCTCTTCCACTCCTCCATGACAACATGACGGAGCTGGGGGATATTGGAGATCTTGTGCTTCTCCACCTTCCGCTTGAGGATGCCCGAAGATGTTCTATTGGGTTTAGATCTGGAGACATGCTTGGCCAGTCCATCACCTTTACCCTTAGCCCCTTTAGAAAAGCCGTGGTCATCTTAGAGGTGTGTTTGGGGTCATTGTCATGCTGGAACACTGCCCTGCGACCCAGTTTCCGAAGGGAGAGGATCATTCTCTGCTCCAGTATTTCACAGTACATGCTTGAGTTCATGTTTCCCTCAATGAAATGCAACTCCCCAACTCCAGCTGCACTCATGCAGCCCCAAACCATGACATTCCCACCACCATGCTTGACTGTAGGTACGACACAAACATCATTGTACTCCTCACCTGGTTGCCGCCACACATGCTTCACACCATCTGAGCCAAATAAATTATTCTTTGTCTCATCAGACCAGAGGATATTTTTCCAGTAAGCCATGGCCTTTGTTGACATATCCTCAGCAAACCTTTGGTGGGCTTTCTTGTGGACAGCCTTCAGAAGAGGCTTCTTTCTGGGGCGACAGCCATACAGACCAATTTGATGAAGTGTGCGGCGTATGGTCTGAGTACTTACAGGCTGACCCCCCACCTCTTCAATCTCTGCAGCAATGCTGACAGCACTCCTGCGCCTATATTTCTTAGATAGCATTTGGATGTGATGCTGTGCACGTTCACTCAGCTTCTTTGGATGTCCAACACAAGCCCTGTTGTGAGTGCATCCTGATTTTTTTAAACGCTGAAGGATCTTAGCCACTGTACTGCAGCTCAACTTCAGGGTGTTGGTAATATTCTTGTAGCCTTGGCCAGCCTTATGTAATGCCACAATTCTCTTTTTAAGATCCATGGTGTGCCATCTTGGGAGTTTCAGTGACCAGTATGACAGAGTGTGAGAGCTGTACTACAAATTGAACACACCTGCTCCTTATTCACACCTGTGACCTAGTAAGAGTAACGAGTCACATGGTATTTTGGAGGGAAAATGACAAGCAGTGCTTTGTTTGGACATTTAAGGGTGCAGTGTCTTTGGGGTGTACTCACTTTCTTTGCCAGGGGTTTAGCTATTAATGGCTATATTTTGACAGAATTTACACTGCTATATAAGTTTTACACAGACTACTTTTCATTGTCTCAAAGCGCTGTTTCTTCAGTGTTGTTCTACATTATAAGAATATCTCTGCAGAAATGTGAGGGGTGTACTCACTTTTGTGACATACTGTACTCATGAAAAGTGTTGTTTAAAGTTTGCCACAAGCCACCTAGGAGACACACCAAACAAGTGGAAGAAGGTGCTCTGGTCAGATGGAACTTTTTGCAAACAATGCAAAACATTATGTTTTGTTATGTTATACGGCGTAAAAGCAACACAGCTCATCACCCTGAACACACCATCCCCACTGTCAAACATGGTGGTGGCAGCATCATAGTTTGGGGCTGCTTTTCTTCAGCAGGGACAGGGAAGATGGTTAAAATGTATGGGAAGATGGATGGAGCCAAATACAGCACAATTCTGGAAGAAAACTTGATGGAGACTGCAAAAGACCTGGCACTCGGACGGAGATTTGTCTTCCAACAAGACAATGATCCAAAACATGAAGCAAAATCTACAATGGAATGGTTTACAAATAAACATATCCAGGTGTCCATAAAGTCCAGAGGGGTATTGCACAAAAGTAGAATAAAGAAATCCAGGATAACTGAGCAAGCGCGGCTTGACCTGGGGGGTATTGCACAAAACTAAGATAAGGGATTAAGACGGGATATGTTGGTTATCCTGGCTGACTTAAGCCTCAAGTCGGTTGCATGAAAGCAGATAACATTTAGCCTGGCCAAGTTACCATGGTGATTTATTCTCTGCAGCTAGCCTGCTCCGGACCAGGCTAACAGCCAGGCTAAAATTAATCCTAGTGATACACCTGTATTTCCACTGTCAATCCTGTGAGGAATTCACTGTTTTACAGCATGTCCATGATCTTTTTAAATATGTTGCATCATTTTAATTATAATGCATTAAACATTTACATATATATATAGTATATTGTCATTTCTCATTTCATTTAAATCTACAACAGTCTTTTATATTGATTTAAGTGGTATTATTATTACTCTGGCCAAGTGTTATATTGATGTGCTGATGAAGACTGCTTGTCAAGCTGCCGTCGATGTTTCATAAAGATGTGTTTTATTGCAGCACAGTGAACCATCGCTATATCACGGTTCAGTACAGTGAAGCCTCGCGATATCATGGTTCAGTACAGCGAATCCTCGTGATATCACGGTTCACTTCACGGATTTGCCTCGTGCATTGTGTTCTGCATTCTGATTGGATAAACAGTCTCTCCGCATCTTCTCTACCTGTGCATCAATAAAGTTGCGGTTTACTGTAATATGTAATGTGTCTGTTTAACTGAAAAAGTTAAACTTATGGACATGCTTAATTGTAGCCCAATTATGACAGCTCCAGAGGATTGTACACTTTTTGAATACTAACGCATTAATCCGGTCCGCTATTGTCTGCCAGGCTTATTATCTTTCTTTGATTATGGCTTGAGTATTGCCCCTTTTTAATAATATCCTTCTCCTCCTCATAAAACTCCATCAGGAGCTGTTGTTCTGTGGCCGTGAAATATGTTGCGCGACTTTTGTCCATGTTCTGATCGGTGATTCTGTGAGCGATTGCGAGGTCTATTTAAGAATGCCGTGAACACGCATTTATCCTGACTACCTACATCTGGCTTGACATAGCAGCGCCTTTTCATCCTGGCTTGGCAAACGTGCAACCAATTAAGCCAGGATAGGACGGCCAGACTAGGTCAAGCCGCGCTTGCTCAGTTATCCTGGATTTCTTTATTCTACTTTTGTGCAATACCCCTCTGAATCCAATCGATAATCTGTGGAAATAACTAAAAACTGCTGTTTACAAACGCTCTCCATCCAACCTCACTGAGCTCAAGCTTTTTTGAAAGGAGGAATGGGCAAATATTTCTGTCTCTCGATGTGCAAAACTGATAGAGACATACCCCAAGCAACTTACAGTTGTAACCGCAGCAAAAGGTGGTGCTCGTTTTATTTGTTAAAAATAAATATCCAATAAATTTCGTTCCACTTCATGATTGTGTCCCACTTGTTGCTGATTCTTCAGCAAAAATTACAGTTTTATATCTTTATGTTTAAAGCCTGAAATGTGGCAAAAGGTTGAAAAGTTCAAGGAGGCAGAATACTTCCGCAAGGCACAGTATAAATCAAACATGAAGAAAGTATTTGTCATATAACAGCCCAGACATTTTGCAGACGGTGTCCTTGCCATATTTCTTTTACATTTAGGCAAAACAAAGAGGAGCTTCATTTAATTGCATTTCCTTTAAACAAACTAAAGCGCTCCCGGCATTTGTCAGTAAACAGTGGCAAATGAGTACTGCCAAGATGCACAAAGTATGCCTCTTTCTTAAAAGAAAGCCTGTCTAGATCAACATAAAATAGTGTTTTGAGCTGGCACATGGGGAAAGCATTTGAAGTTGGCAAACATGAAGCAAAGTTGTTTTCAGAATCAATTCACTATATAGTCAGACTGACTGTCCTAAAGGCATACACTACAATTCATTATGTAGTCAGACTCACTATCCTAAAAGCATACGCTACAATTCATAAAGAGCTCCTCATTGTAGCAAAATAGCATGTCAAATGGAAGTATCATTATGTGTTATTTACATGCATGAATAATAAGTAATAGTTATACTATTACAAAAGGTTTTACCAGCTTTGAAAGGAGACTATGGGCAATAATCAGAAGTTTTATTCCTACTGCACAGAAGTTAACCTTTGAGTTAGCACAAACTAAGTTAGCCAATCTAATGGTCAATTCGTACCAAAGGGATATTGTCCTGTCATGACTCATGAACCAGACCTCAAGTTGGAGCGGTAGGCCACATGACATTGGACTCCCAAGTCAACACATTATAAAAGTTTAAAAATCCTATCCCTTTCTTTTTTTGTTGTTATACATTTATATTATTTTAAATAGCATTTTTTGGGTTCCACTAAATTAAAACGATATTTGTCAGAATTAGAACGGCCAGCCCTAACCCTAATTCAGAATATGAAATGCATTGACCCAGATAAGAACTTTCACAGAACCACAAAGAACCATTGGTGATTTGTTACAAGGTGAAAAGATGAGATTAGTGCAGTGCAGGTGAATGGGTGAACATCACATACAGTCAGGTCCATAAATATTTGGACATTGACACAATGTTCATCATTTTGGCTCTCTATACCACCACAATGGATTTGAAATGAAACAATTACTTTTGGTCCCTTAAATAGGGGGGCGGCACATATAAAATGTGTTGTAATTCCTACACCGTTCACCTGATTTGGATGTAAATACCCTGAAATTAAAGCTGAAAGTCTGCACTTAAAGCACATATTGAATGTTTTATTTCAAATCCATTGTAGTGGTATACAGAGCCAAAATTATGAAAATTGTGTAAATGTCCAAATATTTATGGACCTGACTGTATGAATGAAAGCAAGGATCCATGTAAATCTTGTTCACGTTGTGACTACTTGATCACTTTTGTCATCATCCCATTGGCAGTGAAGGATGCAGCATCGCAAATCAATGCCCCATATGCCACTAGCGTTCTCATACCAGTTTAACTCTGCTGCTGGCCTCTGCTCCAGTGCTCTTCCAGGAGCCAGGCTAGCTTCCATCTCAGGAGGAGCCAGGCTAGCTTCCATCATATCATACCCTAGTGTGCCTTGCTACTGTTGCCTTCTCCCATTAAATCAATTGGTGACCGGAGCGAGAAACAAAAGTCTTGGAGAACTGAATCCTGCGGGTCTCTTCTTAGGGCCATTTCAGAATACAAAACACACACACACAGGCACGAGCAAACAAATCTGTACCCTGCTCCAGCATTGAAATAACCATTTAAATTCATAGGACCCCATTGTTGCGTCCGCTACACCCTAGCTCTGTTGTCACCCCTAAGTATCACAGTTATTCAGGAGACACTTTCCCCTTGGTGTGAGGCAGGAAGAGAGGGACGGGCTACTTTCAGCAGAAAACGACATAATCTATTCAATGGGGCTCTTTAAGGGGGAAGAGTCCAGCTGTTCTAATTTGAGAAGACTTAAGGGTACCTTTGTCCCTTGTTGCAGAGTCTTTATTTAATAAGAAAACAACCTGCCTTCCTCCCCCCTTCGCTAGTGACTTTTTAAAAGAAAGTCCTCTTTTCCACACTTGTATTTAATTTAATTTTTTATTTATTGTAAAAGATATATGAAGTCTTTTGTCAGTTATGATTTGTGACACAATGCATCCAACAACAATAAAATATCCCAAAGGTTACAGTTGGTCGGTTTAAGGCAGGGGTGTCCAATCCTGGTTCTCGAGGGCCGCTGTCCTGACGGTTTTAGATGTTTCCCTGCTCCAGCACACCTCCACAGAGCTTGATAACGACGCTTTATTAGAATCAGGTGTGCTGGAGCAGGGAAACATCTAAAACCTTCAGGACAGCGGCCCTCGAGGACCAGGATTGGACACCCCTGGTTTAAGGGTACATTTCTACTCTGTGAGGATTTCACACAATGCCAGATTTAACAGGGTTTATTTACAGGAGTATTTGAAGCATCAAACTTTTTTCATATGTGTTTTATAGGGGTTTTTAACTATCTTCTCAGGTAGTAGTATACACGGACAAGGACACAGGCTTGTTGTATATCTAACTACACAATGCATTTGAATCATGACAGTGGTACTAGATTTACATCATCAGGTGACTTTTTCACAAAACTTGAAGGAATTTGGCTTGTTGGCTATATATGGGCTACATTACTGAGGGACAAAATATGCAAGCATCTGTCGTTTACTGTTGTTAGGTTAGGTAGAGGTATTCTAAGTAATTTATACACAAGAAATAAGATAACTGACCAACTCACTGTGTACTCTTTTTCGGTGGCATGTCCAGAAGCTAGCCTGGCTCCTGACAGAGCACTGGGACAGAGGCCAGCAGCAGGGTTAGACTGGTATGAGAACGCTACAAGCATATGGGGCTTTGATTTGCGATGCTGCACCCTTCCCTGCCAATGGAATGATCAAGATAAATAAGTGATATAGACTGGCTGGTTCACAGTAAATAATATGACTAATTAACTCACTGTGTACGCTTCGGTGACATGTCAGAAAAACCCGAGAGAGTGAATTTCCGTGCTTCAATTTCCAGTAAAAATTCAGAAGGAAACGCTAAAGACATCTCTGTGTGTGTTTTGTTGAACTATTTAAATAGCATTAATGTGTTGAGGCACTTACACAGTTGCCTGTGAAGCAATTGTAAACATTGGGTCGCACGACATGCATATATTCACAAAAAGGTGCGGCCTCGAGCTCAGCGCCTCTCCTACTGATGAATATTAAACTGCTACTCGCGCCCCTTGCTCCCTTGTATAGCTGCACTCCTCCTTCCACAGACGGGGTTTTCTTAGTATTGTTGTATCATAGGACCATAAATATATAAAGAAAAAGGAATATATATAGTGAAACGGACAAAGGAGTGAAAGAAGGGGGCAGGATTTTTTTGGCATTCGAAACCTCTGCTGGTTTGAAAAGGTGTTGTTCTCCACTCGTGCATGTCAAAATCGGGGAGGAGTATATAGAGTGAGCCGTGGGTCGCCGGACTTTTAGTTTTACTGCAAGCTGAACTGTCAAACAGAAGGCATGATTTTGAGACGGAGTTCCTTATTCTGTGCTGCTTTTTCTATAAATCTCTTGCTGCAATGCATATGGATTAAGGTATGTAGATTTACGGATTTACCTATTTTTTCTTTGATAAACAATCTCACAGAATATTGAGTACAATTGCTTTTGGAGGTTTATTTATGATTTACGAGTACAAATACATTCTATAACAATTTGCTATATATTAAATATACTTCAATAAAATGTATGAAATAAACTCAAGTCATTTTGAATAACTTTATATGGGCTACACATCAGTGCAATTATTTAAATGTCATATAGCTACGTGGGGCATAATGATGATTAGTTCACGAAGTCAGTCTCTCGAAATGCAGTCACTACACGGGTTTTGAAAATATTGGCGTTGGAGAATACTCCTGCAACTTTTAAAAACCGTAGCCTAGAGCACAACATCGATTGGATATTGTCTAGCTGGTATAGATTTAGTTTGTCAAAAGTACCTTTCTGTCAAATTGACCATTACCCTTTGCATACTTTTTCACCGAACAGGTGTCTGTGGGATCAGGACACTTCGAGTTGCAAATCATATCTTTGCAGAACGTGAATGGCGAACTCCAGACTGGTTTGTGTTGCGATGGGTCTCGTGACGCTGCGGATCACAAGTGCACGAGGGACGAGTGTGATACTTATTTTAAAGTGTGTCTGAAGGAGTACCAGTTAAAGATATATTCAGCGGGCCCATGCAGCTTTGGATCGGCGTCCACCCCCGTCGTCGGTGGGAATAATTTTTCTTTACGGAACCCGCGGAGTGACAAAACGAGGATTGTATTGCCTTTCAGCTTTGCTTGGCCGGTGAGTAAATTGCTGAGTTGTAAAAGCAGTTAAGTTTACTTAATGTTCTCGCTTGCTCATCTCGAGTCCCAATAAAACATCCGTGGGAACATCCGCTGCTCCAGGTAAAATGTTCAAATACTTTTGAGTAGGTTTCTAATGTATTTTTCCTCATTTTGTGATTTTGACGTGATAAACTGTAAGGCTGTTAATTAATATGTATCAGCTGCAGCGTTACGTCAAGTCCCTGGCTGTCAGGAAATCCGAGTTGTCTTTGCCTACACGGAGTTGACATGAGACGCCCCATGCAGGCTTTAAGCATGGGCTGTCTTCATTAGAGGACCTGTACAAATGGTAGACAATGGCTCCTGCAAGAACAAGCAAAAAGCACCTGTGTTATCTCACCAGCCACTTTACACACAATGCCCTCAAGAAGCTGTAATGACACTAATCGAAGCATACGAACCGTTCCTGTTGTTTCGTGTTCAAATTCCTAGTTTTATTCAGCGAATTGTGTGTTGTTTGACGTGGCTTAAAGGATATTTCAAAGGTATTTGCCCGAAATTAGGTTGAAATGGTCTTCACGTGTATTTAAGAAATGTAAACCTATACCTGCAAATAACATGAGCTTGTATTGAATTGTAGACGTTTTTACACAGAGATGAAAACTTTGTTTTGTTAAAGGGATTACATCACAAATTGAATGGATGTTTGGAGTAGTTGCCAGGGAACAGCCTTCCAGGGGGATGTTGCACCTGCAAGAGGGCAGTTTAAGTTGTTTGTCAAGATATTTATTATTATTATTATTATTATTATTATTAGGACTTTCAAATTAGTTTATTTTCATTTTTCAGTGGTTTTATGAGACTTGGATCAGATACCTGTTTGACCATGAGGCCAAAGATGACACTGTGGAGACTGTCCATCTCCTTTTTTGCAATGGTTTTGGGCATTGTTTTTACCCTGACCTTAAAACACAGACGAGTATAAAGCCCCTCTGTCTTTGCTTGGTCTTTGTGAACCTGGGTTGCTGCGCTTGACTGGCCCCAAGACATTCCATCTTTTTAACCCTGCAACCCATACAAACTGGCATGCTAAATGAAGCCATCATCATGCCCTAACCGAACTGTCGTGGGACAGACAGCTTGTTTTTCTTCGTTTCTTTTCTGTCGCAAGCTTTATATACCCCCAATCCCAACCTCAAATTGGCACATCTGACCAAAACAACATAATTTTGTGCGTCAGTCATTTTATTGAGCCCCACAAAGGTAGTTGTGAAGGTCTAACAAGTTATGTTTCATCTCCACAGGATGTGTCTTTCTCCCCCACTCCCTGAAACCTTTACATGCGAGAGTTAAGCTCTGGCCCCATTTTCTTTTTTACTACTGAGTTGGGAGGATGCCTCTCTTTATCCCTCATTCTCCATATCTCATTCTGCCCCAGACAGACAGGGAGGCAGTGATGCTTACATGAACCGGGAGGGGGCTTGGAGTGTGATAACACAATAGATTTGGTCTCGACTCGGCCACAGTAAGGATTATGGGCCATAATGGGGGGCAGGCAGGATATTGTGGAAACAGGGGAGGTAACAGGAAACAGCAGTGATCTCAGCAGAGAGCGAGGTTAGTGAGTACTGCCACCTGCCAACAAGCCCCCATTCGTGTGGCGTTCTGCTGAATGTGTGATTGATTATTTGAAGTCCTTTTGCAACTTTTAAGCAGGGCTCCCTCATTTCCCAAAGCCAGAAGTCCAGAGGTTGGATTGGCTTGCTGGCTTTTCAGGCAGGTTGTGGGTGAAAATGCAGCCTAGGCTTCAACCTGAGAAGCAATGCCAACCAAACACACACAAGCCACCAAACACAAATGTGACAGCAGCTGTTTAGTAGTCTGGTAGTCTTGTTTTATTGAGAGGGGATACTTGCTGATTTAAAACCGACTGTCCTGAAGGTTTTAGATGTTTCCCTGCTCTAGCACACCTCCACAGAGCTTGACAACGACCCTTCATTAGAATCAGGTGTCTGGAGCAGGGAAACATCTAAAACCTTCAGTTCAGTCAAGACACTCACGTGATGATTGATATAAAGAATATTTATTGATGACCGTACATGGAATATGTTTGACTTTGGCGGAGTGGAATGTCTAAGGGGAAGCGCTCCCTACCGCCTCGAGCGACACATACGTGCACACATATATGACATGAGGCATGGAGCAATAGATATATAATCCCCCTGATACAGATATACATACATTCAGACAGACATACAGATATGCATAAATTCAGACAGACAGACAACCGGGGGAGAAAGGGGACGGTGGTGGGAGGCAACAGTAATGATCCTAACCGTTCTGTGTGAGTGTTGGATATCCGTGCAGCCTTTTAAGGCAGTCTTACCAGGCGGAGCCCCAATGGGCTTGCACTAGCCAGGTCAGGTGTGTTCATGATTGATTGTTTGCACTACCTGTATGCTTGAACTGTTAATGTATGTGAACTGCGGTGTGTGATGAGTATCAGTGTACTGAATGATTGAAGTGTATGCTGAGTGTATGATGAGTTATGTGAATGAATGATGATATGTACTTGATGACTGAGTGGTGACGCGGGCAGCCCGAGTGCCGTTGCCAGAACTAGCTTCGCCCATGACAGTGGCCCTATAGGACCAGGATTGGAAACCCCTGTCTAACGAGAATTTAATGGCACTTAGAAATATTATGGCATTTAGTAATATCATTTGTTGGTGTTGTTAAGAATTACTTGTTAATCCTCGTGCGGAAACTCAATAGTGTTGTTACGTTATTGTTTGCGTCCCACAGGTAGACTACTGTCCGTTCGAGACTCACCTTAAATTAGTAAAATATTCAGCTCAATGCTCTTATAAGCTCTTTCCTCGGCACTTATTGCTTCTCATATGTTTCATAATCTGTAAACCCACTATGTTTGGGGTCTATCACATTGCTATGCTCAGTGACCGATGCTCTTTTGTAAAGCTCTCTCTTGTAAATTGCTTTGGATAAAAGCGTCTGCTAAATGAATAAATGTAAATGTACTTTCTATTAGCAAAGTCAACCTCTTAAAGTAATTAAGGTGATGTCATTTTTATAGGTTTTAAGTTTGAAAAGACAGGATCATATGTTAACCTCTAAGAGACATTATACTATTCTATCACTTTTCATCCTCTGTTTACCCTCAGTCACGGCTGTGGCTGTGTGAACCCTTTCTAGACTTTTCCTGACTTGTTCTATCCTATCACTTAGTTTTAATCCACTTTCCCACACTTAATTTTCTTCCACCCAAGTGATATTGCATCTGAAAATTGCAATATTGGTGGTTGAGGAGGTGTTTCGGCAATCAGGCAATGTTAGGATAGGCATAATCTTTGGGAGATGTATGTGCTACCTGGTAGATGATTCATAAGGACATTTTGGTATTCATTTAATTGAAATGGTGAAGTGGTGAAAGTATGGTATGCACTGAATGTGAAATCTTGTAAATCTCTTGAGGAATCTACTATCACAAATTATGTATGGTTTTGTAAGGTCATCGGATTTGTAGAGCTGTGGCCGACTAATATTTTCTTTACTCAACTACGATTCCACTGAATACTTCTGAAAATCAACAAAATCAAATCATTTGTGTGATGTTTTAAGAAATAATCTAAAAGAAATATGTAAATAAGATGAGTGATTGACGACAAGACATAATTTTTTTAGATGTTAACAAAATGTCAACCCAGCGTGTGTTAGTATACATTATCAAAGTGGTACATCATGATCAACATTGGACTATACAATAATTCTTTGTTGGCAAAGTGTGCATTCAAATTTGTCATAACAGATTTATAACTAAACAAAATGCAAATCAACGAAAATGACTAGACTCCAATCAAGAGCAGGCGTGTTAAAGGAGAAAGCCAGACAGGAGAGCTGTAGAGATGTTTGGAAAGCGGGGGAAAGCAGAACATGGAGGACAAATGGGGTCTGTGTGAAGTCTTCCCACCACTATTCCCCCCCCTCTCATTTCTGGATCTTCATTCATGTGTTACTGAGAGAGCGAGTGTGAATGTTGACAAGTAAGTGTCACAAGACGTCCACAACTTTGGACAAAAGCCAAGTGTGGACAAGGTCGTATGCACATCAGAACAAACAAACACAAAACATCTGATATATATTAGATACACATGTTCGTAAACTGTCACCTAGAGTGTCTTACACTTTAAAACATGCACACACACACCTCTCTCAGCTCTCTTGTTCGTCATCTGATACCGGTGAGAGCGATGGTGGCCTTAACAGATGACAAAGAATTTCAAAGAGGTGCCAAAATAATGGACCCTCTACTCCCTCAACACATGCAGACATCTCCCACACATTTTACCTTGTGTACGATACTGACTTTCTTACCCATTAACTCTCACTGACTAAATAAACAGGGATAAACAGGAAAGTAAGAAAGAGGCGAATTAGGGGAATGAATGAAGATAAAGTAGGGCAGTGGGGGAATGAAGAAAAAAAGCAACTCGGGATGTTTTTAAACAATGCCAGCAGTTTGCACTCTTATCAGAAACTTTAATCTCACTATCCGGGAGAGAGATGGCGAGAGCTGTCTGTTTATTTTGGGGTGGCTTGGGGAAAGAGAGATCAGCTTAGCCTGCCCAGATCAGAGAGAATAGTGCCTCAGGGGAGGACAGTGGCTTGCTAATCTGCCACATATGGAAAATCGCCAGTGGGCATTGGTGGAGGTTGGAAGGACACCACTGTGTTTGCACTGTGTACCAAGTTCAGGGTAACATTTTACGTTTACGGAATCGGCATACCAACCACTGGGGCCAGTTTGTACGAGGAATACTGATAGACTGTAATTCAGGGTATTGGAGTAAAGCCTGCATATTGACATGTAGTCATGCAGTTGTTGGAAAACAATGCAATACTGCTAACCAAATATGCCAATTGGAATTCAAGTATACTGTTTTGGTTGGAACAACAGAAGGGTGTTAAAGCAGCTGGAACTTGTTTGTGACCTGACTTCTGTCCCTCCCCTTGCAGAGGTCGTATACACTGATCGTGGAGGCCTTGGACTTCAACAATGACTCGTCCACGGGTAGTAAGTATCCCTATTAACTCTCTCGCCACTCCACATCAGGTTTCACCTTACAAAAAAACACATCTCTTGACTTGGAAGCACTGGTTCAAACCAAATAAATGGGAAGCTTTGGGCACACGTGTGTGCATGTGATGTTTACGAGGCGAGTTAGGCAGGGTGAAGTCTGATAGCCAGTGTAAGGCAGGGTAAAGTCTGATAGCCAGTGTAAGACTGTGAAGTTGCGCTGTTGTGCGTCTGCATGCGCTTCCTCTCCCAACTGGATACCGTTGACCTGAGCACAAAGGGATGACAAACTAGATGTTGTCCAATCTGTCTCTTAACCCTTTCGTAACTGTTTATGGCTGCTTACACTGCTATATAATGATGCAATAGGCCCATTCAGAAAGGGTAGAGCGCTAGTGTGGAGTGGCTAGGAGGGAGCATGCTGGAGCTGAGCTTTGTTTGTTTTTCAACTGGCCCGTCAGCCCTTAGGCAGTCAGTGGGAGCACTGGCTGTGTGTTGCATTTGGCGTCCCCCAGGGAACTATTATAGGGCCAGTGTGAAGTTGGCCCCTAAATATGTTGACCTCTGTCCAGGTGTGCTTTGGCAGGAAAGGGGGGGGGGGGGGAGGACAGGGAGAAAGGCCTAGCCAATATTGCTTTGAGACTGAAAGTTAATTGTACTTTTCTGCCACATGTTTTTCCACATGGATTTTATGTGAGAATGACTAATCTGATATGTTGAGCCCACCTGCTCATGCATATAACTAGATATTCAGAGAAGAGCTAAGGAAGGGCTGGTCAAATATAGACGGTAAACGTCAACAGGCTAAGGCAGGTGAATGTGAATAAGCAGTCTCAATAAAATATATATTATTAATTCATTTTCATTCATTCGTCATATATAATTCATTTTCAGAATCAGAATTTTTATTCAACATCCAAGTTACACAAACACAGAATATACTGAGGCAGGATACAGCAAACATAGAACATATATGTAACTTAAATAAGATAGTTCCATGATGATTTAAAGCAAATGTTAAATGTACAGCTAACACTCACTTGCTTAATACCTTACATTTTACTTTAATAATCTTCACCGATTGGTTCAGTACCAACTGTCAGGCTAGTGTTACCTCGACTGCACAAGCAATATTCACCATTGGGCTGAGAGGTTTAAATATTTGTGAAGAAATTCTCAGAAATAAACTTCTTTGAACAATATTTTTTAATCTGCTCCCCCAGTGCTAGTTCTTACACCATTTTATCCTGGGCTTTTCTTGTTTGATGTGACTGGTTGCAGTTTGCTTCCAGGTCAGGCTCCAGTTTCATTTAGTCTGTTTTTTTGCGAAGATCCTCATGCTCCAGCTTTAGGTGGAGCAAGAGTGTCACCTCACCCCAACCACACTTTACACCCCTCTGGAGAAATACCACAGTCCAACTCAGGATTCTAGAATGGTCTGAAATATAACTACATCTGGCATATGGCACTACAACTGACACTAGAGTAACAAAACACACGTTCCCAAAAGTAAGTAAATGAACTTGCATGCCTTTTAGGTTCTTTTGAGAGACTTGCAGAATCTCTGCAGAATTGCAATAGTCATACATTGACTGCTGTGATTTCAAACCACTGCATAGTAAGCTATGGCAAGGGAACCTTTTTTCTATTTGCGCTTTAGAACTCTTCCATGGAAATTGTGATCTTGGTGCAGCTAGTGCCCTTGGTGTTCCAGACCAAGGCTGGGCTATGCCCAACTCTGCTTGGGTGGCGACCTAAGCAAAGTTTTTGTTTGTTTGGGTTGGAGGGTACAGAGGGTGGCAAAGCGGTCAGAAAAAGACCATGTGGGCAGAACAATGGCCAGACATGACAAAGACACGACTGGACATCATGTGATTGTTGGCAGCAGTGGACAAGGAAGTTTAACTTCGTTGTAGATATTAATTGGTTACTTTCAATAGCAAGTATGGATTTCACTGTTTGTAGCATATTGTTTACGTATTCCCATCATGTGTACCCTTCTGACCTATCCCTCCATGTTCCCTAACCAGGTGTGGGAGGCGAGGTGATCGAAAGAGCTGTCCAGTCGGGCATGATCAACCCAAGCCGCAAGTGGCAGAACGTGAAGCATAATGGGCCTGTGGCCCAGTTCGAATACCAGATCCGTGTGAATTGCGACGAGCACTACTATGGCTTTGGCTGCAACAAGTTCTGCCGTCCCCGTGACGACTTCTTTGGTCACTATGACTGCGACCACAATGGCAACAAAACCTGCCTGGAGGGCTGGTCCGGACTTGAATGCAACACTGGTAAGGATTACAATGCAAAATAATTTGTATTGAGTAAAGTATTCCCATGCAAAAAATCATTGCATGCATATCAGTCTGATGATGATGAGAAATGACATGCAGGCCTGAGTTGTTAGTGTGATTGTTATTCAAAACAAGACTTTTCCTTCAGCCTGATGAAGCTGTCGTAAATCAGACATTAAGATGAACTGGCCTGACCTGAGCCAGACTTGTGTGACAGAAAGATAGACAGAGCAAGGGAGAGAGATCAAATAACTGATATCTGGACAGAGTCAAGCTTGGTTTTTCAACCATTGAAACGGGTATTAGTGTTCCAGATTCTGGCCCATGCAGTGGCTAGTACAAATACAGTAGTTAGCATTGCCTTTTGGAATTTGCTGTTGCAAAGCACCAGTGTAGCCCCCCTCACCCCCGTTCAGGTCTTGTGTCCTCCAGCAGGGGATCGCTGGCAGGACCCAGGATAAATCTTGGATTTTGTAGGATTACTGAACCAGTTGGAGAAGTTTGGTGGATGAGATGGTGGCAGAGCGCAGGAGATGATGATGGAGAGGGTGGGAGGGGGAGAAGGGGGGGTAGGGGGTGCTGGTAATGTTTTTGAAGAGGGGGCTGATTTCATCATTGTTATTCTCCACGTCACTTTCTTTCTCATGCCCTTCTTTATTCCCATTTATTATGTTACACTTGTATCTCTATCTTTCTCTCTCTCACTTGTTGTGCTTTGTCTGCTACCCAGCAATCTGCCGGCAGGGCTGTAGTACGAAACATGGATCCTGTAAAGTCCCAGGAGATTGCAAGTAAGCCTATTTTCTGAAATTTTAATTATTGTTACTTGAGGTAGCCTACATGCACCTTTAACATCTCATCTGAAACAGAACTAGCATCTATTGGCATTTACTTTTTTGGGGGATCAACCGCTATGCATACAATAGTTCCAAATGAAACTCACTACCATTCTGGTTCAACACAGCAATTGGTTTTACTGTTTAGTCTAGTTTTAGTCTATAAACACTGGGATCATGGATTGCCCTGAGCGAGGGTGGTGATGTCTAACGGGGGGGAAAGATTGTATGGTTATGTGTGTGAGTTCCATCTGTTTTTGTAATGACTCAGCCACCCTTTTCGGTGCACCGTCCAGCCAAGCTATTCTCCTGACAAGAGAAGGACCAGTGTTTGGCCTTGTCGGATCCTGTCCATTTTGAGTCTGTTTACGAATCCCTTTGTGTATGTGTATGCTTCAGGTGTCTGTATGGCTGGCAGGGGGAGTACTGTGACAAGTGCATCCCTCACCCTGGGTGTGTCTATGGCACCTGTGTGGAACCATGGCAGTGTCTGTGTGACACCAACTTTGGCGGCCAACTCTGTGACAAAGGTAAGAGGACAAGAACGAACTCACAAAGAACACAAAGATCAGTGTGAGGGACTATTATGTTATGGAAGACATGTGCCTTAAGTAGTTTACGCACACACACGGTGCTCCCTGATGTTTAGTGCATAGGCAAAAATGTAACATCCCCCCAACCCCCAGACTTTCCTTCATGATGTTCCAATCCTGTCTTCCAGATCTGAACTCCTGTGGCACGCGCCAGCCTTGTCTGAACGGAGGGACCTGCAGTAATACAGGGCCTGACAAGCACCACTGTGCCTGCCCAGAAGGTTACTCTGGAATCAACTGTGAGAGTGGTGAGTGTCCCTCAGCCAAACTAGGCCGTCACATCTTATACAAGTTATCAAATGGCACATGTGGATGTGAATACAGTGGTGATCATCTTTGATCTCACTTTATCAATCTAGTTTTCTATGTCTTAGAGACTCTGCTTACTTTTCTTTAAACTTTTACCTTTGTTTCATTCTCATAACTCTAAAGTGATGTAATGTTCACGTGGCTTGTTGATGAGCTCATTAGTTTTTAGTGTGATTTAACTCCTGGCCAGGACCAGATCGCAATCACTTGTTCCTGAGACTCTGTGGGAAGTCATGTTGCAGTTCAGTGGTCAAGGGTCAGTTCTGACCTTAAACTACCTGTACACGGATCCTGGCCAGCATTCTTTGAGGTGCTCAGTGTCCCCATACCATGGTCACCCTACCCAAGAGGATGTTGCATCATTAAGGCATTGTCTAGGAAACCAGATAATTAATCTGCCCCTTTGTTATTTATGTGTATAGCACACTCATCTTTTGTTTAATGTTTTGTTGAGCTACCTTATTGGGTGATTTTTATATATTTTGTTTGTTTTTGAGTGTGAATATATCTTAGGTTGGGATACTGTACTATTAATTATGCTTATACACTAAATTACCAAAAGTATTTGCCCACCTGCCTCCACTGGTGCAGTAATGTTGGAAGAGGAAGGTGCCCACTCCAAACTGTTCCCAAAAGGTTGGGAGCATGGAACTGTCCAAAATGTTTTGGTATTCTAGAGCATTCAAAGTTCCTTTCACTGGAACTAAAGGGACCAAGCCTAACTCCTGAAAAACAACCCCACACCATAATTCCTCCTCCACCAAATTTCTCACTTGGCACAATGCAGTCCGAAATGTACCGTTCTCCTGGTAACGTCCAAACCCCGACTCCTCCATCAGATTGCCAGATGGCAAAGTGTGATTCATCACTCCAGAAAACTCGTCTCCACTGCATTTGACTGTGCTTTACACCACTGCATCCGACGCTTTGCATTGCACTTGTTGATGTATGGCTTAGATGCAGCTGCTCAGCCAAGGAAACCCATTCCATGAAGCTCTCACCTACTGTATTTGGGCAAATCCCGGCAGTCCCGTTTACAGCCCGGAAGGTCAGCACCAGTGTCTTGAATCCGATGCGGGCCAGGACGGGAAGCCAGTGGAGGGCGATGAGGAGTGGGGTGACATGACAGCATCTGGGTAGGTTGAAAACCAGACGAGCGGCTGCATTCTGTATCCTCTGAAGGGGACGGATTGCATTTGCAGGAAGGCCGGCTAGTAGCGAGTTGCAGTAATCCAGCTTTGTGAGGACAAGGGCTTGGACTAGCAGTTGGGTGGAATGTTGAGAGATATTTTCTGATTTTCCTGATGTTGTAGAGGGTGAATCTACATGACCGAGAGACTGCGGCAATGTGAGCTGTGAGGGAGAGCTCGTCATCCAAGGTGACCCCCAGGTTCCTGGCAGAGGATGAAGGGGTCACTGTTGCAGATCCCATAGTGATGGAGAGATCGTGGGTGATTGAGGGTTTGGCAGGGATGATGAGGAGTTCTGTTTTGGTGAGGTTCAGCTGGAGGTGATGTCTGGTCATCCAGGCTGAGATGTCAGAGAGGCAGGCCTCGATTCTGGTCGATATCCCTTGATCAGTTGGGGGAAAGGATAGATATAGCTGCGTGTCGTCAGCGTAGCAGTAATAGGAGAAGCCATGGGAGGCGATGATTGGCCCGAGTGAGGTGGTGTATAGGGAGAATAGGAGCGGACCAAGGAGGGAACCCTGTGGGACCCCAGTGGAGAGCAGGCGGGTACCAGATGTTTTCCCTCCACAGGAGACTTGATAGGATCTTCCTGTCAGGTAGGATGAGATCCATTTAAGTGTAGTGCCAGTGATGCCCATCTCTTCGAGTGGCGAGCAGGATCTGGTGGTTGACTGTGTCGAATGCTGCGGAGAGGTCTAGCAGAAGGACAACAGAAGACCTTGAGGCTGCTCTGGCAGACTGGAGGGCCGTGGTAATCGACAGGAGGGCAATCTCAGTGGAGTGGCCGGTCTTGAAGCCCGACTGGTTAGGGTCCAGAAGGTTGTTCTGGGAAAGAAAGCTTGACAGTTGGTTAGCTACAGCACGCTCAATTGTTTTAGAGAAGAAGGGATTTTATACACCTGTGGCAAAGCCAAGTGAGTAGGACACCTGATTCTGATCATTTGGATGGGTGACCAAATACTTTTGGTAATATAATGTACTTTATTTACTTACGGTCATGAGTTTGTGGAAAAGGGTTTGTGATTTCAGTTAAATCACAAACTTTTTTGTGTTGTCAGGACCTGAACTCTATTGGGATGGAGGGATGGCGAGGGAGGGAGGGAAAGGGTGTTCCAGCCAAGCTTGCTTCTTATAGCCAGAAGCTACTCCCTCCCTCCTGGTCTACTGTCACCTCTTTTCTTTCTCGTACTTTTTCTCTCCACACCTCCACATAGTTTCTCCCTCTATCGTCTCTCTTCCTTGTCTTCTGTGTCACCTTTTCCCCAACATATAAAGCCTTGTCACCCATCAGCAGTCTTCATTCTCAGCCAAGCAATTCCAGCCTAGAATGCAAACCATTCATTGATTAGCAGAGGAGCAATCTATCGTGACTCTTGGCGTTCACCCCTTCAAGTCTCTTCACTACATGTCCTCCCCTTTCGCTGTTCAGGGAGGGGATGATTTGCACTCAAATAGAAGTTATGGTGCGTGGCGTGCGGATCAGTGGGGCATGCCTTCCTTCTATTCCACTCCACACCCCCATTAGGGGCTGGTTGGAGGAATATTGGGCCATTTTCTTATTTGTTTTTTGTTTTGCAAACTCAAGCTTCCCTCCCCTTACATTGGGTTTCTTCTCAAGCTCCCCCCCCCTTTTCCAATTTGTTATGTCATTCAGTCATAATGTAATTCTCTCATCCTGTCCTTCTAAACTCACCTTCTCATCCACTCCAGGCAGTAATTAATATTTGTATTTCTCATCTCCTTCCAATGCAGTAGAACATGCCTGTCTGTCGGAGCCCTGCTTCAATGGGGGCAGTTGCGTGGAGACGAGCAAGGGCTTTGAGTGCCAGTGTGCCCCTGGGTGGAGTGGGCCATCCTGCACCAGCAGTAAGACCTGACGGGTGCAAGGGGGGGATGAAAACGGAATTCGGAAGATTTGGACACCCATGTAGAGTTGTATTTTGAGGCTCTGATAAAAACGTGTCCTGTCCTCTTCCTTTTGTCAGATGTGGACGAGTGTTTCCCCAATCCCTGCAGCCATGGGGGCACTTGCCAGGACCAGGTCAATGGCTTCAAATGCACCTGTCCATCTCAATGGACTGGCAAGACCTGCCTCATTGGTAGGTTCACCTGAAACAACACTTCACTGAGCTTCATATTGTTTTTCTTTTCCTCAACATTTGAAAAGACACGAATTATCTTGGTTCTTAACCCAACAGTCCTAATCTGCAGGGGCAGGATCATCTGTAAAGGAATTACTTGTTTAGGATGGGGTCGGGGGGGTTGAATGTTGGTGGGCACCGTAAACGCAATTCATTGCTGTTTATCTACTAACATCCACTATATTTCAACGACTTATTAACTCTCTCTAGAGATATGACTGTTTAGCCTGTGTTCTGCTCCTCTTTTTCACCAACCGTCCCTGGAGGAGGGGATCCCTCACTGAATTGCTCCTCCCAAGGTTTCTAAAAATAATTTTCTCCTAGTGAGTTTTTCTGGGAGTTTTTCCTTGTCCTCCTTGAGGGTTTAGGTTGGTTTGAGGGGCAGTTCAATGGGCATATGTGAAGCCCTCTGTAACATTGCTTATAAAAAGGGCTATACAGGGAGTGCAGAATTATTAGGCTAATGAGTTTGTTGACCACATTACCCTCTCTATGCATATTGGCCAACTCCAAGCTGCATAGGCTTGAAAGCCTCCTACCAATTAAGCATAGCATTTTATGTGCATCGCTGTAATGAAAAGGGGTGTGGTCTAATGACATCAACACCCTATATCAGGTGTGCATAATTATTAGACAACTTCCTTTCCTTTGGCAAAATGGGTCAGAAGAGGGATTTGACGGGCTCAGAAAAGTCAAAAATAGTGGCATATATTGCAAAGGGATGGAGCACTCTTAAAATTGCCAAGCTTTTGAAGAGTGACCATCGAACAATCAAGCGCTTCGTTCAAAATAGTCAACAGGGTCGCAAGAAGCGTGTTGAAAAAAGAAGGCGCAAAGTAACTGCCCGTGAACTTAGGAAAGTCAAGCATGAAGCTGCCAAGATGCCACTCGCCACCAGTTTTGCCATATTTCAGAGCTGCAACATCACTGGAGTGTCAAAAAGCACAAGGTGTGCAATACTCAGGGACATGGCCAAGGTAAGAAAGGCTGAAAAACGAGACTGAAGACTGATTTTTCTTAGGTCTTATGGACCGATGAAATGAGAGTGAGTCTTGATGGGCCAGATGGATGGGCTCGTGGCTGGATCAGCAAAGGGCAGAGAGCTCCAGTACGACTCAGACGCCAGCAAGGTGGAGGTGGGGTACTGGTATGGGCTGGTATCATCAAAGATGATCTTGTGGGACCTTTTCCGGTTGAGGATGGCGTCAAGCTCAACTCCCAGTCCTATTGTCAGTTTTTGGAAGACACCTTCTTCAAGCAATGGTACAGGAAGAAGTCAGCATACTTTAAGAAAAACATGATTTTCATGCAGGACAATGCTCCATCACACGCATCCAAGTACTCCACAGCATGGCTGTCCAGAAAGGGTCTAAAGGAAGAAAGATTAATGACGTGGCCTCCTTGTTCACCTGATCTGAACCCCATAGAAAACCTGTGGTCCCTCATCAAATGTGAAATCTACAAGGAGGGGAAACAGTACACATTGCTGAACAGTGTCTGGAAGGCTGTGGTTGCTGCTGCACGCAATGTTGATCGCAAACAGATCAAAACACTGACTGAATCCATGGATGGCAGAATTTTGAGTGTCCTTGTAAAGAAAGGCGGCTATATTAGTCACAGATTTTATTTATTTATTATTATTTTGAATGCCAGCAATGTATATTAGTGAATGCTGAGTTGTTATATTGGTTTCCCTGGTGAAAATAAATGAGTGAAACGGATATATGTTTGTTTTTTGTTAAATTGCCTAATAATTCTGCACAGTTAGTCACCTGCACACACAGATATCCTCCTAAAATAGCTAAAACTGAAAAAGCCCTGCTCCAACTTCCACAAATATTCAGCTTTAATATTTATGAGTCTTTCGGGTTCATCAAGAACATAATTGTTTTTCAATAATAAAACTAATCCTCAAAAATACAACCTAATAATTCTGCACTCCCTGTACAAATAAATGTTGATTTGGTTTGATTTAACAACTGACCCCACCTGCCCCACACTTTTCCTCCATAATCTTGTTCTCTCTTCTCGCCCTTCACCGATTCACCATCCACTATGGGCAGCATAGGTCTGTTTGTTTGTTTGTTTGTTTGTCACAACAGCTTTTCTCCATGGTAACAAGGGAGACTCTTCTAGATTGAAAGCGGGCTGACCACCACCTCTCACGACACGCATTCCATCCCTAGGTTGCATACACCTCTCAATCTGACACTGGAATCCCTTTTCTATTTTGTAATATTATTGTCATTGTTTTAGATGCCAACGAGTGTGACATGGATCCTTGTGTCAACTCTAACTCCTGCCGCAACTTGATTGGTAGCTACTTCTGCGAGTGCCTTCCTGGTTGGATGGGCCAGAACTGTGACACAAGTGAGTAACCAGAGGAACCACTGCTTGTCAGAGTTGCAATGGCAGCTCAGCGAATGCAGGCTTTGGCTTTGGATTCTACAGCACCTTATATGTTAAGATGGATTGTCTTACATAGAGGCCATGCAATAATAAATTCTAGAGCCATTGGCTACTGTTCTAGGATGTACTACCAGCAAGCATAGAATATAGTAATTTTAGACTGGCTGATTGTAAATCCATTCAAAGAGGGAGTGGCGTGTGTGTGTGTGTGTGTGGGAGGCGGGGGGGCATTATTTTTCATGGCAGCACCATGTAAAGATTAAGACAATAGTTCATCTTCAGGGCCTGGCCAAGCCCTTGAGTGTTTTATGGACCTGGGGAGTGGTCAATGTGGAAATGGCCAAAAGCAGAAGAAAAGGAAAAAAATTATTTGGTAAAAGAACAACACACTTTTATCGCAAGTCATTAGGTCTGCTTGCACAGCCGGGCGGATGATAATGTTAAGATAACGTCTGCCCGAAACAATCGTGCGAAGGCTTGGCTAACCGAGGCAGAGCGAATCTCTGTGCTTTTCCCACCCATTCTTATCTGGAGGGAAAGCTCACAGGAAATCTTGACAAGAGTTCTTATCAGGGCCATGCCTTTGTGGAGTCAAATGGTGTACATAATGTTTTTTTTTTATATATGTGTGTGTTTAAAAAAGTTATTACCCTTTTTTTATACAATCTTTTTATCCTTTCAATTATTACAATGTGAATTAAGTAATGTTACTCTGCCATCAGATGTCAACAACTGCCATGGCCAGTGTCAGAATGGTGGGTCCTGTAAGGTAAGGCTTTCCGTTTTATCAGATTGATAGAAAGTTTTGAAATGTATTTTTTTACCACTTTCTGCCTCCATTCTTTGTAAATGGCATGTATTGACACATGCTCTAAGAGCACACCAGTGTATGTGTTTTTGTGTGTGTGTGTGTTAGAAAGAGAAAGCAAGAGAGAGAAGAGATGTGGATAGACGGAAGGCTCCAATACAATAAATCAGATTACCATAAACATTCTTGTCCGCTGCCAGGAAAAATAAATCAGTCTCAATTATTTTCAATTGCAGTTGTGTGTGTGTCCCCACGTTCACAATGGTTTGTTTTCTATAACACCCATTCCACCCACCCACCCTCACCACCAATTTATTTCTGTCTATCTCCCCCTCTTTCTTGCAGGACGTGGTGAACGGGTACAAATGCGTGTGTCCACCAGGGTTTGGTGGCAAGCACTGTGAGAATGACATAGATGAATGTGCCAGTGGCCCCTGTTTGAATGGCGGCCGTTGCCAGGATGACACAAATGGCTTCCAATGTCTATGTCCATCAGGTTTCTCTGGCCAACTCTGTCAGGTGAGCAGCCATTCGATCACTTCAAGGAGTCTCCGCCGTAGGTAGACGTTTCCCAAATAACAACAGATTCAGAGAATCCAATGTGTCCTCACCTCAAAACATCTGTACCTGGTTTTAGATCAAGGCTCTGCCTCCTTAGAGAAGGCAGAATATCCCCAAGTCATTTTAAAGGGATTTACATTCATTTAAGTTATAGATACAAGTTTATATAAGTGCTTACCGATAAGTTGAGGTAATAGTTAATAGGAGGATGTTGTTGGTAATCGTATCTTTTAATCTGTTACCAGGCAGCTTCTCAAACCCCTTAATCTTTTGACCATGATCTGTTTTCGTACCCTCCACAATGTTGTAGCTATTGTTTCCCTTCACTTGCCTTTCTTTCTTCTCGCCAGCCTTTCCGCTGTAATATACTTGCACCCATGTCTCACTCAGGGATCGGTGCAACACGAAACCACGGCTTTGTCCCGCTTGTTAGCGCTTGGAACACAACGAACAAACTTCTATCTGCCCAATCTAAACCCCCACCCCCTCTTCAGACATTACTATATGCATAGATGGGGCTTTTGGTTGACTCATGAGCTAGATTCCATGATAATGTGTAGAGTATTGTTTCATAGGCAATGTCAAATTATAGGTATGCCTGCCCTTATGTTAGTCTAATCGTCATCTCATTTTCTTTATCTCACCTTTTCAGATGGATATTGATTACTGCATGTCAAGCCTGTGTCAAAATGGGGCCCAGTGTTTCAATATGGCAACAGATTACTTCTGCAAATGTCCGGAAGACTACGAGGGCAAGAACTGTTCTCACCTTAAGGACCATTGTCGCACCAGTCCCTGCAAAGGTTTGCATTCTATTATTAACTTTTTCCTTCATATTTTGATATTCATGGAGTTGCATGGAGTCTATGAAGCATATCTTAGGCTAACTGGCTAAGCTAAGGTTAACGCTAACAAAAGCTAACCCCTCTATCCTCAACCAATTGTAAATTGGAGAATGAAGCTTATGTAGCCATAAGGAGCTGTAAAATAATCTCACTAACTCAAGGCTATTGTGCTGCGTGTATGTCACCCCATTGTTATTTGGAGACGTAGCGTCAGCGAGCCATACCAGAAACCCATTTTCTGCCTTCTCCCCGAAGGCCTTGTTACCATGGGAAGGGTTAAGATTTAGTTTCATGTTTTTATCCTGACACTGCTAAACTTTTGACAAGAACACTCTCTTCAATACCCTACCACCCTCTGATAGAATGCCTAAGCTTATGAAAATGTTCCCTCCTCCTGTCTTTGTTCACCACAGTCTGGTTCAGTATTAGTTCTTCCTAGTAAATTGTTTGTTGACCCCCCTTGGTGATTGGTAACATGGAAGGTTTGTGTGATTAGAGCAAGAAGAGACCCACAACAGATAAATACACACAACAACAAAAAAGGGAAAATTTGTGTTTTGGCACTTTCTTATTTTCATTGCATTATCAGAAATTCCCATGTGTCCCATTAGTGCATTTTATAGCACCAATAATTTCCTGCACCCTGCTGCTCCTTCCTCTGCAGTGATTGACAGCTGCACAGTGGCTGTGGCCTCCAACAACACCCTGGAAGGGGTACGTCTCATTTCATCCAACGTGTGCGGCCCCCATGGGCGCTGCCAGAGCCAGCTTGGTGGCCAATTCAGCTGCGAGTGCCAAGAAGGATTCACAGGCGCCTACTGCCACGAGAGTAAGTTATACCTGTTCAGAAATTGATATTTATGTGAATGGTCAATGGGTGGAAGCAGTTTGGAAGAGATCCCCCTATCCCCATAAATGAAAAAGAGATATGAGGATAATGAGATATTTTGAACAGCCCTTCAAAACTCAAGACCCTCTGGTGGCACTGGTAGGCCTTAATAGTGATTGTCTATGTGTGTGCTTTCTCAAATTGATGTGGGTCAAAAGTCAGTCACACAAACATCTCAGAAGCAGTCATAACACCTTCTGACTAATGATCTCTTCCCTGTCACGACACATCACAAAACATACTGTGAGGAATGTCCGGTAGCTCCATCCAAACCGGTGGCGCTTATCTTCGATCCATTCTTAAGAGAGACCCTGGGTTTGGAGTGGAGAACCCCCCCTCAGCAATACTTCAGGCATCATTGGCCCCGCTCCATGTAATTGATGTGAAGGTAGCTGACTAGTGGACTTGTGAACCAGTCTGTCAGTAAACACGGGTTATCAGTTTTGATGGAGGGGAGGGCCGGCCCTCAGGCAAGGCCTATCCTGTCTCAGGCCAGGGTTAAGATTAAACACCATCCCTAGCCTTCCCAGGCCAACTTGAGGCAGGGCGGGTGCCCCCTCCATGCCCCCCCCCCCCCCCCCCCCCGCCTGCACTACCATAGCCAGGAAGTCTGGTTGTTTGTGCTCTTCCTAATTCTCTCCCTGCCTTCCCTCCAACCTGATCTGTTTTTGACACAAAGGAAAATAGGTTATTCTGGGGGAGTTTATGTGCTTTATGTGTGTCAAAATACAGTATACAAGGCTAGAGGGGATAATGCTTCAATTTGACTTGAAGGCTGTGTTCTTACACTTTAAGCTGTGAAATCCTTGTTTTCTGGAGAACTACACCGCTGTATATTGTTTTGCTACAGTCCTAATTGTAGCTAACTTGATTTAGCTGAAAGTGGCTGTGTTTGAATATCTTTCCTGGAAATTGGGCAACCAGAAAGTCCTAGTGACTGACAGGATTGACAGGTTGTAAGTGTGGTGGTTTTCATGCTTCTATTGCCTGCTTTGAATGTGCATGTTGTCATCATTAATTGTATTTCTCCCTCCCTCTCCCTCTGCGTGTTACTTTGTTTTCCTCCATCTCTTTTTTGTTTTCTCTCCCTCCCCATCTCTCTGCTGTATTTGTGTGACTTTATATCCCAGATATAAATGACTGTGAGAGTGGGCCATGTCAGAACGGGGGAACATGTATTGACAAAGTCAGCCTGTACCAGTGCATCTGTGCAGAGGGCTGGGAGGGACCCAACTGTGAGAACAGTAAGTTCTCCCATTGTCTCGGATCTAGGGGGGCTGTCTCCCACTTTCAGTTTCCCTTTTTTAGAAATCATCCTGATGTCCTACTTGTTTTTTTTACTTCATTAACTGACTTTTATGTATTTCTCCACACTGTATTAGCCTTATCGCGTAGCTGTTAAATGGATCAATCCTACTCTTGATTCCAGGGGGGGCTACAGTTGAATGCCCCTTTAAAACTGGAACTCGAACCTGGGTGTATTTCAAGATGCCCTGCAGGCTGTCAGTTTTCATATTAAATCCCCTTCTCCTTTTCTCAGACATTGATGATTGCAGCAGGAGCCCCTGCCACAACCGTGGCGTGTGCCGAGACTTGGTGAATGACTTCTACTGCCAGTGTGAGAACGGGTGGAAGGGAAAAACCTGCCACTCAAGTAAGCAACAAACACACACAACTAACACGAGATGTGTGGTTAGCCTGGGGGTGAGGAGGTTCCAGTGTCAATTGTGTTTAGGACTATTCACAAATGTCATATTGGTGGTTGTGTATGTGTTTGAGTTGCACGTGTGAGATGTTGTGGGGCATGTGCATTCTAGATGAAGCATGTGCGTGCTATAGCTAGATGTAGCTAACACGAGCATGCCGTTTATCAGGGGAAAGCCAATGTGACGAGGCAACGTGCAACAACGGCGGAACATGCTATGATGAAGGGGATGCTTTCAAATGCATGTGTACAGCTGGATGGGAGGGGGCTACCTGTAATATAGGTGAGTTTAGCAACCAACCCAGACCAAAACACATTAAATATATAAAAAACCTTTACATGGAAACAACTTTGCTTTTACGTTCACAGTGGTACATTTCTGTGCACATTCCTGTATGATAATTCTAATTCCCTTGGGGGGTTTCTGCACTTCATTTTCATAGTTTGTTTTTCACATGCTAGTCTGTTGGTTAAAGGTTCTGTTTGCAGGCTAACATGATGGCTAAAGGTTATGTTTGTGTCACTAGCTAAGAACAGCAGCTGCCTACCCAGTCCCTGTGAGAATGGAGGCACATGCGTGGTCAAAAGAGACTCCTTCTCTTGTGTCTGCAAGGAGGGGTGGGAGGGCTTGACCTGCAAGCAAAGTGAGTGGCAGTGTGGGAGGAACAAATACGTTTTACAGTTTTTCCTCAGTCGCTTTGTTAAATTTCTTAAATCAGAATTGAAATCCTCAAAACAGTAAGTGCATTCTCAAAACAATTCATCCAAATAGCAAAACACTATCGATTACCTTCAGTCTCTTGCTCAAAATTCTTAGTTCATCTCTCAAAAGTAAATATCTGCCTCAATGAACATGTCAGTGCCATCAGAATGACAAGTCATTGTGTATGGATAAGACATTCAAATTACTTAGACATGTTGTCAATATAACTGTACTCTTGTTTGGTGTAAACTGACTAAAGTTTAGATGACAATTATTGTAAGTTGTAGGTTACACCTTAGCGCAGTGCTGTCAAACTCGTCCCATCGAGGGCCTTGAGGGTGCAGGTTTTTGTGTCAACCAAACACTACACCAGCTGATTTCACTTAAAAGAAAAATAAATATAAACATAGGACAATCTACTTAGGAAACACTGTAGTGTTGTAGGACTAGTGCAGTCTTCATACACCTACTGACATTCCTGTCTGTTAAGCCACAAATGCTCATCCACGTCACATCGTATATCTTCACTTAAGATGCAGTGTGGAATTCATTATTTTTTTTATTTTTTTACTGCGCATGGAGCTGGTGATTATAGACTTTCCATATCCATGCTGACAAAAAATACTCAATGGGGTTAAGGCAGTGGGTCCCAAACTTTTTCTGCAGGGCCCCCCTTTCTGAAGATTAGAATATTTTCGAGCCCCCCCACATTGACACAAACATGCAAATCCCTTGTTTCTAAACCTTGCCGCGCCCCCCCTGCAATACCTCCGCGCCCCCCTTAGGGGGCGCGCCCCCCAGTTTGGGAACCACTGGGTTAAGGAATGGGGTGAGAAGAACTCCATCAGCATCCTGTTGATGGCAGTAAACCATTGCCTGATGATGTTGGAGCGATGGAAACTGACATTATCCCAAACAATCATGTATTTTGGAAGGTCATGTCCAATCTGACCCCTCTCTTATCAAGGATGAGATGTACCAACATGGTGCCCGCTAACTGAAAATAGCACTGGTCAAAATATAGCTCCAACAAAAACAAAAAAATCTTGCTGTAGTTTTTGAATAAAAAACATTCTTACATTAAAGTAGAATTTTAGATTTTTATTTAATTTTATTAATTATTTTATTTTATTTTAAATAAATAATATATGTTTTATTTCTATAATGAACTCTGGCAACTCTCGCACACGTCACGTCTGACTTCTGACACCAAGGAAGCGGTGCAGCAACGACGAGCAGTTAGTTTTGATTTACCCCCAAAACCATGGCAGAAAAGCGACAGAAAACGTTCCATTTTAACAGCATTTGGGAGGAAGAGTTCTTTTTTTACGTCAGTCAAAGAAAAGTGTCTCATTTGCTGTACGACTGTTGCGACGGCAAAGCGGCACTATGTGGAGAGACACTTCAGTACCTGCGGTAGAGCAAAGATGAGCAGTTAGTTGTGATTTACCCAACAACACCAGGGGCCTCATGTACAAAGGTTGCGTACGCACAAAAACGTGGCGTACGTCCTTTCCCACGCTCACGTTCAGATGTATCAAACGTGAAATGACCGTGGAAATGTGCGGTGCCCCACGCCAGCTTCATAGCTGTCGTACGCACGTTTCTACAGCTATTGTTCCTTTGGCGTCACTTAGAGGTGATGCTGGGAAACTGTTAATAATGTGAAAACAGTCAAGTGATGTGCCTATCAGAGACACCGTTGTGAACAATTTACACACCCAGGCGTTTGTAATCATATAGGTGAATATAAAAGCATGCGCAATGTGATTAAGAAAATGGTATTAACAATGGTAGCGTTCGCGTTGTTTGAGGACCTTGCAAATGGTGCAATCCGACGTGAGCGAGTTTTTAGGGAACGCGAGGATTTACTTGCAAACAATAACTGGCTCATAAACCGATTTCGGTTACCAAGGCCAGTGTTACTGGAGTACGCAATTAGCAGCGATAGCCGGTTTCCCTAAGGTTATTGGAGATATTGACTGCACACACATTGCTATAAAAGCGCCATCACAGGATGAATTTGTTTATGTTAATAGAAAACATTTTAATTCCATTAATGTTCAAATCATATGTGATGCGCAAATGCAGTTAACTAAAATCGTGGCAAGGTGGCCTGGCTCAATGCATGACTCATTAATTCTGACAAACAGCATGGTTGGGAACAGGCTGGAGGCTGGCGCGGTGCGCGATGGGTGGCTATGGGTGCGTAAATAGTTTATTCGTTTAATTGTCTATGTAAACAAGCGAAATGCACATTTGGGCAGGTGCGCATTCAAATGTTTATTTTATTTTATTGAAATTAGAGCTGCAAAGCTTTCTATCAAGCCCCTGATTGACTAATTTCTTCCCTCTACTCATTTTGATTTATCTGATCGGACCAAGAGGGAAATTGGATAAACCTTTATTTGTCTTCCAGGGGGTGGAAATTGCAGGTCCAGGGCCTATTTACATTGATTTGAATATTTAAATGGAGGCGTGGACAGGGAGGAGTTTGGCACCTCTGCATGTGCGCTCAATTCCACGTTGATTGTGATGTACAAAAGAAACGTACTTGGATCCATGCCTACGCACACTTTGATACATCTGAATTTATTTGTGCGTACGACAGTTTCTGGGTTTTGGCGTACGCCAAGTTTCAGTAGGAAATCCATGCAAGTCTTTGTACATGAGGCCCCAGGGGTCTCATTTATAAAGCTTGCTTACGCACAAATCGGGGCTTAAAAGGTGCGTACGCCAGTTTTCACGCAAAGTCAGTGATAAAAAAAAAATAAACTAACTTGGCGGTAGAATGTGCGGTCCTCCACGCAAACTATGACCCTCCCGTAAACCTACGCACTTTTTGGAGACAGCGGGTAATTTGAAGACACATACTGCAAAAAGTAAAAGTCGGAGAAGCGATTACTCGGAATATTTATCTATTTTGTAAATCAATTTATGATTATAATGAAGATTAAATACATCAGTGTTATTTGAGCTTGAACTGCGTGATAATTGTTCCATACACATCTTGTACAGTGCAACTCACAAGATGTGGCTCTTATCTCATCAGGCATACGTCCTTGGCCTCTTCTTCCTCTGTCTCCCATCTCCTCCACCACGCAGCCTCATTCCTCTTCTTTTCTCTGTCTCTTGACCCCGTCCGATTCCTTGTCCTTCGTTTTGTCAGACATTTTAACGTGTTGTGCTCTGGCTATATGAGATTAACCTGGTAGCAGTTTTTCAATTCAGGACAGATTTAGATAGAAGTCTAGTTTTTATCATTTCAATTTTGATCTGAGAAATATATTAAAGCAACTGGGAAAAACTTTTATTTATTTATGTATTTATTTAAGAGACCATTTGATTTATTGCATGCTTTCAACTAAAACTCATGGTTATTTCTTGTGTATCGCAACGTCCCAAATGTCTCTCACCTTTTTTATTTGTCATTTTACAGATTCTAACGATTGCAATCCCCATCCTTGGTAAGTCAATCCCAAACCAAGTTAGCCTCAGTTAACATACCTCTCCTTAGTTATCAGTCCCACTGCTGATAAAATACATGTGTACGCTCATTGAAATGTGCACACATACACACAGTTCTCAGGTAGACATATACACAGTCAACAGGAGGTCGGTTCACATGTTAGACTGAAGACTTTAGGTGGCCATCATGTCTTTTATTTACCCATTCTGCTTCTACCACACAGCAGATTAACAACAGCAACATGACTACACTGTACTCTGTTGACCTTCTCAATCTTGATGAATTATTAAGTGATTGGTTGGGAGATGCCTCAATATTTTCTTTCTTTTTGCCTCCAGCTACAACAGTGGGACTTGTGTGGACGGGGACAACTGGTACCGCTGTGAATGCGCTCCTGGATTCGCCGGGCCTGACTGCAGAATTAGTAAGTAGTTGAGTCTGCAGTTTTCTCTCTTTCTCGCCATCCCTCCATCTCCTCTTTCCTATGCTTATGTCAGGGTTAAGCCAGAGCTAGGTCAGGACTTATTAAGGATGTGGCTGAGGGCTTATGGTCCATTAGTTTGATGTGCTCATGCTTCAGTAAGCGCTTTGATCCTGTTAAAGGCATGGTCAATCTAAATCAGATTTCAATAATTTTGGTCAATAGATCAATTTGGTTATTTTTAGTGATATTGCTTACCCCCTGATGACATCCCTGACCAGTGAGCAATGGATACCAATTTTTAGCATGCAAACCAGGGCTGATGCTTTCTAGTGTAGTTATTTCCCCTGAATTTAATTTATATTTTATGCATGTTTTGCTTTACACATGTTAATTTCCTTTGTGTGTGTACTGGAACAACACACCAAAAAATTGAGGAAAAAATGCAAATTTTACAAAATCTCAAACAAAATTACAAAAAATGGCCGGCCAAAAATGACACTAGCTTACTGTATGAATGAAGGGTTGAACGAACAATTGAACAAATGATATTCAAGCTGAAGGAGAACATTTATTTCATCTTCACAGTTTTGCCACACAAACAAGAAATAGACTGCAACAGTTTGCCTTCATCTACACTTGCAAATTCCGCGATGGGACTGAGGGACAGCTTCATTGACTTTTTATATGACAAATGCTATTACAATCAAAAGTAGATGTGGCCTTTCGACAGACCCCCAATCATAACGCAGAAGCTATCCACCCCCAGAGACACTGAGTTTCTGTGGGTAAACCATAATTGCAGCATTTATTCAATTACCATATACAATACACTGCAAAAAAACTGTTTAAAGCAGACTTATTGAAGTCTGTGGACACTAGGTTTCAATAGGAAAATACACAATTGTAAATATTTTACTATTCGTTTTTTTACATTTTAGGGGAAGCCATGCTAACAGAATTTGCCTCTGCAATATGAGTAGGGTAAATGCTTGAAAATATCACCATACGTTAAAATAATGTAGGATCTTTTAATTCATAAAGGTTAGGGCTGTTTTTACAACGGATTTCCGAATTTCTTCTTTTTGATGAAACTTTATGAGGCTGCTAACCGATCAGCATTCCCTCTTTTAGGGGAAAGGAGAGACAACCTTTTCATTCTACACATCACTATTTGTGTACCTCGCCTACGGCCCGGAAGTAACTTGGATAGGCTGCAGTCACCCGTGACCCCTAACGGGAATAAGCGGAAGAAAATGAATGAATGAATGAACATCACTATTTTAGACAGTAAATGACCAGCAACATATGTGCTTTGAAATGGATGCAATCTTCCAAAATAATAAGGTCAGTAGGTCCATAACTGACTAGCAACTGTTAAATGTCCATTCTGGCCTGCATGTGTCCACAGACATCAATGAGTGCCAGTCTTCGCCCTGCGCATATGGCTCTACATGTGTAGATGAGATCAACTCTTACCGTTGCTTGTGTCCACCCGGAAGAAACGGACACAGGTGCCAAGAAGGTAAGGGCTTCACACTCCTCGTGAAGTTTGGAACTACACTTATGGTACACCACCACCTATGAAGTATTGACACTCTGAGTGTCAGTTACAGTGGGGCAAAAAAAGTTTTTAGTCAGCCACCAATTGTGCAAGTTCTCTCACTTAAAAAGAGAAGCGGTAGAAGAAGAAATGATTCCTTACTAGTTCCCTACTGGGGAAACTTCACATGCGCACACATATTCAATGCATTGGTGGAAGAATCCTACTACTGAACTACTGGTGTTGCCCAAGCAAAAAGATGAGAGAGGCCTTGTAATTTTCATCATAGCTACACTTAAACTCTGAGAGACGGAATGAGAATACCAAATTTTGAAGATCCTGGAGTCTCCAGATCTCAACCCCACAGAAAATCTGTGTTGCCCAGCGACAGCCCCAAAACCTCACTGCGCTAGAGATCTGCATGGAGGAATGGGCCAAACTACCAGCGTGTAAAAAAAACGTGTGGCAATTTACAGAACACATTTGACCTCTGTGATTGTCAACAAAGGGTATATAATAAAGTATTGAGATTAACTTTTGTTATTGACCAAATAATTTGCATACCTTGCAAAAACATTATTTAAAAATCAGACAATGGGATAAAAAATTTTTTTTTCCTCATTCTGTCTCTCATAGTTGCAGTGTTTACAGGCCTCTCTCATATTTTTAAGTGGGAGAACGTGCACAATTGTTGGCTGACTAAATACATTTTTGCCCCACTGTAAGTCTCAGGCAGTGTTGAAGTTGATTCCTCGTTCTGTATTTCTGAATCTGCTTTGCAGTCACTGGGAGATCCTGTGTTGTCAATGGGCTGGTGGCTGCTGATGGGACTAAGTGGGATGATGAATGCAACACTTGCCAGTGCAACAGGGGGAAGGTGTCTTGTACAAAGGTGGGAAATGTAAATATTTTTATTAGGACATTTTTACATACTGTATTTTTTGCACTATAGGGCGCACTGGATTATAAGGCGCACTGTCAATTAATGGTCTATTTTCGATCTTTTTTCATATATAAAGCGCACCAGACTATAAGGCACATTAAGCGGAAAAAAACTGTCAGATAAGTCAGTCCGTGACGTGGATGCTCCTGGCTACGGTAGCCGTAATGCTGCAAGCGGTGCAGCTTTGTAGTTGACCAAAGTTGTACTGAAACATTTTGACTTGTACCACACAAAATCGCTTAGAGGTCAGTAAGCAAAACCAGAATTAATTCATATATATACGGCGCTTCGGATTATAAGGCACACTGTCGTTTTTTTTAGAAAATTAAAGGATTTTAAGTGCGCCCTATAGTGCGAAAAACACGGTACTTGACATACTGATATTTAGCACTTCTACCTACCGACCATTCAAACCTACTTGCTCTGCACAAGCCACTTTACCTAATTTTCACTACTGTGTGCATACTCAAGCTTAAAAATATATATATTTGTATTCTATCTGTTTATATTTCATTTCATGCTTCATACATTTTCTTTAAAAAATTGTTAGTTCATCATCCTTCCCTTGTTTAAGATTGTTTGCACCATCCTGCCACGCTAAATTCCATGTAAACTTACTGGGGAATAAAACCAATTCTGATAACAGTGATTTATTTCAGTGTACCTACCTATCTACCTTGTTTTTTTCCGTTTGAGAGTAAGACTGTGCGCCTTGTTACCAGAACTAACAATTTCTACAATGGTTTCTCTATAGATCTGGTGCGGCCCCAAGCCATGCAGACTCCATGGTAAAATCCACGGAGCTGATTGTCCATCCAGCCAGTCCTGCATGCCGATCCGCGAGGAGCGTTGCTTCATAAAGCCCTGCCCCAACCAGGGGGAATGCTGGTCCTCCACTCATCGCTTCCCAGTACATGCCAAGTGCAGAGCTGATGGCAACTGTGCCAACGTCACATTCACCTTCAACAAGGACATAATGCCACAAGTTAGTTGAAAAGATAACACATTTCAGTCCTAATCTTCCTTGAACAGCCCCAGGGGAGAAAATAATTCCCTTGAAGGTTTTCTAAATTATATCATGAACAATACATTCATTCACTTAAAAAAGACTTTGCATGAACTGAGACGTGGTCTTAAGGAAATCAAACTAATTTGATTAAACAAATTGAACTTGGTGATGAGGGAGGAGCCTTTGCTTTGGTTTCCCTCTAAGCTTTTTATCTTTTCATGTGTCAGGGCGTTACCGTGGAGCACATCTGCAGTGAGCTGAGGAGCCTGTACGTGGTGAGGAACATCTCATCAGAGTATTCTGTCTCCATGACCTGTGAACCGGCGTTCACCGCCAACAATGAGATTCATGTCACCATCGTAAGTTTACTCTGAATTATCATCATTTGAATTTTTCTGAGAATTAGTTATTTTTGTGTCATTTATTTAACCCAGTTTATAACCAAGGAATGGTGAGGTTATGTTTCCTCACGATAGGATGAAGCAATTTTTTTGTCAGCTAACACGGTTAACGCAAGTTTCTCTGATATTTTAAGTCAACAGAAGATCCAAAAAGAGGTAAGTCACCCATCAAGGAGATCACCAACAAGATCATTGATTTGGTCCGCAAGAGAAATGGCAACAACACTATAATCACAGCCATCGCTGAGGTCCAAGTCCAGAGGAGACAAAACCACAATCCCAGGGGTAAGAATCATCTTCCTTTCAAGCGCATCTGTTGGTTATTGATTATGGAATTTCACCCAGCTATTTGCAAGAAAATATCGATTACAATTTTTTATTCTGGGGCAGGTTGAGTCTGTCAGCAGTTTCTGCCCATATGAAGCATTTAGTGTCATTGTAGAATGTTGGATGTATGGATCAACTTTTGAGGGTTTGCAACTTAAACCATTTGATGTTCAAGTATTGTAATAGACATGTTTTGATAATTGTACCTCATACAGTATTTTAGTTAAAATCCCCTCATCCCTATATCTCTCTCATGTTCCAGCAGAATACCTGGTGCCTCTTCTGGTTTCCGTGATGATAGTTATATGGATCTTGGTCATGGCTTCTGCATTGTTATGGTGCCTCAGGCGGCGGCGGAGGAAGCAGAGCACCCACACAGGGGTCAACACCCAGTCCATACCAGTGACAGCCGAGGACAACAAGGTCGTCAACAATGTCCGAGAGCAGATCAACCAGATCAAGAACCCAATAGAGAAGATCCCCTCTGGCAGCCTGCATCCAAGCAAAGACCAACACCACCATCCACACTTCTTTGAGGACAAGAACTCCGTCAACGCCAAGATTAGGACAAACTATTCCGATGTTGGGACACATTCAGAAGATGAAGAGTCAGAGAAGAGGGATCAGAAGGCATGGTTTCCAAGGCAGCCAGCGTACACACTTGTGGACGGAGAGGACCGAGGCCTGCAGCACGCATCCAGAAAACACCCCAACCGAACAAACAAAAAAGACAACAGGGACTTGGAGTCAGCACAGAGCTTAAACCGATTGGAGTACATCGTATAGCATAAAGCTGTCTTATCAGACGGTTTCACTGTCTCAGTGACAGTCGATACAGTCCATTGTTCATATGGTTATTTTTTAATTTCTTTCCTGGTTAATTTATGTTTTGACAAACAAGGTATGTTTATACTAGCAATAAGCAATTGGCTGTAGTTGGCTGGATTTCCAGGTACTGCAGGTTCACGTCTGAATCCAATCTAGTTCTGAGGCATTTCTTTTTGTAAATGGAGAAAGCAGTGTAGATCTCAAGCAATTTAACGTAATTCGGAAGGCTGTTCCCTTTTATTCTACTATCCTACAATATTGTGTGAGCAATATCTATGTAGGATTCTGGCTTGGAACTAGTTTTGTATTTAGGATGGGCTTGTGCGGTGCCATGCTACAGCTAATATAAAAAGAAAATATTTATTACAATTTGTTTTGTTTTGGGGCAGGTTGAGTCTGTCACCAATTTCTGCCAATATGAAGAATTTAAGTGTCATTGTAGAATGTTGTATGGATTTGTACATATTTTTAATTAATCCTTGTGTATATTTGATTTATTAACTTAATAACCAAGAGCCTTAAAATATCATTCTTTTTTATATTAATTGTTTAGATTTGAAGGTTTGATAGCTTTTTAAGCTAGCTTCCAACTTCCTTTTTTGGGTTTGAAATATTGTTTCACTATGTTTCAAAATTGTCTTCAAAGACATCAGGCAAAGATATTTTGTACATTCAGTTTGTTGTTGGATACCATTTCATGTTAAATGTGCCAGGCTTTTTTAAGTACTTCAATATCAATGGTAGCAACTTGACAGATGTAATGTAATATTACATATTAATAGAATTATGTTGCTCCTGCAGGGTCCTTTTATGTATAAAAGGATGAGGGTTGGCAGACACATTGCTTGCCACTCAAGAAAAATATTTTAAGGTAACAAGCGTTGTGTTGCCTTATTTTAATTGGAGATGAAATAAGTTTAATTTCAGTTAACCCCTTTTATATGGAGAATAACATTTCATTTGAGCATTTCAGAACTTAATAATAGAGTATTTAGTTTTGAGCATCCTGGCAATAAAATAAAACATTGTACAAATGTTTTGTACAAAAGAATAATACTTTGACTGGTCGTGTTTCCAATTGAGTTTATTTGGCAAAGATCTGGGTTGTTCTGCAAGTCACTTCTAGCAGGCTAATGATGCATTTCTCTGAGAAGCCAAACAGAGGTTACTTTGTCTCTGGCCGCCAAACCCATCACTGTCCTCACATACACATGTCCTGAGACGTGAGAGCCTTTAAAATGTCTGTACGCCGTGGAACTTGCGTGGGAACAAGCCAGTCTTTCTTACAAATAAACAGTTTCCGAAACAAAAAAAACAAGCAAGCTTTTTTGCTAACTCTGTTAAATGTGCAAATGGTTCCTTGAACCCAATGCTAGCTTTCACGCTGCAGTTCTGATTAGTAAGGCATTATTTATGTCCAATGTTTTGCAATGGTAGGCCGTCAGGGTTTCAGTGTTTTGTAATTACAATGTTTTGGGGTGGCACCATTGATCACAAAAATGGTGGTTGATCTTCAATGCGCTCTCACCTCATTTGGGTGCATGGCCAGCCCCGTTTTCCTTTTTTTGCTCTCTGTTATTCTTTGGAACGCAGAGATTCCCATGTCAATATTTCCCCAAGCCAAATAATGTCATACCTGACTTCCTGCCTTCTTTCTTCGTCTTTCCACATATGGGAGTTACTTTCTCTTCTCCATGTAATATGTGTGTATATACTGTATATCCATAGCCATACAAAAGATAAGATGGCTGGAAAAATTATTTTCAGGTCATGAAACAAATGTGCTAAAACTTTTTCCCCTCTAGAATTGTTGTTCTGTTGCTGTATTAAGAAACCGCATCATCTTCCTTGGAAACTTGGAAGAACAAAAAATGGCTCATACTTGAATGTGTTACGGGCCAGGGGAGATACGTATGAACCCAGATGCGGACACAAAAAGGAATGCAGAGGGGTGAAGTTTAACCGGTTTATTGTTTTAGGCAGATTCGGTTGGCGGGATTTTAGAACCAGGGCTGGGCTGGGTACCCAGTACCCCCCTCTCCGGGCGGCAAATGGCACTTGCCAGGGTTGGCGGTGTGGAAGGCATGAACAGGGGTAGGGTCCAGGATGAGATGACGGGTAACCCAGCAGCGCTCCTCAGGATCGTATCTCTCCCAATCCACCAAATACTGGAAACCGCATCCACGATGGTGCACATCCAAATTACGCAAGACCGTGTAGGCAGGGTGGTCATCGATCAACTGAGGTGGAGGAGGAGCTGCTGCCGGGGGGCACAGGGCACTAGAGTGGACAGGTTTAAGTTGGAAAACATGAAAGGTGGGATGAACACGAAGGAAGGCCGGGAGCTTCAGCCAGACAGCAAAGGGATTCAGGACACGGTCGATGACGAACAGACCAATGAAACGTGGGGAAAGTTTCTTGGACTCCCCTCTCAATGGGATGTCCCGAGTGGCAAGCCAAACCTGTTGACCCAGGACATAGGCTGGGACAGTAGAGCGGCGACGGTTGGCACAAGTCCAAGCCCTAGTAGAGGCCTTGGCCATCAACAGGGTAATTAATAATGGGACAACTCAAACGGCTTCTTCATTAATCTTCCTTCTTTGTTTTATTTAGTTATTTCAGTAGGAAGTTATCACACCATTAGCCGTTAGGTTGAAAAGAGGAGAGAAAAAAAGGAGAGAGTAAACAAACATACTTTGTTGATGTATCACATGTCACGTGTCACGTGTGACTAATGGCTGCGGAAGGAGGTAGAGCTGCTGCTCGTGGTAGATCAAAACCTGATATATACACGGCTTCGGATGGGAAAGTTATTGTGGAAGACGAACTCCTAAACTTTCTTGTTGTCAAAATGAAAACTATATGTCATGATGAAATTGTTTTAATGGTTGTAAACCACTTCAGCACCGAGTGGATTGAGAACTCCAAGAGAGTGCTGTTTGAACTCTGCCCAAACAATCAGCGCAATGTGACACATAAAGGGGCGCAAAAAGACGCAAACAATGTCAAAAGCTGTCTGAAACTGCTTAACGAGGTGGGTGAAAATGTCCCTCGTTTTGTGTCTCATCATCTCGATGAGCTCCCGCCAATGTCTTTCAATAGCCTGGATGTTTCTTGCCTGCTTGGCAGAATTGAACAGCTTAGCGCGGAGGTTGGAGTTATGAAGCAGGCCATGTTTACGCAGACAAGTGCCTGCGAGGATCTCCGTGCAGTAACAGCTGATATTAGACAACGCCTGTACGTGATCGAGAAGCCAGGTACGAGCGGAGGGCCTGCGCCTACCCAGTCGGAGGTGAACCATGCCTGCGGAAGCGGGGAGACCACCAGCCGGGGCTCTGACAGTGCAACCCCGGCTCCTGACAGGACTATCAACGCAGCAACGGGAGCCACAAATGCGAATGGCGCGCCAGTGTCACCGACGTGGACTCGTGTGGTGAAGGAGGGTCGCCGGTTAAAACATGCCACTGGGAAGTCTCCTATGCCATCCAAACCCCGCCTGTACCCCTCTAGAGAGAAGAAGACAAGCGGGATTGTTGGAACGGGTGCTGGGGGAAGCATACAAGCCATAACAACAGTCGGTGAGTGTTTTTGCTACACGCTTCTCGCCTGACTTGGAGCCGCACTCACTGGCTAGTTACTTGAGAGAGAAACTAGGCCGGGACGTCACTTGTGAAAAGATTGACACTGTACAGACCCGATTCAGCTCATTCAAAATAACCGCCGTATGCAAAGAGGTTGGTGAAATGTATGAGCCGCAGCTGTGGCCTGAAGGGACTTTTGTGAGGCGCTTCTTTGAGGTGCGCACACCCAGGGTTGCCGCATGTCCAGTGGGTGATCATGCAAGGAATATGGTGTCTGTGAACGAAACTGTAATGTAGATATGTTTGTGTCTCCTATGACCGGTATTAGAGTTGTGTCATACAACTCGCGTGGCCTGCGCCTCGGACATGGGGCAGGGGACAAAGCGCAGCGAATTGTTATTGACAAGCTCTTGGAGAACACAGACATCTTGTGCATACAAGAAACATTTTTAGCTAAACAAGACCTAGACCAGCTGAACTCTGTCAATAATGACTTCCATGGGGCAGGGGAGTCTACAACAGATCTAAGCACTGGAATATTGCGGGGAAGAATTCCTGGGGGAGTGGCCATACTTTGGCATAAGAAATACGATCCGCTGATCAGTGTGATTCGGCTTGAGGTTGACTGGGGTATTGCCATCAAAGTTGTTCATAATGACAAAGCTTTTGTTATTTTAAATGTTTATACTCCATATGAATGCTACAAAAATGAGGATGAATATATTAACCGGCTTGGTTTTATTAGCTCTTTTATTAAAGAAAATGAATGTACATGCATATTTACTGTGGGTGACATGAATGCTGATATCTCTGACAAGAAATCCCTGTTTGGCCAACACTTAGTGCAGTTTTGTGATGACAGCAAGCTGGTTCTCTCCAGCAAAGTACTTTTGCCTGTAGATAGCTACACATATATAAGTGAAGCATGGCATACAACATCCTGGCTGGACCACTGTGTATGCACAGATGATGCTCATGACTGTTTAGATACAACTGAGATCATGTATGGGATGGCTACAACTGATCACATACCTGTATCATTGGTATTAAATGTTAAGAATATACCTGAGTTGTCCAGCTATGATAACCATGATCCAATAGGAAAACTAAATTGGGCAAGGATGACAGAAAAGGACCTCTGGCATTACAAGTCATTGACTGAAAATGTTTTTAGTAATGGTGATATCCCATCTGATGCTATCTTATGTGATGACATTAACTGTAAGAACCAGAATCATGGGAAAGATCTGTGTATGATATATGAGATGATTGTCAACTGTCTTATTAGTAGTGGTAAGCTTTTCTGCAACCAAAGTGGTAAACAACATAATATCAGACCGGGATGGAATGAATATGTGTATGAACTCCATGCAGAGGCCAAAGAAGCTTTTAAAACATGGGTGTTATCAGGGAGAGCTAGGCATGGGCCTGAGTGTGAGCACAAGAAACAGGCAAATGCAAGATTCAAATATGCTGTACGCTTCATTAAAAGAAACGAGCAAGCTATGAGGGCTAACTCCATGGCTAAAAAGCTTCAGCAGAATAATTCCAATGATTTCTGGAAAGAAGTAAAGGTTATTAATAACAGTAAGGTGCCGTTGCCGTCTAGTATTGCTGGAATCACTGGACCTGAAAATATTGCAGAACTTTGGAGAAAACATTATCGTGACATTTTTAACTGTGTTAAGAGTGAGGAATTTAACGCTGGAAAGGTTCTTTTTAATGATGGGGTGATTATCAGACCTGATGAGGTGTGCTATGCCATTGAGAAGCTGTCTATGAACAAAGCATGTGGTCTTGACCAGATAACAGCAGAACATCTAAAACATGCTTGTGGTAGAATACCCGTCTTGCTTGCTATGTGTTTTACTGGGTTGTTGATGCATGGCATTCTACCTGACTCTATGTTGTCCGTATTGTTAGTGCCAGTGATTAAAGTCAAAACTGGGAAAATCTCCAGCATGGATAACTACAGGCCAATTGCTCTGGCTAGCATACTATCTAAAGTTTTAGAAATAATTATTTTGGATAGGATTAGTGAGTATGTGGAAACCACTGACAACCAGTTTGGTTTTAAAAGTAAACTTGGAACAGATCATTGTATATATGCACTTAAAGAAGTCATAAGTAAATACAGACGACAGAACTCTACCATGTTTATGTGCTTCTTAGATGCATCAAAAGCGTTTGATAGGATTAACCATGGTAAGATGTTTGCCAAACTGCAAGAGCGAGGAGTCCCACCTTACCTGATAAGGATTTTGCAGTTTTGGTACACACAACAAACCATGCAAATTAGATGGGGCAGTAGTTTATCTGCACCCTGTCAAGTCACCAATGGGGTGAGACAGGGTGGCATCTTGTCACCTGTCTTCTTCAATGTGTATATGGATGATCTTTCTAAGAAGCTTAACGGATGTAAGACTGGTTGTATGGTGGGAGACAGTCTTATAAATCACCTCATTTACGCTGATGATTTGGTCATCATGTCTCCATATAGTGCTGGGCTACAGCAACTGCTTAAAGTGTGCTCTAGCTACGGAGTTCAATATGACATCAAGTTCAATCCTAAGAAGAGCGTTATTATGATTGCTAAAACTAAGGAGGATCAGAAGCAAACGTTTCCTTCATTCTTACTGTCTGACCGTACCCTAGAGGTGATTAGGAAGGTACGGTACTTAGGGCACATCATCACTGATGATCTTTGTGATGATGATGATGTCCAGCGCCAGTGCTGTAAGCTTTATGCTCAGGCCAATATGTTGGCACGCAAATTTCATATGTGCACTGATGATGTTAAAGTCAGTCTCTTCAGAGCCTACTGTACCCCATTTTACACAGCTCACCTCTGGTGTAAATATAGAACAGCAAAACTAAAAAAGTTACAGGTAGCGTATAACGATGCGTTTAGGATCCTCCTTAAGCTTCCTAGATGGATAAGTGCTAGCTCTTTGTTTGTGACTAGTAATGTCCCCACCTTTCTTGCTGTGTTGAGAAAGTTAATGTATAAATTTATGTGTCGACTTCTAGAGTCAAAAAACAAAGTAATAATTGCACTCACTGACACTAAACATAGTGATACAAGGTACTCCTCTGGGCTGTGGAAACATTGGAATCGTTGCTTGTATGTATTTTAATTTGTGTTGTCATGTATTTGTATTGTCTTTTTATATGGAACTTTGAGTCCGGAATAAAGTATTCATTCAAACACAAAGTACAGCAATTACTTAAACTTCCTTTCATCAAATACACAAACAAATATAAAGTTCTCCTATAGTTTACATTCATTCTTAAGCAAAACTATTCAAAGCACTTTTACCAACAAAAGTATTATTTAACGTCAAACTATTAACATATATCTAACCAAATGATTACCCCACCAGTAGCATCTCTGGGAATGGCCAGAAAGTAAAGTCCTTATCTCCAACAGGCCACACCATATGCTTCACAGCCTTTCACTACATGACTCAGGTCACTCAGCACCTCCTCCTCCTGCCATAAATCTCCACTCCCTTCTTCCAAAATAAAAGTCTCAAATTTTTCTAAACAAAAGCCTAATTGAGAACTGACAGCACAGTATTGAGGTCATCATTAGCCTGAATGTGGCTAAAAGCGAATCCCCCAAAAATGGCACCGGAATTTTCAGGTCCATGTCCTTTTCATAGCTCAATAACTAGCGACTACTTGCAATAAATTAAAAACAAATATGACAGTTAGTATGTAGACACACCTTAATGCTAGCAAATGTTGGTTGCGATCAACATTGAGAAAGTGAATGAAAATACTGCTTATAGTTTTTGCAGCTTTGTCTACCTTTCATAGAGGGTCAGCAAAACCGGGAGACTTATCTTAAACGAAAGGTTAAGTTGTTTTCTTCAAAATAAGTTCAGTTAAGACACTCAGGTGATTGATTGATAATAGAACATGTATTGATAACCATGACATGTAATACATTTGACTTTGGCCAAGTGGATTTTCTAAAGGGGAAGCGCTCCTTACCGCCTCGAGTGACACATGTGCATACATATGACGTGAGGCATGGAGCAATAGATATACCGTATTTTTTGCACTATAGGGCGCACTGGATTATAGGCGCAGTGTCAATGAATGGTCTATTTTCGATCTTTTTTCATATATAAAGCGCACCGGACTATAAGGCGCATTAAGCGGGAAAAAAACCGTCAGATAAATCAGTCGAATAATATTATGGTGAAGCACAGTCTTTATTACTCCGCGACGCTCCTGGCTACGGTAGCCGAAATGCTGCAAGCGGTGCGGCTTTGTAGTTTACCAAAGTCGTACAAAAAAAAAGCGCCTTGTACCACACAAAAATCGCTTATGGCGCTTTTCCACCGCAAATGTAGCTCGACTCGACTCGGTTTGGTAGTAACACGGGTGGTTTTTCACCGCAAATAGTACCGCAAATAGTACCTCTTCGAAAGGGCCATGACGTATTTTTGTACGCAACGTAAATAACACCAACGCAACCCACACAACAACAACAATGGAAGACATCGATGCGATGGTATTCGTGCTGCTCGGTCTGGTGTTTTTTGTCTAGTCTATGGTTATGACTTGCTGTGCTCTGCACAACCTTTGTGAAAGTCATGGAGAGACTTATGAGACCGAGTTGAATGTACAACCAGCAGCAGCTGCTGAGCCTGGGGTGGCAGTGGCACAGGATGTAGAGGGCATCAATGTACGGGAGGGTCTAATGCAGTTCTTGTTGGAGGATAATTAAGATATTAGAATTTACCATGTAGGTATATACACCTCACCTTTTGTATTTTATTGTGAGAACATTAAACTTTTTGTACTTTTCATATATGTCTCCACTTTTGTTTGATCATATTTGTAAAGGTTACCAAGATTTACTGGCATTAAATGCTAAAAGATTAAAACATTTAAGAATAATCTAGTAGTGTGATAAAAACATTTGACGGGTAAAATGTACTAAATACCTTAAAAAAAATGTGAACTTGGTGCTGGTTCCTTTCTGAACCGTAATGAATATTTTAGAGCCAGTGTAATGGCAAATGAATTACAAAATCATGAAACAATCACATAAGTCACATATAATTTATTAACAAACAATATTCGTCACACTCTCTGGCCAATCAGTGGCCGGCCGTCTGCCGACGTCACCCTTTAGCTCGACTCAGCTCGCTTGGTACCTAGAGCGAGGTGGTACTAAAAAAAGTACCCGCTACCAGGATAGGTACCATGAAATTGCGGTGGAAACGCCACTAAAGCGAGTCGAGTCGAGCTGATACCATGCGGTGGAAAAGCGCCATTAGAGGTCAATAAATAAAATAATGTATCTATATATAAGAGCGCTTCGGATTATAAGGCGCAGTGTCTGCAGTATAAAGACTCGGCTCATTCATCCACACCCTGCCAGATCGTTCAGTCTACATTTGTGTGCTCCTCGGTCCAGTCTGCTCCACTCCGCCACTCCAGTACTCACCTGTGCTCCTCGGTCCAGTATCCAGCTGTCCTGTTTCCTGAATAAATCTTGTACTTTTGAACTATTCAAGTCTGCATTATTTTCGATCCACCAGTCGTTACAACAGAACGATCTGGCCTATCATGGATCAAGCAGACGATGAAACTAACCAGACGTTACATCGAGCATTCTCACATCAAGGCATCGTGATTGGCCAGCATGAACAAAGTATCCGGTCTCTGTTTGACAGCAAACAAGCCCTGGCTCAACAAGTCACTCAGTTAACCAGCCAGGTTTCGGCCCTGCTCGCTTTCCAGTCTCCAACCTCTACTGCACCCATCTTTGCTATGGCATCAACCTCTTCTGCTTGCCCCTTGGAGTCCCGATGCACAGACCCGGAACCATTCACAGGTCAGCCGAGCCATTGCCGTGGTTTTCTTTTCCAGTGTTCCTCTGTGTTCCAACAACGTCCTGCATTTTTTACATCTGATTCTGCTAAAATTCGTTACGTGTGGATTATTGAGGGGCAGAGCACTTCAGTGGGCCGAAGCTAAGTTTTCTCTCACTCCTGTTGATCAAGTCAGTTTTAAGGACTTTGTGGAGGAACTCAGACTTGTTTTTGACCATCCTGACTATCAAGCTGATGCCTCTCTGCGCTTGTTAAGTCTCTCTCAAGGTTCAAGATCTATTGCAGACTACACAATTGAATTCTGGACCCTAGCTGCGGATGTTGATTGGACCGACAATGCACTGAAAGCTGTTTTTGTCAAAGGCCTAAGTGATAAATGAAAGGATGAACTAATTTCTCGTGATGACCCGGCTGACCTCAAGTCTCTGGTTTCCCTAGCTAATCGAATTGATAACCGTCTTCAAAGTCGGCAAAAAGAGAGACGCTCTCTTTCCTCAGATACCCGGCGCCCAGGTCCAGCACTACAACCCAACTTCCCTCCACTTCCGGCTATATCCTCATCCACACCACTCCCCACAGAGGAGACTATGCAATTGGGCCGAGCACGGCTTACTCCTGAGGAGCGGCTACGACGCCTCCAGGCGGGTGAGTGCCTGCACTGTGGGGAGAAAGGTCACTTCCTCGCAGCCTGTCCAGTTCGCCCAAAAGACCGTGCTCACCAGTAGGTCTGGGAGTACTGGTGGGCCAAGACAATATCCCAGATAAGACTAGACTTCAGATCCCCGCTAAACTTTGCTGTAAATGTGTGACTTTGCCTATTCAAGCTCTTATTGACTCGGGCGCAGAGGATAACTTTTTAGACCAGCAGGTGGCAGAGCAGGCTGACATAGTTCTGGGACCACTGAAAGAACCATTGACTGCACTAGCTCTGAATGGAAAACCTCTGGCCAGGGTAACACATGTCACTAAACCCATTTCCCTAGTATTGTCAAAAAGTACAGTTTTTTGTCATCTCTGCCCCCATCACACCACTGATCTTAGGCCATCCGTGGCTAGTCAAACACAACCCAATTATAGACTGGTCCGGTGGACAGATTTCTGAGTGGAGCACCTTTTGCCACGCAAACTGTCTTCAATGTGCTCTGTCGCCATCAGAGGGAGCTCCGTCCCAACGCCAACTTCTCCAGGACAAGCCTGACCTCTCTTCCGTGCCCAGTGTGTATCATGATCTGGGAGAGGTCTTCAGTAAGAGTAGAGCTCTATCTCTCCCTCCCCACAGACCATACGATTGTGCAATTGACCTCCTGCCTGGTGCACCTCTGCCTTCCAGCCGCCTCTACAATCTCTCAAGACCCGAACAGGAGGCCATGGAGCACTACATTCGAGACTCTCTAGCTGCTGGTATTATCCAACCCTCTTCCTCACCTGTGGGAGAAGGGTTCTTTTTCGTTGACAAAAAGGACAAAACATTAGGACCGTGTATTGAGTACAGGGGCCTAAACAATATCACTGTCAAAAATAAGTATCCATTACCGCTCATCGACTCAGCTTTCACACCTCTTCATGGCGCCACCATATTCACTAAACTTGACCTTAGGAATGCGTACCACTTAGTACGCATTAGGGAGGGAGATGAGTGGAAGACAGCTTTTAACACACCACTGGGCACTTTGAGTATATAGTCATGCCATTTGGCTTAACCAATGCTCCGGCTGTTTTCCAAGCACTCATCAATGATGTATTGCGTGATTTTCTGAATCGTTTTGTTTTTGTCTACTTGGATGACATTCTTGTTTCCCCAAAGACTCCACAGGAACACGAGCAGCATGTGCGGCAGGTCCTCCAAAGACTACTCGAGAACAAGCTTTATGTGAAAGCTGAAAAATGTGATTTTCACGCCAGTAAGGTCAGTTTTTTGTTGTTGAAAGTGGGAAGGTGAAGGCTGGCACGAAGAAGGTGAAAGCAGTTGCAGATTGGCCTATACCGAGTAGCAGAAAGCAACTACAGAGATTTCTTGGTTTTGCAAACTTTTATCAGAGGTTTATTAAGAACTTTAGCCGTGTGGTGGCACCCTTGACTAAACTTACCTCTCCTTCCAAGCCGTTTTGTTGGACTCCTGAAGCCCAGTCCGCTTTCACCACGCTGAAAAATCTCTTCACATCTGCCCCAGTCCTGCGTCAACCTGATCCCTTGCGCCAGTTTGTTGTGGAAGTGGAAGCTTCTGAGACAGGAGTTGGAGCAGTGGTCTCTTAGAGGTTTGACCCACACAATCGTTTGTACCCTTGTGCTTTTTTCTCTCAACGATTAACTTCTGTAGAAAATAATTATGATGTGGGGAATCGAGAACTTCTTGCCGTGAAACTCGCACTGGAGGAATGGCGCCACTGGTTGGAAGGGGCTGAGCTTCCATTTTTGGTTTGGACAGACCATAAAAACCTGGTTTATATACAATCTGCAAGACGCCTAAATTCACGGCAAGCCCGGTGGGCACTCTTCTTTAGTGAAAGACACCCTCTCGCCCGGGTTGTGAATGATCACCCGGCTTTCACGGTTCGGCGGCTTCTTGGTGCTCGCCGGCGGGGTAGGGGTTTGCAGTATCTGGTTGACTGGGAGGGCTATGGTCCAGAGGAACGCTCCTGGGTTCCCCGGTCTCTTATTTTGGACCCTGCTCTGATCAGAGACTTTCATGCTGCCCGTCCTGACGCGCCTGGTGGTCCGCCGGGAGGCGTCCCTTAGAGGGGGGGGGTACTGTCAAGATTCCTGTGTTCTCCCCCTCCCATCTGTGTTGTCTGGAGCTAGGCGCAGAGTAGACATGCTGCACCACCTTCAACGGCTCCTCCCACTACTCACCTGCAACCCATCTTCAATCAAAAATACAACTCAGCAGTATAAAGACTTGGCTCATTAGATTAGATTAGATTAGATGAACCTTCCTCCAGGAGGTGGAAATTGCAGTTTACATTCATCCACAACCTGCCAGATCGTTCAGTCTACATTTGTGTGCTCCTCGGTCCAGTCTGCTCCACTCCGCCACTCCAGTACTCACCTGTGTTCCTCGGTCCAGTATCCAGCTGTCCTGTTTCCTGAATAAATCTTGTACTTTTGAACTATTCAAGTCTGCATTATTCCTTCCACCGCCCGACGACATCCCCAGCGTAAACAGTGTTGGTGAAGCACTGCTTCCCCCTCCTGAGGCGCCGAACGGTTTGCCAGAATTTCCTTGGGGCCGACCGATAGTCCTCCTCCATGGCCTCTCGAACTCCTCCCAGACTCAAGTTTTTGCCTCTGTGACTACCCGTGCTGTCTGCTTGGCCTGCCGGTACTGGTCAACTGTTTCGGGAGTCCCGCAAGCCAAAACGGCTCGATAGGAGTTTTACGGCATCCCTTACTTCCGGTGTCCACCACCGGGTTCTGGGATTGCCGCATTGACAATGGAGGCTGAGAACATGGTCCATTCAGACTCAATGTCCCCAGTCTCCCCCGGGATCTGTGAAAAGCTCTCCTGGAGGTGTGAGTTGAAGACCCCGCTGACAGAGGGGTCCGCCAGACGTTCCCAGCAGACCCTGGGACCCTTATCTGTTCATCTGATTTAAAATGAAGACACTCAATCAACCTTCATTAATATTTTATATTATTGTATAATACAACATAAGTTGATGAATAACTATGAATGTCAATAAAATGGCAAATACTTTTGGAGTGGGAGTTTTAAGACCAGACGATTATAAGAGGCCATTTTACATTACATTTACATTTAGCAGACGCTTTTATCCAAAGCGACTCACAGAAAGTACAGGGACATTTTCCCTGAGGCAAGTAGTGTCTTGCCCAGGGACACAACATCATATAGCCACAGCCGGGACTCGATCTCACAACCTTCCGATCATGAGGCCAACGCCTTAACCATTGAGCCATGGACCCCTTTAAGCCATCTGACCCCTTCATAATTTTGCAAGTGTATCTGTAGTTCGGCTGAAAGCATAACTCAAAATGGTGGAGGGAGGTCTTGTGCCAGAAGTCTTATCAAGCACCTTATTAGAGAGGGGAGTTCCTTGACATGAGAGGGTGTACAGTCTAGTTCAACTACATCAGACCAGTCGTAACTTCACCAGTGATATAGGAAAGAGGGGCCAATTGTCAAAGGTTATGTAGATGATGGTTTAGCAGACGCCTCACATTTACATTTATTCATTTAGCAGACGATTTTATCAAAGCCACTTACAGTAAGTACAGGGACATTCTAAAATACCACTTGAGACAAACTAGTGAAACAAAAGAGCATCAAGGTGTAGGTGGTGCTGTGAAGCAAACAAAAATTTCTATAATGCAGGATTTAAACGTCACATATATACAGTTCTATTCCAATGATGTCTAAAATAAATATTTTGTGATTAAAAAAGATTTTTGTCCACAATTAAAGCGCATAAAGCGTCCATACTATTCCTTATACAATATTTTTTTCCAGTGAATATTCAAGCTTATATCAGTTCTATTCTTTTCAGCCTTTTCAAGGCAAATACAATTTCTCATAAATTAGTGTGATTGTTATGAGCCATATTTGCAGCCTGCTGCTGTTGGCTCGTCTGTATTAGGGTGCTAAGCCAACGCTCACTTAACACCATCATGTTGCCCCAGGCCATCAATAAAAATATTTCCAGCCGGACTTCCGGTGACGCCATGGCGAGAGAAGCAGCCTGAGCCACCTGCTCCGCCAAAAAACCCTACAAAACTAGCTATATAGATGACAAACTAAAAACAAACAAGCCGAATTAAACACTGCTGAACTCTACCTGGAATCAGGAGAGAAACTCCTAACCCAGGAGAGAAACTGCAGAAGGAGCTGTTGCAGGACCGTTGGTCCAGAGCTTCGAGGAGGCCAGAGAAAGGACCATCTCCAATGTCTGATGCAGACTTACAGGCTTTTGTTCAAGGAAAAGACTAGATGGAAGAACAGACTGACATGTTGCCCACTGTGAGGTAAATGAAGAGTGTACAGCAGATGGCTGACGAATCATTTATTTTATTTACTGTTGAAATAAGTGGGCTACTATGTATATTAAGCTAGTTTTTGTTATTAATATATAAGATTAGAAAAAAAATAGTTTTTTGTGCAAACAGGCCGAGGGCTAATTCATAATCAGCACTTAGGCTACATATCCCTAGGATATTAGCAACTTTATCACAACAGGTTAGTTGTTGAATAGTTGCAATCGCACTGTTTGTGTTTTCACCCCGGAGAGAATTAGTCACTACTCTCCGCCCTTCTTAAAAGGGACAGGTTGCTTAAGATGTTCTTGCAATCTGTTGGGTTCTTGGAAGTTCATTATTTAGGGTTTTATATTTTGGTTAGGTTGTTCGTGTACATAACCTTATGTAACATACTCAAGGGAATCTTTTGGATGCATTACCAGGGACACTCGATCTAGAACTGTGAAAAAAAGGTAGTGTTTGCTTATGTAAACTCCACCCTGATATAAAACATGAATAATTTGAATATAATAATTTACAACGTCTGTGGATTGAACCACCCAATTAAAAGAAAGAAGATATTTAGTCAGTTAAAGAAGCTACATTGCTCGATTGCTCTATTACAAGAAACTCATCTAGTTGAAGAGGAACATTAGACATTGAAAAGAGAATGGGTCAATCAAGTGTTCAGTGCTTCATGTGGCAAAAAAAGGGGAGTTGCAATCTTAATCAATAGAACAGTTGCTTTTTCCCCAGAAAAAATCATACAAGACAAAAGGGGACGGTATGTAATGGCAGTGGGTTCTATAGGAGAAACTGAGTTAACTATATTATAAATCTATACGCCCCAAATGAGGATGATTATACGTTCTTTAAAGAAATTGCTAATGTGGTAGCCAGTAATGCCAAGGGGATGATAATAGTGGGTTGGGACTTTAACACTGTGCAAGATGGGATAAGAGATAGACTACCATCAGAAAAGGCCCCCCAATCTAAAAAAATCAAAAACATTGAATAGTATGATTACCGAATTGGGACTAGTTGACACTTGGAGATGTTATAACCCTAAGGCAAAGGATGTCCATGGCAGTTATTCTCGAATTGACTTTATTTGACTCTCACATCAATACATATACAAAATAGTTGAATGCCATATTGAACCTAAAACTTTGAGTGATCACGCACCAGTTGTACTAACTATAAATTTGTGTAAAGAAAATTATTTTAGATACTGGAGGCTGAATACCTCACTATTAACCGACCAACTAGTTGTACAGGAAATAAAAAACAACTTGAAGGAATATTTTGACATAAATGACAATGGAGAGGTAATGCCATCAACTTTATGGGATGGTGCCAAATCAGTTATACGGGAGAAAATCATACAAATCTCATCTAGGATAAAAAGAACACGGTTGGAAAAACAGATAGAATTGGAAAACAAAATTAAACAATTAGAAACAAATCATAAAAGAACGGGTGATGAGAACACAATTTAGACCAGCTTTTGACTTATAAAGCAGAAGGTGCTCTGAGATTTTCTAAACAAAAATACTACGAGATGGGTAACAGAGCTAGTCGCCTTCTCACCTTTCAGCTACGCAAGGCCCAGGCAAATCGGGTGATACCCAAAATACTACACCCTACCACTAAAGAGATGATGTCTCATCCAAAAGGGATTGCGGATGCATTTGCAGCATTCTATAAAACATGATATGAAGAAAAGGGTCCAAATTCTAAAGAGAGTGAAATCAAGACCTTTCGATCTAAATTTAATTTACTTTCATTCACAGAGATAAGAGAAACGGAAATAAGAGAGACTATGAGGAACTTGAAAAATAACAAATCACCAGGGACCGATGGGTTCCCAGGAGAGTTTTACAAGTGTTTTGTTGAGGAACTCACACCAATATTGGCTAAAGTGTTTAAGTACGCACTGTCAGGTGATCCGCCAAAAACATGGTCGGAGGCCATTATTTATGTAATTCATAAAGAGGGCAAGGATCCGGTAAATTGTGAGGGATATCGACCAATCAGTTTACTGTGTGATGATCAAAAACTACTGAGCAGCATCCTAGCAAAAATAATGCCAAAAAGTATATCAAAATTGATAAATCCAGACCAAACGGGCTTCATCCCCGGTAGACAAGGGGCCAATAATATTAGGAGAACACTCAACATCATATCCTGTGCCAAAAAACCCACAAAATTAATGAATCTAAGTCAATTGCCATGATCTTAGTAGGGGAGCGGCCAGTACAATTAAAAGATGTGGTCAATTTTCGCTGGACGGATCAGGGTTTTAGATATTTAGGAATTATTATTACCCCTAACACACCACAACTTTTTAAAGCTAACTATGGTAAATTAATGAAAGAAATCAAAGCAGACCTCTTTCTTTAGTAGGAAGAATAGAAACTATAAGAATGAATGCATTGCCAAGGTTGCTTTTTCTGTTCCAGTCTCTGCCCATAGAAGTCCCTATCTCCACATTTAAAACACTAGACAATTGGCTATCTAAATGTATTTGGCAAAACAAAAGACCAAGAATTAGACTTAAAAAAATACAGTGCACAAAGGAACCTTTTTAAAACCTGCCTAATATGAAAATGTATTATTGGGCAGCTCAGCTTAGACCACTTGGATAACTCAGGACAGGGATACAATATGGGTGGGAATGGAACAACATACATGCCCAGATGTACCACTGGAGTCACTGCCATTTCTAAGAGCTCTGGAGAAAAAGAAAAAAAATCAGTAATGAATGTATGAAAGTCACTCTGAAAGTGTGGTCAACAATAAGGAAAAAGTTGATTCTTCCTACTTCAATCTCAAGAGCGATGAAGATAGCACTGAATGTAGATTTTGCACCTTCTAGACTAGATGCTGGATTTAAGAAATGGGCTGAAAAAGGACTAACAACGATTGATAAATTGTTTGAGGGAGGAGCTCTGAGATCCTTTGACCAACTCTTTAAAAAAATCGATCTTCACGTACATGATTTCTACAGATACTTGCAGCTAAGAAACTATCTACAAAAGCATAAGGATTGGGAAAAATTTAAGGAAAGTCCATCAAATATAAAACGCTTCTTCATATTGATGATAGAAGGCCTGACTAAAAATAAGGTTATATCAAACATGTATAAAATACTTCAGGAGGAAATAACAGACAACAGTTTGGATACAAAAATTAATTGGGAACTAGAAAAGAATTCCTAAAGAAATTTTGAGTGTGCGTGACTCTGGCCCGGGACCCTCCCCCATACATCACTGACACTGTTGAGTAATTTTCAGAATATGACTTCTACCATTGCTTAGGTATGTGACAGATCAAGCTTTCAACAGGTGTTCATATGCTGATGCACTAGTAGTAGCGTAAACACCAATTTCAGCAGGATTAAAGACAGCTCCACTTGAGCACACTGCCACAGTCAAAGTTTAAGTAGTAAGCAAGCAGTAAACAATTGGTCACTCTGTGTCAGGTAGCACTTTACATGACAGTTCAGTAGCATAGTAATAGTTTGGTTCTAATTTGATAATAGTGATAAATGCTTTCAAAAACTTGCAGTGTAAAATGACCCAAATACATCCAATGCCAGAATTAGGCCATCAATGGCTATGACTTTGGTATTAGAAATACACCTTTTATCAAAATGATACCGCATTATAAATATCAGATAACATTATAAAGTTATACAGCTGTTTCAATGTTAAATGTCAAATCAATCCACATGCAATCAAACACGTAACAAATCAGGATTCAGCAATAAGCTAGCATCAAAATTCACAAAAAGCACTAGGTCACACAGTTCTGAGGATGATCACGGATCACCTGACAGTGCGTACTTAAACACTTTAGCCAATATTGGTGTGAGGATGTACTTCCTGCGGCAACTGAAGAAATTCAGCCTGCCAAAGACAATGATGGTGCAATTCTACACTGCCATCATCGAGTCCATCCTCACCTCCTCCATCACTGTCTGGTACGCTGCTGCCACTGCCAAGGACAAGAGCAGACTGCAGCGTATCATACGTGCCGCTGAGAAGGTGATAGGCTGCAACCTGCCATCCCTTGAGGACCTGCACACGGCAAGGTCTCTAAAACGGGTGAGGAAGATTGCGGCCGACTCCTCCCACCCTGGACATTCAGTGCTTCAGCTGCTCCCTTCTGGCAGGAGGCTGCGGTCCATCAGGACTAAAACCTCTCGCCACAAGAATAGCTTCTACCCCTCTGCTATTGCCCTCTTCAACAGCGCCAAGGACTCAGTTTGAGACACCCCCCACCCCCCCCCCCCCCCCCCCTCCAGAATCCCATTGCACTCTGCCACTTTAGCACAAAACACTTTAAACTTAAAAAAAAAAAAAAAAAAAAAAAAACTTACAACTGTGATTTTTGCACCACTGTGTATATATCCCCCCCCCCCCCCCCCCCCCCCCCCAACGTACCATATATATATACCCATTCCACTCTGTACCCATGTCACTTGCAATTCCATGTTACCTGTATCATTTGCACTACTCGCATCATTTGTATTATTTGTAACATTGTATTCCATGTTACCTGTATCATTTGCACTACTCGCATCATTTGTATTATTTGTAACATTTGTATTCCTTGTCTATATGTACCATATCTGCAGTGTATCTTTACATTGTATTCATTTCCATTTTATTAGTAGGCCACATTTATGTTCTATGTTTGCTCATTCCTGCCAAAGTAAATTCTATGTTTGTTTATCTTGCATAGCGAATAAACCCCCATTCTGATTCTGATTCTGATTCTGATATCTGTAGCGGGGGAAGCTAACTGGTTGAAAAGAGTACTGCAGGTTAAATAGGATACAGGGCACCACCTTTGTTTTGGAGGAACAGAGGAAAACCTTATGGATTAATGAACAAATAATAGCCTTTTGATCAGTCTCTTTAACTTGAAGTCATGAAAGTTCCTTAGAATTAGTGCATATCCGATGACGAGAATTGTATATAAAAAGGGTTTATTTAAGCAAATGGAAACAGACAAGGGGGAGACAAGGGAAAGGGGGGGGTGTTATTGGCTTAAGGAGACAAAGAAAGTTATGCTAAGATAGGAAGACTACTTAAATCAGTTACAGTTCACCACACTTATGCCAAGGCCCACGCGTAAGAAATTAGCTTAAATAGCAGTTACTGTCTGTTGAAGAAAGGTAGTTGATCTTCCGTGTGGTGTCCAAGAAATCAAAGGAAGTTTTCCTTAACTTCCGTTATGGTCCTTGGTTCCGTTGAAGGGTTCAGGTAAATCCAGAGGTTGCTCAAAATACAGGTCATCAGAGGTAGCTATTCTCAGAATGGTCCTGACGAAAGAGGGTTTTGGTTGCTCAATATGACAGCTAAATCCAAAGGTTACTATCCTCAGGATAAACTGCAGACGAAAGAGGGAGAATCTTTCTCCGTTTGGGGCTTTTATACCAGCAAAGAAAAAGGGGGGTTGGTGCTCTTATCTGAAGATGGTCTCATGCTGTGATTTGCATGAGTTGTGAAAGTCTCTGGAGTGGGTATCTTTCAATGTCAGTGGGAGTGCTTAACTTCCATAACTAACAATTGTAACATTCAGAAATGTCATTGTTAGTTTTGTCCGATCATCTAGATACCAAGAATGAGTTATTTGTAACAAAGGAGAAGGGAGTTACATTAAACATCACATTACATCAAACACAGCATTTAAAGATAAAGTCACAAGGTTCCAATCATTTCAGTGTCCAATAAGCAGTATTGTCTTTGTGAGATGTTTGTAATCCATTAAATGTCTGTTTTGGGATAAATCCTCTGTTCAGACTTGTGAACCAGCTATTCCAAGGCCTTCCTGACCTTTCAGCACTGGTTTGGAAATCCATAACCCTGGTTTCGTCAGTGTGTCTCACTGACGAGGGAATGGTTGTGGAGACTCTGCTACATATCACACTAACAAAAACAGTGCTTTTTACCCAACATTAATTGAGAAAGACACACGCTTAACACATACACACACGCACATACACACACACACACACACACACACACACACACACACACATATATATATATATATATATCTATAGATAGATACATATATGTGCATACACACAAGCAGTCTGTACATTAATGACTTAATGATGAACTGTCAATCAAACCATTCAGTGCAATGAATCACTTAGTAGCAGACACACAGGTTTAATCATCTATAAACTACAGGACTACAGGACTCCCCATACAACACTAGCCAATAGTTTGCAAGGTCAACCAGTATCCAGACGATTATGAATGTTTTACAGCAAGCCCCCCCAACAATTTAAATAGCAATTCCTAAAAGACCTGTATTTAATCCCCACTGTTTCTCTATGGAACTTCCGATCCCAACCACCCACACACCTCCCCAATACCCCAAACCCTTCCGAAATCGCCCCCCCGAGCCCCCCGCAACGTTACAATCTCCGCTTGAAGGTGCATGTAAATCAATCGCGATTCTCAAACCTCTCCCACAAATAGGCTCATAGCTCATCAACCCGACCTCCCACACACCTCCCCAATATCTCGTTAGAATCCTATGGACCCCAGCACATGAACCCTGCCCTCAAACCCCCCCGCACGAGCCCCCCCGCCCCCCGCCCCCCGCGAACGCCGATCGCCCCCCCCCCTCCGAAAACGACCCTAAACGGTCAAAATGCACACAAATAACCCCCCCCCCCATAACCCTCCACCACCGTCCTGACTGATAAGCACATGAATACATATAAACCCAAATGTTAAAGAAGTCCAAAACCCACATCTTAGCATGCTAGAAACATATGCTGATGCACTAGCAATTAGCTTAAGTGCTAATTTCAGCATTGGTCGCTAATGTTAGCAAACAGCATATCTTTACAGCTAGTTGGAATGTCAGTTGTAAATCCTGACTGATAAGTACATGAATACCTATAAGCCCAAATGTTAAAGAAGTTAAAAACCTACATTGTAGATAGCATGCTAGCGAAAGAGTTGAAAAAGATGTTTGCTTACCTTAGAGACTTAGAGCCAGAGAGGAAGAGTTGAGCTGGAGTACAGTTTATAAATACACCCGAAACAAAAAGAGCCAATTTGATTCCTCCAGTAAATATCCTCCAATTAAAGTTATTAAATGTGAAATGAATTACTGTTCATAAAATGGCCACCGTCTTCCCCTCTCCTCTTTCAAGCACGTTGCTAAGTAACGAACTAAAGCTGACAGTTGCAACTGTCATGTCAGTTGAACAGACAGAGAGAAAAGGCTTACCGCACCCCTCGAACAGGAAGGATTTCTGGCCAAACCGTGTTTCCAATCATAAAACCAGGTTAACGTGAAGCCGGCTGAGCCCTTCCTGAACGTCTACATAGGCATTTTGTGTTGACAAGTGAAGAAATGTGCTCTTGGGAGCAATTCTAAAAAGTGTTAGTTTTTTTTCCTCCTGAAATTTTCCTGGCACTTTTAACATGGGAGTCTATGAGGCTCTTCATGGGTGCTGCGGCCGAATTTTCGCATGTCAAGCTAAAACAATGAATCTGACAGATAAAGTAAAGCAAGTGTGAGCTAGAGGACACATTTTCCTACGTTTCTATGTATAAATTGTGTCTGTAGTGTTGCATTTGAGGCCATGGTAGTCGAATATGTTTTATTTTTTTCACGAATTCTTCTGTCTCCTCTCCACTCTAGCGATGACATCACCCACTCTAGTTTTCAAACATTCTCTCCATTAACACCCATTAATATTTCTGGTGTGGTTTTTGGCAATTTTTGGGCAAAATTGTTCGCCAAAAGTCTTAGAAAAATCATAGCACACATGTCGGGGCCGAGCCGCACGTTTTGATATAACTTTTGTGTATATGCGTCAAAAACTCTGGTAGATGTTTTGAGCCAAAAAACGGCGTAATAATAATAATAATAACTAGAAAAAAATTCCTAAAGAAATTTTGAGTTTGCGTGACTCTGGCCCGGGACTCTCCCCCATACGTCACTGACACTGTTGAGTAATTTTCAGAACATGACTTCTACCATTGCTTAGGTATGTGACAGATCAAGCTTTCAACAGGTGTTCATATACTGATGCACTAGTAGTAGCGTAAACACGAATTTCAGCAGGATTAAAGACAGCTCCACTTGAGCACACTGCCACAGTTTAAGTTTAAGTAGTAAGCAAGCAGTAAACAATTGGTCACTCTGTGTCAGGTAGCACTTTACATTACAGTTCAGTAGCATAGTAATAGTTTGGTTCTAATTTGATAATAGAGATAAATGCTTTCAAAAACTTAGAGTGTAAACTGACCCAAATACATCCAATGCCAGAATTAGGCCATCAATGGCTATGATTTTGGTATTAGAAATACACCTTTTATCAAAATGATACCGCATTATAAATATCAGATAACATTATAAAGTTATACAGCTGTGTTAAATGTCAAATCAATCCACATGCAATCAAACATGTAACAAATCAGGATTCAGCAATAAGCTAGCATCAAAATTCACAAAAAGCACTAGGTCACACAGTTCTGATATCACACTAACAAAAACAGTGCTTTTTATCCAACATTAATTGAGGAAAAACACACACGCACATACACATACACACACACACACACACACACACACACACACGCACATACACACACACACACACACACATATATATATATATATATATATATATATACTGTTTTTGTTAGTGTGATTTCAGAACTGTGTGACCTAGTGCTCACACAGTTCTGATATCACACTAACAAAAACAGTGCTTTTTATCCAACATTAATTGAGAAAAACACACACGCACATACACACACGCACATACACACACACACACACACATACACATATATATATATATCTATAGATAGATACATAAATGTGCATACACACAGGCAGTCTGTACATTAATGACTTAATGATGAACTGTCAATCAAACCAACTTAGAGTGTAAAAAGACCCAAATACATCCAATGCCAGAATTAGGCCATCAATGGCTATGACTTTGGTATTAGAAATACACCTTTTATCAAAATGATACCGCATTATAAATATCAGATAACATTATAAAGTTATACAGCTGTGTTAAATGTCAAATCAATCCACATGCAATCAAACATGTAACAAATCAGGATTCAGCAATAAGCTAGCATCAAAATTCACAAAAAGCACTAGGTCACACAGTTCTGATATCACACTAACAAAAACAGTGCTTTTTATCCAACATTAATTGAGGAAAAACACACACGCACATACACATACACACACGCACATACACACACACACACGCACATACACACACACACACGCACATACACACACACACACGCACATACACACACACACACACACACACACACACATATATATATATATATATATATATATATATACTGTTTTGTTAGTGTGATTTCAGAACTGTGTGACCTAGTGCTCACACAGTTCTGATATCACACTAACAAAAACAGTGCTTTTCATCCAACATTAATTGAGAAAAACACACACGCACATACACACACGCACATACACACACACACAGACACATACACATATATATATATCTATCTATAGATAGATAGATATATGTGCATACACACAGGCAGTCTGTACATTAATGACTTAATGATGAACTGTCAATCAAACCATTCAGTGCAATGAATCACTTAGTAGCAGACACACAGGTTTAATCATCTATAAACTACAGGACTCCCCATACAACACTAGCCAATAGTTTGCAAGGTCAACCAGTATCCAGACGATTATGAATGTTTTACAGCAAGCCCCCCCCAACAATTTAAATAGCAATTCCGAAAAGACCTGTATTTAATCCCCACTGTTTCTCTATGGAACTTCCAATCCCAACCACCCACACACCTCCCCAATACCCCAAACCCTTCCGAAATCGCCCCCCCGAGCCCCCCGCAACGTAACAATCTCCGCTTGAAGGTGCATGTAAATCAATCGCGATTCTCAAACCTCTCCCACAAATAGGCTCATAGCTCATGAACCCGACCTCCCACACACCTCCCCAATATCTCGTTAGAATCCTATGGACCCCAGCACATGAACCCTGCCCTCAAACCCCCCCGCACGAGCCCCCCCGCCCCCCGCGAACGCCGATCGCCCCCCCCCCCTCCGAAAACGACCCTAAACGGTCAAAATGCACACAAATACCCCCCCCCCATAACCCTGCACCACCGTCCTGACTGATAAGCACATGAATAAATATAAGCCCAAATGTTAAAGAAGTCCAAAACCCACATTTTAGCATGCTAGAAACATATGCTGATGCACTAGCAATTAGCTTAAGCGCTAATTTTAGCATTGGTCGCTAATGTTAGCAAACAGCATATCTTTACAGCTAGTTGGAATATCAGTTGTAAATCCTGACTGATAAGCACATGAATACCTATGAGCCCAAATGTTAAAGAAGTCAAAAACCTACATTGTAGATAGCATGCTAGCGAAAGAGTTGAAAAAGATGTTTGCTTACCTTAGAGACTTAGAGCCAGAGAGGAAGAGTTGAGCTGGAGTACAGTTTATAAATACACCCAAAACAAAAAGAGCCAATTTGATTCCTCCAGTAAATATCCTCCAATTAAAGTTATTAAATGTGAAATGAATTACTGTTCATAAAATAGCCACCGTCATTCGTGGCCACCATCTCTCCTCTTTCAAGCACGTTGCTAAGTAACGAACTAATGAGTTGCAGCTGACAGTTGCAACTGTCATGTCAGTTGAACAGACAGAGAGAAAAGGCTTACCGCACCCCTCGAACAGGAAGGATTTCTGGCCAAACCGTGTTTCCAATCATAAAACCAGGTTAACGTGAAGCCGGCTGAGCCCTTCCTGAACGTCTACATAGGCATTTTGTGTTGACAAGTGAAGAAATGTGCTCTTGGGAGCAATTCTAAAAAGTGTTAGTTTTGTATTCCTCCTGAAATTTTCCTGGCACTTTTAACATGGGAGTCTATGAGGCTCTTCATGGGTGCTGCGGCCGAATTTTCGCATGTCAAGCTAAAACAATAAATCTGACAGATAAAGTAAAGCAAGTGTGAGCTAGAGGACACATTTTCCTACGTTTCTATGTATAAATTGTGTCTGTAGTGGTGCATTTGAGGCCATGGTAGTCGAATACGTTTTTTTTTTTTTTACACATTTCTCTCTTCTCCTCACTCTAGCGATGACATCTCCACTCTACCTCTCAAACATTCTTTCCATTGACACCAATGCATTTTTTTGGTGTGGTTTTTGGCAATTTTTGGCAAAAATTGTTAGCCAAAAGTCTTAGAAAAATCATAGCACACATGTCGGGGCCGAGCCGCACGTTTTGATATAACTTTTGTGTATATGCGTCAAAAACTCTGGTAGGTGTTTTGAGCCAAAAAAAGGGCGTAAGAATAAGTATAATAATAACTAGAAAAAAATTCCTAAAGAAATTTTGAGTGTGCGTGACTCTGGCCCGGGACTCTCTCCCATACATCACTGACACTGTTGAGTAATTTTCAGAATATGACTTCTACCATTGCTTAGGTATGTGACAGATCAAGCTTTCAACAGGTGTTCATATGCTGATGCACTAGTAGTAGCGTAAACACTAATTTCAGCAGGATTAAAGACAGCTCCACTTGAGCACACTGCCACAGTTTAAGTTTAAGTAGTAAGCAAGCAGTAAACCATTGGTCACTCTGTGTCAGGTAGCACTATACATTACAGTTCAGTAGCATAGTATGAGTTTGGTTCTAATTTGATAATAGTGATAAATGCTTTAAAAAACTTAGAGTGTAAAAAGACCCAAATACATCCAATGCCAGAATTAGGCCATCAATGGCTATGACTTTGGTATTAGAAATACACCTTTTATCAAAATGATACCGCATTATAAATATCAGATAACATTATAAAGTTATACAGCTGTGTTAAATGTCAAATCAATCCACATGCAATGAAACATGTAAAAAATCAGGATTCAGCAATAAGCTAGCATCAAAATTCACAAAAAGCACTAGGTCACAGTTCTGATATCACACTAACAAAAACAGTGCTTTTTATCCAACATTAATTGAGGAAAAACACACACGCACATACACATACACACACGCACATACACACACACGCACATACACACACACACACACACACACATATATATATATATATATACTGTTTTTGTTAGTGTGATTTCAGAACTGTGTGACCTAGTGCTCACACAGTTCTGATATCACACTAACAAAAACAGTGCTTTTTATCCAACATTAATTGAGAAAAACACACACGCACATACACACACGCACATACACACACACACACACACACATACACATATATATATATATATATCTATAGATAGATAACTATATGTGCATACACACAGGCAGTCTGTACATTAATGACTTAATGATGAACTGTCAATCAAACCAACTTAGTTTAAAAAGACCCAAATACATCCAATGCCAGAATTAGGCCATCAATGGCTATGACTTTGGTATTAGAAATACACCTTTTATCAAAATGATACCGCATTATAAATATCAGATAACATTATAAAGTTATACAGCTGTGTTAAATGTCAAATCAATCCACATGCAATCAAACATGTAACAAATCAGGATTCAGCAATAAGCTAGCATCAAAATTCACAAAAAGCACTAGGTCACACAGTTCTGATATCACACTAACAAAAACAGTGCTTTTTATCCAACATTAATTGAGGAAAAACACACATGCACATACACATACACACACGCACACACACACACACACACGCACATACACACACACACACACACACACACATATATATATATATATATATATACTGTTTTGTTAGTGTGATTTCAGAACTGTGTGACCTAGTGCTCACACAGTTCTGATATCACACTAACAAAAACAGTGCTTTTTATCCAACATTAATTGAGAAAAACACACACGCATATACACACACGCACATACACACACATACACATATATATATCTATCTATAGATACATATATGTGCATACACACAGGCAGTCTGTACATTAATGACTTAATGATGAACTGTCAATCAAACCATTCAGTGCAATGAATCACTTAGTAGCAGACACACAGGTTTAATCATCTATAAACTACAGGACTACAGGACTCCCCATACAACACTAGCCAATAGTTTGCAAGGTCAACCAGTATCCAGACGATTATGAATGTTTTACAGCAAGCCCCCCCAACAATTTAAATAGCAATTCCTAAAAGACCTGTATTTAATCCCCACTGTTTCTCTATGGAACTTCCAATCCCAACCACCCACACACCTCCCCAATACCCCAAACCCTTCCGAAATCGCCCCCCCGAGCCCCCCGCAACGTCACAATCTCCGCTTGAAGGTGCATGTAAATCAATCGCGATTCTCAAACCTCTCCCACAAATAGGCTCATAGCTCATGAACCCGACCTCCCACACACCTCCCCAATATCTCGTTAGAATCCTATGGACCCCAGCACATGAACCCTGCCCTCAAACCCCCCCGCACGAGCCCCCCCGCCCCCCGCCCCCCGCGAACGCCGATCGCCCCCCCCCCCTCCGAAAACGACCCTAAACGGTCAAAATGCACACAAATAACCCCCCCCCATAACCCTCCACCACCGTCCTGACTGATAAGCACATGAATACATATAAGCCCAAATGCTAAAGAAGTCCAAAACCCACATCTTAGCATGCTAGAAACATATGCTGATGCACTAGCAATTAGCTTAAGCGCTAATTTTAGCATTGGTCGCTAATGTTAGCAAACAGCATATCTTTACAGCTAGTTGGAATATCAGTTGTAAATCCTGACTGATAAGCACATGAATACCTATGAGCCCAAATGTTAAAGAAGTCAAAAACCTACATTGTAGATAGCATGCTAGCGAAAGAGTTGAAAAAGATGTTTGCTTACCTTAGAGACTTAGAGCCAGAGAGGAAGAGTTGAGCTGGAGTACAGTTTATAAATACACCCGAAACAAAAAGAGCCAATTTGATTCCTCCAGTAAATATCCTCCAATTAAAGTTATTAAATGTGAAATGAATTACTGTTCATAAAATAGCCACCGTCATTCGTGGCCACCGTCTCTCCTCTTTCAAGCATGCTAAGTAACGAACTAATGAGTTGCAGCTGACAGTTGCAACTGTCATGTCAGTTGAACAGACAGAGAGAAAAGGCTTACCGCACCCCTCGAACAGGAAGGATTTCTGGCCAAACCGTGTTTCCAATCATAAAACCAGGTTAACGTGAAGCCGGCTGAGCCCTTCCTGAACGTCTACATAGGCATTTTGTGTTGACAAGTGAAGAAATGTGCTCTTGGGAGCAATTCTAAAAAGTGTTAGTTTTGTATTCCTCCTGAAATTTTCCTGGCACTTTTAACATGGGAGTCTATGAGGCTCTTCATGGGTGCTGCGGCCGAATTTTCGCATGTCAAGCTAAAACAATAAATCTGACAGATAAAGTAAAGCAAGTGTGAGCTAGAGGACACATTTTCTTACGTTTCTATGTATAAATTGTGTCTGTAGTGGTGCATTTGAGGCCATGGTAGTCGAATACGTTTTATTTTTTTTACAAATTTCTCTCTCTTCTCCTCACTCTAGCGATGACATCTCCACTCTACCTCTCAAACATTCTTTCCATTGACACCAATGCATTTTATTTGTGTGGTTTTTGGCAATTTTTGGGCAAAATTGTTAGCCAAAAGTCTTAGAAAAATCATAGCACACATGTCGGGGCCGAGCCGCACGTTTTGATATAACTTTTGTGTATATGCGTCAAAAACTCTGGTAGATGTTTTGAGCCAAAAAACGGCGTAAGAATAATAATAATAAACGCTAGTAATAACATAGTGTGCGCCTTGCAGCACGCACACAATAATAAACGCTAGTAATAACATAGTGTGCGCCTTGCAGCACGCACACAATAAACACTAGTAATAACATAGTGTGCGCCTTGCAGCACGCACACAACTAGAAAAAAATTCCTAAAGAAATTTTGAGTGTGCGTGACTCTGGCCCGGGACTCCCCCCCATACATCACTGACACTGTTGAGTAATTTTCAGAATATGACTTCTACCATTGCTTAGGTATGTGACAGATCAAGCTTTCAACAGGTGTTCATATGCTGATGCACTAGTAGTAGCGTAAACACTAATTTCAGCAGGATTAAAGACAGCTCCACTTGAGCACACTGCCACAGTTTAAGTTTAAGTAGTAAGCAAGCAGTAAACCATTGGTCACTCTGTGTCAGGTATCACTTTACATTACAGTTCAGTAGCATAGTATGAGTTTGGTTCTAATTTGATAATAGTGATAAATGCTTTAAAAAACTTAGAGTGTAAAAAGACCCAAATACATCCAATGCCAGAATTAGGCCATCAATGGCTATGACTTTGGTATTAGAAATACACCTTTTATCAAAATGATACCGCATTATAAATATCAGATAACAGTATAAAGTTATACAGCTGTGTTAAATGTCAAATCAATCCACATGCAATCAAACATGTAACAAATCAGGATTCAGCAATAAGCTAGCATCAAAATTCACAAAAAGCACTAGGTCACACAGTTCTGATATCACACTAACAAAAACAGGGCTTTTTATCCAACATTAATTGAGAAAAACACACACGCACATCCACACACGCACATACACACACATATATATATCTATCTATAGATAGATACATATATGTGCATACACACAGGCAGTCTGTACATTAATGACTTAATGATGAACTGTCAATCAAACCATTCAGTGCAATGAATCAATTAGTAGCAGACACACAGGTTCAATCATCTATAAACTACAGGACTACAGGACTCCCCATACAACACTAGCCAATAGTTTGCAAGGTCAACCAGTATCCAGACGATTATGAATGTTTTACAGCAAGCCCCCGCAACAATTTAAATAGCAATTCCTAAAAGACCTGTATTTAATCCCCACTGTTTCTCTATGGAACCACCCACACACCTCCCCAATACCCCAAACCCTTCCGAAATCGCCCCCCCCGAGCCCCCCGCAACGTCACAATCTCCGCTTGAAGGTGCATGTAAATCAATCGCGATTCTCAAACCTCTCCCACAAATAGGCTCATAGCTCATCAACCCAACCTCCCACACACCTCAGCAATATCTCGTTAGAATCCTATGGACCCCAGCACATGAACCCTGCCCTCAAACCCCCCCGCACGAGCCCCCCCGCCCCCCTCCCCCCGCGAACGCCGATCGCCCCCCCCCCCCTCCGAAAACGACCCTAAACGGTCAAAATGCACACAAATAACCCCCCCCCATAACCCTCCACCACCGTCCTGACTGATAAGCACATGAATACATATAAGCCCAAATGTTAAAGAAGTCCAAAACCCACATCTTAGCATGCTAGAAACATATGCTGATGCACTAGCAATTAGCTCAAGCGCTAATTTTAGCATTGGTCGCTAATGTTAGCAAACAGCATATCTTTACAGCTAGTTGGAATATCAGTTGTAAATCCTGACTGATAAGCACATGAATACCTATGAGCCCAAATGTTAAAGAAGTCAAAAACCTACATTTTAGATAGCATGCTAGCGAAAGAGTTGAAAAAGATGTTTGCTTACCTTAGAGACTTAGAGCCAGAGAGGAAGAGTTGAGCTGGAGTACAGTTTATAAATACACCCGAAACAAAAAGAGCCAATTTGATTCCTCCAGTAAATATCCTCCAATTAAAGTTATTAAATGTGAAATGAATTACTGTTCATAAAATAGCCACCGTCATTCGTGGCCACCGTCTCTCCTCTTTCAAGCACGTTGCTAAGTAACGAACTAATGAGTTGCAGCTGACAGTTGCAACTGTCATGTCAGTTGAACAGACAGAGAGAAAAGGCTTACCGCACTCCTCGAACAGGAAGGATTTCTGGCCAAACCGTGTTTCCAATCATAAAACCAGGTTAACGTGAAGCCGGCTGAGCCCTTCCTGAACGTCTACATAGGCATTTTGTGTTGACAAGTGAAGAAATGTGCTCTTGGGAGCAATTCTAAAAAGTGTTAGTTTTGTATTCCTCCTGAAATTTTCCTGGCACTTTTAACATGGGAGTCTATGGGGCTCTTCATGGGTGCTGCGGCCGAATTTTCGCATGTCAAGCTAAAACAATAAACGTGACAGATAAAGTAAAGCAAGTGTGAGCTAGAGGACACATTTTCCTACGTTTCTATGTATAAATTGTGTCTGTAGTGGTGCATTTGAGGCCATGGTAGTCGAATACGTTTTTTTTTTTTTTACACATTTCTCTCTTCTCCTCACTCTAGCGATGACATCTCCACTCTACCTCTCAAACATTCTTTCCATTGACACCAATGCATTTTTTTGGTGTGGTTTTTGGCAATTTTTGGCAAAAATTGTTAGCCAAAAGTCTTAGAAAAATCATAGCACACATGTCGGGGCCGAGCCGCACGTTTTGATATAACTTTTGTGTATATGCGTCAAAAACTCTGGTAGGTGTTTTGAGCCAAAAAAAGGGCGTAAGAATAAGTATAATAATAATAAACACTAGTAATAACATAGTGTGCGCCTTGCAGCACGCACACAACTAGAAAAAAATTCCTAAAGAAATTTTGAGTGTGCGTGACTCTGGCCCGGGACTCCCCCCCCATACATCACTGACACTGTTGAGTAATTTTCAGAATATGACTTCTACCATTGCTTAGGTATGTGACAGATCAAGCTTTCAACAGGTGTTCATATGTTGATGCACTAGTAGTAGCGTAAACACGAATTTCAGCAGGATTAAAGACAGCTCCACTTGAGCACACTGCCACAGTTTAAGTTTAAGTAGTAAGCAAGCAGTAAACAATTGGTCACTCTGTGTCAGGTAGCACTTTACATTACAGTTCAGTAGCATAGTAATAGTTTGGTTCTAATTTGATAATAGAGATAAATGCTTTAAAAAACTTAGAGTGTAAAAAGACCCAAATACATCCAATGCCAGAATTAGGCCATCAATGGCTATGACTTTGGTATTAGAAATACACCTTTTATCAAAATGATACCGCATTATAAATATCAGATAACATTATAAAGTTATACAGCTGTGTTAAATGTCAAATCAATCCACATGCAATCAAACATGTAACAAATCAGGATTCAGCAATAAGCTAGCATCAAAATTCACAAAAAGCACTAGGTCACACAGTTCTGATATCACACTAACAAAAACAGTGCTTTTTATCCAACATTAATTGAGGAAAAACACACACGCAAATACACATACGCACACGCACATACACACACACACGCGCACATACACATACGCACACGCACATACACACTTACACACGCACATACACACACACACACACACACACACATATATATATATATATATATATATATATATATATGTATATACTGTTTTTGTTAGTGTGATTTCAGAACTGTGTGACCTAGTGCTCACACAGTTCTGATATCACACTAACAAAAACAGTGCTTTTTATCCAACATTAATTGAGAAAAACACACACGCACATACACACACGCACATACACACACATACACATATATATATCTATCTAGATACATATATGTGCATACACACAGGCAGTCTGTACATTAATGACTTAATGATGAACTGTCAATCAAACCATTCAGTGCAATGAATCACTTAGTAGCAGACACACAGGTTTAATCATCTATAAACTACAGGACTCCCCATACAACACTAGCCAATAGTTTGCAAGGTCAACCAGTATCCAGACGATTATGAATGTTTTACAGCAAGCCCCCCCCAACAATTTAAATAGCAATTCCTAAAAGACCTGTATTTAATCCCCACTGTTTCTCTATGGAACTTCCGATCCCAACCACCCACACACCTCCCCAATATCCCAGACCCTTCCGAAATCGCCCCCCCGAGCCCCCCGCAACGTCACAATCTCCGCTTGAAGGTGCATGTAAATCAATCGCGATTCTCAAACCTCTCCCACAAATAGGCTCATAGCTCATGAACCCGACCTCCCACACACCTCCGCAATATCTCGTTAGAATCCTATGGACCCCAGCACATGAACCCTGCCCTCAAACCCCCCCGCACGAGCCCCCCCGCCCCCCGCCCCCCGCGAACGCCGATCGCCCCCCCCCCCCCTCCGAAAACGACCCTAAACGGTCAAAATGCACACAAATAACCCCCCCCCATAACCCTGCACCACCGTCCTGACTGATAAGCACATGAATAAATATAAGCCCAAATGTTAAAGAAGTCCAAAACCCACATTTTAGCATGCTAGAAACATATGCTGATGCACTAGCAATTAGCTTAAGCGCTAATTTTAGCATTGGTCGCTAATGTTAGCAAACAGCATATCTTTACAGCTAGTTGGAATATCAGTTGTAAATCCTGACTGATAAGCACATGAATACCTATGAGCCCAAATGTTAAAGAAGTCAAAAACCTACATTGTAGATAGCATGCTAGCGAAAGAGTTGAAAAAGATGTTTGCTTACCTTAGAGACTTAGAGCCAGAGAGGAAGAGTTGAGCTGGAGTACAGTTTATAAATACACCCAAAACAAAAAGAGCCAATTTGATTCCTCCAGTAAATATCCTCCAATTAAAGTTATTAAATGTGAAATGAATTACTGTTCATAAAATAGCCACCGTCATTCGTGGCCACCATCTCTCCTCTTTCAAGCACGTTGCTAAGTAACGAACTAATGAGTTGCAGCTGACAGTTGCAACTGTCATGTCAGTTGAACAGACAGAGAGAAAAGGCTTACCGCACCCCTCGAACAGGAAGGATTTCTGGCCAAACCGTGTTTCCAATCATAAAACCAGGTTAACGTGAAGCCGGCTGAGCCCTTCCTGAACGTCTACATAGGCATTTTGTGTTGACAAGTGAAGAAATGTGCTCTTGGGAGCAATTCTAAAAAGTGTTAGTTTTGTATTCCTCCTGAAATTTTCCTGGCACTTTTAACATGGGAGTCTATGAGGCTCTTCATGGGTGCTGCGGCCGAATTTTCGCATGTCAAGCTAAAACAATAAATCTGACAGATAAAGTAAAGCAAGTGTGAGCTAGAGGACACATTTTCCTACGTTTCTATGTATAAATTGTGTCTGTAGTGGTGCATTTGAGGCCATGGTAGTCGAATACGTTTTTTTTTTTTTTACACATTTCTCTCTTCTCCTCACTCTAGCGATGACATCTCCACTCTACCTCTCAAACATTCTTTCCATTGACACCAATGCATTTTTTTGGTGTGGTTTTTGGCAATTTTTTGCAAAAATTGTTAGCCAAAAGTCTTAGAAAAATCATAGCACACATGTCGGGGCCGAGCCGCACGTTTTGATATAACTTTTGTGTATATGCGTCAAAAACTCTGGTAGGTGTTTTGAGCCAAAAAAAGGGCGTAAGAATAAGTATAATAATAATAAACACTAGTAATAACATAGTGTGCGCCTTGCAGCACGCACACAATAATAAACGCTAGTAATAACATAGTGTGCGCCTTGCAGCACGCACACAATAAACACTAGTAATAACATAGTGTGCGCCTTGCAGCACGCACACAACTAGAAAAAAATTCCTAAAGAAATTTTGAGTGTGCGTGACTCTGGCCCGGGACTCCCCCCCATACATCACTGACACTGTTGAGTAATTTTCAGAATATGACTTCTACCATTGCTTAGGTATGTGACAGATCAAGCTTTCAACAGGTGTTCATATGCTGATGCACTAGTAGTAGCGTAAACACTAATTTCAGCAGGATTAAAGACAGCTCCACTTGAGCACACTGCCACAGTTTAAGTTTAAGTAGTAAGCAAGCAGTAAACCATTGGTCACTCTGTGTCAGGTATCACTTTACATTACAGTTCAGTAGCATAGTATGAGTTTGGTTCTAATTTGATAATAGTGATAAATGCTTTAAAAAACTTAGAGTGTAAAAAGACCCAAATACATCCAATGCCAGAATTAGGCCATCAATGGCTATGACTTTGGTATTAGAAATACACCTTTTATCAAAATGATACCGCATTATAAATATCAGATAACAGTATAAAGTTATACAGCTGTGTTAAATGTCAAATCAATCCACATGCAATCAAACATGTAACAAATCAGGATTCAGCAATAAGCTAGCATCAAAATTCACAAAAAGCACTAGGTCACACAGTTCTGATATCACACTAACAAAAACAGGGCTTTTTATCCAACATTAATTGAGAAAAACACACACGCACATCCACACACGCACATACACACACATATATATATCTATCTATAGATAGATACATATATGTGCATACACACAGGCAGTCTGTACATTAATGACTTAATGATGAACTGTCAATCAAACCATTCAGTGCAATGAATCAATTAGTAGCAGACACACAGGTTCAATCATCTATAAACTACAGGACTACAGGACTCCCCATACAACACTAGCCAATAGTTTGCAAGGTCAACCAGTATCCAGACGATTATGAATGTTTTACAGCAAGCCCCCGCAACAATTTAAATAGCAATTCCTAAAAGACCTGTATTTAATCCCCACTGTTTCTCTATGGAACCACCCACACACCTCCCCAATACCCCAAACCCTTCCGAAATCGCCCCCCCCGAGCCCCCCGCAACGTCACAATCTCCGCTTGAAGGTGCATGTAAATCAATCGCGATTCTCAAACCTCTCCCACAAATAGGCTCATAGCTCATCAACCCAACCTCCCACACACCTCAGCAATATCTCGTTAGAATCCTATGGACCCCAGCACATGAACCCTGCCCTCAAACCCCCCCGCACGAGCCCCCCCGCCCCCCTCCCCCCGCGAACGCCGATCGCCCCCCCCCCCCCTCCGAAAACGACCCTAAACGGTCAAAATGCACACAAATAACCCCCCCCCATAACCCTCCACCACCGTCCTGACTGATAAGCACATGAATACATATAAGCCCAAATGTTAAAGAAGTCCAAAACCCACATCTTAGCATGCTAGAAACATATGCTGATGCACTAGCAATTAGCTTAAGCGCTAATTTTAGCATTGGTCGCTAATGTTAGCAAACAGCATATCTTTACAGCTAGTTGGAATATCAGTTGTAAATCCTGACTGATAAGCACATGAATACCTATGAGCCCAAATGTTAAAGAAGTCAAAAACCTACATTTTAGATAGCATGCTAGCGAAAGAGTTGAAAAAGATGTTTGCTTACCTTAGAGACTTAGAGCCAGAGAGGAAGAGTTGAGCTGGAGTACAGTTTATAAATACACCCGAAACAAAAAGAGCCAATTTGATTCCTCCAGTAAATATCCTCCAATTAAAGTTATTAAATGTGAAATGAATTACTGTTCATAAAATAGCCACCGTCATTCGTGGCCACCGTCTCTCCTCTTTCAAGCACGTTGCTAAGTAACGAACTAATGAGTTGCAGCTGACAGTTGCAACTGTCATGTCAGTTGAACAGACAGAGAGAAAAGGCTTACCGCACTCCTCGAACAGGAAGGATTTCTGGCCAAACCGTGTTTCCAATCATAAAACCAGGTTAACGTGAAGCCGGCTGAGCCCTTCCTGAACGTCTACATAGGCATTTTGTGTTGACAAGTGAAGAAATGTGCTCTTGGGAGCAATTCTAAAAAGTGTTAGTTTTGTATTCCTCCTGAAATTTTCCTGGCACTTTTAACATGGGAGTCTATGGGGCTCTTCATGGGTGCTGCGGCCGAATTTTCGCATGTCAAGCTAAAACAATAAACGTGACAGATAAAGTAAAGCAAGTGTGAGCTAGAGGACACATTTTCCTACGTTTCTATGTATAAATTATGTCTGTAGTGTTGCATTTGAGGCCATGGTAGTCGAATATGTTTTATTTTTTTCACGAATTCTTCTGTCTCCTCTCCACTCTAGCAATGACATCACCCACTCTAGTTTTCAAACATTCTCTCCATTAACACCCATTAATTTTTCTGGTGTGGTTTTTGGCAATTCTTGGGCAAAATTGTTCGCCAAAAGTCTTAGAAAAATCATAGCACACATGTCCGGGCCGAGCCGCACGTTTTGATATAACTTTTGTGTATATGCGTCAAAAACTCTGGTAGATGTTTTGAGCCAAAAAACGGCGTAAGAATAATAATAATAACTAGAAAAAAATTCCTAAAGAAATGTTGAGTGTGCGTGACTCTGGCCCGGGACTCCCCCCCCATACATCACTGACACTGTTGAGTAATTTTCAGAATATGACTTCTACCATTGCTTAGGTATGTGACAGATCAAGCTTTCAACAGGTGTTCATATGTTGATGCACTAGTAGTAGCGTAAACACGAATTTCAGCAGGATTAAAGACAGCTCCACTTGAGCACACTGCCACAGTTTAAGTTTAAGTAGTAAGCAAGCAGTAAACAATTGGTCACTCTGTGTCAGGTAGCACTTTACATTACAGTTCAGTAGCATAGTAATAGTTTGGTTCTAATTTGATAATAGAGATAAATGCTTTAAAAAACTTAGAGTGTAAAAAGACCCAAATACATCCAATGCCAGAATTAGGCCATCAATGGCTATGACTTTGGTATTAGAAATACACCTTTTATCAAAATGATACCGCATTATAAATATCAGATAACATTATAAAGTTATACAGCTGTGTTAAATGTCAAATCAATCCACATGCAATCAAACATGTAACAAATCAGGATTCAGCAATAAGCTAGCATCAAAATTCACAAAAAGCACTAGGTCACACAGTTCTGATATCACACTAACAAAAACAGTGCTTTTTATCCAACATTAATTGAGGAAAAACACACACGCAAATACACATACGCACACGCACATACACACACACACGCGCACATACACATACGCACACGCACATACACACTTACACACGCACATACACACACACACACACACACACACATATATATATATATATATATATATATATATATATGTATATACTGTTTTTGTTAGTGTGATTTCAGAACTGTGTGACCTAGTGCTCACACAGTTCTGATATCACACTAACAAAAACAGTGCTTTTTATCCAACATTAATTGAGAAAAACACACACGCACATACACACACGCACATACACACACATACACATATATATATCTATCTAGATACATATATGTGCATACACACAGGCAGTCTGTACATTAATGACTTAATGATGAACTGTCAATCAAACCATTCAGTGCAATGAATCACTTAGTAGCAGACACACAGGTTTAATCATCTATAAACTACAGGACTCCCCATACAACACTAGCCAATAGTTTGCAAGGTCAACCAGTATCCAGACGATTATGAATGTTTTACAGCAAGCCCCCCCCAACAATTTAAATAGCAATTCCTAAAAGACCTGTATTTAATCCCCACTGTTTCTCTATGGAACTTCCGATCCCAACCACCCACACACCTCCCCAATATCCCAGACCCTTCCGAAATCGCCCCCCCGAGCCCCCCGCAACGTCACAATCTCCGCTTGAAGGTGCATGTAAATCAATCGCGATTCTCAAACCTCTCCCACAAATAGGCTCATAGCTCATGAACCCGACCTCCCACACACCTCCGCAATATCTCGTTAGAATCCTATGGACCCCAGCACATGAACCCTGCCCTCAAACCCCCCCGCACGAGCCCCCCCGCCCCCCGCCCCCCGCGAACGCCGATCGCCCCCCCCCCCCCTCCGAAAACGACCCTAAACGGTCAAAATGCACACAAATAACCCCCCCCCATAACCCTGCACCACCGTCCTGACTGATAAGCACATGAATAAATATAAGCCCAAATGTTAAAGAAGTCCAAAACCCACATTTTAGCATGCTAGAAACATATGCTGATGCACTAGCAATTAGCTTAAGCGCTAATTTTAGCATTGGTCGCTAATGTTAGCAAACAGCATATCTTTACAGCTAGTTGGAATATCAGTTGTAAATCCTGACTGATAAGCACATGAATACCTATGAGCCCAAATGTTAAAGAAGTCAAAAACCTACATTGTAGATAGCATGCTAGCGAAAGAGTTGAAAAAGATGTTTGCTTACCTTAGAGACTTAGAGCCAGAGAGGAAGAGTTGAGCTGGAGTACAGTTTATAAATACACCCAAAACAAAAAGAGCCAATTTGATTCCTCCAGTAAATATCCTCCAATTAAAGTTATTAAATGTGAAATGAATTACTGTTCATAAAATAGCCACCGTCATTCGTGGCCACCATCTCTCCTCTTTCAAGCACGTTGCTAAGTAACGAACTAATGAGTTGCAGCTGACAGTTGCAACTGTCATGTCAGTTGAACAGACAGAGAGAAAAGGCTTACCGCACCCCTCGAACAGGAAGGATTTCTGGCCAAACCGTGTTTCCAATCATAAAACCAGGTTAACGTGAAGCCGGCTGAGCCCTTCCTGAACGTCTACATAGGCATTTTGTGTTGACAAGTGAAGAAATGTGCTCTTGGGAGCAATTCTAAAAAGTGTTAGTTTTGTATTCCTCCTGAAATTTTCCTGGCACTTTTAACATGGGAGTCTATGAGGCTCTTCATGGGTGCTGCGGCCGAATTTTCGCATGTCAAGCTAAAACAATAAATCTGACAGATAAAGTAAAGCAAGTGTGAGCTAGAGGACACATTTTCCTACGTTTCTATGTATAAATTGTGTCTGTAGTGGTGCATTTGAGGCCATGGTAGTCGAATACGTTTTTTTTTTTTTTACACATTTCTCTCTTCTCCTCACTCTAGCGATGACATCTCCACTCTACCTCTCAAACATTCTTTCCATTGACACCAATGCATTTTTTTGGTGTGGTTTTTGGCAATTTTTTGCAAAAATTGTTAGCCAAAAGTCTTAGAAAAATCATAGCACACATGTCGGGGCCGAGCCGCACGTTTTGATATAACTTTTGTGTATATGCGTCAAAAACTCTGGTAGGTGTTTTGAGCCAAAAAAAGGGCGTAAGAATAAGTATAATAATAATAAACACTAGTAATAACATAGTGTGCGCCTTGCAGCACGCACACAATAATAAACGCTAGTAATAACATAGTGTGCGCCTTGCAGCACGCACACAATAAACACTAGTAATAACATAGTGTGCGCCTTGCAGCACGCACACAACTAGAAAAAAATTCCTAAAGAAATTTTGAGTGTGCGTGACTCTGGCCCGGGACTCCCCCCCATACATCACTGACACTGTTGAGTAATTTTCAGAATATGACTTCTACCATTGCTTAGGTATGTGACAGATCAAGCTTTCAACAGGTGTTCATATGCTGATGCACTAGTAGTAGCGTAAACACTAATTTCAGCAGGATTAAAGACAGCTCCACTTGAGCACACTGCCACAGTTTAAGTTTAAGTAGTAAGCAAGCAGTAAACCATTGGTCACTCTGTGTCAGGTATCACTTTACATTACAGTTCAGTAGCATAGTATGAGTTTGGTTCTAATTTGATAATAGTGATAAATGCTTTAAAAAACTTAGAGTGTAAAAAGACCCAAATACATCCAATGCCAGAATTAGGCCATCAATGGCTATGACTTTGGTATTAGAAATACACCTTTTATCAAAATGATACCGCATTATAAATATCAGATAACAGTATAAAGTTATACAGCTGTGTTAAATGTCAAATCAATCCACATGCAATCAAACATGTAACAAATCAGGATTCAGCAATAAGCTAGCATCAAAATTCACAAAAAGCACTAGGTCACACAGTTCTGATATCACACTAACAAAAACAGGGCTTTTTATCCAACATTAATTGAGAAAAACACACACGCACATCCACACACGCACATACACACACATATATATATCTATCTATAGATAGATACATATATGTGCATACACACAGGCAGTCTGTACATTAATGACTTAATGATGAACTGTCAATCAAACCATTCAGTGCAATGAATCAATTAGTAGCAGACACACAGGTTCAATCATCTATAAACTACAGGACTACAGGACTCCCCATACAACACTAGCCAATAGTTTGCAAGGTCAACCAGTATCCAGACGATTATGAATGTTTTACAGCAAGCCCCCGCAACAATTTAAATAGCAATTCCTAAAAGACCTGTATTTAATCCCCACTGTTTCTCTATGGAACCACCCACACACCTCCCCAATACCCCAAACCCTTCCGAAATCGCCCCCCCCGAGCCCCCCGCAACGTCACAATCTCCGCTTGAAGGTGCATGTAAATCAATCGCGATTCTCAAACCTCTCCCACAAATAGGCTCATAGCTCATCAACCCAACCTCCCACACACCTCAGCAATATCTCGTTAGAATCCTATGGACCCCAGCACATGAACCCTGCCCTCAAACCCCCCCGCACGAGCCCCCCCGCCCCCCTCCCCCCGCGAACGCCGATCGCCCCCCCCCCCCCTCCGAAAACGACCCTAAACGGTCAAAATGCACACAAATAACCCCCCCCCATAACCCTCCACCACCGTCCTGACTGATAAGCACATGAATACATATAAGCCCAAATGTTAAAGAAGTCCAAAACCCACATCTTAGCATGCTAGAAACATATGCTGATGCACTAGCAATTAGCTTAAGCGCTAATTTTAGCATTGGTCGCTAATGTTAGCAAACAGCATATCTTTACAGCTAGTTGGAATATCAGTTGTAAATCCTGACTGATAAGCACATGAATACCTATGAGCCCAAATGTTAAAGAAGTCAAAAACCTACATTTTAGATAGCATGCTAGCGAAAGAGTTGAAAAAGATGTTTGCTTACCTTAGAGACTTAGAGCCAGAGAGGAAGAGTTGAGCTGGAGTACAGTTTATAAATACACCCGAAACAAAAAGAGCCAATTTGATTCCTCCAGTAAATATCCTCCAATTAAAGTTATTAAATGTGAAATGAATTACTGTTCATAAAATAGCCACCGTCATTCGTGGCCACCGTCTCTCCTCTTTCAAGCACGTTGCTAAGTAACGAACTAATGAGTTGCAGCTGACAGTTGCAACTGTCATGTCAGTTGAACAGACAGAGAGAAAAGGCTTACCGCACTCCTCGAACAGGAAGGATTTCTGGCCAAACCGTGTTTCCAATCATAAAACCAGGTTAACGTGAAGCCGGCTGAGCCCTTCCTGAACGTCTACATAGGCATTTTGTGTTGACAAGTGAAGAAATGTGCTCTTGGGAGCAATTCTAAAAAGTGTTAGTTTTGTATTCCTCCTGAAATTTTCCTGGCACTTTTAACATGGGAGTCTATGGGGCTCTTCATGGGTGCTGCGGCCGAATTTTCGCATGTCAAGCTAAAACAATAAACGTGACAGATAAAGTAAAGCAAGTGTGAGCTAGAGGACACATTTTCCTACGTTTCTATGTATAAATTATGTCTGTAGTGTTGCATTTGAGGCCATGGTAGTCGAATATGTTTTATTTTTTTCACGAATTCTTCTGTCTCCTCTCCACTCTAGCAATGACATCACCCACTCTAGTTTTCAAACATTCTCTCCATTAACACCCATTAATTTTTCTGGTGTGGTTTTTGGCAATTCTTGGGCAAAATTGTTCGCCAAAAGTCTTAGAAAAATCATAGCACACATGTCCGGGCCGAGCCGCACGTTTTGATATAACTTTTGTGTATATGCGTCAAAAACTCTGGTAGATGTTTTGAGCCAAAAAACGGCGTAAGAATAATAATAATAACTAGAAAAAAATTCCTAAAGAAATGTTGAGTGTGCGTGACTCTGGCCCGGGACTCCCCCCCCATACATCACTGACACTGTTGAGTAATTTTCAGAATATGACTTCTACCATTGCTTAGGTATGTGACAGATCAAGCTTTCAACAGGTGTTCATATGTTGATGCACTAGTAGTAGCGTAAACACGAATTTCAGCAGGATTAAAGACAGCTCCACTTGAGCACACTGCCACAGTTTAAGTTTAAGTAGTAAGCAAGCAGTAAACAATTGGTCACTCTGTGTCAGGTAGCACTTTACATTACAGTTCAGTAGCATAGTAATAGTTTGGTTCTAATTTGATAATAGAGATAAATGCTTTAAAAAACTTAGAGTGTAAAAAGACCCAAATACATCCAATGCCAGAATTAGGCCATCAATGGCTATGACTTTGGTATTAGAAATACACCTTTTATCAAAATGATACCGCATTATAAATATCAGATAACATTATAAAGTTATACAGCTGTGTTAAATGTCAAATCAATCCACATGCAATCAAACATGTAACAAATCAGGATTCAGCAATAAGCTAGCATCAAAATTCACAAAAAGCACTAGGTCACACAGTTCTGATATCACACTAACAAAAACAGTGCTTTTTATCCAACATTAATTGAGGAAAAACACACACGCAAATACACATACGCACACGCACATACACACACACACGCGCACATACACATACGCACACGCACATACACACTTACACACGCACATACACACACACACACACACACACACATATATATATATATATATATATATATATATGTATATACTGTTTTTGTTAGTGTGATTTCAGAACTGTGTGACCTAGTGCTCACACAGTTCTGATATCACACTAACAAAAACAGTGCTTTTTATCCAACATTAATTGAGAAAAACACACACGCACATACACACACGCACATACACACACATACACATATATATATCTATCTAGATACATATATGTGCATACACACAGGCAGTCTGTACATTAATGACTTAATGATGAACTGTCAATCAAACCATTCAGTGCAATGAATCACTTAGTAGCAGACACACAGGTTTAATCATCTATAAACTACAGGACTCCCCATACAACACTAGCCAATAGTTTGCAAGGTCAACCAGTATCCAGACGATTATGAATGTTTTACAGCAAGCCCCCCCCAACAATTTAAATAGCAATTCCTAAAAGACCTGTATTTAATCCCCACTGTTTCTCTATGGAACTTCCGATCCCAACCACCCACACACCTCCCCAATATCCCAGACCCTTCCGAAATCGCCCCCCCGAGCCCCCCGCAACGTCACAATCTCCGCTTGAAGGTGCATGTAAATCAATCGCGATTCTCAAACCTCTCCCACAAATAGGCTCATAGCTCATGAACCCGACCTCCCACACACCTCCGCAATATCTCGTTAGAATCCTATGGACCCCAGCACATGAACCCTGCCCTCAAACCCCCCCGCACGAGCCCCCCCGCCCCCCGCCCCCCGCGAACGCCGATCGCCCCCCCCCCCTCCGAAAACGACCCTAAACGGTCAAAATGCACACAAATAACCCCCCCCCATAACCCTGCACCACCGTCCTGACTGATAAGCACATGAATAAATATAAGCCCAAATGTTAAAGAAGTCCAAAACCCACATTTTAGCATGCTAGAAACATATGCTGATGCACTAGCAATTAGCTTAAGCGCTAATTTTAGCATTGGTCGCTAATGTTAGCAAACAGCATATCTTTACAGCTAGTTGGAATATCAGTTGTAAATCCTGACTGATAAGCACATGAATACCTATGAGCCCAAATGTTAAAGAAGTCAAAAACCTACATTGTAGATAGCATGCTAGCGAAAGAGTTGAAAAAGATGTTTGCTTACCTTAGAGACTTAGAGCCAGAGAGGAAGAGTTGAGCTGGAGTACAGTTTATAAATACACCCAAAACAAAAAGAGCCAATTTGATTCCTCCAGTAAATATCCTCCAATTAAAGTTATTAAATGTGAAATGAATTACTGTTCATAAAATAGCCACCGTCATTCGTGGCCACCATCTCTCCTCTTTCAAGCACGTTGCTAAGTAACGAACTAATGAGTTGCAGCTGACAGTTGCAACTGTCATGTCAGTTGAACAGACAGAGAGAAAAGGCTTACCGCACCCCTCGAACAGGAAGGATTTCTGGCCAAACCGTGTTTCCAATCATAAAACCAGGTTAACGTGAAGCCGGCTGAGCCCTTCCTGAACGTCTACATAGGCATTTTGTGTTGACAAGTGAAGAAATGTGCTCTTGGGAGCAATTCTAAAAAGTGTTAGTTTTGTATTCCTCCTGAAATTTTCCTGGCACTTTTAACATGGGAGTCTATGAGGCTCTTCATGGGTGCTGCGGCCGAATTTTCGCATGTCAAGCTAAAACAATAAATCTGACAGATAAAGTAAAGCAAGTGTGAGCTAGAGGACACATTTTCCTACGTTTCTATGTATAAATTGTGTCTGTAGTGGTGCATTTGAGGCCATGGTAGTCGAATACGTTTTTTTTTTTTTTACACATTTCTCTCTTCTCCTCACTCTAGCGATGACATCTCCACTCTACCTCTCAAACATTCTTTCCATTGACACCAATGCATTTTTTTGGTGTGGTTTTTGGCAATTTTTGGCAAAAATTGTTAGCCAAAAGTCTTAGAAAAATCATAGCACACATGTCGGGGCCGAGCCGCACGTTTTGATATAACTTTTGTGTATATGCGTCAAAAACTCTGGTAGGTGTTTTGAGCCAAAAAAAGGGCGTAAGAATAAGTATAATAATAATAAACACTAGTAATAACATAGTGTGCGCCTTGCAGCACGCACACAATAATAAACGCTAGTAATAACATAGTGTGCGCCTTGCAGCACGCACACAATAAACACTAGTAATAACATAGTGTGCGCCTTGCAGCACGCACACAACTAGAAAAAAATTCCTAAAGAAATTTTGAGTGTGCGTGACTCTGGCCCGGGACTCCCCCCCATACATCACTGACACTGTTGAGTAATTTTCAGAATATGACTTCTACCATTGCTTAGGTATGTGACAGATCAAGCTTTCAACAGGTGTTCATATGCTGATGCACTAGTAGTAGCGTAAACACTAATTTCAGCAGGATTAAAGACAGCTCCACTTGAGCACACTGCCACAGTTTAAGTTTAAGTAGTAAGCAAGCAGTAAACCATTGGTCACTCTGTGTCAGGTATCACTTTACATTACAGTTCAGTAGCATAGTATGAGTTTGGTTCTAATTTGATAATAGTGATAAATGCTTTAAAAAACTTAGAGTGTAAAAAGACCCAAATACATCCAATGCCAGAATTAGGCCATCAATGGCTATGACTTTGGTATTAGAAATACACCTTTTATCAAAATGATACCGCATTATAAATATCAGATAACAGTATAAAGTTATACAGCTGTGTTAAATGTCAAATCAATCCACATGCAATCAAACATGTAACAAATCAGGATTCAGCAATAAGCTAGCATCAAAATTCACAAAAAGCACTAGGTCACACAGTTCTGATATCACACTAACAAAAACAGTGCTTTTTATCCAACATTAATTGAGGAAAAACACACACGCACATACACATACGCACACGCACATACACACTTACACACGCACATACACACACACACACACACACATATATATATATATATATATATACTGTTTTTGTTAGTGTGATTTCAGAACTGTGTGACCTAGTGCTCACATATCACACTAACAAAAACAGTGCTTTTTATCCAACATTAATTGAGAAAAACACACACGCACATACACACACGCACATACACACACACACACATACACATATATATATATATATATCTCTATAGATAGATACATATATGTGCATACACACAGGCAGTCTGTACATTAATGACTTAATGATGAACTGTCAATCCAACCATTCAGTGCAATGAATCACTTAGTAGCAGACACACAGGTTTAATCATCTATAAACTACAGGACTACAGGACTCCCCATATAACACTAGCCAATAGTTTGCAAAGTCAACCAGTATCCAGACGATTATGAATGTTTTACAGCAAGCCCCCGCAACAATTTAAATAGCAATTCCTAAAAGACCTGTATTTAATCCCCACTGTTTCTCTATGGAACCACCCACACACCTCCCCAATACCCCAAACCCTTCCGAAATCGCCCCCCCCCGAGCCCCCCGCAACGTCACAATCTCCGCTTGAAGGTGCATGTAAATCAATCGCGATTCTCAAACCTCTCCCACAAATAGGCTCATAGCTCATCAACCCGACCTCCCACACACCTCCCCAATATCTCGTTAGAATCCTATGGACCCCAGCACATGAACCCTGCCCTCAAACCCCCCCGCACGAGCCCCCCCGCCCCCCTCCCCCCGCGAACGCCGATCGCCCCCCCCCCTCCGAAAACGACCCTAAACGGTCAAAATGCACACAAATAACCCCCCCCCATAACCCTCCACCACCGTCCTGACTGATAAGCACATGAATACATATAAGCCCAAATGTTAAAGAAGTCCAAAACCCACATCTTAGCATGCTAGAAACATATGCTGATGCACTAGCAATTAGCTTAAGCGCTAATTTTAGCATTGGTCGCTAATGTTAGCAAACAGCATATCTTTACAGCTAGTTGGAATATCAGTTGTAAATCCTGACTGATAAGCACATGAATACCTATGAGCCCAAATGTTAAAGAAGTCAAAAACCTACATTGTAGATAGCATGCTAGCGAAAGAGTTGAAAAAGATGTTTGCTTACCTTAGAGACTTAGAGCCAGAGAGGAAGAGTTGAGCTGGAGTACAGTTTATAAATACACCCGAAACAAAAAGAGCCAATTTGATTCCTCCAGTAAATATCCTCCAATTAAAGTTATTAAATGTGAAATGAATTACTGTTCATAAAATAGCCACCGTCATTCGTGGCCACCGTCTCTCCTCTTTCAAGCACGTTGCTAAGTAACGAACTAATGAGTTGCAGCTGACAGTTGCAACTGTCATGTCAGTTGAACAGACAGAGAGAAAAGGCTTACAGCACCCCTCGAACAGGAAGGATTTCTGGACAAACCGTGTTTCCAATCATAAAACCAGGTTAACGTGAAGCCGGCCGAGCCCTTCCTGAACGTCTACATAGGCATTTTGTGTTGACAAGTGAAGAAATGTGCTCTTGGGAGCAATTCTAAAAAGTGTTCGTTTTGTTTTCCTCCTGAAATTTTCCTGACACTTTTAACATGGGAGTCTATGAGGCTCTTCATGGGTGCTGCGGTCGAATTTTCGCATGTCAAGCTAAAACAATAAATCTGAAGTAAAGTAAAGCAAGCGTGAGCTAGAGGACACATTTTCCTACGTTTCTATGCATAAATTGTGTCTGTAGTGGTGCATTTGAGGCCATGGTAGTCGAATACGTTGTATTTTTTTTACACAAATCTCTCTCTTCTCCCCACTCTAGCGATGACATCACCACTCTACCTCTCAAACATTCTCTCCATTAACACCCATTCATTTTTTTGGTGTGTTTTTTGGCAATTTTTGGCCAAAATTGTTCGCCAAAAGTCTTAGAAAAATCATAGCACACATGTCGGGGCCGAGCCGCACGTTTTGATATAACTTTTGTGTATATGCGTCAAAAACTCTGGTAGATGTTTCGAGCCAAAAAACGGCGTAAGAATAATAATAATAAACGCTAGTAATAACATAGTGTGCGCCTTGCAGCACGCACACAATAATAAACGCTAGTAATAACATAGTGTGCGCCTTGCAGCACGCACACAATAAACGCTAGTAATAACATAGTGTGCGCCTTGCAGCACGCACACAATAAACGCTAGTAATAACATAGTGTGCGCCTTGCAGCACGCACACAATAATAAACGCTAGTAATAACATAGTGTGCGCCTTGCAGCACGCACACAATAATAAACGCTAGTAATAACATAGTGTGCGCCTTGCAGCACGCACACAATAAACGCTAGTAATAACATAGTGTGCGCCTTGCAGCACGCACACAATAAACGCTAGTAATAACATAGTGTGCGCCTTGCAGCACGCACACAATAAACGCTAGTAATAACATAGTGTGCGCCTTGCAGCACGCACACAATAATAAACGCTAGTAATAACATAGTGTGCGCCTTGCAGCACGCACACAATAAACGCTAGTAATAACATAGTGTGCGCCTTGCAGCACGCACACAATAAACGCTAGTAATAACATAGTGTGCGCCTTGCAGCACGCACACAATAATAATAAACGCTAGTAATAACATAGTGTGCGCCTTGCAGCACGCACACAATAATAAACGCTAGTAATAACATAGTGTGCGCCTTGCAGCACGCACACAACTAGAAATTAATACAATTATTTCAGATGAAAAATGGGAACAGGCATGTAGAGATGGACACAAATTAACCAATAGTCCATTGTGGAGAGAGTTTGAATGGAAGATTAAAATGAGATGTTTCAGAACCCCTCCTATCATCGCAAAATTCAGCAACACTTCCAACATGTGCTGGCGGGGCTGTGGCTTGGTGGGAGACCATGCACATATATTTTGGGGCTGTCCAAAACAATCGACATATTGGCTTGAAATAAAAAAAGAAATTAAACAAATAATAGGGATAGATTTACCCCTTGACCCAATCCACTTTATTTTGTGAATTCTACCCGACAACCTGGGAGATAAAAACCAAATGTATTTATTGAAAAGCTTTCTTCTGATAGCCAAGAAGATGGTTACGGTCTCCTGGCTAAAGCCGCAGCCACCGTCACTGAGTCAATGGAGGGAAAGGATTGTTAGTGTCTACTATATGGAGAGCATAACTGCTAGACTTCAGCTGAAATTGGACATTTTTGCAGATAAATGGTCTCCGATCATCCTACAGCTTTCAAAGCTGCAACAATAGAGATGCACAAGAAATGGTTGGCATTGGAGGATCAATATAAATGAGTGATTCTATAATTAGGGGTACATTTCAAGTCCATGGGGTGTTTTTGGCAATTTTACCTAATTATATATTGGAATTTGCAGTGTTTGTGCTGTTAGAATTCTTAAATGTCAAGTTTGCTCTTAAATCTTAACAATAAAATACATGTTTTTATATATTATTTCAGCTTTAGTTGTTAAAAGATAAGTATTAAAACATGATAAAGCTGTTTTTAAATCTATTTAAAACATTAAAATACATGAAATTATTCACTTTATGTGTGTCCAAGAAATCACTGTCAACTGTGTTACCCATTGATAAAACCCCTACCAGCAATGGTTTGCTCCAAAGTCACATGACTCACATTGCTGGAAGGTACATCCTTTTTGGTGGGAACCTTGAAGACAATGTGGTAAATTTAAACTCCTCCTTGTCAATAATTCATCAAAATTATTGTCTACACATGGAGTGGATTAATTGTGTGCGTGCTGCAAGGCGCACACTATGTTATTACTAGCGTTTATTATTATTATTCTTACGCCGTTTTTTGGCTCAAAACACCTACCAGAGTTTTTGACGCATATACACAAAAGTTATATCAAAACGTGCGGCTCGGCCCCGACATGTGTGCTATGATTTTTCTAAGACTTTTGGCGAACAATTGTGCCCAAAAATTGCCAAAAACCACACCAGAAAAATTAATGGGTGTTAATGGAGAGAATGTTTGAAAACTAGAGTGGGTGATGTCATCGCTAGAGTGGAGAGGAGACAGAAGAATTCGTGAAAAAAATAAAACATATTCGACTACCATGGCCTCAAATGCAACACTACAGACACAATTTATACATAGAAACGTAGGAAAATGTGTCCTCTAGCTCACACTTGCTTTACTTTATCTGTCAGATTTATTGTTTTAGCTTGACATGCGAAAATTCGGCCGCAGCACCCATGAAGAGCCTCATAGACTCCCATGTTAAAAGTGCCAGGAAAATTTCAGGAGGAATACAAAACTAACACTTTTTAGAATTGCTCCCAAGAGCACATTTCTTCACTTGTCAACACAAAATGCCTATGTAGACGTTCAGGAAGGGCTCAGCCGGCTTCACGTTAACCTGGTTTTATGATTGGAAACACGGTTTGGCCAGAAATCCTTCCTGTTCGAGGGGTGCGGTAAGCCTTTTCTCTCTGTCTGTTCAACTGACATGACAGTTGCAACTGTCAGCTGCAACTCATTAGTTCGTTACTTAGCAACGTGCTTGAAAGAGGAGAGACGGTGGCCGGTGGCTATTTTATGAACAGTAATTCATTTCACATTTAATAACTTTAATTGGAGGATATTTACTGGAGGAATCAAATTGGCTCTTTTTGTTTCGGGTGTATTTATAAACTGTACTCCAGCTCAACTCTTCCTCTCTGGCTCTAAGTCTCTAAGGTAAGCAAACATCTTTTTCAACTCTTTCGCTAGCATGCTATCTACAATGTAGGTTTTTGACTTCTTTAACATTTGGGCTCATAGGTATTCATGTGCTCATCAGTCAGGATTTACAACTGATATTCCAACTAGCTGTAAAGATATGCTGTTTGCTAACATTAGCGACCAATGCTAAAATTAGCGCTTAAGCTAATTGCTAGTGCATCAGCATATGTTTCTAGCATGCTAAGATGTGGGTTTTGGACTTCTTTAACATTTGGGCTTATATGTATTCATGTGCTTATCAGTCAGGACGGTGGTGGAGGGTTATGGGGGGGGGGTTATTTGTGTGCATTTTGACCGTTTAGGGTCGTTTTCGGAGGGGGGGGGGGCGATCGGCGTTCGCGGGGGGCGGGGGGGCTCGTGCGGGGGGGTTTGAGGGCAGGGTTCATGTGCTGGGGTCCATAGGATTCTAACGAGATATTGGGGAGGTGTGTGGGAGGTCGGGTTCATGAGCTATGAGCCTATTTGTGGGAGAGGTTTGAGAATCGCGATTGATTTACATGCACCTTCAAGCGGAGATTGTGACGTTGCAGGGGGCTCGGGGGGGGGGGGGGGGGGGGGGGGGGGCGATTTCGGAAGGGTTTGGGGTATTGGGGAGGTGTGTGGGTGGTTGGGATTGGAAGTTCCATAGAGAAACAGTGGGGATTAAATACAGGTCTTTTAGGAATTGCTATTTAAATTGTTGGGGGGGGCTTGCTGTAAAACATTCATAATTGTCTGGATACTGGTTGACCTTGCAAACTATTGGCTAGTGTTGTATGGGGAGTCCTGTAGTCCTGTAGTTTATAGATGATTAAACCTGTGTGTCTGCTACTAAGTGATTCATTGCACTGAATGGTTTGATTGACAGTTCATCATTAAGTCATTAATGTACAGACTGCCTGTGTGAATGCACATATATGTATCTATCTATAGATATATATATGTGTATGTGTGCGTGTGTGTGTATGTGCGTGTGTGTATGTGCGTGTGTGTTTTTCTCAATTAATGTTGGATAAAAAGCACTGTTTTTGTTAGTGTGATATCAGAACTGTGTGACCTAGTGCTTTTTGTGAATTTTGATGCTAGCTTATTGCTGAATCCTGATTTGTTACATGTTTCATTGCATGTGGATTGATTTGACATTTAACACAGCTGTATAACTTTATAATGTTATCTGATATTTATAATGCGGTATCATTTTGATAAAAGGTGTATTTCTAATACCAAAGTCATAGCCATTGATGGCCTAATTCTGGCATTGGATGTATTTGGGTCAGTTTACACTCTAAGTTTTTGAAAGCATTTATCACTATTACCAAATTAGAACCAAACTCATACTGTGCTACTGAACTGTAATGTAAAGTGCTACCTGATACAGAGTGACCAATTGTTTACTGCTTGCTTACTACTTAAACTTAAACTGTGGCAGTGTGCTCAAGTGGAGCTTTCTTTAATCCTGCTGAAATGAGTGTTTACGCTACTACTAGTGCATCAGCAAATGAACACCTGTTGAAAGCTTGATCTGTCACATACCTAAGCAATGGTAGAATTCATATTCTGAAAATTACTCAACAGTGTCAGTGATGTATGGGGGAGAGTCCCGGGCCAGAGTCACGCACACTCAAAATTTCTTTAGGAATTTTTTTCTAGTTGTTCATCATTTTTCATTCCTAGTATTGTCTCTCTGCAGAACACTCAAGATTGCGTTCTGTTATTATGGTTACTTATTTCCGACCGTTTGTACTGCTTACTCTGTAGCAGACGCAATCACATAGAACGATTAACGCTTTTATCCAAAGCAACTTACAAGAGAGAGCTTTACAAAAGTGCATCGGTCACTGAGCCTAGCAACGTGATAGCCACCAAACATAGCGGGTTTATAGATTACTCTCAACATGCTCAGCAGAGAAGATTCTGTAGGCATTCTCGCCAGTGGTGTGTTTATTCAGAAGGTATTCAGCAGCATCTGCTGGTGCTGTACTTCCAGTAGACAGAGAAACAAGGGACTCACCACCTGCAAATGGATTCATCCAACTACAACCCAACAGATCCACAGTGCTTGTAATGTGCTCTTTATCTTTGGCAATTCCGCTTTGTCCAAAGCACTTTGTTGGAGTCTAGTCTAGTGTCTAGTTTTTAATATAGACAGGTAATTGCTTTTGTACTCAGCAGTAAGATAAAATATTGAGACAGCTGCTGGGTTCAAGCTGAACCCCTTTGCCTCTAGCTGTCTGAGTGTCCCTATTGACAGTTTCCTCTAAGGTCTGGTCAATCGGATGTGACTCATCTCTGAGTAGTAAGCAGTGAGTGACCTTGTATAATTCAGATTATCATAGGCAAAAGTCATTGAGCGAATGCTAGCCATGTGCAATGCCCAGTTTCCTTCACGTGATGATACACAAGGTTTAGTACAACCTCCATCATGTCAATATATGACATCCAGAAGCTGGCCAGTGGTCCTTGCTGCAGGAATTCACAGAAGTACTGTGATGATGTGATGGACCATTCTGAAGACTGTATGGTCAAGTGATTCTTCTACAGTGATTGATGATATACCGTCAGAAAAGATACTCAAGTCTAGGGGCAGGATATCTAGGAGATTGTGGGCATCAGGATGATTCTCTGTGAGCCACTGGGGAAACTGATTCCAGACAAGCCTCAGGAGGGCTTCATACATAATTTTGTGGAACCTCAGAGATTTATTGTATTTATGGCAATTTATTGTACATACCCCACTGACAGATCCCTCAGCCACAGCTCCATATTCAATAGGCGCAGCAAGTTTAGGCCAGGCACTCGGACACTGCGCTTAAACATTCACACACATCAGTACACATTATCATCATTCACACACCTAAGTTCATATCATCATTCATCCATCCATCCATCCATCCATTATCTTCCGCTTATCCGGGGCCGGGTCGCGGGGGCAGCAGTCTGAGCAGGGAAGCCCAGACTTCCCTCACCGCACACACCTCCTCCAGCTCCTCCGGGGGGATCCCGAGGCGTTCCCAGGCCAGCCGAAAGACACAGTCCCTCCAGCGTGTCCTAGGTCTTCCCCGGGGCCCCAGCAGAGATGAGATCCCGTGCTCCCCGAACCGGAAACCCTCCGCCCCCTGGGCGCGCCTAGAAATTCTGTCCATATAAACAATGAACAGAACCGGTGACAAAGGGCAACCCTGGCGGAGTCCAGCATGCACCCGGAACAGGTCTGACCTATTGCCGGCAATGCGAACACAGCTCCTACTTCGGTTGTACAGGGAACGGACGGCCCCTAACAAAGGGCCCCGGACCCCGTACTCCCGAAGTACCCCCCACAGGACACCACGAGGGACACAGTCGAATGCCTTCTCCAGATCCACAAAACACATGTAGACTGGTTGGGCAAACTCCCATGAACCCTCGAGCACCCGGTAGAGGGTGTAGAGCTGGTCCAGTGTTCCGCGGCCAGGACGAAAACCACACTGCTCCTCCTGAATCCGAGGTTCGACTATCGGGCGGATTCTCCTCTCCAGTACCCTGGCGTAGACCTTACCAGGGAGGCTGAGGAGTGTGATTCCTCTGTAATTGGAACACATCCTCCGGTCCCCCTTCTTAAATAGGGGAACCACCACCCCGGTCTGCCAATCCATAGGCACTGTTCCAGACCGCCACGCGATGCTGCAGAGGCGTGTCAACCAGGACAGTCCCACAACATCCAGAGACTTCAGGTACTCAGGACGGATCTCGTCCACCCCCGGAGCCCTGCCACCAAGGAGCCCATCGACTACCTCAGTGACTTCAGCCCGGGTGATAGGCGGGTCCGCCCCGCAGTCCCCAGTCTCTGCTTCCTCCTCGGAAGACGTGACGGCAGGATTGAGGAGATCCTCAAAGTATTCCTTCCACCGTCCGACAACATCCCCAGTCGACGTCAACAGCTCCCCACCCGCACCGTAAACAGTGTTGGTGAAGCACTGCTTCCCCCTCCTGAGGCGCCGAACGGTTTGCCAGAATTTCCTTGGGGCCGACCTATAGTCCTCTGTGACTCCATGGCCTCCCCGAACTCCTCCCAGACCCGAGTTTTTGCCTCTGTGACTACCCGAGCCGCGGCACGCTTGGCCTGCCGGTACCGGTCAACTGTTTCGGGAGTCCCACAAGCCAGAACGGCTCGATAGGACTCCTTCTTCAGTTTGACGGCATCCCTTACTTCCGGTGTCCACCACCGGGTTCTCCATGGCCTCCCCGAACTCCTCCCAGACCCGAGTTTTTGCCTCTGTGACTACCCGAGCCGCGGCACGCTTGGCCTGCCGGTACCGGTCAACTGTTTCGGGAGTCCCACAAGCCAGAACGGCTCGATAGGACTCCTTCTTCAGTTTGACGGCATCCCTTACTTCCGGTGTCCACCACCGGGTTCTGGGATTGCCGCCGCGACCAGCACCAGAGACCTTGCGACCGCAACTCCGGACTGCCGCATTGACAATGGAGGTCGAGAACATGGTCCATTCAGACTCGATGTCCCCAGCCTCCCCCGGGATCTGTGAGAAGCTCTCCCGGAGGTGTGAGTTGAAGACCCCTCTGACAGAGGGGTCCGCCAGGCGTTCCCAGCAGACCCTCACGATACGTTTGGGCCTGCCAAGTCTGTCTAACTTCCCCCCCCGCCAGCGGATCTGACTCACAACCAGGTGGTGATCGGTTGACAGCTCCGCCCCTCTCTTCACCCGAGTGTCCAAGACACACGGCCGCAGGTCAGAAGACACGACAACAAAGTCGATCATCGACCTTCGGCCTAGTGTGTCCTGGTGCCACGTGCACTGATGGACACTCTTGTGCTTGAACATGGTGTTAGTTATGGACAAACCGTGACTAGCACAGAAGTCCAAAAACAGAACACCACTCGGGTTCCGATCAGGGGGGCCGTTCTTCCCAATCACCCTTCTCCAGGTGTCACTGTCATTTCCCACGTGGGCGTTGAAGTCCCCCAGTAGAACGACGGAGTCCCCAGTCGGCGCACTGTTCAGTACGCCTCCCAAAGACTCCAAGAAGGCCGGGTACTCTGCACTGCTGTTCGGCCCGTAGGCCGCCACAACAGTGAGAGACCTGTCCCTGGCTTTTAGGCGCAGGGACGCGACCCTCTCGTTCACCGGAGTAAACTCCAACACGTGGCGACTGAGCTGTGGGGCTATAAGCAAACCCACACCAGCCCGCCGCCTCTCCCCACGGGGAACGCCAGAGAAATGAAGAGTCCAGCCTCTCTCAAGGATAATGGTTCCAGAGCCCAAACTGTGCGTGGAGGCGAGGCCGACTATATCTAGCCGGTAACGCTCGACCTCCCGCACAAGATCAGGCTCCTTCCCCGCCAGTGTGGTGACATTCCATGTCCCCAGCGCTAGAGACTGTGTGCGCGGCCCCGGTCGTCCGGGCGCCTGCCCCTGACCACCGCCCAAATCACACAGCACCGGCCCCTTACGGTCCTTCCTGCGGGTGGTGGGCCTGCGGGAAGGTGGTCCCACGTCGCCTTTTCGGGCTGGGCCCGGCCGGGTCCCATGGGAAAAGACCCGGCCACCAGGCGCTCGCCTGCGAGCTCCCACTCTGGGCCTGGCTCCAGAGTGGGGCCCCGGTTTCGCCGATCCGGGCGACGTAACTGACTTCGTTGGATTTGTCATCATCAGGGTTTTCTGATGATCATTCATCCACACGTCATTATTATTCACACTCTTCAGTACACATCATCACTCGTTACCTCACATGCACTAGCAGCGCAGGCACTCAGGTAGTACACATAATCCATGAACACACCTGACTCAACTAGTGCAAGCCTATTGGGCCTCATATGGGAAAACGGCCCTTAAAGGCCGCGCGATTATTCAAACACTCACCCTGCTGATCCGCTGATCAGTTGTTGCTGCCGTGTTTCATGTCCAATCCCTCCGAATCTTCAGTGGAGTGTTCCTCGGGGGTATTTGTGGGACGCATTTCCTGTTCCTCTCGCTGAGGCTTGCCCCTCAAGGATGTTTAAGACGATGCTAGCAGCCAAGGACGCTCTGGTGGGGACAACCAAGGAGACATGGAGCATTTCTCGCCAGGCACCTGCATAAAGGTTCGAGTTCCGGTGAGAAGCCCCGCCCGGTGGCATCCATCTCCCGTTCGAAGGGTTGGATATTAAAACTTCTTGGCAGAAAAACAGGGCTTCGTTCCCGTCTCCTGCAGCCGACATTCTCCACCCATCTGAAGAGCCAAATCCTCGAAGGTACGGATGTGAACATGGTTAAGATGCAGCTGCGGATAATATTAGATTGCTGTGTTCCTTGGACTTGGTCGATCGGCGAGTGGTCGAACCTGCCCACGTTCTTCAAAGACTGTGAACCCCGGATGCCGAACTTGACTCTGGCCGAGTCATGCTTGGCCATTCAGCATATCGTGATAGCTCTGCAGGCCTGCCGGATCGCATGTAGAGCTGGACAGATATCTGGCTCTGATATTCTGTTTGGCCATGAGGTATGGCAGAACTTAGTTTAGAATATATATAAAAAACTGCTTTTATGTCAACGAAGCATCGTTTTACAAAATTCTGATGAAGAATTCGCTTCATTACCATGCAAGTTACGATGGCACGAAAATTACTGTGGCAGGATCGAGCGCACAAAGACTATATTTAGAACTTGAGTAGGACGCGATAAAGATACAGTGAAATTGAATGAATATACCAGTTTATAATCGGGCACTGGCATACTGATGGGCGTCTGGCTTCCAGCTCTTTACCACCGCTGCTTCGATTGGCGTGAGGAAGGTGATTGAGGTGGGAAGTGGACAACCTGGTGACGTGGTGTAGCCAGAACAACCTGGAGCTCAACACTCTCAAGACAGTAGAGATGGTCGTGGACTTCAGAAAGGAACCAGCCCCACACCCCCCCATCACACTGCGCGACTCCCAGGTCAACAGGGTGAAGTCCCTTCGTTTCCTGGGCACCATACTCTCCCGGGACCTTAAGTGGGAGCTGAACACCAGCTCACTCATAAAGAAAGCCCAGCAGAGGATGTACTTCCTGCGGCAGCTGAAGAAATTCAGCCTGCCAAAGACAATGATGGTGCAATTCTACACTGCCATCATCGAGTCCATCCTCACCTCCTCCATCACCGTCTGGTACGCTGCTGCCACTGCCAAGGACAAGAGCAGACTGCAGCGTATCATCCGTGCTGCTGAGAAGGTGATAGGCTGCAACCTGCCATCCCTCGTGGACCTGCACACCGCGAGGTCCCTGAAGCGAGTGAGGAAGATTGCGGCCGACTCCTCCCACCCTGGACATTCTGTGCTTCAGCTGCTCCCCTCTGGCAGAAGGCTGCGGTCCATCAGGACCAGAACCTCTTGCCACGGGAACAGCTTCTACCCATCTGCTATTGCCCTCTTCAACAAGGCCAAGATTTAGAAGAAAGGGTATGACACTGCAACATTCACATTTAATTTAATTTAACCTCTGCATTAGACCACACTGACTGGTGTGGACCTCATTCTCATTCTTAATACTGCTATAACTGTCAGCTGTTCATTGCACTCTCTAACATCTCCTCTCATCTGTCTCTCTGTCCTCCGCCCCGTACCTCCCCTTGGTATGGGGGGACTGAGCTCTCAGCACGTGCGTGGTCATCGGCCAGTGTTGGACCTGGTGCCAGTGGACGTCGATCTGAGATGGTCTCCCAACCCTGGATCTGGTTGCCGGGCGGACGTCAGACCTGATGGACAAGGAGAGAATTCCCGGTCCCCTTCTCTTTTTCATCCCCCTGCGCCATTCACGGGCCCAAGCACAGTGGCTGCTAAAACTGACATTGGTGCTACCTCAGCCCCAAGTTCGGCATTGTTTATCTCTATCCAGAGATAAGATGTAGCCTGAGTTCTGTTCCTCACTATCTCCAACCGTCCCTGGAGGAGGGGATCCCTCACTGAATTGCTCCTCCCAAGGTTTCTTCAATTTTTTCTCCATAGTGAGTTGCTCTAGGAGTTTTTCCTTGTCTTCCTTGAGGGTTTGGGTTGGTTGAGGGGCAGTTCTATGGGTGTGTGAGCCCTTAGTGACATCGCTTGTAAAAAGGGACTATGCAAACAAATGTCGATTTGACTTGTCCCACTGCACTTGACACCTTAAAACTAACTTACTACTGTGTATACACCCCCCCCCCCCCCCCCGTACGATATATATACCCATCCTTCTTGTACTAACTCATTAGAGTTATATCCCCCCCCGTATATCTAGTGCCCACTTTCCACCTTGTACATGTTTATTTTTTACTCCTATACATGTTCTATGTTGCTCTTCTTGTCACAGTGAATTCTATGTTTGTTAATCTTGCATAGCGAATAAACCCGATTCTGATTCTTCTGATTCATTTCCTCCGGTATCGATAACCCTCGTGCTTAATTTCAATGAAAGTGTGTCGCTTCTAACTGTGGGTTCTCTGCACGCTTGCAGCCTTGCGGCGACGCTCATCCGCGTTCTGTGCCCTCGCTATGGGACAGTGATCAGGGCAGGCAGCACGCTGCTGGGAGGTTGGCTCGGCTGCGCATCAGCCTCGAACTGTAGACAAGCGTCGGAGGCACTGTGCTGGATCCTTATTAATGTGCACAGGCTACAGTCATATTTCCTTGCCCTATGATATTTAGTGATGAACTTCTGTTCTCCGCGCCTTGCGTTGCTTCGGTTTGAAGGACCTTCGGGTGTTGGGCATAATAGTTTGTCCCCAGAGAAAAGCATTGGCATATTAACCCCTCCGGGTTTCTCTGCATTAAATTGGGTAGCGTTTCTATGAAGGCGTCTCGTACACTCGGACATGAGGTTTGATGGCACTTAGACACATCAGCCATTGTTGTTGTTGCTCGGGTAGTTGTCATGCTTTATTGTTCCCTTCGTACACATAGACTGCCGTCAATGGAGGTGCCTGACTTAAATTGTAAACTGTCAGCTGAATGCTCTTGTAGTTCTTCCCTTGGTAATTGCTTCTCACAATGCATGTGTCATACTCTGTAACCCGCTGTGTGTTTGTTGTCTATACCGATGCTTTGTTGCGGAACTCTCTTGTAAAATGCTTAAGAATGCTTAGCAGAATTTATTCTGCTAAATGAATTACTATGAATATTGGAGCGCGTCCGCGGCGTCCCAAAGGGCTGGGTAATGGTCAATGCAACCTGTATTTTGCTAGGGCATCCAATTTGCTGTACGCATCAGGTTGCGGGCTGCGCATTTGTTCCCGTCTGTCGAACATAGCAAAGAGGTACCCAATCTCACCGATGGTGTACTGTTGGACGGCCGCTGCCGGTCAGATTGCGTTTCTAGGTATCATTGTGCATCGGTGGGATAGCATGGGTTTTTTATATCGATTCCTTGGAGTCATCCGCCGCCCCCATTTACACAGGGGGGCGGCTCCCTTCATTTGTTTGGGGGATATTACGGGGACTAATGGTTCACAATTGGCCAGCAGAGATAGCTTCCCTGGATCCAGAGTCTGCAACAGCCCGCTTCCCTGGATCCAGAGTCTGCAATAGCTCGCACGAGCTGTATCACATCTTGGGGTTGTTTCTGTTTTGCTTGTCTGTGCTAGCCCAGGTGCACTGGAAAACATGTAGTGTTGGCCGGGGACTACATGCAAAAAGGGGATTGCCCTTTCATAGGACAGCGCATGGCTTCAATCAAGCTTCGTTCTGAATTTGGCATCAGTCATGCGTATGTAAACCTCCAGGTTCAATGAATGTGTCATCATCATAGGTGAATCACAGTGCTGCATCATCCACATCAAACATTGGTGTCGAGCATTCTATTAAATGTCCTGTGTTTGGGCGCCAGGGAGCAGCTGCTCTGGAGCCTCTGTATATACGCCGCTGATGAAGGGGCTGAAGAATCAGCGTCCCGATACTAAAGATAACAGCTACCTATAACCTTACCCATCTTGCACTAAAAGAGCTATTGGTGTCTAGTTTAAGACGAGGGTGCTTGGGACGTACGTGATACTTCTGAGTCACGTGTATCACAGGTCTTAGGTGTGGGGATTTCACACCAGGCATGTCACTCTGATCTTCGTTGCGACCTCAATATTTCTGATGTAGCATCCAGTGATATGTTCACATTGACCTGAACCATAAAAAAACTGATGATGCATGCAAAGGTACTCATATTGTGATTGCTCAAACTAATTGTGCGTTTGGCCCACTTTCTTCTATGTCACAAAACCTGCTATGTCGCCCATGGGCGACGCCATCCGAGCCCCGTCCATCACAGATGCCGGCAAGGTCATGATGAGCTCCTGGTTCGCACAACAGTTCCGTTCTGCATGCTCGCTGTGGATCGTCACCGAAGCTGTCTACAGCTCGCTGATTCAGATTGGGGTGGCCGCCTGGGCATCATTCAGACATCATCCAGAGTGCCCACAGCCACGCTAAAAGCAATGGGGCTTGAATGAATGAATGAATGAATAGGTTTATTTGGTTGTCCATTACGAGAGTATTATATATATACATACACACATACATATGCAGATATACACATAAATGTATAAATATATAAATACATACATATATAAATATATACATAAATATATACATATACAGACATACATATACAGATACATATACAGATATACACATACATTTACATATACAGTGAACCCTCGTTTATCGCGGGAGTTGCGTTCCAAAAATAACCCGCAGTAAGTGAAATCCGCAAAGTAGATAGCTTTATTTGTACTATTATTTTACAATGCAATATTGTACTATAGAATGAAACAAAACATCAAAACTTGTTTTAAGGCCCAAAATAAATACAGATATGAACGTTTTTAACAAAAACTCTGATAGTTTAAAGAACGGTTTTGTAAACCAGGAAATATTGTCTCTCGCGTATTTCACAGTCCGCCCGGCTGCGCAGGAGGCTTTGCCCGAGAGAAGAACGTGGGTCTTAGTTTCACTTCTAAACGGTAAAGCCCCTGAGCCAATCAGGATTCAGAGCACAATGCGCTGTAAAAAAAACACTGTAAAAAAAACACTGTTAAAAAACACTGTTAAAAAAACACTGTAAACAAAATCCGCGAAGCCGTATTAAATGAAGCGCGATATAGCGAGGGTTCACTGTATATACATACACACACAGAATATAGTAACAATTACCACTGTAATGGATGCAACCAAAAAGGATTGGGCTGACTTGCTTATATAAGCCCATCCTAAAAAAAAAGAAAAGAATTGTAAAAAAATAAATACACCATAGATTACTCAACAACATAACAATATCAATTTAAATTCTGTTTCCTAAACAACAAGAAAATGTCCCTCGTTTATGAGTCATAACAACAATGTATATGTGTTAATAATTTCATGTTTAAAAGTTTTTTTAAATTTTGATATATATAATAAATATTTATTAACTTAAGTTCATCACTGAGATGATTCCAAAGTTTGATTCCTTGAACTGACACACTTCTTTGCCTATGATTGGTTCTTACTATTTTTAATTCAAATTGGAGTAAACCTTGGAGGTTATAACGACTATTTCTTAATTTAAAGAAAGACTGAATCCCTATAGGAAGGTCCTTGCTCACAACACGAAACAACATTTCTTTGGCAGTCTACGACCGCATATCCTGGTTCGATATGGTGATCCGCAGACATGCTCTGATTCATCCACAACTGAAAGCCATTGGGTGTTGGACTTTGGCGTCTTACGAGCGTTACGTACGCCACAATGCCATGGACATAGTGGGAGCTCAGATTCGTATGTGCACGTTATGAATGGGTTTGCAAGACCCGGGACTCAAGTCATGATGGAGTTGTATTTAGATAAAATAGAGACCATCAAAATGCAACCATCAAAATTGCGCAAGTGAACGCTGGCGCAACTAGCTGCCGCTGCTCGCCGTCAACCATCAACTTTTAAGTTTCTAAGTTTTAAACCTCTGAATTTATTGTATGGTTTCATGGTTTTATGACCTAATCTGACAGTGTAAGTGCCATCATTGGAATATATCCACGAATTACCCGCACCATCATCTCTATGAGTTTGCTAACCGTCCACCTGCTAGTGGCGGGTTTGCTCCACTATTCGGCCACTGACCTGCTCCGGCTGCGCTATCACCTGCACGGACCTGCGCCAGAGGTACTCCATCTCCACCCGGACATCACCTTCCAACCTTGACGGAGATACATCCATCGAGGGTCCCGTCGGAACATTCAATACAACAGCTCAACAGTAATAAAGTCCATCTGGTCCAGCTCTTGATCCTGCACTCGTCGTCCTCCACATCCTACCAAGCCGGCTGTTGACCATAGCGTGTTAGCCAGCCTAACTCGGTCGGCTAGCACCATCACCAGCTCCGACAGCACTTCACTCAACTTTGCTCTGCTCAACATCCGCTCACTGACAGGCAAGGGTCATCTCATCCAGGATTTCATCACCGACCGTAAAATAGACTTTTTCTGTTTAACCGAGACATGGCAACAGCCTGTCTCACTTCACATCTCCAGTCCTTCTGCCACCTTGACATCCATAATCTGTCCACTCCTGATGATCTGGTTTCTCGTTACAAAACTGGCCGTTTCTGCCCCATGGTTCACCCCCGATCTTTTCGTCTCATGAAAAGCAAAGGTCGGCAACTTGAACGTCTCCATAGAAAAACTGGTCTCACTATACACAAGGAAATGTACAATGACCACATCTTACGCTATAAGGACTCTAATGCCAGCACCAAAACCCACTACTACTCCAGTTTAATCACTGCCAATGAAGGAAACCCCAAGTCACTGTTCTCCCTCCTCAACAATACCACCAAACCCCAGGACTCTTTGCCCCCTCATTTATACACAACCTCCTTTTGCAACGCCATTATGTCCTTTTTCACCAATAAAATCAAGAACATCCACATGAACCTTGGATCTCTGCCTCACCCCAGCACTTCAGCTGACCTTCCCCCACCCTTACACTCATTTTCCTCCTTCCAGCTCCCCACTCTCTCAGAAATCTCAGAACTCATCCGAAAATCCAAACCATCCACCTGTCAATTGGACCCCCTCCCCACCCAACATGTTAAAACCTGCCTCCCTTCTCTGGCCCCCCTCATTGTTGCTATCATCCACTCCTCCCTAACTACTGGAACTGTCCCTACACCCTTCAAAACAGCTGCCATTACCCCCATTGTGAAAAAAACTGGCACCGACCCCTCCAACTTCGACAACCTCCTCTCTAATCTACCCTTCATCTCAAAAATCCTTGAAAAACAGTTGCTTCCCAGCTCCATTCTCACCTATCTCACAATAATCTGTATGAACTGTTCCAGTCCGGCTTCCGCCCACTCCACAGCACAGAAACAGCACTCATCAAAATCACCAACGACCGGCATCTGACTCTGGACTCCTCACCATCCTCCTTCTCCTCGACCTGAGTGCAGCTTTTGACACCATCTCTCACACCACCCTCCTCAGCAGGCTATCCTCCATTGGCATCACCCATCATCTTACTTTTCTGGCCGCACTCAATTCATCCAACTCAAGTCCCTCAAATCCACCCCCTCCTCTGTCAACTCAGGTTTCCCACAGGGCTCTGTCCTGGGGCCCCTCCTCTTCATCATCTACCTCCTTCTCCTTGGAAACATCCTCCGCAACTTCCACTGTTATGCCGACAACACCCAGCTCTACCTCACCACTAAGCCTTCATCCTCTCTCCCGCCCACCTCCCTCACCGACTGCATCTCTGAAATAAAGACCTGGTTCACCCAAAACTTTCTTAAACTAAACAGCAACAAAACAGAGGTTCTCCTCATTGGCACCAAATCCACTCTATCCAAAACTGACAGCTTCTCACTCAATATCGACAGTTCCTCCGTTTCACCCTCCCCCCAGGTTAAGAGTCTGGGTGTCATCCTTGACAGTTCACTATCCTTTCATTCCCATATCAATGGCATTACCCAGTCTGCGTACTTCCATCTACGAAACATCAACCGCCTCTGCCCCTCCCTCACCCCCCATACCGCCGCCATCCTTGTCCACAGCCTTGTCACCTCCCGCCTGGATTACTGTAACTTCCTCACTACTGTAACTAGCCTTCCTCACGAATCACTCCATAAACTTAAACTGGTCCAGAATTCAGCTGCGCGCATCATAACAAGAACCCCCTCTATCGACCACATCACCCCTGTCCTTCAGCGGCTCCACTGGCTCCCGGTTCATTTCTGTATCTGATACAAAGTCCTCCTGGTAACATTTAAGGCCATTCACAATCTTGCCCCCGCATATCTGTCAGACCTCCTCCATGTTCCCGCTCCCTCCCGCTCCCTTTAGATCCTCCTCCTCCATAAACCTGTCTGTCCCCTCCGCCCGGCTCACCACCATGGGGAGCAGAGCATTCAGCCGCTCTGCCCCCCGCCTCTGGAACTCACTCCCACCCCAACTCAGAAACATTGAATCACTCCCCCACTTCAAATCTCAACTCAAAACACACCTGTTTAAAACTGCCTATTCCCTCTGATACCACTTGCCCTGTCCCATCCCTGAATCCATTTTAATTGTTCTTATTTTTTGTGTTTTTATCTATTTCTATTCTTATGTATTGATATTAATGTTTGTTGTTGATGTGTTGTTTTATCTAATTTTTGTACGGTGTCCTTGAGTGTCGAGAAAGGCGCCATCCAAATAAAATGTATTATTATTATTATTATTAAATGAGTGTCATTGCAGCTGGTGGTCGGGTTTAGCTTTTTAACCCATAATGGTAGAATATCTCTTTATATCCTGTTTCGGAGACGGTGATTCACAGACGTGCTCTGATTCGTCCGCGACGATCAGAATCCATCGTCCAAATCAGGATATCTATAGCGATGCCCTGAATTATGGGGAACGGTGGACGCTCTGCCGACACATTCATTATTCATTCCGATTCTCATATAGTTACATGGGGTGCTTATACAGCCTTGCGAACAACTGGGTCACCGAGGGGTGCTCTAGTGACCGCATCTGCCCCGCACGGTTGAGAGGCTACCGGATCAACTTCATGTTAGAATGTCTCCGTATGATCTAGGGCTCGGCACTGATGATACGCAGACGTGCTCTGATGCAGTTCGCTAACGCTCAGATGCCAGCGTGCAAGTCGAGATATCTATGGAGATACCCTGGATCCGGCAGGGAACAGCAGACGCTCTGCTGACACTTGACTGTCTCACTAGATAAAATATCTTCGTGTTCCAGCGCTTCAGCTGCCTTCGCATACATCCATATGTGTCGCTGGCGAGCGCAGAGGGGCAGCTCCCTAGAGACCGCGTCTGCCCAAGGTCGGATGAGAAGGGTACCGGGGAGGTGGTCGGTGGATCTGGCTAGCCGCATGTTCACGTTCCGTCCAGCTCTGGGTCTGGACGGAACGTGCGCTTGGGACGGCCCGGTAAACCACACATCAGATGGTATGCAACACGATAGATACATATGCGCTCACATAGCCTTAGTCATCTTTAATGCTAGCATGACCCGCACATCCAGAAAACACACACAGTACCTAGTGGGATGTCAGGGCTCAGGAGCAGTGGTGCTCCGCTCACACATAGTCTGGCGGAATAGTAGTATGTTGGGGGATTATATACCTCTATTGCTCCATGGCTCTACATGTACGCACGCTTGCGTCGCTCGAGGCCATAGGAAGTACCCCCCCTTTAGACATTCCATTCCGCCAAAGTAAAACATGTCAGGGTTATCAATAAATCACAATTATTATCAATCAATCACGCGAGTGTCTTGACTAAAATAGGCGCAGCAAGTTTAGGCCAGGCACTCGGACACTGCGCTTAAACATTCACACACATCAGTATACATTATCATCATTCACACACCTAAGTTCATATCATCATTCATCCACACGTCATTACTATTCACACTCTTCAGTACACGTCATCAATGCATTACCTCACATGCACTAGCAGCGCAGGCACTCAGGTAGTACACGTAATCCATGAACACACCTGACTCAGCTAGTGCAAGCCTATTGGGCCTCTTATGGGAAGATGGCCCTTAAAGGCCGCGATATTACACTCACCCTGCTGATCCGCTGATCAGTTGTTGCTGCCGCCCACCACCATCCCCTTTCTCCCCCCTGTCTGTCTCTCTTTCTGTATGTTGTATTATCAGTCTGTATATGTATTATTGTATTGTTGGTTTCTGTCTATCAGGGAGATTATATATCTCTATTGCTCTATGGCTCTCGTCATACATGTACGCACGCTTGCGTCACTCGAGGACAAAATTAGACATTCCATTCCGCCAAAGTAAAACATATCCCATGTCAGGGTTATCAATAAATCACAATTTATTATCAATCAATCACGTGAGTGTCTTGACTGAACTTAGTGTGATATAAATGTAGGTAACCTAGTAGTTGTATCATTAACTGTAAGTTTTCAATACCTGACTGTAAAATAAAATAAATTCAGTACAATTCAAAATTCTTGACAATATTTACTGTCATGTAAAACTGAACTAAACATACAGTATGTACTGTTGTGGAGATGTATAAGGTTCTCTCAATAAATAAATAAAAGTAGGGCTAAATTTCAACATAAGAAAAAGTAAATAAAAGTGACAATTTGTGTATGTTTAAATAAAGTGCTTAACTTTATTTAACGCCCTCCACTGGCTTCCGCCCTCCACTGGCTTCCGCCCTCCACTGGCTTCCGCCCTCCACTGGCTTCCGCCCTCCACTGGCTTCCCATCATGGCCCGCATCAGATTCAAGACTCTGGTGCTGACCTTCCGGGCTGTAAACGGGACTGCCCCGACCTATATCAACTCTCTCCTCCAGCCCTATACCCCCACCCGCCACCTACGGTCATCTGTTGACCACCGTCTAGTGGGGGGCCATCTAGTGGGGGGCCTCAAGAGCGCCCGAGCGCAACACAAACTCTTCCACTGCCTGGCTCCCCAATGGTGGAATCAACTCCCCACCTCCATCAGAAGCACAGCCTGCCTTCTCACCTTCGAAAGAAGGCTTAAAACTGACTTATTTAGAGAATTGAATGGCACTTAGGAATAGTATGGCACTTCACATAATCTAATGTTGTTTAGAACTATTTGTTGGTCCCCATATAGTGACTTGCCAGTATTGTTGTTTTATCTCTTGCTTTATGTTCACAATCGTTGTGACAAAATTAGACATTCCATTCCGCCAAAGTAAAACATATCCCATGTCAGGGTTATCAATAAATCACAATTTATTATCAATCAATCACGTGAGTGTCTTGACTGAACTTAGTGTGATATAAATGTAGGTAACCTAGTAGTTGTATCATTAACTGTAAGTTTTCAATACCTGACTGTAAAATAAAATAAATTCAGTACAATTCAAAATTCTTGACAATATTTACTGTCATGTAAAACTGAACTAAACATACAGTATGTACTGTTGTGGAGATGTATAAGGTTCTCTCAATAAATAAATAAAAGTAGGGCTAAATTTCAACATAAGAAAACGTAAATAAAAGTGACAATTTGTGTATGTTTAAATAAAGTGCTTAACTTTATTTAACGCCCTCCACTGGCTTCCGCCCTCCACTGGCTTCCCATCATGGCCCGCATCAGATTCAAGACTCTGGTGCTGACCTTCCGGGCTGTAAACGGGACTGCCCCGACCTATATCAACTCTCTCCTCCAGCCCTATACCCCCACCCGCCACCTACGGTCATCTGTTGACCACCGTCTAGTGGGGGGCCATCTAGTGGGGGGCCTCAAGAGCGCCCGAGCGCAACACAAACTCTTCCACTGCCTGGCTCCCCAATGGTGGAATCAACTCCCCACCTCCATCAGAAGCACAGCCTGCCTTCTCACCTTCGAAAGAAGGCTTAAAACTGACTTATTTAGAGAATTGAATGGCACTTAGGAATAGTATGGCACTTCACATAATCTAATGTTGTTTAGAACTATTTGTTGGTCCCCATATAGTGACTTGCCAGTATTGTTGTTTTATCTCTTGCTTTATGTTCACAATCGTTGTTTTATGCATTTATAGTTCTTCCCTTGGAACTTATTGGTTCTCATGATGTATGATTCACGATCTAAAAAAACCACTGTGTTCGGGGTCTATCCCGTTGCTATGCTCATCGACTGATGCTCTTTGTAAAAGCTCTCTCTTGTAAGTCGCTTTGGATAAAAGCGTCTGCTAAATGAATAAATGTTAATGTGAACCATGCCTTGCTCAAAAGAGCTCTCTGAAGACCTAGGATCAAGAATCATTGATTTGTATAAAGCTGAATGTCCATTGGTGCTGTTTGCTTGGAGTTAATCATCGGCATAATGAGCTTTGGCTTCAGTCTACACCTCCAGTCAATAAAAGTGTTAAATAGTTGGTTTTATTTTGTTTTGTATGATTGATGATACATTGATGATTATGTATTTACATGCATAATTGTGTCTAATTGTATGTATGTACCTTTATGTTTTATGCTTTCCTGTACTAAATAATAATAATAAATATGTGGTTTTTGACAACAACAAAAAAAGAAGAATATATTAAATGATTTCTGTCAAAGCAAACGTGGCAAAGGAGGTCTCAAGAGTATTTTGGTGTTTCTGGTTTCTGTTTCCTCTTCCAGAAAGTTCCACATCTAAACATTTTAGTGGACTAAACAATGACGACTTTTTGAGAAAGCACTGGCAGTGGGTAGCTGGAAGGGTGCTTCTAAGCATCCATCTAGGAATGTGGATCATGCAGCGGGCCAAGATAAGTGCTGTTCACTCTGAAATGGCTGTGAAAGATAGGGCTGATAATGAATGACTTTGTTTCATGGTTTAATAAACTCAGCAAAAAAATAAACCTCCTCTGACTGTTTTTACTTTCAGTAAACGTAATGTGTGTAAATAATTGCGTACCTAATCCAAGTACATGTCATCATTCATTCACATAACTCATCATACATTACCTATAATACACTCAGTATACACTTTACTAATTCAGTACATTATATACTCATCACACACCGCAGTTCACATTCAGTAGCAGCTCAAGCACACAGGTAGCGCAAGCAATCAATCATGAACACACCTGACTTGGCTAGTGCAAGCCCATTGGGGATTCGCCCGGTAAAACTGCCTTAAAAGGCTGCGCGGATATCTAACACTCACACAGACCGGTTAGGATCATTGCTGTTGCCTCCCACCACCATCCCCTTTCTCCCCCGGTTGTCTGTCTGTCTGATTTTATGTATATCTGTTTTCTGTCTATCGGGAGGACAATATCATTGCTCCATGCCTCGTGTCATATATGTATTCACGTATGTGCGCTCGAGGCGGTAGGGAGCACTTCCTCTTAGACATTCCACTCCGCCAAAGTCAAACATATTCCATGTTATGGTTATCAATAAATATTCTTTATATCAATCATCACGTGAGTGTCTTGACTGAAATAATTATTCGTCAATTTATGTTGCACAATAATATAAAATATAAATGAAGGTTGATTGAGTGTCTTCATTTTCAATCAGATGAATGGATAAACATAACCCTTCCTTTTAAAAAAAAATAATCAACGATAATATCCACATCATAACAATGTACCTTGCTGCGAGTACAAAAAAATCTAAATCAGGTTAGACCTGGTCCCTCAATAAGAGTTATTATGATCCTGGGGGAAACTAAAATTAGGTCCAGCAGTCATTCATAAGTACCGTTGAACCCCTGGAACAAGAGCGTCTTAAGACTTTCTTGAAAGTGGGAAGACAGTCAATGTCTCTGATGGAGGCAGGATTGATCTCACCATTGAGGGGTCAGACAGGAAAGAGCTTGTGCTACCACCAGGCGTCTTGAGGGGCGGTACTACTAGACCAGGGCTGTCAAACTCAACTGCACAGGGGGCAAGAATCCAAAACACACTTTAGGTGACGTGTCCTTGGGCAAGGCACTTCACCCTACTTGCCTCAGGGAGAATGTCCCTGTACTTACTGTAAGTCACTTTGGATAAAAGTGTCTGCTAAATGAATAAATGTAAACTTGCAGGACTTGTGTGTTCAATGAGATATACTAATTTTGTTTTCAGAAACAATGAACACATTGAACGTGTTATTGAAGACATGATTAAGATTTCATAAACTTACATTAGTGGTTATAAAGGGTGAAGCTAATTGACTGTCTTTGTCTGCAGCAAAGGCAATCGCACGGTTTTTAGCCCTGTCTAACCTAATATAAAATATGTGGTTGATGACTTGGTTCAAACATTTCTATGGTTGATATTTATTTTATAATTATACAGATTGGACTCTGTAATGGGACTCTCAAGAATAAACTAATGAAATGTGGTAAGGTCTCAGGTTTGGCGTGGACAAAAGCTCTACCAATAGTTTTATTACAGATGAGAGCTAGAGTGAGACCAAAATATAGAGTCCATTTGAAATCAATTAGTGGAAATGGAGATATGTCTCTAGTAATATCTAGCACATCTAGTGAGACGTTAGTAGATCAAGTTTTAAAAAGGCGCAGACACCTTAGAGAGGAAGGGGTGACATTTAGGAATTTATGAATGACTTATTGAAACAGTAAGTGACGTTGGGGAATTTATGAACTTAGTTTTATGACTTCAGACTGTGGGGTTATTTATTTAACATGGTTGTGTTTAAATGCTATAGTTCACATGTTTCATGCTAATCTATTATTGTGAACTGATGGAATGTATATTTTACCCAGAATGGAAAGTGTTGTTTTGAGTCTATTCTCACAAGAATTGCAGGGTAAGTGGGGGACAGGTGGACAAATAGATATTCGAATTTGGACTACACTGTTGGATATGTGCTTCAGAGAAAGAAAGGATATTTCAACTTTTCATCCCTAAAAATAAGTATTTTCCTTTTATGTCCACAAACTGACCGATTTTGTTGCTGAGATCAATAACTCTTTTGAGAACTTTTCCCCGATTTAGCCAACGCACCTCAGTATGATAAGGAATGTCAGCAAATTTGGAATCTAGCTCCCTGTAACAAAGGGGTACTTGTGGTACTTTGTTACCTATATAATTTGCATGTTTGCACAAGCACATTTGCACATACTACAAGGAGGACACATAGCCAATACTTATCTGTCCATTTATATTTATTAACTGCTGAATTGTGTTGGTTTGTTGGGTTGCTCAGCGGGATCTATCGTGAGCTCCACCTGAGAAGAGCAAACAAAAGATGGCATATAAGTATCACAAAATGGGGCTGGTGCAATATGGTGTAGAATAAAACACATTTGAGGTGAGGAACAATTGTTGGTTGTTGGTTGACTTACCATGTGCTCTCTGTCATGCAGGTGTTCGGGCAAAAGAGTCCCCGGAGTCCCGAGCAACTGTATCAATAGTTCCTGGAGGAAACCATGTTTTACAATGCTAGGGGGGGGGGGGGGGTGGTGTTGTGTGAATTCCCCTCGACATGGTATGATCCAGCCCATTTCCTCCAGCAGCATTATATAAGGCTGCCAGTTACCCAAGACAGGGCTGTAGGTTAGACCTAGGAGAGCGTTGCTCTACCCAGTCATGTCATTTTAATTGTATTGTTTTGTCATGTCTTTCTGCACTGAATAAATATATCTTTCATAACTCGCCTCTAAGCCGGTCATTCTGACAAGTGGTGTCAGAAGTGGTCCCGCTCCATTTTGAAGAGGCTATGACAGGAGGTACGAGAAGTAAGAAGGATGGCAGCCAGGTTGCGCCAGAGAGTGCGACCTCATCAGATGACCCAGGGCCTGGAGCCACAGCAGCAGGCAATCCAGCAGAAAAGATGGACAAGCTCACAGCGATGGTCACGTCTCTTGTCCAGTCCCAAGCATCCAGAGACCGGCAGACACAAGAGGAGTCTGCCCGTCAGGAACTGAAATGGAAGAATATGACACAACAGTTTCAGCTGCTTCAAGACCATGTCCAGGGGATGTGCTCCGGGGGAGGACCTGAGCCACCCCAGTGCCGAGACGACAGGGAGCCACCCCAGCGTGAGCGCAGAGAGAACAGTTGGCAACCCCACCGTAGAGATAACTACTCTGATGACGACGATTTTGGGGCAGGTAGCCAGAACAATGATGACTACTCTCTGAGGGGTCCAACCTACCATACAGAACCCAAGTTACACCCATTGTCCTCGGACGATGACATTGAAAAATTTTTGACAACATTCGAAAGAATTGCTCAGTTGTGCAGGTGGCACAGAGAAGCTTGGGCTGTCCGTCTTGTCCCCCTGTTGACTGGCAAAGCACGTAGTGCCTATGTACAAATGGACATTAGTGAATTGGATGACTACAACAAGGTCAAAGAAGCCATGAGATCACCACTGACACGTACCGCAGAAGGTTCCGGTCCTCGAAGATTGAAGATGGAGAGACTCCACGAGAGTTGTATGTGCGGCTGAAAGATCTGTTCTCCAAATGGGTCAAGCGACACACGTCCAGTATCAAAGACATTTCAGAGACATTGATCCTTGAGCAGTTTTTGAAGATGATGCACCCAGACCTGGAGGTCTGGATCCGCGAGCATGAGCCGAAGACTGGAGAGAGGGCATCTCGCCTTGCAGAGGTGTTCATATCAGCCAGGAATGGGAGATTCCTTGCCAAACCATCAAACCCAGAGGACCACCACCATGCCCAAATGAGGAAGCCCACCAGGGGTGACCAGGGCCCTGGTAGAGGAAGGGGTTTTTCCAGCAGAAGTAGGCAGTACCCTTCAAGCCAAGGTAGGGATTCTTCCCCTGAGTCTTCTAAGAGAGAAATTAGGTGTTACCAATGCAATGGGTTAGGACATACTCAGTACTACTGCCCAGCAAACAATCAGAGCAAGCCATCCCTTGTGTGTTCAGCCCCCGTCCAACCAGAGTAGACACAGGGCAGGAGAACAGTGACAGAACAATAGTACCTGTTTTAGTGAATAGTCAGCGAGAAGAAGCCTTACTTGACTCGGGGAGTTCCCAGTCAGTAGTACTGTCCAGCCTTGTCCCAAGAGAAAAGTGGAGTGAAGAGACAGTCACACTCAGCTGTGTTCATGGTGATGAGCGCGAGTACCCCATTGCAGAAGTATACATAACAGTAGGAGGCCAGACCTTTCTTTTGCCAGTAGCTCTAGCCCCCACCCTACCACATGCAGTCATCCTAGGAAAATATGTCCCCACTCTCCTAGATTTGATCCACGATGCACAGAGCTCAGGAGGGGATGTCACAGGGCCACCAGGCAAGACAGATGCCTTACTACACACTTGTAACATAGTTATTACAAGAGCTCAGACTGCAGGAAGAACTTTCAGGGAGTTGCCTTTCTTTGGGGTACAGTTTGAGACAAGTCCAGTGAAGCCACTCAAGTCCAATGCTCAGAGAAGGAGAGAGAAATTGCAGGGCACAGCCAAAAAAGGGATGGAAGAACTGTCAACACCAGAATGCCCCTTGGACAGTGTCATCCCACCAGACATAGGCAGCTTGCAAAGAGAGGACTCTACGCTAAAGCCATGGTTCGAGAAGGTGACAGAAGTAGAGGGAGTTAAGCAGGCTGATGCAGGTTTTCTGGAAGAGGCCACATATGTGGTCAAAGGAGGGATACTTTACCAGCGCAAGAAGAAGGTTGAAGCCTTAGTTTTGCCACAGCAGTTCAGACACAGGGTCATGGAAATTGGTCATACAATTCCATGGGCGGGACATATGGGTTTTCAGAAAACCCTGAACAGGATTGCAAGCCGCTTTGCTTGGCCAGGCATGTTTACCCAAATCACTGAGTTTTGCAGTTCATGCGAGAAATGTCAGCTGACCTCAGGCAGGGGGGTGGTACGTGCACATTTGCAGCCATTGCCAATCATCAAAATCCCTTTTGAGAGGATCGCCATGGATGTAGTGGGACCATTAGAGAGGAGTTCCACAGGAAACCGTTACATATTGGTAATATATGATTATGCAACCAGGTACCCCGAAGCTTTCCCCCTCAAATCGGTGAAGGCCAGATATGTAGCAAACTGCCTGTTACAGCTGTTTTCCAGAGTAGGCATAGCCAGAGAGATCCTCACAGATTGTGGAACAAACTTCCTGTCCACACTACTGCAGCAAGTCTACCAGTTATTGGGTGTCAAGGGTATTAAGACCACCCCATACCATCCACAAACAGACGGACTGGTGGAGAGATATAACCAGACACTGAAGGGTATGCTGCGCAAGTTTGTCTCCGACACAGGTGCTGACTGGGACCAATGGCTACCCTACCTGCTCTTCGCCTACCGAGAGGTCCCACAAGTGTCCACGGGATTCTCGCCATTTGAACTGTTGAAACAGAACGGAACATTTGAACAGAACGGAAGAGAAAGCATCAGATCTTTCATGTTAACTTGTTGAAAGAATTCCATGTCCGCCCAGAGACTGTGCAGCAGCAGCTTTTTGTACGTACGGGGATGAGGATGTGGATGAAAAGTTTTTTCCTACTAGTGAAGCAGGGTCCAGCCCTGTGGATTTGTCTCATCTGTCACAGACTCAGCAGAAGGAGGTTGAGTGCCTCCTGGATCCAGAGTTTTTCAGGGAGACACCAGGCTTCACCTCCCTGGTGCAGGACAAGATTTGCCTGAAAGAGGATGCCCCAGCTCAACAGAGGAGCTACAGAATCCCTGAGCGGTTGGTCCCTGAGCTGAAAAAGGAGATCAAATTGATGCTGAAAATGGGGATCATTGAGGTCTCCAAGAGTGAGTGGTGCAGTCCGGTAGTGCATGTACCCAAAAAGGATGGTTCACTGAGGTTCTGCATTGACTTTAGGTACCTGAACTCTGTATCTGCCTTTGACCCTTACCCGATGCCCCGCATTGATGAAATGGTGGAGAGGGTTGGGAGAGCAAACTACATTACCACACTGGACCTGAGTAAAGGTTATTGGCAGCTGGCCATGGCACCAGAGGCAAAAGAGCTGACTGCATTCAAGACTCCGTTTGGCATGTACCAGTTTCGTGTGATGCCCTTTGGGCTCCACGGGGCACCTGCAACATTTCAGAGATTGATGGACTATGTGTTAAGAGATGTCTCTGAGTTCTGTGCAGCATACCTGGATGATGTGGGGAATTTCAGCCAGTCCTGGGAAGAGCATGTGTCCCATCTACAGGCAGTCCTGCATTGCATCCAAGCGGCTGGACTGACAGTCAACCCTCAGAAGTGTGCGATCGCCCGGAAGGAAGTCCAGTACCTGGGGTTCGTCATTGGCTTTGGTAAGATCAAACCACAGCTGGGAAAGGTGGAAGCCATCCATACCTTCCCTGTCCCAACAACCAAGAAGAAGGTGAGGGGTTTTGTGGGCCTTGTCGGCTGGTATAGGAAGTTCGTCCCACATTTTGCAGACAGGTCGGCAGTATTGAATGACCTCACAAAAGCCTCTGCCCCTAACAAAGTGCGCTGGACTGAGGAGTGTGACCGGGCATTCAGAGATCTTAAAGAAGCAACCTGCTCCCATCCAGTTCTCCATAGTCCGGACTTTGACAAGCTTTTCACCCTGCAGACCGATGCATCTGGAGTGGGCCTTGGAGCTGTGTTATTGCAGGAAGTGGAAGGAGAGATGAAGCCTGTTGTGTTCCTGAGCCGAAGGCTCCTGGACCGAGAGACCAGGTACTCTACAGTGGAGAAAGAGTGCTTGGCAATGAAGTGGGCCATCGACGCGCTCAGATACTATCTTCTGGGACGGCCCTTCATCCTGGAGACTGATCATCGTGCTCTCCAATGGCTGAACCGCATGAGGGACGCCAACATGCGCATCGCAGGCTAGTACCTCGCCCTCCAGCCCTATGACTTCACTGTCCGCTACAGATCGGGGAAGTCTAATGTCGTAGCTGACTGTCTGTCCCGGGTTTATGAAAGTTGAGGTAATGTGCTTACGCCAGGAGAGGGGGGAGGAAATGTAACAAAGGGGTACTTGTGGTACGATGCGCCGATAAATTTACTTTGTCGTGCTGCCTCGGTGGGCACTGTCCTGCCAAAGAGTTTCCCCAAGGGGATTAATAAATTAATAAATGATCTAGTCATAATAACATTTTAAAATGTTATATATTTTTTATAATTAATAACATTTTAAAATAAATAAAACATCTTAATAAATGGCACTAGAATATGCACAAATCTGACTTAAATTTTACCTTATTTTTAACGTCTGTCCTTTTCACTTCTCCAATGGCTGTACCCTTTGTCCAGGTTGATGGCTCCGTCTGCTTCTTGCTTTGACTTCATGCGCATCAGCTGGTCCACTTCAAGACGATTTCTGGATGCTGTTTTGACATGATTCATCAAACTAAATCCTCTTTCACAATCTGCACTGGAAGCTTGTAATGTAGCACAAATATCCACAAGGTGTGAGATCTCCTTTAGCTCCTCACATTTAAGTGCTGCAGCCACCATATCTGAAGCATGAGAACGTGAAGAAGAAGAAGATCTGAGAATGTGCTGATTGTCCCCTGTTTGAGTTTTTGCTTCATTATGTACTTGCAGTCAGCATATTGACTGTTTCCATAGACTGTGGGTGGTGGAGAATGGCCTCATACCTAGCAATGTAGCATACAGTGTTGGGCAGTACCGTCACTCTCAGTAGCGTGGTGGTAGCGTCGCGGTTTTCTGAATCAAATAGCTTTTCAGTAGCTTGGCTCTTTTACTAAGCAAGTAGTGCGGTAGCGTCCACGCAAGCTACATTTTTACAAACATCTCTGAAGCTCAGCGCAGCTTTCTGCTGCGGTCGGAAATAAAAGGAGGAGTCAGTGACGCTACCGCCATACAAGACCGTGTAGGCGGAGCGGACAGAAGCACTTCCGTATGACGGTGACATCACGGACCAATCCTTGGGCTGGCTACGGCCCTGTCCCAATACCCGCACTTCCACCCTTGCGCCCCTCAATTGTGCGTTCTCGCTGAAGGGTGCAAGGTGTGCAGGGTGTTCCAATTCTCCAGTAAGATCTTAAGCCCCGCCCTCTCTGCGCACTTGATCCGCACTTCCACGAAGCCTGCATCAAAGCAGACTTTGTCGAAGTGTATTCCCCACAATTTATTGCTGCGTGTGACGTTTTCACAAAAAAGGCGGAATAGACATTAGATGGTACATATGCATGTCTATGGTCGGCCCGCTCATGCGTAAAGTGTCATACCAAGTAAGGTGGTCAACAAGTTTAATTTGATTTTTGTTGCCACTGAAAAAGTCAGTTTGTAATGTTTGCTCAGTTGAGTGTTTCATACATTTTCATTAAATTTCGTTTGCAGCATAGTTTGCTCAGTTGTTGAGTTTGTTTTTATTACTTGCTCCAGAATATTCGAGTCAATTTGATTTATTTATATTTATTCAAAGTTGTAAAAAAAGAAATACAATAAACACCTTTTCGTAAAAACAATCAAAGGTCTTTTTTTATTTTCTTTTGTCACGACAGCGAGAGTCTGACGCATACGTCTTCTTCGATTTCTGAGCTTCTTTCTTCTCAAAATAATTGTTTGGTGCATCTTTAATATGATTTTCAGCAGCAAAACTGCAAAAACAGCAACCGGTGTTGCCATTTTAGATGTCGTAGTAATGATGCGCTGGCTAAATCGATGACGTAGTCATCATTGTCCCAATTCTGTAATTTTCGCACGCTTGTCGCCTACACACTTCGAACCCTTCACGCACTTCTACCACTTCCGCACTTCACAAAAGGGCGCAAGGGCGTAGTGCGGGTATTGAGACAGGGCCTACGTCTCTGATGCAGGGAATACAGACAAGTTAGCTTGCTTGAGTGAGTTACGTTACTTGGTGGAAAGAAGGCAGAGGGTGAGGAGGACGTTGAGTCAGTTGCACATTGTCTTTAATGGCATAGTTCAAAATAAACATAATAGAGCAGTTTAGAGCAGGTCTTTCTGCTTTTTGTTACTAAGTGGAGCATGTTTTGTGTTCTGGTTTTGGAGCAGTGAGAGCACAGTTTAATAATTGTTTAATAAAACAATTGAATGTAAAAATGTTGCCTGCTTATTTGTCTGATTGACAGTTTTATTGATCACTGAGATAGCTTTGCCTTGGAATGAAGTTATATATAATAATGAAAAAATAGCTTAGACGTAGTTAAACTACTTTTGCCATGTTGCTGTAGCTTAGCTTGCGACATTTCTCTGGGGGGTCTACATTTCTGTCTACATTTCTCTTTAACTTTGGTGTTGTGAAGCTTAATTTCATGCAGAGTAACTGGTAGCTTAGCTCACTACACTTTCCAAGTAGCTTGCCCAACACTGGTAGCATAGCAATATTGTCAATAAGAACTTCAACTTGCTCAGGGTCATATTTTTGTTGTTGTGTGACAGCTCATTCTTTTTCTCCCAGTCGTTTGCGCTCTACCACAGTAATCCCTTTTCCCATCTTGAGTCTTCGTATAATTCCAACAGCATTCAAATGACTTTTCTGCTGAATGTGTCCCTTGAGGTAGTCCAGCTTACATTTGGTCCATATTTTTCCATCGGAAAACTCGCTGACAACTTTAGCTTTGCTGCATGTTTTGCAGAGCAGACCTTTCTACTTCAGACACAACTCGGAGGGCTGCATCCTGCTCAAGCTTTCCGATGACTCCGCCATTGTCGGCCTGATCAGCGACGACGATGACACGGATTACAGGCAACTGACGCAGGACTTCATAGACTGGTGTCAGCCGAACCACCTCCTCATCAACACGGGCAAGACCAAGGAGATGGTGGTGGATTTCCGCAGACGCCGACCTCCCCCCCCCCCCCCCCCCCCCCCCCCCCACCGGTGAACATCCAGGGAAAGGACATTGAGAGAGTGGAGTCCTATAAGTACCTGGGTGTTCACCTGTACCACAAACTTGAATGGACTCACCACACTGACGCACTGTACAGGAAAGTTCAGAGCCGGCTCTACCTCCTGAGGAGACTGAGGTCTTTCAGAGTGTAGGGGGCACCCCTAAAGTCTTTCTATGACTCAGTGGTGGCCTCAGCCATCATGTACGGTGTGGTCTGCTGGAGCAGCGGCATCACTGAGAGGGAAAGGAAGAAGCTGGACAAGGTCATCAAGAAGTCCAGCTCAGTCCTGGGCTTCCCTCTGGTGCAGGTGGTGGGTGACAGACTCGCCTTGGCAAAGCTGACAACTATGCTGGACCACAAGTCACACCCACTGCAGGACTCACTGTCCGCTCTGGAGAGCAGCTTCAGCAATAGGCTGATTCACCCTCGGTGTGTGAAGGAGAGATTCCGCAGGACTGTTTAATGATCACTAAACACTGCTGTTCATAGCCACTATCATGTGCTACACCATTATTTTTATTATAACTATTATCATCACTACCTCACCACCATGCAGTATCACTTTTATTACTTTACTTACGTGCAATATTCAAGTGTTATATTCAATATTCTGTATTAAGTGCAATATTTTCAAGTGTCCTGTTGTTCAATATTCCCCCTTGGTGGTCTTGTTGTTATTACGCACAACGTGCAATATTCCCAGTGGTGGTCTGGTTGTTCATTCGTACATTACGTGCAATACCCTGTAATTCTCCTCAAGTGCAATAACTGTCTATATGTCTACTTAACGTACTTTTTTTTTCATACAGTAATCCCTCGCCATATCACGGTTTCGCTACTTCACGTTTTTTTTAAATCGTGCATTGTGTTGTGCATTCTGATTGGCTGAACAGTCTCTCCGCTTCTTCTGTACCTTTTACTGTTACGTTTACTGTAATACTGTATGTACTGTACACGTGCAAAACAGCTAGCCAAATAAAATACACGTAAATGTCTCTTGTACAAGCAAATTATCTTAACCAATAATGTCAACAAAATGTTCTGCACCGACCTAGGCACCTGCGGTCGGACCCAAAAGACAGAGGAAGACGTTAACAGTCGCAGAAAAAGTTAAACTTCTGGACATGCTAAAGGAGGGTAAAAGCTGTGCGGCTGTAGGTCGGCATTACAGAATGCATTAATCTTTAATTTAAATGTAATTCTACAGTATAATAATTGTAAAAAAAAAGGTTTCTACTTCACGGATATCACTTATCACGGGTGCTTTTTGGAACGTAACCCCCGAGAAAAACGAGGGATTACTGTACTGGACTTTATCGTGCCCCCTATTGTTATTGTTATATTACCCTGAAACTCTGTGCCCCTGGAGGATAAATAAAGGTTTATCAAATCTAATCTATTGAGTACCCCTGCACTAGACAGTTGTCAGAAGAAGACCTTAGGTGGCGTGTGGGGTGTAAGGCTGGAGGAGACTTGATGTAGTCTGGTGCAGTCCCGTTCACTGCCCGGAAGTTTGTAGAATATGATACAGTCCATGATGAGAAGCCAGCAGAGGGCAATAAGGAGCAGGGTGACATAGGAGCGTCTGTGTAGATCGAAAACAAGGCGGGCTGCCTCTGGATCCTCCAGAGGGGGCAGGTTGCGTATCCTGGGAGACCGGCAAGCAGTGTATTGCAGTAGTCAAGCTTCGAGAGTACAAGAACTTGGACTAGCAGCCGGGTGGAATTTTCAGATAGATGTAAAGGTGAATGTACGATGCCGAGAGACTGCGGCAATGTGTTCTGTGAGGGAGAGCTTGTCATCCAAGGTGACCCCCAGGTTCCTGGCAGAGATGAAGGGGTCACTGTTGTGGATCTCAGATGTGAACTTGTCAATGGGATGGAAGGAGGATCTTGCAACAGAAAAGAAATGGGAGGGAGATAGAGAGCGGAAGATTATGAGGGGAGGGGCGGTAGGAGGAGTCACAGAAAGAGAGACAGACAACTGGATGAGGAAGTGATCAGAAATGTATAGTGGGGTTACAGATGTAAAGTCGGCAATACAGTTACGCGTCAGGATGAGGTCAAGCTGTTCCTGTTCTGTGGGTCGCTGGTGTGTCTAGTAGCGTCAAGCCAAAGGAAGACAGAAGGGATAGGAAGTCGACGATCTGTGTTCCTTCGAGGTGGATGTTGAAGTCTCCAATGATCATCAGCGGAGTTCCATCATCCAGGAGGACGCTGAGGGGAATGTCCAGCTCTTCCACAAAGTTGAGGGCCCGGTAGGGCGCTAAAGGTCAACTCGGAGTGCTCTATGAGGATCAGTTAGCATCAAATAATGTATTTGTATAAATTTTTGAAGCCTTATTACTAACTGCTAAACACAATGAATGTAACAACTTACTGCTTGCTATCGCAATTAATAAAAAAGCCGTAAAAATTACAGCTTAGTTGAGTTGAGTATCCTCCAGAAGGACTTTGAATAACTTTGACGAGCTTCATGTACAGTATGTGTAAGGCTTCATCATGTTTTTATATCCCTTCACTTTTAGCTTCCCCCCGAGCCCCCCGCAACCTCACAATCTCTGCTACAAAGTGAAAGTAAAACGATCGCTTTTCACAAACCTCTCTGGCAATGTATGCTCATATCTCCCGAACCCGACCACCCACCCACCTCCCCAATACCTTGTTCGATTTGTCTGGACCCCACCACTTGAACCCTGCGCTCAAACCCCCCTGGACGAGCCCCCCCGCTACCAATCATAAAACCAGGTTAACGTGAAGCAGGCTGAGCCCTTCCTGAACGTCTACATAGGCATTTTGTGTTGATAAGTGAAGAAATGTGCTCTTGGGAACAATTCAAAAAAGTGTTAGTTTGTTTTCCTCTAGAAACTTTCCCACTACTTTTAACATGGGATTCTATGAGGCTGTTCATGGGTGCTGCGGCCGAATCTTCGCGTGTCAAGCTAAAACGATAAATCTGACAGATAAAGTAAGGCAAATGTGAGCTAGAGGACACATTTGCCTGTGTTTCCATGTATAAATAATGTCTGTAGTGGTGCATTTGAGGCCACGGTAGTCGAATACGTTTTATTTTTTCACTGATCCTCTCTCCTCTCCACTCTAAAGGTGACATCACGCACTCTATCTCTCAAAGATTCTCTCCATAGACACCCATTATTATTTGGGGTGTGTTTTTTGGCAATTTTTTTCAAAAATGTTTGCCAAAACTCTTAGCACACATGTCGCAGCCGAGCCGCACGCTTTGATACCACTTTTGTGTATATGCGCCAAAAACTCTGGGAGGAGTTTAAGAATAACTAGAAAAGAAATGGGCGAAGCTAGTTCTGGCAACGGCACTCGGGCTGCCCGCGTCATCACTCAGTCATCAAGTACATATCATCATTCATTCACATAACTCATCATACACTCAGCATACACTTCACTCATTCAGTACACTGATCCTCATCACACACCGCAGTTCACATACATTAACAGTTCAAGCATACAGGTAGTGCAAACAATCAATCATGAACACACCTGACCTGGCTAGTGCAAGCCCATTGGGGCTCCGCCCGGTAAGACTGCCTTAAAAGGCTGCACGGATATCCAACACTCACACAGAACGGTTAGGATCATTACTGTTGCCTCCCACCACCGTCCCCTTTCTCCCCCGGTTGTCTGTCTGTCTGAATTTATGCATATCTGTATGTCTGTCTGAATTTATGTATATCTGTATCAGGGGGATTATATATCTATTGCTCCATGCCTCATGTCATATATGTGTGCACGTATGTGTCGCTCGAGGCGTAGGGAGCGCTTCCCCTTAGACATTCCACTCCGCCAAAGTCAAACATATTCCATGTACGGTCATCAATAAATATTCTTTATATCAATCATCACGTGAGTGTCTTGACTGAAATTCCTAAAGAAATTTTGAGTGTGCGTGTGCTCTGGCCTGGGACTCTCCCCCATACATCACTGACACTGTTGAGTAATTTTCAGAATATGACTTCTACCATTGCTTAGGTATGTGACAGATCAAGCTCTCATATGCTGATGCACTAGTAGTAGCGTAAACACTAATTTCAGCTGGATTAAAGTCTCCACTTGAGCACACTGCCACAGTTTAAGTTTAAGTAGTAAGCAAGCAGTAAACAATTGGCCACTCTGTGTCAGGTAGCACTTTACATTACAGTTCAGTAGCATAGTAATAGTTTGGTTATAATTTGATAATAGTGATAAATGCTTTTGACCCAAATACATCCAATGCCAGAATTAGGCCATTAATGGCTATGACTTTGGTATTAGAAATACACCTTTTATCAAAATGATACCGCAGTATAAATATCAGATAACATTATAAACTTATACAGCTGTTTCAGTGTTAAATGTCAAATCATTCCACATGCAATCAAACATGTAACAAATCAGGAATCAGCAATAAGCTAGCATCAAGATTCACAAAAAGCACTAGGTCACACAGTTCTGATATACTAACAAAAACAGTGCTTTTTATCCAACATGAATTAAGAAAAACACACACGCACATACACACACGCACATACATATATATATATATATATATATATATATAGATACATATATATGTGCATACACACAGATGGTCTGTACATTAATGACTTAATGATCAATGTTAAAGAAGTCAAAAACCCACATCTTTGATAGCATGCTAGCGAAAGAGTTGAAAAAGATGTTCGCTTAACTCAGACTTTAGAGACAGAGAGGAAGAGTTGAGTTGGAGTACAGTTTATTAATCCACCCGAAACAAAAAGAGCCAATTTGATTCCTCCAGTAAATATCCTCCAATGAAAGTTATTAGATGTCAAATGAATTACTTCTCATAAAATGGCCACCATCTTCCCCTCTACTCTTTCAAGCACTCTGAGGTTGCCAAGTTACGAACTAATAAATTGCAGCTGGAACTGTCATGGCAGTTGGATGGAAAATAATACATCACACTTTCAGAGAGCATTCTAGCATGAAACCCTGGATTAAACTTCCAAAACCTTGGAGAGGTCCAGGGACCACCAGCACCACGCATATTTTTCTCCAGTAACATTAGTCATTTAATAAAAAGATAAGGGGACACAAAAAAGCTTTTGGGATAATCCAGCACTGAACAAACATCATGGTGAGGCCATATTAAACTGGATCTGAGCCCTCAGCTTTGCTTTTGAAGGCAGTTATTGCTCTTCATAGTAAGAAAGGTATCACTGCTCTCCTTGTCTTGGGATACTCGTCAAACTTTTCTTTGTAATACCTGCAATAAAGAATACCACTGCTTAATGACCTCAGTAGACACGCACCCAAGCTACTACATTATTAGTTCATGCACATTATACATACATTGTGTTTAACTTGACCTACAAAGATCTCTGGATTCAAAGAGAACTACCTGTGATGATAATAAGCTCGCGGTCCAATGGCACATATAGTGAAAAATGTAAATGAGAATGTTGTTATGGACCATGTGGCAATGGCGTACCCAACCCACTCAACTATCTCTCCAAAGAAGTTTGCGCCAGATACATACTCAAACATTCCACCTAGAATGAAAAAGAAAACATTAATTGGAGGGAAAAAGTGCTCTAACTGATGTTTTATTTCATGGCGCCCTTAACAATTGAATAATAATTTGGTTTATTGAAGCTGATGACGAGTTGTTACAAAATGTAAACACATTTTCTTAACTTGAGTACATGAACCCAACTTGAGTTCATGTACTCAAGTTAAGAAAATGTGTTTACATTTTGTAACAACTCGTCATCAGCTTCAATAAACCTAATTATTATTCAATAGTATACAATATTTATGACATAGGAAATCCTGTCAGCGTAGTTTTCTCAATTGCTTTGGTTCTTTTCTTGAATCAGTAATATATTTTTCAAAGCTCTAGGTCCATCAACGTAGTGGCTTCTGTGGTACAGCTAAACATGAAAGCTCACCTGCAAAAGGTAATGAAGTCACCCAAAACCTTTGACGCATGCTTCAAATCTCAGTAACTGAGTAAGTGAATGCCCTGAAAGGTTCCTTTGGTATTGTGTAACAATGGTGGCTAAAATGTTTTTATGAGTATGGTAGTGGACAGTGTGGTCAGCATCACTGGGGCCCCCCAGGGAACCGTCCTCTCCCCTTCCTCTTCACCATCTATACCACGGATTTCAGCTACCACACAGAGTCCTGCCACCTTCAGAAGTTCTCTAATGACTCTGCTGTGGTGGGCTGTATCAGTGATGGGGAGGAGGCTGAGTACAAGACTGTGGTGGGGAACTTTGTCGCATGGTGTGAGCGGAATCATCTGCAGCTTAATGCGGCTAAGAGCAAGGAGCTGGTCATCGACCTGAAAAGGACCAGGACAACAGTGACCCCTGTTTCCATTCAGGCGGTCAGTGTGGACACCGTTGAGGATTACAAGTACCTGGGTGTTCACTTGGACAACAAACTGGACTGGGCAAAGAACACTCAAGCCGTCTACAAGAAGGGTCAAAGCCGCCTCTACTTTCTGAGGAGGCTGAGGTCCTTAGCGGCTGCCGGACAATGCTGAGGATGTTTTACGAGTCTGTGGTAGCCAGTGCTATCCTCTATGCTGCTGCCTGCTGGGGCAGCAGGTTTAGGGCAGCGGATGCCAACAGGCTCAACAAACTGATCCGGAAGGCCGGTGACATTGTGGGGGTGGCGCTGGACTCTCTGGCAGTGGTGTCAGAGAGGATGATGCTGGCTAAACTCCATGCCATCCTGGACAGTACCAATAGTCTGACACAACATTCTGTAACATAACAATACATATTTGGCAATATTCTGGTACAACTGTAATATAACTATGTATATTCTGCTAAAAACCTGTAAATCCTGTATATCCTGTATATGCTGCAAATCCTGACATAACACTGTATATTCAGTAAGACCAATTACTTGCATAACCGTCATTTAATTGTATAGACTATAATGGTAGCATTGCCGGCAATAAGTCAGACCTGTTCCGGGTGCATGCTGGACTCCGGTCAGGGTTGCCCTTTGTCACCGGTTCTGTTCATTGTTTATATGGACAGAATTTCTAGGCGCGCCCAGGGTGCGGAGGGTTTCCGGTTCGGGGAGCACGGGATCTCATCTCTGCTGTTTACGGATGATGTTGTCCTGTTTGCTTCCTCGAGCCGGGGCCTCCAGCATGCTCTGGAGGGGTTTGATGCCGAGTGTGAAGCGGCTGGGATGAGGATCAGCACCTCCAAATCCGAGGCCATGGTACTCGACCGGAAAAAGGTGGCTTGCCCCCTCTGGGTGGGTGGGGAGCCTTTGCCTCAAGTGGAGAAGTTCAAGTATCTCGGGGTCTTGTTCACGAGTGACGGAAGGACGGAACGTGAGATTGACAGGCGGATCGGTGCAGCGTCTGCACTGATGCAGTCTCTGTACCAGGCTGTCGTGGTGAAGAAGGAGCTGAGCCGCAAGGCAAAGCTCTCGATTTACCGGTCAATCTACATTCCTACTCTCACCTATGGTCATGAGCTTTGGGTCATGACCGAAAGGACAAGATCGCGGACACAAGCGGTCGAAATGAGTTTCCTCTGCAGGGTGGCCGGGCGCTCCCTTAGAGATAGGGTGAGGAGCTCGGTCACACGGGAGGAGCTCGGCGTAGAACCGCTACTCCTCCACGTCGAGAGGAGCCAGTTGAGGTGGCTCGGGCATCTGTTTAGAATGCCTCCTGGACGCCTCCCTCGGGAGGTGTTCCAGGCATGTCCCACCGGGAGGCGGCCCCGGGGAAGACCTAGGACACGCTGGAGGGACTATGTCTCTCGGCTGGCCTGGGAACGCCTCGGGATCCCCCCGGAGGAGCTGGAGGAGGTGTGTGCGTCTAATCTTTTACCTCACACCCTTACCCTTGTGTGCTTTGCGAGACTGTGTGCCGTTGATACAAAGGAGTTTCCCTCGGGATCAATAAAGTAATCTGAATCTGAATGTTCGTTGTACCCACATTTCAGTTTTGGCCTAATCAGTAGTATTGTCCTCGTTTTGTTTTATCAGTTTTATTGACATTTTCTGTACTATTTTTGTCTGGCTAGATCAGCGTTCGGCAACATTCTCTATCAAAAGAGCTATTTCAGCCCGTCTCCCACAAAAAAAAATATATTTGGAGCCACAAAGCCCCTAAAATAGACCACTCTGATCACTCTGTGATTTTGCAAGTTCGCCCCCACTTAGAAAACATTTCCATTGTGAGAGACAGAATAAAAATAAATAAATCCAGAAATCATATTGTACGATTTTGTTGTTGTTGTTGTGTATTCCTTTGTCAAATAAGTATTTGATCATGTGAGTCAAACAATTGTAATATTTGGTACAGAAGCCTTTGTTAACAATTATAGTGGTCAAACGGTTCCTGTAGTTCTTCACTAGGTTTGCACACACTGCAGCAGGGATTTTGGCCTACTCTTCGATACGAATCCTTTCTAGATAGAGTTCGGGGCTGTCTCTGAGCAACACAGAGTTTCACCTCCCTCCAAAGATTTTCTATCGGAATTAGGTCTGGAGACTGTAGGCCATTACAGAACCTTGATACAGTCAGGTCTATAAATATTTTGACATTGACACAATTGTCATCATTTTGGCTCTGTATACCACTACAATGGATTTGAAATAAAACAATCAAGATGTGCTTTAAGTGCAGACTTTCAGCTTTAATTTCAGGGTATTTACATCCAAATCAGGTGAACGGTGTAGGAATTACAACACATTTTATATGTACCACCCCCCTAATTAAAGGACCAAAAGTAATTGGACAATTGGCTGCTCAGCTCTTCCATGGCCAGGTGTATGTTATTCCCTCATAAAGGGAGTTCGTTATTTCATTGACAAGGAGCAGATAAAAGGTCTAGAGTTCATTTCAAGTATGGTATTTGTGTTTGGAATCTGTTGCTGTCAACTCTCATTATGAAGTCCAAAGAGCTGTCACCATCAGTGAAGCAAGCCATCGTTAGGCTGAAAAATCAAAACAAACCTATCAGAGAGCAAACACATTAGGTGTGGCCAAATCAACTGTTTGGTACATTCTTAAAAAGAAAGAACGCACTGGTGGGATCAGTAACTCCAAAAGACCCGGAAGACTACGGAAAACAACTGTGGTGGATGACAGAAGAATTATTTCCCTGGTGAAGAAGAACCCCTACACAATAGTTGGCCAGATCAAGAACACTCTCCAGGAGGTAGGCGTATCTATGTCAAAGTCAACAATTAAGAGAAGACTTCACAAGAGTAAATAACCACAAGATGTAAACCATTGGTGAGTCTCAAAAACAGGAAGACCAGATTTGCCAAAAAAACATCTAAAAGAGCCTGTACAGTTCTGGAACAACAGCCTATGGACAGATGAGACCAAGATCATGATCCTCATGATCCAAAGCATACCACTTTGTCAGTGAAGCATGGTGGAGGTAGTGTTATGGCGTGGGTATGTATGGCTGCCAATGGACCTGGTTCCCTTGTATTTATCGATGATGTGACTGCTGACAAAAGCAGTAGGATGAATTCTGAAGTGTTTCGGGCAATATTATCTGCTCAGATTCAGCCAAATGCTTCAAAACTCATAGGACGGCGCTTCACAGTGCAGATGGACAATGACCCGAAGCATACTGCGAAAGCAACCAAAGAGTTTCGTAAGGCAAAGAAGTGGAATGTTCTGCAATGGCCAAGTCAATCACCTGACCTAAATCCAATTGAGCATGCATTTCACTTGCTAAAGACAAAACTGAAGGGAAAATGCCCCAAGAAAAAGCAGGAACTGAAGACAGTTGCAGTAGAGGCCTGGCAGAGCATCACCAGGGATGAAACCCAGCGTCTGGTGATGTCTATGGGTTCCAGACTTCAGGCTGTCATTGACTGCAAAGGATTTGCAACCAGGTATTAAAAGTGACAATTAGATTTATGATGATGTTAGTTTGTCCAATAATTTTTGGTCCCTTAAAAAGGGGGGGGGGGGCACATATAAAATGTGTTGTAATTCCTACACCGTTCAATTGATTTGGATGTACATACCCAGAAGTTAAAGCTGAAAGTCTGCACTTAAAGCACATCTTGATTGTTTCATTTCAAATCCATTGTGGTGGTATACAGAGCCAAAATGTAATAAACGGTAAAATAATTGTACAATGTGATTTCTCGTATTTATTATTTTTTTGTCTCTCCCAGTGGAAATGCACCTACGATGAAGATTTTATACCCCTCCATGTTTTCTGATTCAGAGAACTTGCAAAATCACAGGGTGACTCATTCCCCTCACTGTATATATATATATATATATATTTAATTCATTTATATTTATTCATTATCTACCACTGATTTTTCTTATCTTATTAGCGGTGCCATTTATTCCCGTTAGGAGTCACGGGTGTCTGGAGCCAGTTACTTTAGTGCCTTAGGTGAGGTACACCCAGGACTGGGGCCAGCTAGTCGCAGGGCTATCACACAGACAGTTACAGACAACCACTCACTCTCACAGTCATTCACCATGGGCAATTTCCCAGATTGTCCAATTAACCTACCACATGCGTATCTTTGGACGGTGGGAGGAAGTATCCGGAAAAAAAATCGATGGGAACATGGGGAGGACATGCAGTCGCCACCCAGAGAGATCATGGTCGGGCCCGAGATTCTAAATCATGATCTCCTTATTGGGAGTCGAGAGCGCTAACCACACTGCCACCGTACACACCATTATTTACATTTATATCTAACTATAGTTTGAAGAAAATGGGCTACATTTTGTTGTTGGTTATACCTGTTATTATAAAGAGCAACAATAAATTAGCTGCCGCAAAACTAGCAGTAGTAGGTGCTAGCAAAATTTTGTGAAAGTAATTGCTCTGATCAGCTGATCCGTGGTACCGCTGAAGTTCCGAAGCCATTATTTTTCATTAATCTCCTATATGTTTTCATTAATCTCCTATCACCTGCAATATATTTTCATTCATCTCCTATATATTTTCATTCATCTCCTACATACTTCAGCTCACTGGATGTCTCATAGCTCCTGTCTGTCTGGTCAAATATTTTCATTGACATTACGCCTGATATTTTAATTCCCTATTAGTTCAACAATCAGTTTTTCTCAGCAAGATATATTTTATATTACTTATTAGAATATGTGATAAAACATAAGCAATTTGTTTAATCTAATGAGATATTAAAATACTAAGTTAATATGCCTGAGGAGTTTGGAATTTTGCATGTTATGTTCAGAAAATATTCATTATTATTTAAGATTTGTACCAAAGAAAATGAGAAAACTGTAATAAAAAGTAGGGGACCAATTGGGACCAATTTGGCAAAAAGTGTTCATGCGTAATGAAACGCATGTCCCTGAGAAAACCTACGACTCTTTCTTCAACATTTGGCAAGACATATGTTTTCCCCATTTAGTGCTCAACCTGGCAGGCCTGCTGTGAGGGGGCTGAAAGGGTACATAGGATCCAGGCCATCCCCCTTCCTGTTAACAAGTAATTCGCCTTCACCCCTCACCCCTTGCCCCCTTTCATAACTTAACTAAAATTCACAACAAATAGTTAACCCTCTATCCATAATTCTTAGAACTTGCCAGCAGCCCTTGCTGCCTGCAATATGTGCAGCTGCTAGCAAATAGTTTCTTCCTCCAAAAGTGTTATGATACCTTTAGGAATCTTGTAAACAACTTCTCCTGGCTTTCTCAAATTTCTCAGAATATGGTCACTGTGAATGTTTACAGCCATACCTACGTAAAACAGAATTAAACCTGGAGAAAAAGGGAGAACATAAATAAGTGGTTGCGTAAAAAAACAAATAATGCAGTAGTACAGATTTACATTTATTTTTAGTCAGTTAGCTGACGCTCTGTTCAATTTACAGCGACATTCCCCCGAGGCAATGCCTTGCCCAAGGCAACTAAGTTGGCACTAATATAGGCAAAGCCAGGGACCTTCTGATTACCAGATCGACACCTTCACTGCTCAGCCACCTGAGCTCTCTCTCTGTCAAGTTCTATTTCAACCATTGTACAATGAAATGCAAGAAAAAAATTGATTGGTTGTTAACTTAACACTGAAAAAACACAATGTAAGTTAGTGTATCACAGTAAATTGAAACTCACTCACCAAAACTCAGGCGAATGTCTGTCAGCCAGGCACTATCATAGGTGGCACAGTGAAGCAAGTAGTGGGTCTGGAGAAAACCATTGACTGTGCAAAAGACCATTGCCCAGACAACAATGTAGAAAGGTGAAGGCCGGCCTTTGTTCATCAAGGAGTAGATAAATGTCCTTTAGGAAGGAATACAAAAGGAATACAATTTTTTTAGCATGAAGAAAAAGTTAAGAGAATGAGCGGCCTTCCAGTCAAATGTCCAAACATCTTTGAATGAGTTGGCAGCAGCAGTTACCAAACTAGGACCTGAGAGGAATTTTCATAGAGAAAATCGTGAGGGTGTAACAGGCTAATGAGAGTTGATGTAATTTACTTTAAACAGACACACATTTATGGCACTAGTTTCTTTATAGTGTGCTCGTACGCTATACAAGTTTCATCAAATGCGTTTTCACACTGCTTATTCCGTATGTGGCGCTATAGCGCATCAGTGAACGGGAGACCATAGCTTCCGCCAAGCCTGTTACGCAGTATTAAACTGGTGTTGGCCCGTGTGTCTGTGTATTCAGACATCTGTATCTGTATCTGTGTAGGTACAGAAAAACCATATGCTAAATTAGGTTATGACTATCCAAATAACATTAATATATGAAGACACTCTTGTAGATTGGTTTCACACCTTTCTGCTTCCGGAGGCAGAATTAGTGGATATCCTGGTCAAAGCCACGTTAGGCATTATTACGGTGGTTACAGGGTTAGAGGTCATGGGTGACTGGAGCCTATCCCAGTTACTTTCGGGCCTTAGACGGGATACACCCTGGACTGGGGCCAGCTAGTCACAGGGCTATCACACAGACAGTTACAGACAATCATTCACTCTCAGTCATTCACTAGGGGCAATTTTCCAGTGTCTAAATAACATTACCACATACATGTCTTTAGACGGTAGGAAAAAGCTGGAGTACCCAGAGAAAACCCACAGTAACACAGGATTTTCTCCAGCAACTGATGGCATCCTTTTTTCCTCGGCTCTGCTTCATCGAGACATGGCTGTGTGATCTGATTACCAATTCAGTTGTTTCAATTGGCGGACTTTCTGCTGCTAAAACCGGACTATGACACGGCAAAGGTAATCTCAGCCATCCCCAAATACAGACAATTCATCAACTACCCATTACTACACCACTACCATGACGTCCCTCGAGCAGCACTGGGACACTTACCATTTAATTCCTACATAAGGCAGAAGCTAAAACTCTACTGTAAACCTGCAGTGAGGACATCCAAACAGTGGACCAGTGAAGCTATCGTGGAATGTACTGACTGGGACATGTTTGCAACTGCTATCAATAGTCTGGATGAGCTCACAGAGGCTGTGAAATCATACATCAGCTTTGGTGAGGACTGCTGTAAAGTAACATGCACCAGGGTGAGCTACAACAACGACAAACCCATCTAAACTCCAAAGGCTGAGGTTTCAGGAATAGGAGGCATTTAAGAGTGGAGACAAGTACAAATTTCAAGAGTCAATTTTTTTTTTTTGCAGGGGTCTCATTTATAAAGCTTGCTTACGCACAAAACGGGGCTGAAAATGTGCGTACGCCAGTTTTCACGCAAAGTCAGTGATTTATAAAAAACAAACTTGGCGGTAGAATGTGCGGTCCTCCACGCAAACTATGACCCTCCCGTAAACCTACGCACTTTTTGGAGACAGTGGGAATAAGTCGGAGAAGCGATTACTCGTAATATTTATGTATTTTGTTGACCTCACACACATTGACTCAATTTATGATTATAATGAAGATTAAATACATCAGTGTTATTTGAGCTTGAACTGCGTGATAATTGTTACATACACATCTTGTACAATGCAACTCAAAATTTAAATCAATATTCAGCGCTGTCTGTCTCACAATCAGATTGTCCTTTTACCGCATTGTAGGAGGCTGAAATGCATGTAACTACAGAACACAAAGTATAACTAAATATATTTCTTTAATACTGTGCATATATCATCATATGTCAAAAACTGGAAATACAGTTGTTAAGGTCTCGCGCATACTACACTCATTACACTTCAGAATCAGAATTCGTTTTTAATCGCCATGCAAGATACATGAACATGGAATTTACTACTGCAGTTGTTACCGCTTCTTCTCCGGTTCTGCCACTTGGCGCTGTCGCACTAGTGTTGTTTTTTGTTTGCCTTGATTCACCGTGAAAAAGAATCACCTGCCAGGTTCATGCATGAGAATGATACTAGATTAGCATTCATGAGGTCCTTTGCATTGACCATTCATGGTTAAAAATGGGCGTGTTCAGGGCGGGGTGCAATGATACTTTACGTACGCACACTTGTGGTTAAGATGTGATTTATAAAGCGAACATTGCCTACAGGTGTGCTGTTACGGGTGGGCTTTATTTCAGGGTTGTTTATGTGGTGGTTGGCCCACCGGTTTTGTTATGTGGTGTTTTGTGTGTTTGTCTCCCTCTGTTGCCCATCTTTTGTTCATCCCACAGAGGCACGCCTAACACACCTGCCACAATCAAGACCATTCAATCAGCCTGGTGCCTCCCTTTAAATGCTCCTGTTTCAGTATAGTTTGGTCTCTTGGCTAGAGCGGTGGCAGAGCTCTGCGGAGAGCACTGTTTGGTTTGTGCTGTTTCAGTTCAGTTTGCTCTCTCGGCTAGAGCGGTGGCAGAGCTCTGGGAGAGCTCTGTTTGGTTTGTGTTGATTGAGTTACATTTCATCGGTTAATTAATCTTGTGTTAGAGTTTTGGCCTTTGTTTGTAAATCAGCCTATATTTTGTGTAATGTTTCCTTTATCCACACAGACGCAGAAAGACAAGTTAAGCTACCAAGGTTTCATTTACATACACCGAGTTTTTGTTGTATAGTACCTTAGTTTATTAGTGTGCACCACCCACTGTATTTTGGGGTGCACCTTGGTGCACCTGTCAAGGGGGGTGGGGTCATGTTTTACTTTGGTGCCACTATAATGTTTTTCTGCTGTCTTGTGTGGAATATGTCACGACCTGGCTCTAAAGCCATGACAAATAAATTGGCCAAGGCAGGCGAACGGCAGTTCGACGGGTGTTTTTATTTTAACAAAGATTATAAAGTAATCAAAACTTATACAAAACGATACAATTAAAACAAAAGCGTAGTAACGGGGAGGGCGCCATGTTCCAGGTAGGCGGGGTAATATAGGTGGAGAGCACCGGGCCCAGGTGCTCGCAACTATCAATCAGTGGCACTCCGCCTCCCAGGTACCTGAACAACAAAACATTATTAAACAGTCAGGGGACCGTCACAAATATAATAAACGTTAATTTACTTCTGTTCATTTGGAGTAATGGTTGTGTGTGATTACCATGGGCGTCGTTAGCCCTGTTTTAGGGGGGCTGAAGCCCCCCTAAAATGTTCTTCAGCCCCCCTAAATAATTATCGGGATTATTATTATCGGGCCGCCGAAGAAATACGATAATTAATAACAATATTTTATTTCGAAAATTACCGGATGCTCTCGGTTAAATGTCGGTAACTTGAGCGTCAAACATGTAACCCACAAGTTCGAAAAACGAGTAAAAAACGGACGTCTTTGGGAATCGCTGGCTAGCTCACTCGCACCCCCCCCGACAGAAAATGCCAGGGGCTAAGCCCCCCTTCTCTTTCAACCCTAGAAACGTCCCTGGTGATTACACCCTCAGTGAGACGGCCTGTTGCACTATGTTGCGCCCTGCTTCCCCGGGTCACCAGGGGGCGTAACATGTGCGTACGCACGGTTTTATAAATCTGAATTTTTGTGTGCTTATGCCAATTTACGCTTTTGGGCGTACGCACACTTTTAGTAAGAATTCTACGCACTCCTTTATAAATGAGACCCCAGGGCAGTGAGCGTTGCTAAACGATTGACTACAGACCTGTCGCACTTCATCATCACATTTTAACGTTTATCTTGGGCTTCCCTTTTCCTTCAGTACTGAAGCCCAAGATATTGCCAAACAGTGGATCATTGATAACCTCTGATTGACAGTCGATAAAATCTACTACATCAGAAACCTGGCTCTTCTTCCTGATCTTGTTTGGATCTCATATGCTTGATTCCTCCATCGTTTTTTAAGCTTAAATGGTAGCTTGAAGATGACAGCCTTCATATTACTAGGATTGTACATCTCAACCATGAAGTCCACATTACTCATTGTGTTTCTACACCAGAGGTCACTAACTGGCGGACTGCGGTCCGGGTCCGGACCCAGAAGGTGTCTCATACGGACCCCGGACCTACAGCCCAAACAGGGTTACGATTTAAAATCGGACGGAGCGCTTCTATTTGAACCAGCGCAGCTTTTATCGTCTTCACGGTAGTCGTTTTGTGGATGGGAAAACGCACAGGCCAATCACATATGAGTTAAGCTATCCCACGTAATTTCACTCAGCCAGTCAAAACTGTGTATTCCAGGCGGTAAACATTGAGAAGATGCAGCGCACTTAGATGAAAGTTATCGGCGAGACACAAAAATACGATAGAAAGAAAATAAACATAAACCACGGGAGAGACACGGAGGAGTGAGACAGAGAAAGGGAGATATGCGGACGAGTGAGAGAGAGAGACATGGAGGAGCGAGACAGAAAGGAAGAAAAATATGAGGAAATTGGCTCTCAAAAAAAGATAAGTGAACAGCGAAAATAGGGCATTTAATCCAGAATGCTCCTTTCTGTTCATACTACTATTAAATGGGTAAATGTTAGGCTTCTCCAAATTAAATTGGTTGATCTCCAAGTAGATGTAGCCCTGAGAGAGCAGTTTGTATGAACTGACCCTTGTACTTTCTGGCTCCAAATGGTCCCTGAGACAGCTTTCCCAGGTCTGAGGAAAGTAGCCCTATACCTCTTGACCATGTTAGGCACCACACACAACTGTGAGGCAGCATCCTCCACAATGAACATAATCAAAACAAAATATTGTGAACTGCAATTTCCACCCCCTGGAGGACAAATAAAGGTTCATCTAATAATTCATGGCTCACCAATGAGCACCTCCACATGTGTATGAGAATGGCCCTGACTCCATTTAAGCCCAGGTTTAAAATCCTGTCAGGACAAGCTAGAGCTCGATTATCCCACTGAGCAAAAAAAAGTGGGGGAGTTAAATATAAGTGGGGAACTGTTAAGTTAAATAGTTCAATTTAAAAGATATGTTGAGACTTCATACTTGAATTCTTTCAATTAAGGGTATGAATTTTTTTTCAAGTCTTGCCCTTTATTTTAATGTGCACATTGTGCATATTTTTTAAGTTCAGTTCTGTGTTACATTTGTCCTGAAATGTTTGAATTGTCCTGAAATCATTTGATTTACAAGGCAGGTATAGATTAGATGCAGATGTTCATCAAAGTACTAGGCCACTTAAATATATATCACACAAAGTTAGACATTATGATATTCCGGACCTTCGCTTCATGTAATTTTCTCGAACTGGACCTCTTTACATTTTAGTGGAATACCCCTGTTCTACACCCTACTAGGAATAAAGCATGTGTATGCAAGGCTTTCCTGTCTTCTGCTTTTATCTGAGGCCATTCAAAGGCTTTCTTCATGAAAGCTGCGGCTACACTCAGCTTGTCCCCATAGTGCTGTTGGAGGAGCCTCCTTGCTTCTTTGTAACCGTCATCTGGTCTCGTGTTCACAGCTAAGAACAAGATAACAAGGTTCTCCAAAAGTAAACTGGTTCAGGTAAAGCAACCTGTGCTGGCATTAGCAGTCTTACTCTCAAGCGTATGTTCAAATGCTCTTATGAAGGAATGATATCTGAGCGGGTCTCCGTAGAATGTTGGAAAATCTTTCTTTGGGAGTTGTGACATGCGTTGATGCTTCACTATCATCTCTGTTATATAATTTGCCGCTGCATTATTTTACAGATGACATCAGATGTGGCTGCTTGCTGCAAGTGATTTGTTGGTGCTGCTGAAGTGGCTGCTCCTTGAGTTAAGGCCCTAACACGAACAGTAGCAGTCTGAGAAGATTGCTGTGAGCCTACAGGTGGATGTGTTGAGGCCCTGGGATGAACATTACCAGGCTAAAATGGCTGATGTGTACTCACATAGGTGCAGTGACGCACACGTGGGTATCCATCTCCTCATCCTCATCTTTAAATTGACAGTTGTCCCTGCAGCCTGCTTTATGCATGCACTCTGATAGTTGATTGATAATCGGATAATATTCACTCATTCTATGTGTCATAATCTGCATTAACCATTATCTTGGCATCTTTTGCAGCTGTTTTGGCCTATAAATCCAATAGTTCCTTGCATGCCTTTAAGTGTGCCTCCTCAATCTCAATTTCTAGTTTTTTTTTTGCTTAAAAAGGCTAGAAGTTTTTTGCGTTTTGCCTCTAGATTTAAGCGAGTGAAACTTTTTGGAAACCTGTGATGAGCGACTTACCATTGAGACGGTTTTTATCCCTTTGGATTTGCGACTGATAACCTCTGAGACAGTGGCGCTGTCTAAATTAGAAGGGGCGCCAAAAAAAAAAATCTATATGAAAAACTATGCTAGGAGTTCTGCTTGTTCTAATTCTTCTTGGGGGAGGTGGGCGGGGCGCACAACAGTAACCCGCCCCCAGGTGCCTGATACCCTAGATCCGCCACTGCTCTGAGATGCTGTCACTCGGTTGTATATCATTGTCACCTCTGTTTTCGTCGTTGTTTTTATCTTCAGGATAACTCATTATTTTAACAATCCTGTCATGTTTCTTGAAGAAAATTCTAAATCTCTCCACATTTGTGCATAAACCAGTTCTCCTGGTCCTCTTTCATATCTTCATCCTGAAGAAGAGTTAACAGTTCAGCATTAATCTCTTGAAATCGTCCACAGAGCTTGCCCAAGACAAACGGTGTGCCTTTAATTATTTTCAAATTAACTCTGTCTTTCCTAAGGATTTCAATATCGTTCCTTTTACGTGTAATCTGAGAAAATCTGTTAATTTTGTCTGAGAATTTTTTCCTCTACTGTTTTTGCCATGGGTTTCGACGCCCTCCTATCAGCCGCAACTTCAATTGTTTACGGTTGCGCTCTTAAAAAGCTTTAACGCTCACAAACTATCCTCTTGATTCACAATGATAGCTTCTCACTCTTCTAAAACATTTCCGGGGAAACTTCCAAGAGTTTTAACTAACTATGCGCTCTGATGAACGGCCACCGTAACTTGACTGTGCTCAGCTGGACGTCCATCCGTATGCGTCGTTCTCTCAACGAGTGTCGTTTTTTACTAATGTTAGTGTGGTTTCGTCGCTCTTTAATTCTAAAGAAACTTCAAACATATGAAGCACGAGGATATAGTTGACGCGATTCTTTGTCCAAATACTCCACAGTTTTCTCCTTTTTTATGATTTATTGTAAATCCATTACAAATAATAAACTGCAGTAGTCACGAGCACGGTCAAAAACTAGTTTGCTCTACTCACCTTTGTCTTTTTTTACCAAAACCAATTACACACACTTCAAGTTACACACCTCAGCCAAAAAGAAGAGTAAAACCTCAAAATGGCTCTAACATAACCTGTCCCTAAATTGTACACACATTCATACAACATATCAATTTACCAAACACAAAAACATAGAGCCATTGTCTAAAAAATAAAATTTCCCATTTGTATATTTCATTCTGCCACAGTAAATTCTGTGTTTTTGCAACTTGCATGGCGAATAAAAACTAATTCTGATTCTGTGCATTGGTCACAATAAAATAGTCCCAACATTGCAGGTAGCCAGACCATAATGAAAAACCGAGTAGTGCTAAATGGAAGAACCATAAGGGCATGTAGTTGAACAGATTACAATTTAAACAACATGATCTTCAAAAGTGCAAGAGTGTACCTGTAGAAGACAAAGTAATAATAATATATTTCAAATCAAGTACAAACATTTTAAATCAGTACACCTAACCAACAAGAGCAACAAGTCTTGAAGGTGGCAAGGCAGTCACTGTGTCTAATGGAGGTGAGGAGTTGATTCCAGCATTGGGGGGCCAGACAGGAGAAGAGCTTGTGTTGGGACCAGATGCTCTTGAGCGGTGGGACCACCAGACGATTGCCAGAGGATGACCATAGGTGGCGAGTGGGGGTGTAAGGCTGGAGGAGACACTTGATGTGGTTGGGTGCACATATTAGAGCATAATTGATATGGGTTGTATGATGCAAGTCAGTGGTTCTCAACAGGGAGAACTGTAGAGATCGGCAGGGGGGCGCGGCACCATTCACGTAAAAAAACTAAAAAAACACTCTCGGTGTATTTTTTTATTGCATTTAAAGTAGTACAAAAACATGTAGTTTCAAGTATTACAAACTGTGTCCGCTCTGCCTTTGCATTTCCCCTCTGCGTATATGTTCCGTGACCGCACTGTAGCTGATATCCAGGGTAATGAGCTGCGCATGTCCACGCGGTGTTGCCACGGATCAATGACTTATAAGCGTCTCTTTTATTTTAAATTTGATCTATTATTTGGCCGGTTTTTCTAAATTGACTGCCTTGAAAACCAAGTACAGAAACTGTCTGCAGGTGGAGGATGGCATCAGGCTCGCGCTGTCTGACATTGAACCACGAATCACGCTTCTTTGTAAAAACAAGCAAGCGCAAGTGTCCCACTGATAGGCCTGCCATGATGTCTTGGCCGAGACAGGCCACTCTCCTATGACTTGTATGCAACAGTACGCGAAATTATGCGAAACCTAGGGTTCTCTTGTTGACAGTAGCCTACTTCAGAAGCATTTGTCATAATTTGAGCATGTTTCATACATGTTAGTTAGTTCTATAGTTTTATCAAAGTTTTCAAATCTAAAAAGTTACGAAAACTAATAAAAAATCCAATAAATAAAAATATCCACCCACCCATCTACCCAAGTAATAAAAAAAGTATAAAAACACAAAAAAATACACATCCTTCTAGCTATTCATCCACCCGTCCTCCCACCTATCCATCCACCCACCTAAAATCTACCCATCTATCCAAGTAATTAAAAAAGTACAAAAACACAATAAAACATATCCTTCTATCTATCTATGCATCCACCCAAAATTTTGTATAAAAACATGTAGGTCTACATGTAAAAACTAAAAATATCCTTCCATACGTCCACCCATCTACCCACCTACCCATGTACAGTCATATTAAAAAGTTTGGGAACCCCTCTTAATTTTTTGGATTTTTGTTCATAATTAACTGGGATTTCAAAGAAGCAAATTCCTTTTCATAAATGACAAACTTTAGGGAAACAGGAGTATTTCAGCAGTGTCGTTCTGTTTATTAGAATAACAGAAAATATGCAATAGGCATCATAACAAAATTTGACGGTGCATAAATTTGGGCACCCCAACAAAAAAAATGACATCAGTACTTAGTTGAGCCTCCTTTTGCAAAAATAACAGCCTCTAAACGCCTCCTGTAGCCTGTGATGAGTGTCTGGATTCTGGATGGAGGTATTTTTTAACATTCTTCGATACAAAAGCGCTCCAGTTCAGTTAAGTTTGATGGCCGTCGAGCATGGACAGCCCGCTTCAAATCATCCCATAGATTTTCGATGATGTTCAAGTCAGGGGACTGTGACGGCCATTTGAGAACATTCTACATTTCCCTCTGCATGAATGCTTTTGTAGAATTTGAACAGTGTTTAGGGTCATTGTCTTGTTGGAATATCCAACCCCTGCGTAACTTCAACTTTGTGACTGATGCTTGAACATTATCCTGAAGAATCTGTTGATACTGGGTTGAATTAATGCGACCTTCGACTTTAACAAGGGCCCCAGTCCCTGAAGAATCCACGCAGCCCCACAGCATGATGGAACCTCCCCCAAATTTGACAGTAGGTAGCAGGTGTTTTTCTTGGAATGCAGTGTTCTTCTTTTGCCATGCAAAGCACTTTTTGTTATGACCAAACAACTCAATTTTTGTCTCATCAGTCCAAAGCACTTTCTTCCAATATGAATCTGGCTTGTCTAAATGAGCTTTAGCATACTCCATGCGACTGTACCTGTGGCGTGGGCGCAGAAAGGGCTTCCTTCTCATCACCCGGCCATACAGATGTGCTTTGTGCAAATTGCGCTGAATTGTTGAACGATGTACAGATACACCATCTGCAGCCAGATGTTGTTGCAGGTCTTTGGAGGTGATCTGTGGGTTGTCTGCAACCATTCTCACAATCCGCCGCATATGCAGCTCCTGTACTTTTCTTGGTCTTCCAGACCTGGGTTTAACTGCAACTGTGCCTGTGTCCTTCCATTTCCTGACAAAATTTCTTACGGTCGAAATTGACAGTTGAAACCTTTTGGAAAGCTTCTTGTAGCCTTCCCCTAAACCATGAAAACGAACAATCTTTGTTTTCAGATCTGTGGAGAGCTGTTTTGATGATCCCATTCTGTCTCACTTCAGCAGAGTCAAAGAGAAGTGCAACTTGTATTTGGGCACCTTAAATACCTTTTCCCATGATTGAACACACCTTTCTATGAGGTTCAAGGCTTAACGAGATAATCCAACCAATTCGATTTTTCAAGTCATCAGTTTTACATGCTGTTACATGCATTCAAATCAGCAAAATCATAAGGGTACCCATATTTTTGCACAGCCAGTTTTTCACAATTTATTTAATTTCATACAACTAAAAACTGCTTCGCTAAAAATCTTTGTTTGGAAAACACCCCAGTACTTAGATCTTCCTGGTTAATGAAAGACATACCACTTTTATCTTTTTTTGCGTGAAAGCAGAGTCAATTATAATGCCGGCTGAGAGGGGTCCCCAAACTTATTCATATGACTGTAATTAAAAAAGTATAAAAACACACAAAATAACATATCCTTCTCTATCCACCCAAACCACCCACCCAACCAACCACCTACCCATCTATCAAAGTAATTGATGAAGTACAAAAACACAATAAAACATATCCATCTATCCATCCACCCAACCACTCACCCACAATTTTAAAAGTACAAAAACATGTACACTACCGTTCAAAAGTTTGGGGTCACCCAAACAATTTTGTGTTTTCCATGAAAAGTCACACTTATTCACTACCATATGTTGTGAAATGAATAGAAAATAGAGTCAAGACATTGACAAGGTTAGAAATAATGATTTGTATTTTAAATAAGATTTTTTTTACATCAAACTTTGCTTTCGTCAAAGAATCCTCCATTTGCAGCAATTACAGCATTGCAGACCTTTGGCATTCTAGCTGTTAATTTGTTGAGGTAATCTGGAGAAATTGCACCCCACGCTTCCAGAAGCAGCTCCCACAAGTTGGATTGGTTGGATGGGCACTTCTTGCGTACCATACGGTCAAGCTGCTCCCACAACAGCTCAATGGGGTTCAGATCTGGTGACTGCGCTGGCCACTCCATTACCGATAGAATACCAGCTGCCTGCTTCTGCTCTAAATAGTTCTTGCACAATTTGGAGGTGTGTTTAGGGTCATTGTCCTGTTGTAGGATGAAATTGGCTCCAATCATGCGCTGTCCACTGGGTATGGCATGGCGTTGCAAAATGGAGTGATAGCCTTCCTTATTCAGAATCCCTTTTACCCTGTACAAATCTCCCACCTTACCAGCACCAAAGCAACCCCAGACCATCACATTACCTGCGCCACACTTTTTTCCAGTCTTCCTCTGTCCAATGTCTGTGTTCTTTTGCCCATCTTAATCTTTTTCTTTTATTGGCCAGTCTCAGATATGGCTTTTTCTTTGCCACTCTGCCCTGAAGCCCAGAATCCCGCAGCCGCCTCTTCACTGTAGATGTTGACACTGGTGTTTTGCGGGTACTATTTAATGAAGATGCCAGTTGGGGACCTGTGAGGCGTCTGTTTTTCAAACTAGAGACTCTAATGTACTTATCTTCTTGTTTAGTTGTGCAACGCGGCCTCCCACTTCTTTTTCTACTCTGGTTAGAGCCTGTTTGTGCTGTCCTCTGAAGGGAGTAGTACACACCGTTGTAGGAAATCTTCAATTTCTTAGCAATTTCTTGCATTGGAATAGCCTTCATTTCTAAGAACAAGAATAGACTGTCGAGTTTCAGATGAAAGTTCTCTTTTTCTGGCCATTTTGAGCGTTTAATTGACCCCACAAATGTGATGCTCCAGAAACTCAATCTGCTCAAAGGAAGGTCAGTTTTATAGCTTCTGTAAGGAGCTAAACTGTTTTCAGATGTGTGAACATGATTGCACAAGGGTTTTCTAATCATCAATTAGCCTTCTGAGCCAATGAGCAAACACATTGTACCATTAGAACACTGGAGTGATAGTTGCAGGAAATGGGCCTCTAGCAAGCACGGCTTGACCTAGTCTGGCCGTCGTATTTTGGCTTAATTGGTTGCACGTTTGCCAAGACAGGATGAAAAGTCGAGGCTATGTCAAGCCAGGTGTAGGTAGTCAGGATAAATGCGTGTTCACGGCATTCTTAAATAGACCTCGCGATCGCTCACAGAATCACCGATCAGAACATGGACAAGAGTCGCGCAACATATTTCACGGCCGCAGAACAACAGCTCCTGATGGAGTTTTATGAGGAGGAGAAGGATATTATTTTAAAAAGGCAATACTCAAGCTATAATCAAAGAAAAAGAATAAGCCTGGCAGACAATAGCGGACCGGCTTAATGCGTTAGTATTCAAAAATGTTACAATCCTCTGGATAATTGGGCTACAATTAAGCATGTCCATAAAATGTTTCTGAGAATGTTATGTACGTGTACAATACATATTACAGTAAACCGCAACTTTATTGACGCACAGGGATTTGATATGGATATCAGCACTTTTGTAGATAACAAGGAAGGGTTGTGTTTAACTATTCATCTGATTTAAAATGAAGACACTCAATCAACCTTTATTTATATTTTATATTATTGTATACTATGACATAAGTTGATGAATAATTATGAATGTCACTAAATGGCAAACACTTTTGTATGGAGTGGGAGTTTTAAGTATTATAAGACGGAGGAGTGAAGACGACCGCCATTTTGTAAGCGTATCTGTAGTTCGGCCGAAAGCATAACTCAAAATGGAGGTCTTGTGCCAGAAGTCTTATCCAAGCAGCTGTGTTTCAAGGACAACAAGAGCTAGACCTTACCAGAGATGGGAGTTCCTTGACATGAGAAGGTGTATATTCTAGTTCAACTACATCAGACCAGTCGTGACTTCATCATTGATATAGGAGGGGCCAATTGTCAAAGGTTACGTAGAAGATGACCAACGTGTTATTATAATAATGGAAACCCCCACAGTATAAATAACAATGCACAGCCAAATTTCGGCAGTCAGATCCCAGGGACCACACTCACTGTTTTCTTGGATTTTGTATTGTCATCTCGGAGTCCAATGAAACACTTAGCATCAAACTTTGTTGTTGAGCTCTGCTTGTTGGGATTTAGAATTTTTCTCCAACTTGGGACTTCCTCTCCACAATTCCACAGTTCTCTCTCAAAGTTTAACATTGGATATTTACCACCTTCAGAAGAATATTATTATTGGACGTTTGAGACCTTTATTACTTTATCAAATTTTACATTACAGATTTAATATGCCCAACCTCAGTACAGATTATGAAAATTCGATGAATTATTCTGCTCCCTGTTCAAATATACACTAACAGCTCAGGTGAACTGTTTTTCAGCATCAGCTCTCTGGTTGGGAAAAATAACACAAAATAGTAGCATCTGGGGCCCGTTCTTCGTACGTCGCTTAATACATCTGGGATCAAATGACACATCCAAGATGATTTCATCATGCGAATCATGATCCGGCTAACTGGGTTCTTCGAACAAACCTGTTGTGTATGATTAGTATCACTGGATACGATCATGTGTTGGCTTAAAAGGGGTTATGTATCGATAGTAGAAACATTGATCAGCAACGCTGCATTGGCTGTTCAGCATGGCCAAAGAACGTGCCCACTTTTTCTCCCAATCAGAACAAGATCTTTTAATGGAAGGTTATGCCGAACTTGGGTCGTTATTTAAAACGACAGGGAACACCTCAAAGTCTGCAAATGCCTGGAGAGTGGGCTGGCAAAAAGTAGCAGACAAATTTAAGTAAAAGTGAAATACAAGAATATTCTACAAAATGGTAGCCTTTAATTCATACTGTCTTTATTTTAAAAAGCCACTTATTTTTCCTCCCTTTTAAAAACCACTGTTAAATTATGTGTTTGTCTATTTATAACAGCCACAAAGAAAAAGGCTGAAAAAAACGGTATCTCTCAACAATTACACTTTATCCCGCAATACCCGATTAATTTGAAAAGCTCTGCGAATTATTCTCCCACCTTCCGCAAGAGGTTGCTCGCGTATGGCTGCGACAGACTTACCCATCTCCTCCGCTTTATAAAGCCTCAATCTAATCTTGTTTACATGAAGTAAACCTGCTCCCGAGCAGGTTTGAGTTTACGGACCTGTTGCTATGACGACAAGTCTAGGATGAGCTTCGAAGAACCAAACGATCCAAGATCATGCCAAATCGTCAACAATCAAATCCAGCTAACTGAGTTAGCGACGTACGAAGAACGGGCCCCAGGTGTTCAAAGTCAGTTGGGGCTAAAGCAGTTATATAAAAGCCCATTCTAGTTCAAGCCATCTGACAATTTCAAATTAACATGACTGTGGGTGCACTCTTTTAACCCATTAAGTAACAAGGATGATGTTGATCCACGATGGCAAAATGCAGTGTTCATTGCTATATGACTTCTTCTCGAAAATACGTTCTCTTTACTGTATTCAAAATAAAACGACACGTCATAATTGACGTAAACAATAGGCTAAAGTCCTTTTTACAGACATTTACTTCATTGAAAAAGAAAAAAAACATACACCCTCTAAAGTTTAGAGGTAGGGAATCCTGGTCCTTGGGAGACATAATCCTGAAGGTTTTAGATGATTCCCTGCTCCAGCACACCTTATTCTAATTATGAGGCTTCCACAAAGCTTGATAACGACGCTTCGTTAGAATCAGGTGTGCCAAGTAGGTAAACATCAAAAACCTTCAGGACTATGGGTCTCGAAAATACTCCAAACCATACTGTATGTATTTGGTAAAAAAGTCCAGTGACTGCTGGTGGAAGATTTTTGTACAAGATGTTCTAAAACCTTTTCAGTAAGACTCTGTAGATGTGGAGCATTGAGCAATACAGTGCCTATAGAAAGTCATCATACCCTGTGAAAATCTTTACCTTTTGTCACATTACACCCTGGAAAATGAAATAAATTAAATCGCCGCCAACCGAGAGACCAGTGGCATGACATTTGCTGTTAACACAAGATTCTTTGATTCTCTGTTTTCTTGCAGGGGTTACATGGGGAGGCAAATGTAGTAATTTATTGTAATAAATCTATGACTGTAATGCTGAAGGGAATTTATGCTTAACAAGACTAATCCAGATACAAAGTAAAGGAAAATAAACTTATACCAAACAACACATCCCCCGAGCAGACAGTTACCAAACACCATAAGGATTGGAAATGTTTGCTGATATGTGTAATAAAACGTACTGTATATCAGTTAATACAAGATGTTCTAAAAACTTTTCAGTAAGACTCTGTAGAGCAATATGTGGGGAGGGGGCAAACAGATGTTTTTCAGCGAGAACTTTGTAGACGTGGAGCATTGAGCAAGATGTTGTGTAAATCTGTTTCATTTGAGTATCAGCGAAATAAAGATGTTCAGGAATGCATATTTTTCCCTGACGTAACTGTTCTGTGTTTTTATTGCCTGTGTTTTGGGGGTCATAACAGAGTACCTGAATTGTATTTAAGTGGTATTTTTTGAGTTGGTAAATAATTAATTAAAAGAAATGTCTTATCAATTTCTACCTACCATCTCCTACATGCTCCATGTCCACTGCATGTGACATGCATGTGCTCTGAATGCATGTGATAGTATGTTCATAGAAAATAAATGGAACAGTGCAATGATACATTCCAGAACTGCATCTCATTTACAGTAATGCTGATAAAGTGCAGTGCAGTTTAGTTTGACACAATGCTCTGATAACAGTTGAAACTAAAATCAGCTTCAAAAACTGAGCAAACTGTGCATGTTTAAAATGTAATATTCGATTTCAGCAAGGAAAACATACTTAACCTTACTATGTTCCCTATTGCGGAACTAATTTATGCTATTAATTATCTCGACAAAGTTCTGTACCTTTGAAAGTAATGCAGACCGAAGGTCCAGAGGAGCAGGTTTCTGCCCAGGCTGTGCTGAGAATCGGTGGTTAGGACTAGGAGCACAGGCACCAGGAAAGAAGGTAGTTCCTGAAGGAACCAGGCAAGTTTGGCTGGACATGTTCTCCCTGGAGGTCCATCACAGCTCACATAGCGTCCATATGGAGAGCAAATCTTGGTCTGTCTAACAAAATATGCTAGTGCACCAAAGATTAATCCCCAACTGAGAAAGTGTATAAAGCTCTCCCTACACTCCATCCCTCCGATTAACTATTAAATTATATGAAGTACACTTTTTAAAAACGTTTCGGTCACTGGCACAGTTTCGGCTTCCAGTGTACTTCCTACCTCCGGATTACAGTTCCGGCTTCGGATTTAAGGGGCCTAACGATGAAGTCTGTTTTGTCTGTCTCGATTTTTTTTTCTTCATAAAAAAGTAATTTCTTGTGAACTGGTCGCCGTGCTGCAAATTTTTTTGCTGTGTTGAACATTTACAACTGAAGTTCTGTGTTATTCATGTAAATATAAATGCCTTCAGCAGTTCTCACTATACGCCGCTAGATGACAATAATAAACCGAGGCCAAATAGCAATGATAAACCGCAGCCCTACTCTGCCGTAGAAAAGCAAAATACCGTAACTTCGATTGTATCCAAATAGTTCATCAGTTATTTTGGAACATTTAAAGTCTGCTTTATGATCTGACCAAATGTCTTGAGGTGATATTATTTAATTTCAGAGAAATTAGCGTGTTGTATTCACCGTAACTTCCAAAAGCCCTATATTGTAGAAGCTAAGGGAAATGCCGTAATATATAACCCAAGGCAACATCTTTGGAGTTTGAAATTAAGTCTAATTCTTCTCAGATCCAGAATAGTGATTTCGATGTATCTGTAATTTTGGTATGAAACTTTAAACTCACACAGATGGGGCTCGAACCCACTGTTCATTTAAAATGAACAAAAGTCGCGTTTCAACCCATCTGTAAAGTTTGTATGTAACTTCAGAATGAAGTAATGTTCATATCGATGGTTTATACATAGACAAATGGTTTCAGCAGTGAAAAAAAGTGTATAACTAGTCACTTCACTTATTATAGCATTAAAGTGATGCATTTTCAACGTATCTGCAAGGTTTTGTATGTAATTTTAGAATGAACGGTTATCTAGTATTACTATTATATAATGTTTATATCGATGTTTTATACATAACGAAAGGGTTTCAGCAATTAATATGTTTGTAACATTTCCCTGCCAGCAGAAAATATAATAGCCGTAATAGGGTGTTCAGTTTTTATCGCCTTTAAGAGACGTATCTGAAAAAAGTTTAACTTCTTAATGAACGGTTTATAATCAAGTGTTACCATCTACCAAGTTCATATTGGTGGTTTATACAGAGGAAAAGGGTTTTGGAACTGACATTTTGTGTAACTAGTCTGTAATAGCATGTTCAGTTTTTTATCGCCTTAGGGTGCTTTTCGGCTCCTGAATAGCGTTTTCCATCCATACCTAAAGTTTTGTTTATAACCTCAGAATGAACAGTTTCTTACCAAGTCTTACAATTCTAAAATGTTTATATTAATAGGGGAGACGGGGGAGGGTTGTAACACGGGGTTAGTTGTAACACTGTCAGTTTGGCCAATTAGAAAAGAGCTACATTGATGTCATCAATATCGTTGACCCCCCATTTCCATTTCAAGCTCACATGAAAAGTGGCATGTCTCTGTTAGCAACACTGTGAATTTTACAACCAAAAAACAGATTTTCAGGTAAGAAAGTATTTTTTTTCAATCCACATTGTTTTTGTCTAGTGATTGTAGATGCAAAGTTGCTATTTATATCACCTAAAGCAGGGGCGCACACACTTTTTCAGCATGCGAGCTACTTACAAAATGACCGAGACAAAGTGATCTACCTACTATAAAATTGCGCAACATATAATTATTCAGAAATATATTGAGAATTCCTTATAAGAACCATATATGTTGGTATACCTTGCATAATTGTGTGAACCCATATTGCTTGTGTGACAGCTGTCTCTCCTCCTGGATATTCACTGTGGTCTTGTCTAGGTAACTGTGAGAATCTGATCAGAGAAGTGGCTGCACCTGAGAGGGGAGTGGCCATGTTGTTATCAGGGCTGCTGGTCTGGCAGTCTCTCTCTCTCTCTGCTGAGCAGCCAGGAGGCATGCCACATGGCTTCATTGGGGATTTCAGAATCAGAATGCTGGTTTATTCGCTATGCAAGGGTTAACAAACATAGAATTCACTTTGGCAGGAATGAGCAAACATAGAACATATATGTGGCATACTAATTTAAAAAATACAAATGAATACAATGTAAAAAACACTACAGATATGATACATATAAACAAATAAACATATAAATATATAAACATATAAACAATTAAACGATATAACACCATAAGGATTGGAAATGTTTGCTGATATGTGTAATAAAACGTACTGCATATCAGTTAATACAAGATGTTCTAAAAACTTTTCAGTGAGACTCTGTAGAGCAATATGTGGGGAGGGAGCGAACAGATGTTTTTCAGAGAGAACTTTGTAGACGTGGAGCATTGAGCAAGATGACGACGATTTGTTGGTTTGATTGTGTTTTCTGTTACTTATATTCCACACAACACCATTCCCACATCCATACACTCATTACACCACTGATGCTTACATACTTTGTTATTATTTGGTAGATTTAGGTTAAATAAATAATGTATTTAATTTTGAGTAGGTGTGTGAACTCTTTTGTTACAAACAGAGAGCCAGGTTTGTAACACTACAACCCCAAACACAAAATAAGGAAATCAGCTTACAAATCAATAACGTTTATAAAATGAAATAAAAACAACACATGGAACAAGGAGGACTACCAGTGGCACCAAATGAAAGAAAGAAATAATAACCCACTCCCCCTTGACAGGTGCTAAGCATCCATAAATACAGTGGGTGATGCTCACTCTAATCTAGGGTTGTAACAACAGGTAAACCTAGATGCCAAGCCTCTCTCAAGGCTGACTCGCATAAATAAGTGGATCCAAATAATGCAGTCAAGGATGTTGCACATTTCCTTATGTTGGAGTACTTTTCCTCTGTGCGTAAGCTCCAGAATTGTCCATGAACTCTGGCCTTCAGCTCAATGTTGGCTTGTAGTGTCAAAATATCATCCTCCACTCCAGAAGAGTTCAGGTGAAACAGTGTTGCAATTTTTGATGCGAGTGAAACAACGTCACCATCTTCCCGAAAAGGGTTGCACATGAATGTAGCGATTGGCTCGAATAAAGCAAAGTCTTGACTGCTGTCCTGACAACTGGGATTTTAGTTCCTTAACCTTTCTCCTTCTCAACTCACTTTTCGGATAGAAGTTATTGTTGTTTTTATATACAGTCCGAAAATGCAAGAGGCACCTGGCTGCAGTCCACCACCGTGAGGCAGGAGCGTTGCAGGCACCACCACGAGGCAACTGCACCGCCGTAAGGCAAGGAGTTTCCAGAGTTCTTTTTTTTTTTCGGGGGAAGTACTCCAACATAAGGAAATGTGCATCATCCTTGACTGCATTATTTGGATCCACTTATTTATGCGAGTCAGGGGGGGAATATAATTGGAAACTCAGAATATACACAGTATGAACAGTATAATCAGAATATACATATTTTTCTACCTATGTTGTATACTACAGTACAGTCAGGTCCATAAATATTTGGACATTTATACAATTTTCATCATTTTGGCTCTTTATACCACCACAATGGATTTGAAATGAAACAATCAAGATGTGTTTTAAGTGCAGACCTTCAGCTTTAATTTCAGGGTATTTACATCCAAATCAGGTGAACAGTGTAGGAATTACAACACATTTTATATGTGCCGCCCCCCTATTTAAGGGACCAAAAGTAATTGGACAATTGGCTGCTCAGCTCTTCCATGGCCAGGTGTATGTTATTCCCTCATAAAGGGAGTTCGTTATTTCATTGACAAGGAGCAGATAAAAGGTCTAGAGTTAATTTCAAGTATGGTATTTGTGTTTGGAATCTGTTGCTGTCAACTCTCAATATGAAGTCCAAAGAGCTGTCACCATCAGTGAAGCAAGCCATCCTTAGGCTGAAAAATCAAAACAAACCTATCAGAGAGCAAACACATTAGGTGTGGCCAAATCAACTGTTTGGTACATTCTTAAAAAGAAAGAACGCACTGGTGGGATCAGTAACTCCAAAAGACCCGGAAGACCACGGAAAACAACTGTGGTGGATGACAGAAGAATTATTTCCCTGGTGAAGAAGAACCCCTACACAATAGTTGCCCAGATCAAGAATACTCTCCAGGAGGTAGGCGTATCTATGTCAAAGTCAACAATGAAGAGAAGACTTCACAAGAGTAAATAACCACAAGATGTAAACCATTGGTGAGTCTCAAAAACAGGAAGACCAGATTAGAGTTTGCCAAAAAAACATCTAAAAGAGCCTGTACAGTTCTGGAACAACATCCTATGGACAGATGAGACCAAGATCAATTTATACCAGAATGATGGGAAGAGAAGAGTATGGAGAAGGGAAGGAACTGCTCATGATCCAAAGCATACCACCTCGTCAGTGAAGCATGGTGGAGGTAGTGTTATGGCGTGGGCATGTATGGCTGCCAATGGAACTGGTTCCCTTGTATTTATCGATGATGTGACTGCTGACAAAAGCAGTAGGATGAATTCTGAAGTGTTTCGAGCAATATTATCTGCTCAGATTCAGCCAAATGCTTCAAAACTCATAGGACGGCGCTTCACAGTGCAGATGGACAATGACCCGAAGCATACTGCGAAAGCAACCAAAGAGTTTCGTAAGGCAAAGAAGTGGAATGTTCTGCAATGGCCAAGTCAATCTCCTGACCTAAATCCAATTGAGCATGCATTTCACTTGCTAAAGACAAAACTGAAGGGAAAATGTCCCAAGGTTTGACCACTAAAAGGGTTTGACCACACTCTTCAAAGGGTGGGCCTTCAACCTTCATCCTGCCCAAGAGTAGCTGGTATGTATTCTTAAAGGAAAGATATATAAGACAAACATGTGCTTCTCATCTTGAAGCTCTACCACCCATGTTCCTATGTCATAATTAATAATATTATGCTTGTTATGGTTTTATTTACTTCTCTTCAACAATAATCAGCTCAGATACATATTGGACACTGACAACCCAGCGGGCGAGCTCATTGTCAGAATAGGAAAATGTTGCCTGACAAGCTCGGACTTCTGGGGGCTTGGATTGAACCAAGAAATGGAATCAACCGTGAGTTAACATTTGAACCTATGTAATTGTGAGTCTATTATGTTTATATGTAATTGACAACTTTTTGCTTTCGTGTGGTTTGCAGATAGGAAATGCGTGCTTTGAAGCTATTGAGCAAATTGCTAAATCACAGGTCATCTCTCATCTAAAGCCCTCTTGCGAGGTGAAGTGCCGCCAGTGTTTAGGCTGATGAAAAGGAAAGTGGATTACTGAGGTAAAATCTTAAATTTGGGTTCCATCTGAGTTTTTCTTTCGTTTCAGGTCAGAAACCAGCATTTTCATTTCCCTATTTATTTAATTTTAACAATATCTAGATGGACATATTAATGGAGGGCACTGATGAGATATTTTCTTTTTGGAGCCTGTGTTATGTATATTATGTAGCGGGGAGCTAAATGGTACTTAAAGTGTGTTACAAATGGAATTAAGGGTATCTCATATCTTGTTGAAGTATCGAATAACAGGGCACCACCTCTATTTTTGGAAAGGAATTGAGGAAAACCTTATGGATTAATGAACAAATAATAGCCTATTGATCAGTCTCATAACCTAAAGTCATGTAGTTCCTTAGAATTAGTGCAGATCCGATGACCGAGAATTGTATACAAAAGGTTTATTTAAAGCAAATGGAAAACAGACAGGGGAAGACAAGGAGAAGGGGGGGTATTGGCCTAAGGAGACAAAGGACAGTTATGCTAAGAACATGAAGACTAAACTTAAATCAAGTCATTTCACAACACTATGCCAATGCCTACGCGTAAGAAATTTGCCAGCCACAGTTACTCTGTCTGTTGAAGAAAGGTAGAGTTGATCTTCCTTGTGGTGTCCAAGAAATAAAAGGAAGTGTTCCTTAACTTCCGTTATGGTCCTTGGTTCAGTTGAGAGGGTTGGTTGCTCAATATAACAGATCACTCAAAGGTTGCTATCCTCGGAACAATTCTGGATGAAAGAGGGAGAATAATTCTAGGTTTGAGCTTTTATACTAGGTAAGATAAAGGGGGGTTTGGGCTTCCTTATCTGAAGATGGTCTCATGCTGGGATTGGCATGTAGTTGTGAAAGGGTCTCTTGAGTGGGTATCTTTCCAATGTCAGTGGGAGCTCTTGACTTCCATAACTAACAATTGTAACATTTAGAAATGTCATTGTTAGTTTTGCCCGATCATCTAGATACCAAGATGAGTTATTTGCAACAAAGGGGAAGGGGAATTAAAACACATTACATCAAACACAGCATTTAAAGAGAGATTCACACAGTTCCAATCCTTTTAGTGTCCAAAGCAGTATTGTCTTTGTGAGATGTTTGTAATCCATTAAACGTCTGTTTTGGGGATAAATCCTCTATTCAGATTTGTGAACCAGTTATTCCAAGGCCTGCCTGGCCTTTCAGCACTGGTTTCATCAGTGTCTCACTGACAAGGGAAGGGTCGTGTGGAGACTCTGCTACAATTACAACTGACCATTTTGCTTATCTATATATATTTTCAGGAGGTCTCAGTCAGACTTGCCTCCCACCCAGGACACCCTATGCTTCACCCAGGACCAAAACCACTCGCCTTAAGAACGCTTCTACCCTTCGGCCATTGCACTCTTCAATAGGGCCAAGGACTCGGAATGACTTTGCCACAAACACCCCCATCCAGCATCCCACTGCACAAGCCACTTTTGCACTCAAAATCCCTTTTGACACCTTAAAATTACTTACTGCTGTGTTTGCACCACTGTTTTGCGATGCTGATCATGAGCGGGTTGATTTTAAGAACTGTTCTCTACCAAAGTGGACCTGCCTGAAATCCTGGGCATGGGGGAAGAGAGCCAGGCTAAGGTAGTATGGGAGGGTGTGGAATGACCTTGAAAAGGAAACAATCCTGGAACCCTTCAAGTTCACATTTCACAACACAGAAGATGTGGAAATTCTGTGCAGAAATATGGACCAAAGAAAATATTTGGCCTAATCTGAATGTCGAACAGCTAAATGAGTTTATTGTCGGCGAGAATAAAGTCAAATCATATTGTGACTTGGTGTGTTTTACCTGTTATCATTGATCATTTAATAATTTGCTTGGATTATACTGTACATATCAGCACAAAAACATAATTGGCATAGATATAGAGCCGAACATGAAAAACAGCAGTTTCAACATAAGGTTCAATGACAATTTATTGTTATTATTGTTGAGATGGTGCTCCCAATTGAGTATTTAGCTCCACGTGCACAATGTGACATTTTGTTTTGTGTTCAATTAATTGCTGATTGGTTTAAGTTGTGGGAGGGGTGTGTCATAATAAAACCTCTCGCAGCTGAATGCAGCTCTCGAGCAGATGAAACAAAGCTGAACGTCTCTGAAGTTTATTTCTTATACTCCAGTTTGTTATGTTACTTGTTTGGGTTCCAAAGCTGAACTGCGCTCAGTCCTACTCTGCCAACAGGTTATGGGCCCAGGGAATTAACCCAGAGACTATTTCGCGTGTTTCCACCGAGTGTGATGACTAGCACGCTCTTAGCAACATAGAAGTAACCCAGAGACGATTGAATTGAGCGTGTTTTCCACGGAGAGTGACGATTTGCACGCTGTTGCACCATGAGCAGACGGGTCGCAGATACAGGCTGGTGGTCCCGGCTCCTGTTCGACGGAGAAGAAACAAATTATGAACTGTGGGAGAAAAAATTATTGGGCAACCTTCGTCTGCAGGGCCCGAAAGACACTATTTTAAATGAGACTGAAACAGAAGATGAGCTGGCGTTGGATGAAGCCAGGAATGCCGAGGCATATGCAGAACTAATCCAGTTCTTAGATGACAAGAGTTTATCGTTGGTGATGCGAGAGGCAGCCGACGACGGGCGAGAAGCTCTAAAGATTTTAAGAGACTATTACCAGGGCAAAGGAAAGCCACGTATAATCAGCCTTTATAATGAACTGACATCACTTCAAATGTCAGGCAGCGAAAGTGTGACTGAATACGTGATCCGCACTGAGACCGCCATCACAGCGTTGAGGAATGCCGGTGAGGCGTTAAGTGACGGACTGCTGGTAGCTATGGTTCTGACGGGGCTGCCTGACTCCTTCAAACCCTTTGCCATCCATATCACACAGCGTGATGAGACCATGCCCTTTGCTGAGTTTAAAACAAAGCTACGCAACTACGAGGACACAGAAAAGATGCGGGCTGCAGCAACGGAGGACAACGTTATGAAGGCGCGCGTGCAGAAGCAGAGAGGCAGACCCAACAGCGCGGGCGACCGGGGAGCAGAGAGGGCAGCAGCGGACCTGGCGTGTTTCAAATGCGGTCTGAAGGGACACCTGGCCAGGGCCTGCCAGCGCAAGCTGTGGTGCAGTCACTGCAGAAGCACCACACACCGGGACGCCACCTGCAGAAGACAACAGCGCAGGGACCGAGACGACGCGCGCAAAATCTCCGGGAAGACAGACAGCCAGGACAAAGAATACACCTTTGAGTGAACGAAGGGGCAGCAGATGTTAACGTGAGGGGCCTGATGGTCGACTGCGGGGCAACTTCCCGTATCATCACAGATCTCACTAAGTTCAAGAGGTTTGATGAGGAGTTCCAGGCCGCAGTGTGGAGCTGGCTGACGGTACAAGACGCATGGGGATAGCTGAGCGCCGCGGTGATGCACAGGTCTGTCTAATTGACAGCAGAGGCAAACATCTGAACACTACGCTGAGCAAGGCCCTGTACATCCCATCCTACCCACAAAACATTTTCTCGGTGAAAGCAGCCACTGCTAGTGGAGCCACCGTGACCTTCAAGGAGGGGGTGGACGCTCTGATCTACGGAGACGGTACGAAATTCCACATTCACGTACATGAGAGACTATTGCCGCTTTTCCACCGCAAATGTAGCACGACTCGACTCGACTCGACTCGGTTTGTAGTAAACACGGGTGGTTTTCGACCGCAAATAGTACCGCAAATAGTACTTCCTGGTCGTCGGCGAAAGGGGCTTGACGTAGGCCGTGACGTATTTTTGTACGCGACGTAAATAACACCAACGCAACCCACAAGTGGACAGAACCCACATTATAATTTTAGCCATGTTGACGAACTAGTCTTTTGTAAATTATCTGACTTTTAAAAAGCTTGTAGACTGTTGGTGTAATGGACTGTATCTGATAGTAATAAGTATTAGCTGCGGCACTGTTGCTTTAAGTCGCTCTCGTGACTTCGTCACACTTTCTGGCCAATCAATGGCCGGCCGTCTGCCGACGTCCCCTTTTAGCTCGACTTAAGATCGCCTGGTACCCAGAGCGAGAAGGTACCAAAAAAGTACCCGCTAGCAGGTACCAGGTACCATGGAACTGCGGTGGAAACGCCAAAAATGCGAGGCGAGGCGAGCTGATTTCATGCGGTGGAAAAGCGCCATTATTCTCCTCACCAGAATGGCACCGCCGAGCGCAGTTGGCGCACACTGTTCGATATGGCACGATGTATGTTGATTGAAAGCGGTCTGCCAAAACAACTGTGGACTTATGCAGTCCAGACTGCTGCTGTGGTGAGGAATAGGTGTTTTAACAAACGTACAAAGTTGACACCAGTTCAGGCACTGTCAGGCAGACGGCCTAATCTGTCTAGAATGCAGAAGTTCGGGTCAGAGTGTTTTTCTTATATACAAAACAAAAGAAAACTTGATCCAAGATGTGAAAAGGGTGTTTTTATCGGGTATGACAAAAACAGTCCTGCATACATTGTCTACTATCCTGAAACTAAGGAAGTGCAGAAGCACAGAGTGGTCTAATTTGTGACTAAAACAGGTGTAGATCAACAGACACAGACTACCCTAACACCTGTAGATTACTTTGTAGAGTACAGACCCAGAAGTCCAGATCACTGTGTCGTGAGGGGAAAGCCTGAAGAGAGCGACCTGCCTAAAGTAAGCCATCAACAACAGCCAGTAGAGGTAAAGTGTGAGCCTGAGCCTAGATGTTACCCTTCCAGAGAGAGGAGGATGCCAGACAGATACACAGATTGCAGAATGTCTAAATATGTGTCTGATGAGAGTGATCAAGTCCAGAGTAACATAGATTACTAGGAGCTATGTTGTCAGGGGCATTATAACCCCCTGGTAGGGTCTCCCAAGGCAAACAGGTCGTAGGTGACTAGCCAGACTAAGAGCGGTTCAAAAAAACCCTATGATGACAAAACCAACGAAATCTGTTACGCCCAGATCGGCGAAACCGGGGCCCCACTCTGGAGCCAGGCCCAGAGTGGGAGCTCGCAGGCGAGCGCCTGGTGGCCGGGTCTTTTCCCATGGGACCCGGCGACGTGGGACGACGTCCCCGGCGACGTCCCAGGCGACGTGGGACCACCTTCCCGCAGGCCCACCACCCGCAGGAAGGACCGTAAGGGGCCGGTGCTGTGTGATTTGGGCGGTGGTCAGGGGCAGGCGCCCGGACGATCAGGGCCGCGCACACAGTCTCTAGCGCTGGGGACATGGAATGTCACCACACTAGCGGGGAAGGAGCCCGAGCTTGTGCGGGAGGTCGAGCGTTACCGGCTAGATATAGTCGGCCTCGCCTCCATGCACAGCTTGGGCTCTGGAACCATTATCCTTGAGAAAGGCTGGACTCTTCATTTCTCTGGTGTTCCCTGTGGGGAGAGGCGGCGGGCTGGCGTGGGTTTGCTTATAGCCCCACAGCTCAGTCGCCACGTGTTGGAGTTTACTCCGGTGAACGAGAGAGTCGCGTCCCTGCGCCTAAAAGCCGGGGACAGGTCTCTCACTGTTGTGGCGGCCTACGGGCCGAACAGCAGTGCAGAGTACCCGGCCTTCTTGGAGTCTTTGGGAGGCGTACTGAACAGTGCGCCGACTGGAGACTCCGTCGTTCTACTGGGGGACTTCAACGCCCACGTGGGAAATGACAGTGCCACCTGGAGAAGGGTGATTGGGAAGAACGGCCCCCCTGATCAGAACCGGAGTGGTGTTCTGTTTTTGGACTTCTGTGCTAGTCACGGTTTGTCCATAACTAACACCATGTTCAAGCACAAGAGTGTCCATCCGTGCACGTGGCACCAGGACACTCTAGGTCGAAGGTCGATGATCGACTTTGTTGTCGTGTCTTCTGACCTGCGGCCGTGTGTCTTGGACACTCGGGTGAAGAGAGGGGCGGAGCTGTCAACCGATCACCACCTGGTTGTGAGTCAGATCCGCTGGCGGGGGGGGGAGTTAGACAGACTTGGCAGGCCCAAACCTATCGTGAGGGTCTGCTGGGAACGCCTGGCGGACCCCTCTGTCAGAGGGGTCTTCAACTCACACCTCCGGGAGAGCTTCTCACAGATCCCGGGGGAGGCTGGGGACATCGAGTCTGAATGGACCATGTTCTCGACCTCCATTGTCAATGCGGCAGTCCGGAGTTGTGGTCGCAAGGTCTCTGGTGCTGGTCGTGGCGGCAATTCCAGAACCCGGTGGTGGACACCGGAAGTAAGGGATGCCGTCAAACTGAAGAAGGAGTCCTATCGAGCCGTTCTGGCTTGTGGGACTCCCAAAACAATTGACCGGTACCGGCAGGCTAAGCGTGCCGCAGCTCGGGTAGTCACAGAGGCAAACACTCGGGTGTGGGAGGAGTTCGGGGAAGCCATGGAGAAGGACTATCGGTCGGCCCCAAGGAAATTCTGGCAAACCGTTCAGCGCCTCAGGAGGGGGAAGCAGTACTTCCTGCAGTACGGTGCGGGTGGGGAGCTGTTGACATCGACTGGGGATGTTGTCGGATGGTGGAAGGAATACTTTGAGGATCTCCTCAATCCTGCCGTCACGTCTTCCGAGGAGGAAGCAGAGACTGGGGACTTCGGGGCGGACCCGCCTATCACCCGGGCTGAAGTCACTGAGGTAGTCGATGGGCTCCTTGGTGGCAGGGCTCCAGGGGTGGACAAGATCCGTCCTGAGTACCTGAAGTCTCTAGATGTTGTGGGACTGTCCTGGTTGACATGCCTCTGCAGCATCGCGTGGCGGTCTGGAACAGTGCCTATGGATTGGCAGACCGGGGTGGTGGTTCCCCTATTTAAGAAGGGGGACCGGAGGATGTGTTCCAATTACAGAGGAATCACACTCCTCAGCCTCCCCGGTAAGGTCTATGCCAGGGTACTGGAGAGGAGAATCCGGCAGATAGTCGAACCTCGGATTTAGGAGGAGCAGTGTGGTTTTCGTCCTGGCTGCGGAACACTGGACCAGCTCTACACCCTCTACCGGGTGCTCGAGGGTTCATGGGAGTTTGCCCAACCAGTCTACATGTGTTTTGTGGATCTGGAGAAGGCATTCGACTGTGTCCCTCGTGGTGTCCTGTGGGGGGTACTTCGGGAGTACGGGGTCCGGGGCCCTTTGTAAGGGGCCGTCCGTTCCCTGTACAACCGAAGTAGGAGCTGTGTTTGCATTGCCGGCAATAAGTCACACCTGTTCCGGGTGCATGCTGGACTCCGCCAGGGTTGCCCTTTGTCACCGGTTCTGTTCATTGTTTATATGGACAGAATTTCTAGGCGCGCCCAGGGGGGGGGGGGTTTCTGGTTCGAGGGGGGAACGGGATCTCATCTCTGCTGTTTGCGGATGATGTTGTCCTGTTTGCTTCCTCGAGCCGGGGCCTCCAGCATGCTCTGGAGCAGTTTGATGCCGAGTGTGAAGCGGCTGGGATGAGGATCAGCACCTCCAAATCCGAGGCCATGGTACTCGACCGGAAAAAGGTGGCTTGCCCCCTCTGGGTGGGGAGCCTTTGCCTCAAGTGGACAGTTCAAGTATCTCGGGGTCTTGTTCACGAGTGACGGAAGGACGGAACGTGAGATTGACAGGCGGATCGGTGCAGCGTCTGCAGTGATGCAGTCTCTGTACCGGACTGTCGTGTTGAAGAAGGAGCTGAGCCGCAAGGCGAAGCTCTCGATTTACCGGTCAATCTACATTCCTACTCTCACCTATGGTCATGAGCTTTGGGTCATGACCTAAAGGACAAGATCGCGGATACAAGCGGTCGAAATGAGTTTCCCTCCGCAGGGTGGCTAGGCGCTCCCTTAGAGATAGGGTGAGGAGCTCGGTCACACGGGAGGAGCTCGGAGTAGAACCGCTACTCCTCCACGTCGAGAGGAGCCAGTTGAGGGTGGCTCGGGCATCTGTTTAGGATGCCTCCTGGACGCCTCCCCCGGGAGGTGTTCCAGGCATGTCCCACCGGGAGGCGGCCCCGGGGAAGACCTAGGACACGCTGGAGGGACTATGTCTCTCGGCTGGCCTGGGAACGCCTCGGGATCCCCCCGGAAGAGCTGGAGGAGGTGTGTGCGGTGAGGGAAGTCTGGGCTTCCCTGCTCAGACTGCTGCCCCCGCGACCCGGCCCCGGATAAGCGGAAGATAATGGATGGATGGAGTTGTGAGTAACATACCTGTTTCATTCACAGAAGCTGTAACTTCAGATAAATCAAGAGAATGGGTCAGGGCTATGGATGAGGAAATGCATTCACTCAATGACAACAACACATTCACCCTAACCAGCTTGCCAGAGGGTAAGAAAGCAGTGGGGGGTAGATGGGTGTATGCCATTAAAAGCAATCTTGATGGATCTGTGAAATACAAGGCCAGATATGTTGCCAAGGGATACAGTCAGAAGATGGGTGTAGACTATGAGGAGACTTTCTCCTACAGCCAACTTGACTAGTATTAGAGTGTTGATGCAGAAAGCAGCTCAGAAAGATTTGATTTTGCACCAAATGGATGTGAAAACGGCCTACTTAAATGCACCTATAGACTGTGAGATTTACATGGAACAGCCAGAGGGCTATGAGGTTAAATCTCCCCAAAATGAGAAATTGGTGTATAAGCTAGAGAGGTCACTGTATGGGCTATAACAATCGGGCAGGAATTGGAACAAGGTTTTACATGACTATCTAACCCAAAATAAGTTTATCCAGAACCAGGCGGACCACTGTGTGTACACAAGGGAAACGGAACACGATAAAGTGATCATGATTATTTGGGTTGATGACTTAATCATTGCAGCAAGTGACAAAAATGCATTGCAGAATGTAAAAGACATGCTTACAGTAAGGTTTAAAATTATGGACTTGGGCAAACTTGTACATTTTCTTGGCATTGACTTTGACCAGAGTGACAACTGTGTCACAATGTCAGAGAGAGAGTATGTTGAAAAAATTGTAGAGACGTTCAACATGCAGGATTGTAAGCCAAGATCCACACCGTGTGAACAAAAATTGAACTACACAGATGATGCAGCTCTGAGTGATGTCACAAGATATAGAGAGTAAGTAGTAAGTAAATTGTCACAGTACTTAACTAAACCGACTGAACAGCAATGGGTTTCAGTTAAGCATGTACTGAGATATCTTAAGGGCACAAGCAACAGAAAGTTGTGTTACTGGAAAGATGATGAGACCCTGGGTATACAAGCATACAGTGGATGTGGATTGGGCTGCTGATTTAAGTGACAGACGGAGTATATCTAGTTATTGTGTAAGACTAACCAAAGGCGGCGCATTAGTGTCGTGGAAAACCAAGAAACAGCCAACCGTAGCACTGTCCACTTGTGAGTCAGAATATATTGCACTTGCCACCACCATACAAGAGTGTCTGTACCTAATACAACTCTTAGAGGGCATGGATAAATATCTGTATGCATTACCCAAGGTGTATGAGGACAATCAAGGAACCATTGCTTTGGCTAAAAATCCTGTCAGCAGACAGAGGTGTAAACATGTGGACATTAAGTGCCACTTTATACGGTTCACTGTGAACAATGGGATAATACTTTTAGAATACTGTCCATCTAACAAAATGGTGGCAGATTTGATGACGAAGCCTGCAACAAAATTTAAGTTGATTACGTTTCTCAAGTTTATGTTTGGAAATGTCTGAAAAAAAAAATGTAATTAAAGTGTAATAAATGTGGGAGCAAGTGGGGGTGTTGAGATGGTGCTCCCAATTGAGTATTTAGCTCCACGTGCACAATTGAGTATTTAACTCCACGTGCACAATGTGACATTTTGTTTTGTGTTCAATTCATTGCTGATTGGTTTAAGTTGTGGGAGGGGTGTGTCATAATAAAACCTCTCGCAGCTGAATGCAGCTCTCGAGTAGATGAAACAAAGCCGAACGTCTCTGAAGTTTATTTCTTATACTCCAGTTTGTTATGTTACTTGTTTGGGTTCCAAAGCTGAACTGCGCTCAGTCCTACTCTGCCAACAATTATAACGAAAAGGCAGTAAAGTATTGTATAGTACACAATAAAATGTATAGGCCTATGACATTTAACAAAATGTAAGCTCATGAATAACAGTAATAACTTGCATGAGCTATCTTATTCCTAACCTCCATTATTTTCAGTTATCAGCATTTTGACCTTCTCTTTTCAAGATCCTCAGCTTTGTGGTAGGCTACAAATACACTATTGAGCCCCGAGTCATATCACCCACCGTTTGTTTTTCGTTATGACTAAAGCTAGGTTTATGCTCCCGCGTCAAACCATACGCGTGGGCCGTGGCGCGGTTGTTGAGCATTCGAAGTTTTGCGTCGACGTTCTGCGTTACTCTGCAATTCACCACCATGCCACCAGGGGGGTGTGGCTGTGTGGTTTCAAGGGTTATAGCCGAATCCTTGCTCATTATTGAAGAGCAAATGCTTATTTTGCAAATGATGTGGAAGCGCAGGCGACAGAGAAGACGTTTGCGGAGGTTCTGTAAGAACACTAAACCGGTCGAGGCTGGAAACGGGTGAATTTGCAACACTGGTTCACCCACTGAGGGACCTGGATGAATAAATGCACGTTCGATACTTTCGAATGTCAGCGGGCCGATTTGACGAGCCGTATACAGCCTGGCAAGTGGAGAAAAGTGGTGGCCGATGATTCGAACTTCATGATGGTGTCCCGAAACACACTCAATGAGTGATAATAAACTGTGAACTATGCATGGTGTGTAAACTGTGTTGTGCTGTGTGTGTAGAAAATAAATATCAAAACAACTGTTTGAAAACAAACTTGTGTTTTATTCTTATGTATTATGTAATACAAAAAGTATAATTTTAAAAATCACAACACTAAAACAATACAACAACAATATGCATTGTAGTATGTATAAATGTAATATAAAAAGTCAAATTGCGGCAAATCACGGCAAGAAGTGGACTCAAACGATACAACACACATATCTCAACTATTTACAAAACTACGTCACGTTCTGAGCGGACCAATCACAGTGCTTGCGACGCCGACAACGCGACGCGCAGTTAGGATTTTTTGGAGGTGCGCGATGGGCAATGCAGGAGACGAATCGCGGAAGCATAGATCGAGCTTAAGTTGTACAATTACGCAGTGCAGTGTATATTAGTCTCGCGTCTATCGCTTTTTTTGGCGCTTTTATTTTGAAATGTATTGTGCGTGTATTGCGCATCACTCTTTGCCTGCGCTTTTATTTTGAAATGGATTGCGCGTGTATTGTGCGTCACTCCTTGCCTGACTTGAAAAAAAACAACTCCGGAAACTCCTTTCCTCACGGCGGTGCATTTGCCTCACGGTGGTGCCTGCAACGCTCCTGCCTCACGGTGGTGGACTGCAGGCAGGTACTCTTGAAAAATGCCCCTCCACATTTCCCTTTTTCGGTATAGCGACTGCAGTCTGGCAGATGAGGCAAACGCACTTTGAAAATGACGTAGTGAAAAATAAATATAACTCCCATTCCGTATGGAAATGGTAAGTTTTAGTCTATTTATTTAGTCCAGCTTCCCCACAAATTTGTATACTCTTAAGTTTAGAAGTCGTAAATTGGAAGATAACTCGCACATGCGCAGAGGTCAGATTGGTCAAACCGACTGTCAGTCAAGTGACAAATGTCATAGTGAGGATAATTGGCTGACATCTACGATTGCATTTTATCTATCCATATAAGATTTGATCTTGCTGTTTGTAAGTCTTATTAAACTTGATTTTAGATATATTTCAATAAATCAACCTTCGACGTATTGAGCACCCTTTCTCTAGTTTAATTAGTTATTTAACAGAAGCAGGTGATCTGTTCTATGGGTTAACCCCTGATAGGTAACAATTAAAAAGTGGTAACAAAAAGTAAAGAAATTCTCTTCATAATTATTATACGTACATATTATTAAGAGGTAAGATAATTGATTTACAGCTATCCAAAACAATTGCCCCAAGGTGTCATACATCATTCATGGGGATAACATGTTGATCACTTGCTTTTAGGTCAGGAAGTTTGCATACCAGTTGGCACAGGACAATAACTGTAAACTTATAGTGTGGATCTTATTTTAGCTAATTAACTCTCATTGTTACATCCATCCCCAGCTGGTGTTACATGTCACCCCAGTTGTGGGGTAGATTGTAACAACGGAACTCTTTGTATTTGACACTCTCACATAATCTGTGATTGTTTAAAAAAATGTCAAAGTGAGTTATATTTGTAGAAAACAGTTATGGAGTTAGTCTCTCAAAGTTTGAGAGACCTAGCACAAACAACCACTGAGTTACATACGCTCCAATTTTTTTTTTTACTTTCATCCCCGGTCTCCCCTACACAACGAAAGGGTTTCAGTCATGCTCAGTATGTTTGGATCAACATATACAGTAGATGTGAGTCAAGTTTTTCACACATGAAGTCCAACTCTAGTTGCTCCCTGACTGACCGTACTCTCCACCAATGACTTCGGATTGCATTGACAACGTAAAACCGGCAGTCACTGCTCTCATTCAAATCAAGTCAGCAGAGTAACTTTTGCCTACAATACATCAATATAATGTGGGATGTGTAACAAAGGCATGCATATGGTGTTTCAAGGTGTAGTTGTGAATACTGTACACTTTTTATCCATAACATAGCCACAGCCAGGGTTCAAACTCACAACCTTCCGCTCATGAGGCCAACGCCTTAACCCGCTGAGCCATCTGACTCCCCTTTGCTCATCTTGGGTGTGCAACATGTTCATTTTGTTTCAAAAGGAAGCATTGTTATTTCTTATAACCTACTAATGTGTTTTGTTTTATGCACTTAAAAGCACTTTAAGCCCATAGGTCAGATGTGTAGCCTAGGTCTGTTTTAAATTGGGGCTACTTCAGTTTCTGTTAATTTAGCTCTTGTATTTTTTTTCAAGAAATTAGTTTGTGTTGATTTTAAGATTTGTTGTTGAGCGGCTACAACGCTAAAATGACTGACCCAGCTAAACGTCTTGGTTTGAAAATCGGGCCCAGCTGAATTTGTAATTTGCACGACAGGAAAAGTGATGCGGTAGTCAAGCGTATGGTGCGAGGGATAAACAGAAGATAAATTTGAGTGAATGGTCTGTGATGAGATCCCATGATGCTCGTGGAGGGACTTGAGAGATGGAGATTGTATCTGTAGATGATTGTAGAGAACACAGATTCCTGGCATTTTTTGAAATGTAAAATGGAGGTTTAAAGAAAGGATTTAGATAAAATGTTTAGCTTCTTGTTCAACTGATTAATTATTTTCTTTGTGTGCGCAGTCATACATTAAATCTACTAAATCTAAAGTGATGTGAATAATTATCTCTTACTTTTGTAGGTAATAAGGAAGGGCTATGTGTATCTATTAATCTGATTTATTCATATTCGATATTATTGTGCAACATAAGTTGATGAATAATTGTTAATGTCACTCCAGTCTGGTTTCCGTTCTCATCATAGCACTGAAACTGCACTAGCTAAAGTAGTCAATGATCTTCTAGTAGCCTCTGATGCAGGCTCTATCTCTGTCCTGATTCTTCTTGACCTAAGTGCAGCATTCGACACTGTCGATCATCAGATTCTCCTGGAACGTATGGAAAATTATGTTGGAATTTCTGGAATTTCACTTCAGTGGTTTAAATCATATCTATCTGATAGATCACAGTTTGTCCACTATGATGGCCACTCATCCAGGAGCTCCCTTGTGAAATATGGAGTGCCACAGGGTTCTGTCTTAGGCCCCTTGCTATTTTCTCTATACATGTTACCTTTAGGAAATATAATTAGAAGTTTTGGTGTACATTTTCACTGCTATGCAGATGACACCCAGTTATACCTCTCCCTTAAGCCTGACGAACTGCCTCATGCTTTGGAAAAATGTGTCTCCGGGATAGGAAATTGGATGTCAGCAAATTTTCTACTTCTGAATTCTGATAAAACAGAGGTTCAAATCTTTGGACCAAAGAAGTACAGGAACAATCTATCCGATTTTACCCTAGACTTAAATGGCTTCAAAGTCTCTCAAAGCCAGCTGGTAAAAAATCTAGGTGTCACAATGGATCCTGATCTCTCATTTGAGCATCATATCAAGCAAATTACCAGAACTGCATTCTTCCATCTCCGTAACATAGCTAAAATAAGAAACTTCCTCTCAAAGGATGATGCTGAAAAATTGATACATGCCTTTGTTACATCCCGATTGGATTATTGCAATGTATTATTCTCTGGCCTCCCAAATACCTGCGTACAAAACTTACAGCGGGTGCAAAATGCCGCTGCTAGGCTACTGAGCAGAACTAGAAAGTATGATCACATAACAGCTACTCTTGTCTCTCTACACTGGCTCCCTATCCAAGCCAGGGCCGATTTTAAGGTTCTATTACTAACCTACAAATCTTTACATGGATTAGCACCACTGTACCTCTCTGGCCTTCTTGTACCTTATCACCCTGTAAGGACACTAAGATCCAAAGATGCTGGCTATTTGGTGATTCCCAAAATTAACAGAAAAACTGCTGGAGGTAGGGCTTTCTCATATAGAGCGCCTCTTCTCTGGAACAAATTACCTGTTTCAGTTAAGGAGGCTGATACCGTCTCGACATTCAAAGTTAGGTTGAAAACATTTTTATTCAGTCAGTACTACGACTGTTAAAGTGTGTGGTTATGCTGGGTTAGTTAGTGTGAAGTTATTTGATATCGGTTGTACTGTGAAGTTATTCAATATTTGTTGTAATATGACAGCGATCTCTTGTGGTAGAAAGAACTCAGTTTACTGTGGGAGTTATTAGGCTAGTGTAGCTAGCTTAAAACTTACTACTGTGTAGAGACGACAGGAGACTTGGCTTTCAAAAGATACTATCTTTCAAAAAATAAATAATAATAATAATAATAATAATAATAATAATAATATTATATACATATATATATATATATCTTAGAGTTTTCTCTCTTGGAACAGATTTATGTTCCAATTGAGGGGGGCTGGTGCTGTCTTGATGTCTAAGGCTGTGTCAATAGCCCCTTTTTTAAATTGCTGCATTAGCCCACATTGACCGGTGGGGACCTCATTCTGAATATTGCTATAACTGTTAGCTGTTCCTTGCACTCTCTAACATCTCCTCTACTCCGTCTCACTGTCCTCCCCTCCATACCTCCCTTTGGTATGGGGGGACTGAGCTCTCAGCACTTGCGTGGTCATCGGCCAATGTTGGACCTGGTGCCAGTGGACATCGATCCGAGATGGTCTTCCAACCCCGGATCTGGTCGCCAGTCGGACGTCAGTCTCCCTGATGGACAAGGAGAGAGTTCCCGGTCCTTTTCCTCATCCCCCTGCGTGTGATGCTGCGCCAATCATAGGCCCAAGCCCAGTGACTGCCTAAATTGACGTTGTGCAACCTAAGACCCACGTTGAGCATTGAGTATTGATGTTTCAGCAACTTGTTAACTCTCTCTAGAGTTATGACTGTTTTAGCCTGTGTTCTGCTCTTCACTTTCTCCAACCGTCCCTGGAGGAGGGGATCCCTCACTGAATTGCTCCTTCCAAGGTTTCTTCCATTTTTTCTTCCTAGTGAGTTTTTCTGGGAGTTTTTCCTTGTCTTCCTTGAGGGTTTAGGTTGGTTGAGGGGCAGTTCTGTGGGCATATGTGAAGCCCTCTGTGACATTGCTTGTAAAAAGGGCTATACAAATAAATGTTGATTTGATTTGATTTGATTTGACTAAATGGCCGCTGTCCTGAAGGGTTAGAAGTGTCCCTGCTGCAAAACACCTGATTCAAATGAACAGTCATTATCAGGCTTCCACAGAGCTTGCTAACGACCCGTTCATTAGAATCAGGTGTGCTGGAGCAGGGGAAACATCTAAAACCTTCAGGACAGCAGCCCTCAAGCACCCCTGACCTAGACCATACTAGAGAGGGGAGTTCCTTGACATGAGGTGCACATTCTAGTTGAACTATGAGACCAGCCATATTTTCACCATTGTTACTAGAGATCTCAAGGAGAGAGTGACCAGTTATGAGATAACACTTAAAGATCTGATCATGATGTAAACAATGATAAGGGAACACCGACAGTCGAAAAATTGATGCACAGAGAAAAATTGTCTGACCAGGGACCAAATTCACTTTTTACATTTAGATTCTGTACCTGTCATCTTGAAGTCCAATAAAACACTTTACATCAAACTTTGTTGTTGAGCTCTCCTTCTTTGGACTTTGTAGAAACCTCTCAACTCTGAACATAGGTTCCACACCAAAATTGGACTTATCACAATTGGAAGTGATTTCTCACTCAAAACAGAACTTTGAATATTTACAGCCACCAAAGGATAATTTTGGGATCAAAACACCTTTATCAAATTTTACACAAGAGATCATATTTCCCTATTGCTTTTATCAGAAAACATTTATAGAATTTGCCAGTGATTTCCTTGTTCATTCTGACATGTTTCATATAAGTTTATTGTTCTAACCCACATACATACATACATATATTGTGTATTCATGTTACCATAAGTCAGTGCGGTGCTGGTTTGCAGGTTTAAATCAGTAATATTGCATTGTTCATAATATTTGTTGTCAACATAAAAAAATAAAAATGTTCCTAGCACCAACAACTGAAATACTGTTAGGACTGTGCACTTACAATCCTAGATTATGTGCTTGACTTGAAAACTACATACATACCATACAACGGCCTAATTGGAATTGGCCTAATCACTATCGATAAAAATAATTATATTATCATAATATTTAAATATAGAGTAACATTTTGAACATTAACTTGTTAGATATTAGCCATTGTTGGCATTATTTGTTTATACCCTGCATGTCATTACCTTTACTAGTTATAAACCAGGTAACACCGAGCAAGATGTGTCACGCATTCATGCTTTATCCTTTTATTAATCTCGTAAAATTATCTGAAATAAACAGTGTAATTATTTAGTAACTGAATTCATTGTTCCAATTAGGCCGTTGTATGGTCATAGAGTAGATGATGAGTGCCCAACATAAACGCACTATTACGTTTTCATTAAAATACTACACCACACAATAATTAAGATATCTCGTGAACACAGTTATTTGATATTGTTACTTTATTGTACTGCATCTTATCTTTGGCAACACTGTCACAGCTGTCCTGCCAGCAATGCTCTCCTATTTTGCAAATCAAAGTCAATTACACACCGTTTCAAGAATTGATATTAACAATATGAAAAGAGTAACACTTACCCAAACCCTATTTTGTAAGCGCACCAAAAGCCCAGATCATAAGATTCTAACCTGAAATATATTGTAAAGACTTCTTCCCATCTACATGATATTTTATTCTCATTATGTATACTTTAATTATGTACAGTGTCCATATTAAAGTTTTTCTAGAACCATTTGTAATCCATTAATCTCATGTTTCTACCAATAATGTGTGTAAAATCATATAAAAGATATTACACTGCATTAGGAATTGTTCAATAACAAACGTGTTTTCAGGCATGCACACTCACACCTCACTCAAAATCAACTGTACTAATTTCACATTGTTTGTGTTATCGTCATTTTTTAAGTTTAATGAACACCAACTATATCTTTAAACAAAAAGCACAAAGGATGTTCCAGGGAAAGAGTCTGACCATTATTTGGACATTCTTTTCCGGTTAGTTTTCAATACCACATCAGTTGTAAATTCTATATATAGATATACTCGTTCAACAAGTCCACGTAAAGATCTGTCATATTAGAAACAATACATACTTTGCAGTGGACTCAGTATAATCATTTAAGTGTAATAATTATTGCAAACCTCTTGACCAATTTAAGGCTTCAGAAATCAACAGCAGATTAGAAATAGCCTGTCATTTCAAACAAAGTCCAAACTAGGCAAAAGATAGTTCAGCCAAAATCTTAAATGGGTATCAAGCAATATAATACCACTCTATTGGCCCACAAGCAGTGTTTTTTCTCCTGTACTCATTTCAAAATGCTTGGTTTATGATGCTAACATCTTATGAAACCAAGTGTCCAGAAGAAAACAGAAGAAACTTTTCTATATGCTGATTTTGTTGTATCTTCTCATTGACAAAGTGACTGTTTAGGAGGGGGCCTTTATGATAATATAAATTAAATGCTATGACAAGGTGGTTAATGTCGAGAGAAGTGGGATGCTGGTTAGTTTAACCATGAATATCACTATTCAGAGTCCCAAGATATTTTTTTTTTTACAGCATACAATACAGTACCATGCTATCAATGTTTTCCCTAACTGTTTAGTTGAAATGAATAATGAATAATCAGTGCCATTGCCAAAAGATTATAACAGACAGTATATTATAATAATAACACATACTATTATCAACCCCATTCTGCCCTGGTACCATTGACTCTTAGACGATCCAAAATGTCTGGAGGGGGGGGAAATTCACATAAAAAAAACCCCCAAAAAAACCAAACGTATATCACCACAACAAAAAAGCAACACAGGCGATAACTATACTTTATGTTTCAGAAAGAGTGACAGGAAAGATTTGATGAAAACTGAAATTCACAATTTACAAACTACTACAACTACTACAAACTAAAGTGTCCTTAATTAGGAGTGTAGTAGGGAGTATTTATACCCTTCTTACACATACAGTAGGTCTTCCAGTAACTTTTCTTGCACATGTATTGTTTCCAAAGGGCAGAATGGGGGTAAATACATTCCTTGATAGACTGACACATCAGCTTAGTTGTCTAGCCTTTAGTTTCCAATGCCTAGTTTAGTTATTTGATGTTTTTTTCTTCTGAAAAATATAACCTTGTTTAATTAGCTAGCATTCTATCTCTGGGTAGCCGGGGCTGGCGCTTTGGGAGAATTTGGTGCTGAGTAGGGAAAGAGAAGGAGAGAAATGGTGGAAACTTAAGTTCAGACTGGGGCCCCTTTCCGCTGCAGTAGATACTGGTGGATGTCGTCAGCATCACGCTTTAACCAAGCAGCATTAAGGAGAATGTTCTCACAGCACTGCTGTACTGTGCGTTCTGCTGCTGGAGCATGATGACTCTCAAAGAAGCTCTGGAATATAGAAGTCATTATTATTAGAGTCAGATGGCTCAACGACTTAAGGCGTTGGCCTCATGAGGGGAAGGTTGTGAGTTCAAACCCCAGCTGTGGCTATGTGATGTTGTGTCCTTGGGCAAGGCACTTCACCCTAGTTGCCTTAGGGAGAATGTCCCTTTACTTACTGTAAGTCGCTTTGTATAAAAACATCTGCTATATGAGTATTTATTTATCTATTATCAGTGCCTTTAATGAAGATTTTGTATGACAAAATTGTCAGAAGCAGAAAAATCCCTTTATGAATAAATATGAAACAAAATCAAACGGAAATCCAACAAGAACCTCACCTTCACTTCAGCAGCCATCTTGTCAATGGCAAATCCATCCACAGAGAGCTGCAGGTCAATAAAACATAACACAGCACTATATTAGGCCTTTACATTACATTTACATCAGCAAAACATCTCGCAATGCACAATTGTAAAAATTCGATAATAAATCCAGTAGTTTACCTTGATAAGCCGTGATATGAGAAAGCCACCCTGGTAACGGTTGTGAAGCTCCTCCCAGTTATCCTTAACAAACTTCCAAGCAGCTTTCCGTCCTTGTTTACTGCTCCCAGCGACACCCCCAATTACAGAAACTGTGTCCTGAGGACGCACTTCCTCCTAAGTGATGGATGGAGAAAAAAATATATTCACTCGCAGCATGCAAGTCAAATGACAGTTTGGAACTCTGCTGCTTGAAGTTAACTCTTCAAAGCTGAAGTTGGAAATGGCAAAAGGGGCAAAATGGAATTAGAATATTTGTGAAAATGTTGCATGTTCATTTTGGTCTTATGCAGGTGTCATTGATTAAAGCATATTCTGGTCATGTTTGTGTGGAAGGGTATGCCATCCCAAACTGCACTGTTTTGAAAACATTTTCTTTCCAAATTATTTGTGAACTGTGTGGCTACCTTGGTGCTCTGAGAAAAATAACCCATCTCTCCCAATCCACTGGTGAGCCACTATATGTCCAACAATACTACAAAGATATTTAGAGGATGCTTTTGTCCCAAGCAACTTCCAAGAGTCTTGTGGCTCAGCCGTTAAGGCGCTGTGCTAGTGATGGGGAAGTTGCGAGTTTGATTCCCGGCTGAGACTACATGTCCTTGGGCAAGGCACTTCACCCTACTTGCCTCAGGGGGAATTGATGTTTGTCAAGAATTCACAACACCGCCAATTATTAAGATGTCCTGATTGATTGGCTAAAGTTGATTTGGTGTTAGATTTACATTACCCTTCTAACTGCCAAAACATTTTCTGATGCTCACATAGCTTATCCCAATACCCACACTACTGAGGCATTTGAATGCCAAGGCTCATTTCGCACTCATGCCAATGCAAATCAAATTTTTATATTGTCCCACTTATACTACTGCAACTCCTTGTGTACTCAGATCAGTCTGTTATACCCGTTTCGCCTACAAGTAGTCTAGGCTCCTGACATCAAAAAGGCACCATATTAGCCCTATCCTGGCTTCTCTCCACAGAGCACCTGTAGAGTTTGGAATTATGGTTCTGTTTGTGGCTCTGGAACCATTATCCTTGAGAGAGGCTGGACTCTTCATTTCTCTGGCGTTCCCCGCGGGGAGAGGCGGCAGGCTGGCGTGGGTTTGCTTATAGCCCCACAGCTCAGTCGCCACGTGTTGAAGTTTACACCGGTGAACGAGAGGGTCACGTCCCTGCGCCTAAAAGCCGTGGACAGGTCTCTCACTGTTGTGGCGGCCTACGGGCCGAACAGCAGTGCAGAGTACCCGGCCTTCTTGGAGTCTCTGGTCGGCGTACTGAACAGTGCGCCGACTGGGGACTCCGTCGTTCTACTGGGGGACTTCAACGCCCACGTGGGAAATGACAGTGACACCTGGAGAAGGGTGATTGGGAAGAACGGCCCCCCTGATCGGAACCCGAGTGGTGTTCTGTTTTTGGACTTCTGTGCTAGTCACGGTTTGTCCATAACTAACACCATGTTCAAGCACAAGAGTGTCCATCAGTGCACGTGGCACCAGGACACACTAGGCCGAAGGTCGATGATCGACTTTGTTGTCGTGTCTTCTGACCTGCGGCCGTGTGTCTTGGACACTCGGGTGAAGAGAGGGGCGGAGCTGTCAACCGATCACCACCTGGTTGTGAGTCAGATCCGCTGGCGGGGGGGGGAAGTTAGACAGACTTGGCAGGCCCAAACGTATCGTGAGGGTCTGCTGGGAACGCCTGGCGGACCCCTCTGTCAGAGGGGTCTTCAACTCACACCTCCGGGAGAGCTTCTCACAGATCCCGGGGGAGGCTGGGGACATCGAGTCTGAATGGACCATGTTCTCGACCTCCATTGTCAATGCGGCAGTCCGGAGTTGCGGTCGCAAGGTCTCTGGTGCTGGTCGCGGCGGCAATCCCAGAACCCGGTGGTGGACACCGGAAGTAAGGGATGCCGTCAAACTGAAGAAGGAGTCCTATCGAGCCGTTCTGGCTTGTGGGACTCCCGAAACAGTTGACCGGTACCGGCAGGCCAAGCGTGCCGCGGCTCGGGTAGTCACAGAGGCAAAAACTCGGGTCTGGGAGGAGTTCGGGGAGGCCATGGAGAACCCGGTGGTGGACACCGGAAGTAAGGGATGCCGTCAAACTGAAGAAGGAGTCCTATCGAGCCGTTCTGGCTTGTGGGACTCCCGAAACAGTTGACCGGTACCGGCAGGCCAAGCGTGCCGCGGCTCGGGTAGTCACAGAGGCAAAAACTCGGGTCTGGGAGGAGTTCGGGGAGGCCATGGAGTCACAGAGGACTATAGGTCGGCCCCAAGGAAATTCTGGCAAACCGTTCGGCGCCTCAGGAGGGGGAAGCAGTGCTTCACCAACACTGTTTACGGTGCGGGTGGGGAGCTGTTGACGTCGACTGGGGATGTTGTCGGACGGTGGAAGGAATACTTTGAGGATCTCCTCAATCCTGCCATCACGTCTTCCGAGGAGGAAGCAGAGACTGGGGACTGCGGGGCGGACCCGCCTATCACCCGGGCTGAAGTCACTGAGGTAGTCGATGGGCTCCTTGGTGGCAGGGCTCCAGGGGTGGACAAGATCCGTCCTGAGTACCTGAAGTCTCTAGATGTTGTGGGACTGTCCTGGTTGACACGCCTCTGCAGCATCGCGTGGCGGTCTGGAACAGTGCCTATGGATTGGCAGACCGGGGTGGTGGTTCCCCTATTTAAGAAGGGGGACCGGAGGATGTGTTCCAATTACAGAGGAATCACACTCCTCAGCCTCCCCGGTAAGGTCTATGCCAGGGTACTGGAGAGGAGAATCCGGCCGATAGTCGAACCTCGGATTTAGGAGGAGCAGTGTGGTTTTCGTCCTGGCTGCGGAACACTGGACCAGCTCTACACCCTCTACCGGGTGCTCGAGGGTTCATGGGAGTTTGCCCAACCAGTCTACATGTGTTTTGTGGATCTGGAGAAGGCATTCGACTGTGTCCCTCATGGTGTCCTGTGGGGGGTACTTCGGGAGTACGGGGTCCGGGGCCCTTTGTAAGGGGCCGTCCGTTCCCTGTACAACCGAAGTAGGAGCTGTGTTCGCATTGCCGGCAATAAGTCACACCTGTTCCGGGTGCATGCTGGACTCCGCCAGGGTTGCCCTTTGTCACCGGTTCTGTTCATTGTTTATATGGACAGAATTTCTAGGCGCGCCCGGGGGGGGAGGGTTTCTGGTTCGAGGGGGGAACGGGATCTCATCTCTGCTGTTTGCGGATGATGTTGTCCTGTTTGCTTCCTCGAGCCGGGGCCTCCAGCATGCTCTGGAGCGGTTTGATGCCGAGTGTGAAGCGGCTGGGATGAGGATCAGCACCTCCAAATCCGAGGCCATGGTACTCGACCGGAAAAAGGTGGCTTGCCCCCTCTGGGTGGGGAGCCTTTGCCTCAAGTGGAGGAGTTCAAGTATCTTGGGGTCTTGTTCACGAGTGACGGAAGGACGGAATGTGAGATCGACAGGCGGATCGGTGCAGCGTCTGCAGTGATGCAGTCTCTGTACCGGACTGTCGTGGTGAAGAAGGAGCTGAGCCGCAAGGCAAAGCTCTCGATTTACCGGTCAATCTACATTCCTACTCTCACCTATGGTCATGAGCTTTGGGTCATGACCGAAAGGACAAGATCGCGGATACAAGCGGTCAAAATGAGTTTCCTCCACAGGGTGGCCGGGCGCTCCCTTAGAGATAGGGTGAGGAGCTCGGTCACACGGGAGGAGCTCGGAGTAGAACCGCTACTCCTCCACGTCGAGAGGAGACAGTTGAGGTGGCTCGGGCATCTGTTTAAGATGCCTCCTGGACGCCTCCCTCGGGAGGTGTTCCAGGCATGTCCCACCGAGAGGCGGCCCTGGGGAAGACCTAGGACACGCTGGAGGGACTATGTCTCTCGGCTAGCCTGGGAACGCCTTGGGATCCCCCCGGAGGAGCTGGAGGAGGTGTGTGCGGTGAGGGAAGTCTGGGCTTCCCTGCTCAGACTGCTGCCCCCGCGACCCGGCCCCGGATAAGCGGAAGATAATGGATGGATGGATGGTTCTGTTTGTTTAAATGGGCTACACCCTCTTATAACACAGGTCCTCTAACCCCTAACTCAACCTCCAGGTCCCTCAGGTTGACTAACTTGGGGCTGTACCAAAATCCAAACTTTAGTTCCGAGTCACCCATGACTTGCTGATACAAACTTTGAGTTATCTGTGTGTAGACAAATATCTTTTTCTCTGTCTTTTTTGTGGTTTTCTGTACAACAAAAAAAACTCCCGTACCCCAAAAAGAAAAGAATGTAACAGAGACAGAATTTGACCAGGTGAGCCGAGCCCAAAAGAACGGAAGGTGTGACACCCTATAGAGAGTCGTAGGAGCCAGGGCCGGCATCTCTACCACCCTACACAACAAAACAACCCACCACTAACCTGAACCAAAGAAGAAAGCGAAAACCAAACAGCCAATGCAACCAGGCCAAACAAAAGGGCTAAGGCTAGCACAGGCAAGATAGGCATAGGACCAACCTTCTGTGCGCACTAGCACTGGAACAGCGCTGAGTTTGAGCGGAAGCAAGAGCATGACAGCCCTTTCATGTAACCCATATAAGCTCTGGTCAACCTCAAAAAGAATAACAAATCTCTCTGCCTAAAAGAAGCAAAAGTAATAAAAGAAACTGATACAAAAATAGGAACGATTTACTAAATTAATACAACTAGAAAAACTAGACAACAAATATCCTAAAATAAAAATAATTGTAAAAAAGGTGCACCGTCACCTAACAGTCTGTCATTGTGTAATGGTAGTCAGACTTGGACCTGCTGTCACTGTCACTGGGACATTGGCCAGCAATAGATCAATACAATTCCAAATTCTCTCAAAATGTATTACACAATTATGAAATGGGCTACATGACCATCTCCAAGCTGCTTGGTGAGAAGGTGACTACAGTTAGTGTGATTATTTGCACCATCCTCATGATCATTGAGGTGACACCCGCTACTTTTTTCCCGGGTTGACTTCTGGGGTCTAATTTACTCTTACTAAAAGTGTACGTGCGCCCAAAAGCGTAAAAATGGCTTACGCACCCAAAAATTCACATTTATAAAACCGTGTGTATACCTCTAAGTAAAGTTCCCTTTATGAATCACAGATTACCAACAAGTGTGCGCAAGTGAATTATCATTGTACCCCGTCCTGACCACGCCTATTATTATTTTATTTAAGGTCAATGCAAAATACCGTTTTTCTTGAGAACACTGAGGAAACACCACCTGTCCTCAGCTGTCATGGTGAACTTCTACCGCTGTGCGATCGAGTGCATCCTGACCAACTGTGTTACAGTGTGGTATGGGAACTGCACAGTCGCAGAGCACAAGGCACTGCAGCGGGTGGTGAAAACCGCCCAACGCATCACTGGGACTATTCTTCCATCCATCGAGGACATCCAGAGGAAGCGCTGTCTGCGTAGAGCTCACAGCATCCAAAAAGATTCCTCACACCCCGCCCACAAACTGTTTGCCCTCTTGCCCTCCGGCAGGCGCCACAGGAGTCTCCGGTCTAAAACCAGCAGACTGAGGAACAGCTTCTTCCCCAGAACTGTAACACTCCTGAACTCCACCCGCGCTAACCCCCGCCCCCCTATATAACCCCCGCCCACCTATATAACCCCCACCCCCCTATATAACCCCCGCCACCCTATATTCGCCACCCTATATTTGCTGTTCATATATGTGTTCATTTTGCATCATCTGCATCATTTCTGTACATAGATGCAACTCTGTAAATTCTGTAGAAATACTGTATCATCTTGTACAATACAGCTGTACATTTGTCCCCACCAAATCACTTTAATCTGTACATACTCTGTATATTCTGATTATACTGTACATACTGTGTATATTATGAGTATACAATTACATTTATATTATGTTGCAATAATTGTTTTGTACTTCTGGTTGGATGCTAACTGTATTACCTGTGTAATGACATTAAAGTTGGATCTAATCTGATCTCAGTTACCAGCAGGCTGCAGACACAGCACCCACAAGCCCTCTTCCTCAACTCTGGGGACTTCAACCCAGCTATACATATTGTTCCCCTCGACCGATCCAGGGATCTCAACTAGAATCGCCTCACCGACTTCTCGGCTGGATGGCCTGGATGGCCAGACACCTCCAGCTGAACCTCGCCAAAACTGATATTTATCTTTATCATTCCGGCCAATGTCCTATGTCCCATTCCGTCCTATGTTTGCTCATTCCTGCCAAAGTGAATTCTATGTTTGTTTATCTTGCATAGCGAATAAACCCCCATTCTGATTCTGAAACCATCAATCACCCACAATCTCTCTTTCGCTCTGGGATCCGGAAAAGTGAACCCTTCATCTTCTGCCAGGAACTTGGGGGTTACCTTGGATGACAAGCTCTCCCTCACAGCACATATTGCAGTCTCACAGTCGTGTAGATTCACCCTCTACAACATTCAGAGAATCAGAAGATGCCTGTCTGAACATTCCACCCAGCTGCTATTCCAAGCTCTTGTCCTCTCGAAGCTGGACTACCGCAAATCACTACTAGCCGGGCTTCCAGCAAGCGCAATACACCCCCTTCAGAGGATCCAAAATGCAGCAGCCCGCCTGGTTCTCAATCTATCCAGATGCTGTCATGTCACCCCGCTCCTCATCACCTCCACTGGCTTCCCATCATGGACCATATCAGATTCAAGACCCTGGTACTGACCTTCCGAGCAGTGAACAGGACTGCCCCGAATGATTTAAACTCTCTCCTCCAGCCTCACACCACTGCCCACACTCTTCCCCTGTCTAAAGTAATCAGAATTACTTTATTGATCCCGGAGGGGAAACTCTTTAGTGTTGTTATTGCTTTATTGTTAACTTCCTACAAGTAGACTACTGTCCGTCTTAAGTTTGTATTTGTGTATTTAGTCAGCCACCAATTGATTATTCATGCCCAGTAACCCCTTAACCAATTAGATGTCAGAAACAACAACTTGAGTTGTATCTGGATGGTTGAATAAAAAGAAAGGTGATTGGGTGGTGAAGACATTAAGGTAGGAACCATGGGAATAATTGTTCCAATATTTGGCCGGCAGGAAAAGGGATGAAAAACATATCAGGCATTCCAACCTCTTGAATGCCAACCAAACGTGGCAGTCTGCACTTGACATAGCAATATGATAAAATCATTCACAGTTAGAACAGCCCCACAAAAAGCTACCCCCCTTTACATACTGGAATGGTGTGTTTAAAAAAAAAAAAATGTGCTCACCGAAAGCGCAAAGGTGAGGACCTTCTGGATGAGGTCAGGAGCCGAAATGGCCCCCAGCACTCTCTCTATGCGGTTTTTCTCCTCCTGCATGTCTGCCTGTTTGTGAAGCTAAAGATATAGGGAAAGAGGTCATATGGGAAAAAACAGAAAAGTATTGCAGCATTAAGGTGATAGTACTGATGTTAACAATTCAAATTTTAATATCAATAATTTATTAATATTAAATAAAAGCGATCAAACTTAAGTCAAGGCTTTCTTAAAACGACTTATCTCGCTCATTACTTTACAGTGCCCAAGGAAAGTAAAAAAATACATTTGAAAAAAGAAAGAAAAACAGAATAATCAAATTTTCTATAATTCCTGACAACCGTCCTGGCGACACAATATCATCCACAGCATAAACTTGGCACCACCATACTTCTGTTAAGGCATGCATTGCCTGTTTCCAGGCAAAGGTTTGAACATACAAGAGAATTTTGGTTGGATGGCCTTACAGACTGTTGCAGATATGGCTATTTGTCTTTTGGAGTTTTGACCAATAGGTTCTTGGTTAATACTCAGACCAAAACCCTGCCCCAAATGTGTATGGCCAGACACAAGTCTAGTGGTGTGAAAAGGTCTGTCATTAACCACTGATAAATTAACAATAATGAAAGATTACAACTAATTATTACATTTATACTGTTCATAAGAAAAATAGGCCCATCTACATTTACATTTATTCATTTAGCAGACGTTTTTATCCAAAGCGACTTACAGTGAATACAGGGACATTTTCCCTGAGGCAAGTAGGGTGAAGTGACTTGCCCAAGCACACTGGCTAACAGCAGTAAGCGGACAAAAATATCCCAGGAAGCTGCCAAATGTGTAGCTACATCAGCGGGATGTAGCGGGAACAGACTCTCTAGTTGTCAAGTCAAACTGGAGTGGAGACTGGCATTCAGGAGGAGCTGTTAAGAGCGGACAATTAATGCAGTGACACGACAACTAGAGAGGGCCCCTCCTTGAATCGCCACCTTAACGTGGTGGAGGGTTTGGGTGCTCAGATGTTCCTAGGAGCCATGTTGCCTCGGGCATTATGCCCCTGGTAGGGTCTCCCAATAGGTCCTTGGTGACTAGCCAGACAGCAGTTCAGAAAATCGTTAATGAAGACAATTTTTTTTATCAAAGACCGCTACGTCGCCCAGACTGGAGTTACCAGGGCACCACTCTGGAGCCAGGCCCTGAGTAGCTACATTTAGTCATTTAGCAGAGACTCTTATCCAGAGTCTCTTGATGTTGTAGGACTGTCCTGGCTGGAACGTCTCTGCAGCATCAAGCGGTGGTGGGGATCCGTACCCCTCTGGATTGGTGGTCCCACTATTCAATAAGGGGGACTGGAGGGTGTGTTCCAATTACAGAGGGATCACACTTCTCAGTCTAAGTGGTAAGGTGTCAGGTAAGGCCAAGGTACTTGAGAAGAGAATTCAATTGATAGTCGAACCTCGGATTCAGGAGGAGCAGTGGGGTTTGCTCCCCACTGCTCGCGGGTCAATGGATCAGCTCTATACCCTCTATCACAGGGGTGCTCAAAGGTACTACTGGTAGATCGCATGGCATTAAAACGTAAACTGTTTTTTTTTTTTTTTTCTTTACAGATTTATTGAAATGTATACAATACAAGTTTAACAAGACTTACAAACAGCAAGATCAAATCTTATATGGATAGACAAAATGCAAACGTAGACGTCAGCCAATTATCCTCACTATGACATTTGTCACTTGACTGACAGTCGGTTTGACCAATCTGACCTCTGTGCATGTGCTCATATTGGCGAGTTATCTTCCGATTTACGACTTCTAAACTTAAGAGTATAAAAATGTGTGGGGAAGCTGGACAAAATAAATAGACTAAACTTACCTTTTCCATACGGAATTTGAGTTTAACTTTTTTTCCCACTATGTCATTTTCAAAGTGCGTTTGTCTCATCTGCCAGACTGCAGTCGATATACCGAAAAAGGGAAATGTGGAGCGGCATTTTCGGACTGTACATAAAAACGACACTAACTTACATCCGAAAAGTGAGTTGAGAAGGAGACAGGTTAAGGAACTAAAATCCCAGTTGTCAGGACAGCAGTCAAGACTTTGCTTTATTCAAGCCAATCGCTACATTCATGTGCCCAGTACCCTTTTCGGGAAGATGCTGATGTTGTTTCACTCGCATCAAAAATTGCAACACTGTTTCATCTGAACTCTTCTGGAGTGGAAGATGAGATTTTGACACTACAAGCCGACATTGAGCAGAAGGCCAGAGCTCATGGACAATTCTGGACCTTACTCACAGAGGAAAAGTACTCCAACATAAGGAAATGTGCAACATCCTTGACTGCATTATTTGGCTCCACTTATTTATGCGAGTCAGCCTTGAGTGAGGCTTGGCATCTAACGTCACATAGGTTTACCTGTTGTTACAACCCTAGGTTAGAGTGAGCACCACCCACTGTATTTATGGGTGCTCAAAGGGGGGTGGGTTATTATTTCTTTTATTTGGTGCCACTGGCAGTCCTCCTTGATCCCTGTGTTTTTTTTTTGTTTGTAAATAAACGTTATTGATTTGTAAGCTGATTTCCTTATTTTGTGTTGGGGTTGTAACAAGCAATATGGGTTCACACAAATATGTAAGGTATACTAACATATATGGTTTTTATAAATAATTTTCAATATATTTCGGAATAATTAAATGTTGCGTAATTTTATAGTAGGTAGATCACTTTGACTTTGTCATTTTTTTTTTTGGCTTGCATGCTGTAAAAGTGTGTGCACCCCTGCTCTATCAGGTGCTTCAGGGTTCATGGGAGTTTGCCAATTCAGTCCATATGTGTTTTGGTGATCTGGAGAAGGCATTCGACTGTGTCCCTTGTGGTGTCCTGTGGGCGTTCTTTGGGAATATGGGGTCCAGGGCCCTGTATGACTGGAGCATTTATTAATTAATTTTATTCAGCACCTGTGTTCGCATTGACGGTAGTGAGTCAGACCGGTTCCTGGTGCATGCTGGACTGCCCTATGTCTCCGATGGTGTTTTTATTGTTTTTATGGACAGAACTGCTAGGCGCAGCCAGGGGATGAGGGCCAGAGGATGTCCAGTTCAAGGAACACAGAATCTAATCTCTGCTGTTTGGGATGATGTGGTCCTGATGGCTTCATCGTCCCGGGGCCTGCAGCATGCTCTGGAGCAGTGATGACAATCAGCACCTCCAAATCAGAGGCCATGGCTCTTAATCGGAAAAGGTGGCTTGCCCCATCTGGGTGGGTGGGGAGTCCTTGCCTCAAGTGGAGGAGTTCAAGAATCTCAGGGTCTTGTTCACAAGTGAAGGAAGGACGAAGCGTGAGACTGTCAAACGAATCGGTTCCTCATCTCTAGTTATGTAGTCTCTGAATCGGACTGCCGTGGTGAAAAAGGAACTGAGCTTTTAGGCAAAGCTCTGGATTTACCGGTCAATCTACATTCCTACTCTCACCTATGGACATGAGCTTTGGGTCATGACCGAAAAGATACAAGAGGTCAAAATGTGTTTCCTCCGTACTCTGTTGACTGTAAACTGATGACCTCCTGATCATTAGTCCAACACCCTCACCACTTAGCCACCTCACTCCCTCTGGCTAGAAGCAGAGATATGACTTTGACGCAAAACAATGGTGTTCTTAAAGCGAGCTCGACAGCTTCTCAGTGCCAACTCAAGACTTAAAGTGGTGAAAAGTAGATTGCATACGAATTGGTAAAAAACCCCGAAGCAAAACATTTAATTAGTTTTTGGTCTGTACCACACTATCCCTGACAAATTTTTTGGCATAAACCTCAATGAAATATGAAGTTGCAAGAGCACAGCAGGTGATGGTCTTGACACTAAACCGTCTACGAAGGCTAAGGTCAACAAAGGCTACCGGGCAGCTAATCAAAATTCTGATGATGCACATACACCAAACTTTTTGGTGAATAATTCACTGTAAAAGTGCACCCAAGCACGAAAGCAAAACGGCTAACTCGTTTTTACTTCGCTATTCCATCACTTAAAACTTGAGATCTAAAATACCGAAACCTCTCTATATATGAACTTTGGACTATCAGTTTTTGATTGGCACTAGTATAAAGCATTAAATTAGCCCAAGAGTACCTGCCTGCAGTCCTCTGCTGGGAGGCCGCTCTGCTGGGAGGCCGCTCTGCTCCAAGGCCGGAAGTGACGCATTTATTGTAATTTATTTTAATTTTTTTGGGGGGGGCGGCGGGGGGAAGTGGGGACATTTTAACCTGGATTTCACCTGGATTTCACGACACAGATCACATCTCTTCCTAGTTGCGGTAAATTGCATATTTTCCACAGTAAGTAAATGCATGATTTATTGTCAATATAAGTGCCGTAAAACAATAACGTTATAGAAGTCTTTATTGATTTACCGAATAATTACCGAATGTTACAAGTCTTCTTAACGTCTAAATTTACTTTCATCAACAAATTATCAGAGATTATTAAACGTTCGCATTTGTGTGTAACGTTATAATAAATTTTTCTAAACTCTCCTTGCATTAGCTGGGTATCGTCACAAAATTAGATTAGATTCAATGTAATGTCATTACACAGGTACAAGTACAGGTTAACGAAATACAGTTAGCATTCAACCAGAAGTGCAAAGCAGTTATTACAACAGAATATTATTGTATACTCTGTTACTCTGTGTAATTTATGTTTAATACTGTAGCATCTTGTACTCAACAGCTGTACATTTGTGTTAAATCACTTTAATCTGTACCTACCCTGTATATTCTGATTATACTGTTCATACTGTGTATATTCTGAGTATACTTATATTTATTATATTCTGTTTTAATAACTGTTTTGCATTTCTGGTTGGCTGCTAACTGTATTTCGTTACCCTGTACTTGTACCTGTGTAATGACATTAAAATTGAATCTAATCTCAGAATATACACAGTATGAACAGTATAATCAGAATATACAGGGTACAAAATGTGAAAGAGTACATGGCTCATTTTTACTTTTTTAATGTTCTACCTCTGTTGTATACTACAGTTTATAAACTAAACAAATAGGAATAGCTTCTGCACCATCAGTACTTTTATTTTAGGATACTGAGGATATAATTTCACATTTAGAATGGCCCTCTGACCTCCAGATGTAAATGTTGATTCCTGTCTGTCTCCTAAACCTGTAGATACACATTTGTGTAACACCAGTTAATCCAAGGACGTCTAGGCCCAGTTTGATCAATATGTTAAAATGTGTCCCTCCACCCCCTGCAGATCACAGTTTCCAAACAGTGGTTTGACTACTGAAAGGTGTGCCCCCACCCCCTGCAGACCACAGTTTCCAAAGAGCCGTTTGATCACTGTTGAAAAGTGTGTCCCCACCTCCTGATGATCACTCTCCTAATACGTATGTGAATGTATATATTTTATTCAATACACTGCTAAACAATAATTTAATATTTCACTTCTTTCTGATTTGTAGGATTTTCCACATCAACCATATGGGATTGACTGTGGTATCTTCATGTTGATGGTAGTACACATTATTTGTGTAATTATGTGTGTTCAAAGATATCACAATTACTTAAAAAATAAATAAAATGTTTTATTCCTAGAATGCCCTTTACACCACTTTGGAAGCTCCCTTTGACTTTTCTATTGTAAGTTGATTCATGCAATCAAAGTAAGCTCAAAATTACTACAACAAAACATAAATTATGACATAATGACCTCATTTTTTGTGGGGGGGTTGTTAATTTTTCAGCTGGACATGCCACTTTTGCGATCTTTTCTTTTTGGAGCCTGTGTTATGTATATTACAACTGACCATTTTGCTTATCTATATATATTTTCAGGAAAAATCTGGCTGAGGTCTCAGTCAGACTTGCCTCCCGCCTAGGACACCCTCTGCTTCACCCAGGACCAAAACCTCTCGCCATAAGAACGCTTCTACCCTTCAGCCACTGCACTCTTCAATAGGGCCAAGGACTCGGAATGACTTTGCCACAAACACCCCCATCCAGCATCCTACTGCACAAGCCACTTTTGCACTCAAAACCCCTTTTGACACCTTAAAATTACTTACTGTTGTACCACTGAAACATGAAAAACATCAGTGCAATAAGGTTCAATGACAATTTATTATTAATATAATGAAAAGGCAGTGAAGTATTGTATAGTACACAATAAAATGTATAGGCTTATGACGTCTCACAAATTGTAGGCTGATGAATAGGAGTCATAACTTGCACTGAGCGATGTTATTCCTAACCTCCATTGTTTTCAGTTATCAACATTTTGACCTTATCTTGTCACGATCCTCAGCTTTGTAGTAGGCTACAAATACATTATTGAGCCCCGAGTCATATCACCCACCCTTTATTTTTCGTAATGACAAAGTTACGCAGTGCAGTGTATATTAGTCTGGCTTCTTGTCTAAAGTTTACTATATAAATATGATATAACGATTTAAACTATAGACAAGGAATTCATTGATTTAATGTAATCTAATGTGTTTACTAATTAATGCATTTGGGAGGAAATGCGCTTTTATATAAATGTGCGCTTTTATTCTGAAATCTTGCGCTTTTATTTTGAAATGTACAGTCGTGGCCAAAAGTTTTGAGAATTACATAAATATTAGTTTTCAAAAAGTTTGCTGCTAAACTGCTTTTAGATCTTTGTTTCAGTTGTTTGTGATGTACTGAAATATAATTACAAGCACTTCATACGTTTCAAAGGCTTTTATCGACACTTACATGACATTTATGCAAAGAGTCAATATTTGCAGTATTGACCCTTCTTTTTCAGGACCTCTGCAATTCGACTGGGCATGCTCTCAATCAACTTCTGGGCCAAATCCTGACTGATAGCAACCCATTCTTTCATAATAACTTCTTGGAGTTTGTCAGAATTAGTGGGTTTTTGTTTGTCCACCCGCCTCTTGAGGATTGACCACAAGTTCTCAATGGGATTAAGATCTGGGGAGTTTCCAGGCCATGGACCCAAAATTTCAACATTCTGGTCCCCGAGCCACTTAGTTATCACTTTTGCCTTATGGCACGGTGCTCCATCGTGCTGGAAAATGCATTGTTCTTCACCAAACTGTTGTTGGATTGTTGGAAGAAGTTGCTGTTGGAGGGTGTTTTGGTACCATTCTTTATTCATGGCTGTGTTTTTGGGCAGAATTGTGAGTGAGCCCACTCCCTTGGATGAGAAGCAACCCCACACATGAATGGTGTCAGGATGCTTTACTGTTGGCATGACACAGGACTGATGGTAGCGCTCACCTTTTCTTCTCCGGACAAGCCTTTTTCCGGATGCCCCAAACAATCGGAAAGGGGCTTCATCGGAGAATATGACTTTGCCCCAGTCCTCAGCAGTCCATTCACTATACTTTCTGCAGAAGATCAATCTGTCCCTGATGTTTTTTTTGGAGAGAAGTGGCTTCTTTGCTGCCCTTCTTGACACCAGGCCATCTTCCAAAAGTCTTCGCCTCACTGTGCGTGCAGATGCGCTCACACCTGCCTGCTGCCATTCCTGAGCAAGCTCTGCACTGGTGGCACTCCGATCCCGCAGCTGAATCCTCTTCAGGAGACGATCCTGGCGCTTGCTGGACTTTCTTGGACGCCCTGAAGCCTTCTTTACAAGAATTGAACCTCTTTCCTTGAAGTTCTTGATTAACCTATAAATTGTTGATTTAGGTGCAATCTTAGTAGCCACAATATCCTTGCCTGTGAAGCCATTTTTATGCAACGCAATGATGGCTGCACGCGTTTCTTTGCAGGTCACCATGGTTAACAATGGACGAACAATGATTTCAAGCATCACCCTCCTTTTAACATGTCAAGTCTGCCATTCTAACCCAATCAGCCTGACATAATGATCTCCAGCCTTGTGCTCGTCAACATTCTCACCTGAGTTAACAAGATGATTACTGAAATGATCTCAGCAGGTCCTTTAATGACAGCAATGAAATGCAGTGGAAAGGTTTTTTTGGGATTAAGTTAATTTTCATGGCAAAGAAGGACTATGCAATTCATCTGATCACTCTTCATAACATTCTGGAGTATATGCAAATTGCTATTATAAAAACTTAAGCAGCAACTTTTCCAATTTCCAATATTTATGTAATTCTCAAAACTTTTGGCCACGACTGTACTTCCGGCCTCCCAGCAGAGCGGCCTCCCAGCAGAGCGGCCTCCCAGCAGAGGACTGCAGGCAGGTGCCTCTCAATTAGCCTTAGCGATAAATTAGGTTTCCTTTATTTAAATCATTTCAATAAAGATAAGGACTTAGCTATTGAACCAGGTTGTATACTGTATTATTCGTGGCATATCACATTTTCTGACCTTCATAGGACTCATAAGCCCCATTTCCTGTTTGGTTATGTTACTGACGATTTTGGTTGGTTGGCCAGCTAAACTTGGGGAAGATTGGACAGAAATTGAGAGTAGCAAAGCTTGTTTCCTAAATGTTTATCGTTCAGAAGAATCTAAGGGCTTGCCAATACAGGTTGCATCTGGAATGAATTTCAGGAATCCAGGACAAAAGGGATACAAATGGCATCACTTTCAGAAGGGGCAAAAATTGGTCAAGTGGGAATGGCATCACTTTTAGAAAGGGCAAAAATGCGTAAATTGTGGCGTGGTCTGTAGCGCCCCCTTCAGTCTCAATTCGTCGTTAATAATGTTGTTCTATTTCACCATAACAAAAAGCTCCTACTAGAGAATCCTAACAATTACATAATACTAACACTTATAATAGGTTTCTTCCTACATGAGGAATCCTAATAATAATAGCAACAATAACAATAGGTTTCCTTCTTACGGAGGAATCCCAATAATAAGAATACTATCAAACACATCAGGTTCCCTCCCACCAGACAAAAACTAGTAAAGGCGGCGGTGATTTACTTTACCTTTAACATTGTGTCCAATGTGGCACTGTCTCCATGCTTTAGTACTGTTAAATACACCTGGAGAGACAAGAACATTGGTTTGGGTTTTCCATTATGGTGCCAATATGTGTTTTACCAATACAATTTGAAACCCTTATTATGGACTTCAGAGTAGTATGTGTATAAAAGTGTATGCATTTCCAGTATTCCTTACAAAAATTTAAGCACATATTACTACTTGTGTGTGCATACAGAGGCAGAGCTTACTGGGCTCCTGAGGTCTGCTGAAAGGATCTGCTTGCCTTCCACATGATCCTTGAACCTCCGCCGGGCCTCGTCCAAGGTAGGTTTGTGGCCTGCTTTGCCCAGCTTCCCTAGTACCAGACCTCTTAACAAAGCATCTAGATGGCCTAAGGGAGAAGCACAGTTCGACACCGTGAGCACCACTGTGACCTTCATTCTCTCTCTTTTTTTTTAAATTATAAACAAAATGTAGGTTGACAATTCAGATCTTAAGTAAATTTTCATTTGACAAGAAAGTACTATCTGGTAGGTAATATGGTGGACATTCATTTAGAATAAGACCAATTATGTAATGTCACTCTCTGAATGGAAGCGAATTAGTGGACACTCAAACTATAGTTCATGATCAGCAGGTAGTACTGAAACTGTCTCAACATTCAATAATCTGATAGATTCAGTCATCCTGGCTGAACAGTTATTGTTCTTTATTTATTGAGAGAGTATTGTCCAAGTACTGCAAAAATGAGAGAAGTGTATTTGTTTGGAACTTCTAAACTAGATACAGTGGGGCAAAACGTATTAGCCACCAATTGTGCAACTTCTCCCGCTTCCCACCATAATTTGCAAATATTTCTTTTTGAAATCAGAGAATGTGATTTTTAGGATTTATTCCCGCTCATTCTGTCTCATAGTTGAAGTGTACCCATGATGAGAATTACAGGCCTCCTCATATTTTTAAGTGGGAAAACTTGCACAATTGGTGGCTAATGTTTTGCTCCACTATAAGTATATTTGTTTGGAACTTCTAAACTACGATCTCTGCTAGTTTAGTTGAGCCACTACTTCACATCGAAAAGAGCTAGTAAAGGTGGTTGTGGCATGTCTCCTTGTTAACCGTATTACGAGAAGACCCCATGGTAGACCCAGAATTTACTGGAAGGATTATATATTGAATCTGGCCTGGGAAAGACTTGGGATACCTCAAAAGGAGCTGGAAAGCATATAGACATCTGGTCTGGCCTGCTTAAACTGCTGCCATGCTGCCATTGCAACAAGACCCATATAAATTGATGATGCATGGATGGAATTCAAATGTAAATTTTTAAGGCACACTATTACATTGCAAATGTGGCCAGATGACCGGTATTGACTGAATATGCTGGCACAGCAGTTTGAATTACCTTCTTTCAAAGGGTTTTATTTCTGGATCAAATGAAATTATATCGTTTTGTTGAATGAATGAATGTATTTACTAATAATCCATGTGGATGTACAGAAATGAACCATGGGAAATTTTTACCCATAAACACAAACTAAAAATAAGGCCTAAACCAGTAATTTATATATTATTCACTGGCTACATCACTGGTGCAGCATCCCAGGCAATAGATACAGGCTAAGGACTTGCTTTTACCAATGAACAAACCCACCTATAAATCACACCTACAAGACAGCAGCAGATGGCCAAATTTAGGCCATGAATGCGTACATGGTCAATGGCACATAAGTGGTTTGATTTTTATATCCTCTAATTTCAAACAACTCAAATGTATTTTATAACAAAAAAAATACATAAATAGTGTATAGTTAACAATAATAAAATTAGAACAAAAGCTGAAACCCACCTTCACCTTGATTACTGTCCCAGCCTAGTTTAAGACCGATGGGAGTAAAGAGATCACGGATGAACTCTTGGATCTCCTCATGGAAGTCTGTATGAGAGAGGAGGGAGGAAAGCACCCCCAGGTTGCAGCTCAGGTCACTCCACACGGTGTAGTTGGGCTCATTCACAAAGGCCTCCATTAGCTTTAGGACCTCTACAGTGCTTATCATACCAGCACGTGACTATGAGAGGAGGAGGAAAAAAAGTTATGTTATTAGTTTTGAATATGTAGACCAGGGGTGCACACACTTTTTCAGCATGCGAGCTACTTACAAAATGACAGAGTCAAAGTGATCTACCTACTATAAAATTGCGCAACATATAATTATTCAGAAATATATTGAGAATTATTTGAGAACCATATATGTTAGTATACCTTGCATAATTGTGTGAACCCATATTGCTTGTTACAACCCCAACACAAAATATGTAAATCAGCTTACATATCAATAACGTTTATTTACAAAAAGGAGGACTGCCAGTGGCACCAAATGAAAGAACGAAATAATAACCCACCCCCCTTGACAGGTGCTGAGCACCCATAAATACAGTGGGTGGTGCTCACTCTAACCTAGGGTTGTAACAACAGGTAAACCTATGTGACGTTAGATGCCAAGCCTCACTCAAGGCTGACTCGCATAAATAAGTGGAGCCAAATAATGCAGGCAAGGATGTTGCATATTTCCTTATGTTGGAGTACTTTTTCTCAGTGAGTAAGCTCCAGAATTGTCCATGTCGGCTTGTAGTGTCAAAATCTCATCCTCTACTCCAGAAGAGTTCAGGTGAAACAGTGTTGCAATTTTTGATGCGAGTGAAACAACATCAGCATCTTCCCGAAAAGGGTACTGGGCACATGAATGTAGCGATTGGCTCGAATAAAGCAAAGTCTTGACTGCTGTCCTGACAACTGGGATTTTAGTTCCTTAACCTTTCTCCTTCTCAACTCACTTTTCGGATGTAAGTTAGTGTCGTTTTTATGTACAGTCCGAAAATGCCGCTCCACATTTCCCTTTTTCGGTATATCGACTGCAGTCTGGCAGATGAGGCAAACGCACTTTGAAAATGACATAGTGGAAAAAAAGTAAAACTCAAATTCCGTATGGAAAAGGTAAGCCTCTGAGCCTCACCATGGATTACGCAATGACTATGCTAACTGTGCTGGCTTGCTCTGCAGTGAGACCGCATTGCTATCCATCTGTATATCGCTATTAAAAGGTTCAAACAGTTTTGGTATATGAACTAAATTTCTCAAGTTTAGCTGATGTATATAATGTACAGTGTTTATTTAATTGTATTTTTATCAACAACTGTATGTGTGTAACATATATTCTTGTGCTGAGCGATCATAAAACTGCTGCGAAGAGGCACGAGGTGAGGCACGCAGTTCTCCTGCCTCATGACAGGGGGCTCTGGTAATTCCAAAGATTCTTCTTACGACCTCTCGGCTGCAGAATTATAGAATTAGTGACAGCAAGCTACAGTAAACAGTTAGCAAAGTCAAGTGCAAACATCCAGTTATTTTTTGGTATTGCTCGGTGTTACGTGTGGGGTTTATGTATAGGTTTTATGTGTCTTGTTTTGTTCTGTGTTGTGTTGGTTTTGTTTTCCTCTTCTGTTTCTACATATCATTTTCCCAGATGCACCCCTGGTTCCTGTCATCATCCATCACCTTTTCCCAGTCGCCAATCAAGAAATCCCACACACTTATATATACTCCCCTTTGTGTTCAGTTGTCTCTCTTCTATTTGGCTGATAGGTATTGTATGGTTAGAGAGCTGGGGGGTATTGCACAAAACTAAGATAAGGGATTAAGCCGGGATATGTTGGTTATCCTGGCTGAATTTAGCCTCAAATCGGTTGCACGAAAGCCGATAAAACTTAGCCTGGCCAAGTTACCATGGTGATTTATTCTCCGCAGCTAGCCTGCTCCGGACCAGGCTAACAGCCAGGCTAAGATTAATCCTAGTGATTCACCTGCATTTCCACAGTCAATCCTGTGAGGAATTCACGTGTTTTACAGCATGTCCATGATCTTTTTAAATATGTTGCATCATTTTAATTATAATGCATTCAACATTTACACATATTTAGTATATTGTCATTTCTCATTTCATTTAAATCTACAACAGTCTTTTAATATTGATTTAAGTGGTATTATTATTACTCTGGCCAAGTGTTATATTGATATGCTGATGAAGACTGCTTGGCAAACTGCCGTCGAGGTTTCATAAATATGTGTTTTATTGCATTACAGCGAACCATCGCTATATCACGGTTCAGTACTGTGAACCCTCACGATATCATGGTTCAGTACAGTGAATCCTCGCGATATCACGGTTCACTTCACGGATTTGGCCCGTGCATTGTGTTCTGCATTCTGATTGGATAAACAGTCTCTCCGCGTCTTCTCTACCTGTGCATTAATAAAGTTGCGGTTTACTGTAATATTTACTGTGTCTGTACACCTACGTAACATTCGCAGAAAAAGTTAAACTTATGGACATGCTTAATTGTAGCCCAATTATGACAGCTCCAGAGGATTGTACACTTTTTGAATACTAACGCATTAATCCGGTCCGCTATTGTCTGCCAGGCTTATTATCTTTCTTTGATTATGGCTTGAGTATTGCCCCTTTTTAATAATATCCTTCTCCTCCTCATAAAACTCCATCAGGAGCTGTTGTTCTGTGGCCGTGAAATATGTTGCGCGACTCTTGTCCATGTTCTGATCGGTGATTCTGTGAGCGATTGCGAGGTCTATTTAAGAATGCCGTGAACACGCATTTATCCTGACTACTTACATCTGGCTTGACATAGCCGCGCCTTTTCATCCTGGCTTGGCAAACGTGCAACCAATTAAGCCAGGATAGGACGGCCAGACTAGGTCAAGCCGCGCTTGCTCAGTTATCCTGGATTTCTTTATTCTACTTTTGTGCAATACCCCCCAGGTAGCAGAGCTCACATGTTGTGCTTATCCCCATTGTTTGTGTACTCACCTTTTTTTTTTACACACAGTGACAAGTGAGGACAGTAAGACACCCTGGGGTCTACATCTAACATCACGTAGGTTTACCTGCTGTTACAACCCTAGATTAGAGTGAGCACCACCCTCTGTATTTATAGGTGTTTAGCACCTGTCAAGGGGGGGGGATGGGTTATTGTTTCTTTCTTTTATTTGGTGCCACTGTAAATCCTCCTTGATCCTTGTGTTGTAGTTTTTTGTAAATAAAGATTATTGATTTATAAACAGTTTTCCTGATTTTGTGTTGGTGCACCCTCATCCACCATGTCTGTTGCCTTATGTTGCGCCTTTCCATTGAGTGACCACAGGGGGGGGGGGGGGGGGGGGGGGGCGTAACACTCGGCCTTATTTTCAGAATGGAGGATTACATATTTTAATTGAAAGAATTTTCTAATCTGGATTTTCAATCGAAGCAGGAGATAATAATTAAAGGAATCAATGCCTTTCTTCAGAAGGAGCAGCACATGGACTTCATTTATAAGTAAAGGTAACACGATACTGCATCTGCTAAATGAATAAATGATAAAAAAAAAAATCTATGCTACAGTTTGTATATGTAATGAATGCTGACATTACATTTTAAACAAAACACATTAACTGTTGCCAATCAAAAGGTGAATAAGCTACTCTGTAAAGTTCATATGTTTGTAAATCTGACTGTGATGACGTCAAAGCCTCACCAGCCATGAACCTCACTGGTACCTATAAATGTAAAACGTAAATTTAGGATATTTTTTGCTAGGTATAACGCCTCTTAATCTGCTCTACAAATTTGTTCCCCTTTCTTTTTGTGAGAAGTTTCATGAGCTTACTTACATGGAACCAAGCAGCCAAATAGTTAATAAGCACTAGCATTGTTTACTAGAGATAGCTCTCCAAGTTTACTAGCTCATACGACAATTTAATGCTTCTTCTTGTAGTCATCTAAAATGGGACTAAATCGTTGTATTGTTATTGACAATGACCACTGCCAATGAACCTTTACTTATTGGAGGGGGGCATTGGATGGCTCAACGGGTTAAGGCGTTGGGCTCATGATCGGAAGGTTGTGAAATTGAGCCCCGGCTGTGGCTGTGTGACATTGTGTCCTTGGGCAAGGCAGTTCACCATACTTGCCTCAGGGAGAATGTCCCTTGAAGTTTGGGGCACAATATTTCCAATATTGACAGAAAAGGAGAGCTGAGAAAGAACCTTCCCCGGTATTTTGGAAATTAATTATAATTTAGAAATGGGTCTAAAATGGTTAAGATCTGTAGGGTCTAGATTAGGTTTTAATAAAGTGTTTAACCACAGCGTGTTTAACCTCCTATTTCGACCATGGCCGCCGGCGGGCATTCCAAAGCTACTCTTCAGTATATCGTCTGTTAGCCAGGATTGGCTTTAAGAATGATACACATACAATACGTCTTTGGAAAGCTAAGATTCTTGTGCTTCTATTAGTGTAAACCATTTCTAAATCAATTTGCAACATAAAGTACAATCCACGTCTTTGTCAACACTCCCCCCCCCTAAGCAATGCATCGAAAAAGGGGACCCACTCACCTTTTGGATGCTGACAGTGTTCTGTGTCCAGAAAAACATCCCAAAACAATGATATAGTTACATTCCAAATCGTTCAAACTATCTAAAAATGTAAAGTTTTTAGTCCAAAACAATGTATTTCATCCAAAAAATAACCATAATCCCTTGTTGCATCATTCTGATTTAGCGAACCCAAGAGTTCATCACTTGACTTGAACTCGTTATAAATCGAGTTTCTTCCTGTGTATTTTCAATTCCATGGTCTTAAAATGTCAGTGAGACCCTTGTCTTTCGAGTGACAGCTTGTTGAGCCAATAGGATAAATACTTTCTGGTGTTGGGGCCTTCCAAGGCAACCAATGGCTGCCAAAACCGGTGCGCAAAAACACACCCACCTTGTGTTTGTTGCTATGTAAATCAGACCAATCAAACCCGATCAGAAAACTGAGTGTCACATCTTGTAGCCAATCGAATTCTGAAAAAGCTGGTATATACCTTTCCCCATCCAGGTAAACGTTCTGGAGTTGTATTTCAGTGCGTAGAGAGGGCAGTCGACTTACGCCATTTTCGTGCGCTCACCGATATTTGTGCGTTCTTCAAGAATAGTTAGAAATTAGTTTGATTCACCGGCGAAACAAAAGCAGAAACTCAAGTATTCTGTTTCTGAAGCAATGAAAAAAGTTACAGAAGATGAATATGGACATTTATCTCACAGCGATTTATCTGAAGTAAATACAGACGCATCTGATTTGCAGAAGAAATGTTTCTGGAAGGCGAAGACATTACTCTGGTAAGTAAGTTTTGTTTTATATTTGCACTTATTTGTACAGCAGAAAACCGATATATATACTGTATATATATATATATATATATATATATATATTTATTTATTATGAGGTGAATTAGACTAGACTTATAATGATGGGGGAGGGGTGCTGTAGAATTCTTTGTTGTGGGTTCAGTGAGTTCACTAGTGACCCTCACCTGGGTCCCTGTAGGTCAGTGAGTTGATTTAGTACTGAAAGTTTTTCACTTACAAGAGAGAGCTTTTTTTCAGTGTGTTGAATGTAGGCCATTACACACAGTAAGTTATCTAACTGACTGTTATTTTATTTTGTCATTACAGTAAAACATCTGAAGAACCGTGTGAGCTGGATCCACCTCAACTCAGCAGCCAGCCACAAATTGAAATGTCCCAGGACAGCACGTCAAGCACATCCAGTGATGAGCCACTGAGATTTACAATTGCAAATATGTTGGATTTCTTTTTTGTTCCATAACAATTCAAAAATTTATTTTGTGCATTTATTGGGGGAAGAAATTATCTCTAAAAAGTCACTCTGATGCATCAGTCGCTCAGTTTCAGCAACAGTAATGGTGAATTTGATATGGCATATGATTAATCTAAGTGTCACCTTTCATTAGAGCACTACTTTGTAACTGTACATGAAATAGGTCAAAAGTTGTAGCCTTTTTATGCTGAAAATATGGCATGGTTACCAAAGTGTCCATTTGGTGTCTCCAAATGGCACACAAGCAAAACGTCTGGACATACCCTTAGAAAAACATGTGTATGACATTCATTTTTTCTTAGTATTTCATTCAACTTTTGATATGTACCAGGTAAGGCTTCAGGCCACTGTCCAGTTGTGTTTTCCAGCTAATAGATACCACTTGTAGGCCTTTTCAGGCCTGTGTTTTCCCAAATAAATCTAGACGGAAATGAAATATTTCCACTTGCTTGTGTTCCAGCTTATATTACTCACAACCAGTAGGAATTACAAGGGTCCTGACAACAGGAGATAAAACTTCAGACTTCCACCTTTCAAAAGAGACCAACCTCATACATGTAGTCCAAATGGTTCAAGAACAGCTGTCAGTTTACTTTGGGTGTGTTTTCTAGGCGTTTTTTTTTGAAAAAGTAGGTGATGTCTAACAGGTTAAAACTGTAAGGAAAAGTTTTATTAATAAGAGAGCTACTGATTATTGACGAGACTCTGAGGCATGAGGGAACTATGTCTGTAGGGGGGGGGGGGGGGGGGGGGGGAGTAGCCTTCATGTGTGACAGTATGTCCATCAATGTACACAGGCTCATACAATAGAAGCAGGGCAAGGGACTGAATCAGAAGGATCATGATCAGTAAGTGGGATATGAGATCTAATGATGTCAACGTTGTTGATAAAAAAAACCAAATCGTTTTTAACTTCAACATTAACATCAGGGAGGACAACAACATGGTTTAGTGCAGTGTTTATTGCACTAAACAAGGTTTAAATGACATAGAGCAATGGTTTGTCTATCTTGGCACAGTTGTCTGAATCTTTGGAACTGACAGTGTTCCTTTTACCCAAGGTATATATTGATTGTTTGGGACACAATTTTTCATTTGGCCTAGTGTACTTCCCTTTTGATGAATCCAGTGGGTTGGTACAGGGTGCAGAGATGTTATATTTGGACAGTGATCATTTTCATAATTTTGGATGTAAGCGCAGATTTTCAACTTTCCACTGCTTGCTGACTGGCCTATTCAGCCCATGTTTCAGAACCGTGTTTTTAATTTACCTAAATTCAGTCTGTATCCCTATATTTGAGGTTGTGTGTTTCTGCCTTTTTCTCCTTTCCTTCCTAGTCCCTGCATGCAGCGTCTATCCAATGTTTGTCAGCGGTTGGCTATTGTCTCCCCACCTCCGGTGCTCCACACAAATACTAGACCGGCTGTTGGAGAGTTGCTTAGGAGAGACAGCACTGCTTGGAGTGTATTTTCTTTACTCTCGCTTTGGAATAGGCAAGTTGCTCATGGGCATACACTCCATCTCACAATGAGCTTATGTTAACATACTAGGTAAGGAACAGGTGCCACCCCATGTATGTGTATAGATCATGTTTAGATATGGCTTCTTTTTTAATCTATAGAGTTTTTGCCGGCAACACTTACGCACAGAGATTGTTCCAGATTCTCTGAATCTTTGGATGATATTGATATTATCATTAGCAGTCAGTTCCCTGAACCCACTTTGCCTACTCACTCCCCCACTATGACCGACCAAACTGCTTATCCAAACTCTCTCCTCTGTCCGAGGCAGATATACACTGGGAACACCAAAGTTCATTCTTTGTCTCATCAGACCAGAAAATCTAATTTCTCATAGTTTAGGAGTCGTTCATGTGTTTGTTGGCAAACTCAATGCAGGCCTTCATATGTCTTGCACTGAGGAAAGGCTTCCGTCAGGCCACTCTGCCATTAAGCCCCAACTGGTGGCCGGCTGCAGTGACAATTGACGTTATGGAACTTTCTCCTATCTCCCTACTGCATCTCTGTAGCTCAGCCACATTGATCTTTGGGTTCTTCTTTACTTCTTTCACCAAGGCTCTTCTCTCACAATTGCTCAGTTTGGCGGGATGGCAGGTCTAGGAAGAGTTCTGGTTGTCTCAAACTTCTTCCATTTAAGGGTTACAGAGGCCTCTGTGCACTTAGGAACCTTGAGTGATGCAGAAATTATTTTGTGACCTTGGCCAGATCTGTGCCTTGTCACAATTCTGTCTCTGAGCTCCTGGGGCAGTTCCTTCGACCTCATGATTCTCATTTGCTCTGACATGCACTGTGAGCCGTAAGGGTCTTATATAGACAGGTGTGTGCCTGTCCTAATCAAGTCCAATCAGTTTAATTAAACACAGCTGAACTGAACTGTCCATCTCAAGGAGGATCAGAAGAAATGGACAGCATGCGAGTTAAATGTGTAGTGTATTTTACATTGTATTGTAATTTTTTATTAGTATGCCACATATATGTTCTATGGTTGCTCATTTCTGCCACAGTGAATTCTATGTTTGTTAATCTTGCATAGCGAATAAACCCCATTATGATTCTGATTCTGAAATGTGTCACAGCAAAGGGTCTGAATACTCCTGACAATGTGATATACAAAAAAATTATACATTTGCAAATATATCTACATTCAAGTTATTTTCTGTCAAGATGGGGTGCTGAGTGTACATTAATGAGAAATAAAATAAACTTTTTAGATTTTCGCAAATGACACTGAGTGAAAAATGGGGGTCTGAATACTTTCCGTATTCACTGTATCTAACCTCCTTCTCTCTCATCGCCCCAACTCCTGTCCCCTTGATCCAGTCCCCTCCCCTCTCTTCCAAACCATCTCTCCTTCTCCATGTCCTCAACTTTTCTCTCCTCTGCTTTCAAACAGGCCATAGTTAGACCTCTACTCAAAAACCTTCTCTCAACCCAGACATCCACCAGAACTACCGACCTGTGTCAATGCTATCCTTCTTTTCAAAAACGATTGAACGCACCGTATCCAACCATCAACATTTCTTTTCCAGAACAACCTTCTCAACCCTAACCAATCGGGCTTCAAGATTGGCCACTCCACAGAAACTGTCCACCTCTCAGTCACCACGGCCCTCCAGTCTGCCAGAGTGGCTTCAAGGTCAGGTTGTCATTCTGCTGGACCTCTTTGCAGCATTTGATACAGTCAACCATCAGATCCTGCTCGCCAGACTCTCTTGAGACAGGCATCACTGGCACTGCACTTCAGTGGATCTCATCCTACCTCTCGGTAAGGTTCTACCAGGTCTCCCGGGGAAGCAAAATGTCACAGCTGTAACTGTCGTGCCCCCCCGACACCCGGGGATCTCAGCTAGGATCAGGGCCTTTCTCAAAGATATATCTGCCTGGATGACAAAGCACCACCTCCAACTGTGACCCCTTTATCCTCTGCCAGAAACCTGGGGGTTACCTTGGATGACAAGCTCTCCCATACAACTCACATTGCCGCAGTCTCTCTGTCATGTAGATTCACCCCTTTACAACATCCAGAAGATCAGGGGGGTATTGCACGAAAGTAGAATAAAGAAAGCCAGAATAACTGAGCAAGCGCGGCTTGACCTAGTCTGGCCGTCGTATCCTGGCTTAATTGGTTGCACGTTTGCCAAACCAGGATGAAAAGGCGCGGCTATGTCAAGACAGATGTAGGTAGTCAGGATTAATGCGTGTTCACAGCATTCTTAAATAGACCTCGCGATCGCTCACAGAATCACCGATCAGAACATGGAAAAGAGTCGCGCAATATATTTCACGGCCGCAGAACAACAGCTCCTGATGGAGTTTTATGAGGAGGAGAAGAATATTAATTAAAAAGGACAATACTCAAGCCATAATAAAAGAAAGAGAATAAACCTGGCAGACAATAGCGGACCGGATTAATGCGTTAGTATTCAAAAAGTGTACAATCCTCTGGAGCTGTCATAATTGGGCTACAATTAAGCATGTCCATAAGTTTAACTTTTTCTGCGAATGTTACGTAGGTGTACAGACACAGTAAATATTACAGTAAACCGCAACTTTATTGATGCACAGGTAGAGAAGACGCGGAGATTGTTTATCCAATCAGAATGCAGAACACAATGCACGCAACATGCCCCCTTCCAGAGGATCCAGAATGCAGCAGCCCACCTGGTTTTTAATCGAATCTACCCAGACGCTCCCATGTCACCCCACTCCTCATTTCCCTCCACTGGCTTTCCATCATGGCCCTGACTTCTACATTTACATTTATTCATTTAGCAGACGCTTTTATCCAAAGCGACTTACAGTACGTACAGGGACATTCTCCATGAGGCAAGTAGGGTGAAGTGCCTTGCCCAAGGACACAACGTCATATAGCCACAGCCGGGGCTCGATCTCACAACCTTCCGATCATGAGGCCAACGCCTTAACCATTGAGCCATCTGACCCCCCACTTCTGGGCAGTAAACGGAACTGCACCCAACTACATCAAGTCTCTCCTCCGGTCTCACACTCCCTGTCGCCACCTACGGTCTTCTTCTGACAACCATCTAGTGATCCTACCCCTTAAGAGTGCTGGTCTCAAAACAAGCTCTTCCCCTGTCTGGCCCCTCAATGGTGAACACAACTCCCAACTATACAATGAATACAATGGTACTTATGAATGACTGCTGTACCTAATTTAAGCTTCCCCCAGGACCCTTATTGAGGGCCTTGTTGCTCTAGGTACCCCTTTCTTTCTAGGTAACCCTTTCTTTTACAGTCCCTTTTACAGTCCCTTAATTACTAGGTATTACATGGCAAATAAAAGGTACTTTTTGTGTAGTAATAGGTAATTACCTTTTGGTTTTGTTAGAAATAAAAGGTTGCATGCCCAATGGTCAAAATGAATCTCAAGTCCAAGATGTGTTTAGTGAAGGCAGAAGAGTGAAGTGAAGATTTAGTGAAGGCAATTGCAAAAAAGCTTGGAGCAGAACATGGGAACAGAAAGTCACAACGGCCCTTAATGTCATGACTTAAGACAGGGTTGAAATACATACTTGTATTGAACAGTGTTTTAGGCAAAAATAGAAATTGGTAGTTAAAAACAGCGGAGATTGTTACCAGCCAGGTAAGATAATGGGTATGCCCATCACCAATACATATATCTGAAATGTATTTTAATGAAAAGTACTATCTTCCCACCTATTTGGACATGGATTGTTAGCTACATAAAACTTAGGTAACAGAGCTTTGTAATTCTGCTGGAATTCGGGTGTCTTTACGTACGTAGTAGAAGTGGTATTTACCCAATAACACATTCGATTTTACCCCATATATCTCCTGTAGTTAGCAATTTACAACCAGCGATATAAAGTTTTTTGTATTTATACGTTTCCAGGTAATTACTATGTGTTTACCCAACTTTTACCAGTAAAAATTACCCAGTAAAACTAAATTGGTACCAACAGGTAACTACCTATTAATACACAAAACATACCCTTATTTACCATGTAAATATCTAGTAATTAAGGGACTGTAAAAGAAGGGGATTCAGTTGCCGTTTGTCCGGTTCTAAACCGATTTAGAATTATTATTTTTTACAGTGAGATTTTTTTGTTGTCTTATTATTACTACTGGTTTCCTACAGGTACACTATTGCACGTTTGAGATGCATACCATATACCGTAAAATCCGGACTATAAGCCGCTACCTTTTTCCCAGGTTTGGAACCATACAGAGATGTGTCTTTTCTATGAATTTTTCTTCAGCCATCAGGAAGATGAATAAGTGACTTGTGGCTTCAGTGCACGGGAGAATTAAGCGACTTTGCGCAGTTGCGCTTTACAGTTACATTTATTCATTTAGCAGACGCTTTTATCCAAAGCGACTTACAAAAGAGAGCTTTACAAAAGGACTCCCATAGTTCATCAAGATTCTTTGGTTTCATCTTTCCTAATAATGGGTTTCATCCTTACGGAGGACTCCTAATTACATTTACGTTTATTCATTTAGCAGACGCCTTTATCCAAAGCGACTTACAAGAGACAGCTTTGCAAAAGGGCATCAGTCACTGATCATAGCAGCATGATAGATCCCAAACATAGCAGGCTTATAGATTATGAAACATACTGTATGTTATCAAGATTCTTCAAAGCTAGATAACAATCCATTTATTTGAATCAGGTGTGTTGGAGAAGGGAAACATCTAAAACATGCAGGACAGTGGGTCCTGAGGACCAGGGAGCAAACATTTGAGAGCAGGATAAACGAGAGAGCATGGAGAGATTGCCTACCTGCAGTGAGCTGACAGTGCAAGGCAATGTGACACCGTCCCACCACTATATATCATGCATTATGTTGGTTTGGTTGCTACTTACTACTAAAGTTGTTTCAACTGTCAAAATAATATAGTCGCAATGTTTAATGAATTACTCGTTATAGTAACACAGCAACTAACCTGGACCATGGCAACAAAAAAGTTGATACTAACCATAAAATATTTGATTTCCTAGCTAAGTTTGCAAACTGATAGAAAAATATATATCTGTAACCAATACTAACCAACTTTACTGTTGGATTTGACTGAAGTTATGTGATTCTGTATTCATTTAACTAGCCATGTAGCTAAGTGGTTTAAGTCCCCACTTTTCTATACTGATTGTAGTAGGCTCTGCACAGTTTAAATTCAGAAATCTGAAATCTCACCAGGGAGAAGAGATCGTTCTGCAATCCCAGCCGGTCTACAGGGAGCAAGGTGAGGTCTCTGATACCAGGTAGCAGGCTTTCAAGCATGGATGAGCTGTACTGGATACGATAGAATCCCACTGTACCTGGATTAATCTGTAGTGGGAGTGGAAAGATTGATTAATGTAACATAAATTCCCATTTGATTTTATAAACAGCCATAAACAAGCCACAATCCTGTTAGAAGCATTAATGTAGATTGGAGAGACAATTGCACTTGAAAAATGTCTATAATGTCAAACCTTTGGAGGGGGAGGGAAACCAAAAAATCTATGTACTAATGTTCATGCATACCGTTTTTACATAAGTCACCTGAACCAACACATTTTCTATTGACATAGGACATCTTGCAAGCTTTGCATAATAAGCCATGGCCAAGTGATCAGCAATCTTGAGAAAAAATAAGAAAAAAAACTCTAATACACTTCTTTAAATATTGTCAGACTTCCATTTGTGACAAATCATTTGAAATCTCACAATATGCACTTTCACAATCTGTAAAAAAAATACATAAATGAAAGAAGTCATCTTTGCCGATAACCACTCCCTTTCAGCAGAGCTAGTCACATGTAGTGTGTAAATGAATCTAATATTTACAGGTTGTGGAAAAGGATAAGAATTGAATCATATGAAGTGCATTTGTTTCACATGTGCATATGTAGCACAGATTTCACTTGGCATCACTGTCCCTCTAATGGATTTCAATATTTATTTTATATATTATCAGTCATTAACGTATTTTTGTAAACTTTATTTAAATTAGTTGCCTGAACTGGCCGAAATGTGGGAAACCTAAATGTTCCATCTGTTGTTTATCAGGTGGATTGGTAAACTGGTTGCTGGTTGGTAAACATGGTACCATGTCCCGGCTTGTCAGTGGATCTGCTGTCAGCCCTCCCAATGTGAATGGATGTTTTGAGGATTTCCTGTTAGCCTGTGTCTCAATGGAACAGTGAGTCACACATGGGAATGGAAATCAATTATATTATATACTGCTCTTGGTGGATAAATGTTTTATATTGATATAAGATATTGTTACTGCCCCTGGTGGTTGCCTTTTTGTTTGCACTTATTTCTATGCAAATTCAGGTGTATGCTTAACTGTAATGGATTGGTCCTTTTCTGGTGCTGAGACCACCCAATTTGCCAATCAGAGGACGACAATCAACCCTAGCTTTTCTTTAAATAGAGTGTTTGTCCACAGTTCAGGGCGGCTGTGATGCAGTGATCAGTTCGCCTAGTTAAAGACTGGTCACATACCTTTTGGGTTGACCTATATTTGGGTTTTGTGATTTGAAATTTGTTATTTGTTATATTTTGACCCATTGTACTTTTCTTTAATGCCATGTTGCCATTTGATATTTCCTAGCTTTTGTATAGGCTCTTTTTGTGTTAAATCTCAGTGTGCAAAAGCACTTATTTCTTATTATGGCGCTTTTCCACCGCATGGTATCAGCTCGACTCGACTCGCTTTATTGGCGTTTCCACCGCAATTTCATGGTACCTGGTACTTTTTTTAGTACCACCTCGCTCTAGGGACCAAGCGAGCTGAGTCGAGCTAAAAGGTGACGTCGGCAGACGGCCGGTCACTGATTGGCCAGAGAGTGTGACGAAGTCACGAGAGCGACATAAAGCAATAGCGCAGCATCTTCTAGTTCTTCAACATCATAGGTATCATAAGGTCAACATGCCAGCTAAAATTAATAATAGGTCTTCGCCGTGGTCCACTTCTGAGGTGCAGACGCTTCTGTGTCTTGTGGCCGAGGATAAAGTACAAAAAGAGCTGGACGGAGCCACCCGCAATGAAAAGGTGTACAAGGAGGTCGCCAAGTTGATTGAAGAGCATGGTTACTTCAGGACATATGTGCAGTGTCGTGAAAAGCCTTCCACCTTTTTGTTTGAAAGTTTGCTGTGCTGCACTGATTTGTTCTTATTGTTTGTTAATAAATTATAAGTTACTTATGTGATAGTTTCATGATTTTGTAATTAATCTGCCATTACACTGGCTCTAATATATTAATTACGGTTCAGAAAGGAACCAGCACCAAGTTCAATTATTTTTTAAAGGTGTTAAGTGCATTTTCCCCGTCAAATGTTTTTATCACACTACTAGATTATTCTTAAATGTTTTAATCTTTTAGCATTTAACGCGTTGGTGTTATTTACGTCGCGTACAAAAATACATCACGGCCCCTTTCGCCGTGGTACTATTTGCGGTACTATTTGCGGTGGAAAAGTTGAGTTGAGTCGAGTCGAGCTACATTTGCGGTGGAAAAGCGCCATTAGTAAATTAAACACTTTAATTTAACCAAAACCTGTCCAGTTGCCAAATCCAGTTTTACTTTCAATTTCCCCCAAAATACGTTACTGCTCTCCAAAATGAGCCGGGCTGTAACAATATATATATATATATATATATATATATATATATATATATATATATATATATATATACATACATACATATACAATCATATGAAAAAGTTTGGGAACCCCTCTCAGCCGGCCTTGTAATTGACTCTGCTTTCACGCAAAAAAAGATAAAAGTGGTATGTCTTTCATTAACCAGGAAGATCTAAGTACTGGGGTGTTTTCCAAACAAAGATTTTTAGCGAAGCAGTTTTTAGTTGTATGAAATTAAATAAATTGTGAAAAACTGGCTGTGCAAAAATATGGGTACCCTTATGATTTTGCTGATTTGAATGCATGTAACAGCATGTAAAACTGATGACTTGAAAAATCGAATTGGTTGGATTATCTCGTTAAGCCTTGAACCTCATAGAAAGGTGTGTTCAATCATGGGAAAAGGTATTTAAGGTGCCCAAATACAAGTTGCACTTCTCTTTGACTCTCTGCTGAAGTGAGACAGAATGGGATCATCAAAACAGCTCTCCACAGATCTGAAAACAAAGATTGTTCGTTTTCATGGTTTAGGGGAAGGCTACAAGAAGCTTTCCAAAAGGTTTCAACTGTCAATTTCGACTGTAAGAAATGTTGTCAGGAAATGGAAGGACACAGGCACAGTTGCAGTTAAACCCAGGTCTGGAAGACCAAGAAAAGTACAGGAGCGGCATATGCGGCGGATTGTGAGAATGGTTGCAGACAACCCACAGATCACCTCCAAAGACCTGCAACAACATCTGGCTGCAGATGGTGTATCTGTACATTGTTCAACAATTCCGCGCAATTTGCACAAAGCACATCTGTATGGCTGGGTGATGAGAAGGAAGCCCTTTCTGCGCCCACGCCACAGGTACAGTCGCATGGAGTATGCTAAAGCTCATTTAGACAAGCCAGATTCATATTGGAAGAAAGTGCTTTGGACTGATGAGACAAAAATTTAGTTGTTTGGTCATAACAAAAAGCGCTTTGCATGGCGAAAGAAGAACACTGCATTCCAAGAAAAACACCTGGGGCCTCATGTACAAAGACTTGCGTGGATTTCCTACTGAAACTTGGCGTACACCAAAAACCCAGAAACTGTCGTACGCACAAATAAATTCAGATGTATCAAAGTGTGCGTAGGCATGGATCCAAGCACGTTTCTTTTGTACATCACAATCAACTTGGAATTGAGCGCACATGCAGAGGTGCCGAACTCCTCCCTGTCCACGCCTCCATTTAAATATTCAAATCAATGTAAATAGGCCCTGGACCTGCAATTTCCACCCCTTGGAGGACAAATAAAGGTTTATCTAATTTCCCTCTTGGTCCGATCAGATAAATCAAAATGAGTAGAGGGAAGAAATGAGTCAATCAGGGGCTTGATAGAAAGCTTTGCAGCTCTAATTTCAATAAAATAAAATAAACATTTGAATGCGCACCTGCCCAAATGTGCATTTCGCTTGTTTACATAGACAATTAAACGAATTAATAAACTATTTACGCACCCATAGCCACCCATAGTTGATATAGGTCGGGGCAGTCCCGTTTACCGCCCGGAAGGCATTTGCGCATCACATATGATTTGAACATTAATGGAATTAAAATGTTTTCTATTAACATAAACAAATTCATCCTGTGATGGCGCTTTTATAGCAATGTGTGTGCAGTCAATATATCCGATAACCTTAGGGAAACCGGCTATCGCTGCTAATTGCGTACTCCAGTAACACTGGCCTTGGTAACCTAAATCGGTTTATGAGCCCGTTATTGTTTGCAAGTAAATCCTCGCGTTCCCTAAAAACTCGCTCACGTCGGATTGCACCATTTGCAAGGTCCTCAAACAACACGAACGCTGCCATTGTTAATACCATTTTCTTAATCACATTGCGCATGCTTTTATATTCACCTATATGATTACAAACGCCTGGGTGTGTAAATTGTTCACAACGGTGTCTCTGATAGGCACATCACTTGACTGTTTTCACATTATTAACAGTTTCCCAGCATCACCTCTAAGTGACGCCAAAGGAACAATAGCTGTAGAAACGTGCGTACGACAGCTATGAAGCTGGCGTGGGGCACCGCACATTTCCACGGTCATTTCACGTTTGATACATCTGAACGTGAGCGTGGGAAAGGACGTACATTTGTACATGAGGCCCCTGCTACCTACTGTCAAATTTGGGGGAGGTTCCATCATGCTGTGGGGCTGTGTGGCTACTTCAGGGACTGGGGCCCTTGTTAAAGTCGAAGGTCGCATGAATTCAACCCAGTATCAACAGATTCTTCAGGATAATGTTCAAGCATCAGTCACAAAGTTGAAGTTACGCAGGGGTTGGATATTCCAACAAGACAATGACCCTAAACACTGTTCAAATTCTACAAAAGCATTCATGTAGAGGGAAATGTACAATGTTCTCAAATGGCCGTCACAGTCCCCTGACTTGAACATCATCGAAAATCTATGGGATGATTTGAAGCGGGCTGTCCATGCTCGACGGCCATCAAACTTAACTGAACTGGAGCGCTTTTGTATCGAAGAATGGTCAAAAATACCTCCATCCAGAATCCAGACACTCATCACAGGCTACAGGAGGCGTTTAGAGGCTGTTATTTTTGCAAAAGGAGGCTCAACTAAGTACTGATGTGATTTATTTTGTTGGGGTGCCCAAATTTATGCACCGTCAAATTTTGTTATGATGCCTATTGCATATTTTCTGTTATTCTAATAAACAAAACGACACTGCTGAAATACTCCTGTTTCCCTAAAGTTTGTCATTCATGAAAAGGAATTTGCTTCTTTGAAATCCCAGTTAATTATGCACAAAAATCCCAAAAATTAAGAGGGGTTCCCAAACTTTTTCATATGACTGTACATATATACACAAACACACACACACACGCGCACAAAGGTACATCTCAGAAAATTTGAATATAATTACACATCCACCCCCGCTATCTCCTACTACCAAAGCATTTGAATACCATTATGTGACGCTACTTTATCCTATCAAAGCAGTACTAGCGGTCCTCTATCGCCCACCTGAACCCCTAGCCAACTTTGTGGAAGAACTGGATATGCTCCTCAGCACCTTCCCTGACGACGGAAGTCCACTGATAATCCTTGGTGACTTCAACATCTACCTAGAAGGAACACAGGCTGCTGACTTCTTGTCCCTTCTGTCCTCGTTCGGACTGGCGCTATTGGACACGCCAGAGACCCACAGGACAGGAAAACAGCTGGATCTTATCCTGACAAGACTGATTTGCTGACCTAACATCGGTAACCCCACTACACACTTCCTCATCCAACTCTCGGTCTCCCTGCTTCCAACTCCTCCCAACTCACCTCCCCTTGTAACCTTCCGCTGCAATTTTCGCAGCCTCTCCGCAATCAGGGGGTCAGATGACTCAATGGTTAAGGCGTTGGCCTCATGATCGGAAGGTTGTGAGGTCGAGCCCCGGCTGTGGCTATATGATGTTGTGTCCTTGGGCAAGGCACTTCACCCTAATTGCCTCAGGGAAAATGTCCCTGTACTTACTGCAAGTCGCTTTGGATAAAAGCGTCTGCTAAATGAATAAATGTATCTCCCTCTCACTTCTCCTTTGTTGTAACATCAACTCAACCCCATTGATGAGTTCACGTCACATCCAACAGACGTGGCCACCGATACTCTGTTATCAATGCTACCTACGTCTTTCGACACCCTCTGCCCGCTGTCAACTTGACCTGCTCGACCCTATCCCCCCTGCCCGAGGCGCACAGAGGTCGTTCGGAAGGCGCAATCAACCCTAAATCACCCACAATCTCTTTATCACTCTGGGATCTGCAACAGTGACCCCTTCATCTTCTGCCAGAAACCTAGGGGTCACCTTGGATGACAAGCTCTCCCTCACAGCACACATTGCCGCAGTCTCTCGGTCATGTAGATTCACCCTCTACAAGAGGGGTGCGCACACTTTTTCTGCATGCGAGCTACTTACAAAATGACCGAGTCAAAGTGATCTACCTACTATAAAATTGTGCAACTTATAATTATTCAGAAATATATTGAAAATTCTTTATAAGAACCATATATGTTAGTATACCTTGCATAATTGTGTGAACCCATATTGCTTGTTACAACCCCAACACAAAATAAGGAAATCAGCTTACAAATCAATAACGTTTATTTACAAAAAAAAAACAACACAGGGATCAAGGAGGACTGCCAGTGGCACCAAATGAAATAAATAAATAATAACCCACCCCCCTTGACAGGTGCTAAGCACCCATAAATACAGTGGGTGGTGCTCACTCTAACCTAGGGTTGTAACAACAGGTAAACCTATGTGACGTTAGATGCCAAGCATCACTCAAGGCTGACTCGCATAAATAAGTGGAGCCAAATAATGCAGTCAAGGATGTTGCACATTTCCTTATGTTGGAGTACTTTTCCTCTGTGAGTAAGCTCCAGAATTGTCCATGAGCTCTGGCCTTCAGCTCAATGTCGGCTGGTAGTGTCAAAATATCATCCTCTACTCCAGAAGAGTTCAGGTGAAACAATGTTGTAATTTTTGATGCGAGTGAAACAACATCAGCATCTTCCCGAAAAGGGTACTAGCACATGAATGTAGCGATTGGCTCGAATAAAGCAAAGTCTTGACTGCTGTCCTGACAACTGGGATTTTTGTTCCTTAACCTTTCTCCTTCTCAACTCATTTTTCGGATGGAAGTTGGTGTCGTTTTTATGTACAGTCCGAAAATGCCGCTCCACATTTCCCTTTTTCGGTATAGCGACTGCAGTCTGGCAGATGAGGCAAACGCACTTTGAAAATGACATAGTGAAAAAAAAATCCTTGTTTTTTCAGGTCTTGTTGAACTTGATTTTATATATACAGTGATCCCTCGCCACTTCGCGGTTCACTTATCGCGGATTCGCTATTTTGCGGATTTTCATAATGCATATTTTTTTTTTTTTTGGTGCATTGTGCTCTGCATTCTACGGAGCCCCTAAAGTGACATGGAGGAAGAATTTTTTTTTTGAGAATCCCGACTTTAAACACGAGAATCCCGACTTTAAAGTAAAAAAATAGACTCAAAATCTCGAGTTCAAACTTCCGGGTCAGAGTTTAACTTCCGGATCAGTGGAAAAACTAACAACAATGGAGCGCACACACCTGTGGGGGAGATTTATCGACTTTTATTTCGAGCTTGGAAATCAGAATGCTACGGAGCCCCTAAAGTGACATGGAGGAAGATTTTTTGGGGGGAGAATCCCGAGTTTAAAGTCGGGATTCTCGACTTTAAAGTCGAGATTCTCGAGTTTAAACTCGGGATTCTCGAGTTTAAAGTCGGGATTCTCCCCCCAAAAAATCTTCCTCCATGTCACTTTAGGGGCTCCGTAGCATTCTGATTCGCTAAAAACTCACTCCCGCTTCTTGTATCAAAACATGCTACAAATTGTGCTATCATTTTGTCGTCTCGTGCAGTTATGTGTACGTACATAAAACAGCTTGGCAAATTTACATTAAGTTGGCCAAATTATCTTGTAATTTCGAACATCTCCTAAACCCATAATGTTGACGAAACGGCCTGGACCGACAAAAGCACCTGCGGATGGGCCCAAACGGCGGAAGATGCTACCTATCTCAGATAAAGTTAAACTTCTGGACATGCTAAGGGAAGGTAAAAGCTATGCAGCCGTTGCTCGCCATTACGTAATCAATGAATCTTCCGTTCGTTACATAAAGAAAGAGGAAAAAAACATAAGGACGACAGCAGCAGTCAATTTTAATACGAAAGCAAAAAGGGTTGTAACTGTCCGCAACAAGACCATGGTACGGATGGAGACGGCATTAGCTCTGTGGATTAATGACTGCAGGAAAAAAAACATAACCCTGGATACAAACGTTATCTGCACAAAAGCGAGAATGCTGTATGAAAACTTTGCTGTCAGTGACGGGGAAGAGGGAGAGGATGCCGGGCCCTCAGCAAGTGCTGCTGACAAAGTGCCAAGCGCATTTAATGCAAGCAAGGGCTGGTTTGAAAAGTTTAAGAAACGCTTTGGACTTAAAAATGTTTGTCTGCACGGTGAGATGGCGTCTGCGGATACCGCCTTATTTTGGAAACTAATGCCCTCCCGCACCTTCATCATGCAGGAAGAAGCCAAAGCCCCAGGATTTAAAGTTCACAAAGACCGTTTGACCCTGGCTATGTGCGGAAATGCCGCAGGTTTCATGATTAAACCGGGGCTGATTTACAGGTCTAAAAATCCCAGGGCGCTGAAAAACAAAAATAAGGATGATTTGCCTGTTTACTGGATGTACAATGCAAAGGCTTGGATGACAAAAGCGCTCAATCTGGATTGGTTCAAAAACTCTTTCATCCCGGAGGTCAAGTGTTATTTGAGAGGAAAGGGACTGGACTTTAAAGTGCTTCTGCTCCTTGACAACGCCGGAGGTCACGGTAATGATTTGGCATATGATGGTGTGCAAATCGAATTTCTGCCGCCAAACACTACATCCCTGATTCAGCCCATGGACCAAGGAGTCATCCGTGCTTTCAAGGCTCTCTATACACTATCAACACCCTGCAACATCTTGTTGACGCTATGGACTCGGATCAAGATTTCTCACTGAAGGACTACTGGCGTGGATACACCATCGCATCGTGTCTCCAAAACATTCAGAGGGCCATTCAGGAAATGAAAACGGAAACTCTGAAGGCCTGCTGGAAAAAACTATGGCCAGAGGCAGTGCAAAACGCAACCGGAGGCTCGCTTGACGAGGTCCACCACTCTGCCGTAGAAACAGCTGTGAATCTGGCTAAACAGATTGGAGGAGACGGCTTTAATGACATGAGTCCGGATGACATAAACGCCCTGATTGATGGAGACGCACAGCCGCTGACCGATGCAGAGCTGGCAGAAATGACAAAGCCACAAAGCGACGATGAAAGAAAAGAGGGAGAAGAGGACACGAGAGATGAGGAGGAAGGACTAACGCTTGGTCGCTTAGCAACCATGGTGCGAATGGCCACTGAACTTAAGCGAGTAGCTGAGGAATGGGACCCTTTGATGAGCCGTTCATTACAGTTCTCCAACGTAATCGATGGTGGCATGTCGGTGTACAAGGATCTTTTTGCAAAGAAGAAAAAAGAGCGACAACAGCTGCCTATCACTATGTTCTTCTCCCGAACAAACACACCTGCACCGCGGGCTTCAGAAGAAGAGAACACTGCAGAGCGCAGTCAGGATGCAGCGGCCCAGTCTGAAGAGCAGTGAAACGGCCTACACGTGAGTCACTGTATTTGTACACATGTAATAGTTGCTAATTGTAAAAAAAAAAAAACAAAAAAAAAAACGATTTCGTGGAATTTCACTTATCGCGGGTCATTTTCGGAACGTAACCCCCGCGATAAACGAGGGATAACTGTATTTCAATAAATCTGTATAAAAAAAAAAAAAAAAAAAAAGGCTGTTTACGTTTTAATGCCATGCGATCTACCAGTAGTACCGATCGACGCCTTGAGCACCCCTGCTCTACAACATCTGGAAAATCAGAAGATCTCAAAGCTGGACTACTGCAATTCATTACTAGCCGGCCTTCCAGCAAGTGCAATCCGCCCCCTTCAGAGGATCCAAAATGCAGTGGCTCGCCTGGTTTTCAATCTAGCCAGACGCTGCCATGTCACCCCGCTCCTCATCGCCCTCCACTGGCTTCCCATCATGGCCCGTATCAGATTCAAGACCCTGGTGAGCAATGAACAGGACTTCTCCGAGCTATATCAACTCTTTTCTCCGGCCTTACACCCCTGCCCGCCACCTACGGTCCTCCTCTGACAACGGTCTAGTGTCCCCCCCCCCCCCCCCTCAAAAGTGCCAGAGCCCAACACAAACTCTTCCTGTGTGTGGATCCCCAATGGTGGAATCAACTCCCCACCTCCATCAGAAACACAGACTTTCTCCTCACCTTGAAGAAAAGGCTAAAAACTCACTTATTCCGAGAATGTAATGGCACTTAGAAATATCAAGGCAGTTAGATATATCATCTGTTATTGCTGTTCATAAATAATTGTTAATCCCTGTGCGGAAACTCGCAAGGGTGGTTGCTTTATTGTTTGCGTCCCATACGTAGACTACTGTCCGTCGAAGACTGACCTTAAATTTGTTAACTGTTCGGCTAAAAGCTCTCATAGCTCTTCCCTTGGCACTTATTGCTTCTCACAATGTATGTTTCATAATCTATGAACCTGCTATGTTTGGGGTCTATCACGTTGCTATGCTCAGTGACTGATGCTCTTTTGCGAAGCTGTCTCTTGTAAGTCGCTTTGGATAAATGCGTCTGCCACGTTTGCCATGTAACTTCATGCTTTCTGACTTGTATGTATTCGTCTCAACCATGGACCTAACCTCTGGCTATTAGTTTATCCCAGTGCACGGGCTAAACATTACCGCACGTAGTGCCATCGAGGGCCAAGAGGGTGCAGGTTTTCATGTCAATCAGAATGAGGTTTATTTTATTCGCTATGCAAGATTAACAAACATAGAACATATATGTGGCATAATAATAAAAAATTAATACAATGTAAAATACACTACAAATATGATACAAATAATACAAATGATACAAATAACATAGAAGTACAAATAACCAGTACAAAATGAGATGGGTATATATAGTACGGGGGGGGGGGGGGTGTATACACAGTAGTGTAAACAGTGGTGCCAAAAATCACAGTAGTAAGTTTTTTAAGTGTTGTGTGCTAAAGTGGCAGAGTGCAGTGGGATTCTGGAAGGGGGTGTGGGGTGTTGGTGGATGTGTCATACTGAGTCCTTGGCCCTGTTGAAGAAGGCAATAGCAGAGGGGTAGAAGCTATTCCTGTGGTGAGAGGTTTTGGTCCTGATGAACCGCAGCCTCCTGCCAGATGGGAGCAGCTGAAGCACAGAATGTCCAGGGTGGGAGGAGTCGGCCGCAATCTTCCTCACTCGCTTCAGGGACCTTGCAGTGTGCAGGTCCTCAAGGGATGGCAGGTTGCAGCCTATCACCTTCTCAGCGGCACGTATGATATGCTGCAGTCTGCTCTTGTCCTTGGCAGTGGCAGCAGCATACCACACGGTGACAGAGGAGGTGAGGATGGACTCAATGATGGCAGTGTAGAATTGTACCATCATTGTCTTTGGCAGGCTGAATTTCTTCAGCTGCCGCAGGAAGTACATCCTCTGCTGGGCGTTCTTTATGAGTAAGCTGATGTTCAGCTCCCACTTAAGGTCCTGAAAGAGGGTGGTGCCCAGGAAACTAAGGGACTCCACAGTGTTGACCTGGGAGTCGCGCAGTGTGATGGGGGAGAGTGGGGTCCTTTCTAAAGTCCACAACCATCTCCACTGTCTTGAGAGCGTTGAGCTCCAGGTTGTTCTGGCTACACCACGTCACCAGGTTGTCCAATTCCCACCTGTAGTCCGACTCGCCCCCATTAGAGATGAGTCCGATCAGGGTGGTATCGTCCGCAAACTTCAGGAGCTTGACAGATGGGTGACTGGAGGTGCAGCTGTTTGTGTACAGGGAGAAGAGCAGGGGAGAAAGATTGCAGCCTTGAGGGGATCCGGTGCTGATGGAACAGGAGTCAGAGACTTGCAATCCCATTTTAACGCACTGCTTCCTGTCGGACAGGAAGTCTGTGATCCACCTGCAGGTGGGGTCAGGCATGTTCAGCTGGGAGAGCTTGTCCTGAAGCAGAGCCGGGATGATGGTGTTAAAGGCAGAGCTGAAGTCCACAAACAGGATCCTGGCACTACACCAGCTGATTTCACTAACAAGTTTGTCTACTTAGTGAAATCAGCTGGTGTAGTGCTTGATTGACGTGAAAACCAGCACCCTCTTGGCCCTCGATGGCAAGAGTTTGAAACCAATGGGAGCTACTTTAGCTAACTAGCCTTGCTTACATTAGCTAACAATAGCCTACTTAAGTAAAATAAAGTAACTAAAAATAAACGCTCTTATCCAGAGAGTAAAACAAAGGCAATATTGTTTCTGAACAAAAATGAAGATTAAACATTACAGACTGCATGTATTTTCCTAGTATGAGTTCCTATTAGTTAGTTTGTAGATTTTAAACCAAGGACACTGTTTTATCGAAATACCACATTTTTACTTTTGTAAAACTATGACAACCAGGTTAAAACAGACACAGCTGAGCACATAGATATCAGGTAAATTCTGATGGAATTCTATGACATGATTGAGGTTCCGGGAGAACCACTTCCTGGATTACTTGATCGTTCATCATACAAAATACAATACATGAAAGGTAGATTCATAGTGAATATATGAAATGTGAATGCTTGGCTAATTGCTAGGGGTTTTTCACAAACCCTCTCTATTGGCGCTTTGCCACCGCATGGTACCAGCTCGACTCGACTCGCTTTAGTGGCGTTTCCATCGCAATTTCATGGTACCTGGTACTTTTTTTTAGTACCACCTCGCTCTAGGTACCAAGCGAGCTGAGTCGAGCTAAAGGGTGACGTCGGCAGACGGCCGGCCACTGATTGGCCAGAGAGTGTGACGAAGTCACGAGAGCGACATAAAGCAATAGCGCAGCAGCAGTATCTTCTAGTTAGTCAACATCATAGATATCATAAGGTCAACATGTTAATGTTGCTAAAGTTAGCTAAAGTTAATAATAAGTCTTCGCCGTGGTCCACTTCTGAGGTGCAGACGCTTCTGTGTGTTGTGGCAGAGGAGAAGGTACAAAAAGAGCTGGACGGAGCCACCCGCAATGAAAAGGTGTACAAGGAGGTCGCCAAGTTGATGGAGGAGCATGGTTACATTAGGACGTACGCGCAGTGTCGTGGAAAGCTTAAAAAGCTTAAAAGCGACTACAAGATCATTAAGGACCAGAACGGCAGGAGTGGGTCCAACCGTAAAACATTGCTCTTATTGTTTGTTAATAAATTATATGTGACTTATGTGATTGTTTCATGATTTTGTAATTCATCTGCCATTACACTGGCTCTAATATATTCATTACGGTTCAGAAAGGAACCAGCACCAAGTTCACATTTTTTTAAAGGTGTTTAGTACATTTTACCCGTCAAATGTTTTTAATCACACTACTAGATTATTCTTAAATGTTTTAATCTTTTAGCATTTAATGCCAGTAAATCTTGGTAACCTTTACAAATATGATAAAACAAAAGTGGAGACATAAATGAAAAGTACAAAAAGTTTAATGTTCTCACAATAAAATACAAAAGGTGAGGTGTATAAACCTACATGGTAAATTCTAATATCTTAATTATTCTCCAACAAGAACTGCATTAGACCCTCCCGTACATTGATGCCCTCTACATCCTGTGCCACTGCCACCCCAGGCTCAGCAGCTGCTGCTGGTTGTACATCCAACTCAGTCTCATAAGTCTCTCCATGACTTTCACAAAGGTTGTGCAGAGCACAGCAAGTCATAACCATAGACTAGACAAAAAACACCAGACCGAGCAGCACGAATACCATCGCATCGATGTCCTCCATTGTTGTTGTTGTGTGGGTTGCATTGGTGTTATTTACGTCGCGTACAAAAATAAGTCACAGCCCTTTCGAGGAGGTACTATTTGCGGTTGAAAACCACCCGTGTTACTACCAAACCGAGTCGAGTCACATTTGCGGTGGAAAAGCGCCATATGTCACTCCAGGCCACTTAGCTCCAAATTCTCACACATGCAAATTCTCTCTCCTGACACAGTGGGCTGGGTTAGCCCCCAACCTCACCCCATCCTTGACTTAATAGCCCTTTGGTAGCTGGTTGGATCATGACACAGGATGTTGTCTTGTATCTCAGCAAATCTTTGATGCATTCTCACCAAACCAGTGTACTTTAAACTACATGTCAGTTTCTTAATGGGTTGCAATATTGAGGAGGATTCCACTATTGCAGTTTGCAGGTATAATGTCTATTCTTTATGTTGCTAGTTGGAGACGATGGGGAACATGGCATTCTTAAGTGATTATTTTAGAGTTTTTCTTCATTGGAACATTTACATTTATATTTATTCATTTATATTTGTTCTTTTGCCTCAATTTGTACGGTGTCCTTGAGTGTCTAGAAAGGCTCCATCCAAATAAAATGTATTATTATTATTATTATTTATTATTTAGCAGACGCTTTTATCCAAAGCGACTTACAGTAGGTACAGGGACATTTTCCCTGAGGCAAGTAGGGTGCAGTGCCTTGCCCAAGGACACAACATCATATAGCCACAGCCGGGGATTGATCTCACAACCTTCCGATCATGAGGCCAACGCCTTAACCATTGAGCCATCTGACGCTGACGCCCCCCCCCCCCCCCCCCCCCCCCCCCCCATCAAATCCCTATTTCAGGGGTCGGTAACCCTGGTCCTAGGGAGCCACTGTCCTGATGATTTTAGCGGTTTCCCTGCTCCAGTCACCCTGTTTTTCTGTCAATGTTAGTTGCTCATGGGACTCTCCAATATCAGCTGTTCTCTCTCTTACCCCCCCCCCCTCCATATATCCCTTTGGTGTGGGGGGTTTGAGCTCTCAGCACCTGCATGGTTGTTGAACAACGCTGGACCTGGTGCCAGTGGACATTGATCTGTGACAGTCTGATTAACCTGGATCAGGTTGCAAGATGGAAGTTGGTCTCTGATGGACAACGATCCCTTGTTCCCGGTCCCTTTCCTCATCCCCTTGCCTAATTACAGACCCCAGCCCTGTGGCTGTTTAAACTGAGCACATTGAGCACTGAATTTGGATGTTTCAACGACCAACTAATAATTTATTGCTGTAAGACTATGTTTTGACAATGTTGAGCACCTCTTTTTCACCAACCGTCTCTAGAGGAGGAAATCTAATGGCGCTTTTCCACCGCATGAAATCAGCTCGCCTCGCCTCGCATTTTTTGCGTTTCCACCGCAGTTCCATGGTACCTGGTACCTGCTAGCGGGTACTTTTTTGGTACCTTCTCGCTCTAGGTACCAGGCGATCTTCAGTCGAGCTAAAAGGTGACGTCGGCAGACGGCCGGCCATTGATTGGCCAGAAAGTGTGACGAAGTCACGAGAGCGACTTAAAGCAACAGCGCCGCAGCTAATACTTATTACTATCAGATACAGTCCATTACACCAACAGTCTACAAGCTTTTTAAAAGTCAGATAATTTACAAAAGACTAGTTCGTCAACATGGCTAAAATTATAATGTGGGTTCTGTCCACTTGTGGGTTGCGTTGGTGTTATTTACGTCACGTACAAAAATACGTCACGGCCTACGTCACGCCCCTTTCGCCGACGACCAGGAAGTACTGCAATTTGCGGTGGAAAACCACCGGTGTTCACTACAAACCGAGTCGAGTAGAGTCGTGCTACATTTGCGGTGGAAAAGCGCCATAATACTGAATGGCTCCAGCCAAGTTTTCTTGAAAAAAAATTATCCTCCTCCTTTAGGGTTTAGATTGGTTGAGGGGCAGTTCTATGGGCTTCTGTGAAGCACTCTGTGAAGCACAATGTGACATTACTTGTCAAAGGGCTATACAAATCATTTTGATCATAATACAACATACATACAATTACTTTACAGTTCAAATGCAAACGTGTGCAACAGGACAATACAGGCTGGACAAAACGGTGCAGGGCCAACCAGTGGCCCTCACAGTTCTGATGATGAGCCAGTTGCATCAAAACCAAAATCTAAATATAGCTGCAAGCAGCATTAGTAGATTCCTCCTCATTATTGAAACCCTTTATGAAATTCATATGTGATTCAAATTGCACTCTGCAAGTTTGGTGTGAATACATCCAAGACTCTTGGCTGTACCGGACATTGAAACACAGAACAATAATTCTAACCCAATATGTCCTAAATTAATCATACAACGAGACCTAGCAATGACTGCAGTTTAGAACGAAGCTGAATACTGGATATGCTGCTCTTGCAGAAATTACATTTTTGACAAAAGACTCATTAAAATCAGAGCCTGTAGTTCAACTCAAAATTGCTTTCACAGCCTAAACCAAACATTAAGAAATGTTGTAGGTTAAATCTTTCACTCAGAGTCATAGCTCAAAGTGGCAAGCTACAACTTCTCTAAACTGGAATACACCACTAGCGAGAGGCAATGCTTAATGCTTGATGCTAACATCAACAAAACCTACCGGGGGCGCACACTCGCTGAAATTGCAAGACATACACAAATCACAAAAAGAATAATTCTTAGTTATCTCATATTTGCTGTTAGCACTTTCATAGAATTAATAGTTGTTAGCTTGTGTATGTGTTTTTAAGGTTGTGTTGCAGAGAGAATGACTTGGAGTGGTTTATTATGAGCAGGATGGGGGTTGTGTCCAACAGACAAGACACAGAACAAGCTTCCACAAGCACATTCTTAAATGATATTTGTGTTGATTGATTAACTTTGGCTGTAGACACATGACCTGATGCTGACTTGAGATATTTTTGTAATAAAACGAGGTACCAGAGAGATGTGAGGCAGATCAGATTTGGGATTGCCATAAGCACATCTCTGCTGGTCTCCTCATGAGTATATTTAGACCTTTGTCTCTTTTCTTATGCTGATTTAGATTTGGTTGAATCTAATAACCAGACACATGGTTAGATTTAGAATTGCCATAATTCTCGAAAGCTGCCATCCTCAACCTTTTTGGTGTTTGACAGGCTAATGTCAGGTGTGGAAGAAATTGGATTTCCTGTGTACTTATATTAATCACTACTGAACACACCTTCTCTGAAGACTGTTGTAACGTCATTACTGCCTGACTGTCACTATCTATGTTTACATTCTTGTGCCCTATAAAAGAATGTCCTCTTGCCTTTGGACGGGAGAGAGACATGATTGAGACCTAAACCTTCATTTCGTCGTCAGAGGTCTGGTCATTTCTCTCCCAATCTGCAGGTTGTTAAATATGTATTTCATATCAACTGAACTGTCACTCCGTTTATGAAGAGACGGACAAAACATTTTCTTCATGGGTGGGGGATAATTTAGCCCATTGCGTCAACAGACTTGTGTGAGTTCTTTTGGAGCCGCAGGTCTGGGATAACAGAAAGAGCATTTGGCAGAGCAGTTACATTTCAAATATTTACCATTAATAAACTTTTCATTTTACATTAGACTTTTTCTCAGATTTGTATACAACACATTGTCAAGAGTCTACATATGAACTTTTGATTGAATCGGACTATCAGTTTTTGATTGGCACTTGTATAAAGTATTCAATCAGCCTTAATGCTAAATTAGATTTCCTTTATTTTAAAATGTTTTACGATATGAATTTAGCTACTGAACCGGGTTGTATATTGTAGTGTGTTGTTTTTGGCATATCAAATTTGGTGTTGATATCTCAAAGATTTGCTGACCTTCTAGGAGTCATCGGCCAAACTTCCTGTTTGGTTGTGCTATTGATTTTAAATGGCTGTAGCAGACAAACGGTTTCAAATATAAAAAATCTTTTGACATGTTTTGTGAGGCTTGGTCTGAAAATGTTGCCAGACAAACATGGGGAAGGTTGGACAAAAATTGTAGGAGGAGTAGTGAAGAAACATTTCCTAAATCTATATTGTACAGAAATATCTATCACTATGAGTTTTTTTAAGTTTTTGATTAGTCGTGTGGAATGAGGCATCTAGAATGAAGTTCAAGATTCTAAGACAAAAGGGATACAAATGGCATCACTTAAAAAAAGGACAATTAGGGCATGGCCTTATTAAAATCTAATCTAGACCCTACAGATCTTAATTTTAGACCCATTTCTAAATGATAATTAATGTCCAAAATACTGGAGAAGGTTCTTTCTCAGCTATCCTTTTCTGTCAATATTGGAAATATTTCTTCCTCCTTCGCAGCGAATACGTGGAGTGCCCCAGAGTTCAAACCTGAGTCCAAATAAATATACATTTACATATTTAGCAGACGCTTTTATCCAAAGCAACTTACAGTAAGTACAGGGACATTCTCACTGAGACAAGTAGGGTGAAGTGCCTTGCCCAAGGACACAGCGTCATATAGCCACAGCCGGGGCTCGATCTCACAACCTTAACCCGTTGAGCCATTTTGAAAATCAAAAATACTATTGATAACTTTTGTGAGGGTTCTTCTGCCAATCCTGAGGAAGATTGGGCAACATTTGTAAGAGGAATAGCAAAAAAACATGTTTCATAAATCTATATTGTACAGAAAAATCTAAGGGCTTGCCACTATAGGTTGTTTAGACTTTTTTGTTCAACGTGACACAAATGGGATATAAATGGCATCACTTTTAAAAAGGGCACAAATGGTCAAATTGGGATGTGGCCTGTAGTGCCCCCTTTGGTCTTAAGTGGACCAGATTGGGTGTGGTAGTTCATAATGTTGTTCTGTTTCACCATGCCAAAAATCTCAAGTGTGGTCTAAGAGCTGCCATTGACTTCCATGCTACATTTCTAACATGGAGGAATCCTAAAAAACTAACAATAGGTTTCTTTGGATTAAAAGCATCTGCTAAATGAGGTATTAGGTTTACTCCTTACCGAGGAATCCTAACAAGTCTGTATGCAGGGAATAGCAGGGAGTCAGGTGGCTGGGCGGTGAGGGTATAATCAGAAGGGCTAGTAATCAGAAGGTCCCTGGTTCGAACCCCGGCTGTGCTAACATTATGTTGTGTTCTTGGGAAAGGCACTTCACACTACTTGCCTCTGTGGAATGCTCCTGTACTTGCTGTAAATTGCTCTGGATAAGAGCTTCTGCCAAATGGCTAAATACAAAATTTAATAACAGAAATGCGCTTTTAGTAGCCCAGGTTTGGGCAGATTAGAATTGTTCGCTGATGGCCCTTTAGTTCAGAGCACATCCTTACTTTGACGTGGAGAAAAGTATATACAATACACAGGAAATAAGTCAATTTAATTATTGCTCGTCTGCATGTAAGGGTGTGTTCACAAACCAAACGTTTGGTTCCATGAAAAAAAATTTTTATACATTTGTATGTTAGCGAAGGGCTGTATATAATGAAGCAGCGTTCTCTTCTAATTTCCCTTTTTGGCTGTGGCATTTCTGTGGCTGTGTTTCTATTTGAGGTATTTAGCCTCACTCCTAGAAGTAAAGGAGCTGCTAAATTAATGTTCTAATATAGGTAGTCACGTGTGCTTGTGACATTTCTGACTGTGGTTAGCTACCATTAGCTTCACCTTTCTCATCAAAAACTATACCTAAACCATCAAATGTAACATTCTCTTAGAGGTTGGAAAATAAATATAGAAGAGAAATAACAATAGATTGTCCTCTTTCTAGAATAAAGCACAACTTGTTTAAAAAAGAGCCCCAAATGTATTTATGTCTGGCTCCCCCCTCTGCCTACAGCCACAGTTTCACATAAAATAAGAAATTGACAATGTTGGATACAGCAGACAACTGAAGACTGCATCATTAGTTTAGTGCAGCACAGAATGAAATTGCAAGATATATTTTTCCAAATGGGAAGATTTCTCAAAACAATTGTGCAGGGTTAGAATTAGGAATATAGATAAGCCCTATGATTAAAACATGATTGTATTAATTGTGGTTGATTCTAACCTTGACCCACTGGTCGGGTTGGATGTTATGGATGGTGATAGTGGTCTCTGGGATTTCCAGAAGAACCTCAAGTTTGGTGCAACTGGGGTCCTCACTCGTGCAGATACTGATGGGGACCATCCAACTGGGGCAGTCTTCACCTGGGAAATTGACAAGCCCATAGACATTGACTGACCTAAGATTGTTAAATGCATCAGATAATGTCCAAATTGGTAGTACAGAAGACAATAGTTGAAGGAGTGTATTTGCATGATTACTCACCATTATAAGGTCCACTGGCACAGAACTTCTTTTGCGATATCTTAAGAACGCGGTCATTTCCTTGCTGAAATAAAATATGTAATAATTACTACCTAAACAAGTTTTTTTCAAATCAGATTAGTTGGTTTTCGAGTTGATTTATTCATTTATTATTATGTACGCATGGAGACATTGCCTAAATGGGTCAACGTGTGTCAAATCAATCAATCTTGTAGGCAACTTAAGTAATAATTTTGAACAAAATGTGTATATTATAATATATGTTCATTCTTGTCAACTAATTATTCTACTTCAAACTTGTCTTCCAAACACCACCCTCCCCCCCATAATTATGGTAGCAATATACAACTTCCAGCAGCACAATACTATCTAATAAATGCTTAAATTGTGTAGTAATTAACACTGCATTTATATGGACAGAAAATCTGCACCAAAAACTGAAAAGCTGCACCAAAACCACACGACATGTTGTCATTGTCCAGCTGTTGTTAGAAAGAGGAAAACTGGACATGAGACTGACATGGGCATTATTGTGGCTTAACATCTCCAAACCAGGTTTGCTCAGTCTGCAGTGGTCAGCCAAAATTGGTCTACAGAAGGAAAAGCTGTGAACAAACAAGCCAACCCACATGCTCACCTGTTCCTGATCCACTTCTATAATAGGAAAACCCATCTGTTTGGTCCAGGAGCCCATTACAGCAGCAATAGGCTTCCCACTAGCCTGTTCCAGACAGTACCATAAGTCTTCTGTGAGGAGGGAAAGAAGACAAATGTATGCTTCAAAATGAAAATCGAAACAATAAGCAATGCATGCAATAAATAAAAAATTGGCTGGGTTACCTGTGGATGCATTCTTATGTTGAAATTTCAAAAGATAGGCATTCATTCCTTTCCTAAAATCCTAGAGAAAATACAAAAATTAGTTTTACAGACAGATTTTTTTAAATATCAAAAATCAAGAACTTCATCATGATTGACATACTTACAAAGTTACATCGAATTGTGTATACCTATGGGATTTTTTGAATATACTTTTTTATCTTTTGGGGGGGAATTTGTTTAAATGTGTGGTCTGTGGTTAGAAGGTCCATGTTATTGCACTTGTCCTCAGGAAGAGGTCACAATATTGACTGTCCCAAAAAACTTTTAAAAAGCTCTGCAATTGTGAATACATCAAATAAAAAAGAAGGCGTATAAATATAAAAAACAATGCATGAAGTGAATGTCAAACAATATCTTCCATAAAAATCTGCCTATCAAAGTTGTGTCCTCTCGTGTCCTCTCCTCCGTCAGATTTTTTCATAAGCTTCATTAAATCAAGAAATGGCTTGGTCAGTTATATCCCTGAGGACCGTTTTACATTTTTTGATATTTTAGACAAACAAGGTCAATACCATCTTTCTGCTTTTTTTAAACCCTAGTGGATTGAATTAAAGCATTTTAGTGAGGTTATTGGGACAGCTAGCAACTGGGGAAAAACTAGCTACCTGCAGTGTACAATACATATTTTGGAGAGAAAATACATACACTTATACGGCAACTCCGTCAGACGTCAACTCAGGTCAACGTAAGGTTCTATATGTCTGACGGAGTTGACCTGTAAGCTGACGGAGTTGACAAATCCACCACTAACTTCTTATTGTGCTAATATATTATTTTAGAATAAAGTAAAGGGTTAAAGTTTTAATTTAGGATTTTATTTACACATAAATGTATATACATAGCATACATTACATTATTTAACCATACACTTTTGACTTGTGGACATGGGCAGGCAATGGTCTGCTTATTATTGTGTAACATGTAACTTTACCAGTACTTTAACATACATCCATACACACACACACACACACACACACACATATATATATATATATATATATATATATATATATATATATGAGATGCCAGTGTGTATATTTTCAATCAATCAATCATGTCTAGTAAATGAAAATCAGATTATATAGTCTAATTCAAGTACATTTTCCTTTATTTCAATTTGTATTGTAGGAAAGCATGGCTAGACAGAAATTGTCAGTTGGGGAGCAAAGGAGAAGAAACCGAGAGTACCAATGAAAGAGAACAGAAAGATTAAACAGTGACCAAGAAAGAAAACATGCTATGCAAGAGAAGGAAAGACAAAGGTGGGAGAAGAGAGTTATAGACAAATAGACGAGATGGGAGGGGAGATGGAAGAGAATATTGAAATGGGAGATGTGATGGAGGAGGAGTTGGAAGAGGAGCCTCTGAATGGTCCTGAGGGTACTATGTCAGTAACAACTGTTAGCAGCCTTAATAATGGAGACTGGCTAGCATTGTATATGATGACCACTGGTGGCTAGCCAAGACCATTGCTGTGGATACTGAGCATCAAGATGTGAAAGTGGAGTTTCTGCATCCCCATGTTCCAACAGCAAAGTATCAGCCTAAGCTTGGCAGGAAGGATGTCTGTTTCTGCCCAGTTGAAGACATCATGGTGAAACTAATGGGGAATGCAGGAAAGGAAGAGGAGAACAGTTGGATAAAAAGGATGAGAGCAGGATGTGGTGTAGGGGAGGGTAAGGGAAAATAGAGGAGGGCAAGTAGAGGAGGAGAAGGACCCCTGGTTTCTATAATAGTTTTTTGGATAATTAAAATTGTTGTAATTTAGTTGGAACGGTGTATGTGCAATATGTTTATTATAATTTGCTTTACAGTAAGTTCAATACTCTAACAACAAGGAGTAGTTTTAGTGGTAGTGTTTAAAAAGCAAATTTGTTAAATAATAAGTAATGCACAAAAAAGATTTGTCAACACCGTCAGATGCAAGTTTTTTGTCATTTTTTGGGAGAAGAAAAGAAAAGTCTTCAGTTTATGTAGTTTATGTAATAAAGCACCATCTAAACTACATTAGATCTATTATGTCTTATTTAAGGAATTGTTTGTATAATATTGAAATAAAAACAAACTTTTGCAAATATTAAAAAATTCGGGTTTTCAGAATAGTGTGAAATCACAACTTATTTATTGTATTTCATTACATATCAGAGTAACTGAACACTGTTGCAACATACTTCAGAACTTTAGAGTCTTGTTGGATTGAAACAATTAAATTTTATACTTTTTAGTGTGTCTGACGGAGTTGACAAATTCAGTTCGGAAGGGAAACGTGTTCATTTGTTAAACATTTGTTTTTAGTTAGAACCTGTTCCTTTACATGGTTAAATAGCCTATTTAATAGTTCCTAATACAAGGTTAATAAAGACCTTTCTCTACAGAAACATATAACTAATTAATATAGTGTGCGTTTTGTCCCAACTCTCAAGAATCAGTGATTTAATAAGGGTGTGCTTGCCTTTGGCAATAGCACAACCTAATGTTACTCCCTTTGATGTTTTACCCTTTTATTGCTTTCATAAATCAATCATGGTCAATAAAATGTGGCTTTTTTTAACACAGCAATTTCTTGGAAAAAAGCTCTAATATAAAACTGAAAACAGATTTCTATAAAGATTTCATAAAATGTATGAAAGAAAATTATAGAAATAAAAATTATTGTTTGCATAATCATTTACCCCCTTCAAATCAGATGAACCTTTGGCTGCAATCACAGCAGTGAGTCTGTGTGGATTCAGATTCAGAATTCAGATTCAGAATACTTTATTAATCCCTGAGGGGAAACTCTTTAGCAACAACGGCACACAGTCTCGTAAAAGCACACAGGGGTGTGAGTAAAAAGAGTAGAACAGTACACACAGGGATAAGGAATGGGGGCAAAATAAGTGAGTAAATGCACACAAGGGGTAAAGGCTGCGATCAAAATATAGTGCTGGGATACAATTTATTCAGATCTTGAGATTAAGAATACAGGGAGTGCAGAATTATTAAGCAAGTTGTATTTTTGAGGATTCGTTTTTATTATTGAAAAACAATTATGTTCTTGATGAACCCAAAAGACTCATAAATATCAAAGCTGAATATTTGTGGAAGTTGGAGTAGGGCTTTTTTCGTTTTAGCTATTTTAGGAGGATATCTGTGTGTGCAGGTGACTATAACTGTGCAGAATTATTAGGCAACTTAACAAAAAACAAACATATACCCGTTTCACTCATTTATTTTCACCAGGGAAACCAATATAACAACTCAGCATTCACTAATATACATTGCCGGCATTCAAAATAATAAGAAATAAAAAAAATCACTGACTAATATAGCCGCCTTTCTTTACAAGGCCACTCAAGTCTGCAAACAATGGAATCAGTCAGTGTTTTGATCTGTTTGCGATCAACATTGCGTGCAGCAGCAACCACAGCCTCCCGGACACTGTTCAGCAATGTGTACTGTTTCCCCTCCTTGTAGATCTCACATTTGATGAGGGACCACAGGTTTTCTATGGGGTTCAGATCGGGTGAACAAGGAGGCCACGTCATTAATCTTTCTTCCTTTAGACCCTTTCTGGCCAGCCATGCTGTGGAGTACTTGGATGCGTGTGATGGAGCATTGTCCTGCATGAAAATCATGTTTTTCTTGAAGTATGCTGACTTCTTCCTGTACAATTGCTTGAAGAAGGTGTCTTCCAAAAACTGACAATAGGACTGGGAGTTGAGCTTGACGCCATCCTCAACCTGAAAAGGTCCCACAAGCTCATCTTTGATGATACCAGCCCATACCAGTACCCCACCTCCACCTTGCTGGCGTCTGAGTCGTACTGGAGCTCTCTGCCCTTTGCTGATCCAGCCACGAGCCCATCCATCTGGCCCATCAAGACTCACTCTCATTTCATCGGTCCATAAGACCTTAGAAAAATCAGTCTTGTGATACTTATTGGCCCACTCTTGACGTTTCATTTTGTGTGTCTTGTTCAGTGGTGGTCGTTTTTCAGCCTTTCTTACCTTGGCCATGTCCCTGAGTATTGCACACCTTGTGCTTTTTGACACTCCAGTGATGTTGCAGCTCTGAAATATGGCAAAACTGGTGGCGAGTGGCATCTTGGCAGCTTCATGCTTGACTTTCCTCAGTTCACGGGCAGTTACTTTGCGCCTTCTTTTTTCAACACGCTTCTTGCGACCATGTTGACTATTTTGAACGAAGCGCTTGATTGTTCGATGGTCACGCTTCAAAAGCTTGGCAATTTTAGGAGTGCTCCATCCCTTTGCAATATATGCCACTATTTTTGACTTTTCTGAGCCCGTCAAATCCCTCTTCTGACCCATTTTGCCAAAGGAAAGGAAGTTGCCTAATAATTATGCACACCTGATATAGGGTGTTGATGTCATTAGACCACACCCCTTTTCATTACAGCGATGCACATAAAATGCTATGCTTAATTGGTAGGAGGCTTTCAAGCCTATGCAGCTTGGAGTTGGCCAATATGCATAGAGAGGGTAATGTGGTCAACATACTCATTAGCCTAATAATTCTGCACTCCCTGTAGCTATCATTACATGTCAGAAACGTCCCTGTCTGAAGACTCATGGGTCATTTGACAAAACCGGACGAGAGTTAGGGCCAATCCCAATACACTGTGTTACCCCTTAACCTTAATCTTACACCTGAGTCTCAGCCCATACCCTTATCTTTAAAACCAAGGGTAAGTGCTAAGGGCTGAAAACTTGAGACGAAGAATTGGAATGGCACTTGGTTACGGTTACATGATCATACATCGTCGCTAGCCGGCTGCTTTGGACCACAGGCGGCAAGTATTTATCATTGTTTGTGTGGTTATTGATGCATAAGTCTATTCGAGGCTAGTCGGAGAGAAGCAGGATTGCCAAATCAGCAATGTAATGTTAACGCAGAAAACTTGCATTCTTTACAAACGTTTCAGTTAAGAACATGGTTGCAAATATATGTACAGGATAGTGTACAGAAAAACTAAATAAGACTTTTGCAATTTTTTCAATCAATTATTTAAGACAAAAATATTTATACACATAAAATGTATGTGACTCTGGATGATCTGTTCGTCATTGTTGCCGGTGCGGTGTATTCAGGGTTACCCATACTTTTTACGATAGCTCACGAACACCCCTTGTTTTAAGGGCTATGTTGCCCTTCCCCTCAACCAAGATGAGTACTGGAACAGCACTCACTCTCACGTGAATGTGCAAAAATAAGGCTAGGGGTTAAGAGAGAATTGGGATTCACCCATAATAATAATAATAATACCTCATTTAGCAGACACTTTTATCCAAAGCAACTTACATTAAGTTCAGGGATATTCTGCCTGAGGCAAGTAGGGTGAGGTGTCTTGCCCAAAGACACAACATCACATGGCCACAGCCGGGAATCGAACTTACTGAGCCATCTGACTATACCTAATCTTAATAGTGGTGTGATTGTGTGTGTAAGCCTCTTCCCACCTCATCTCCAATGTAGTTGTGCAGCATACGGATCACGGATGCTCCTTTACTATACGATATGGCATCAAAGATTTCATCCACCTCTGACGGATGGCCAACATTTACCTGTGGAAAAAGGATAAGTTCAGATAAAAATGTTTGCAGGTAGTCAGCAGGCAGCTATAAAATTATTGCTGCGGAAGTTATTTTCTTATTTGTCATATATCACAAAAATGTGAGCCTAGGGCTGGGCGGTCTGGCCGAAAAATGTTACACCACAGTATAAATCTGAAGCACGGATGGTGACAGCCAAGATATTCATTTTTCTTAAAACCATAGCCTCTTACCACTGCAGCCTCCAATTTGTGTAAGTCATGTAAACAACCAAATGACCAGAAAACAACTCAGCAACCAGACATTCACTGCTCTAGCAAAATTTCCAGATCGCAGCCTGGCACAGGCTACAGCTCTTGATTGTTGACATTCTGCATCAATATTCATATTTTGCAACATTTTATCAATATGGCACCACACAAAATTATTTCTACATTTGAACCGACCTGGCATCATTGCTTGCATAGCTAGATTCACCCTAGCAGAACTTTATTTTGTCTCCATAAACAGTTGTGTCATATAAAACCACATAACAAAACCTGAAAACAATGCTCTGCTCCATAAATGCTAAAGTCACTATGAGGAATACGTTCTTGATGTTTGCGTGAATTGATGTTGTGCCTTTTTGATTGACACTTTGTTTGACCGATGTTCTATCCATAGCCTACAATGGCTAATGAGTGCTTCAACATGAATGAGCCTGCCCCCAACCCCCCAAAAAATAATCCAACATCAAGTGCATTAGTTCTAACTGGTGTAAGTACCGTATTATAAAATGCATTTTTTTTTCATCGTTTATTAACATTATTATATTATTCAGTGTTGGGCAGTAGCGTCACAACGTTACTAGTTTAACTACATTTTTCAGTAGCGTGGTGGTAGGGTCGCTGTTTTCTGAATCAAATAGCTTTTCAGTAGCTTAGCTCTTTTATTAACCAAGTAGTGCAGTAGCGTCCACACAAGCTAAATTTTTACAAACATCTCTGAAGCTCAGTGACGCTACCGCCATACCGTGTGTGTGGAGCCGACAGAAGCACTTCCATATGACAGTGACATCACGGACCAATCCTTGGGCTGGCTACGTCTCTGATGCAGGGGAATACGGACAAGTTAGCTTGCTTGAGTGAGTTGCGTTACTTGATGGAAAGATGGCGAAGGTGAGGAGGACAGAGACGAATTGATCAAACATAATAGAGTAGTTTGGTGCAGGTCTTTATTCTTTTACTACTGTGGTTTGAGTTAAGTTATTGAGTTTGGAGTTAACTTGCAGTTCGTCCTGAAATGTGCCCAAGTTATTGAGCATACCCATGCAAACGCAGGTTTTGTGTTCTGGTTTTGGAGCACTGAGAGCACAGCGTATTTTTTAATAAACAATTTAATGTAACATTTTTGCCAGTTTATTTGTCTGATTGACAGTTTTATTGATCACTGAGATAGCTTTGCCATAGAATTAAGTTGTTCCAATAAAAAAAAGCTTTGATGTAAAACTACTTTTGCCGTTTGTGGCATTTCTCTGGGGGTTAGCTTCGGTGTAGTGAAGCTTAATTTCATGTACAGCAGGGGTCTCAAACTCGTGCTATCGCGAGCCAAGACGGTGCAGGTTTTCGTGTTAACCAAGCCACTACACTAGCTGATTTCACTAATGGCGCTTTTCACCGCATGGTATCAGCTCGACTCGACTTATTGGCGTTTCCACCGCAATTTCATGGTACCTGGTACCTAGTAGCGGGTACTTTTTTTAGTACCACCTCGCTCTAGGTACCAAGCGAGCTGAGTCGAGCTAAAAGGTGACGTCGGCAGACGGCTGGCCACTGATTGGCCAGAGAGTGTGACGAAGTCACGAAAGCGACATAAAGCAATAGCGCAGCATCTTCTAGTTCGTCAACATCATAGGTATCATAAGGTCAACATGCCAGCTAAAATTAATAATAGGTCTTCGCCGTGGTCCACTTCTGAGGTGCAGACGCTTCTGTGTCTTGTGGCCGAGGATAAAGTACAAAAAGAGCTGGACGGAGCCACCCGCAATGAAAAGGTGTACAAGGAGGTCGCCAAGTTGATTGAAGAGCATGGTTACTTCAGGACGTGCGTGCAGTGTCGTGAAAAGCCTTCCACCTTTTTGTAAATAGTTTATATTCCACCTTTTTGTTTGAAAGTTTGCTGTGCTGCACTGATTTGCTCTTATTGTTTGTTAATAAATTATAAGTGATTTATGTGATTGTTTCATGATTTTGTAATTCATCTGCCATTACACTGGCTCTAATATATTAATTACGGTTCAGAAAGGAACCAGCACCAAGTCCACATTTTTTTTAAGGTGTTAAGTGCATTTTTCCCGTCAAATGTTTTTATCACACTACTAGATTATTCTTAAATGTTTTAATCTTTTAGCATTTAATGCGTTGGTGTTACTTACGTTGCGTACAAAAATATGTCACGGCTCTTTCGCCACCCGTGTTACTACCAAACCGAGTTGAGTCGAGTCGAGCTACATTTGCGGTGAAAAAGCGCCATAATGAGTTTCTCCACTTATTGATACCAGCTGGTGTAGCGGCTTGGTTAACACGAAAACCTGCACACACGATGGCACGAGTCTGAGACCCCTGATGTAGAGTTACAGGTAGCTTAGCTCACTACACTTTCCAAGTAGCTTGCCCAACACTGATATCATTTTATATGTTATTTTCACACTAAACCGTGTAAGTGAAACTGATGGTTTGGTAAACTTGTTAGCATATTCTTTATGCTACAGTTATCTGAATAACGCAGTTTGTTGTTTATGCGTCATGTATGTATACCGTACACTTATTCAGACTGTTGTTCTACGTTTTATTTTAAATAGCATTTCAAGATGACATGTCTGTTTTTGGTGTTATAGTCCAGATTTAAGTCATCCAAAAGTAAGGTATAGTCCAGAGCGATTTATAGTCCGAAAAATATGGTAGTCTGAGGAAGCATCATAAAAACTGAAGAATCAGATATAACAGTCATGTGCCTTTACTATTAAGTGGATCTGTATATGGTACATGATAGCTCGAAAGTACCACCTTTCATCATGGCCCACAATAAATAAATAAAAAATACCCTGTTATGTTAGGTATGAACAAAGTATTGAAGCATGGTTACCAAGGGTTCTTCAAAAGGGGCTTTTATAAAATGTCTGGATAAAATAAAACTGTTCTGTAGAACAACACTACACCTATATAAAGCTTCATGCTGTGGTCCATTTGTGTTTTACAGCTAATATCTCCAGGGACAGCCTTAGGATTTTGGAGGCCCGAAATGTTTATGGTGCCCCTGCAAGCCTCCCAATACCTTCCACCTACAGGCATGCAGGCATCTGTATGCAAAACAAAATCCAGTCGTAAATAAAAAAGTTGTTTCATCGTGATCAAGTGTCTTTTGCTCAAAACCAGCAGCAATTCAGGGACTCAGATTACAATGTCAAATAGGTTTAATGCTTTTGCGAAAGAATATATTTATAGTTGAATTTGATCCTGTATTGTCAAGACTATTCACATCCAATTGACAAAAATTGTAAACTCAAAAAAAACAAACCTCTATAGGATGGCTGTTGTCCAGCGCATCTAGGTCCAGAGCTCTGGTGTAGTCAGCTGACACAAACTGCGTCCATATGTCATACTCAGGAAAGCAGTGGTCAACACAGAGGTATTCTATCCAGGATGCGAACCCCTCATTAAGCCACAAATGAGTCCACCATTCCTAGGAACAACAGGAGTAAAAACATAGCATAAACAAAAGTAACCTTAAGCACGATGGATGAGTACTGAATGAAAAGCTTCTGAACATCACTCTGACACCAAGATGTCATTAAACATATCCTTCTGTAAAGAATTTACCGTATTTTTCGGACTATAGGGCACACTTAAAAGCCTTTATTTTTCTCAAAAAACGACACTGCGCCTTATAATCCGAATATATGGATTAATTATTTTGTTTACTGACCTCTAAGCGATTTTTGTGTGGTACAAGGCGCTCACGGTGCTAAATCAAAATGTTTTTGTATGACTTTGGTAAACTACAAAGCTGCACCGCTTGCAGCATTACGGCTACCATAGCCAGGAGCATCGCGGAGTAATACATACTGTGCTTCACCATAATATTATTCGACTGATTTATCTGACTGTTTTTTCCCGCTTAATGCGCCTTATAGTCCGGTGCGCTTTATATATGAAAAAAGATCGAAAATAGACCATTCATTGACACTGCACCTTATAATCCAGTGCGCCCTATAGTGCAAAAAATACGGTATGTGCTTTTTAGTTATGCTTATCCCATTAAGATCATTGGTTACAACCATTTTATACAAGAGGACCCTCCATTTCAGGGCTACCACTGCACCAGCTGGTACAGACAGTGATTTGGAGAACAAGGACCAGTAGAACAGTAAGAATAACTTAGCCTGTACTGCTTGGCATTATGAGTGAAATAATACACTTTGAAAAAAGATGGGGAACAAAACAGCAACATGGTGAAAGATTACTACATTTAAGCTAGTCTTAAAAAGGGTTCTTGGAGGTTTCAGTAAATCAAATGTATGATCATTTTCAGAAAAATTAAGATTGAAATGTAAGAACTACACAATGCATTAACAAAAAAATACTATAATCAAAGAAATCTGAAAAAAAAAAAAAAAAACTTTCAGCAATTGGAAAAAGCATTACTTTCGATTTATGGATAAAGTACCGCATTTTCTGCACTATAATGGCGCTTTTCCACCGCATGGTATCAGCTCGCCTCGACTCGCATTTTTGGCGTTTCCACCGCAGTTTCATGGTACCTGGTACCTGCTAGCGGGTACTTTTTTAGTACCTTCTCGCTCTAGGTACCAAGCGAGCTGAGTCGAGCTAAAAGGTGACGTCGGCAGACGGCCGGCCATTGATTGGCCAGAAAGTGTGACAAAGTCACGAGAGCGACTTAAAGCAACAGCGCCGCAGCTAATACTTATTACTATCAGATACAGTCCATTACACCAACAGTCTACAAGCTTTTTAAAAGTCAGATAATTTACAAAAGACTAGTTTGTCAACATGGCTAAAATTATAATGTGGGTTCTGTCCACTTGCGTTGCGTTGGTCTTATTTACGTTAGTACGTGTCGCGTACAAAAATACGTCACGGCCTACGTCACGCCCCTTTCGCCGACGAGAAGGGAGTACTATTTGCGGTAGTATTTGCGGTGGAAAACCACCCGTGTTTACTACAAACCGAGTCGAGTCGAGTCCTGCTACATTTGCGGTGGAAAAGCGGCATAAGGCACACTTAAAAGTAGTTTTATTTTTTAATCTAGATTAATTTTGGAATTAATCTAGATTCATCTAGATTAAAATGGCTCATTTGAATTCATTCATAATATGTGTGCTCCCTAAATACTGACTCAAAGTAAGTCTTTGAGAACGTGTTTCTCAAGCCAGGAGGCGCATCAGACCAGGGGCTCATCTCCTGTTTCCAACATGCATCACAAACTGCTTGAGGAAGCTGTTCTACTGTGATTCCCGGGCTTGCCTCGGTTGCACTCAAACATAGTGGTTTGACGAGCACGACTCTTCCCCTGCGCTGCATCAGTGCTTGGCCCGGCATCTTTCGCATTAGCTAAGGGATGCTTTGCGTTTAGGTGATACCTGAGACTGGAAGAACTCCTACAGTAAACCAATTCCGCATTGCACAAGGTGCAAACAACCTTGGTCTTGTCGAGGTTTCCATTGGGAAGCTTCTTAAAAATAAATTTTCCCTGAAGCAAACCCGGCGGCTTCCTAGCTGCATCCATGTCAGCACTACTTAAAAGCCTTTCATTTTCTCAAAAAACGACAGTGTGCCTTATAATACGGAGCGCCTTATGTATGGATCGATTGGTTACCGTATTTTCCGGACTATAAGCCGCTACTTTCCCCCACGTTTTGAACCATGCGGCTAATACAGAGATGCGGCTTTTCTATAAATATTTTGTAATTCCTCAGGAACAGACTCATTTAACAGACTCTTGCATCCAAAGCGCCTTACAAGAGAGAGCATTACAAACCCGTGAGAAACCAATAAGAGAAAGAAACACATCATTCAACAATCATTTCAAACAATTAATTTCGAATAAACACTTGTAGTACAAAATCTTTCTATGTAAATATCTTATTTCTCAACCTGGATATCGGCGGCTTATAGTCAAGTGTGACAAAATATATATTTATTTTCAATTTATTCCATACCCAACAATGTCTCAATGGGCCAAAATGAAAATAGGCTAAAACAAACTTGCCCTCGGGGGGAAATTACATATGCCAGGGACCAGGCACTGAGGAGGACGACAGCAGGGACGAGTCACAAAATGGGCTATTTGGCCGAGTCCGCTGAAGGCCTTTTGCTGTTTCTTTGGCAAAGTTTCGTATGTTATCTAACTTTCAGGAGACGCAGACGAACAGTATTTTGCAGGTACCTACCTCTAGGGTTGCTTAAACAATGAGTGCATCGGCAATTATCGTGACTATTTGAGCCTGGCTAGATTTAGTTGGACTGTGTGATTCATTATTGGCCTTTATGGAACAGCTTACCCCGATTTACTTGGTTAATTCAAGTGAAGTGTGGGACATAAATCCCATATTTTGATTGGGCTTCATGGAACAGGCCTCTGCTGAGCTTCCGATTGATTAACAACACATAGCCAAAACCAGCCATTTGAAATTGGCATCTCAAAATCGAGAAAAACAGCAGATCTAGTGGAGGAATACATAACCAGCTAATTTACACCCCTCTGCCAAATCTGGTGCAGTATGTGACCTGTCAAATGAGAATGAGTAAGCCTCTGGACCAGTGATATGAAAATTTGGAGAGTGCTTATGGCTGCATTAGAAGCACTTAACGCTCTGAATAAATCACATAGGGATCTGAATCTTCAGCTTTCGCTGATCTCTGTTCTAAAATGTAAGAAATGGAAGTAGAAGAAACTTGCTCCATGGCACTAGAAAACTTGAACATAAGTGCAGTACCACTAAATTAGAAGTGTTCCGCCTGGCCAGGAAGGACAGCCTAATTGATTACAAGCAAATGTTCAATAGGACCAGATCAGAATACTTTTCTAAGCTGATTAGTAAAAACCAGTGCAATGCTAAATTTCTATTTGATACCACTGCAAAACTCACTAATGAAAGTACACACGGTGGTGAGTGCAGCTCTTTTTCCAGATGAATTTCTAAAATTCTTCAACCACAAAATGTATGCAAAATGTATGTACACCAGACCTGGCCAACTGGCCATGAACACTGAATATCCCTCCATACCAAGCATGGTACATGTTAAGGCTCTCACTCAAACCCTGTTTCTATGGAAGCAATCATATAACGGCCGTTGAACCCCACCAGTTGCCCTCTTTTGAATGTCAGAACATTTTCTTCTTCTTAATTCATTTAAAACAAAGATTCAAATCTTTGGGCCCCAAAAAATACAGGAACACTTTACCAAATCACACATTAGACCTTAACGGCTTCAAAGTCTCTGAAAGCTAGCTGGTAAAAAAAAAAATCTAGGGGTCACAATGGACAAAATTACCAGAACTGCATTTCTCCAGCCCCGTAACATTGCTAAAATAAGAAACTTCCTCTCAAAGGATGATGCAAATAAAATTGTACATGCATTTGTTACATCCCAATTGGATTATTGCAATGTAATATTCTCTGAACTGCCAAATACGTACGCAAAAATAAAAATACAATTGCAGCGAGTGCAAAATGCTGCTGCTAGGCTACTGCACGTGACTTGCGGACTGCCTCGAAGTCCCTGTCAGCCAGAAAGGAGGAAAATCCTTCCAGCTCTACGGCCATGATCTCTCTGGGTGGAGTCTGCATGTCCTCCCTGTGCTACCTAGGATTCTCTCCAGACACTCAGGCTTCCTTTCCCTAGTGTATGACTGTGTGAGTGAATGGTTGTCACTATGTTGTCTGTCAATGTCTGTGTGATAGCCCTGCGACTAGCTGGCCCCAGTCCAGGGTGTACCCTGCCTACGGCCTGGAAGTAACTGGAATTGGCTCCAGTCACCCGTGACCCCTAACGAGAATAAGTGGTAGAAAATGAATGAATGAAAAAGTTGACAGTGAAAATTCAGGCAATTAGCCTATTCATATAGCATTCATTCATCAAGAAAGTTCCCCTTTGAATCTTACTGTCACAACGTTGTCAATAGTGCTTAAACCTGGCCGGGAAAAGGGCGGGAAAACAACTTGACCTCATCCTGAAGCGTGAATGCATTGCTGACTTAACATCGGTAACCCCACTACACATTTCTGATCCCTTCCTCATCCAATTCTCAGTCTCTCTCCCTCAAACTCCTCCATACACCCCCACCCTCGTAACCTTGCACCACAACCTCCGCTGCCTATCCTCCCTCCCTCCCAAGTTCATGTCCCACCCCACGGACACTGCCATGATACTCTGTTATCCACACTAACTGCGTCTCTGGAAACTGCGTACCCTGTCAACTAGACCTGCACGATGCTCTCTTGCCTGTGGTTCACAAATGTTGTTTCGGAAAGTGTGTTCCACCTTCGGGCAGCTGAGAGGAGACCCTCTACAACATCAGGAAGATCAGAAGACAGTTGTCTGAACATTCCACTCAGCTGCTTGTCTAAGCTCTTGTCCTCTCAAAGCTGGACTACAGAAATTCAAAACTACTAGCCGGTCTCCCAGCAAGTGCAATCCACCACCTCCAGATGATCCCAAATGCAGCTGCCTGACTGGTTTTCAATCTACCCAGACTCTCCCATGTTACCCTACTCCTCATGGCCCTCCACTGGCTTCTCATCATGGCCCGTATCAGATTCAAGACCTTGGTACCTACAGTAATTGGGACTCCTCCGAATTATATAAAGTCTGTCTTCCAGCCATACCCCTGCCCGCCACCTACAGTCCTCCTCTGACAACCGTCTAATGGTCCTGCCCCTTACAAGCTCTTCCTCTGTCTGGTCCCCTAATGGTGGTATCAACTCCCCACCGCCATCAAAAACTCTGTCTCCTCTCCTCAAGAAAAGGCTCAAGACGCACTTGTTCCAGGAGTTCAATGGTACTTAGGAATAGCTGCTGGACCTAGTAATAGTCTTTCCCCCTAGGGTCATAAAAATCCTACTGGGGTACCTGTCGCCTTCTGTTGCCATGCATAGAATGTTTGGTACTCGTAGTCAGGTGCGTTGTTGTTGTTTGCTTTCCTACAGGTACACTATTGGCCATTGGCGATGCTTGCCTTATAATTGTAAATTGTTCGGCTGAATGCTCTAATGGTTCTTCCCTTTGGCACTTATTGGTTTCTCACAATTTATGTTTCATAATCTATAAACCTGCTACGTTTGGGGACTATCAAGTTGCTATGATCAGTGACCGATGCTCTTCTGTAAAGCTCTCACTTCGCATTCGCTTTGGATAAAAGCTTCTGCGTTTGGATAAAATCAGCCATTCTCAACCTTGGGGTCCCAACCCCAAGTTACATTTACATTACATTTATTCATTTAGCAGACGCTTTTATCCAAAGCGACTTACAAGAGAGAGCTTTTACGAAGAGCATCAGTCATTGAGCATAGCAACATGATAGACCCCGAACACAGTTTTTTAGATCGTGACCGTGATGATACATCATGACCAATTGGGGTCGCAAGATGATTTCTGGGGGTCGCCAAATCATAAAATATATATATATATTTTTTGTAATCAAAATTAATGTAGCGTCCGACCAGACGTTAGAAGGAAGACGAGTGGTTGGTCTCAAACAGGCATTTTATTACTCAAAACCAGTTACTGTCGGCCGTAACTACACCAAAACAAAAACGAACCTGTCCACTAGTCTCATGTCACTGTGAAAGAGGCATCGTTTGTGTTTGAACAACGTTTCGTTTCTTACTTATTGATCGCGGAAGTTGTAATCTGTGAATATCTTTCCAACTTTACCCAAGTTCTCATGTCTGCCCTTCTCATTCACACATACAGACACAGCTCTCTCTCTCTACCCCGCCCTTCACCTCATCACCACATAGGGCCATACGCGTTCACAGACGGTTTGAAATCGCAAAACTTAAACTAAAACTTAAGGCTACTTAAACATGATAACAGTAGCCTACGGGTCGTTAATTTAATATTAAATCACATAATTTCAAACATAGTTGTTTTAGTTGTTTTCTTCATTGTTTTCAAAATTAATTATATCAACACGGTGTTTGTATGATTCTGATATGTGCGTGTGAGATTCTGGTCAGTGAAGCACAGTGGGGTGGGGTGGGGTGGTGGTGGGGGGGGGGGGGGTCGTGGACAGCAGTGCATGTTAAGTTGGGGGTCGCGACTCAAAAAGGCTGAGAACCACTGTGCTAAATGAATAAAGTTTGGGTGGAAAATGTCAGGAGGAAAATGTACAAAAAACATCCCATATTTATAATATTTTCAGCTCCTGAGCTTGGCCAACGTTCATTCCTCATAGCTAAGTATGGCACAGTTCAGACAATATATTAAATAAAATTAAATATAATTTGAGTTTTCAGAAAATAGAAATCCCAAAAATGTATCCAAAACAGTAAACACCCAATAGTTAATTTCATAGAGACTGAATCTGGAATGTCCCATTTAGTCAGATGGGAAAAATGTTCTATATTTATGTCTGTCTAGTTGTCAGTCGCCCTTCTAACCTATGTATTTCTTAAAACGTATGCATTTCCTGTATTTCTTAAAACGCGCAATACATCACACTACATTTTGGATGAAAAACAATGTCAAATGTTATGCTATGCGTCTCTTTTTCCTGAGAACACTGAAGAAACACTACCTGTCCTCAGCTGTCATGGTGAACTTCTACCACTGTGCGATTGAGTGCATTCTGACCAACTGTGTCACACTGTGGTGTGGAAACTGCAAAGCGCAAGGCACTGCAGCGGGTGGTGAAAACTGCCCAACACATCTCAGGGACTCCTCTTCCAACCATCGAGGACTGCGTAAAGCTCACAGCATCCAGAAGGACTTCTCCCACCCCGCCCACAAACTGTTTGCCCTCTTGCCCTCCAGCAGGCACCGCCGGTCTAAGACCAGCAGACTGAGGAACAGCTTCTTCCCCAGAAATGAGTCCCTTTTTAACTCCACCCCACGCTAACCCCGCCCCCCTATATAATCCCCGCCCCCTATATTTGCAATATCTGTATAATTTCTGTATCATCTCCCTATATTTGCACTATCTGTTTCATTTTGCACATCTACATATAGTACCGTATCTGTACATACAACACTGTAAACTCTGTAAAAATACTGTAACATTTTGTACAATACAGCTCTATATTTGTTGCTACCAAATCACTGTTATACTCTAATCTAACTTCCCTGTACATACTCTGTGTATATTCTGCTTAAACGAATTTATATATTCTGTTATAGTAACTGTTTTGCACTTCTGGTTGGATGCCAACTGTATTTCATTACCCTGAATTTGTACCTGTGTAATGACAATACAGTTGAATCTAATCTAATCTTGCCGTTGTCATACGAGTGGAAAAAACTATTTGCAATTGATAAATAAAGATAGTTTATCTTCTACAACTAGCCTGACGACACATCAATGTGTAGTCTACTCAAGTGAAACTATCATCAACAATCCACACATTCCAGTGCATTACATTATAGTGATATTCCAGTGTAGATCAGACGAGACACAAAACACTGTAATTCTGCGTTCAAACCGGATGCGATTTTGTGGCAAAATCCACTTCGAGTTGGCCGCTTGTACATTTAAGGTACCAAAGTATGGTCAGACGTTATTAAGCCATTTTATCAATGAAATAAGCACATTTTCAGAGCCTGTTGTACCATTGGAATGAATGAAAAACGTAGTTTAGGGTGGCTACACACCGCTACAATTAGCTTATCATCCATCTTGTTTCTTGGTCCTGCGGATCGGGTCACGTCACAGGTCAGAAAACGTCACTATCAAAAGTTGTACCCCTGATTACCGCCCCTGCAAATTTCTGCCAAAGTTTAAATTTTTGCCCGCCCAATTCATGTCTGGTATGAACGCAGCATTACATTTATTCATTTAGCAGACGCTTTTATCCAAAGCGAATTACAAGAGAGGGCATTACAGTAGACTTACAGAAAACACTCATGAGTTTGCCAATTAATGTTTTTCTTTTTCCACAAGCCCAATTTAGTATATACTATATAATTCTGTACCAAGTAGAATGCAGTTATTACCATAGTGACCAGGTTTCCAAACCACTGGTGGGCCAGCTCATGTCCCACCACTAGGGCCACCCACTGCCGAGAAGATGAGCACGAGTTCTTTGGGTCAATAAGCAGTGCAGTCTCTCTGAAAAAAACAGGACCAAAAGATTGGAGTGAATATCTTTATGCAATCCAATGTGTTTGGGAAGTTAAGATCACATTCATTTGCCACAGTAATATAAAACACACAAGTGACTGTTTACAAACATGACAAGTTATGACAAAACACAGGTAATATACAATTGTGAAAGTAAAAGACCCTAAAAGTAGTTTGGGGGCACTAATATCATACAAAAAAAAATGAAATATTGCCTAATTTCTAGTTTTTTTAGTAAACAAAGTAAGACACAAGACACCTCAGGCAAGCACAAACTACTGTAATCGCATGTATATATACATATTTAATTTAAATTAAGTAAAAAAATGAGTAAAAACAAATATCTGAACAAGAATATACAAAATATTTATGGAAATCTATGGAGCTAGATAGCTACTTTGTCACTTTTATGATGATTTCTGAACTGATTGTAGTTTTTGCAAGTTCTGCATGGATTGTAGAAACTTGAATGAACAAATACTTATTGTCCTTTTTATTTCTTACAGGGTGAGACATTGTTGCTCGTAACACACTACCATTCTGCTATGTGTATGAAATCACTGACACAAAAAAGTAATAATAATTAAATCACCCAACAGTGTGTATTTTATTTTCCTCCTTTAAATACCACAAAAAATGATGTCCTTATTATATTTCCATTTTACATTTATTCATTTAGCAAACGCTTTTATCCAAAGCGACGTACAGTAAGTACAGGGACATTATCTCTGAGGCAAGTAGGATGAAAATGTATTATAACATTATTGTAGATTTCAAGTCAACAATTTAATAAAATAATTACACTACCGTTCAAAAGTTTAGGGTCACATTGAAATGTCCTTATTTTTTAAGGAAAAGCACTGTACTTTTCAATGAAGATAACTTTAAACTAGTCTTAACTTTAAAGAAATACACTCTTTACATTGCTAATGTGGTAAATGACTATTCTAGCTGCAAATGTCTGGTTTTTGGTGCAATATCTACATAGGTGTATAGAGGCCCATTTCCTGCAACTATCACTCCAGTGTTCTAATGGTACAATGTGTTTGCTCATTGGCTCAGAAGGCTAATTGATGATTAGAAAACCCTTGTGCAATCATGTTCACACATCTGAAAACAGTTTAGCTCCTTACAGAAGCTACAAAACTGACCTTCCTTTGAGCAGATTGAGTTTCTGGAGCATCACATTTGTGGGGTCAATTAAACGCTCAAAATGGCCAGAAAAAGAGAACTTTCATCTGAAACTCGACAGTCTATTCTTGTTCTTAGAAATGATGGCTATTCCATGCGAGAAATTGCTAAGAAATTGAAGATTTCCTACAACGGTGGGTACTACTCCCTTCAGAGGACAGCACAAACAGGCTCTAACCAGAGTAGAAAAAGAAGTGGGAGGCCGCGTTGCACAACTAAACAAGAAGATAAGTACATTAGAGTCTCTAGTTTGAGAAACAGACGCCTCACAGGTCCCCAACTGGCATCTTCATTAAATAGTACCCGCAAAACACCAGTGTCAACATCTACAGTGAAGAGGCGGCTGCGGGATTCTGGGCTTCAGGGCAGAGTGGCAAAGAAAAAGCCATATCTGAGACTGGCCAATAAAAGAAAAAGATTAAGATGGGCAAAAGAACACAGACATTGGACAGAGGAAGACTGGAAAAAAGTGTTGTGGACGGATGAATCCAAGTTTGAGGTGTTTGGATCACAAAGAAGAACGTTTGTGAGACGCAGAACAAATGAAAAGATGCTGGAAGAATGCCTGACGCCATCTGTTAAGCATGGCGGAGGTAATGTGATGGTCTGGGGTTGCTTTGGTGCTGGTAAGGTGGGAGATTTGTACAGGGTAAAAGGGATTCTGAATAAGGAAGGCTATCACTCCATTTTGCAACGCCATGCCATACCCAGTGGACAGCGCATGATTGGAGCCAATTTCATCCTACAACAGGACAATGACCCTAAACACACCTCCAAATTGTGCAAGAACTATTTAGAGCAGAAGCAGGCAGCTGGTATTCTATCGGTAATGGAGTGGCCAGCGCAGTCACCAGATCTGAACCCCATTGAGCTGTTGTGGGAGCAGCTTGACCGTATGGTACGCAAGAAGTGCCCATCCAACCAATCCAACTTGTGGGAGCTGCTTCTGGAAGCGTGGGGTGCAATTTCTCCAGATTACCTCAACAAATTAACAGCTAGAATGCCAAAGGTCTGCAATGCTGTAATTGCTGCAAATGGAGGATACTTTGACGAAAGCAAAGTTTGATGTAAAAAAAATCGTATTTCAAATACAAATCATTATTTCTAACCTTGTCAATGTCTTGACTCTATTTTCTATTCATTTCACAACATATGGTAGTGAATAAGTGTGACTTTTCATGGAAAACACAAAATTGTTTGGGTGACCCCAAACTTTTGAACGGTAGTGTATATACATGTAGTTTTAAACCAGTTTAGCCCACTGACGCTGTATGCGAAAATGACACCGCAGTGAGTAAGCCAAAACAGCAACAGCATATTTTAAGCGCTCCCCTTATCAAAAGTCCCAGACAATCGGACTACTGAACTTCAATGCCAGTCTAAAATGTGTGCCAATCTCTTCATAAACGTCTACTTGACAGCTATCATTTTCCAGATATTTGAGCTAATGTCTGATGAATGCCCCAGTTTTAGAGCTACATTCTGCCATTTGCTCTGTCTAACTAGTTAACTTGCCACAGGCATTTCTCTCCCATTTGTATTACAGAAATATGGACAGAGCTGCTTGATGGGTCTCACACCGGTCACATTGTTTGGCATACACTGATGAGTAAGGGTCAAGATGTGGTCTGATAGTTCTTGTGTACCAGGGGTGCTCAATGCGTCAAAGGTACTACTGGTAGACCGCATGGCATTAAACCGTAAACTTTTTTTTAACAAGTTTAACAAGACTTACAAACAGCAAGATAAAATCTTACATGGATAGACAAAATGCAAAGAATAAAACCATAAAGAGGACAAATACAAAACAAAACCATTACAAGAGTAGACGTCAGCCTATTTCATTTGTCACTTGACTGACAGTCGGTTTGACCAATCTGACCTTTTCTGACATGTGTCACTGCGCATGTGCACATATTGGCGAGTTATCTTCCAATTTACGACTTCCAAACTTAAGAGTATAAAAATGTGTGGGGAAGCTGGTCCAAATAAAGAGTAAAACTTACCATTTCCATACGGAATGGGAGTTGGACGTCTTTTTTCACTATGTCATTTTCAATTTTCATCTGCCAGACTGCAATCGCTATACCGAAACAGGGAAATGCAGAGCGGCATTTTCGAACTTTACATAAAAACTATGACACTAACTTCCCTCCGAAAAGTGAGTTGAGAATGAGAAAGGTTAAGGAACTAAATCCCAGTTGTCAGCACCTGTCAAGGGGGAGTGGGTTATTATTTTATTTTTTTGTGCCACTGGCAGTGATCCCTGTGTTGTTTTTTTGTAAATAAACGTTATTGATTTGTAAGCTGATTTCCTCATTTTGTGTTGGGGTTGTAACAAGCAATATGGGTTCACGCAATTATGCAAGGTATACTAACATATATGGTTCTTATAAAGAATTCTCAATATATTTCGGAATAATTATATGTTGCACAATTTTATAGTAGGTAGATCACTTTGACTCGGTCATTTTGTAAGTAGCTCGCATGCTGAAAAAGTGTGTGCACCCCTGTTTGTGTATAATGGAAACTGAAGCATTGTTCTTTGAGATTCTGCATATTCTTAGGACTTCAGCTCTGGCTTGTCCAACTCCTTCCTTTATACAGTGCCTTGCAAAAGTATTTGGTCCCCTTGAACTTTTCAACCTTTTGCCACATTTCAGGCTTCAAACATAAAGATATAAAACTTTCGTTTTAACGTCTGGAGTTCGCTAAGCGGTACATGACCTTCAACTGGGACCGTGTGCTTTGGTCAGATGAGACAAAGATAGAGCTTTTTGGCAACAAACACTCTAAGTGGGTCTGGCGGAACACAAAAGATGAGTATGCAGAGAAGCACCTCATACCTACTGTGAAGTATGGGGGAGGATCGGTGATGCTGTGGGGCTGTTTCTCTCCCAAAGGCCCTGGGAACCTTGTTAGGGTGCATGGCATCATGAATGCTTTGAAATACCAGGACATTTTAAATCAAAATCTGGTGGTCTCTGCCCAAAAGCTGAAGATGGGTCGTCACTGGGTCTTTCAGCAAGATAATGACCCTAAACATATGGCCAAATCTACCCAGAAATGGTTCACCGGACACAGAGTCAAGGTCCTCCCTTGGCCATCTCAGTCCCCAGACCTCAACCCCATTGAAAACCTGTGGGGTGAGCTGAAGAGGAGAGTGCAGAGGAGAGGACCCAGGTCGCTGGATGATTTAGAGAGATTGTGCAAAGAGGAATGGTCGAAGATCCCTCTTTCTGTTTTCTCCTATCTGGTGAAACATTATAGGAGAAGATTAGGTGCTGTTTTGATTGCAAAGGGGGGTTGTACAAAGTATTAACATCAGGGGTGCTAATAATTGTGGAACACATGATTTTATGTTAAATATTTTTTGCTTCATGTGGGATTTGTTTTAGACTGAATAAATGCACTTGAAATAAAGCCTGGATTTCACTTTTATTTTTCATTGTGGTCCTATAATATTTAGAAAGAAAAATTATGTTATTAGAAGCTAAAAAACACATCTTAACCAGGGGTGCCAATAATTATGCACTTATGCACAATCACATTTTGATTTATAAAACCAGGCAAAGTTCCCGATAAAAGTCACAGTTCACCCTCAAGTGTGCGTATGTGATTTAGTATTGTACTGCGGCCTGAACACATCCATTTTTAAGCATAAATGGTCAATGCAAATCACCTCATGAATGCTAATCTAGTATCTCATGACCCTGGAATGTGATTGTTCTACAGTGTAGAATCTACACAGTGAATCATGGCGACACAGAAATTGAAGTTCTTGTAGGCAAGATGGAGAACTGAAACCCATTTGAGCTTTTTTCCCCAAAATAAGTTTTAATAGTTATTCCTTGAGAATTTATGGATTTAAATTACATAAAAACCATACTAAAATATGTGTGCACCATAATATCGACTATTTGCTAAATGTAGAAGTTTTTAAAGGTTTTTAATTTACCCTTGAAGCTACTTCTGTTAATCAGCAGTTTGTGGAAAATGGCTAGTTTGGATGTAGCATACATACACATTTCCTTTAGTTTGCTGGTAGATCTGTATACGGTTACGTTAACAAATCTCTTGTTTGTTAAATATCTAGTCTTAAACACATCACTTCAAAGTTATAAATTTGCAGTGCAGGCATAAACTGCATAAAATATCTCAAAAGTCCCAACAGGAAAACGTTTGCGGAAGAGATGCCCCTAAACAGATTGACATCAAGTTATGGTTGTTGGATTGAAGTTAAGGTCATTTGCCAACGGTGTAAAGACAACTCAGCTAATTACAGACGTCTTAAAGTGTTCAAAGCCCAGTGCCACATACAGGACGGTATTCACACAGGGACTGGCTCTATTTGAGTAATAGTTCGTATCATCAATTGAAAAACTGATCTGGGAATATTGACTCAAATAGCAGGAGTAGTGAGTAGCTTCCTAAACAACTATGGAGTTCCATGTTTGAGTTTGTAACTTCAGTGATGGTGGCTACAGTTCACGTTTCTAAGGTTTAAGGTGTCTGTTGTAGGACACAAGACAGGGGTTGTCAACATGTAGGATTGGATGAATGACGTGTTGTCTGAAGAAAGATCTTGCCACTAATAAGTGTTGCCGTCCCCCTCCTGTCACAGCTGGAAGTTTATAGCTTCTGTATATTTACTAAGGAGACTATTTGAGCACAGGCAAGTTTTTTTTGTTTTTTATTGTATGTATTTTTGAGATTACACATTCGTAGATGTATGTTTCACTATATGTTAAAAGATTATGAAGTTGATCTGATTAAATGGGCGAACACAAGGCACGTTTGTCCATATTTTGTTACTGAAGCAGGTGCATGAATGCTTGTTGTGGCACGCTAACAAGTAGGGCTGCATGATTCTGGAAAAAATGCATATTGTGATTTTCTTGATAAAAATTGATATCGCCATTTTCTTCAGGTTAAATATTTACTTAAATCCAAAATTAGCATGTTTGCAGTTAGCATAACAAAAATTATTGAACTACTATTGAGCACTTAGCTGTTCGTTAAGTGCAAAACAAGCTTTTTCACAAAAAAGCACAAAGAGGGCTTAATATTGAACAGGAACCTTTTCCAACTTGGGGCCCACTTGAACTTCTCACTAATGTTCAGGGCCCACCACTGACTCAATAAACAATACAACTCCAATACGTAAATGGTTAACAGCAAACATAAATTTGCAGGCATCTTCATTTCATGGGAAGGTCATTAATATAAAATGGCCTGTCAGATTCATATAAGGTTGCATAGTCCGATGTTGCTGGGAAGTTTCTACTTCTCTTAATTCGGCCTCGACAGCTGCCCGCTTCTCGTTTTACATGGCAGGGTTAGGTATTGCAACATCAAATAGTTGCGTGAAGGCATCGAGTACCATTTATCCAATGTTTTGATAATTTTCTTAAATCCGTCATGCTCTACCGTGTAAACGGGGCCATATCTTTAACGATATTCATGATTGGTAGGAGAGGGAAACTAAAGCGTGACGGAGAAAAAAAAAAGAAAAAAAATGATGGAGAAAAAAAAAAAAAAAAACTCTCTCATCAAAAAGCGTATCGTGTGCCCTCACAAAATGTATCTATAGGATTTTTTATTTTCATAATTGTTTGTCCGCTACAGCCAAGAGGGCGCTAAAGACACACCCCAATATGCCTTTTTAAAAGTGATGTCATTTGTATCTCTTTCATCCTAGAATCCTGAAATTCATTCCATGTGCCTCATTCCTCACAACGAACTCGTGACTATCTTTAGCAACTCATAATGGTAGATATTTAGATTTTTCTGTACAATATAAATTTATGAAACGTGTTTTTTCGCTACTACTTCTACAATTCAAATCCAATCGTCCCCATTTTTGGCTGGCAACATCGTTGCCAAGCCTCACAATTTTGGGGGGGGATATTCCAAACTGTTTGTCCGCTACAGCCTTTTTAATTTGGCAATAACACAACTAAACAGTTAGTTCATCAGTTAGTTCATAGAAAATCAACAAATCTTTGAGAAATCAACGCCAAACTTGATATGCCACCAACAACACACTACAATATATACAACACCATTCAATAGCTAAGTTCCTATCTTTTAAAATGATTTAAATAAAAGAAATCTAATTCATCGCTAAGGCCAATTTAATGTTTATACAAGTGCCAAGCCAAAACTGATAGTCCGAATCAATCACAAGTTCATATTTAGACTCTTGACAATGTGTTGTATACAAATCTGAGAAAAAGTTGAATGCAAGAGGAAAAGTAGATTAATTATGAATATTTGAAATGTGACTGCTTGGCTAAAGGCTAAGGCTGTCTTGCAAATCCTCTCTGTCATGCCAGGCCCAGTGGCTCACACGCACAAGAGTCTGTTGACACAGTGGGCTGAGTAAGCCCCCAACTTCACCCTGCTATTCGCTGCTGGATGGATCATGACACTGGTAGTTGTATCCCAGCAAACCTTTGACATAGTCACACCAAACTTGCAGGGTGCACTTTCCATTGCAAGACAGTTATATCATTCTTGTAAAGTGGAAGTAAATGTATTTAGGATTCCTCCGTCAGGAGGAAATCTATTGTTATTACAGGTATTATTATTATTATACCAATTGTAGCATGGGTTTGATGGCAGCCCTTGGATCACAGCGGTAAAAAGTTGAAATTTTTTGCATGGTGAAACAGTACAACATTATGAACTACCACACCCATTTTGGTTCCCTTGAGACAGGCCACGCCTTAATTTGACCAACCATTTGTGTCCTTTTTCAAAGTGATGTCATTTGTAGTCCTTTTGTCCAAAAATCCTGAAATTCATTACAGATGCCTTATTTGTCACAATGAACAAAAAAGTCTCAACAACTTATAATGGCAAGTCCTTAGATTTTTCTGTACATCATAAATTCATGAGACGTGCTTTTTTGCCACTCCTCCTACAATTTTTGTCCAATCTTCTTCATCCTTGCCAGTTATCATCGTCAGAAGAACCCTCACAAAAGCTATCAATAAGATTTTTTTATTTTCATAATTGTTTATCAGTTAGAGTCAAGAGGGCGCTAAGGGCCACACCCCAATTCGTTCTCTTTCTAAGTGATGCCACTTGTATGTCTTTCGTCCTATAATCTTGAAATTAATTCCATGTACCTCATTCCTCACGACAAACAAAAAAGCCTCAACAACTCATAATGGCAAATCTTAAAAATCTTCTGTACAATATACAGTTAAAGAAATATGTATTTTTGATACTATTCCTACAATGTGTGTCCGATCTTCCCCATGTTTCTATAGTAACATCTTCAGACCAAGCCTCACATAAGTTATCAAAAGATTTTTTATATTTCAAACCATTTGTTTGCTACAGCCATTTAAAAGCGGCATTATTGCAACTAAACAGGCCGTTCGTCTTATAATATTTTTAAAGTCAACACATCTTTGAGATATCAATATCAAACTATATATGCACGAAGAACACACTACAAAATACAACCCAGTTTAACAGCTAAGTTCATAACTTCCAAAATGATGTAAATAATGGTCATCTAATTTAAGGCTAAGACTATTTTACTGCTGTATACAAGTGGCAATCAAAAACTGATAGTCCGAATCAATCACAAGTTCATATGTAGACTCTTGACAATGTGTTGTATACAAATCTGAGAAAAAGTTGAATGTAAGATGAAAAGTTGATTAATGATGAATATTTGAAATGTGACTGCTTGGCTAAAGGCTAAGGCTGTCTTGCAAATCCTCTCTGTCATGCCAGACCCAGTGGCTCCAAAAAAACTCACACGCACAAGAGTCTGTTGACACAGTGGGCTGAGTAAGCCCCCACCTTCACCCTGCTATTGGCTGCTGGATGGATCATGACACTGGTAGTTGTCTTGTATCTCAGCAAATCTTTGACATAGCAACACCAAACTTGGATGGTGCACTTTGTATTACACAACAATTACATTGTTCTTGTAAAGTGGAAGTATATGGCAGCCCTTGGACCAAATTAGTAAAAAGTTTAGATTTATGGCACAATGTTCATACTTCTTCACTAATTGAAAATATAGCCTTTTTTTCTCTCTTCATTCTTGTGTTCATATTGCCATTGTACTTTGCACCTTCTTTAAAACCACCTTAATCTGGGTATTTATTTAACTGTAATAAATGTTTTGTTTTCACTAATGGCGCTTTTCCACCGCAAATGTAGCACGACTCTACCCGACTATACTCGGTTTGTAGTAAACTCCTGAACCCGTGGGGTGGTTTTCCACCGCAAATTGTACCTCAAAAAGTACTCGGCGAAAGGGGCGTGACGTAGGCCCTGACGTCTTTTTGTACGCGACGTAAATAACACCAACGCAACCCACAAGTGGACAGAACCCACATTATAATTTTAGCCATGTTGACGAACTAGTCTTTTGTAAATTATCTGACTTTTAAAAAGCTTGTAGACTGTTGGTGTAATGGACTGTATCTGATAGTAATAAGTATTAGCTGCGGCGCTGTTGTTTAAGTCGCTCTCGTGACTTCGTCACACTTTCTGGCCAATCAATGGCCGGCCGTCTGCCGACGTCACCTTTTAGCTCGACTTAAGATCGCATGGTACCTAGAGCAAGAAGGTACCAAAAAAGTACCCGCTAGCCAGGTAAAAAAAGTACCAGGTACCATGGAACTGCGGTGGAAACGCCAAAAATGCGAGTAGGGGCGAGGCGAGGCGAGCTGATTTCATGCGGTGGAAAAGCGCCATAAGTGAGCAACCCATTACCAGTTTACCTTGGCAACTTGTTACACTGCCATTTTACTTTGGATAATAGGTGGAGCCACAGACCATGCAAATATTTCTCATTCACATATTAATTCCTTTGTCCCTTGCAGCACAGGGGTCACTACAGTCTTGGATGTATTCACACCATTGCCTTGTTTTCCTTTCTTCATTCTTTTGTTCATTTGAATTACATATCAATTCCATAAACTGTTCCAGGAGGAATCCACCATCGCTGCTCGCAGCTATATTTACAATTTGTATCCCTTTTGTTGTAGAGTCCTGAAATTCATTACAGATTCCACATTTGTCACGATGAAGAATTAAGTCTCAACAACTCATAATGGCAAGCCCTTAGATTTTTTCTGTACAGTATAGATTTAGCTAAAAAAATTCTTCGCTACTACACCTACAACATTTGTCCAATCTTCCCCAGGATTGGCAGTTATCATCGCCAGAGGAACCCTTACAAAAGTTATCAATAGGATTTTTGATGTTCAAAATCCTTTGCCCGTTACAGCACAGGGGGATGTACATCTTGGATGTATTCACGCCAAACTTGCAGATTGCATTTTTAATTACATATCAATTTCATAAATGGTTCCGGGAGGAATCCACCGTCGCTGCTTGCAGCTATATATATTTTTATTATTATTATGAATACACTTGTTGAATAGAAGTCAATGGCAGCCCCTAGACCACAGCAGTAAAAAGTTACGATTTGGGCATGGTGAAACAAAACAACATCATTAACTACCACAGCCAATCTGGTTCAGCAGTAGGATTTTTGATTTTCGAAATTGTATCATTAACTACCACAGCCAGTCTGGTTCACTTGAGACCAAAGAGGGCACTACAGGCCACACCCCAATTTGCACATTTTTGCTCTTTCTAAGTGATGCCATTTGTATACCCAACCATTATGACCATGACTGTGCATATACAAGTATATACATATATATTTACCTGTAGGTAACAAGGCCCCAGTTTTCCATGGCACCTAGATAGGGGCAGCATAAAGTTTCTTAGATATTCTGTGTAAGCACTCCATTACAAAAGTGGAAATTAATGACAATAATGTGAATATACTCACCAGCAGCAAAATCAGCAATGGCTATGAGGTCAATTTTAGGCAATGGATAAGGTACACTGAAGTAGTCTTTGTAAAAGGGTAAAGTCTTTGTAGCAACCTGTAAAACAAATATGCTTTTTTACTTCTGGCAAACAGACCATGTTTCTGCTATATACACATTTTACAGTGGAAGTGTTCTTTTACTAAATCATTGCCACCGCTGATTCTCAATTTTATGTAACGCAAGTCACAAATATGACCGCAAACCCAAACGCTCCATAGAACTAATCCAGAATAGCCATTCCCTCTCTACACTTGGACAATGAACCACTGGAACGGTGACTGGATGTCAAACACTCGCAAAGTCATGACAGCGTAAACAAAGTGCGAGTACATCCAATCTTTTTGCTTCGCCTCAACCAGAAACGGGGCAAAGGGTAGCATTACATATTATTCATTGTTAGTCATGGCCAACTAACTGTCCGTGAACGTTTCGTAAAATGTACCAGCCTAGCACCACGGTACCAGTAAATTCAGCTAGCACTGCTGTACTAGTTAAGCCCTTCTGTAGCAAACTATTACCGAATATAGCTGACCGGAAATATGACTTTTGTCATATTTACGTAGGCTATGTTTACAATTATTCTTACTTGCATTTTCAGATGAGTTTCTTAAATATGTATCAAAGAATAGAATAATACCTACCTGTCAATGAGGAATATTGTAACATTAATTTAGAAAAGGGAGCTATCCCACTGAGTTATGCAGGGAGAGTCTTTAAAGGGACACTTTTAGTTATACAATATTAAACTAGTGTAGGCTACTAAAATATTTAATTACTTACTGTTGCTTGATTAAATAAATAAATTAATTATTGCCATTTTTACAAGCAATGTCACAAAGGGCTTCACATATGCCCATAGAACTGCCCCTCAACCAACCTAAACCCTCAAGGAGGACAAGGAAAAACTCCCAGAAAAACTCACTAGGGAGAAAAAATGAAAGAAACCTTGGAAGGGGCAATTCAGTGCAAAACTCAATGCTCAATTTGGGTCTGAGTCAGTTTAGGCAGCCACTGGGCTTGGGCCCATGATTAACAGATTAACTATTTGTGACGTGAGGGAGTTAACCTTACTCATTCCCAAATACAACCAAATTAGACAGGCCAAAGTAGGTGGCAAATATGGCAGGAGAGCATAGTGGAGCAAAAGTGGCAATTACGAGACGAGTGGATGAAGAGGAACAAAGATTAAGCATAGGCGACCCTTAAAAAGTGCACAATACCCAGGTACCCAGGTACCCCCCCCAGCCCTTCAAAAAACAAATGCTTATAACAATGCCTGTCTATATATGTGCCTCTGTTATTCTTCTGCTTGGCAAATATCAATATCACTTGTAAATCACAAAAAGGATTAAAGGTCATACTTCTTGGCAAATATACGCTGGCTTAAACTCACCTCAAGTGCAAACTTTCCTTGTTCTGCTTTGCCAATTGGTGTGTAGACACGTACAGTTACGCCATCTGCTGATTGGCTTTCTACAAAGTCATATTCACCAATAACAAATGCTACAAGGTACGTGGACATGATGGGAGTGGTGGCAAACTTCACTTCAACAAGGCTGTCATCATCTGGATATGGCGTTCGATCAATGACATTCTGGAACGATAAACAAGTTTTAAAATGACCACAATGATACGAGATCACTACTAATGATATGACAGGCTACTTAGTATGATCATATTTGTAGTAATCATTGAAATATAGAATTTTTTTTATATACCGTATTTTCCGGACTTTAAGACGCTACTTTCCCCCCAGGTTTTGAACCATTGGCTAATACAGAGATGCAGCTTTTCTATAAATTTTTCTTCAGCCCTCAGGAATATGAATAAGTGATTTGTGGCTTCAGTGCACGGGAGAATTAAGCGACTTTGCGCAGTTGCACTTTACATTTACATTTATTCATTTAGCAGACGCTTTTATCCAAAGCGACTTCCTAAAGAGAGCTTTACAAAAGAGCATCAGTCACTGATCATAGCAGCATGATAGACCCCAAACATAGCAGGCTTATAGATTATGAAACATACATCATGAGAAATGATAAATGCCAAGGGAAGAGCTATAAGAGCATTCAACCAAACAAGTTGCAATCATATGGCAAGCATTTCTGACGGACAATAATGTATCTGTAGGAAGCTTTCACAGTGCACAGGAAGAAAAAGTGACAGTGGTTTCAGTACACGGGACAAAGAAAAATAAAGCAACTTTATGCAGATATATGAATAAACACTGGTGCTGGTCGCGGCAGCAATCCCAGAACCCGGTGGTAGACACCGGAAGTAAAGGATGTCGTCAAACTGAAGAAGGAGTCCTATCGAGCCGTTCTTATTGACCGGTACCGGCAGGCCAAGAGTGCCGCGGCTCGGGTATTCACAGAGGCAAAAACTCGGGTCTGGGAGGAGTTCGGGGAGGCCATGGAGAAGGACTATTGGTCGGCCCCATGGAAATTCTGGCAAACCGTTCGGCGCCTCAGGAGGGGGAAGCAGTGCTTCACCAACACTGTTTACGGTGCGGGTGGGGAGCTGTTGACCTCGACTGGGGATGTCGGACGGTGGAAGGAATACTTTGAGGATCTCCTCAATCTTGCCGTCACGTCTTCCGAGGAGGAAGCAGAGACTGGGGACTCCGGGGCGGACCCCGGGCTAAAGTCACTGAGGTAGTCGATGGGCTCCTTGGTGGTGAGGCTCCAGGGGTGGACGAGATCCGTCCTGAGTACCTAAAGTCTCTGGATGTTGTGGGACTGTCCTGGTTGACACGCCTCTGCAGCATCACGTGGCACAGGTCTGGAACAGTGCCTATGGATTGGCAGACCGGGGTGGTGGTTCCCCTATTTAAGAAGGGGGACTGGAGGATGTGCGCCAATTACAGAGGAATCACACTCCTCAACCTCTCGGTAAGGTCTACGCCAGGGTACTGGAGAAGAGAATCCGGCCGATAGTCGAACCTCGGATTCAGGAGGAGCAGTGTGGTTTTCGTCCTGGCCGCGGAACACTGGACAAGCTCTATACCCTCTACCGGGTGCTCGAGGGTTCATGGGAGTTTGCCCAACCAGTCCACATGTGTTTTGTGGATCTGGAGAAGGCATTCGACTGTGTCCCTCGTGGTGTCCTGTGGGGGGTACTTCGGGACTACGGGGTCCGGGGCCCTTTGTTAGGGGCCGTCCGTTCCCTGTACAACCAAAGTAGGAGCTGTGTTCCTATTGCCAGCAATAAGTCAGACCTGTTCCGGGTGCATGCTGGACTCCGCCAGGGTTGCCCTTTGTCACCGGTTCTGTTCATTGTTTATATGGACAGAATTTCTAGGCGCGCCCAGGGGGTGGAGGGTTTCCGGTTCGGGGAGCACGGGATCTCATCTCTGCTGTTTGCGGATGATGTTGTCCTGTTTGCTTCCTCGAGCCGGGGCCTCCAGCATGCTCTGGAGCGGTTTGATGCAGAGTGTGAAGTGGCTGGGATGAGGATCAGCACCTCCAAATCCGAGGCCATGATACTCGAGCGGAAAAAGGTGGCTTGCCTCCTCTGGGTGGGTGGGGAGCCTTTGCCTCAAGTGGAGGAGTTCAAGTATCTTGGGGTCTTGTTCACGAGTGACGGAAGGACGGAACGTGAGATTGACAGGCGGATCGGTGCAGCGTCTGCAGTGATGCAGTATCTGTACCAGACTGTCGTGGTGAAGAAGGAGCTGAGCCGCAAGGCAAAGCTCTCGATTTACCGGTCAATCTACATTCCTACTCTCACCTATGGTCATGAGCTTTGGGTCATGACCGAAAGGACAAGATCACGGATACAAGCGGTCGAAATGAGTTTCCTCCGCAGGGTGGCCAGGCGCTCCCTTAGAGATAGGATGAGGAACTCAGTCACACGGGAGGAGCTCGGAGTAAAACCGCTGCTCCTCCACGTCGAGAGGAGCCAGTTGAGGTGGCTCGGGCATCTGTTTCGGATGCCTCCTGGACGCCTACCTCGGGAGGTGTTCCAGGCATGTCCCACCGGGAGGCGGCCCCGGGGAAGACCTAGGACACGCTGGAGGGACTATGTCTCTCGGCTGGCCTGGGAACGCCTCGGGATCCCCCCGGAGGAGCTGGAGGAGGTGGGTGCGGTGAGGGAAGTCTGGGCTTCCCTGCTCAGACTGCTGCCCCCGCGACCCGGCCCCGGATAAGCGGAAGATAATGGATGGATGAATGGATGACTTAAGGTACAAAATATGTAAATATAATATTTCTCAGCCTGGATATCGGCGGCTTATTGTCCGGTGCGGCTTAAGTGACAAAATTATTTTAAATTTTAGGTGGTGCGGCTTATATTTAGGTGCGCTCTATAGTCCGGAAATTATGGTAATTAGATCCAGTTTTGTGAATGTTCTCACATCTAATATTGGTTAGCTAGTCAGTGAAAAAAAGATGAGCTAGCTACATATACAACAATAGCAATGATGGAGTAGATTAAGTACTCCTACTGTTTAATCCTTTAAAACAATGAGATTCCGTAGGTTATTTTGCCTTAACGATCAAAATCTTGAAGGACCTTCATATATTGACTAGTCCCCAAGGTAGGATTGATCAAGACTGTTTGCGGACAGTTCTTACAACATTGTGGAGATGCAATGTACATGTGCACCCCACGCAGTGAAAGGTAAATAATTAAATATACAAAAACTAAAAAAGTTCTTATTGTAGTACTTTTTTTGGTATTCTATTGTAAGTAAAGTACTAAAGTAAAGTAGTGAAGTACTGTAGCAGCTTCCCAAAAGGCAGTGTTGCATCTAGGGAGGAAGAAAACATGATACTCACCATACCACCATACATGACTTTTAACTCACCATATTTGACAAGGCTACACGGTCCTTAGGAACTATCAAGATGATGTCAAAGGTTGCTTTGATAGCTGGCTCATCCCAACAGGGGAAGGCCCTGCGAGCATCTGTTGCCTAAACAAGGGTTAATCAAATGTAAGGGAACGCCAGGGTAAGTAGGAAAGACACTGAAAAGCTACGAAGATGACAAAACACACTCAAGCATGTACTACTTACTAACATAGGTAAAATATTCAACAGTTTTTCAACAGATTTACCAAGGGAAATAATTTATCACAATTTTACAATACAGGTTTTTAACACTTGGATTTCACACATCCCTCTGGATGAATTAATGTATATCTAGTAGGTCATCAACATCAAAACGACGTATTGGCAAATAAAACCTGCATGAAAAACCGTCCTTTGGTCATCACAATGACAGAGTAAATATGTTGTCAAAGGTAAAAAAAAAAAATCCGGTAGGGTTTTAATTGGAAAATCCTTTTAGGCTAAATGAGTATAGCAAAGACATCTAGTTACCTCAAACTGAGTGACAGCAGCATAGCGTACTTCTCCTGCAGGACTTGCATATTTACTTCGATAGAATCCTTTCATTTTGTCATTCAACTCTCCGACAAAGTCAATCTTCAACGTACCAGATCCTAGAAATATAAATATGCATATCATTCAACTACTAGACCAGGAGACCTTGTATTCAATATACAAGGAGTAAATTCAAAGTGACGGTGCATGGTTTTACAAGATTTTAAAAATACATTAACAGACTAAATTAACAGCGGTAATGAGCCCTAGTTCAACATTTTATAGATTTGTATTATTATTACAGAATTATTTTAAATTCAGAATTCATCATCTTTCAGATGAGAAAAAAAGAAAGAAAAAAAGTTTTACAGCATAGGTGCTGGTCAATAGATTAGGTTCTTACTCAAGAGTCTCCTCTCAGATTAGAGTTTTACAGTTCCTGTCATTACTGTTCACTTCAGAACAGGCCAGTTGTTGACAGCCTTGAGCCAATTACTTTTTCTGAACTGTGTTACATGTTAATTTCCATTTCTTTGAAGATGTTTATTGTTGTTGATAAATATTGTGGAATTGTATGGGCTATCTGGGGAACCGTAATAGAATTACAGATGTACAGTCATGGCTAAAATTGTTGGCAGTCCTGAATTCTTTCCAGAAAATTAACTGTTTCTCAGAAAGGTATTCTAATTGCCCATGTTTTGCGATACAAGTTCATTTTCTTTGTATGAAATGGAGCAACACAAAAAAACTAAGACATAAAATCAAAATTAGTTTCACTCCAGAAGAGTTCAGGTGAAAAAGTGTTGTAATTTTTGATGAGACTGAAACAACCTCAGCATCTTCCCGAAAAGAGTAGCACATGAATGTAGCGATTGGCTCTTGAAATCTGATAGACATTTGTCAACTGTCAAGCTGCACACGACTCCCCTTACATCTCCAGCTCCAACGAGAGGTTCTGGAAGTTTGCCAAATCACTGCGCCGGAGCTTTGATAAAATAATTTTCGTTTGAAAGCATTAACTGAGCTTATATTTATAACAATTTTGTCTTTTCCTTGCAGCTCTAGATTAAGGTCATTCAACATATCAGTTAAAAATGCTTAAAAAAAAAGTCTAGTAGCCACTGGTCGTCATTTAGTTCCATATTCCTCATGTTTAGCTTTACGGAACAAAAAATACATCAGTGTGCAACAACAACTCAGATTGGTCACTGTCAACATTATCCAGATGTGCGCGGAATAGACGTCTTTGAAGAGATCTGGCGCAAATAGAACAAGCGATCTTCGTTGCTACATCCATTATTTCTCTCAAAATGGTTTGAGATAAAGGTATACTGTCATTGAGAAAATTGTTCAGTATGACTCAAAGTTTATGATGGGAGTGAAATTATTCATCTAATTAGCATATTATGACATCACAAGGTGGCGGCCATATTGGAATATGTTACATTTTGGTACCAAGGGCCTCATGTACAAAGACTTGCGTGGATTTCCTACTGAAACTTGGCGTATGCCAAAACCCAGAACTTGTCGTACGCACAAATAAATGCAGATGTATCAAAGTGTGCATAGGCATGGATCCAAGCACGTTTCTTTTGTACATCGCAATCAACGTGGAATTGAGCGCACATGCAGAGGTGCTGAACTCCTCCCTGTCCACGCCTCCATTTAAATATGCAAATCAATGTAAATAGGCCATGGACCTGCAATTTCCAAATTATTAACACATTATTATATAATTCAGTGTTGGGCAGTAGCGTCGCTACAAGTAGCTGCGTTACTAGTTTAACTACATTTCTCAGTAGCGTGGTGTTAGAGTTGCTGTTTTCTGAATCAAATAGCTTTTCAGTATTGAGCACCCCTGGTGTAGACCTACCTGACTTTAGCATGCAACTTCACGTTGCATGTAGCTACTTTAGCTATACTGCACATTCATTGTATCCTTAACTAGCGAGTTCACCTTTGGCTTTGTATTTGTTGGTGACATACGTAGGTTGCATCACGTGTCAAATACGTTAACTAGCTATTAACCACTAGCTGAGTGGCAACAATTAAATATTAAGGGCTACTAAGTGCAGCAGATCATATTAGAGTACGAGCTAATGTTTACAAAATTATTAGTCGCAAATGTACTCCTTCAGACCGTCTTCTGACTTCTGACCGACTTCCGTCTCTGTTTATCTACTTTGTAAGAGTGGTGTTTGGCAGCGCTTGCAATGAATGACGGAATACATATTTGCCAAGGCGTCAAACTATTTACCCCCTTCCCTCAAGAGCTCAACCTTTTACTCAATAAATTGACTGTAAAACATAAGGTGTACCGCATCATTACATTAGCTTTCAGCTTGAAGTGTTTAAGGTATATTCTAACTGAAAATAAAAACAATTAAGATGATGGCTCATTAACCGTTTTATTCAACAAACCTTGTATCAACAAACAATTCTATAACAGAGCAGCAAACAGCTGAGTAAAATAAGAACAAGGCACTGGCCTAAACAACACAAAAATAAATCAAGTTTTCAGGTGTGTCTGCCATGGCTCTGGCATCAAACATATCAAAAACTACTCTTGTAGGAAAGTAAGCATTTCTACATGGCTTGGAGAAAGGCTTGCTCTCTTTTGAGAGCAGATGTTTCCTGCTGCAGAGAAAATCCTCTCCGATGGGGTGGAGGTTGCAGGGATGCAAAGAAAAGATTTAGCTATCTTTGACACTGAAACGTAACGAAGTAGCAAGAAAGCTAACTGTTTACCCTAATACTGGCAGCTAACAAGCCGATTAACTTACTAAGACGACGGACCCTCTTCAGAATCATCCACAATTAGATGTTTTCTTTTCAGATGCTCATGCATAGCCGTTGTGCTTCCATGAAATGCAAGTTCAGCTTTGCAATTGTTGCACTGCACGCTTTTCTCGCCACTTAAAAAAAAATGCTCCCACATTTTGGAGCTTCGTTGCCAGCTAGCCATGATACTGTTATAGATTAATTTATGGTGAAGTCAGGCCTGACGCCGATTACCACTACTGCGCATGTGCGTAGGTGTGTGTGAGAGACAGAAGGCAGACGCGCTGCCGCAGTTTCGGGAGAAAAGCAAAGAAAATATGCGAACAAATATTTTGTTCGTCGACATAATCGTAACTAATCGACTAATCGTGGCAGCCCTAGTGAGGGAGGTCTTTGCCAACTCCCACCCTGGACACCCTCTGGTTCAGCTGCTGCCCTCTGGCAGGAGTTTGCGGTCCATTAGGACCAAAACGTCTCAACACAAGAACAGCTTCTACCCATCCGCTATTGCCCTCTTAAACAGGGCCAGGACTCAATCAACACCCCACCCCGTCCCATGCAGTCAATACCTCTGCACAAGCCACTTTGACACTTGATCACTTTGAGCAATTGCACTGTACTAGTAGTGTGCATAAACCCCCCTCCCACCCCCCATAGTATATATCCATTCTCACCTATAAACGTACCTTTCACACTTTGTACTATTTACAGTTTTTATGCATAGCTATTGCCTAGTTTTTTGTTGTCCCATATATATGTTCTTTGTTTGCTCTATCCTGCCAAGTGTTTGTCCTGCTGTGTTTGTGGCCAATAAAAAATAATTCTGATATCTAAATATTGAGATGTTCCAATGATACTGTGATTTGAATCCTTTATAAAATCAATAAATAAAGGGGATTTTGGCTCTGGGTTTGTGATACAGCAAACAAAAGAAATACATAGATACCAAAATGCATAGTGTGTACCGGCAAAATTAAATTTTGGGGGAGAAAATTGTGCTGTGTGTTCTTTGACAAAAGAAAATACATTAAAGAAATGATATAGACAGATTCACATTTACCTTTCTGGAGAGCACTAGGGAATGAAAGTGTGACCTTCTCATCCTCATTTTGATAGTTGAATCCTGTAGCATTAATTTCTAAAAATAAAGGAAATGAAGCAAAATCAGAGATTATTTTAGAGATGAATTGAATTTACTGTCGTGATGATTGTCTAAATGTTATATACCTCTAAAATGTATTCCAATTGAGAAATTTAGAAATGTATTCTCACCCTCACCTTCCCCTCCCTCTGGTGCAAAGGATGCAGTGATAATGTCAATGTCAGCACAGTTCATCACAATTTGATTTGTGGCCTGTGTAACCTGCAATGAACAAAACACAACGGGAAGGAAATAATTCAGGTGATGTTTTTAGTTATTCATTGTTATCCAACAAAAAAATACCCCAATTTATTTGGAATTGAATGTGACTAAAGTGAGCTAGTGGAGCATTACTTTATTTTAGAAATCAATTTGAGTAAAAGGTTGAGCTCTTGAGGGAAGGGGGATAAATAGTTTGACGCCTTGGCAAATATGTATTCCGTCATTCATTGCAAGCGCTGCCAAACACCACTCTTACAAAGTAGATAAACAGAGACGGAAGTCGGTCAGAAGTCAGAAGACGGTCTGAAGGATTACATTTGTGACTAATAATTTTGTAAACATTAGCTCGTACTCTAATATGATCTGCTGCACTTAGTAGCCCTCAATATTTAATTGTTGCCACTCAGCTAGTGGTTAATATCTAGTTAACGTATTTGACACGTGATGGAACCTACGTATGTCACCAACAAATACAAAGCCAAAGGTGAACTCGCTAGTTAAGGATACAATGAGTAATGTGCAGTATAGCTAAAGTAGCTACATGCAACGTGAAGTTGCATGCTAAAGTCAGGTAGGTCTACGCCAGGGGTGCTCAATACGTCGATCGCGATCTACCAGTCGATCCTACTGGTAGATCGCATGGCATTAAAACATAAACGTCTTCTTTTTATTTTACAGATTAATTGAAATATATAATCAAGTTTAACAAGACTTACAAAAAGCAAGATCAAATCTTATATGGATAGACAAAATGCAAAGAATAAAACCATAAAGAGGACAAAAACAAACCATTACAACGTAGACGTCAGCCAATTATACTCACTATGACATTTGTCACTTGACAGTCGGTTTGACTAATCTGACATTTTCTGACATGTGTCACTGCGAGTTATCTTCCAATTTACGACTTCTAAACTTAAGAGTATAAAAATTAGTGGGGAAGCTGGACCAAATAAATAGAAAAAGTAGCTCAACATAAGGAAATGTGCAACATGCTTGACTGCATTATTTGGCTCCACTTATTTGAGCGAGTCAGCCTTGAGTGAGGCTTGGCATCTAAAGTCACGTAGGTTTACCTGTTGTTACACTAGGTTAGAGTGAGCACCACCCACTGTATTTATGGGTGCTTAGCACCTGTCAAGGGGGGGTGGGTTATTATTTATTTCTTTCATTTGGTGCCACTTGCAGTCCTCCTTGATTGTTGTTTTTTGTAAATAAACCTTATTTATTTGTAAGCTGATTTCCTGATTTTGTGTTGGAGTTGTAACAAGCAATATGGGTTCACGCAATTATGCAAGGTATACTAACATATATGGTTCTTATAAAGAATTCTCAATATATTTCTGAATAATTATATGTTGCGCAATTTTATAGTAGGTAGATCACTTTGACTCGGTCATTTTGTAAGTAGCTCGCATGCTGAAAAGGTGTGTGCACCCCTGGTCTACACTAATAGCCTACAGTACATTCAGTAGTCGGTGGAGGTAGTGGATTGTCATAATTCGCAACAACGAATTAAAATGAACCATTCAATCACTTCAACAGTGAACACAACAAGTAGCTATCTGGAAACATAGATGGCTAAAGGAGCAATCAACCAACTAGATAATTACATTTAGTTTACAAGTTAAGTAATCTAGCAAGCTAAACTGTTAAGTGTTGGTCAAGCAGGCTAGCTCCAACCGTTTCCAAACTGCAAACAGTAGGCACTGTGTCTAGTACGTTAGTTACATTGTTAGAGCTAGCTATTAATTGTCTACCGAAATGGATAGAGCTAGTAGTAAGCTAGGTCTGAAAGCGACACAATAGTACATTACGAGTTAGCTAGTGCTACAACATAAACTAAGCCGCGCGTTTGGTTTCGTTCATGCAAGGAGGAAAGGCTAGCTCAACATAGCCTAGCGTGGTTATTCACTTGTTTGCTACAGTGGCTGACTAGTTAGCAGCTATAACATGAGCAATGTTTCAACGTTACTTTGTCATCAGATGACGTTAGCCACAAATATATACTACTAACGTTACTTTCATTATATCAGTTTACCTCCACCACTGCCTCCAGCTTGCCCTCAAACGTGAAGTCGATGAGATCGGGCTTCAAGCACAACCCGTAGTTGACTGGGTAGACGTCTTTGGGCAAACGTACGAAGGGCCTCCTTTCAGGCATGGTGTCAGTATTTTGTGTTTGCGCTAGCGAAGACTATGCTGTGTAATATGATTACTTGAATTGAAGTTAGGCAAATGTACTTCCTAAAATAGTTTACAGGATTGGTCGCGAAACCTTTCTACCCAGAACTAACAACATGAAATTCCGCTGCTAGCTACTGTCCTCCCCTCGTACTGCAAGTCAACGGTATCAGTTAGAGACAGCGCGTACAGAGGAAAACGTAATGACGTTGCTGGAGCAGGGGGCGTGTCTTAGATAACTATGCAATAATTTTTCTTCAATCCAATTTTGATTTAGCTCTCCGCGAAGGACTGTGCGATTGGAACGCAAATAATATTGCATTTTTTCACATTACATTTGCGACTGTATGTGTGATCCCTTAAACAAACTCGGAATTTTTGCAATTCCTTGGGAAAATGTGAAGTGTTGGAGAGGCACCTGGCTGCAGTCCACCACTGTGGGGCGGGAGCGTTGCAGGCACCACAGAGGGGCGACGGTACCGCCGTGGGGCGATGAATTTCCGGAGTTGTTTTTTTCCAAGTCAGACGCGCAAGGAGCGACGCGCAATACACGCGCAATACATTTCAAAATAAAAGCGCGGAAAAAATGCGATATATTTCAAAATAAAAGCGCGAAAGAATGCGATAGAAGCGAGACTAATATACACTGCACTGTGGGTGATATGAGTCGGGGTCAATAGTGTATTTGTAGCCTACTACAAAGCTGAGGATCTTGAAAAAAAAAGGTAAAAATGCTGATAACTGAAAATAATGGAGGTTAGGAATAACAATAGTTATTACTGTTATACATAAGATTACATTTCGTAAAATGTCATAGGCCTATACATTTTATTGTGTGCTAAACAATACTTTACTGCCTTTTCATTATAATAATAATAAAGTGTCATTGAACCTTATTGCACTGCTGTTTTTCATGTTTGGCTCTATGTCTATGCCAATTATGTTTTTGTGCTGATATGTACAGTTTAATCCAAGCGAATTATTACATGATCAATGACAACATGTAAAACACACCAAGTCATAATATGATTTGACTTTTAGCTGTTTGTAATTCAGTCCATTATTTCTGCACAGAATTTCCACATCTTCTGTGTTGTGAAATGTGAACTTGAAGGGCTCCAGGATTGTTTCCTTTTCAAGGTCATTCCACACCTTCCCACACTACCTTAGCCTGGTTCTCTTCCCCCATGCCCAGGATTTCAGGCAAGTCCACTTTGGCAGAGAACAGTTCTTAAAATCAACCCACTCATGGTCAGAATCAGAATCTGTTTGAATGGCTATGCAAGTTTAACAAACACAGAATTTACATTAGCAGGGAAGAGCAACATAAAACAATAAAAATATGGTGTAAAAAGGTCAGGGGGGTATACAGCATTGCAAAACAGTGGTACACCAGTAAGTAATTTTAAGGTGTCAAAGGGGGTTTTGAGTGCAAAAGTGGCTTGTGCAGTGGGATGCTGGATGGGGGTGTTTGTGGCAAAGTCATTCCGAGTCCTTGGCCCTATTGAAGAGTGCAATGGCCGAAGGGTAGAAGCTTTTCTTATGGCGAGCGGTTTTGGTCCTGGTGGACCGCGAGGGGAGCAGCTGAAGCAGAGGGTGTCCTGGGTGGGAGGCAAGTCTGACTGAGACCATTTGTACTGAAAATATATATAGATAAGCAAAATGGTTAGTTGTAATATACATAACACAGGCTCCAAAAAGAAAATATCTAATCAGTGCCCTCCTTTAATATGTCCATCTAGACATTGTTAAAATTAAATAAATAGGGAAATTAAAATGCCGGTTTCTGACCTGAAACGGATGGAACCCAAACAAATGTACAATTTTACCTCATTAATGTTATCCACCTTCCTTTTCATCAGCCTAAACACTGGCGGCACTTCACCTCGCAAGAGGGCTTTAGATGAGAGATGACCTGTGATTGCGGATTTTGCTCAATAGCTTAAAGCACGCATTTCCTATCTGCAAACCACACAAAAGCAAAAAGTTGTCAATTACATATAAACATAATAGGCTCACAATTACATAGGTTCAAATGTTAACTCACGGTTGATTACATTTCTTGGTTCAATCCAAGCCCCCTGAAGTCAGAGCGTCAGGCAACTTTTTCCTGTTCTGACAATGAGCTCGCCCGCTGGGTTGCCGGTGTTCAATATGTATCTGAGCTGATTATTGTTGAAGAGAAGTAAATACAATCATAACAAGCTTAATTATGATATAGGAACATGGGTGGTAGAGCTTCAAGATGAGAAGCACATATGTCTGTCTTATATATCTTTCCTTTAAGAATACATACCAGCTGCTCTTGGGCAGGATGAAGGCCCATCCTTTGAAGAGTGTGGTCTTCAGGGGGTGGGGGCACACCTTTTAGTGGTCAAAGCACTGGATTGTGATCTGCAGGGGGTGGGGGCACACAGTATCTACAGGATTTAGGAGACAGACAGGAATCAACATTTACATCTGGAGGTCAGAGGGCCCTTCTAAACGTGAAATTCCTTCCTCAGTATCCAAAAATAAAAGTACTGATGATGCAAAAGCTATTCATATTTGTTTCGTTTATATACTGTAGTATACAACATAGGTAGAAAAATAAAAAAGTAAAAATAAGCCATGTACTCTGCCACATTTTGTACCCTGTATATTCTGATTATACTGTTCATACTGTGTATATTCTGAGTATACTTATATTTATTATATTCTGTTGTAATAACTGTTTTGCACTTCTGGTTGGATGCTAACTGTATTTCGTTACCCTGTACTTGTACCTGTGTAATGACATTAAAATTGAATCTAATCTAATCTAATTTTGTGACGATAACCAGCTAATGCAAGGAGTTTACAAAAATGTATTATAACGTTACATACAAACAAATGCGAACAGTTATGTTTACGTTATGCACTATACATTTAATTATCCGTGATAACAGCTATTGAAAGGGTAGGTTACAAAAATGTTTTGTAACGTTACATACAAACAAATGCGATCAATTAGTTTACGTTATGCACTATACATTTAATAATCCCTGATAATTTGTTGATGCTAACCGCCATCGGTGAAAGTAAACTTTGACGTTATCAAATTTAGCTTCATAACAACTACCCAAGTAGACTTGTAACATTCGTAAATATTCGGTAAATCATTCATTACTTCTATATTCGTTATTATTTTACGGCACTTATATTGACAAGAAATCATGCATTTATTTTCTGTGGATAAAAATAAGCAATTTACCGTAACTCGAAACAGATGTGGACGCACTGGTCTGTGACGGTAAAATCCAGGCTTAAATGTCCTCACTTCCCCCCGCCGCCGACAAAAAAAAACAACTCCGGAAACTCATCGCCCCACGGCGGTGCCGTCGCCCCTCTGTGGTGCCTGCAACGCTCCCGCCCCACAGTGGTGGACTGCAGCCAGGTACTCTTGAAGTGTTGCGGTTCAGCTGCGGCAAAGCAAGTAATTAACTGTTGCACAGTGCCAGTGATGCAGGGCGTGAGCCAGTGCAACACAAAAATACAATACTTGAATTATAGATAATGGGCAGTGCCTGTGATAAAATTTATGACACGCACAGACTCCTGGAATTATAGATAGGTCACAGTGCTCGCAATGATGTTGGTGACACACAGATTTTATTCAGATTCAGATTACTTTATTGATCCTGAGGGAAACTCCTTCGTATCAACGGCACACAGTCTCGCAAAGCACACAAGGGTAAGGGTGTGAGGTAAAAGATTTGAAAGTGTACACAGGGATGGGGGGTACACAGATGGTACATAGATGGTGCAGTCCCTGTGATGCAGCTGGTGAACACATTTAGTCCATGTGGCTGGTACCAATATTTCAGATCACAATTCAAATTCCAATTTTTGTCTTCTCTGAAGTACTTGTTCAGTCTCCGCGTCATCTAATTTAGTTACTATGCACATCATGAAAACTATTTATCATTATTTTAAACAAACTGCAAATGCTCTAGTACACTTTGTATCCTTCGTTTGTCTGAACCACAAACATATGAATATTTCGTTCATAAGGGGAAAAAATGCATAATGGTTGAGTCCATCCATCCATCCATCCATCCATTATCTTCCGCTTATCCGAGGGCCGGGTCGCGGGGGCAGCAGTCTGAGCAGGGAAGCCCAGACTTCCCTCACCGCACACACCTCCTCCAGCTCATCCAGGGGGATCCCGAGGCGTTCCCAGGCCAGCCGAGAGACATAGTCCCTCCAGCGTGTCCTAGGTCTTCCCCGGGGCCGCCTCCCGGTGGGACATGCCTGGAACACCTCCCGGGGGAGGCGTCCAGGAGGCATCCTAAACAGATGCCCGAGCCACCTCAACTGGCTCCTCTCGACGTGGAGGAGTAGCGGTTCTACTCCGAGCTCCTCCCGTGTGACCGAGCTCCTCACCCTATCTCTAAGGGAGCGCCCGGCCACCCTGCGGAGGAAACTCATTTCGACCGCTTGTATCCGCGATCTTGTCCTTTCGGTCATGACCCAAAGCTCATGGTCGAGTCAGTTGTCATAATTGTTGGTCCTATTCACCAAAAAGTGCTTGCAAATACAGTTTTATTTCAGCGGTGTTTACTGTGGGCTGTCCTCTGGACTCGGTGCAGGAGGTGGGCGACAGATGGGTCCTGGCAAAGCTGACCTCTATGCTGGATCACAAGTCACACCCCCTGCAGGACTCACTGTCAGAGAACAGCTTCAGCAACAGGCTGATTCACTGTCGGTGTGTGAAGGAGAGGTTCCGCAAATCCTTCCTTCCTGCTGCCATCAGACTGTTAAACACTGCTGCCCATAACCACTATGTGCAATATTACTTACAATATCATGCAGTTGTAATTATTTCGTGCAATATTCTTAACTGTCTTTTTAACTACAATATGCAATCTTCTCTTATTTTATTCTATTATGATCCTAACACCTAACTACTACGTGCAATTTGTATTTTATTTTTTACGTGCAATAACTTGGGCTGATAACTACTATGTGCAATATTTTTACGTGCAATAACTTGGCTGTATGTCACTCACTTCTTACTCCAGACAGGAGCCACCTCACTTAACTCACACTAACTCTTTACCACTTAGATCACTATCTTATACTTAATATTTTGTATTATACTGCTGTATCATACTGCTATACTGTATTATACTGCTTCTTAAATGTACTTTATATTTTTAACCTGCTAACCTGCTTCCACAGGCTTCTCTTTTACTATTATGGTCCATGGGAAAAATGCTTTCTGGGCCGATGGAATTTTATGTTGCAATACCAAGAGTGGTCACTGGGACAAATCGGCGTGTCTGCTGAGAGCAAGTCCCGGGTCTGCCTCTCAGCAGACACGCCGATTTTCCCGGTGGCCACTCGTGGTATTTCAACATAAAATCCCTATGGGGCCCAGAAAGCATTTTTCCCATAGACCGTAATAGTAAAAGAGAAGCCTGTAAAAAGGTTCTCAGGACAGCTACAGCTGTAACCACTATTAATAGCAAATCCTTTTATTCCATATTTTTAAGTCATGGACTTTTAAACCGTCAGAAATTGTTCTAAAGGCCAGAAAAGCCCCCGCAGTCTTATTCTTATGGTGACGTCACAGCTGTGCGCCTACACTCCCAAGCGCGGTCCAAGCATCGATCTATTATATTAACTAGATAGGGCAGTGATACTCATTGCGCGGCTCGCGAGCCACATGCGGCTCGTCAAACTTTAATTGGTGGCCCGCACTGGCACACTAATTTATAACAATGGTAACACAGCAAAAAAAAAAAAAAAAAAAAAAATCTGCAGTCTCACGTGAATACGGCCGCCAAACCCGCGCGCCATTACGCACCAGGCGGGGATTGACGACGGACAGAGGATGGCGGGTCGGCTCTAGGCATAGGCGACATAGGCGGTCGCCTAGAGCGCCATTGGCTGGAGGGGCGCTGGAGGGGCGCTGCACCCTTAATCGATAATTAATAACAGTCTTTTATTTGGAAAAAATACCGGATACTCTCTCAAACGAGTAAAAACTGGGGGCGCGCGGAGTAATCTCGCCTAGGGCATTAAATTAGGTAGAACCGCCCCTGGCACAATGGGTCGATTTTAATGAAAAAAGGGCGAAAACCAGCAGTAACACCAAACGCAAATCCGCATGAAGACGACGAAGAGGGGGAGAGCAGGACAGACGAATTCTTATTTATTCTTCATGGCATTAATCATCTGTGCTTAATATGGAAACAAACCTGCGCCTGTTTCAAACGAAGCAACTTGGAGCACCATTGTTAAATACACCACACAACGGAATTTGTATTTATTTATTCAGTAGCATGTGGCTCAGTATAGGTTCTGACATCTCACTACAGGAGAAAACAGTGTTTTAGGGTGGACTATAAAAAGATATCAGGCTAGGAAATACACTTAATGCCCAGGAGGTCCTTCCTCCAAACTATATAACGTAGCTGTAAATGAAACAGAGAAGCTGCATAATGCTAACGAAAGACTTTCCTGTTTGAATGTGCCGATATAGCCTATAAAACGATAAGAACTTTAAACTTAATCTGACAAGAAGTCATAGGCTATATCACATACGGGATCATTGATAGACAAAACAGATTTGACTACCGGCATTTGGTTGATAAATATGAATTGTGGAGAATCCCTTATTTTTTATTTTAGATTAACCTTAATAAAAATGACTCGTTTTATCCTTACTTAACTATAAATAAACAAACAAGACGAATTAACCTTGTATAGTCTATGTAACAAAGGGGTACTTGTGGTACTTTGTTACCTATATAATTTGCATGTTTGCACAAGCACATTTGCACATAATACAATGATGACACAGCCAATACTTATTTATTCATTTATATTTATTGATTGCGTGTGTTGGTTTGTTGTGTTGCTCAGCGGTATCTATCGTGAGCTCCACCTGAGAAGAGCAAACAAAAGGTGGCATATAAGTATCACAAAATGGGGCTTGTGCAATATGGTGTAGAATAAAACCCATTTGAGGTGAGGAACAATTGTTGGTTATAAGACTTACTATGTGCTCTCGGTCATGCAGGTGTTCGGGCAAAAGAGTCTCCGGAGTTCCGAGCACCTGTATGTATAGTTCCTGGAGGAAACCATGTTTTACAATGCTAGAGGGGGGGGGGGGGGGTGTTGTGTGAATTCCCCTCGACATGATATGATCCAACCCATTTCCTCCAGCAGCATTATATAAGGCTGCCAGTTATCCAGGACAGGGCTGTAGGTTAGACCTAGGAGAGCGTTGCGCTACACAGTCATGTCATTTTAGCTTTATTGTTTTTGTCATGTCTTTTTGTACTTGAATAAATATACCTTTCATAACTCGCCTCTAAGCCGGTCATTCTGACAGTCTATAACCGTGACTATGAAAACATAATCGGTTGATGTGTCCTATAAATCCATCATTTTATTGTGTAGATTCGTCATTATCGGTCAAACTCTTCCGCAAGCACTCATGAGCGCGCAGTGCTTGTCCAGAATGCGATTTGCTCATTCTCATTGCCCCAGAGCGTCATCAGCCTCCCATCATTCCATTCCCCATACCGCGGAAGTAAACCAGGAAGGAACTTTATTGAAATCAACGGCCACCATTTTTCGATACCATATCCATTCTTTATTAGATCCATGATGTCCACGCGGTGTTGCCACGGATCAACGACTCAAGCTCGATTTACGCTTCCGCGTTTCGTCGCCCGCATTGCTCCGCCGACAACGCGGACCCTCCCGCATTGCCCCTCCGCGCACCTCCAAAAAATCCTAACTACGCGTCGCGTTGTCTGCGTCGCAAGCGCTGTGATTGGTCCGCTCAGAAGGTGACATAGTTTTGTAAATAGTTGCGATACGTGTGTTGTATCGTTTGAGTGCACTTTTTGCCGTGATTTTTTTAATGTAATTTTTATATTACATTTATACATACTACAATGCCTTGTTGTATTTTTTTAGTGCTGTGATTTTTTTAATTATACTTTTTGTATTACATAATACATAAGAATAAAACACACAAGTTTGTTTTCAAACAGCTGTTTTTCAATATTTATTTTCAACACACACAGCACAGTTTACACACCATGCATAGTTCACAGTTTATTATCACTCATTGAGTGTGCCTCGGGACACCATCGTGAAGTTCGAATCATCGGCCACCACTTTTCTCCACTCGCCAGGCTACAGCGAAGAAGCTCGTCAAATCGGCCCGCTGACATTCAAAAGTATCGAAAGTGCATTTGTTCATCCAGGTCCCTCAGTGGGTGAACCAGTGTTGCAAATTCACCCGTTTCCAGCCTCGACCGGTTAAGCTCGATCTATGCTTCCGCGTTTCGTCGCCCGCATTGCTCCTCTGACAACGCGGACCCTCCCGCATTGCCCATCGCGCACCTCCAAAAAATCCTAACTGCGCGTAGCGTTGTCGGCGTCGCAAGCGCTGTTATTGGTCCGCTCAGAACGTGACGTAGTTTTGTAAATAGTTGAGATACGTGTGTTGTATCGTTTGAGTGCACTTTTTGCCGTGATTTGCCGTAATTTGACTTTTTATATTACATTTATACATACTACAATGCATATTGTTTTTTTTATTATACTTTTTGTATTACATAATACATAAGAATAAAACACACAAGTTTGTTTTCAAGCAGATGTTTTGATATTTATTTTCAACACGCACAACACAGTTTACACACCATGCATAGTTCACAGTATATTATCACTCAATGAGTGTGCTTCGGGACACCAATCTGAAGTTCGAATCATCGGCCACCACTTTTCTTCACTCGCCAGGCTGTATACGGCGAAGAAGCTCGTCAAATCGGCCCGCTGACATTCGAAAGTATCGAAAGTGCATTTGTTCATCCAGGTCCCTCAGTGGGTGAACCAGTGTTGCAAATTCACCCGTTTCCAGCCTCAAACGATCATATAGAACCTCTGCAAACGTCTACTCTGTCGCCTGCGCTTCCACATCATTTGCAAAATAAGCATTTGCTCTTCAATAATGAGCAAGGATTCGGCTATAACCCTTGAAACCACACAGCCACACCCCCCTGGTGGCATGGCGGTGAATTGCAGAGTAACGCGGACCCTCGACGCAAAACTTCGAATGCTCAGCAACCGCGCCACGCCACACGCGTAAGGTTTGACGCGGAAGCGTAAATCGAGCTTTATAAGCGTGTCTTTTATTTTACATTTGATCTATTATTTGTCCTTGTGTTCTTGTCCTGAATATAGGCTATAGCCATACTCACTGTCACACTCGCAGGCACCTTTCAGAAGTTGGTGATTGTAGACCTACTTCCATAGTAGGCTAGTTCCAATGGAGAAGTTTCTCACGCGTACGAAAAGGAGTTGTGGCGACGATGCGTCGTCAGCACCGACCACTAAAAAGTCAAAAACATGTTAATATGATGGTAACTAGTTGACTGATGCTGCCGTAAAATTACTTCTTCCATTTGCCTCGACTTATCTGTGCGAGGCCGGGTTTTCAAAATTGACTGCCTTGAAAACCAAGTACAGAAACCGTCTCCAGGTGGAGGATGGCATCAGGCTCGCGCTGTCTGACGTTGAACCGCGAATCACGCTTCTTTGTAAAAACAAGCAAGCACAGGTGTCTCACTGAGAGGCATGCCATGATGTCATGCCACTCTCCTATGACTTGTATGCGACAGTACGCAAAATTACGCAAAACCTAGGGTTCTCTTGTTGACAGTAGCCTACTTAAGAAGCATTTGTCATAATTTGAGCATGTTTCATACATGTCAGTTAGTTCTATAGTTTTATCAAAGTTCTCAAATCTTAAAAGTCATGAAAACTAATCCAAATAAAAAATTTAAAACACATATCCACCCACCCATCTACCCATCCACCCAAGTATTAAAAAAAGTATAAAAACACAAAAAAAACATATCCTCCCACCTATCCATCCACCCACCTATCTATACACCCACCCATCAACCCACCCAAAATTTTAAAAGTACAAAAACACCCCAAAATATATTTCTATCTATCCACCCATCCATGCACCCATTCACCCATCTACCCATCTATCCAAGTAATTCAAAAAGTACAAAAACACAATAAAACATATCCTTTTATTCATCTATCCACCCAAAATTTAGTAAGTACAAAAACATGTAGGTCTACATGTAAAAACTAAAAATATCCTTCCATACATCAACCCATCTACCCACCTACCCATGTAATTAAAAAAGTACAAAAACACCAAAAGAACATATCCTTCTCTATCCACCCAAACCACTGTTACGTCCGGCCTAGGGGAACCGAACCCAACAAGAAAGAACAAAACCAAAGAAAACCTTCCCCTCTTCCCCTCCGCTACCAAACAAATGACCAAAGATACCACAACTGCAGACAGAATATGCAATGCTTTAATTAGTTAGGGTAGTGTAGGCTTCAGGGTGAGTATGGCCCAAAACAACAAACAAAACATGCTGACCGAAACTAACTTGCCTAACCAAAACAAGGAAAACAAAATACAGGTTTCTAACCTGCCTCCATACCAAAACACAAAGGCAAAAAGAACAGAGATTTAACCAAAAGAGCTACTCACCCCTACCACTACCCGGCAGCTAGGCTTAGGTCTGCTACCGCACAATTTAAACATAAAACATCATCCCCACTTCAGTGTCATAATCTCACAAGGACAAAGTCAAAAACTAGTCAGACCGCATTCATGACTCCAGTCTCCGTCCATCACCCAATCGCCGGCGGCACCTGGAAAGAAAAAGAGAGAGAGAGAGACCCAGAGGGGGGGTAGCACCACCATTAGGCGGGGATGAACATCTGCACCACACCAATAACCCCAACTCTTCACCTTATGACCCCGGGTCATAACACCACCCAACCAACCACCCACCCATCTATCAAAGTAATTGATAAAGTACAAAAACACAATAAAACATATCCTTCTATCTATCCATCCACCCAACCACTCACCCACCCACCCACAATTTTAAAAGTACAAAAACATGTACATGTCAAAACAAAAAATATCCTTCTATCCATCCACCCACCTAACCATGTAATTAACAAAAACACACAAAAAACATATCCTTCTATATCCACCCACCCAGCTACCCACCCACCCATCTTTCTATTATCAATATAGGATGTGTGAGTATGGGGGGCGTGACACATGATGTGGGAGGCTTGGGGGGTGGGGGGGAAGGGGCGTGACACGTAATGTGGAAGGCTTGGGGGGGCTTGAGTTCCAAAACTTTGAGAACCCCTGTTAGAGGATTGGGCTGAGGTGATACAGTGATGAAAATCTTCTTCCTTCGTGCATCTTCCTTCCAGCGTCCTTCCTTCTTCCTTCGGGCATTGTCTTCCTTCCAGCATCGCATGCTTAGGGAATTCCTCAGAGAAGTTGATACCAATGCTAATTATCTTTTGCTCAGCAAAGGGAAGGTGTTAGCATGGCTTTTAGTCCATTGGGAGGGAAGTACCATCTTTTTTGACAGACTAAGTGAGAACGCAACAGTTTTCTTAATTATTTTGAAGATAAGAAACAGATGGATAATGTGGCCTCTTTGGTTTCGTTTTTTTTAGGGTTTGAGGCTACAGGGCTACAGGGCAAGGACAATTCAATTTGTGAATTGAAGACAGCTGTCTGCTCCTTTCAAAAGAAAACTTGAGATGTTCCAGAAAGACCTGCTGGGAGACTGCACACTTCCCAGCAGTGCAGAAACAAGTTCAGGGACAGAGAGATGTCTTTTTTGTTTACTTTATTGATAAGCTGACTGTAAGCTTCAGCATCCGTTTTGACAGCAGCTCACCATGTTCATTCAGAACCCATTTCTCATCACAGATGTCAGGGGGTTCTCAAAGGACACAACACAGCACAATAAATGGGTAAATGTTGGGTCTCTACAGATGCAATTGATTGATCTCCAAGTAGATGTGGCTCTGAAAGAGCAGTTTGTAAGAACTGTCCCTTCAACTTTCTGGCTCCAAAACAGCCATGAGAAAAGCTTTCCCAGGTCTGAGGAAAGTAGACCTATACATCTTGACGTGTCTGGCTTTACATACAACTTTCTCCTTAATTAACATAATCAAAACTAAATATCATTCCAGGCTCACTAATGAGAACCTCAGAAAAATTTGTTTTATCTGTAAAATTGTCAAATCAAGATGAGAAACAGAAAAGGGGAAACGTTTCTCTTTATTAAAAATTCAGTTTACATTTTTTACATTTATTAATTTAGCAGACACTTTTATCCAAAGCAACTTACAAGAGAGAGCTTTTACAAAGAGCATCAGTCATTGAGCATAGCAACATGATAGACCCCGAACACAGTGTTTTTTTTAGATCGTGAATCATACATCATGAGAACCAATGAGTGCCAAGGGAAGAACTATAAATGCATAAAACAACGATTGTGAACATAAAGCAAGAGATACAACAACACTGGCAAGTCACCATATGGGGACCAACAGACAGTTCTAAACAACATTAGATTATGTGAAGTGCCATACTACTCCTAAGTGCCATTAAATTCTCTAAATAGGTGAGTTCTAAGCCTTCTTTTGAAGGTGAGAAGGCAGTCTGTGCATCTGATGGAGGTGGGGAGTTGATTCCACCATTGGGGAGCCAGGCAGTGTAAGAGTTTGTGTTGCGCTCGGGCGCTCTTGAGGCCCCCCACTAGACGGCCCCCCACTAGACGGTTGTCAGCAGATGACCGTAGGTGGCGGGTGGGGGTATAGGGCTGGAGGAGAGAGTTGATATAGATTAGATTAGATTAGATGAACCTTTATTTGTCCTCCAGGAGGTGGAAATTGCAGTATATAGGTCGGGGCAGTCCCGTTTACACCCCCGGAAGGTCAGCACCAGAGTCTTGAATCTAATGCGGGCCATGATGGGAAGCCCAGAAGTTCAGTCAAGACACTCACTTGATTGATTGATAATAAATTGTGATTTATTGATAACCCTGACATGGGATATGTTTTACTTTGGCGGAATGGAATGTCTAAAAGGGGGGTACTTCCTAAGGCCTCGCGCGTGCCTGCGTACATGTATGACGAGAGCCATGGAGCAATAGAGATATATAATTCCCCTGATAGACAGAAACAGACAATACAATAATACTGTCACACCTCGATCACTGGCCCTTCCTCACGTGTCTTCTGTCTGATTGTCTCTCCCAACCCTGATTGTTTGCACCTGTTCCCCATTACCCTCATGTGCTTATAGTCTGCGTTCTCCCCTTGTCTTGCGCCAGAGTGTTTGTGTTTTCCCTACAACCCAGCCCACGACCACAGCCTTGATCAAGTAATCCTGAAAAGTTTGTAAATCTAGATTTTTGTTTCCTCCAGTGAGAGAGTCTTTTGTTTAAAGTTTATAGTGTCGAGTTTTGTTTCCTCCAGTGAAAGAGTCTTTTGTTTAAAGTTTATAGTGTCGAGTTTTGTGTCCTCCAAAGAGAGAGTCTTTTAGTTTGGAAAGTTTTTTTGTTAATCTACGTCTCAAATAAAGATCTGGTACTGCTCAACTTTTTTGTATCCTGAGTCCTCTTCCCGGTCCAAGCCTGACATTACACTCTGGCCAGAATGGACCCAGCAGAAAAGGAGCAGTTATCGGAAATACTACGAACCCAAGAGAGCCGCCTCACCCGTCAGAAGGACTTCCAGACGGCGATAGCGTCTCAGCTGAATCAACTCACCTCACAGCTTCAAGACCTAATGAGCCAGTGGGTCCAACCAGCTGCCTCAGCCCCTTCCCAAGAAGCAGCAGCAGAAGCAGCAGCTGTACCCACCCCAGGAACGCCCTTTGCCGGTTCTGGCAGTAACTTGGCCCCACCTGCACCATTTACCGGAGAGCAGGGACTGTGTCGGGCTTTTATTATTGACTGCTCGATTCACTTCGAACTCACTCCTCGTGCCTTTCCTACCGACCGAGCAAAGATTGCATTCATGATCTCCCACCTGTCAGGTAGAGCTAAAGCTTGGGTTTCAGCCGAGTGGGCTCGTAACTCACCACTCTGCGGGTCCCTCGCTGACTTCCAGGCGGCGCTACAAAGGATTTTCGACCCAGTGACGACCAACCGAGAGAAGGCTCAAGAGCTGAGTGGATTAAGACAAGGCAAGGATTCGGTCTGTGACTACGCCATTCGCTTCCGCACTCTGGCGAAGGAGAGTGGGTGGAATAACACAGTCCTTTACGATGTTTTCCTAATGGGCTGGCAGCCCCCATCCAAGACCTCCTAGTTCCCCTGGAGCTACCCGCGGACCTGGACTCACTCATCGCTCTTGCCATCAGAACCGACAACAGGATCGGGCAACTTCAACGGCAACGAGGAGGGAGTGTTCCCCTAACGAAGAAGCCCCCACCCTCACCAAGCTGGCCGTCTTCCCAACGTTCCTCGTCGGAGCCTGCAGTTCACATTTCCTTCGAGGGAGAAGGAGAACCCATGCAGCTGGGTCGACCCCGGTTGACTCTGGAGGAGCGACGGAGGCGACAGGCGGAAGGCAGGTGTTTTTACTGTGGTGAAACTGGTCATCTTGTCAGTTCTTGTCCAGCCAAGAGATCCATGCCGGTGAGTCAAGCCACAGATTCACTTCCCGCAGCACGCATTCTCACAAAAGTTTAATTACTGCACCACACCCTCACGGAACACGAAGCGTTCATAGACTCAGGGGCGGATGATAATCTAATGGACTGGGGGTTGGCAGATGAACTGGGACTCCAGACTGAACCTGTAGACAGATCCATAAGAGCCACATCTCTGAATGGAAAATAATTGTTCACCATCACTCACATCACCGAACCAGTCCTCATGCACATTAAGGATCACAAGGAACACATTCAATTCTTTTTATTTAAGTCATCTGCACACACTATGGTTTTGGGGCAGCCCTGGCTGTTTCGCCACCAACCCCAGATAAACTGGAGAAATTAGAGGCTGGGGAAAAGACTGTCTTCTCAATTGCCATAGCAACTCAAACCATGAAGATAAAGTGTCTGGAATTCACATGCCCTCTGCTTGCCTCACCACAGACCCCGAATACCCAGATCTGAGCTCAGTGCCACCATGCTACCGTCACCTGCGAGAAGTTTTTAACAGATCCAAAGCCATGTCCCTTCCCCCACATCAACCTTATGACAGCGCAATTGACCTGATTCCTGGCTCCACCATCCCTAAGGGCCTCTTGTACTCTGTTTCCGGCCCAGAGAGAGAGGCCATGAAGGACTACATAGAGACTTCATTGAAAGCAGGTTTGATCTGTCCCTCATCGTCACCAGCAGGGGCAGGCTTCTTTTTTGTGGAAAAGAAGGACGGGTCCTTAAGACCCTGTATAGATTACAGGCCTCTCAATGACATTACTATAAAGAACCGGTACCCCCTTCCCCTCATGTCCTCTGTTTTTGACCAGCTCCAACAAGCCAAGGTATTCACCAAACTTGACCTACGCAACGCCTATCACTTGGTCCGCATTAGAGAAGGTGACGAGTGGAAAACCGGTTTCAACACCCCCAGCGGTCACTATGAGTACCTGGTCATGCCTTTTGGACTCACCAACGCCCCTGCAGTATTCCAAGCAATGATAAACGACATATTAAGAGATTTTATTGACCTCTTCGTGTATGTGTATTTGGATGATATCCTCATTTATTCCCCGGACATTAACTCTCATCAGGACCATGTATCCCGGGTACTCAGGAGGTTGTTGGACAACAACCTCTACGTTAAGACTGAGAAGAGTGTATTTCATGCCGACACTGTCTCCTTCCTGGGCTTCATTGTAGCCCCTGGGAGGGTTCAGATGGATCCGGTTAAAGTTAGCGCTGTGGCTGATTGGCCCACTCCTGATAGCCGCAAGAAGGTTCAGCAGTTCTTAGGATTTGCTAACTTCTACAGGCGATTTATCAGAAACTTCAGCGCGATAGCTCGCCCCCTCCATTCTCTAACCTCCTCCCAGGTGCGGTTCCACTGGTCTCCAGAGGCGGAGAAGGCGTTTCAGCATCTCAAGAGTCAGTTCACATCAGCTCCCATACTCACAATGCCCGACCCACAGCGTCAGTTTGTGGTGGAAGTGGACGCATCCAACGAGGGCTTGGGAGCCGTCCTCTTACAGCGCTCGGAGCGGGATAACAAGATGCATCCCTGTGCCTTCTTGTCACGACGACTGTCCAAGGCCGAGCGGAACTACGATGTCGGTAACAGAGAACTGTTGGCTGTCAAGGTAGCGTTGGAGGAGTGGAGACACTGGTTGGAGGGGGCCAACCAGCCGTTCATTGTCTGGACGGACCACAGGAACCTAGAATATATGCGCAAAGCCAAGAGATTGAATTCTCGCCAGACCAGGTGGGCGCTTTTCTTTAACCGCTTCTCTTTTTCTCTCTCCTACAGGCCGGGGTCCAGAAACGTCAAGCCCGACGCCTTATCTCGGCTGTTCGACCCCGAGCCTGTTGCCAAAGAACCAGAATCCATCCTTCCACTGAACTGTGTGGTTGGAGCTATGGTGTGGCAGATAGAAGCTGAGGTCAAGCAGGCAAACGGTGGAGCCCCATCACCTAGTGGGTGCCCAGCAAACCGGTTGTTCGTTCCGGTTGAGCTGCGTCCACAGGTGATCCACTGGGCTCACACCTCGCTGCTTTCCTGTCACCCGGGAGTTCGGAGAACAATGTTTGCCATCACTCGGCGGTTCTGGTGGCCCTCCATGGAACCAGAGGTCCAGGAGTACGTGGAGGCATGCTCAGTCTGTGCACGCAATAAGACGTCTTCCAGGTCGCGCATGGGTTTGCTGCAGCCGCTCCCCATCCCTTCCAGACCATGGTCTGACATATCTATAGACTTTGTCACAGGCCTCCCGGTTTCCCAAGGACACACGACTATCCTCACAGTAGTGGACAGATTTTCAAAGATGGTCAGGTTCATTGCTCTGCCAAAGTTACCTTCCGCCAAGGAAATGGCAGAGGCCATGATGAACCATGTGTTCAGGGTACATGGGTTTCCTAAAGACATTGTTTCTGACCGGGGGCCCCAGTTTGTGTCTCGGTTCTGGAAGGAGTTTTGCCGTCTCATAGGAGCTAAGGCCAGCCTGACCTCTGGGTATCACCCGGAAGCCAACGGCCAGACCGAACGCCTGAATCAGCAGTTGGAAACCGGCCTCCGCTGCCTCGTCTCCCAGAACCCCTCTACCTGGAGCAAACATCTGGTCTGGGTAGAGTATGCTCACAATTCCTTACCCACATCTGCCACAGGTTTCACCCCTTTTAAATGTGCCTATGGCTATGAGCCCCCTCTGCCCACGCCGTGATTCGTAGGTGCCGTCGCATCTGGATAGCGGCACGACGGGTGCTGATTCGACAAGGGGATCGGGTCAAGAAAGCGGCAGACCGCAAGAGACGGCCTGCTCCCGCCTACCAGCCAAGTCAGAGAGTCTGGCTCTCTGCCAAAGACCTCCGCCTCAAGGTTCCCTCCAAGAATCTGGCACCACGGTTTGTGGGCCCCTTCCCTATCGACAGGATCATAGGCCCTGCAGCGGTACGGCTTCGTCTGCCCCGGTCCCTCCGTGTCCACCCGACCTTTCATGTCAGTCAGGTTAAGCCGGTCAAGGAGAGCCCCATGGTTCCAGCTGCCGTCTCCCCCCCCCCGCCACCAGAGGTGATCGACGGCGGTCCAGTGTACAAGGTCAAACAACTATTGGCAGTTCGCAGCCGGGGTCGGGGCCGACAATATCTGGTTGACTGGGAGGGTTATGGCCCTGAGGAACGACAGTGGGTGCCATCACGGTACATCATGGACCCTGACCTCATCCGGGACTTCCACAGACTCCACCCGGGTCAACCTGGGCCGTCGGCCCTAGAGGGAGGGGTACTGTCACACCTCGATCACTGGCCCTTCCTCACGTGTCTTCTGTCTGATTGTCTCTCCCAACCCTGATTGTTTGCACCTGTTCCCCATTACCCTCATGTGCTTATAGTCTGCAATCTCCCCTTGTCTTGTGCCAGTGAATAGTAATGACGTGTGGAGGAGGGATGATATGAACTGAGGTGTGTGAATGATGATAATGTATATAATGTTTAAGCGCAGTGTCCGAGTGCCTGGCCTGAACTCGCTGCGCCTATGAGTTAGACATTGTGATCGTCCCAACCCCTCTAAAAACACCTGCTGTAGAGCATACAAATCAAAACTTTTTTATTATACATTTATAGTAAATAGCCTATGTACACTTATAAATGCTAACTTCTTTTTGTACAAACCATGTTTCCTAAACTTGCCTTACCACATGTTCTTCAGCCAAAAGCAAACCAATTTGTTACAGTAAGATTTTAAATTAATCGATAAAATGAATGCAACTTAAATATTACAATTATAGCAGCACCATTATAAGGAAGTAAAATGTGTGTATGGCTGAGAATAAACAGCTCCAAACTCGGCCTCATGACACACCACCTGCATCTTAAACCTAACCCAGGATTGCCTTTCTGGGGCCAGATGCCTCATTGCAGGTGCTCTATCTCTTAGCTTCTCTGGCTTCCGTCTTACATTTACATGTATTAATTTAGCAGACACTGGCGACTTCCAAGAGAGAGCTTTACAAAAGAGCATCAGTCACTAATCATAGCTACGTGATAGTCCCTAAACATAACAGGTTTATAAATGATGAGCCATAAGAGCATTTAGCCAAACAAGTTACAATTGTATGGCATGCATTTCCAAATGGTAATAGTGTACCTACATTTAACACATATCAGGACCGGGCAAAAAAGGGCAACAGGTCCCCCAGTAGGAATCCTTATGACTGTGGGGGAAAGACTACTATTAGGTTCAGCAGTCATTCCTAAGTACAATTGGAACCCGGTATAAGTCTTGAGCCTTTTCTTGAAGGTGTCCAGTGACTGATGGAGGTGAGTTGATTACACTATTGAGGAGCCAGACAGGGGAAGATCTTGTGTTGGGACCAGGCACTCTTGAGGGGCAGGACCACTATACGGTTGTCAGAGGAGGACCATAGATGGCGGGTGGGGTTGTAAGGCCGGAGGATAGATAGATCTTTATTTGTCATTGTCACAAGGTACAACCAAATTGAAAGTGCTTCTAGTCAGTGCAAAAAGTAGAAACCTAGTGCTAAAATAACTAATAAGTGTTAAAATAACTAGAATAAATATACCTGAGACATTAAAAGTGTACTATCATAAATAAAATTAAACATATACTAAAACACACAATGAATACTAAATATGCTAAGGAAGAATAAAACAACATATAGACATACCTCCACACCCATTACAACTACATTGTGCACATTATTTTTGGGCAGCATTCAAAGTGACTATTGCATTTGGATAAAAACTGTGTTTGAATCAATTTGTTCTTGTACCAATTGCTCTGTACCGTCTGCCTGACGGCAGCAATTCAAACAGGGAGTGACCGGGGTGTGAAGTGTCAGACTTGATATAATTTGGTGCAGTCCCATTCACTGCTCGGAAGGTCAGTACAGAGCCTTGAATCGGATATGGGCCATGATGGGAAGCCAGTGGAAAGTGATAAGAAGAGTGGTGACATGGAAGTGTCTTGGTAGATTGAAACTAGGCGGGCTGCTGCATCTGGATTCTCTGGAGGGGGCAGTTTGTGCATGCTGGGAGGCCAGCTAGCAGAGAATTGCAGTAGTCCAGCTTTGATAGGACAAGAGCTTGGATTAGCAGCTGGGTGAAATGTTCATACAGGTATTTTCTGATCTTCTGGCTGTTGTAGAGGGTGAATTTACATGACCGGGAGACTACAGCAATGTGTGCTGAGAGGGAGAGCTCGTCATCCAAGGAAATCCCCAGGTTTCTGGCAGAGGATGAATAAGTCACTGTTGCAGATCCCAGAGTGATAGAGAGATCGTGGGAGATAGAGGGTTTGGCCGGGATGATGAGATGTTCTGTTTTGGCAAGGTTCAACTAAAGATTAGATTAGATAAACCTTTATTTGTCCTCCAGGGGGTGGAAATTGCAGTTCACAACAGCAGCAGGGTAAAGTACAGCACACAGAGAGTAATATAACAATAATGACAATAACAATAACAATAGCAATAGGCGGGCACGATAAAGTCCAATATTCAAAATAAGAAAATAAGTAAGTTAAGTAGTCCAGTTAAGTAGATATTATAAAGTAAACTTAAGTAGACATATAAATTAGGTTGTTCTCTGAGAGAAAGTTTGACGGTTGAATGAAGCACATTCAATTGTTTTTGAAAAGAAGGATAGCAGCAATACTAGTCTCGAGTTCTGGAGGATGATTGGGTTAGAGATGGTTTTCTGAGCAAGGGTCTAAGTATGGCCTGTTTGAAAGCAGAGGGAAAAGTGCCAGAAGGGAGGGAGGAGTTGAGGAAATGGAGAAGGAAAGCTGTGATGGAGGGAAAGATGATTTGGAAGAGAGGGGAGGGGACTGGATCAAGGGGACAGGAGGTGGGGCGGTCGGAGAGAATGAGGCCAGTATATCTGCCTTGAACATGGGGGGGGAGAAGGAGGTAAGACAAGTAGATTTTATTATTATTATTATTATTATTTAGCGATTTTATTCCCCACGAAGCCAAAGTCGTATGCTATCAGGGTGGAGAGAGGGGGTGGGAGGTGGGGCGGTCGGAGAGAATGAGGCCAGTATATCTGCCTTGAACATGGGGGGGGAGAAGGAGGTAAGACAAGTAGATTTAATTATTATTATTATTATTATTTAGCGATTTTATTCCCCAAGAAGCCAAAGTCGTATGCTATCAGGGTGGAGAGCAGCTCTTTTTTTGAGGAGAAAAAAAAAGTAGAGAAAAGGTAGAGTTATTTTTGTTCAGGATGTAGTGAGTTTTTGCCTGTTACGTGAGTGGAGGGAAGGATTTGAGGAGGGAGTGAAACTCATCCGGGAGGATGCTGACGAGCATATCCAGCTCTTCCAAAGAGTCGGCTAGTGGCCCTGGCGGGCGATAGGTAAGATAAGATCAGTTAGCATCACATAATGGTATTCAAATGCTTTGGCAGTAGCAGATGTGGTTGGATGTGTATTTGATATGTGGGGATAGGAGCAAACATGTCCCCCCACCTCGCCCAGTTGAGTGGGGTGTGTGGGAGAATGAGTGCTTGACAGAGAGCAGCTGGCGTTGCAGTACTCTCTGGGCAGATCCAAGTCTCTGACAGCACAAGACTGTGAAGAGAGGCCTGGTATGCAAATGCTGGGATAAAGTCTGCCTTTTTACAGCAGACTGGCAGTTCCAGAGCCTTATAGAAACAAGGGGGAAGGTTGAGGAGATCTGGGTGGGTAGGCAAAATTAGAAATGGACCATGTCTATACTTTGTGATACATCTGCACCTACGGGTGGTGTAGTTAATAGGGATATTGAGGAAGCACATGCTGGCTGTAAGTATGGTGTAGGTCGTTGAGGTGGCTGGCGCCAGATTTTTTTGGGTCTGATTACTAACTTCAGTAACTGAACACGTTTTAACCCTTTACGCGCCAAAGTCACATAAATGCAACTAGCAACATTGCTGAATAAAACAGGCTGTAGCTATAAATGTGGGGCCGAATCTTGTTTTAACTTTTCACCAGGAGATAGCGGACATGTGTTCCTGTAATCTGATCATAATTTGGTTGTTTCTATTAAAAGTTTTTTAGAAAAACTACTTTGTAAAACACCCAGTGACGCAGCTCTGCTTAGACGCGGCTAATCAGTGATAGTCGTGCTGAGCGTAGCAACAGCAGAGCAAAAGAGTGTTTTTTACTGCTTACTCACGATACCAAGAGGTCGGTTTACCGTCAACAAAGTACTTAGTCAGGTACTAGATGCAGATTCCTTAGAGGAAGACATGCAGTCTGTCTAGTGAAGCATAAACTGACGTTAGTAGTGACCGTGAGTCCGCGCTCAAAGTCCACAATCAGCACACTGTACAGCGGATGCTTCACCTCAGCGTGGCCGGCGTGGAATCATTCTGCGAACGCTAAGAAGGGGACATTTTCGAGGTGGCAGCGGGGCTCATAACACCGCAAATATGGGTTTCCACACAGATCCAGAAAATAGTACAACCACATTTTTGATGCGGTTCTGAGCATCAGTGTACAGTATACAAGTTGGATCAGTACATTTATTTTTATCCAAAATTTAGTTTCATACTAAGGATATTTCACATTGAATGTTGAAAGTATGAAAGGGTGATGAGGAGTGGGGTGACATGGCAGCGCCTGGGTAGGTTCAAAACCAGATGAGCAGCTGCATTTTGAATCCTCTGAAGGGGACGGATTGCACTTGCAGAAAGACCGGCTAGTAGCGAGCTGCAGTAGTCCAGCTTTGAGAGGACAAGGGCTTAGACTAGCAGTTGTGTGGAATGTTGAGACAGGTATTTTCAGATTTTCCAGATGTACCACGCGCTGAGAAACAGAAACAATCATCCGATCTGCCATGTTGCATGTTTGGACTATGTGAGTATATGAGTTATAACAATATGAGTTTTGATTGATCAGATGTAAACATGTCGACACAAAACTTCAAAAAAGAAATGCTGCAAAATCGCTCAGAGAAAAAACATTTCCAGTGTGCAAGCTTGCATTGATACAGTTTAGAAAATTATTCATTTACAAATTCATCGCACAAGAAAAAGAAACGGTCCAGTGTGCAAAGACCTTTATGAAGGTAGTGAATGTAGGTAAGATGTGACCGAGGAAAGCATCTTGACTGCATAAAGAGTGAGTAATAGACAGTTTGGTCAAGACACACACGGTTCATTTGATAATAAATGTATGATTTATTGAGAACCATGACATGGAAATATGTTTGACCTTGACGGAGTGGAATATCTAAAGAGAAGCACTCCCTACCACCTCGAAGCGACACTTAGGTGCATACATATATGACATGAGGAAGGGAGCAATAGAGATATAATCCCCCTGACAGACAACAGGGAAGAAAGGGGATGGTGGTGTAGCAGAGTCTCCACAACCATTCCCTCGTCAGTGAGACACACTGACGAAACCAGGGTTATGGATTTCCAAACCAGTGCTGAAAGGTCAGGCAGGCCTTGGAATAACTGGTTCACAAGTCTGAACAGAGGATTTATCCCAAAACAGACATTTAATGGATTACAAACATCTCACAAAGACAATACTGCTTATTGGACACTAAAAGGATTGGAACTGTGTGAATTTCTCTTTAAATGCTGTGTTTGATGTTATGTGATGTTTAATGTAACTCCCTTCCCCTTTGTTACAAATAACTCATTCTTGGTATCTAGATGATCGGACAAAACTAACAATGACATTTCTGAATGTTACAATTGTTAGTTATGGAACACTCTAACACCCTCTCCACTGACATTGGAAGATGCCCACTCCAGAGACAGGTAACAACTACATGCAAATCACAGCATGAGACCATCTTCAGATAAGGAATGACCAAACCCCCTTAGTATAAAAGCCCCAAACCTTGAATCAAACCCCCTCTTTCGGCTGGACCATCCTGAGGATAGCAACCTTTGGATGTATCTGTTATATTGAGCAACAAACTCTCTTTCGCCTGGGTCATTCTGAGGATAGCTACCTCTGATGATCTGTATATTGAGCAACCTCTGGATTTACCTGAACCCTTCAACGGAACCAAGGACCACCACGGAAGTTAAGGAAAACTTCCTTTGATTTCTTGGACACCACACGGAAGATCAACTCTACCTTTCTTCAAAAGACAGTAAACTGCTATTAAGCTAATTTCTTACGCGTAGGCCTTGGCATAAGTGTGGTGAACTGTAACTGATTTAAGTTTAGTCTTCCTATTCCTAGCATATCTCAGCATAACTGTCCTTTGTCTCCTTAGGCCAATAACCCCCCTTCTCCTTGTCTCCCCCTTGTCTGTTTCCCATTTGCTTAAATAAACCTTTGTATAAACTTCTCGTCATCGGATCTGCACTAATTCTAAGGAACCTCATGACTTTAAGTTAAAGAGACTGATCATTAAGAGGCTATTATTTGTTCATTAATCCATAAGGTTTCCCTCAATTCCTTTCCAAAAATATTGCGGTGATGCCCTGTTTTCATCAAATACCTCACAGATATGAGATACCCTTAATTCCATATGCAGTACCCCTTTCTACCAGCTAGCTTCCCCGCTACAGTGGAGAGCGGCAGCAGCACTGATTATTAGACAGTCAGTTTGAGTGTTTGAATATCTGCACGTCTTCTCGGACGAGGCCCAATGGGCTTGCGCTAGCTGAGTCAGGTGTGTTCTTAAGCGATTATGTGCGCTACCTGAGGCCTGTGCTGCTAATGCAGGTGTGGAAATGAGTGATGACGTGCAAGCGCGGAGTGCGCTGACAGAACTAGCTTCGCTCACATGTGGCATAGAGAATCTGATTATTTTCCTAAATAAAACATATTTCAGAATCAGAAAAATGTCAGTAATTATTCTCTCTGTGCAACCCAGTATCTGACCACAGACCGGTGCCAGTCTGACGCCCGGGGGGTTGGAGACCCCTGCTCATTTTCAAACGTGCAAGCATGTCTCAAGCTGGAGACTTGCGAGTGAGAGGCAATCTATTTTTAAACCTTCATTTATCTACACATCAGAAGGAGCAGTATTATTTGTTGTTAGGCAAGTAATTGGAAGTAAGTTGACGTAGACCCTCATTTGTCCAAGAGTGTTCCATTACAGAAAAGGTTTCAGATGTAGACATGAGAACCTTTCTAACTGGAAGTAGAAAAATATCCAAAAGTGTTGCGCTAAGTAATAATAAAGATAATTATATATTGCTGAGCTTACAGCCATCTGTAAAGTTACTGCTGAAGTGCATTGGACAGTGTAGAAATCAATAGCCGGACATGGACGTTTGCTAAGCCATTAGCTTACCTTTATTTCAAAAATTTATAAAAATGAACTGCATTGCCCTTCACCCAAGAAATCTCATCTAAGGCACTACTGAACATGTTGGATCATTGGGAACATTTACAACTTTATTTGCATAATTCAAGAAAATCGTAGTACATTTTTATTTATTCTTAAAGCAGACAGATATGAACACGTTTGTGATTTATCTTTATAAATTACATTATGAACAAATACCTTCCTTAATGAAAAGCTTTTCTGATGAGTAAGAAAAAATATATTTGTGACCCCACCTGGTTAGCACACTAATTGTATTGTAATCATAAATGTAATGACACATTCTTTCTAAAATGTAGTTGCAATGGACATCAACAGACAGGGTAGCATGGTTGATAAGCTTGTCATTATTTAGCCACATGCCAATAGGCTACCTGAAGAAGCAGAGGGACAACATTTCAAAATAACTCATTGTAACTTGAAGTAAAACAATTATTGAATGATGAGATCTGTTAAAACTTCGGACTGAATATTACATTTTCCCAGAAGTCAAACTCGGCTGATGATGAGTGGGACTATTTCCTAAATAAATTCCTCCAGATCTTCAACTGACAGATGTTTGTCAGTAAAGGCCAATAGTTTTCAGCCTTCATAAATACTCTTAAATGACCCCAAACTGTTTTCAGATAAAAGTTATCCTAAATGTTTGTAGAGTAATTTAAAAAATAAATTCCCAAGAATCCAATTTTCATAGAGAAAAACGATATTTCCTTCTGAAAAGGAATGAATTGGACAAACCTTTTTTGTGTGCCATTAATCTACAAAGGCATTAACTCTTGTCACTAATCATAATTTATGCAATTATGAAAATTTGGTTAATTATGAAAAAAGAACTCCACCACAAACCGAAAATGTATAATTCATAAATGTTTAATCTGTCCTCCCCAAAATAATTTTTGCTTCTCACATTATGGCAGCAACTACAGTTATTTTTAGAACAAAATTTCAAGAATAATCTTCAAAAGTCCAATTAAAATAGTCCAGAAAATTGACTCCTCCTCCTCAAAGTCTTCATCTGGTGCTTGGCGGTATTTCTGTGGCCTTATTCTGTCCTCTGATGTGTAAAAGATTTTATCAAAAGGATCCTTGGGAGCAGACTGATCAAAAAACACACGCATCTCAAACTCACTCTCCTGGTGGGATGGGTGTCCATAGATTCCAATCCCAACCGGCCTTATAAAGTCCCTGGGTACAACAACTGCATCTTTACCACATGTCACAGATTGCAGTTTGTAAGTGTCAAAACTTGGCTGCAGGGTCTTGTCGGACACATATAGGTCAGCGTCACCTTTCAGGCTATGCATAAGAAGAATAATCCTACCATCGTGGTTTAGACGCAAATAGCTGTAGTTACCGGCCCCTATGTGGCCTTGGACCACATGCAGCAACAGCCACTCCTCGGATACAGCATCTTCCTCCGAAGAATGCAGGAATCCCCTGGCCTGGGACAAGAAGACAGCAACTGCCAGGAGACAGCTGGACAACACCATGGTGCAGATGGTCAATCACCGACAGGTTATCACCATTTATCTAGATTTTGTTGATAACCTGGAGAACAGTATAAAAATACATTTAAAATTTGAGATATTTAATTTGATATAAAATTGTAAAAAATAGATTTTTTTATATTCCCTATTTCTAAACTATCAGCAATAGTGATTTTTTGTTGTTGATGAGGAAGACTGCTATAGTGGGACCTATAAGACATAAAAGCTTTACAGCAGTGGCCTACACTTACAGAAAGTGGCAACGCCTATTGTACTTGCACTAATTTCTTCCGAATTTCCCCTTCACTGTCTGAATGAAATGCAGCCAAGATATTCAGCCAGGTGGCACAAGAGTATACTGAGCAAGACTAGTTTGTATGTTATTGATAAAGACTTAAATATCCTGTAGTCCAGTGGTGTCAAACTCGTGCCATCGCGGGCCAAGAGGGTGCAGGTTTTCGCGTCAACCAAGCCCCTACACCAGCTGATTTCAATAACGAGTTTGATTTCACTAAGTGGAGAAACTCGTTAGTGAAATCAGTTGGTGTAGGGGCTTGGATTACGCGAAAACCGTGCATGTCCAGGTACATTTGCTACAGTGCCATGGGCTTCTGGATAATTTTGTGTACTGTGGACAAAGCAACAACAAGATCTCTGGAGATGGACTTCAATTTTCGAATTTTAGATCGTTGTCCACAATTTTGGTCCTCAGACAGTTCTCTGTTCTACATGCTTGGTGTGGCACATACAGACACACAATGCAAAACTGATTAAACTTCTCTCCTTACAATTTGCTTTCTGGTGTGATTTGCATACGCCCACACCTACAGTGCCTTCCAAAAGTATTGATCCCCCTTGGCGTTTATCCTATTTTGGGAGTTAACTTGGAATTAAAATAGATTTTTATTTGGATTTCATGTAATGGACATTCACAAGAGTCCAAATTGGTGAACTGAAATGAAAAAAATTACTTGTTTCAAATAATTCGACAAAATAAATAACGGAAAAGTGCCTCTATCCAATTGAGAATCTGTGGTATGATTTAAGATTGCTGTACACCAGCGGAATCCATTCAACTTGAAGGAGCAGTTTTGCCTTGAAGTATGGCCAAAAATCTCAGTGGCTAGATGTGCCAAGTTTATAGATTCACACTCCAAAAGACTTGCAGCTGTAATTGCTGCAAAAGATGGCTCAACAAATAACTTTCTTTCTTTAAAAAAAAAACTTATTTCTGGTTTGTTCCACAATAAAACATATTTTGCATCTTCAAAGTGGTAGGCATGTTGTGTAAATCAATTAATACAAACTCTCCAAAACCCATTTGAATTCCAGGTTGTAAGGAAACAAAAAAAGAAAAGGGGGTCAATACTCTTGCAAGGCACTGTATTACTTTCCTGACGTAAGTTTTAAACAAGCATCATGTTTGAAACCAAGTTATTTATCCACAATTATTTTATTTATTTTGTATGTGCAATTGCACTACTTTTCTGTGAGCCATAGTCCTACTTCATTTTTCGGAAAGGAAATTCAGGGATGTCAATCTATTTTTCTATGACTGTAAAAAATGACTCAAATTCGCTTTTGTAGTGGAACAGGGAGATTAGCAGGGAATATTAACAATAATATTTGAAATAATAATGTATTAATTTGACGACAACAGGACTGGGACTTTTAAGACTCTGCTTACATTATTGACAGTTTTCTATCTATAATATGTCTACCTACTTATAAAGTACCTTGTACTACTCACATTTGTGCAGGAAAAGGTTTGTGTTGCTTGGTCCATCAGATTTGAGGAACTATTTTACTTTGGCAGAGCCAAATAAATGATTGAATTATCAATAATCATAATCTGTCAACTGTCACACTGATAAATGATACTTGTAGAACCATTATATTATTAATATCATACCTGCGGTTGTGTATTATTGCTGACATTGCATGAATACCCATTAAACTATAGAGTGATAAAAAGAAAAGATGTAAATTTTTCATGCTCAAGATCCAAAGCTTACTACCTCATCTGTGAAACATGGTGGAGGTAGTGTATGGGCAGGGGCATGTACTGCTGCCACTGGAACTTCATCACTTGTCCTCATCGATGTGACTGCTGATGACTGGAGGGGATGTTTCCTGAAGTGTACAAAAAATTAACAAATAAATGTAATCTCTTCAAATACAATAAAATACCTAAAACATCATTAGACAGCATGTCTAATGATGTTGCAACTCCGGCACCTTTTCAAATGCTCAATGACTGCTCAAATGACATCCGGTACTGTATCATGTGTACAATTTCTTTTTATTTGCCACAGTGCTATTGGATAGCATTTATTTTGATGCTGCCAAAATGGTTGGCACCCCTGACATTTTCCCCGAAAATGAAGTATTTCTCACTGAAAAGTATTGCAATAGCACATTTTTTTGCTATACACATGTTTATTTCCTTTGTGTGTATTGAAACAATACAACCACAAAACAGAGGAGTAAAAAGATAATTTGGCCAAATCACACCCCAAAAAAAAGACCCTGACAATATTGTTGGCACTTTTAACTTAATATTTGTTTGCACCATCTTTGGAAAATAATACCTGGAATCAATCCCTTCCTATAACAATACGCTTCTTACAACTCTCAAAAAGAATTCTGGACCACTCTTAAAATAAATTCTAATTTAGAATTTATCCAAAGTGACTTACAGTAAGTACAGGGACATTCTCCCTGTGGCAAGTAGGGTGAAGTGCCTTGCCCAAGGACACAACATCACATAGCCACAGCCGAGATTGCACACAACCTTCCACTCATGAGGCCAATGCCTTAACCCGCTGAGCCATCTGACTCAGACTCTTCCTTTGCAAACTGTTCCAGGTCTCTGATATTGGAAGGGCGCCTTTTCCCAACAGCAATTTTAAGATCTGTAAAGGTGTTCAATGGGATTTAGATATGGACTCATCGCTGGCTTCCGAACTCTCCAAGGCTTTGTTACCATCCAATTCTGGGTGAATTTGAAATAAGTTTCGGGTCATTGTCCTGCTGTCAGTCCCATGATCTTGGATACAAACCCTGACACTGTACCCTACATTGCAAACCAAAATCATTTGGTAATCCTCCGATTTCATGAAGCCATGCACAAGGTCAAGGCACTCCTTGGCTTCATTTCATTCAAATGTACAAATAGTTCGCACTTACACGGAAGCCCCGAGCCTGCAGAACAGCCTGAATTTCTTTGGAACTTGTTTGGGGCTGCTTATCCACCATCCGGACTAATCTGTGTTGCAAACTTTCATCAATTTTACATTTATTCATTTAGCAGAGGCTTTTATCCAAAGCAAGTAACAAGAGAGCGCTTCACAAAAGAGCATCGGTCACTAAGCTTAGCAACGTGATAGACCCCAAACATAGTAGGGCTGTCAAAAGTCCTAAAAAATGACGTTCGAATATTCCTCACACATGTATTCGAATATATTCGAGTTTCCCGGTTACGCATTAGGCACGTCAATAACGGGACAAAATAATACGAGACATAACTACTTGTGTGGGTAGTATATTTAAGTTAATTTAACAACATATTACCTACACAAAAATAAGTAGATTAACAAATGGCCAAGACTGCAGACCTTGGCCTCTCGCTCGCACACACGCACTTTTTCTTTCTCTCTCTCCCGCACGCACTGTTGCGCTCTCTGCGCATAGCGGTGTAAATCAGGGGTGTTCAATACGTCGATCGCGAAGGTACTACTGGTAGATCGCATGGCATTAAAACGTAAACGCCTTTTCTTTTTTTACTGATTTATGGAAACGCTATACCGAAAAAAGGAATTGTGGAGAGGCATTTTTGGACTGTACATAAAAACTACGACACTAACTTCCATCCGGAAAGTGAGTTGAGAAAGATAAAGATAAAGATCCCAGTTGCCAGGACAGCAGTCAAGACTTTGCTTTACTCGAGCCAATCGCTACATTCATGTAATCATTTTCAGGAAGATGCTGATGTTGTTTCACTGTTTCACCTGAACTCTTCTGGAGTGGAAGATGAGATTTTGACACTACAAGCCAACATTGAGCTGAAGGCCAGAGCTCGTGGACAATTCTGGAGCTTACTCACAGAGAAAAATTACCCCAACAAGGAAATGTGCAACATCCTTGACTGCATTATTTGGCTCCACTTATTTATGCGAGTCAGCCTTGAGTGAGGCTTGGCATCTAACGTCACGTAGGTTTACCTGTTGTTACAACCCTAGGTTAGAGTGAGCACCACCCACTGTATTTATGGGTGCTTAGCACCTGTCAAGGGGGGTGGGTTATTATTTCTTTCTTTCATTTGGTGCCACTGGCAGTCCTCCTTGATCCCTGTGTTTTTTTTTATTTTGTATAAACGTTATTGATTTGTAAGCTGATTTCCTCATTTTGTGTTGGGGTCCTAACAAGCAATATGGGTTCACACAATTATATAGGTATACTAACATATATGGTTCTTATAAAGAATTCTCAATATATTTCTGAATAACTATATGTTGCGCAATGTTATAGTAGGTAGATCACTTTGACTGTCATTTTGTAAGTAGCTCGCATGCTAAAAAAGTGTGTGCACCCCTGGTGTAAATGAACGACAACAATAAACAAATGCGGATTGTTGATTAAAAGTTTTGTGCAATAATTCTTTTTTAACTTTCGAATATACATTTTCATATTCGAAATTCGTTTTTTAAACACTTCGAATATATATTCGAATATAGAATATTCGTTGATTATGAAACATACACCGTGAGAACCAAGTGCCAAGGGAAGAGCTCTAAGAGCTTTTAGCCGAACAAAAAAAGTAGTCTACCTAAAGGACGCAAACAATAAACCAATGCGAACAATAAAGCAACAACACTAGCGAGTTTCTGCACGGAGATTTAAAAAGTAATTCTAAACCACAGATGATATTTCTAAGTGCCTTAATATTTCTAAGTGCCGAGTGCATTCTCGGGAATAAGTGAGTTTTGAGCCTTTTCTTGAAGGTGAGGAGACAGTCTGTGTTTCTGATGGAGGTGGGGAGTTGATTCCACCATTGGAGAGCCAGAAAATGGAAGAGGTTGTGTTGGGCTCTGGCGGTCTTGAACGGGGGGACTACTAGACGGTTGTCAGAGGATGACCGTAAGTGGCGGGTAGGGGTGTAAGGCCGGAGGAGAAAGTTGATATAGCCTGAGGCAGTATCGTTCACTGCCCTAAAGGTCAGTACCAGGGTCTTAAATCTGATAAAGGCCATGATGGGAAGCCAGTGGAAGGCGATGAGGAGCGTGGTGACATGGCAGCGTCTAGGTAGATGGGCATTTTTCTCTTCTGTCCAGGGAGATTAGCTATAGTGCCATGGATTGCAAACTTTTTGTTCATGTTGCGTTGAGATTGTTGACCTATTTCCACAATTTACTCCTCAAGTACTCAGACTCTTATCTTTCGGTTCGCCATGCTTGGTAGGACACACACAGAGACACGATGCAAGTCAAATTCTCTCTTTAATATTTGCTCTCTGGTGTGATTTTTATATTGCCCACACCTATTACTTGCCCCAGGGGATTTTAAACAAGCATCACGTTGGACACAAAGTTATTTATCCACAATTTGAAAGGGTGCCAACAATTTTGTCTGTACCATTTCTGGAGGCTTGTGTGAAATTATATTAAGTGCTTTGTTGTTCCAATACACACAAAGGAAATAAACGTGTGCATTTCAAAACGTGTGTAATTACAATACTTTTCTGTGAGAAACACTTCAAAAAATATTTACATTTAAGGAGTGCCGTAATGTTAAAGTTGTTTGTAAAGTTATTTGATGAAACATGTAGGCTTAGCTAGTAAGGGATAATCAAAAAACTAAAAGCAACAATAGTTAATGGAGGTGTAACTCTGCAGCCAACGACTGAAGATCAAAATGTATCTGCATCTGTCTCACAAAGGTGCCCTATATAAAGGGGGTGACAGCTGTCACTCATTCTCCCAAAAAGTATCAAATACAGCCGGTTGAATAAGTCGAGCTGGGCCTGCAGCCCTATGGGGCTACGCTCCACTCATAGAACTGGAGTTACTTCCATTAACCATCAATCTATTTCGTGGAGCTCCGCCCCATAGGGGAGCTCTGCTTCTATTGGTTTAAGCGGAGCGAGCGAGGCCAAATATACCCCCAGCAAGACTATCTAAAATAATACTGTATTTTTTGCACTGTGGGGCGCACTTAAAAGCCTTACATTTTCTCCAAAAACGACAGTGTGCCTTATAATCCGAAGCGCCCTATATATGGATTAATTCTGGTTTTGCTTACTGATCTCTAAGCGATTGTGTGGTACAAGGTGCTCACGGTGCTATGTCAAAATGTTTTAGTACAACTTTGGTAAACTACAAAGCCGCACCGCTTGCAGCATTATGGCTACCGTAGCCAGGAGCGTCGCGGAGTAATACATACTGTGCTTCACCATAATATTACAGTGTGTGTATAAGAATCCCAAATTTTACGTGTTACAACTGAATAAGGTTGGTAGTTATTGTGAATACGCTCATTAACGTTTGAATAATGTTGAGAATTATTGTGAACGCGTTTAATAAAGTTTGATCGACTGTTTTTCCCCCCGCTTAATGCGCCTTATAGTCCGGTGCGCTTTATATATGAAAAAAGATCGAAAATAGACCATTCATTGACAGTGTGCCTTATAATCTAGTGCGCCCTTTAGTGCAAAAAATACGGTAATCTCACTTACTTAAAACTCATCCTATGTTCTTAGCCTACACAACAGCCAAGCTGTAGGGGCAACTGAACACATACAGCATAAACATCTCAAGTGAGAATGTTAAACTGTCCCGCACTTGGCGGTATGATCATGGACCAACTCGCATCAAGGGCTCGTAAGAACCTTGCGAGTTATCTCACTACACCTGATCCACCAGCCATGCTGAGGACAGAATGTGCAAAAGATGAAGAGGAAACGTCCAACAGATAACGCACAAATGGTGAAGGCGACGACCAAGACGCTGCTTCATAAATCTCCTCCATCCCTGAGGATGGCAGCCGAGGCAAAGAAAGCCTCCACAGGAGGGTCCCGTCAGACGTTTGCGCCTTGTCAACCTCCTCCAACATCATATTGAACCCTATGGGTTAGGAATGGGATGGCACTGAAGTTCATATGTGAGTCAAGGCAGGTGGCCAAATACTATTGGTAATATAGTGTACTTTCAACATCACTTAACGTAGCACCTGATATGCAAGCAAATGGCTATGGTTTAACACTACTCTATACTGTAGATTTAAATTGTATTACTGTTCAATGTTGTCAATGCAACTATCACAGTTATATTCCCCTCACGGATCGATCATAGTCTATTATACTATTGCACCACCTGTAAATTTTGTTCACTTTGCACATCTGTTCATTTTGCACATCTGTATATACATGCTACCCGGTAATTTCTGCTTTGTCTAAAATCACTTGAATCTGTACATACCCTGTATATTCTGATTATACTGTTCATACTATGTATATTCTGAGTATACCCATATTTATTATATTCTGTTGGATTAACTGTTTTGCACTTCTGGTTGGATGCTAACTGTATTTCGTTGCCCTGTACTTGTACCTGTGTAATGACAATAAAGTTGAATCCAATCGAAAAAGAAAAAAAACTGAGTATAACAATATTTTTTTAGCAGGTTTTTTGTCAAATAGTCGGCTTCAATGAGTGTAATACGAACAGTTTCGATTGACAAGCTTTCAAAATGATGTCAGTAAACAAACTACTGCTAGCACTAACTTTGGTAAAACTAACTAGCGCAATCTGTTCTGGTGATTCGAACTCCGGATTCAAAATTGATCGGATGGGATGTAAAACAAACTTGCCACAGTCCTCACTGAGGACCTCAGCTAAAAAAAAAACGTATCTCGCTCTGTTTTAAAAAGTTCACCCGTTACTGTACATCTCAAACGTGTATGTAAATAATTTGCACAGTGAGAATTAACAGGGGAAAGTTTGTAAATCTAAACTTTCTGACGTAGGGCCCCAGCTGCTAATACAGACTAGGACTCAGGAGCACGTTGGCACCAATAACAGTAGGCTGTTAGCTGCTGTAGCTAAATGAGTTTATCCTACTGTCTATAGTTTTAACATCGGTTATGTCTCACAAGAAAATGATCCATGGTTGCGGTTGCATTTGCCTACCAGCACATTTGAATGAACCTAGTAGTCAGACTGCTAGCGCTAGCTTTATCCGTAATACAACAGTACACCCTAAAACCACCTAAAAAAGCTTGGCACGCTTGCTGCCATTTGAATACGGGTTTAAAAGATTAGCCAACGTGATGGATTGTGCTCTAAGCTTGATGTAAGTTTATGATGGATCTTACCGTAAATAACAGCGTAGTTTGTGTTATTAATACATTCACAATTGCGTGAACACAATCCAAAATAGTTAAACAACCTACAGTTTTTTCAGTGCATGCCGGACCAGGAAGTGTCTTCTTCTTCTTCGGTTTAATGGAGGGTGACGTCAAATTCGGCCCTGTCCCAATACCCGCACTACATCCTACGGTCTTTTGGGAAGTGCGCACTTGGTAGAAGTGCGCGGGGTTCGAGTGTGTAGGCGACAAGCGTGCAAAAATTACAGAAATGGGACCGAGATCGTTTTGCGCCAGCGCGTCATTACTACGACATCCAAAATGGCGGCACGGGTTGCTGTTTTTGCAGTTTTTGCTGCTGAAAATCATCTTGAAGCTGCACCAAACATCAATTTTGAGAAGAAAAAAGCTCATGAATCAAAGGAGACGAATGCGTCAGACTCTCGCTGTCGTGGCAGAGTGTTTTCGAAAGGTAATTTAAATGCTGAGCTGTGGTTTTATGGATGTCCATCATCACCCTATACAACCCCAAGCAAAAAGTATTGGGCAATGTTACGTTCCAGCTCCCAAAGGGAGGGGAACATGACAACCCCACTGCTCGTGGTTCGTGCCAGCAAAGGAGGTATGGTGTCGTGGTGCAAGAAAAAGGACACAGAAGTTAATTGCCGTAAAACAAAGCTTTTATTTCTGGGAGAAGGGGAGGGCTGGACGGACCAAAGCAAAGAAATAAACAAGAAAAGCTTCCCCTGTAACCTATACTAACCCCCAATGGTAATAAACCCTATCTGGCACACTTTCAAGGCACCCTAACCAAACCTACAATTGGTGGTCCGCCCAGGTCTAGCTGGTGTTTCTAGACAGAGGATTTTTCTACGGGTGATGTATACCCCGGGGTAGCTCTAACCTACTCCCCAACTCCCTATAAACAGAAAATAATAATAGTTAACAAACAAATAACTTGGATACATAAACAACCAAACAAACAAGTTATTATCAAAACTGTTCCAAATGTTAAGGTTAATCAAAGATTTTCTGAATTCCCCACACAGGGTACAAACCAGAACCAACAGCAGCAGAGGGAAACTAATGCAAACCTGGGCTTTTTAAAGAACCCAGCCAGCTGCATCCACTGACGAGTAGGCGGAGCTTCAGGTCCCAATCAGCCAATCGGCTGCCGGAACAGCCGGAACAGCCACACCGCCTGTCAGAATAAAACACAAAACGCCAAACAACCAGCACACAATGTCTCCAAAACGAACCCAGAATTCTGGGGACGTAACAGGCAAGCATTCACTCAGACATTTTATTCTTTAGAACTCTGATAAAAAAGCATGAAAGAATGATGACGTTTTTCAAACGTGCAACTCCTTGGCGTTCAGAAACACTCAAATAAATGATTAAGAAACATTGTGGTGGTCAGCAAATGTTACTTTTACAGACCAAGCACAGGGAAAAAAAAATATAGATCACTCCATTCTGAGGAAAATAATATGGAATCATGAAAAACAGACAAAGAATTAACAATCAAAACGCATCACTAGTATTTAGTTGCACCACCTCTGGCTTTTATGACAGCTTGCAGTCTCTGAGGCATGGACTTGAGTGACAAACAGTATTCTTCATCAATCTGGTGCCAACTCTCTTTGATTGCAGTTGCCAGATCATCTTTGCAGGTCGGAGCCTTGCTGTGCTTCTTTTTCCCTCCAATTTCCACCACAGGTTTTCCACCACAGGTCAATTGGGTTGAGATCTGGGCTATTAGCAGGCCATGACATTGATGTGTCTTTCTCCAAGGAATGCTTTCACAGTTTTTGCTCTGTGGCATGATGCATTGTCATCTTGGAAAATTATTTCATCATCCCCCCAAAAAAAATATATTGAAGGGATAAGAAAACTGTCCAAATTGTCAATTTATAATTGTTAATGCATTTTTTATAATTTATTATTAACCACAGCCATCTCCCCAGTGCCTTTGCCTGACATGCAGCCGGTGAAGCTGGTGAAGAAGGCGAGCTCTGTGGTGGGGACCGGGTTGGACAGCCTGGAGGTGATGGCTGACCAGAGGAGGGGGAAGAAATTGGTGGCCATGTTGGCCAATCCCTCGGAGGAGGAGCAAATTCAGTGACAGATTTGTCCTCCCCCGTCAGAACACAAAGCGATTCGGACAGTCTTATTCCAGCTTCTCTCCGACTCTACAACCAGGCCCTGCAGGCACGGGGAGACCTGGAGCTAGAGTTAGGCTAACTGACTTGGACTTTTATCGGGACTTTCATCTGCACATGGCACAAGATGCACTTTAGCAAATTTTATTTGACTATTTTAGCGGATTGTTTATTTTTAGTGGATTATTTTAGTGACATATGTATTGAGACCAGCAGGGTGTTTATATTAATGTAATAACTCTGTTTTTACAGTTTCTTTTCTTAATAGCATGAGCTGTTGGACAACGAATTTTCCCCAGAGGGGACAATAAAGGTTTCAATCAATCTGTAAGTGGCGGTGGTTGTCCACTAGTGGGGGCCACTGCCTGATGGTGTTCTTTCCTCTCAACCGGAAGTCCACCTGCGGTTTGCACACGCTCCCTTTTAAAAGGGATAAATGTTCTTTCCTCAACAGGAAGCTCACCTGCGGTTTGCACATGCACTAAAAGCACTTGCACTTTGTGTATAGCTAAGAAATGATCTACGTGCAGCCCTCAGTAAGCGGAGCGAGGTATTTGCTATAATTCACATGTATATGTTTGGTGTTTTGTTGAGAATTGTACGGGTTTTATATGAAATGCAATTATTGTATGTTGTTAGTCTTTGACTTGTCCCTGAAAGAAATGTATTGTTTGCTCTCACTTGTACAGTTTTCACGGTGTTTAAGAAGACAAAAGTAAAATGATGTTTACACCAGTCGAGACTCCCTGCACTTTATTGAACCTGAGGGCCAGCCACACAATCAATCAGCCCCATATCATCAAGGACTGTGGGAATTTTGATGTTTTCTTTAGGCAGTCCTCTTTGTAAATCTCACTGGAACGGCACCAAATAAAAGTTCAGCATCATTACTTGGTGCAATGCAGATTCGTGACTCATCAGTGAAGATAAAGTTAATCTAGTCATCCACAGTCCATGATTGCCTCTCCTTAGCCCATTGCAGTCTTGTTCTTTTCTGTTTATGCGTCAATTATGGTTTCCTTTTAGCTTTCCTGTATGAAAATCCCATTTCCTTTAGGCGATTTTGCACAGTTCTGTCACATACATTGACTGCAGCTTCCTCCCATTTCTTCTTCATTTGTCTTGTGCATTTTCTGTTTTCAAGACATATGGCCTTTAGTTGTTTATCTTGATGCTTAGATGTCTTCCTTGGTCTACCAGTACGCTTGACTTTAACAACCTTACCATGCTGTTTGTACTTGGTCCAGGGGGGTATTCCAGAAAGCAGGTTATGTGACATACCTGGTTATGTTTAAGGGTAAGTTCGTGGAAACCTCAACTTTCGGTTCCAAAAACGGAGGTAACTTTCTGGGTATGTATGTAACCATAGCAACTGACTCTCTGAAGATAACCTGCTCGGGAGCAGGTTATGTTTCAGGGTAACTTCGTCCCAGAAGGTTAGTGAGCATGGCGTGCCCTTTTGATGAGGATCCTGTGGACGTAGAAGCCCAAATTATTCGGCCGGAGAGGGTTATAAGACTATTGATGTGTTTGCTTACCTTAATGAATATTTGAAAGAGCGTTATCGTTTTTCAAAAGAGTCATTCGTTTATTTAACACGTCTTTTAAAACCGCATATCGCGAATGTGACTAACCGCGGTTCTGCGCTTAGCACGGAAAACATTCACTTTTTTGTACAGTGTGGGCGATTCAGAGCATGTGGAAAGACAACTGTGTGTAGAGCAGTACAGTATGTCTGGCACTTAAACAGTTCTTACCCACGTTCGTGCAGTTCCCTGGCCATAAAACTCTGCTTGTTATAAAAGACGATTTCCACAAAGTGGCAGTTTTGTTCTTTTTAATAAAATCTATTACGCATATTTAGTTATATCATTTATATCTATACATGTATTCATTATGCGCACACACTTCATAACTTTCTGTTTCAGGATTTCCTAATGTAATTGGGTGTATTGATGGCACTCACATACCTATTAAAGCTCCACCAATAAATGAGAGACTGTCAATAGGAAATCATAGTATCAATGTGCAGGTACTATAACAACTGCATTTTTTGTCCCTTCTTAAAAATCAATAAAGTCATTACCACTAACTAGGTAATATGTGACGCAACCCAAATCATCACCAATGGAACACCTACAGGCAAAAAAAGACGGAAGACTTTACTGTCCTTTTGGCAACTAGGAAGGTGGGAACAATTTTATTAATGAGATTGTTTGGTCAGGCAATTAAATTATAATGGGAACACTTGGACACAAACTCTTACCCTGCTTAGATTGTGTGCTGAGGTTGAAGGACCCTCATCTGTGGGCCCTGGGTATGTGCTGTGAAAGGATAATGACAGTTTGTTACTCTAAAGCCAAAAGGGGCCATACATTATAATGGTATACATCATAGCTCAGTGGATCTACCAGCATTGTCCACTTCTGTCAGAGCAGAACAACAGGAGAAATATTCAAGTATACATTATCTGGCATCTTTTTTTACAATAAAAGCAACTAAAGGTACCTGACAACCTTACAACTGTGACAGACTGTGTTCTTTCTGGAGGGTCCAATAATACAATCCGTCCATCAGTATCTTTAAGAACACACAACCCATTAAATTCTCAATATTATCAAAGAAAATAATACATAAAAGAGCAACATGTCAAACTAAGATCACAGTATATGCAGTTAAATAAAATAAGCCTACATAAAAATGAATCTTGTTCAAAAAGCCTTTAAGTGTCAGACATACTAATTTATTAGGACGAAAAAGGAAAACAAAGAGAAACTGCCCCCTCAAATGCCAGCAACCACTGGTCGCCCTTTATTAAGGGACAGAGCCAGCTCCTCAGATGGGGTGAGGGGAGGTGGTGGTGGACCCCTGCCAGTTAGATGGGCTTCTGTCTTCTTTCTATTAGCTACATGACAGAATGAATTATACTAAATCCTGTTATAATAATAGTTCAGTAATTGTGTAATCAAATATTACACTTTTGCATAATGTTTTTGTGTTTCATTTTGACTTGGCTTAAAGTTCTTCTGGCTCCAGAAGGATTACATCTCATTAAACACAAAATATACATTATTATTTTAAACTAAAGAAATAAATGGCACGAAAAGTAAATGCTTTCGTAGTGATATAACATATTCAAAAATATATACAAGTCATACTTCATCATAATAAAACGGGAGCCAATACCAAATTTGTAATTTAATACACTCACGCATTTACTCTGTCCGTTATTTTTTGCCAAGCCAACTCTCTTGCTTTAGCCATGCAGCTGTATTGCTTCTTTTTAATATTATTGGCTTAAACTCTTCATAAGCGTGCATTAAAACCTCCAACTCCGCCTCTGTAAAATACGCCGCTCTCTTTTCCGTTTAGTTTCCATGTTGACTCGTGAAATCGGCGATCCACTAAAAATGTATTTATATCTGCACGATGCACGCGCATAACCTCTGGGTAACCAATTGGAGGTTGATTTAACTAAATCTTATCAGGTGTTTTGGAACCGACATACTCACGGTATGCCTGTTTGGGGTAAAGCAACCCAAAGGTTATGATTTACCAAATGGTAAGTTAACCAAGCTTTCTGGAATACCCCCCAGATCTTCGATACAGCTGACTGTGAACATCCCACATCTTTGGCAACCATAGGTGTAGAGTTACTTTCTTCAAGAAGTTTGATAATCCTGTCTTTGGTCTCAAGAGACATCTCTCTTGTTGGTGCCATGCTTCTTGCCTATCCGCTTGGTCCAGCAGCCCTCCAAGGCGTGATAACTGCACTGTTTTTAACTGCTGAGCAGATCTAATCTGAGGCAGGTGCCTTATTAAGGAAAGAAAATTGACTGGGTGTGTCCTTATTTTCTACTCAAAATCGAGTGATTCCAACAACAACAAAACTCAGAATTGAGGTATTCCATATTTATTTCCCTGCACTTGTGACATTTACTGACCATTGCAATGTTTTTTCTTCATTTCTTTTAGTGTTTCTGAATGCCAAGATGTTGCACTTTGGAATGACCTTACGATTGTTTCATGTTTGTGATCTGAGTTTTATCTAAATAATAAAATGTCTGACTGAGTGCTTTCCCAAGACTGGTGATTCCATACTTTTTGCTAAGGGTTGTAGCCGGGTGGCGAGTTACAGTAAATTTTCCACCAGGAAAACCAGTAAAATGACAAGAAATCGTTAGCTGGATTTGATTGTTGACGATTTGGCATGATCTTGGATCGTTTGGTTCTTCGAAGCTCATCCTAGACTTGTCGTCATAGCAACAGGTCCGTAAACTCAAACCTGCTCGGGAGCAGGTTTACTTCATGTAAACAAGATTAGATTGAGGCTTTATAAGCGGAGGAGATAAGAAAGTCTGTCGCAGCCATACGCGAGCAACCTCTTGTGGAAGGTGGGAGAATAATTCGCAGAGCTTTTCAAATTAATCGGGTATTACGGGATAAAGTGTAACTGTTGAGAGATACCTTTTTTTCAGCCTTTTTCTTTGTGGCTGTTATAAATAGGCAACACATCATTTAACAGTGGTTTTTAAAAGGGAGGAAAAATAAGTGGCTTTTTAAAATAAAGACAGTATGAATTAAAGCCTACCATTTTGTAGAATATTCTTCACTTTAAAAAATTTCACTTTTACTTTTTGCCAGCCCACTCTCCTGGCATTTGCAGACTTTGAAGTGTTCCCTGTCGTTCGGCATAACCTTCCATTAAAAGATCTTGTTCTTATTGGGAGAAAAAGTGGGCACGTTCTTTGGCCATGCTGAACAGCCAATAGCAGCGTTGCTGATCAATGTTTCTACTATCGATACATATCCCCTTTTAAGCCAACACATGATCGCGCAATTATCTCAAATAACTAAATCCAGCGATACTAATCATATACAACAGGTTTGTTCGAAGAACCCAGTTAGCCGGATCATGGTTAGCAGGATGAAATCATCTTGGATGTGTCATTTGATCTCGGATGTATTAAGCGACGTACGAAGAACGGGCCCCAGGCTAAATGTTATCTGCTTTCATGCAACCGACTTGAGGCTAAAGTCAGCCAGGATAACCAACATATCCCGGCTTAATGCCTTATCTTAGTTTTGTGCAATACCCCCCAAGGGGAGAACACAGACTATAAGCACATGAGGGTAATGGGGAACAGGTGCAAACAATCAGGGTTGGGAGAGACAATCAGACAGAAGACACGTGAGGAAGAGCCAGTGATCGTGGTGTGACACATACTACCTTAGCCTGGTTCTTTTCCCCCCCATGCCCAGGATTTCAGGCAGGTCCACTTTGGCAGAGAACAGTTCTTCGCTTCATCAACCCACTCAGAATCAGAATCTGTCTATCGCTATGTAAGTTATATAAACACAGAATTTACATTGGCAGGGAAGAGCAACATATATGTAACATGATAAGAACAGAATAAAATACAGTAAAAATATGGTGTAAAAATGTCAGGGGGGATATACACGAGGGGGGGGGGGGTGCAAACACAGCATTGCAAAACAGTGGTGCAAACACAGCAGTACGTTTTTTTAAGATTTCAAAGGGGTTTTTGAGGTGTTGTGTGCAAAAGTGGCATGTGCAGTGGCATGTGCAGTGGGATGCTGGATGGGGATGTTGGAGTTTGTGGCAATGCCATTCTGAGTCCTTGGCCCTATTGAAGAGTGCAATGGCCGAAGGGTAGAAGCAGTTTTTATTAGATTAGATTCAACTTTAATGTTATTACACAGGTACAAGTACAGGGTAACGAAATACAGTTAACATCCAACCAGAAGTGCAAAACAGTTATTACAACTGAATATAATAAATATAAGTATACTCAGAATATACACAGTATGAACAGTATAATCAGAATATACAAGGTATATGTACAGATTAAAGTGATTTAAAACAAATGTACAGATGTATTGTACAAGATGCTACAGGATTAAACTGAAATTACAGAGTTGCATGTATGTACAGTTAGTGCAAATGATGCAATGAGCAGATGTGCAAAATGAACATAGTGCAAATAACAACCGTCCTGGTGGACGAATCGAGAATCTGTGGAATGAACTGAAGCAGAGGGTGCAGCTGAAGCAGAGGGTGTCCTGGGTGGGAGGAGTCAGCCGCAATCTTCTTCACTCGCCTCAGGGACCTCGAGGTGTGCAAGTCCTCGACGGATGGTAGGTTGCAGGTCCACTCTGCTGCATGTCTGCAATTGTGAAGAATGCAGACTTAAATTGAGTCCTATGGAGAAAAAAAAACAAGATGTCTGTACCATAGCTGCTGCACCAACAGTATCTGACCAATAGATACTGTGAAAAAGCTTACTTCTTCCGCTGGTGTGTCCACATTGGCAGGTCTGACTCTCTCTTCTTCCTGAAAATATATATAGATAAGCTTTTTTTGTAAATAAACATTATTGATTCGTAAGCTTATTTCCTCATTTTGTGTTGGGGTGTAACAAGCAATATGGGTTCACGCAATTATGCAAGGTATACTAACATACAGTACAGGAGCGTCGTTAGCCCTGTTTTAGGGGGGCTGAAGCAATCGAGTGATGAATATAATATATGCAGAAATTTCTTATTTAAAAAAGGTTTTGTTTTATAAAGTATACCAACTGTTTTAGATATTTTACTCTTGATGTACTATATATGTGGTTTCCAACAAATCTGATGGTCAATAATCACTCCCAGAAACCTGGGGCCTCATGTACAAAGGTTGCGTACGCACAAAAACTTGGCGTACATCCTTTCCCACGCACACGTTCAGATGTATCAAACGTGAAATGACCGTGGAAATGCGCCGTGCCCCACGCCAGCTTCATAGCTGTCGTACGCGCGTTTCTACAGCTATTGTTCCTTTGGCGTCCCTTAGAGGTGATGCTGGGAAACTGTTAATAATGTGAAAACAGTCAAGTGATGTGCACATCAGAGACACCGTTGTGAACAATTTACACACCCAGGCGTTTGTAATCATATAGGTGAATATAAAAGCATGCGCAATGTGATTAAGAAAATTGTATTAACAATGGCAGCGTTCGCATTGTTTGAGGACCTTGCAAATGGTGCAATCCGACATGAGCGAGTTTTTAGGGAACGCGAGGATTTACTTGCAAACAATAACTGGCTCATAAACCGATTTCGTTTACCAAGGCCAGTGTTACTGGAGTACGCAATTAGCCGGTTTCCCTAAGGTTATCGGAGATATTGACTGCACACACATTGCTATAAAAGCGCCATCACAGGATGAATTTGTTTATGTTAATAGAAAACATTTTAATTCCATTAATGTTCAAATCATATGTGATGCGCAAATGCAGTTAACTAAAATCGTGGCAAGGTGGCCTGGCTCAACGCATGACTCATTAATTCTGACAAACAGCATGGTTGGTAACAGGCTGGAGGCTGGCGCGGTGCGCGATGGGTGGCTATGGGTGCGTAAATAGTTTATTCGTTTAATTGTCTATGTAAACAAGCGAAATGCACATTTGGGCAGGTGCGCATTATAATGTTTATTTTATTTGATTGAAATTAGAGCTGCAAAGCTTTCTATCAAGCCCATGGGCGTCGTTAGCCCTGTTTTAGGGGGGCTGAAGCCCCCCCTAAATGTTCTTCAGCCCCCCTAAATAATTATGGGGATTATTATCGGGCCGCCGAAGAAACACGATAATTAATAACAATATTTTATTTCGAAAATTACCGGATGCTCTCGGTTAAATGTCGGTCACTTGAGCGTCAAAAATTTAACCCACAAGTTCGAAAAACGAGTAAAAAACTGACGTCTTTGGGAATCGCTGGCTAGCTCGCATCGGACAGTGCGACTACCCCCCCCCCCCCCCCCCCCCCCCGTCGACAGAAAATGCCAGGGGCTAAGCCCCCCCTTTCTTTCAATCCTAGAAACGTCCCTGATCAAGCCCCATGATTGACTCATTTCTTCCCTCTACTCATTTAGATTTATCTGATCGGACCAAGAGGGAAATTAGATAAACCTTTATTTGTCCTCCAGGTGGTGGAAATTGCAGGTCCAGGGCCTATTTACATTGATTTGAATATTTAAATGGAGGCGTGGACAGGGAGGAGTTCGGCACCTCTGCATGTGCGCTCAATTCCACGTTGATTGTGATGTACAAAAGAAACGTGCTTGGATCCATGCCTGCACACTTTGATACATCTGAATTTATTTGTGCGTACGACAGTTTCTGGGTTTTGGCGTACGCCAAGTTTCAGTAGGAAATCCACGCAAGTCTTTGTACATGAGGCCCCTGGTCTCGTAGACCAGTTCTATATCAATCCCATTTCAATGCAATTTCACATTTGAATTTGCCTTACTAGACACAAAAATAATAAATTGAGTTTTCTTCTCATTCAATGATAACTTATTCCCAAAAAAAATCAAAATAAATTAGTATAATCTGCAAAAATAACCATCTTGCATCACTGCACCACTGAGTGCAATGCTGTTCCCACTTTAGGTGAGTACAAAATATTTTCCACAGTACCCATGTGTTAATAAGCATGCATGTGCAGGTACACATGCAACAAATATCAATGATGGGCATCAATTCTATCATTACCTTGCTTTTTTACATGCATTTTTCTTGTTAACAGAACGAACCGCTGTGCACAGCACACTCACTGCACACGCACCCTATGTGCACACGTAGCCGGGTATTTTTAATATTATACGAATATTTCCCTTCCATCAACCCGCATAAATACGCCATCTAGCGCCATCATAACTACGCCAAGCCTTGGCGCTCTGCAAGCCAATCAGAATCCTCATTTCGGGGCATCAGCTGCCGAAAACTCTTGTTTTCTCAGTTTACACGCAAACGCAAATCCGGAGTTTTCCAGAATCTCCTGTCTCTATCAGTTTTGCACATCGAGACTGACGTTTTGGACCATTCCTCCTCGCCAAACAGCTCGAGCTCAGTGAGGTTGGATGGTGAGCGTTTGGGAACAGCAGTTTTCAGTTCTTTCCACAGATTCTCGATTGGATTCAGGTCTGGACTTTGACTTGGCCGTTCTAGTCTCAGGTCTTTTGCAGACTCCATCAGGTTTTCTTCCAGAATGGTCCTGTATTTGGCTCCATCTATCTTCCCATGAGTTTTAACCATATGGGCGAAGCGAGTTCATAATATCCATCCATCCATCCATCCATTATCTTCCGCTTATCCGGGGCCGGGTCACGGGATAATAATAATAATATAATAATAATAATTCATAATAACATATGATAATTACATAGCATCATTATTTATACAAACCAATATACATTACCATTTATACACCTCAGTATACATCACCACTCATTCATGCACCTCAGTGTATATATCATCATTCATTCACATACTTCAGTATACATCATCACTCATTGATACACCTCAGAACACGTCATCACTCTCTCTCACACATGCACTAGCAGCACAAGCACTCAGGTAGCGCAAGCAATCAACCATGAACACACCCGACTCGGCTAGTGCAAGTTCAGTCAAGACACTCACGTGATTATTGATACAAAGATATTTATTGATACCCATGACATGGAATATGTTTTGATTTTGGCGGAGTGAATATCTAAGGGGGGTGCTCCCAATCGCCACGAGCGATACATACGTGCCTACATATATGACATGAGGCTAGGAGCAAGATATATATAATAATCCCCCCGATAGATCGGCAGATACAACGAACCCAGACAGGGAGACATAAACACAGATGATCAGACAGCAGACAGAAATACAGAAATCCGGACAGCAGACAATACACACGAATCCAGACAGAAGGACAGACAGACAGATATACACAAATACAGACAGCAGATGATACACAGAAGACAGACAGATATACACGACGACAGACACCCGGGGGAGAAGGGGATGGTGGTGGGACGCGCAGTATGATCTTAACCTGTCTGTGTGAGTGTTTGTCTATCCGTGCGCCTTTTAAGGCGGTCTTACCGGGCGAAGCCCCAATGGGCTTGCCTACCTGGGTCAGGTGTGTTTCATGAATGATTGCTTGCGCTACCTGTGTGCTTGAGCTGTAACTGCATGTGAACTGCGTTGTGTGCGTAATCGTGTACTGGATGAGTGAGGTGTATGCTGAGTGTGAGATGAGTTATGTGAATGAATGATGATATGACTTGATGACTGAGTGATGATGCCGCAGCCCGAGTGTCGTTGCCAGAACTAGCTGCGCCCATTTCAGTCAAGACACTCACGTGATTATTGATACAAAGATATTTATTGATACCCATGACATGGAATATGTTTTGATTTTGGCGGAGTGAATATCTAAGGGGGGTGCTCCCAATCGCCACGAGCGATACATACGTGCCTACATATATGACATGAGGCTAGGAGCAAGATATATATAATAATCCCCAAACATACGACCACTCCGCCAGACTATGTGTAAACGGAGCACTGCTGCTCCCGAGCCTTGACATCCCACTTGGTACTAGTGGCAAAAAACAAGTGTTTTTCTGGATGCTTGGGACATGCTAGCATTAATGATGAGTAACTAAGTGTTCATATCTTAAGTGTTACATACCATCTGATGTGCGGTTCACCTGTCCGTCCCAAGCGCACGTTCCGTCCGGGCTATTGCCGGACGGAAGGTGAACATGCGGCTAGCCAGATCCACCGACCACCGGCCTGGTACCCTTCTCATCCGATCTTGCTGATGTCGACCACTAGGGTGCTGCCCTCCTTGCTCGTCAGCAATCCACCATGGATGTACGCGAAGGCAGCTGGGTGCTGGAACACAAAAGATATGTTATCTAGTGTGAAGTCAATGTGTCAGCATCACTGCTGTTCCCCGCCGGTACCCGGGGTATCTCCGCAGATATCCTGACTCGCACGCTGGCTTCTGATCGTTGCTACTGCATCAGATGCACGTCTGCGAATCACCAGTGCCGAGCCCGGATCTAACGGAGACATTCTACTAGATATTGTCCCGGTAGCCTCTCAACCATGTGGGCAGGGTTGCGTTTACTTCTAGAGACACGACCTCTAGCCCCCGTAGTTAAGCCCAGGATGTCCGCAAGGCTGTGTGTGCACCAGATGTACTATGATGTAATCAGGATGAACTACAAATGTGTCGGTGGACATTCACCGTTCGTCATCGTATCCTGAGGTATCTCTGCAGATATCTCGACTCGAACACTGGCTTCAGATTGTACCCTACTGCATCAGCGCATCTGCAGACCGCCAGAACTAAGCCGAGATCGTACAGAAATATTCTAACCTTAGTGAATGTAACCCTCTCATCCAAAGGGCAGGTCTACTGCTACCTCTAGAGGCCACCCTCTAGCACCCGTCGATGACCCAGGATGTACGCAAGGGGTATGTCTCGTATGTGAATGATCGAATAATGTGTCGACAGACGTCTGCCGTTCCCTGTGAACAGGGCATCTCTGGAGATATCCTGATTCAGGACTGTGGATTCTGATGGAACCCCCATCAGAGCACGTCTGCGGATCACCACGTCTGAATCAGAATCAGAAGAGATATTCTACATTTATGGGTTAAAACCAACCCGACCACCATTGCAGGGATTATTTCTGTTTAATAACATGATGCCACCGTCATCACTAGGTTCATAACAAACTCATGGATCTCTGAGCCCTTAACAAGTCCTTAGCATTGGGGCGTACATAGCGCTCGTACGCTGCCGAAGACCAACGCCCCATCGCTTTCAGCGTAGCTTCGGGCACTTTGGATGATGCCCACGTGGCCGCCCCAATCCTGAAGGAGTGAGCTGTGTAGAGCTCCGGGGACAATCCACATCGAGTACACAGGGTACGGAGCCGTAGTGCGAACCAAGATCTCGTCATGGCCTGGCCGACGTCAGTGATGAACAGGGGCTCGGATGGTGTTGCCCGTTGTCGACATAGCAGGTATTGGGACATGGAGAGAAATGGGCAGAACTCACAATTAGTTCGGGCAATTACAATGGGAACACCTTTGCATACAATGTCCGTTTTAGAATGTTTCAGGACCACGGTGAACATATCGATAGACATTAAAACGTCAGACATGGTGAGGTCACGACATGGATTAAAAGTAGCACACCTAGTAGTGAATTCCCCACACCTCAAAAACCCGTAGAAGGCCGTGAGAAACACTGCTTCGAGGAGAGTGTCAACATAGGACCCAAAACACCCCCGTCTCAAACTAGACACCAATAAGTGTAAAACAGGTAAGGTTAATGGTAGTCGTTTATCTTTGATCACGGGACGCTGCTTCAGTAGCCCCTTCATCAGTAGGCGTATGCAGGGGCTCCCGAGCAGGCTGCATGCTGCCGGCTCCAGACATCGAATGTTAAATTGAATGCCTGACACCAACGTCTTGATGGTGGAAGGATGCAGCTTTCGTGACTCAAAACAGTGAACGATGAAGGCACACAGCACAGACATGTTAACAGGCATGGAACTGATGCCGAACGCAGAACAGAAGCTGGAGAACCGAAGCCATGCGTTGTCGTAGGTTTTTAATGTAGTGGGGGCGATCCCCTGACGCATGTAATTCCCAGCAGACTCTACATACTTCCTCAGGTCACCAGGGCCTAGTCTAGGACGGTCAGGGGAAATGACGGGCAGGCCAGCCCGTCCTGCAGTGAGTGGGGGCGCAGGTCTCGGAACGCCTGAAATTTAAAGCGAGACAGTGCATCGGCACACTCGTTATTCAGGCCTGGAATGAATGCGGCTTTAAGCACGAAATTACCCATCACACTGGTCCACGTAACCCTCCTGACTAGCCGATTAATGAAAGGCACAGAAGACCTCCCCTTATTAATAATGTTGACCGTAGCTTCGTTATCGCAGAACACGGTTATCCTCTTTCTGCACCATAAATGCCCCCACAACAAGCAAGCTACCACTATAGGATATAGTTCATGCAAGGCTGTAGAGGAAACGCTCGAATCTAGGGAAGCTATTTCTGCTGGCCATGGTCCTGCGAACCATTCGTCCCCATAGTACCCGCCAAAACCGACAGAAGGCGCCGCGTCAGTATAAAATTCCAGAGCGGCGGACGACTCCACGGCATCATGATAAAAGAAACTGATGCCGTTCCACTCCGCACACAACAATCCCCAAAAACGCAAATCTGATCTGCAGCCCTCATCCAGCACAACGCTATCCGTAAGGTTAGGCACGCCCTTGGCTACATCTAGGAGACGAGATACGAAAGCGCGCCCCTGCGGTATGATGCGCATAGCAAAGTTCAAATGCCCTAGAAGAGACAGTAGATCGCGTTTTACCATGGAGACGGCGCCCGAGGCCGCCCCCAGGACGCTGCGTACGCGCGCCAACTTATCCGGGGGCAACGACGCCTGCATAGAAACGCTGTCCAGCGTGATACCTAAAAACTCCAGGGAGGTCAACGGGCCGATGGTCTTCTCGGGGGATAACGGAACGCCCAGACACCCGAAGGCGTCCGTCAGAACCGAAATGCAACGGGCGGGCGGGGAAGACGGAAAATCCACCACCAGAAAATCGTCCAGCAGATGGAGCACAAACGGCAGACGGTGCACATTGAGCAGTATCCAGCAAAGAGCCTCGGAGAGCGTATCGAAAATACGCGGGCTGCTACGGCACCCGAAAGCTAACCGCACCGCAAAATACAACCCGCCGCCCCACCTAACACCGAACAGATGCCACTGGGAGGGGTGAAGGGGCATGATCTTAAAAGCGTCAGTGACGTCCGCCTTGCCTAACCAGGCACCCCGGCCCGCCAATTTTATAAGCCGAATCGCATCGTCCACGCTTGCATAGTAAAGGGAAAACGGCTCAGGAGGGATCAAGCTGTTGACGCTCGGCACTACGCCGTCATGGGGAGCCGAGAGATCGATGATGAGGCGCTTCTTGCCCGAATACTTGCGCGTCGCAACGCCTAAGGGGCTGACCCTATAGGTGGTAAAGGGGGAGTCCAGGAAGGGGCCAACCATGTAACCCCGAGACACTTCCCTAGCTATCAGCCCGTCCACCACCGCCGGCTCCCTGAGTGCGCTCTGCAAGTTACCGCACTCGTAGGAGGCACTGGGGAGATCAGACAGACCGGCGAGGAACCCACGTGTCAGACCATCGAGCAGATAAGCAACAAAACAGCGGTTGGGATGACTCCCCAGGGCAGCAGAGAGACCTGACACGTTGACAGGGGTTGACGGGTGTTTATTCATTTCCCCTTCGGAGCTGGCCGGGCACGGCGGGGGCAGACAGAACGGGGATGGGCATCCCCGCATTGGCTGCAAGCATGCAGGAATTTACAATTAACATAACGACACACATTCTCATTAAACTTGAAACACAAAGCCCTACCGGCCGAGAAGGGGGGCTTCACCTGCCCACCGGGACGAGTAGCCGGGGGGCGGGGGGGCACCGAAGCCGGACCCTCCGTCTTGATTGGCCTGGAGAAGGCCGTTCTCGGGCACAGGTTAACAGTATGATCCAACGACCCGCAAATGGAGCAAGACAGAGGCAAGTGTCCCGTGAAGACCCGACTGACCAGATCCAAGTCGAGCACCGACCAGTCCAGGCGCGTATTAAATCGCTGAATGTACAGTGCGGCCTTGGCGGAGAAGCACTTGTGGTATTCGTAGAATAGGGTCCCGCCATACCGCAGGGCCAGATCGGAAACCAACGCTAGATATACATCCAGCTCTACACGGCGATCAGGAAACGACTCGCAGATAGCATCGCGAAATACGCCGAACGCGACCACGAATTCGGCCAGTGTCAGATTCTTGGACATACGGGGATCACAGCCCTTCAACAACACAGACAGGTCCCCGCAATCCACCACCCTGCGATCGACCAAATCAGAGTTACACAATAATATCTTCACCAGGTTGACGTCCATACCTGCCAGGATCTGATTCCGTAGAGGGGCGGACAAACCAGCAGCAGGGGATAGGAATGGCACTCCTGGTGACGCAGCCGGCAACGCGGAAGCCAGAGTCCAACGTGGCGAGGAAGCCGCATCCGGAGCCGCGGGGACGCCCCCAAAACCCGCGGAGGGGAGAACCGGGGCCAATCCCGGCCGACCCTCCAACGAGGAGACGCGCGCCCCCATGTCCGCCAAGGCAGTCTTAATATCCATCAGCGCGGAGAGCACCGGATCCGCCCGGGAAGTAGAGGCCACCGGGGAGGGGCTGCGCCCGCCCTCTTCAGCCCGCGCCCGCTTGGCAGCCGCCGGCCTGGATTGAAGACCGAGCCTGCCCCTAGCCGCCGGAGCGCACGGGGCGACGGAGGGGCCCGCCCCCTCGCAGTTCAGGAAGAAGACGAAGAGTTCCTCGTGGCCACACCCGACGGGCGGGGAAATGCCCCTACCGTACAGCTGCTCGAGGATGCGATGGGCCGGCCAGTCCCGCAGAACCGGCGTCTTCCGGGCAAGCCTCGAACTCCTCCTCACCTGGCTACAGGCTTCATCCCCAGCGCGCCCCGAAGCCGAGCCCCCGGGAGACGGACGAGAAGCGCCCTCCCCAAATTCGCGCAGCAGGCATTCCGTTGCAGACTCAGACGAATCGGACATGGCGAGGAACAACGAGAGCAACGACACAGACTGACACCGACAGCAACGAGCGGGTAACCAGATCAAACGCGCAGTATGATCTTAACCTGTCTGTGTGAGTGTTTGTCTATCCGTGCGCCTTTTAAGGCGGTCTTACCGGGCGAAGCCCCAATGGGCTTGCCTACCTGGGTCAGGTGTGTTTCATGAATGATTGCTTGCGCTACCTGTGTGCTTGAGCTGTAACTGCATGTGAACTGCGTTGTGTGCGTAATCGTGTACTGGATGAGTGAGGTGTATGCTGAGTGTGAGATGAGTTATGTGAATGAATGATGATATGACTTGATGACTGAGTGATGATGCCGCAGCCCGAGTGTCGTTGCCAGAACTAGCTGCGCCCATATCATTGGGCCTCGTCCGGTAAGACAGCCCTTAAAGGCTGCACGGATATAGACACTCATCTCGACTGTCTAATGATCAGTACTGTTGCCTCCCACCACCATCCCTTTTCTCCACCTATTGTTCGTCTGATTGTATGTATGTCTGTTCTGTCTCAGGGGGATTTTATATATATCTATTGCTCCATGCCTCACGTCATATGTATGCACATATGTGTCGCTTGAGGCGGTAAGGAGTGCTTCCCCTTTAGAAATTCCACTCCGCCAAAGTCAAATGTATTACATATCATAGTTATCAATAAATGTTCTATTATCAATCAATCACGTGTCTTGACTGAACTTCCCTGTTTCTGCTGAAAAAAGGCAGGCCCAAACCATGATGCTTCCATGTTTGAGAGTGGGGATGGTGTGTTCAGGGTGACGAACTGTGTTGCTTGTATGCCAAACATAACGTTTTGCACTGTTGCCAAAATGTTCGATTTTGGTTTAATCGGACCAGAGCACCTTCTTCTACATGTTTGGTGTGTCTCCTAGGTGGCTTGTGGCAAATTTTAAACGACACTTTTTATGGATATCTTTAAGAACTGGCTTTCTTCTTGCCACTCTTCCATAAAGGCCAGATTTGTGCAATATACGATTGTTGTCCTATGGACGACTCTCCCACCTCAGCTGTAGATCTCTGCAGTTCATCCAGAGTGATCATGGGCCTCTTGGCTGCATCTCTGAATAAAATTGCACTCCCAGTTCGCCGAATACTTTCGCAAAGCACTGTATATGTAAAGTGCCAGGGGAGGTAGAACCCAGATGCAGACACAAAAAAGAATGCAGAGGGGTGAAGGTTAACTGGTTTATTGTTTCCTCGGCAGGTACAGTTGGCGGGAGACTAGATCCAGGGCTGGGCTGAGTGGAGCAGGCAAGGGCAACAGGTCAGCCAGGCTAGGGCTGGAGAGCTGGGCAGAGCAGGCAAAAACCTAGGAACAGAATACAAGTTAACGCAGGGAAAGACCGTTAACGAGCAATAGGCGTAATGTGCAACACTAACTAGGACTGTCTACGATCTGGCAGCATGGACATGGCAGGGCAAGTAGGTTTGGTGGTGATTGCAGGATTGGGTGCAGCTGGTGGTTCCCGCTTTGCTCCAGCACACCTGAAATCACTCACACACGCACTGACACAAAAACCGGGGACAGGGGAATTAACCCCTTCAGGTAGGCGTGCCAAGGCAGATGTAACACTTTAAGACAGTGGTTCTCAACCTCTTTTAGGCCAGTGCCCCCCTCTCCATTTTCCAGGTCCGACCGACGCCCCCCCCCCATAACAACTTTTTCTTCTAACAATATATACAATTGTTATTATAAATACATTTTAAAACAACTGTTTGAAAACAAACTTATGTGTTTTATTCTTATGTATTATGTACACAAGTATAATTAAAAAAATCACAGCACTAAAACAATACAACACACAATATACTGAGAACGGTGTTTTGGCCCGCGCCAAAATCCAAGCCATCTCAAAAGATGCCTCTGTTTAACGCTCTGCAGTGGAGGTTGTCCACTGGCTTGCTCCATCCTATGTCGGTCCTCAATCCTCGCTTGGTGCGTAACAGCCGCGGGTTGGCAGGCTGGCCTATTCACGCGAGACCGCAGAAAATTACTTAATTTATAGTTATTACTTCTTAAGTATTATGCAGATTTTGAGCTTGTGTTCACTGCATGTTTATGTAGCACATTTGAAACAAATTATTGGCTGTGTTACCATATTGTTATAAGCTAGTATGCCAGTGCGAGCCACCAATTAAAGCTTGACGAGCCGCATGTGGCTCGCGAGACGCGCAATGAGTATCGCTGATCTAACTTGTATCACTATCAGGTGCATACGATTATGAATCTGAGGCCACGGTTTACAAAACGGTGCGCACAGATTTTTTTCCCTCTCTCCTATGTGACCCTAGAGCGGCTCCGTAAAAATGAGTAGGTGTCGGTTAGACGAAACTGGCATTAAAAAACTGGCATTAAAAAACAGACACAGACAAACGCCTCCCAACCGCACCTCAACGCCCCCCTTTTAAAAATATTGTTCCCAGCGCCCCCCGACGTTCTCTGAACGCCCCCTGGGGGGCGGTACCGCCCCCGTTGAGAAACACTGACCTAGACAGTGGGGACTCCTTCCTATGAAAGCAGGAAAATCACTTTATGAAGAGGGGTCACGAATAGATTTCTCTAATCTGGCCAAAAAACATTTTGGACCTAACAAAAAAAAGAAAACTGGACAATCAAGAAAGAAAATGCATGTGTCTACAGCTGCCGCAGAATTTTTTTACAGAGATCTGGATAAAGCAGCCCAAACTCCTTCAGAGAAGAGTGGTCTCCTGAGCATTTTACCAGAGTACTGCAACCAGTTCCAACCAAAAGTGGTGTCTCTCAGCCTACCACAGCCTCTTACGGAGTTATACAGCCCTTATCACCGTAAACTGTCTGCTGCTGAACTTGAGATGAAATGTAATGATGTATTCACCAACATGGAAGTCACACTGGATCAGGTAAAAAATGATCTTCATCTCATAATAATATAATGATAATAATAAATACTGCAATAATTAATTGTCCTTTATCTGAATGGAATGGAAATTATCTTAATTTTAATTTAATTTATCTTTATCTTAATGGAATGTTAAATGTTGTAGGCAGTAAAGGTTGAGGAAGAGACACGACAACAGGGACAGTCAAGGCTATGGTTTGAGATGAGGGCTGGTAGGGTAACTGCATCGCGATTCAAGTCAGCAGCAAGAATAGATCCAGCAAATCCATCCAAGTCTGTAATTAGGCAAATATGTTATCCCGACCAATGCCGATTTTCTACTGCTGCAACAAGGCTAGTGTGACATCATGACACAAACATACAATTTAAAATTTGACAGTTCTTCTTAATTAGGGTGTGAGAATTATTATTCATTATTAATTTTGTATGTTGCACCTAAATGCCAAAGCAAGTTCCTAGTTTTTGAATACTGTTCATTGACACGGGCACTAAGCCTTCCTGATTCTGATTCAGAATAATCCCCACACATTCCGGATCCTTACTGTTCAACTCCCAGGCATGAAAATTGAAATTTGGCATGGATTGCCTGGCAATTGGGAAACGTTGGCTTTTAGTCCGAATATTTCTGAATGTGACAATTTAATTTTCTCTGTCAGGTGGGGATGTCAACATGAGAAATCCGCAAGGGAGGCATATGAAGCCTTTGCTACCCCCCGTCATCAGTGCCTTAGAGTCTGTGACGCTGGTCTGCACATCAACCCCAGTTGGCCCTACCTCGGAGCATCTCCAGACGCATTGCTGTCCTGCACCTGCTGTAGTATTGGTGTCTTAGAGATAAAATGTCCACACTGTGCCAGAGACACTGGAGTACTCAGTGCCACAGAAAAATAACAATTCTGCATTCAGAACACACATGGGTCCTATGCTCTTAGCCGAGATCATGCATACTATTACCAGGTGCAAGCTCAGTTATTTGTAACTGAGCGAAAGTACTGTGACTTCATGGTATGGTCTGAATCGGATTGTTTTGTACAGAGGATTCTGCCTGATGATGTCTTGTTTAGAGAAGCGCTGCAAAATGTTGAGATGTTCTTCAGGTCAGCTATTTTACCTGAGCTATTGGCCAAAAAATATTCATGCCCACATCTAGTGTCTGATGAAACAGAAAGCACTAACTCAAAGGAAGGAGCTAAACAGTAGGTAGGCCAACTTGGCCAATCAAAATGCACGCTTTTGCTTTTTTCACGTTTTAATTTCAAACCGTTCTCAGTGTACATTGTCATTCTGTAATACAAATACAAATAACATGTTGGTTTTATGTTAAGATGTTTATGGAACATTGAATGTATCAATGAGGTATGTATACATTTATACTGTTTATACCTAAATAAATCATATTTGATACACTTTTAAGGAACTGATTAATTAGTGCACTGAGTAAATTACATTAATCATAAGAGTTTATATTTATTTACACATTGATTAATCTATTGGTACAACTGAAGGGCACAGATTTGTTAGTGCACATGCCACTCTCACAATTTTGTCCAGAGTGGTGTACTCTGCATCATCAGAGGAAAGGAGACTAATGGGCACAGGTCCATGCAGTATTTTATATTTGGAGCGGGCTTGCCCAATCACCCTCTCAACATGTATGCGGACAGCAGCCAATCTTCGTGAGTCTTCCAGTTCGACTGCACCCAGCAGTTTTTTCCCATGCGTAAAGGCAGGTGTTTCAACCTTTGCGCAGTACAGCCCAACTTGGTTTTGAATTGTGAAGCCTCTGTCCGCAAGGATCAAGTCTCCAGGTGAAAGATGATCCAAAAAGCCACTATGTTCTGTGATGTATATGTATATGTATATCAGATGTATATCTGTTGTCCGTCCACCCCAGCCCTTGGAGATGAATGAGATTATGCCTTGTGGTGTAATACTTATTAGGTATTTCATGGTGTTGTGTGATTTATATTGGGAATATGTCTGTGCCCTTGCCTTCAGGTCTTTAGGTTTATCCATAAAAATCTCAAAACAATCTATGACTGACATGCAGTGTTTGAACGATTTTCTGAAACACATAGGCATAGATGTTTGAATGTGCTCTCTTTGGGGCCATAACACGCATAACGGTACCAACATATCATTAATGTAATGACGTGTAAATACTCTGGAAATAGTAGAGGTATGAACACTGAAAAGATAGGATAAAAATGAAACTTGCAGTTCGTCCTGAAATGTGCCCAAGTTATTGAGCATACCCATGCAAACGCAGGTTTTGTGTTCTGGTTTTGGAGCACTGAGAGCACAGCGTATTGTTTAATAAACAATTGAATGTAACATTTTTGCCAGCTTATTTGTCTGATTGACATTTTATTGATCACTGAGATAGCTTTGCCATGGAATGAAGTTGTTCCAATAAAAAAAAGCTTTGATGTAAAACTACTTTTGCCGTTTGTGGCATTTCTCTGGGGGTTAGCTTCGGTGTAGTGAAGCTTAATTTCATGTACAGCAGGGGTCTCAAACTCGTGCTATCGCGAGCCAAGAGGGTGCAGGTTTTCGTGTTAACCAAGCCACTACACTAGCTGATTTCACTAATGGCGCTTTTCACCGCATGGTATCAGCTCGACTCGACTTATTGGCGTTTCCACCGCAATTTCATGGTACCTGGTACCTAGTAGCGGGTACTTTTTTTAGTACCACCTCGCTCTAGGTACCAAGCGAGCTGAGTCGAGCTAAAAGGTGACGTCGGCAGACGGCTGGCCACTGATTGGCCAGAGAGTGTGACGAAGTCACGAAAGCGACATAAAGCAGTAGCGCAGCATCTTCTAGTTCGTCAACATCATAGGTATCATAACGTCAACATGCCAGCTAAAATTAATAATAGGTCTTCGCCGTGGTCCACTTCTGAGGTGCAGACGCTTCTGTGTCTTGTGGCCGAGGATAAAGTACAAAAAGAGCTGGACGGAGCCACCCGCAATGAAAAGGTGTACAAGGAGGTCGCCAAGTTGATTGAAGAGCATGGTTACTTCAGGACGTACGTGCAGTGTCGTGAAAAGCCTTCCACCTTTTTGTAAATAGTTTATATTCGACCTTTTTGTTTGAAAGTTTGCTGTGCTGCACTGATTTGCTCTTAGTGTTTGTTAATAAATTATAAGTGATTTATGTGATTGTTTCATGATTTTGTAATTCATCTGCCATTACACTGGCTCTAATATATTCATTACGGTTCAGAAAGGAACCAGCACCAAGTCCACATTTTTTTTAAGGTGTTAAGTGCATTTTTCCCATCAAATGTTTTTATTACACTACTAGATTATTCTTAAATGTTTTAATCTTTTAGCATTTAATGCGTTGGTGTTACTTACGTTGCGTACAAAAATACGTCACGGCCCTTTCGCCGACGACCAGGAGGTACTATTTGCAGTACTATTTAAGGTGGAAAACCACCCGTGTTACTACCAAACCGAGTTGAGTCGAGTCGAGCTACATTTGCGGTGGAAAAGCGCCATAATGAGTTTCTCCACTTATTGATACCAGCTGGTGTAGTGGCTTGGTTAACACGAAAACCTGCACACACGATGGCACGAGTCTGAGACCCCTGATGTAGAGTTACAGGTAGCTTAGCTCACTACACTTTCCAAGTAGCTTGCCCAACACTGATATCATTTCACATGTTATTTTCACACTAAACCGTGTAAGTGAAACTGATGGTTTGGTAAACTTGTTAGCATATTCTTTATGCTACAGTTATCTGAATAACGCAGTTTGTTGTTTATGCGTCATGTATGTATACCGTACACTTATTCAGACTGTTTTGTTCTACGTTTTATTTTAAATAGCATTTCAAGATGACATGTCTGTTTTTGGTGTTATAGTCCAGATTTAAGTCATCCAAAAGTAAGGTATAGTCCAGAGCGATTTATAGTCCGAAAAATACGGTAGTCTGAGGAAGCATCATAAAAACTGAAGAATCAGATATAACAGTCATGTGCCTTTACTATTAAGTGGATCTGTATATGGTACATGATAGCTCGAAAGTACCACCTTTCATCATGGCCCACAATAAAAACAAAACAAAAAAAACCTGTTATGTTAGGTATGAACAAAGTATTTGAGCATGGTTACCAAGGGTTCTTCAAAAGGGGCTTTTATAAAATGTCTGGATAAAATAAAACTGTTCTGTAGAACAAGACTACACCTATATAAAGCTTCATGCTGTGGTCCATTTGTGTTTTACAGCTAATATCTCCAGGGACAGCCTTAGGATTTTGGAGGCCCGAAATGTTTATGGCGCCCCTGCAAGCCTCCCAATACCTTCCACCTACAGGCATGCAAGCATCTGTATGCAAAACAAAATCCAGTCGTAAATAAAAACGTTGTTTCATCGTGATCAAGTGTCTTTTGCTCAAAACCAGCAGCATTTCAGGGACTCAGATTACAATGTCAAATAGGTTTAATGCTTTTGCGAAAGAATATATTTATAGTTGAATTTGATCCTGTATTGTCAAGACTATTCACATCCAATTGACAAAAATTGTAAAAAAAAAAAAAAAAAACCTCTATAGGATGGCTGTTGTCCAGCGCATCTAGGTCCAGAGCCCTGGTGTAGTCAGCTGACACAAACTGCGTCCATATGTCATACTCAGGAAAGCAGTGGTCAACACAGAGGTATTCTATCCAGGATGCGAACCCCTCATTAAGCCACAAATGAGTCCACCATTCCTAGGAACAACAGGAGTAAAAACATAGCATAAACAAAAGTAACCTTAAGCACGATGGATAAGTACTGAATGAAAAGCTTCTGAACATCACTCTGACACCAAGATGTCATTAAACATACCCTTCTGTAAAGAATTTACCGTAGTTTTCGGACTATAGGGCACACTTAAAAGCCTTTATTTTTCTCAAAAAACGACACTGCGCCTTATAATCCGAAGTGCCTTATATATGGATTAATTCTTTTGTTTACTAACCTCTAAGCGATTTTTGTGTGGTACAAGGCGCTCACGGTGCTAAATCAAAATGTTTTTGTATGACTTTGGTAAACTACAAAGCCGCACCGCTTGCAGCATTACGGCTACCGTAGCCAGGAGCATCGCGGAGTAATACATACTGTGCTTCACCATAATATTATTCGACTGATTTATCTGACTGTTTTTTCCCGCTTAATGCGCCTTATAGTCCGGTGCGCTTTATATATGAAAAAAAATCGAAAATAGACCATTCATTGACACTGCGCCTTATAATCCAGTGCGCCCTATAGTGCAAAAAATACGGTATGTGCTTTTTAGTTATGCTTATCCCATTAAGATCATTGCTTACAACCATTTTATACAAGAGGACCCTCCATTTCAGGGCTACCACTGCACCAGCTGGTACAGACAGTGATTTGGAGAACAAGGACCAGTAGAACAGTAAGAATAACTTAGCCTGTACTGCTTGGCATTATGAGTGAAATAATACACTTTGAAAAAAGATGGGGAACAAAACAGCAACATGGTGAAAGATTACTACATTTAAGCTAGTCTTAAAAAGGGTTCTTGGAGGTTTCAGTAAATCAAATGTATGATCATTTTCAGAAAAAATAAGATTGAAATGTAAGAACTATACAATGCATTAACAAAAAAATACTATAATCAAAGAAATCTGAAGAAAAAAAACTTTCAGCAATTGGAAAAAGCATTACTTTCGATTTATGGATAAAGTACCGCATTTTCTGCACTATAATGGCGCTTTTCCACCGCATGGTATCAGCTCGCCTCGCCTCGACTCGCATTTTTGGCGTTTCCACCGCAGTTCCATGGTACCTGGTACCTGCTAGCGGGTACTTTTTTAGTACTTTCTCGCTCTAGGTACCAAGCGAGCTGAGTCGAGCTAAAAGGTGACGTCGGCAGACGGCCGGCCATTGATTGGCCAGAAAGTGTGACGAAGTCACGAGAGCGACTTAAAGCAACAGCGCCGCAGCTAATACTTATTACTATCAGATACAGTCCATTACACCAACAGTCTACAAGCTTTTTAAAAGTCAGCTAATTTACAAAAGACTAGTTTGTCAACATGGCTAAAATTATAATGTGGGTTCTGTCCACTTGTGGGTTGCGTTGGTGTTATTTACGTTTGTACGTGTCGCGTACAAAAATACGTCACGGCCTACGTCACGCCCCTTTCGCCGACGACCAGGAAGTCCTATTTGCGGTAGTATTTGCGGTGGAAAACCACCCGTGTTTACTACAAACCGAGTCGAGTCGAGTCCTGCTACATTTGCGGTGGAAAAGCGGCATAAAACACACTTAAAAGTAGTTTTATTTTTTAATCTAGATTAATTTTGGAATTAATCTAGATTAATCTAGATTAAAATGGCTCATTTGAATTCATTCATAATATGTGTGTGCTCCCTAAATAATGACTCAAAGTAAGTCTTTGAGAACGTGTTTCTCAAGCCAGGTGGCGCATCAGACCAGGGGCTCATCTCCTGTTTCCAACATGCATCACAAACTGCTTGAGGAAGCTGTTCTACTGTGATTCCCGGGTTTGCCTCGGTTGCACTCAAACATAGTGGTTTGACGAGCACGACTCTTCCCCTGTGCTGCATCAGTGCTTGGGCCGGCATCTTCCGCATTAGCTAAGGGATGCTTTGCGTTTAGGTGATACCTGAGACTGGAAGAACTCCTACAGTAAACCAATTCCGCATTGCACAAGGTGCAAACAACCTTGGTCTTGTCGAGGTTTCCATTGGGAAGCTTCTTAAAAATAAATTTTCCCTGAAGCAAACCCGGCGGCTTCCTAGCTGCATCCATGTCAGCACGTTACGTGTGACGTGGTACACAGGTGCGAAGTCGGACTCGTTCTGACTCGTGCACTACAGTGCAATTCGGCCAGGTATATATCCGCGCTAAAATAAGAGGAATAAGAGATTAACGGCAATATTTTTTTTATCGCCGATAAGAGTCTGGCGTTAACGCAGCACGTTAACGCCGTTATCGGCCCACCACTACTTAAAATCCTTTCATTTTCTCAAAAAACAACAGTGTGCCTTATAATACGGAGCGCCTTATGTATGGATCGATTGGTTACCGTATTTTCCGGACTATAAGCCGCTACTTTCCACCACGTTTTGAACCATGCGGCTAATACAGAGATGCGGCTTTTCTATAACTATTTTGTAATTCCTCAGGAACAGACTCATTTAACAGACTCTTGCATCCAAAGCGCCTTACAAGAGAGAGCATTACAAACCTGTGATAAACCAATAAGAGAAAGAAAAGTGACAGTGGTTTTGTGTTCAGTGGTTTCAGTACGCAGAAGGAAGGAAAATAAAGCAACTTGGCAAAATTTCTGTTTTGTTCGATCACCACTCATACTGCCGCATTTAAGGCACTGTTCAGTAACAATCATTTCAAACAATTAATTTCGAATAAACACTTGTAGTACAAAATCTTTCTATGTAAATATCTTATTTCTCAACCTGGATATCGGCGGCTTATAGTCAAGTGTGACAAAATATATATTTATTTTCAATTTATTCCATACCCAACAATGTCTCAAAGGGCCAAAATGAAAATAGGCTAAAACAAACTTGCCCTCGGGGGGAAATTACATATGCCAGGGACCAGGCACTGAGGAGGACGACAGCAGGGACGAGTCACAAAATGGGCTATTTGGCCGAGTCCGCTGAAGGCCTTTTGCTGTTTCTTTGGCAAAGTTTCGTATGTAATCTAACTTTCAGGAGACGCAGACGAACAGTATTTTGCAGGTACCTACCTCTCGGGTTGCTTAAACAATGAGTGCATCGGCAATTATCGTGACTATTTGAGCCTGGCTAGATTTAGTTGGACTGTGTGATTCATTATTGGCCTTTATGGAACAGCTTACCCCAATTTACTTGGTTAATTCAAGTGAAGTGTGGGACATAAATCCCATATTTTGATTGGGCTTCATGGAACAGGCCTCTGCTGAGCTTCCGATTGATTAACAACACATAGCCAAAATCTGCCATTTGAAATTGGCATCTCAAAATCGAGAAAAACAGCAGATCTAGTGGAGGAATACATAACCAGCTAATTTACACCCCTCTGCCAAATCTGGTGCAGTATGTGACCTCTCAAATGAGAATGAGTAAGCCTCTGGACCAGTGATATGAAAATTTGGAGAGTGCTTATGGCTGCATTAGAAGCACTTAACGCTCTGAATAAATCACATAGGGATCTGAATCTTCAGATTTCGCTGATCTCAGTTCTAAAATGTAAGAAATGGAAGTAGAAGAAACTTGCTCCATGGCACTAGAAAACTTGAACATAAGTGCAGTACCACTAAATTAGAAGTTTTCCACCTGGCCAGGAAGGACAGCCTAATTGATTACAAGCAAATGTTCAATAGGACCAGATCAGAATACTTTTCTAAGCTGATTAGTAAAAACCAGTGCAATGCTAAATTTCTATTTGATACCACTGCAAAACTCACTAATGAAAGTACACACGGTGGTAAGTGCAGCTCTTTTTCCAGATGAATTTCTAAAATTCTTCAACCACAAAATGTATGCAAAATGTATGTACACCAGACCTGGCCAACTGGCCACGAACACCGAATATCCCTCCATACCAAGCATGGTACATGTTAAGGCTCTCACTCAAACCCTGTTTCTATGGAAGCAATCATATAACGGCCGTTGAACCCCACCAGTTGCCCTCTTTTGAATGTCAGAACATTTTCTTCTTCTTAATTCATTTAAAACAAAGATTCAAATCTTTGGGCCCAAAAAAATACAGGAACACTTTACCAAATCACACATTAGACCTTAACGGCTTCAAAGTCTCTGAAAGCTAGCTGGTAAAAAAAGAATCTAGGGGTCACAATGGACAAAATTACCAGAACTGCATTTCTCCAGCCCCGTAACATTGCTAAAATAAGAAACTTCCTCTCAAAGGATGATGCAAATAAAATTGTACATGCATTTGTTACATCCCAATTGGATTATTGCAATGTAATATTCTCTGAACTGCCAAATACGTACGCAAAAATAAAAATAAAATTGCAGCGAGTGCAAAATGCTGCTGCTAGGCTACTGCACGCGACTTGCGGACTACCTCGAAGTCCCTGTCAGCCAGAAAGGAGGAAAAGCCTTCCAGCTCTACGGCCATGATCTCTCTGGGTGGAGTCTGCATGTCCTCCCTGTGCTACCTAGGATTCTCTCCAGGCACTCCGGCTTCCTTTCCCTAGTGTATGACTGTGTGAGTGAATGGTTGTCACTATGTTGTCTGTCAATGTCTGTGTGATAGCCCTGCGACTAGCTGGCCCCAGTCCAGGGTGTACCCTGCCTCGGCTTCCTTTCCCTAGTGTATGACTGTGTGAGTGAATGGTTGTCACTATGTTGTCTGTCAATGTCTGTGTGATAGCCCTGCGACTAGCTGGCCCCAGTCCAGGGTGTACCCTGCCTACTGCCTGGAAGTAACTGGAATTGGCTCCAGTCACCCGTGACCCCTAACGAGAATAAGTGGTAGAAAATGAATGAATGAAAAAGTTGACAGTGAAAATTCAGGCAATTAGCCTATTCATATAGCATTCATTCATCAAGAAAGTTCCCCTTTGAATCTTACTGTCACAATGTTGTCAATAGTGCTTAAACCTGGCCGGGAAAAGGGCGGGAAAACAACTTGACCTCATCCTGAAGCGTGAATGCATTGCTGACTTAACATCGGTAACCCCACTACACATTTCTGATCCCTTCCTCATCCAATTCTCAGTCTCTCTCCCTCCAACTCCTCCATACACCCCCACCCTCGTAACCTTGCACCACAACCTCCGCTGCCTATCCTCCCTCCCTCCCAAGTTCATGTCCCACCCCACGGACACCGCCATGATACTCTGTTATCCACACTAACTGCGTCTCTGGAAACTGCGTACCCTGTCAACTAGACCTGCACGATGCTCTCTTGCCTGTGGTTCACAAATGTTGTTTCGGAAAGTGTGTTCCACTTCGGGCAGCTGAGAGGAGACCCTCTACAACATCAGGAAGATCAGAAGACAGTTGTCTGAACATTCCACTCAGCTGCTTGTCTAAGCTCTTGTCCTCTCAAAGCTGGACTACAGAAATTCAAAACTACTAGCCGGTCTCCCAGCAAGTGCAATCCACCACCTCCAGATGATCCCAAATGCAGCTGCCTGACTGGTTTTCAATCTACCCAGACTCTCCCATGTTACCCTACTTCCTCATGGCCCTCCACTGGCTTCTCATCATGGCCCGTATCAGATTCAAGACCTTGGTACCTACAGTAATTGGGACTCCTCCGAATTATATAAAGTCTGTCTTCCAGCCATACCCCTGCCCGCCACCTACAGTCCTCCTCTGATAACCGTCTAATGGTCCTGCCCCTTACAAGCTCTTCCTCTGTCTGGTCCCCTAATGGTGGTATCAACTCCCCACCGCCATCAAAAACTCTGTCTCCTCTCCTCAAGAAAAGGCTCAAGACGCACTTGTTCCAGGAGTTCAATGGTACTTAGGAATAGCTGCTGGACCTAGTAATAGTCTTTCCCCCTAGGGTCATAAAAATCCTACTGGGGTACCTGTCGCCTTCTGTTGCCATGCATAGAATGTTTGGTACTCGTAGTCAGGTGCATTGTTGTTGTTTGCTTTCCTAGAGGTACACTATTGGCCATTGGCGATGCTTGCCTTATAATTGTAAATTGTTCGGCTGAATGCTCTAATGGTTCTTCCCTTTGGCACTTATTGGTTTCTCACAATTTATGTTTCATAATCTATAAACCTGCTACGTTTGGGGACTATCAAGTTGCTATGATCAGTGACCGATGCTCTTCTGTAAAGCTCTCACTTCGCATTCGCTTTGGATAAAAGCTTCTTTTGGATTGCATTTTTAATTACATATCAATTTCATAAATGGTTCCGGGAGGAATCCACCATCGCTGCTTGCAGCTATATATATTTTTATTATTATTATGAATACACTTGTTCAATAGAAGTCAATGGCAGCCCCTAGACCACAGCAGTAAAAAGTTACGATTTGGGCATGGTGAAACAAAACAACATCATTAACTACCACAGCCAATCTGGTTCAGCAGTAGGATTTTTGATTTTCGAAATTGTATCATTAACTACAACAGCAAGTCTGGTTCACTTGAGACCAAAGAGGGCACTACAGGCCACACCCCAATTTGCACATTTTTGCTCTTTCTAAGTGATGCCATTTGTATACCCAACCATTATGACCATGACTGTGCATATACAAGTATATACATATATATTTACCTGTAGGTAACAAGGCCCCAGTTTTCCATGGCACCTAGATAGGGGCAGCATAAAGTGTCTTAGATAGTCTGTGTAAGCACTCCATTACAAAGGTGGAAATTAATGACAATAATGTGAATATACTCACCAGCAGCAAAATCAGCAATGGCTATGAGGTCAATTTTAGGCAATGGATAAGGTACACTGAAGTAGTCTTTGTAAAAGGGTAAAGTCTTTGTAGCAACCTGTAAAACAAATATGCTTTTTTACTTCTGGCAAACAGACTGTTTCTGCTATATACACATTTTACAGTGGAAGTGTTCTTTTACTAAATCATTGCCACCGCTGATTCTCAATTTTATGTAACGCAAGTCACAAATATGACCGCAAACCCAAACGCTCCATAGAACTAATCCAGAATAGCCATTCCCTCTCTAAACTTGGACAATGAACCACTGGAACGGTGACTGGATGTCAAACACACGCAAAGTCATGACAGCGTAAACAAAGTGCGAGTACATCCAATCTTTTTGCTTCGCCTCAACCAGAAACAGGGCAAAGGGTAGCATTACATATTATTCATTGTTAGTCATGGCCAACTAACTGTCCGTGAACGTCTCGTAAAATGTACCAGCCTAGCACCACGGTACCAGTAAATTCAGCTAGCACTGCTGTACTAGTTAAGCCCTTCTGTAGCAAACTATTACCGAATATAGCTGACCGGAAATATTACTTTTGTCATATTTACTTAGGCTATGTTTACAATTATTCTTACTTGCATTTTCAGATGAGTTTCTTAAATATGTATCAAAGAATAGAATAATACCTACCTCTCAATGAGGAATATTGTAACATTAATTTAGAAAAGGGAGCTATCCCACTGAGTTATGTAGGGAGAGTCTTTAAAGGGACACTTTTAGTTATACAATATTAAACTAGTGTAGGCTACTAAAATATTTAATTACTTACTGGTTGCTTGATTAAATAAATAAAAAAATTGCCATTTTTACAAGCAATGTCACAAAGGGCTTCACATATGCCCATAGAACTGCCCCTCAACCAACCTAAACCCTCAAGGAGGACAAGGAAAAACTCACTAGGGAGAAAAAATGAAAGAAACCTTGGAAGGGGCAATTCAGTGCAAAACTCAATGCTCAATTTGGGTCTGAGTCAGTTTAGGCAGCCACTGGGCTTGGGCCCATGATTAACATAATTAACAGATTAACTATTTGTGACGTGAGGGAGTTAACCTTACTCATTCCCAAATACAACCAAATTAGACAGGCCAAAGTAGGTGGCAAATATGGCAGGAGAGCATAGTGGAGCAAAAGTGGCAATTACGAGACGAGTGGATGAAGAGGAACAAAGATTAAGCATAGGCGACCCTTAAAAAGTGCACAATACCCAGGTACCCAGGTACCCCCCCCAGCCCTTCAAAAAACAAATGCTTATAACAATGCCTGTCTATATATGTGCCTCTGTTATTCTTCTGCTTGGCAAATATCAATATCACTTGTAAATCACAAAAAGGATTAAAGGTCATACTTCTTGGCAAATATACGCTGGCTTAAACTCACCTCAAGTGCAAACTTTCCTTGTTCTGCTTTGCCAATTGGTGTGTAGACACGTACAGTTACGCCATCCGCTGATTGGCTTTCTACAAAGTCATATTCACCAATAACAAATGCTACAAGATACGTGGACATGATGGGAGTGGTGGCAAACTTCACTTCAACAAGGCTGTCATCATCTGGATATGGCGTTCGATCAATGACATTCTGGAACGATAAACAAGTTTTAAAATGACCACAATGATACGAGATCACTACTAATGATATGACAGGCTACTTAGTATGATCATATTTGTAGTAATCATTGAAATATATATATATTTTTTATGTATCGTATTTTCCGGACCCAGCCGCTACTTTCCCCCCAGGTTTTGAACCATTAGCTAATACAGAGATGCAGCTTTTCTATAAATTTTTCTTCAGCCCTCAGGAATATGAATAAGTGACTTGTGGCTTCAGTGCACGGGAGAATTAAGCGACTTTGCGCAGTTGCACTTTACATTTAAATTTATTCATTTAGCAGACGCTTTTATCCAAAGCGACTTCCTAAAGAGAGCTTTACAAAAGAGCATCAGTCACTGATCATAGCAGCATGATAGACCCCAAACATAGCAGGCTTATAGATTATGAAACATACATCATGAGAAATGATAAATGCCAAGGGAAGAGCTATAAGAGCATTCAACCAAACAAGTTGCAATCATATGGCAAGCATTTCTGACGGACAATAATGTATCTGTAGGAAGCTTTCACAGTGCACAGGAAGAAAAAGTGACAGTGGTTTCAGTACACGGGACAAAGAAAAATAAAGCAACTTTATGCAGATATATGAATAAACACTGGTGCTGGTCGCGGCGGCAATCCCAGAACCCGGTGGTAGACACCGGAAGTAAGGGATGCCGTCAAACTGAAGAAGGAGTCCTATCGAGCCGTTCTGGCTTGTTGACCGGTACCGGCAGGCCAAGAGTGCCGCGGCTCGGGTATTCACAGAGGCAAAAACTCGGGTCTGGGAGGAGTTCGGGGAGGCCATGGAGAAGGACTATTGGTCGGCCCCATGGAAATTCTGGCAAACCGTTCGGCGCCTCAGGAGGGGGAAGCAGTGCTTCACCAACACTGTTTACGGTGCGGGTGGGGAGCTGTTGACCTCGACTGGGGATGTCGGACGGTGGAAGGAATACTTTGAGGATCTCCTCAATCCTGCCGTCACGTCTTCCGAGGAGGAAGCAGAGACTGGGGACTCCGGGGCGGACCCCGGGCTAAAGTCACTGAGGTAGTCGATGGGCTCCTTGGTGGTGAGGCTCCGGGGGTGGACGAGATCCGTCCTGAGTACCTAAAGTCTCTGGATGTTGTGGGACTGTCCTGGTTGACACGCCTCTGCAGCATCACGTGGCGGTCTGGAACAGTGCCTATGGATTGGCAGACCGGGGTGGTGGTTCCCCTATTTAAGAAGGGGGACTGGAGAGGAGAATCCGGCCGATAGTCAAACCTCGGATTCAGGAGGAGCAGTGTGGTTTTCGTCCTGGCCGCGGAACACTGGACAAGCTCTATACCCTCTACCGGGTGCTCGAGGGTTCATGGGAGTTTGCCCAACCAGTCCACATGTGTTTTGTGGATCTGGAGAAGGCATTCGACTGTGTCCCTCGTGGTGTCCTGTGGGGGGTACTTCGGGACTACGGGGTCCGGGGCCCTTTGTTAGGGGCCGTCCGTTCCATGTAAAACCAAAGTAGGAGCTGTGTTCGCATTGCCAGCAATAAGTCAGACCTGTTCCGGGTGCATGCTGGACTCCGCCAGGGTTGCCCTTTGTCACCGGTTCTGTTCATTGTTTATATGAACAGAATTTGTAGGCGCGCCCAGGGGGCGGAGGGTTTCCGGTTCGGGGAGCACGGGATCTCATCTCTGCTGTTTGCGGATGATGTTGTCCTGTTTGCTTCCTCGAGCCGGGGCCTTCAGCATGCTCTGGAGCGGTTTGATGCCGAGTGTGAAGTGGCTGGGATGAGGATCAGCACCTCCAAATCCGAGGCCATGATACTCGAGCGGAAAAAGGTGGCTTGCCCCCTCTGGGTGGGTGGGGAGCCTTTGCCTCAAGTGGAGGAGTTCAAGTATCTTTGGGTCTTGTTCACGAGTGACGGAAGGACGGAACGTGAGATTGACAGGCGGATCGGTGCAGCGTCTGCAGTGATGCAGTATCTGTACCGGACTGTCGTGGTGAAGAAGGAGCTGAGCCGCAAGGCAAAGCTCTCGATTTACCGGTCAATCTACATTCCTACTCTCACCTATGGTCATGAGCTTTGGGTCATGACCGAAAGGACAAGATCACGGATACAAGCGGTCGAAATGAGTTTCCTCCGCAGGGTGGCCAGGCGCTCCCTTAGAGATAGGATGAGGAACTCAGTCACACGGGAGGAGCTCAGAGTAAAACCGCTGCTCCTCCACATCGAGAGGAGCCAGTTGAGGTGGCTCTGGCATCTGTTTCGGATGCCTCCTGGACGCCTCCCTCGGGAGGTGTTCCAGGCATGTCCCACCGGCAGGCGGCCCCGGGGAAGACCTAGGACACGCTAGAGGGACTATGTCTCTCGGCTGGCCTGGGAACGCCTCGGGATCCCCCCGGAGGAGCTTATTGTTTTAGCTTGACATGCGAAAATTTGGCCACAACCACCCATGAACAGCCTCATAGACTCCCATGTTAAAAGTGGCAGGAAAAATTCAGGAGGAAAACAAAACTAACACTTTTTAGAATTGCTCCCAAGAGCACATTTCTTCACTTGTCAACACAAAATGCCTATGTAGACGTTCAGGAAGGGCTCAGCCGGCTTCACGTTAACCTGGTTTTATGATTGGAAACACGGTTTGGCCAGAAATCCTTCCTGTTCGAGGGGTGCTGTAAGCCTTTTCTCTCTGTCTGTTCAACTGACATGACAGTTGCAACTGTCAGCTGCAACTCATTAGTTCGTTACTTAGCAACGTGCTTGAAAGAGGAGAGACGGTGGCCACGAATGACGGTGGCTATTTTATGAACAGTAATTCATTTCACATTTAATAACTTTAATTGGAGGATATTTACTGGAGGAATCAAATTGGCTCTTTTTGTTTTGGGTGTATTTATAAACTGTACTCCAGCTCAACTCTTCCTCTCTGGCTCTAAGTCTCTAAGGTAAGCAAACATCTTTTTCAACTCTTTCGCTAGCATGCTATCTACAATGTAGGTTTTTAACTTCTTTAACATTTGGGCTTATAGGTATTCATGTACTTATCAGTCAGGATTTACAACTGACATTCCAACTAGCTGTAAAGATATGCTGTTTGCTAACATTAGCGACCAATGCTGAAATTAGCGCTTAAGCTAATTGCTAGTGCATCAGCATATGTTTCTAGCATGCTAAGATGTGGGTTTTGGACTTCTTTAACATTTGGGCTTATATGTATTCATGTGCTTATCAGTCAGGACGGTGGTGGAGGGTTATGGGGGGGGTTATTTGTGTGCATTTTGACCGTTTAGGGTCGTTTTCGGAGGGGGGGGGGCGATCGGCGTTCGCGGGGGGCGGGGGGCGGGGGGGCTTGTGCGGGGGGGTTTGAGGGCAGGGTTCATGTGCTGGGGTCCATAGGATTCTAACGAGATATTGGGGAGGTGTGTGGGAGGTCGGGTTGATGAGCTATGAGCCTATTTGTGGGAGAGGTTTGAGAATCGCGATTGATTTACATGCACCTTCAAGCAGAGATTGTGACGTTGCGGGGGGCTCGGGGGGGCGATTTCGGAAGGGTTTGGGGTATTGGGGAGGTGTGTGGGTGGTTGGGATCGGAAGTTCCATAGAGAAACAGTGGGGATTAAATACAGGTCTTTTAGGAATTGCTATTTAAATTGTTGGGGGGGCTTGCTGTAAAACATTCATAATCGTCTGGATACTGGTTGACCTTGCAAACTATTGGCTAGTGTTGTATGGGAAGTCCTGTAGTCCTGTAGTTTATAGATGATTAAACCTGTGTGTCTGCTACTAAGTGATTCATTGCACTGAATGGTTTGATTGACAGTTCATCATTAAGTCATTAATGTACAGACTGCCTGTGTGTATGCACATATATGTATCTATCTATAGATATATATACATGTGTATGTGTGTGTGTGTGTGTATGTGCGTGTGTGTATGTGCGTGTGTGTTTTTCTCAATTAATGTTGGATAAAAAGCACTGTTTTTGTTAGTGTGATATCAGAACTGTGTGAGCACTAGGTCACACAGTTCTGAAATCACACTAACAAAAACAGTATATATATATGTGTGTGTGTGTGTGTGTATGTGCGTGTGTGTGTGTGTATGTGCGTGTGTGTATGTGTATGTGCGTGTGTGTTTTTCCTCAATTAATGTTGGATAAAAAGCACTGTTTTTGTTAGTGTGATATCAGAACTGTGTGACCTAGTGCTTTTTGTGAATTTTGATGCTAGCTTATTGCTGAATCCTGATTTGTTACATGTTTGATTGCATGTGGATTGATTTGACATTTAACACAGCTGTATAACTTTATAATGTTATCTGATATTTATAATGCGGTATCATTTTGATAAAAGGTGTATTTCTAATACCAAAGTCATAGCCATTGATGGCCTAATTCTGGCATTGGATGTATTTGGGTCTTTTTACACTCTAAGTTTTTTAAAGCATTTATCACTATTATCAAATTAGAACCAAACTCATACTATGCTACTAAACTGTAATGTATAGTGCTACCTGACACAGAGTGACCAATTGTTTACTGCTTGCTTACTACTTAAACTTAAACTGTGGCAGTGTGCTCAAGTGGAGCTGTCTTTAATCCTGCTGAAATTCGTGTTTACGCTACTACTAGTGCATCAGCATATGAACACCTGTTGAAAGCTTGATCTGTCACATACCTAAGCAATGGTAGAAGTCATATTCTGAAAATTACTCAACAGTGTCAGTGATGTATGGGGGGGAGTCCCGGGCCAGAGTCACGCACACTCAAAATTTCTTTAGGAATTTTTTTCTAGTTGTGTGCGTGCTGCAAGGCGCACACTATGTTATTACTAGCGTTTATTGTGTGCGTGCTGCAAGGCGCACACTATGTTATTACTAGCGTTTATTGTGTGCGTGCTGCAAGGCGCACACTATGTTATTACTAGCGTTTATTATTATTATTCTTACGCCGTTTTTTGGCTCAAAACACCTACCAGAGTTTTTGACGCATATACACAAAAGTTATATCAAAACGTGCGGCTCGGCCCCGACATGTGTGCTATGATTTTTCTAAGACTTTTGGCGAACAATTGTGCCCAAAAATTGCCAAAAACCACACCAGAAAAATTAATGGGTGTTAATGGAGAGAATGTTTGAAAACTAGAGTGGGTGATGTCATCGCTAGAGTGGAGAGGAGACAGAAGAATTCGTGAAAAAAATAAAACATATTCGACTACCATGGCCTCAAATGCAACACTACAGACACAATTTATACATAGAAACGTAGGAAAATGTGTCCTCTAGCTCACACTTGCTTTACTTTATCTGTCAGATTTATTGTTTTAGCTTGACATGCGAAAATTCGGCCGCAGCACCCATGAAGAGCCTCATAGACTCCCATGTTAAAAGTGCCAGGAAAATTTCAGGAGGAATACAAAACTAACACTTTTTAGAATTGCTCCCAAGAGCACATTTCTTCACTTGTCAACACAAAATGCCTATGTAGACGTTCAGGAAGGGCTCAGCCGGCTTCACGTTAACCTGGTTTTATGATTGGAAACACGGTTTGGCCAGAAATCCTTCCTGTTCGAGGGGTGCGGTAAGCCTTTTCTCTCTGTCTGTTCAACTGACATGACAGTTGCAACTGTCAGCTGCAACTCATTAGTTCGTTACTTAGCAACGTGCTTGAAAGAGGAGAGACGGTGGCCGGTGGCTATTTTATGAACAGTAATTCATTTCACATTTAATAACTTTAATTGGAGGATATTTACTGGAGGAATCAAATTGGCTCTTTTTGTTTCGGGTGTATTTATAAACTGTACTCCAGCTCAACTCTTCCTCTCTGGCTCTAAGTCTCTAAGGTAAGCAAACATCTTTTTCAACTCTTTCGCTAGCATGCTATCTACAATGTAGGTTTTTGACTTCTTTAACATTTGGGCTCATAGGTATTCATGTGCTCATCAGTCAGGATTTACAACTGATATTCCAACTAGCTGTAAAGATATGCTGTTTGCTAACATTAGCGACCAATGCTAAAATTAGCGCTTAAGCTAATTGCTAGTGCATCAGCATATGTTTCTAGCATGCTAAGATGTGGGTTTTGGACTTCTTTAACATTTGGGCTTATATGTATTCATGTGCTTATCAGTCAGGACGGTGGTGGAGGGTTATGGGGGGGGGTTATTTGTGTGCATTTTGACCGTTTAGGGTCGTTTTCGGAGGGGGGGGGGCGATCGGCGTTCGCGGGGGGCGGGGGGGCTCGTGCGGGGGGGTTTGAGGGCAGGGTTCATGTGCTGGGGTCCATAGGATTCTAACGAGATATTGGGGAGGTGTGTGGGAGGTCGGGTTCTTGAGCTATGAGCCTATTTGTGGGAGAGGTTTGAGAATCGCGATTGATTTACATGCACCTTCAAGCGGAGATTGTGACGTTGCGGGGGGGGCGATTTCGGAAGGGTTTGGGGTATTGGGGAGGTGTGTGGGTGGTTGGGATTGGAAGTTCCATAGAGAAACAGTGGGGATTAAATACAGGTCTTTTAGGAATTGCTATTTAAATTGTTGGGGGGGCTTGCTGTAAAACATTCATAATCGTCTGGATACTGGTTGACCTTGCAAACTATTGGCTAGTGTTGTATGGGGAGTCCTGTAGTCCTGTAGTTTATAGATGATTAAACCTGTGTGTCTGCTACTAAGTGATTCATTGCACTGAATGGTTTGATTGACAGTTCATCATTAAGTCATTAATGTACAGACTGCCTGTGTGTATGCACATATATGTATCTATCTATAGATAGATATATATATGTGTATGTGTGTGTATGTGCGTGTGTGTATGTGCATGTGTGTTTTTCTCAATTAATGTTGGATAAAAAGCACTGTTTTTGTTAGTGTGATATCAGAACTGTGTGAGCACTAGGTCACAGTTCTGAAATCACACTAACAAAACAGTATATATATATATATATATATGTGTGTGTGTGTGTGTGTGTGTGTGTATGTGCGTGTGTGTGTGTGTGTGTGTGTGTGCGTGTGTGTATGTGTATGTGCATGTGTGTTTTTCCTCAATTAATGTTGGATAAAAAGCACTGTTTTTGTTAGTGTGATATCAGAACTGTGTGACCTTCTGCTTTTTGTGAATTTTGATGCTAGCTTATTGCTGAATCCTGATTTGTTACATGTTTGATTGCATGTGGATTGATTTGACATTTAACACAGCTGTATAACTTTATAATGTTATCTGATATTTATAATGCGGTATCATTTTGATAAAAGGTGTATTTCTAATACCAAAGTCATAGCCATTGATGGCCTAATTCTGGCATTGGATGTATTTGGGTCTTTTTACACTCTAAGTTTTTTAAAGCATTTATCACTATTATCAAATTAGAACCAAACTCATACTATGCTACTGAACTGTAATGTATAGTGCTACCTGACACAGAGTGACCAATGGTTTACTGCTTGCTTACTACTTAAACTTAAACTGTGGCAGTGTGCTCAAGTGGAGCTGTCTTTAATCCTGCTGAAATTAGTGTTTACGCTACTACTAGTGCATCAGCATATGAACACCTGTTGAAAGCTTGATCTGTCACATACCTAAGCAATGGTAGAAGTCATATTCTGAAAATTACTCAACAGTGTCAGTGATGTATGGGGGAGAGTCCCGGGCCAGAGTCACGCACACTCAAAATTTCTTTAGGAATTTTTTTCTAGTTGTGTGCGTGCTGCAAGGCGCACACTATGTTATTACTAGTGTTTATTATTATTATACTTATTCTTACGCCCTTTTTTTGGCTCAAAACACCTACCAGAGTTTTTGACGCATATACACAAAAGTTATATCAAAACGTGCGGCTCGGCCCCGACATGTGTGCTATGATTTTTCTAAGACTTCTGGCTAACAATTTTTGCCAAAAATTGCCAAAAACCACACCAAAAAAATGAATTGGTGTCAATGGAAAGAATGTTTGAGAGGTAGAGTGGAGATGTCATCGCTAGAGTGAGGAGAAGAGAGAGAAATGTGTAAAAAAAATAAAACGTATTCGACTACCATGGCCTCAAATGCACCACTACAGACACAATTTATACATAGAAACGTAGGAAAATGTGTCCTCTAGCTCACACTTGCTTTACTTTATCTGTCAGATTTATTGTTTTAGCTTGACATGCGAAAATTCGGCCGCAGCACCCATGAAGAGCCTCATAGACTCCCATGTTAAAAGTGCCAGGAAAATTTCAGGAGGAATACAAAACTAACACTTTTTAGAATTGCTCCCAAGAGCACATTTCTTCACTTGTCAACACAAAATGCCTATGTAGACGTTCAGGAAGGGCTCAGCCGGCTTCACGTTAACCTGGTTTTATGATTGGAAACACGGTTTGGCCAGAAATCCTTCCTGTTCGAGGGGTGCGGTAAGCCTTTTCTCTCTGTCTGTTCAACTGACATGACAGTTGCAACTGTCAGCTGCAACTCATTAGTTCGTTACTTAGCAACGTGCTTGAAAGAGGAGAGACGGTGGCCGGTGGCTATTTTATGAACAGTAATTCATTTCACATTTAATAACTTTAATTGGAGGATATTTACTGGAGGAATCAAATTGGCTCTTTTTGTTTCGGGTGTATTTATAAACTGTACTCCAGCTCAACTCTTCCTCTCTGGCTCTAAGTCTCTAAGGTAAGCAAACATCTTTTTCAACTCTTTCGCTAGCATGCTATCTACAATGTAGGTTTTTGACTTCTTTAACATTTGGGCTCATAGGTATTCATGTGCTCATCAGTCAGGATTTACAACTGATATTCCAACTAGCTGTAAAGATATGCTGTTTGCTAACATTAGCGACCAATGCTAAAATTAGCGCTTAAGCTAATTGCTAGTGCATCAGCATATGTTTCTAGCATGCTAAGATGTGGGTTTTGGACTTCTTTAACATTTGGGCTTATATGTATTCATGTGCTTATCAGTCAGGACGGTGGTGGAGGGTTATGGGGGGGGGTTATTTGTGTGCATTTTGACCGTTTAGGGTCGTTTTCGGAGGGGGGGGGGCGATCGGCGTTCGCGGGGGGCGGGGGGGCTCGTGCGGGGGGGTTTGAGGGCAGGGTTCATGTGCTGGGGTCCATAGGATTCTAACGAGATATTGGGGAGGTGTGTGGGAGGTCGGGTTCTTGAGCTATGAGCCTATTTGTGGGAGAGGTTTGAGAATCGCGATTGATTTACATGCACCTTCAAGCGGAGATTGTGACGTTGCGGGGGGGGCGATTTCGGAAGGGTTTGGGGTATTGGGGAGGTGTGTGGGTGGTTGGGATTGGAAGTTCCATAGAGAAACAGTGGGGATTAAATACAGGTCTTTTAGGAATTGCTATTTAAATTGTTGGGGGGGCTTGCTGTAAAACATTCATAATCGTCTGGATACTGGTTGACCTTGCAAACTATTGGCTAGTGTTGTATGGGGAGTCCTGTAGTCCTGTAGTTTATAGATGATTAAACCTGTGTGTCTGCTACTAAGTGATTCATTGCACTGAATGGTTTGATTGACAGTTCATCATTAAGTCATTAATGTACAGACTGCCTGTGTGTATGCACATATATGTATCTATCTATAGATAGATATATATATGTGTATGTGTGTGTATGTGCGTGTGTGTATGTGCATGTGTGTTTTTCTCAATTAATGTTGGATAAAAAGCACTGTTTTTGTTAGTGTGATATCAGAACTGTGTGAGCACTAGGTCACAGTTCTGAAATCACACTAACAAAACAGTATATATATATATATATATATGTGTGTGTGTGTGTGTGTGTGTGTGTATGTGCGTGTGTGTGTGTGTGTGTGTGTGTGCGTGTGTGTATGTGTATGTGCATGTGTGTTTTTCCTCAATTAATGTTGGATAAAAAGCACTGTTTTTGTTAGTGTGATATCAGAACTGTGTGACCTTCTGCTTTTTGTGAATTTTGATGCTAGCTTATTGCTGAATCCTGATTTGTTACATGTTTGATTGCATGTGGATTGATTTGACATTTAACACAGCTGTATAACTTTATAATGTTATCTGATATTTATAATGCGGTATCATTTTGATAAAAGGTGTATTTCTAATACCAAAGTCATAGCCATTGATGGCCTAATTCTGGCATTGGATGTATTTGGGTCTTTTTACACTCTAAGTTTTTTAAAGCATTTATCACTATTATCAAATTAGAACCAAACTCATACTATGCTACTGAACTGTAATGTATAGTGCTACCTGACACAGAGTGACCAATGGTTTACTGCTTGCTTACTACTTAAACTTAAACTGTGGCAGTGTGCTCAAGTGGAGCTGTCTTTAATCCTGCTGAAATTAGTGTTTACGCTACTACTAGTGCATCAGCATATGAACACCTGTTGAAAGCTTGATCTGTCACATACCTAAGCAATGGTAGAAGTCATATTCTGAAAATTACTCAACAGTGTCAGTGATGTATGGGGGAGAGTCCCGGGCCAGAGTCACGCACACTCAAAATTTCTTTAGGAATTTTTTTCTAGTTGTGTGCGTGCTGCAAGGCGCACACTATGTTATTACTAGTGTTTATTATTATTATACTTATTCTTACGCCCTTTTTTTGGCTCAAAACACCTACCAGAGTTTTTGACGCATATACACAAAAGTTATATCAAAACGTGCGGCTCGGCCCCGACATGTGTGCTATGATTTTTCTAAGACTTCTGGCTAACAATTTTTGCCAAAAATTGCCAAAAACCACACCAAAAAAATGAATTGGTGTCAATGGAAAGAATGTTTGAGAGGTAGAGTGGAGATGTCATCGCTAGAGTGAGGAGAAGAGAGAGAAATGTGTAAAAAAAATAAAACGTATTCGACTACCATGGCCTCAAATGCACCACTACAGACACAATTTATACATAGAAACGTAGGAAAATGTGTCCTCTAGCTCACACTTGCTTTACTTTATCTGTCAGATTTATTGTTTTAGCTTGACATGCGAAAATTCGGCCGCAGCACCCATGAAGAGCCTCATAGACTCCCATGTTAAAAGTGCCAGGAAAATTTCAGGAGGAATACAAAACTAACACTTTTTAGAATTGCTCCCAAGAGCACATTTCTTCACTTGTCAACACAAAATGCCTATGTAGACGTTCAGGAAGGGCTCAGCCGGCTTCACGTTAACCTGGTTTTATGATTGGAAACACGGTTTGGCCAGAAATCCTTCCTGTTCGAGGGGTGCGGTAAGCCTTTTCTCTCTGTCTGTTCAACTGACATGACAGTTGCAACTGTCAGCTGCAACTCATTAGTTCGTTACTTAGCAACGTGCTTGAAAGAGGAGAGACGGTGGCCACGAATGACGGTGGCTATTTTATGAACAGTAATTCATTTCACATTTAATAACTTTAATTGGAGGATATTTACTGGAGGAATCAAATTGGCTCTTTTTGTTTCGGGTGTATTTATAAACTGTACTCCAGCTCAACTCTTCCTCTCTGGCTCTAAGTCTCTAAGGTAAGCAAACATCTTTTTCAACTCTTTCGCTAGCATGCTATCTACAATGTAGGTTTTTGACTTCTTTAACATTTGGGCTCATAGGTATTCATGTGCTTATCAGTCAGGATTTACAACTGATATTCCAACTAGCTGTAAAGATATGCTGTTTGCTAACATTAGCGACCAATGCTAAAATTAGCGCTTAAGCTAATTGCTAGTGCATCAGCATATGTTTCTAGCATGCTAAGATGTGGGTTTTGGACTTCTTTAACATTTGGGCTTATATGTATTCATGTGCTTATCAGTCAGGACGGTGGTGGAGGGTTATGGGGGGGGGTTATTTGTGTGCATTTTGACCGTTTAGGGTCGTTTTCGGAGGGGGGGGGGCGATCGGCGTCCGCGGGGGGCGGGGGGCGGGGGGGCTCGTGCGGGGGGGTTTGAGGGCAGGGTTCATGTGCTGGGGTCCATAGGATTCTAACGAGATATTGGGGAGGTGTGTGGGAGGTCGGGTTGATGAGCTATGAGCCTATTTGTGGGAGAGGTTTGAGAATCGCGATTGATTTACATGCACCTTCAAGCGGAGATTGTGACGTTGCGGGGGGCTCGGGGGGGGCGATTTCGGAAGGGTTTGGGGTATTGGGGAGGTGTGTGGGTGGTTCCATAGAGAAACAGTGGGGATTAAATACAGGTCTTTTAGGAATTGCTATTTAAATTGTTGCGGGGGCTTGCTGTAAAACATTCATAATCGTCAGGATACTGGTTGACCTTGCAAACTATTGGCTAGTGTTATATGGGGAGTCCTGTAGTCCTGTAGTTTATAGATGATTAAACCTGTGTGTCTGCTACTAAGTGATTCATTGCACTGAATGGTTGGATTGACAGTTCATCATTAAGTCATTAATGTACAGACTGCCTGTGTGTATGCACATATATGTATCTATCTATATATATATATATATATATATATATATATATGTGTATGTGTGTGTGTGTGTATGTGCGTGTGTGTATGTGCGTGTGTGTTTTTCTCAATTAATGTTGGATAAAAAGCACTGTTTTTGTTAGTGTGATATCAGAACTGTGTGAGCACTAGGTCACACAGTTCTGAAATCACACTAACAAAAACAGTATATATATATATATATATATATATATGTGTGTGTGTGTGTGTGTATGTGCGTGTGTAAGTGTGTATGTGCGTGTGCGTATGTGTATGTGCGTGTGTGTTTTTCCTCAATTAATGTTGGATAAAAAGCACTGTTTTTGTTAGTGTGATATCAGAACTGTGTGACCTAGTGCTTTTTGTGAATTTTGATGCTAGCTTATTGCTGAATCCTGATTTGTTACATGTTTGATTGCATGTGGATTGATTTGACATTTAACACAGCTGTATAACTTTATACTGTTATCTGATATTTATAATGCGGTATCATTTTGATAAAAGGTGTATTTCTAATACCAAAGTCATAGCCATTGATGGCCTAATTCTGGCATTGGATGTATTTGGGTCTTTTTACACTCTAAGTTTTTTAAAGCATTTATCACTATTATCAAATTAGAACCAAACTCATACTATGCTACTGAACTGTAATGTAAAGTGATACCTGACACAGAGTGACCAATGGTTTACTGCTTGCTTACTACTTAAACTTAAACTGTGGCAGTGTGCTCAAGTGGAGCTGTCTTTAATCCTGCTGAAATTAGTGTTTACGCTACTACTAGTGCATCAGCATATGAACACCTGTTGAAAGCTTGATCTGTCACATACCTAAGCAATGGTAGAAGTCATATTCTGAAAATTACTCAACAGTGTCAGTGATGTATGGGGGGGAGTCCCGGGCCAGAGTCACGCACACTCAAAATTTCTTTAGGAATTTTTTTCTAGTTGTGTGCGTGCCGCAAGGCGCACACTATGTTATTACTAGCGTTTATTATTATTATTATTATTCTTACGCCGTTTTTTGGCTCAAAACACCTACCAGAGTTTTTGACGCATATACACAAAAGTTATATCAAAACGTGCGGCTCGGCCCCGACATGTGTGCTATGATTTTTCTAAGACTTTTGGCTAACAATTTTTGCCAAAAATTGCCAAAAACCACACAAAAAAAATGCATTGGTGTCAATGGAAAGAATGTTTGAGAGGTAGAGTGGAGATGTCATCGCTAGAGTGAGGAGAAGAGAGAGAAATGTGTAAAAAAAATAAAACGTATTCGACTACCATGGCCTCAAATGCACCACTACAGACACAATTTATACATAGAAACGTAGGAAAATGTGTCCTCTAGCTCACACTTGCTTTACTTTATCTGTCAGATTTATTGTTTTAGCTTGACATGCGAAAATTCGGCCGCAGCACCCATGAAGAGCCTCATAGACTCCCATGTTAAAAGTGCCAGGAAAATTTCAGGAGGAATACAAAACTAACACTTTTTAGAATTGCTCCCAAGAGCACATTTCTTCACTTGTCAACACAAAATGCCTATGTAGACGTTCAGGAAGGGCTCAGCCGGCTTCACGTTAACCTGGTTTTATGATTGGAAACACGGTTTGGCCAGAAATCCTTCCTGTTCGAGGGGTGCGGTAAGCCTTTTCTCTCTGTCTGTTCAACTGACATGACAGTTGCAACTGTCAGCTGCAACTCATTAGTTCGTTACTTAGCAACGTGCTTGAAAGAGGAGAGACGGTGGCCACGAATGACGGTGGCTATTTTATGAACAGTAATTCATTTAACATTTAATTACTTTAATTGGAGGATATTTACTGGAGGAATCAAATTGGCTCTTTTTGTTTCGGGTGTATTTATAAACTGTACTCCAGCTCAACTCTTCCTCTCTGGCTATAAGTCTCTAAGGTAAGCAAACATCTTTTTCAACTCTTTCGCTAGCATGCTATCTACAATGTAGGTTTTTGACTTCTTTAACATTTGGGCTCATAGGTATTCATGTGCTTATCAGTCAGGATTTACAACTGATATTCCAACTAGCTGTAAAGATATGCTGTTTGCTAACATTAGCGACCAATGCTAAAATTAGCGCTTAAGCTAATTGCTAGTGCATCAGCATATGTTTCTAGCATGCTAAGATGTGGGTTTTGGACTTCTTTAACATTTGGGCTTATATGTATTCATGTGCTTATCAGTCAGGACGGTGGTGGAGGGTTATGGGGGGGGGGTTATTTGTGTGCATTTTGACCGTTTAGGGTCGTTTTCGGAGGGGGGGGGGCGATCGGCGTTCGCGGGGGGCGGGGGGGCTCGTGCGGGGGGGTTTGAGGGCAGGGTTCATGTGCTGGGGTCCATAGGATTCTAACGAGATATTGGGGAGGTGTGTGGGAGGTCGGGTTGATGAGCTATGAGCCTATTTGTGGGAGAGGTTTGAGAATCGCGATTGATTTACATGCACCTTCAAGCGGAGATTGTGACGTTGCGGGGGGCTCGGGGGGGCGATTTCAGAAGGGTTTGGGGTATTGGGGAGGTGTGTGGGTGGTTCCATAGAGAAACAGTGGGGATTAAATACAGGTCTTTTAGGAATTGCTATTTAAATTGTTGCGGGGGCTTGCTGTAAAACATTCATAATCGTCTGGATACTGGTTGACCTTGCTAGTTATTGGCTAGTGTTATATGGGGAGTCCTGTAGTCCTGTAGTTTATAGATGATTAAACCTGTGTGTCTGCTACTAAGTGATTCATTGCACTGAATGGTTTGATTGACAGTTCATCATTAAGTCATTAATGTACAGACTGCCTGTGTGTATGCACATATATGTATCTATCCATAGATAGATATATATATATATGTGTATGTGTGTGTGTGTGTGTGTGTATGTGCGTGTGTGTATGTGCGTGTGTGTTTTTCTCAATTAATGTTGGATAAAAAGCACTGTTTTTGTTAGTGTGATATCAGAACTGTGTGAGCACTAGGTCACACAGTTCTGAAATCACACTAACAAAAACAGTATATATATATATATATATATGTGTGTGTGTGTGTGTGTGTGTGTGTGTATGTGCGTGTGTAAGTGTGTATGTGCGTGTGCGTATGTGTATGTGCGTGTGTGTTTTTCCTCAATTAATGTTGGATAAAAAGCACTGTTTTTGTTAGTGTGATATCAGAACTGTGTGACCTAGTGCTTTTTGTGAATTTTGATGCTAGCTTATTGCTGAATCCTGATTTGTTACATGTTTGATTGCATGGGGATTGATTTGACATTTAACACAGCTGTATAACTTTATACTGTTATCTGATACTTATAATGCGGTATCATTTTGATAAAAGGTGTATTTCTAATACCAAAGTCATAGCCATTGATGGCCTAATTCTGGCATTGGATGTATTTGGGTCTTTTTACACTCTAAGTTTTTTAAAGCATTTATCACTATTATCAAATTAGAACCAAACTCATACTATGCTACTGAACTGTAATGTAAAGTGATACCTGACACAGAGTGACCAATGGTTTACTGCTTGCTTACTACTTAAACTTAAACTGTGGCAGTGTGCTCAAGTGGAGCTGTCTTTAATCCTGCTGAAATTAGTGTTTACGCTACTACTAGTGCATCAGCATATGAACACCTGTTGAAAGCTTGATCTGTCACATACCTAAGCAATGGTAGAAGTAATATTCTGAAAATTACTCAACAGTGTCAGTGATGTATGGGGGAGAGTCCCGGGCCAGAGTCACGCACACTCAAAATTGTTGGGGGGGCTTGCTGTAAAACATTCATAATCGTCTGGATACTGGTTGACCTTGCAAACTATTGGCTAGTGTTGTATGGGGAGTCCTGTAGTCCTGTAGTTTATAGATGATTAAACCTGTGTGTCTGCTACTAAGTGATTCATTGCACTGAATGGTTTGATTGACAGTTCATCATTAAGTCCTTAATGTACAGACTGCCTGTGTGTATGCACATATATGTATCTATCTATAGATATATATATATGTGTATGTGTGTGTGTGTGTGTGTGTGTGTGTGTATGTGCGTGTGTGTATGTGCGTGTGTGTTTTTCTCAATTAATGTTGGATAAAAAGCACTGTTTTTGTTAGTGTGATATCAGAACTGTGTGAGCACTAGGTCACAGTTCTGAAATCATACTAACAAAAACAGTATATATATATATATATATATATATATATGTGTGTGTGTGTGTGTGTGTGTGTATGTGCGTGTGTGTGTGTGTATGTGCGTGTGCGTATGTGTATGTGCGTGTGTGTTTTTCCTCAATTAATGTTGGATAAAAAGCACTGTTTTTGTTAGTGTGATATCAGAACTGTGTGAGCACTAGGTCACACAGTTCTGAAATCACACTAACAAAAACAGTATATATATATATATATATATATATATGTGTGTGTGTGTGTGTGTGTGTATGTGCGTGTGTAAGTGTGTATGTGCGTGTGCGTATGTGTATGTGCGTGTGTGTTTTTCCTCAATTAATGTTGGATAAAAAGCACTGTTTTTGTTAGTGTGATATCAGAACTGTGTGACCTAGTGCTTTTTGTGAATTTTGATGCTAGCTTATTGCTGAATCCTGATTTGTTACATGTTTGATTGCATGGGGATTGATTTGACATTTAACACAGCTGTATAACTTTATACTGTTATCTGATATTTATAATGCGGTATCATTTTGATAAAAGGTGTATTTCTAATACCAAAGTCATAGCCATTGATGGCCTAATTCTGGCATTGGATGTATTTGGGTCTTTTTACACTCTAAGTTTTTTAAAGCATTTATCACTATTATCAAATTAGAACCAAACTCATACTATGCTACTGAACTGTAATGTAAAGTGATACCTGACACAGAGTGACCAATGGTTTACTGCTTGCTTACTACTTAAACTTAAACTGTGGCAGTGTGCTCAAGTGGAGCTGTCTTTAATCCTGCTGAAATTAGTGTTTACGCTACTACTAGTGCATCAGCATATGAACACCTGTTGAAAGCTTGATCTGTCACATACCTAAGCAATGGTAGAAGTCATATTCTGAAAATTACTCAACAGTGTCAGTGATGTATGGGGGAGAGTCCCGGGCCAGAGTCACGCACACTCAAAATTGTTGGGGGGGCTTGCTGTAAAACATTCATAATCGTCTGGATACTGGTTGACCTTGCAAACTATTGGCTAGTGTTGTATGGGGAGTCCTGTAGTCCTGTAGTTTATAGATGATTAAACCTGTGTGTCTGCTACTAAGTGATTCATTGCACTGAATGGTTTGATTGACAGTTCATCATTAAGTCCTTAATGTACAGACTGCCTGTGTGTATGCACATATATGTATCTATCTATAGATATATATATATGTGTATGTGTGTGTGTGTGTGTGTGTGTGTGTGTATGTGCGTGTGTGTATGTGCGTGTGTGTTTTTCTCAATTAATGTTGGATAAAAAGCACTGTTTTTGTTAGTGTGATATCAGAACTGTGTGAGCACTAGGTCACAGTTCTGAAATCATACTAACAAAAACAGTATATATATATATATATATATATATGTGTGTGTGTGTGTGTGTGTGTGTATGTGCGTGTGTGTGTGTGTATGTGCGTGTGCGTATGTGTATGTGCGTGTGTGTTTTTCTCAATTAATGTTGGATAAAAAGCACTGTTTTTGTTAGTGTGATATCAGAACTGTGTGAGCACTAGGTCACACAGTTCTGAAATCACACTAACAAAAACAGTATATATATATATATATATATATATATGTGTGTGTGTGTGTGTGTATGTGCGTGTGTAAGTGTGTATGTGCGTGTGCGTATGTGTATGTGCGTGTGTGTTTTTCCTCAATTAATGTTGGATAAAAAGCACTGTTTTTGTTAGTGTGATATCAGAACTGTGTGACCTAGTGCTTTTTGTGAATTTTGATGCTAGCTTATTGCTGAATCCTGATTTGTTACATGTTTGATTGCATGTGGATTGATTTGACATTTAACACAGCTGTATAACTGTTATCTGATATTTATAATGCGGTATCATTTTGATAAAAGGTGTATTTCTAATACCAAAGTCATAGCCATTGATGGCCTAATTCTGGCATTGGATGTATTTGGGTCTTTTTACACTCTAAGTTTTTTAAAGCATTTATCACTATTATCAAATTAGAACCAAACTCATACTATGCTACTGAACTGTAATGTAAAGTGATACCTGACACAGAGTGACCAATGGTTTACTGCTTGCTTACTACTTAAACTTAAACTGTGGCAGTGTGCTCAAGTGGAGCTGTCTTTAATCCTGCTGAAATTAGTGTTTACGCTACTACTAGTGCATCAGCATATGAACACCTGTTGAAAGCTTGATCTGTCACATACCTAAGCAATGGTAGAAGTCATATTCTGAAAATTACTCAACAGTGTCAGTGATGTATGGGGGGGAGTCCCGGGCCAGAGTCACGCACACTCAAAATTTCTTTAGGAATTTTTTTCTAGTTGTGTGCGTGCTGCAAGGCGCACACTATGTTATTACTAGCGTTTATTATTATTATTCTTACGCCGTTTTTTGGCTCAAAACACCTACCAGAGTTTTTGACGCATATACACAAAAGTTATATCAAAACGTGCGGCTCGGCCCCGACATGTGTGCTATGATTTTTCTAAGACTTTTGGCGAACAATTGTGCCCAAAAATTGCCAAAAACCACACCAGAAAAATTAATGGGTGTTAATGGAGAGAATGTTTGAAAACTAGAGTGGGTGATGTCATCGCTAGAGTGGAGAGGAGACAGAAGAATTCGTGAAAAAAATAAAACATATTCGACTACCATGGCCTCAAATGCAACACTACAGACACAATTTATACATAGAAACGTAGGAAAATGTGTCCTCTAGCTCACACTTGCTTTACTTTATCTGTCAGATTTATTGTTTTAGCTTGACATGCGAAAATTCGGCCGCAGCACCCATGAAGAGCCTCATAGACTCCCATGTTAAAAGTGCCAGGAAAATTTCAGGAGGAATACAAAACTAACACTTTTTAGAATTGCTCCCAAGAGCACATTTCTTCACTTGTCAACACAAAATGCCTATGTAGACGTTCAGGAAGGGCTCAGCCGGCTTCACGTTAACCTGGTTTTATGATTGGAAACACGGTTTGGCCAGAAATCCTTCCTGTTCGAGGGGTGCGGTAAGCCTTTTCTCTCTGTCTGTTCAACTGACATGACAGTTGCAACTGTCAGCTGCAACTCATTAGTTCGTTACTTAGCAACGTGCTTGAAAGAGGAGAGACGGTGGCCGGTGGCTATTTTATGAACAGTAATTCATTTCACATTTAATAACTTTAATTGGAGGATATTTACTGGAGGAATCAAATTGGCTCTTTTTGTTTCGGGTGTATTTATAAACTGTACTCCAGCTCAACTCTTCCTCTCTGGCTCTAAGTCTCTAAGGTAAGCAAACATCTTTTTCAACTCTTTCGCTAGCATGCTATCTACAATGTAGGTTTTTGACTTCTTTAACATTTGGGCTCATAGGTATTCATGTGCTCATCAGTCAGGATTTACAACTGATATTCCAACTAGCTGTAAAGATATGCTGTTTGCTAACATTAGCGACCAATGCTAAAATTAGCGCTTAAGCTAATTGCTAGTGCATCAGCATATGTTTCTAGCATGCTAAGATGTGGGTTTTGGACTTCTTTAACATTTGGGCTTATATGTATTCATGTGCTTATCAGTCAGGACGGTGGTGGAGGGTTATGGGGGGGGGTTATTTGTGTGCATTTTGACCGTTTAGGGTCGTTTTCGGAGGGGGGGGGGCGATCGGCGTTCGCGGGGGGCGGGGGGGCTCGTGCGGGGGGGTTTGAGGGCAGGGTTCATGTGCTGGGGTCCATAGGATTCTAACGAGATATTGGGGAGGTGTGTGGGAGGTCGGGTTCTTGAGCTATGAGCCTATTTGTGGGAGAGGTTTGAGAATCGCGATTGATTTACATGCACCTTCAAGCGGAGATTGTGACGTTGCGGGGGGGGCGATTTCGGAAGGGTTTGGGGTATTGGGGAGGTGTGTGGGTGGTTGGGATTGGAAGTTCCATAGAGAAACAGTGGGGATTAAATACAGGTCTTTTAGGAATTGCTATTTAAATTGTTGGGGGGGCTTGCTGTAAAACATTCATAATCGTCTGGATACTGGTTGACCTTGCAAACTATTGGCTAGTGTTGTATGGGGAGTCCTGTAGTCCTGTAGTTTATAGATGATTAAACCTGTGTGTCTGCTACTAAGTGATTCATTGCACTGAATGGTTTGATTGACAGTTCATCATTAAGTCATTAATGTACAGACTGCCTGTGTGTATGCACATATATGTATCTATCTATAGATAGATATATATATGTGTATGTGTGTGTATGTGCGTGTGTGTATGTGCATGTGTGTTTTTCTCAATTAATGTTGGATAAAAAGCACTGTTTTTGTTAGTGTGATATCAGAACTGTGTGAGCACTAGGTCACAGTTCTGAAATCACACTAACAAAACAGTATATATATATATATATATATGTGTGTGTGTGTGTGTGTGTGTGTGTATGTGCGTGTGTGTGTGTGTGTGTGTGTGTGCGTGTGTGTATGTGTATGTGCATGTGTGTTTTTCCTCAATTAATGTTGGATAAAAAGCACTGTTTTTGTTAGTGTGATATCAGAACTGTGTGACCTTCTGCTTTTTGTGAATTTTGATGCTAGCTTATTGCTGAATCCTGATTTGTTACATGTTTGATTGCATGTGGATTGATTTGACATTTAACACAGCTGTATAACTTTATAATGTTATCTGATATTTATAATGCGGTATCATTTTGATAAAAGGTGTATTTCTAATACCAAAGTCATAGCCATTGATGGCCTAATTCTGGCATTGGATGTATTTGGGTCTTTTTACACTCTAAGTTTTTTAAAGCATTTATCACTATTATCAAATTAGAACCAAACTCATACTATGCTACTGAACTGTAATGTATAGTGCTACCTGACACAGAGTGACCAATGGTTTACTGCTTGCTTACTACTTAAACTTAAACTGTGGCAGTGTGCTCAAGTGGAGCTGTCTTTAATCCTGCTGAAATTAGTGTTTACGCTACTACTAGTGCATCAGCATATGAACACCTGTTGAAAGCTTGATCTGTCACATACCTAAGCAATGGTAGAAGTCATATTCTGAAAATTACTCAACAGTGTCAGTGATGTATGGGGGAGAGTCCCGGGCCAGAGTCACGCACACTCAAAATTTCTTTAGGAATTTTTTTCTAGTTGTGTGCGTGCTGCAAGGCGCACACTATGTTATTACTAGTGTTTATTGTGTGCGTGCTGCAAGGCGCACACTATGTTATTACTAGCGTTTATTATTATTATTATTATTATTCTTACACCGTTTTTTGGCTCAAAACATCTACCAGAGTTTTTGACGCATATACACAAAAGTTATATCAAAACGTGCGGCTCGGCCCCGACATGTGTGCTATGATTTTTCTAAGACTTTTGGCGAACAATTGTGCCCAAAAATTGCCAAAAAACACACCAGAAAAATTTATGGGTGTTAATGGAGAGAATGTTTGAAAACTAGAGTGGGTGATGTCATCGCTAGAGTGGAGAGGAGACAGAAGAATTCGTGAAAAAAATAAAACATATTCGACTACCATGGCCTCAAATGCAACACTACAGACACAATTTATACATAGAAACGTAGGAAAATGTGTCCTCTAGCTCACACTTGCTTTACTTTATCTGTCAGATTTATTGTTTTAGCTTGACATGCGAAAATTCGGCCGCAGCACCCATGAAGAGCCTCATAGACTCCCATGTTAAAAGTGCCAGGAAAATTTCAGGAGGAATACAAAACTAACACTTTTTAGAATTGCTCCCAAGAGCACATTTCTTCACTTGTCAACACAAAATGCCTATGTAGACGTTCAGGAAGGGCTCAGCCGGCTTCACGTTAACCTGGTTTTATGATTGGAAACACGGTTTGGCCAGAAATCCTTCCTGTTCGAGGGGTGCGGTAAGCCTTTTCTCTCTGTCTGTTCAACTGACATGACAGTTGCAACTGTCAGCTGCAACTCATTAGTTCGTTACTTAGCAACGTGCTTGAAAGAGGAGAGACGGTGGCCACGAATGACGGTGGCTATTTTATGAACAGTAATTCATTTCACATTTAATAACTTTAATTGGAGGATATTTACTGGAGGAATCAAATTGGCTCTTTTTGTTTCGGGTGTATTTATAAACTGTACTCCAGCTCAACTCTTCCTCTCTGGCTCTAAGTCTCTAAGGTAAGCAAACATCTTTTTCAACTCTTTCGCTAGCATGCTATCTACAATGTAGGTTTTTGACTTCTTTAACATTTGGGCTCATAGGTATTCATGTGCTTATCAGTCAGGATTTACAACTGATATTCCAACTAGCTGTAAAGATATGCTGTTTGCTAACATTAGCGACCAATGCTAAAATTAGCGCTTAAGCTAATTGCTAGTGCATCAGCATATGTTTCTAGCATGCTAAGATGTGGGTTTTGGACTTCTTTAACATTTGGGCTTATATGTATTCATGTGCTTATCAGTCAGGACGGTGGTGGAGGGTTATGGGGGGGGGGTATTTGTGTGCATTTTGACCGTTTAGGGTCGTTTTCGGAGGGGGGGGGGCGATCGGCGTTCGCGGGGGGCGGGGGGCGGGGGGGCTCGTGCGGGGGGGTTTGAGGGCAGGGTTCATGTGCTGGGGTCCATAGGATTCTAACGAGATATTGGGGAGGTGTGTGGGAGGTCGGGTTCATGAGCTATGAGCCTATTTGTGGGAGAGGTTTGAGAATCGCGATTGATTTACATGCACCTTCAAGCGGAGATTGTGACGTTGCGGGGGGCTCGGGGGGGCGATTTCGGAAGGGTTTGGGGTATTGGGGAGGTGTGTGGGTGGTTGGGATTGGAAGTTCCATAGAGAAACAGTGGGGATTAAATACAGGTCTTTTAGGAATTGCTATTTAAATTGTTGGGGGGGCTTGCTGTAAAACATTCATAATCGTCTGGATACTGGTTGACCTTGCAAACTATTGGCTAGTGTTGTATGGGGAGTCCTGTAGTCCTGTAGTTTATAGATGATTAAACCTGTGTGTCTGCTACTAAGTGATTCATTGCACTGAATGGTTTGATTGACAGTTCATCATTAAGTCATTAATGTACAGACTGCCTGTGTGTATGCACATATATGTATCTATCTATAGATAGATATATATATGTGTATGTGTGTGTATGTGCGTGTGTGTATATGCGTGTGTGTTTTTCTCAATTAATGTTGGATAAAAAGCACTGTTTTTGTTAGTGTGATATCAGAACTGTGTGAGCACTAGGTCACACAGTTCTGAAATCACACTAACAAAACAGTATATATATATATATATGTGTGTGTGTGTGTGTGTGTGTGTATGTGCGTGTGTGTGTGTGTGTGTGCGTGTGTGTATGTGTATGTGCATGTGTGTTTTTCCTCAATTAATGTTGGATAAAAAGCACTGTTTTTGTTAGTGTGATATCAGAACTGTGTGACCTAGTGCTTTTTGTGAATTTTGATGCTAGCTTATTGCTGAATCCTGATTTGTTACATGTTTGATTGCATGTGGATTGATTTGACATTTAACACAGCTGTATAACTTTATAATGTTATCTGATATTTATAATGCGGTATCATTTTGATAAAAGGTGTATTTCTAATACCAAAGTCATAGCCATTGATGGCCTAATTCTGGCATTGGATGTATTTGGGTCTTTTTAAACTAAGTTGGTTTGATTGACAGTTCATCATTAAGTCATTAATGTACAGACTGCCTGTGTGTATGCACATATAGTTATCTATCTATAGATATATATATATATATATATGTGTATGTGTGTGTGTGTGTGTGTGTGTATGTGCGTGTGTGTATGTGCGTGTGTGTTTTTCTCAATTAATGTTGGATAAAAAGCACTGTTTTTGTTAGTGTGATATCAGAACTGTGTGAGCACTAGGTCACACAGTTCTGAAATCACACTAACAAAAACAGTATATATATATATATATATGTGTGTGTGTGTGTGTGTGTGTATGTGCGTGTGTGTGTATGTGCGTGTGTGTATGTGTATGTGCGTGTGTGTTTTTCCTCAATTAATGTTGGATAAAAAGCACTGTTTTTGTTAGTGTGATATCAGAACTGTGACCTAGTGCTTTTTGTGAATTTTGATGCTAGCTTATTGCTGAATCCTGATTTTTTACATGTTTCATTGCATGTGGATTGATTTGACATTTAACACAGCTGTATAACTTTATAATGTTATCTGATATTTATAATGCGGTATCATTTTGATAAAAGGTGTATTTCTAATACCAAAGTCATAGCCATTGATGGCCTAATTCTGGCATTGGATGTATTTGGGTCTTTTTACACTCTAAGTTTTTTAAAGCATTTATCACTATTATCAAATTAGAACCAAACTCATACTATGCTACTGAACTGTAATGTATAGTGCTACCTGACACAGAGTGACCAATGGTTTACTGCTTGCTTACTACTTAAACTTAAACTGTGGCAGTGTGCTCAAGTGGAGCTGTCTTTAATCCTGCTGAAATTAGTGTTTACGCTACTACTAGTGCATCAGCATATGAACACCTGTTGAAAGCTTGATCTGTCACATACCTAAGCAATGGTAGAAGTCATATTCTGAAAATTACTCAACAGTGTCAGTGATGTATGGGAGAGAGTCCCGGGCCAGAGTCACGCACACTCAAAATTTCTTTAGGAATTTTTTTCTAGTTATTATTATACTTATTCTTACGCCCTTTTTTTGGCTCAAAACACCTACCAGAGTTTTTGACGCATATACACAAAAGTTATATCAAAACGTGCGGCTCGGCCCCGACATGTGTGCTATGATTTTTCTAAGACTTCTGGCTAACAATTTTTGCCAAAAATTGCCAAAAACCACACCAAAAAAATGAATTGGTGTCAATGGAAAGAATGTTTGAGAGGTAGAGTGGAGATGTCATCGCTAGAGTGAGGAGAAGAGAGAGAAATGTGTAAAAAAAATAAAACGTATTCGACTACCATGGCCTCAAATGCACCACTACAGACACAATTTATACATAGAAACGTAGGAAAATGTGTCCTCTAGCTCACACTTGCTTTACTTTATCTGTCAGATTTATTGTTTTAGCTTGACATGCAAAAATTCGGCCGCAGCACCCATGAAGAGCCTCATAGACTCCCATGTTAAAAGTGCCAGGAAAATTTCAGGAGGAATACAAAACTAACACTTTTTAGAATTGCTCCCAAGAGCACATTTCTTCACTTGTCAACACAAAATGCCTATGTAGACGTTCAGGAAGGGCTCAGCCGGCTTCACGTTAACCTGGTTTTATGATTGGAAACACGGTTTGGCCAGAAATCCTTCCTGTTCGAGGGGTGCGGTAAGCCTTTTCTCTCTGTCTGTTCAACTGACATGACAGTTGCAACTGTCAGCTGCAACTCATTAGTTCGTTACTTAGCAACGTGCTTGAAAGAGGAGAGACGGTGGCCACGAATGACGGTGGCTATTTTATGAACAGTAATTCATTTCACATTTAATAACTTTAATTGGAGGATATTTACTGGAGGAATCAAATTGGCTCTTTTTGTTTCGGGTGTATTTATAAACTGTACTCCAGCTCAACTCTTCCTCTCTGGCTCTAAGTCTCTAAGGTAAGCAAACATCTTTTTCAACTCTTTCGCTAGCATGCTATCTACAATGTAGGTTTTTGACTTCTTTAACATTTGGGCTCATAGGTATTCATGTGCTTATCAGTCAGGATTTACAACTGATATTCCAACTAGCTGTAAAGATATGCTGTTTGCTAACATTAGCGACCAATGCTAAAATTAGCGCTTAAGCTAATTGCTAGTGCATCAGCATATGTTTCTAGCATGCTAAGATGTGGGTTTTGGACTTCTTTAACATTTGGGCTTATATGTATTCATGTGCTTATCAGTCAGGACGGTGGTGGAGGGTTATGGGGGGGGGTTATTTGTGTGCATTTTGACCGTTTAGGGTCGTTTTCGGAGGGGGGGGGGCGATCGGCGTTCGCGGGGGGCGGGGGGCGGGGGGGCTCGTGCGGGGGGGTTTGAGGGCAGGGTTCATGTGCTGGGGTCCATAGGATTCTAACGAGATATTGGGGAGGTGTGTGGGAGGTCGGGTTCATGAGCTATGAGCCTATTTGTGGGAGAGGTTTGAGAATCGCGATTGATTTACATGCACCTTCAAGCGGAGATTGTGACGTTGCGGGGGGCTCGGGGGGGGCGATTTCGGAAGGGTTTGGGGTATCGGGGAGGTGTGTGGGTGGTTGGGATTGGAAGTTCCATAGAGAAACAGTGGGGATTAAATACAGGTCTTTTAGGAATTGCTATTTAAATTGTTGGGGGGGCTTGCTGTAAAACATTCATAATCGTCTGGATACTGGTTGACCTTGCAAACTATTGGCTAGTGTTGTATGGGGAGTCCTGTAGTCCTGTAGTTTATAGATGATTAAACCTGTGTGTCTGCTACTAAGTGATTCATTGCACTGAATGGTTTGATTGACAGTTCATCATTAAGTCATTAATGTACAGACTGCCTGTGTGTATGCACATATATGTATCTATCTATAGATAGATATATATATGTGTATGTGTGTGTATGTGCGTGTGTGTATATGCGTGTGTGTTTTTCTCAATTAATGTTGGATAAAAAGCACTGTTTTTGTTAGTGTGATATCAGAACTGTGTGAGCACTAGGTCACACAGTTCTGAAATCACACTAACAAAACAGTATATATATATATATATGTGTGTGTGTGTGTGTGTGTGTGTATGTGCGTGTGTGTGTGTGTGTGTGCGTGTGTGTATGTGTATGTGCATGTGTGTTTTTCCTCAATTAATGTTGGATAAAAAGCACTGTTTTTGTTAGTGTGATATCAGAACTGTGTGACCTAGTGCTTTTTGTGAATTTTGATGCTAGCTTATTGCTGAATCCTGATTTGTTACATGTTTGATTGCATGTGGATTGATTTGACATTTAACACAGCTGTATAACTTTATAATGTTATCTGATATTTATAATGCGGTATCATTTTGATAAAAGGTGTATTTCTAATACCAAAGTCATAGCCATTGATGGCCTAATTCTGGCATTGGATGTATTTGGGTCTTTTTAAACTAAGTTGGTTTGATTGACAGTTCATCATTAAGTCATTAATGTACAGACTGCCTGTGTGTATGCACATATAGTTATCTATCTATAGATATATATATATATATATGTGTATGTGTGTGTGTGTGTGTGTGTGTATGTGCGTGTGTGTATGTGCGTGTGTGTTTTTCTCAATTAATGTTGGATAAAAAGCACTGTTTTTGTTAGTGTGATATCAGAACTGTGTGAGCACTAGGTCACACAGTTCTGAAATCACACTAACAAAAACAGTATATATATATATATATATGTGTGTGTGTGTGTGTGTGTGTATGTGCGTGTGTGTGTATGTGCGTGTGTGTATGTGTATGTGCGTGTGTGTTTTTCCTCAATTAATGTTGGATAAAAAGCACTGTTTTTGTTAGTGTGATATCAGAACTGTGACCTAGTGCTTTTTGTGAATTTTGATGCTAGCTTATTGCTGAATCCTGATTTTTTACATGTTTCATTGCATGTGGATTGATTTGACATTTAACACAGCTGTATAACTTTATAATGTTATCTGATATTTATAATGCGGTATCATTTTGATAAAAGGTGTATTTCTAATACCAAAGTCATAGCCATTGATGGCCTAATTCTGGCATTGGATGTATTTGGGTCTTTTTACACTCTAAGTTTTTTAAAGCATTTATCACTATTATCAAATTAGAACCAAACTCATACTATGCTACTGAACTGTAATGTATAGTGCTACCTGACACAGAGTGACCAATGGTTTACTGCTTGCTTACTACTTAAACTTAAACTGTGGCAGTGTGCTCAAGTGGAGCTGTCTTTAATCCTGCTGAAATTAGTGTTTACGCTACTACTAGTGCATCAGCATATGAACACCTGTTGAAAGCTTGATCTGTCACATACCTAAGCAATGGTAGAAGTCATATTCTGAAAATTACTCAACAGTGTCAGTGATGTATGGGAGAGAGTCCCGGGCCAGAGTCACGCACACTCAAAATTTCTTTAGGAATTTTTTTCTAGTTATTGTGTGCGTGCTGCAAGGCGCACACTATGTTATTACTAGCGTTTATTATTGTGTGCGTGCTGCAAGGCGCACACTATGTTATTACTAGCGTTTATTATTATTATTATTATTCTTATGCCGTTTTTTGGCTCAAAACACCTACCAGAGTTTTTGACGCATATACACAAAAGTTATATCAAAACGTGCGGCTCGGCCCCGACGTGTGCTATGATTTTTCTAAGACTTCTGGCTAACAATTTTTGCCAAAAATTGCCAAAAACCACACCAAAAAAATGCATTGGTGTCAATGGAAAGAATGTTTGAGAGGTAGAGTGGAGATGTCATCGCTAGAGTGAGGAGAAGAGAGAGAAATGTGTAAAATAAATAAAACGTATTCGACTACCATGGCCTCAAATGCACCACTACAGACACAATTTATACATAGAAACGTAGGAAAATGTGTCCTCTAGCTCACACTTGCTTTACTTTATCTGTCAGATTTATTGTTTTAGCTTGACATGCGAAAATTCGGCCGCAGCACCCATGAAGAGCCTCATAGACTCCCATGTTAAAAGTGCCAGGAAAATTTCAGGAGGAACACAAAACTAACACTTTTTAGAATTGCTCCCAAGAGCACATTTCTTCACTTGTCAACACAAAATGTCTATGTAGACGTTCAGGAAGGGCTCAGCCGGCTTCACGTTAACCTGGTTTTATGATTGGAAACACGGTTTGGCCAGAAATCCTTCCTGTTCGAGGGGTGCTGTAAGCCTTTTCTCTCTGTCTGTTCAACTGACATGACAGTTGCAACTGTCAGCTGCAACTCATTAGTTCGTTACTTAGCAACGTGCTTGAAAGAGGAGAGACGGTGGCCACGAATGACGGTGGCTATTTTATGAACAGTAATTCATTTCACATTTAATAACTTTAATTGGAGGATATTTACTGGAGGAATCAAATTGGCTCTTTTTGTTTCGGGTGTATTTATAAACTGTACTCCAGCTCAACTCTTCCTCTCTGGCTCTAAGTCTCTAAGGTAAGCAAACATCTTTTTCAACTCTTTCGCTAGCATGCTATCTACAATGTAGGTTTTTGACTTCTTTAACATTTGGCCTCATAGGTATTCATGTGCTTATCAGTCAGGATTTACAACTGATATTCCAACTAGCTGTAAAGATATGCTGTTTGCTAACATTAGCGACCAATGCTAAAATTAGCGCTTAAGCTAATTGCTAGTGCATCAGCATATGTTTCTAGCATGCTAAGATGTGGGTTTTGGACTTCTTTAACATTTGGGCTTATATGTATTCATGTGCTTATCAGTCAGGACGGTGGTGGAGGGTTATGGGGGGGGGTTATTTGTGTGCATTTTGACCGTTTAGGGTCGTTTTCGGAGGGGGGGGGCGATCGGCGTTCGCGGGGGGAGGGGGGCGGGGGGGCTCGTGCGGGGGGGTTTGAGGGCAGGGTTCATGTGCTGGGGTCCATAGGATTCTAACGAGATATTGGGGAGGTGTGTGGGAGGTCGGGTTGATGAGCTATGAGCCTATTTGTGGGAGAGGTTTGAGAATCGCGATTGATTTACATGCACCTTCAAGCGGAGATTGTGACGTTGCGGGGGGCTCGGGGGGGGCGATTTCGGAAGGGTTTGGGGTATTGGGGAGGTGTGTGGGTGGTTCCATAGAGAAACAGTGGGGATTAAATACAGGTCTTTTAGGAATTGCTATTTAAATTGTTGCGGGGGCTTGCTGTAAAACATTCATAATCGTCAGGATACTGGTTGACCTTGCAAACTATTGGCTAGTGTTATATGGGGAGTCCTGTAGTTTATAGATGATTAAACCTGTGTGTCTGCTACTAAGTGATTCATTGCACTGAATGGTTGGATTGACAGTTCATCATTAAGTCATTAATGTACAGACTGCCTGTGTGTATGCACATATATGTATCTATCTATCTATATATATATATATATATATATATATATATGTGTATGTGTGTGTGTGTATGTGCGTGTGTGTATGTGCGTGTGTGTTTTTCTCAATTAATGTTGGATAAAAAGCACTGTTTTTGTTAGTGTGATATCAGAACTGTGTGAGCACTAGGTCACACAGTTCTGAAATCACACTAACAAAAACAGTATATATATATATATATATATGTGTGTGTGTGTGTGTGTGTATGTGCGTGTGTAAGTGTGTATGTGCGTGTGCGTATGTGTATGTGCGTGTGTGTTTTTCCTCAATTAATGTTGGATAAAAAGCACTGTTTTTGTTAGTGTGATATCAGAACTGTGTGACCTAGTGCTTTTTGTGAATTTTGATGCTAGCTTATTGCTGAATCCTGATTTGTTACATGTTTGATTGCATGTGGATTGATTTGACATTTAACACAGCTGTATAACTTTATACTGTTATCTGATATTTATAATGCGGTATCATTTTGATAAAAGGTGTATTTCTAATACCAAAGTCATAGCCATTGATGGCCTAATTCTGGCATTGGATGTATTTGGGTCTTTTTACACTCTAAGTTTTTTAAAGCATTTATCACTATTATCAAATTAGAACCAAACTCATACTATGCTACTGAACTGTAATGTAAAGTGATACCTGACACAGAGTGACCAATGGTTTACTGCTTGCTTACTACTTAAACTTAAACTGTGGCAGTGTGCTCAAGTGGAGCTGTCTTTAATCCTGCTGAAATTAGTGTTTACGCTACTACTAGTGCATCAGCATATGAACACCTGTTGAAAGCTTGATCTGTCACATACCTAAGCAATGGTAGAAGTCATATTCTGAAAATTACTCAACAGTGTCAGTGATGTATGGGGGGGAGTCCCGGGCCAGAGTCACGCACACTCAAAATTTCTTTAGGAATTTTTTTCTAGTTATTATTATTATTCTTACACCGTTTTTTGGCTCAAAACATCTACCAGAGTTTTTGACGCATATACACAAAAGTTATATCAAAACGTGCGGCTCGGCCCCGACATGTGTGCTATGATTTTTCTAAGACTTTTGGCGAACAATTGTGCCCAAAAATTGCCAAAAACCACACCAGAAAAATTAATGGGTGTTAATGGAGAGAATGTTTGAAAACTAGAGTGGGTGATGTCATCGCTAGAGTGGAGAGGAGACAGAAGAATTCGTGAAAAAAATAAAACATATTCGACTACCATGGCCTCAAATGCAACACTACAGACACAATTTATACATAGAAACGTAGGAAAATGTGTCCTCTAGCTCACACTTGCTTTACTTTATCTGTCAGATTTATTGTTTTAGCTTGACATGCGAAAATTCGGCCGCAGCACCCATGAAGAGCCTCATAGACTCCCATGTTAAAAGTGCCAGGAAAATTTCAGGAGGAATACAAAACTAACACTTTTTAGAATTGCTCCCAAGAGCACATTTCTTCACTTGTCAACACAAAATGCCTATGTAGACGTTCAGGAAGGGCTCAGCCGGCTTCACGTTAACCTGGTTTTATGATTGGAAACACGGTTTGGCCAGAAATCCTTCCTGTTCGAGGGGTGCGGTAAGCCTTTTCTCTCTGTCTGTTCAACTGACATGACAGTTGCAACTGTCAGCTGCAACTCATTAGTTCGTTACTTAGCAACGTGCTTGAAAGAGGAGAGACGGTGGCCACGAATGACGGTGGCTATTTTATGAACAGTAATTCATTTCACATTTAATAACTTTAATTGGAGGATATTTACTGGAGGAATCAAATTGGCTCTTTTTGTTTCGGGTGTATTTATAAACTGTACTCCAGCTCAACTCTTCCTCTCTGGCTCTAAGTCTCTAAGGTAAGCAAACATCTTTTTCAACTCTTTCGCTAGCATGCTATCTACAATGTAGGTTTTTGACTTCTTTAACATTTGGGCTCATAGGTATTCATGTGCTTATCAGTCAGGATTTACAACTGATATTCCAACTAGCTGTAAAGATATGCTGTTTGCTAACATTAGCGACCAATGCTAAAATTAGCGCTTAAGCTAATTGCTAGTGCATCAGCATATGTTTCTAGCATGCTAAGATGTGGGTTTTGGACTTCTTTAACATTTGGGCTTATATGTATTCATGTGCTTATCAGTCAGGACGGTGGTGGAGGGTTATGGGGGGGGGTTATTTGTGTGCATTTTGACCGTTTAGGGTCGTTTTCGGAGGGGGGGGGGCGATCGGCGTCCGCGGGGGGCGGGGGGCGGGGGGGCTCGTGCGGGGGGGTTTGAGGGCAGGGTTCATGTGCTGGGGTCCATAGGATTCTAACGAGATATTGGGGAGGTGTGTGGGAGGTCGGGTTGATGAGCTATGAGCCTATTTGTGGGAGAGGTTTGAGAATCGTGATTGATTTACATGCACCTTCAAGCGGAGATTGTGACGTTGCGGGGGGCTCGGGGGGCGATTTCGGAAGTGTTTGGGGTATTGGGGAGGTGTGTGGGTGGTTCCATAGGGAAACAGTGGGGATTAAATACAGTTCTTTTAGGAATTGCTATTTAAATTGTTGCGGGGGCTTGCTGTAAAACATTCATAATCGTCTGGATACTGGTTGACCTTGCAAACTATTGGCTAGTGTTATATGGGGAGTCCTGTAGTCCTGTAGTTTATAGATGATTAAACCTGTGTGTCTGCTACTAAGTGATTCATTGCACTGAATGGTTTGATTGACAGTTCATCATTAAGTCATTAATGTACAGACTGCCTGTGTGTATGCACATATATGTATCTATCTATAGATAGATATATATATGTGTATGTGTGTGTGTGTGTGTGTGTATGTGCGTGTATGTGCGTGTGTGTTTTTCTCAATTAATGTTGGATAAAAAGCACTGTTTTTGTTAGTGTGATATCAGAACTGTGTGAGCACTAGGTCACACAGTTCTGAAATCACACTAACAAAAACAGTATATATATATATATATATATATATATATATATGTGTGTGTGTGTGTGTGTGTGTGTGTGTGTGTATGTGCGTGTGTAAGTGTGTATGTGCGTGTGCGTATATGTGTATGTGCGTGTGTGTGTGTGTATGTGCGTGTGCGTATGTGTATGTGCGTGTGTGTTTTTCCTCAATTAATGTTGGATAAAAAGCACTGTTTTTGTTAGTGTGATATCAGAACTGTGTGACCTAGTGCTTTTTGTGAATTTTGATGCTAGCTTATTGCTGAATCCTGATTTGTTGCATGTTTGATTGCATGTGGATTGATTTGACATTTAACACAGCTGTATAACTTTATAATGTTATCTGATATTTATAATGCGGTATCATTTTGATAAAAGGTGTATTTCTAATACCAAAGTCATAGCCATTGATGGCCTAATTCTGGCATTGGATGTATTTGGGTCTTTTTACACTCTAAGTTTTTTAAAGCATTTATCACTATTATCAAATTAGAACCAAACTCATACTATGCTACTGAACTGTAATGTAAAGTGATACCTGACACAGAGTGACCAATGGTTTACTGCTTGCTTACTACTTAAATTTAAACTGTGGCAGTGTGCTCAAGTGGAGCTGTCTTTAATCCTGCTGAAATTAGTGTTTACGCTACTACTAGTGCATCAGCATATGAACACCTGTTGAAAGCTTGATCTGTCACATACTTAAGCAATGGTAGAAGTCATATTCTGAAAATTACTCAACAGTGTCAGTGATGTATGGGGGAGAGTCCCGGGCCAGAGTCACGCACACTCAAAATTTCTTCAGGAATTTTTTTCTAGTTATTATTATTATTCTTACGCCGTTTTTTGGCTCAAAACATCTACCAGAGTTTTTGACGCATATACACAAAAGTTATATCAAAACGTGCGGCTCGGCCCCGACATGTGTGCTATGATTTTTCTAAGACTTTTGGCTAACAATTTTGCCCAAAAATGGCCAAAAACCACACCAAAAAAATGAATTGGTGTCAATGGAAAGAATGTTTGAGAGGTAGAGTGGAGATGTCATCGCTAGAGTGAGGAGAAGAGAGAGAAATGTGTAAAAAAAATAAAACGTATTCGACTACCATGGCCTCAAATGCACCACTACAGACACAATTTATACATAGAAACGTAGGAAAATGTGTCCTCTAGCTCACACTTGCTTTACTTTATCTGTCAGATTTATTGTTTTAGCTTGACATGCGAAAATTCGGCCGCAGCACCCATGAAGAGCCTCATAGACTCCCATGTTAAAAGTGCCAGGAAAATTTCAGGAGGAATACAAAACTAACACTTTTTAGAATTGCTCCCAAGAGCACATTTCTTCACTTGTCAACACAAAATGCCTATGTAGACGTTCAGGAAGGGCTCAGCCGGCTTCACGTTAACCTGGTTTTATGATTGGAAACACGGTTTGGCCAGAAATCCTTCCTGTTCGAGGGGTGCGGTAAGCCTTTTCTCTCTGTCTGTTCAACTGACATGACAGTTGCAACTGTCAGCTGCAACTCATTAGTTCGTTACTTAGCAACGTGCTTGAAAGAGGAGAGACGGTGGCCACGAATGACGGTGGCTATTTTATGAACAGTAATTCATTTCACATTTAATAACTTTAATTGGAGGATATTTACTGGAGGAATCAAATTGGCTCTTTTTGTTTCGGGTGTATTTATAAACTGTACTCCAGCTCAACTCTTCCTCTCTGGCTCTAAGTCTCTAAGGTAAGCAAACATCTTTTTCAACTCTTTCGCTAGCATGCTATCTACAATGTAGGTTTTTGACTTCTTTAACATTTGGGCTCATAGGTATTCATGTGCTTATCAGTCAGGATTTACAACTGATATTCCAACTAGCTGTAAAGATATGCTGTTTGCTAACATTAGCGACCAATGCTAAAATTAGCGCTTAAGCTAATTGCTAGTGCATCAGCATATGTTTCTAGCATGCTAAGATGTGGGTTTTGGACTTCTTTAACATTTGGGCTTATATGTATTCATGTGCTTATCAGTCAGGACGGTGGTGGAGGGTTATGGGGGGGGGGTTATTTGTGTGCATTTTGACCGTTTAGGGTCGTTTTCGGAGGGGGGGGGGCGATCGGCGTTCGCGGGGGGAGGGGGGCGGGGGGGCTCGTGCGGGGGGGTTTGAGGGCAGGGTTCATGTGCTGGGGTCCATAGGATTCTAACGAGATATTGGGGAGGTGTGTGGGAGGTCGGGTTGATGAGCTATGAGCCTATTTGTGGGAGAGGTTTGAGAATCGCGATTGATTTACATGCACCTTCAAGCGGAGATTGTGACGTTGCGGGGGGCTCGGGGGGGGCGATTTCGGAAGGGTTTGGGGTATTGGGGAGGTGTGTGGGTGGTTCCATAGAGAAACAGTGGGGATTAAATACAGGTCTTTTAGGAATTGCTATTTAAATTGTTGCGGGGGCTTGCTGTAAAACATTCATAATCGTCAGGATACTGGTTGACCTTGCAAACTATTGGCTAGTGTTATATGGGGAGTCCTGTAGTCCTGTAGTTTATAGATGATTAAACCTGTGTGTCTGCTACTAAGTGATTCATTGCACTGAATGGTTGGATTGACAGTTCATCATTAAGTCATTAATGTACAGACTGCCTGTGTGTATGCACATATATGTATCTATCTATCTATATATATATATATATATATATATATATGTGTATGTGTGTGTGTGTGTATGTGCGTGTGTGTATGTGCGTGTGTGTTTTTCTCAATTAATGTTGGATAAAAAGCACTGTTTTTGTTAGTGTGATATCAGAACTGTGTGAGCACTAGGTCACACAGTTCTGAAATCACACTAACAAAAACAGTATATATATATATATATATATATATATGTGTGTGTGTGTGTGTGTGTATGTGCGTGTGTAAGTGTGTATGTGCGTGTGCGTATGTGTATGTGCGTGTGTGTTTTTCCTCAATTAATGTTGGATAAAAAGCACTGTTTTTGTTAGTGTGATATCAGAACTGTGTGACCTAGTGCTTTTTGTGAATTTTGATGCTAGCTTATTGCTGAATCCTGATTTGTTACATGTTTGATTGCATGTGGATTGATTTGACATTTAACACAGCTGTATAACTTTATACTGTTATCTGATATTTATAATGCGGTATCATTTTGATAAAAGGTGTATTTCTAATACCAAAGTCATAGCCATTGATGGCCTAATTCTGGCATTGGATGTATTTGGGTCTTTTTACACTCTAAGTTTTTTAAAGCATTTATCACTATTATCAAATTAGAACCAAACTCATACTATGCTACTGAACTGTAATGTAAAGTGATACCTGACACAGAGTGACCAATGGTTTACTGCTTGCTTACTACTTAAACTTAAACTGTGGCAGTGTGCTCAAGTGGAGCTGTCTTTAATCCTGCTGAAATTAGTGTTTACGCTACTACTAGTGCATCAGCATATGAACACCTGTTGAAAGCTTGATCTGTCACATACCTAAGCAATGGTAGAAGTCATATTCTGAAAATTACTCAACAGTGTCAGTGATGTATGGGGGGGAGTCCCGGGCCAGAGTCACGCACACTCAAAATTTCTTTAGGAATTTTTTTCTAGTTGTGTGCGTGCTGCAAGGCGCACACTATGTTATTACTAGCGTTTATTATTATTATTCTTACGCCGTTTTTTGGCTCAAAACACCTACCAGAGTTTTTGACGCATATACACAAAAGTTATATCAAAACGTGCGGCTCGGCCCCGACATGTGTGCTATGATTTTTCTAAGACTTTTGGCGAACAATTGTGCCCAAAAATTGCCAAAAACCACACCAGAAAAATTAATGGGTGTTAATGGAGAGAATGTTTGAAAACTAGAGTGGGTGATGTCATCGCTAGAGTGGAGAGGAGACAGAAGAATTCGTGAAAAAAATAAAACATATTCGACTACCATGGCCTCAAATGCAACACTACAGACACAATTTATACATAGAAACGTAGGAAAATGTGTCCTCTAGCTCACACTTGCTTTACTTTATCTGTCAGATTTATTGTTTTAGCTTGACATGCGAAAATTCGGCCGCAGCACCCATGAAGAGCCTCATAGACTCCCATGTTAAAAGTGCCAGGAAAATTTCAGGAGGAATACAAAACTAACACTTTTTAGAATTGCTCCCAAGAGCACATTTCTTCACTTGTCAACACAAAATGCCTATGTAGACGTTCAGGAAGGGCTCAGCCGGCTTCACGTTAACCTGGTTTTATGATTGGAAACACGGTTTGGCCAGAAATCCTTCCTGTTCGAGGGGTGCGGTAAGCCTTTTCTCTCTGTCTGTTCAACTGACATGACAGTTGCAACTGTCAGCTGCAACTCATTAGTTCGTTACTTAGCAACGTGCTTGAAAGAGGAGAGACGGTGGCCGGTGGCTATTTTATGAACAGTAATTCATTTCACATTTAATAACTTTAATTGGAGGATATTTACTGGAGGAATCAAATTGGCTCTTTTTGTTTCGGGTGTATTTATAAACTGTACTCCAGCTCAACTCTTCCTCTCTGGCTCTAAGTCTCTAAGGTAAGCAAACATCTTTTTCAACTCTTTCGCTAGCATGCTATCTACAATGTAGGTTTTTGACTTCTTTAACATTTGGGCTCATAGGTATTCATGTGCTCATCAGTCAGGATTTACAACTGATATTCCAACTAGCTGTAAAGATATGCTGTTTGCTAACATTAGCGACCAATGCTAAAATTAGCGCTTAAGCTAATTGCTAGTGCATCAGCATATGTTTCTAGCATGCTAAGATGTGGGTTTTGGACTTCTTTAACATTTGGGCTTATATGTATTCATGTGCTTATCAGTCAGGACGGTGGTGGAGGGTTATGGGGGGGGTTATTTGTGTGCATTTTGACCGTTTAGGGTCGTTTTCGGAGGGGGGGGGGCGATCGGCGTTCGCGGGGGGCGGGGGGGCTCGTGCGGGGGGGTTTGAGGGCAGGGTTCATGTGCTGGGGTCCATAGGATTCTAACGAGATATTGGGGAGGTGTGTGGGAGGTCGGGTTCATGAGCTATGAGCCTATTTGTGGGAGAGGTTTGAGAATCGCGATTGATTTACATGCACCTTCAAGCGGAGATTGTGACGTTGCGGGGGGGGCGATTTCGGAAGGGTTTGGGGTATTGGGGAGGTGTGTGGGTGGTTGGGATTGGAAGTTCCATAGAGAAACAGTGGGGATTAAATACAGGTCTTTTAGGAATTGCTATTTAAATTGTTGGGGGGGCTTGCTGTAAAACATTCATAATCGTCTGGATACTGGTTGACCTTGCAAACTATTGGCTAGTGTTGTATGGGGAGTCCTGTAGTCCTGTAGTTTATAGATGATTAAACCTGTGTGTCTGCTACTAAGTGATTCATTGCACTGAATGGTTTGATTGACAGTTCATCATTAAGTCATTAATGTACAGACTGCCTGTGTGTATGCACATATATGTATCTATCTATAGATAGATATATATATGTGTATGTGTGTGTATGTGCGTGTGTGTATGTGCATGTGTGTTTTTCTCAATTAATGTTGGATAAAAAGCACTGTTTTTGTTAGTGTGATATCAGAACTGTGTGAGCACTAGGTCACACAGTTCTGAAATCACACTAACAAAACAGTATATATATATATATATATATATGTGTGTGTGTGTGTGTGTGTGTGTGTGTGTATGTGCGTGTGTGTGTGTGTGTGTGTGTGTGCGTGTGTGTATGTGTATGTGCATGTGTGTTTTTCCTCAATTAATGTTGGATAAAAAGCACTGTTTTTGTTAGTGTGATATCAGAACTGTGTGACCTACTGCTTTTTGTGAATTTTGATGCTAGCTTATTGCTGAATCCTGATTTGTTACATGTTTGATTGCATGTGGATTGATTTGACATTTAACACAGCTGTATAACTTTATAATGTTATCTGATATTTATAATGCGGTATCATTTTGATAAAAGGTGTATTTCTAATACCAAAGTCATAGCCATTGATGGCCTAATTCTGGCATTGGATGTATTTGGGTCTTTTTACACTCTAAGTTTTTTAAAGCATTTATCACTATTATCAAATTAGAACCAAACTCATACTATGCTACTGAACTGTAATGTATAGTGCTACCTGACACAGAGTGACCAATGGTTTACTGCTTGCTTACTACTTAAACTTAAACTGTGGCAGTGTGCTCAAGTGGAGCTGTCTTTAATCCTGCTGAAATTAGTGTTTACGCTACTACTAGTGCATCAGCATATGAACACCTGTTGAAAGCTTGATCTGTCACATACCTAAGCAATGGTAGAAGTCATATTCTGAAAATTACTCAACAGTGTCAGTGATGTATGGGGGAGAGTCCCGGGCCAGAGTCACGCACACTCAAAATTTCTTTAGGAATTTTTTTCTAGTTATTATTATTATTATTCTTACGCCGTTTTTTGGCTCAAAACATCTACCAGAGTTTTTGACGCATATACACAAAAGTTATATCAAAACGTGCGGCTCGGCCCCGACATGTGTGCTATGATTTTTCAAAGACTTTTGGCTAACAATTTTGCCCAAAAATGGCCAAAAACCACACCAAAAAAATGAATTGGTGTCAATGGAAAGAATGTTTGAGAGGTAGAGTGGAGATGTCATCGCTAGAGTGAGGAGAAGAGAGAGAAATGTGTAAAAAAAATAAAACGTATTCGACTACCATGGCCTCAAATGCACCACTACAGACACAATTTATACATAGAAACGTAGGAAAATGTGTCCTCTAGCTCACACTTGCTTTACTTTATCTGTCAGATTTATTGTTTTAGCTTGACATGCGAAAATTCGGCCGCAGCACCCATGAAGAGCCTCATAGACTCCCATGTTAAAAGTGCCAGGAAAATTTCAGGAGGAATACAAAACTAACACTTTTTAGAATTGCTCCCAAGAGCACATTTCTTCACTTGTCAACACAAAATGCCTATGTAGACGTTCAGGAAGGGCTCAGCCGGCTTCACGTTAACCTGGTTTTATGATTGGAAACACGGTTTGGCCAGAAATCCTTCCTGTTCGAGGGGTGCGGTAAGCCTTTTCTCTCTGTCTGTTCAACTGACATGACAGTTGCAACTGTCAGCTGCAACTCATTAGTTCGTTACTTAGCAACGTGCTTGAAAGAGGAGAGACGGTGGCCACGAATGACGGTGGCTATTTTATGAACAGTAATTCATTTCACATTTAATAACTTTAATTGGAGGATATTTACTGGAGGAATCAAATTGGCTCTTTTTGTTTCGGGTGTATTTATAAACTGTACTCCAGCTCAACTCTTCCTCTCTGGCTCTAAGTCTCTAAGGTAAGCAAACATCTTTTTCAACTCTTTCGCTAGCATGCTATCTACAATGTAGGTTTTTGACTTCTTTAACATTTGGGCTCATAGGTATTCATGTGCTTATCAGTCAGGATTTACAACTGATATTCCAACTAGCTGTAAAGATATGCTGTTTGCTAACATTAGCGACCAATGCTAAAATTAGCGCTTAAGCTAATTGCTAGTGCATCAGCATATGTTTCTAGCATGCTAAGATGTGGGTTTTGGACTTCTTTAACATTTGGGCTTATATGTATTCATGTGCTTATCAGTCAGGACGGTGGTGGAGGGTTATGGGGGGGGGTTATTTGTGTGCATTTTGACCGTTTAGGGTCGTTTTCGGAGGGGGGGGGGCGATCGGCGTTCGCGGGGGGAGGGGGGCGGGGGGGCTCGTGCGGGGGGGTTTGAGGGCAGGGTTCATGTGCTGGGGTCCATAGGATTCTAACGAGATATTGGGGAGGTGTGTGGGAGGTCGGGTTGATGAGCTATGAGCCTATTTGTGGAAGAGGTTTGAGAATCGCGATTGATTTACATGCACCTTCAAGCGGAGATTGTGACGTTGCGGGGGGCTCGGGGGGGGCGATTTCGGAAGGGTTTGGGGTATTGGGGAGGTGTGTGGGTGGTTCCATAGAGAAACAGTGGGGATTAAATACAGGTCTTTTAGGAATTGCTATTTAAATTGTTGCGGGGGCTTGCTGTAAAACATTCATAATCGTCAGGATACTGGTTGACCTTGCAAACTATTGGCTAGTGTTATATGGGGAGTCCTGTAGTCCTGTAGTTTATAGATGATTAAACCTGTGTGTCTGCTACTAAGTGATTCATTGCACTGAATGGTTGGATTGACAGTTCATCATTAAGTCATTAATGTACAGACTGCCTGTGTGTATGCACATATATGTATCTATCTATCTATATATATATATATATATATATATATATATGTGTATGTGTGTGTGTGTGTATGTGCGTGTGTGTATGTGCGTGTGTGTTTTTCTCAATTAATGTTGGATAAAAAGCACTGTTTTTGTTAGTGTGATATCAGAACTGTGTGAGCACTAGGTCACACAGTTCTGAAATCACACTAACAAAAACAGTATATATATATATATATATATATATATATATATGTGTGTGTGTGTGTGTGTATGTGCGTGTGTAAGTGTGTATGTGCGTGTGCGTATGTGTATGTGCGTGTGTGTTTTTCCTCAATTAATGTTGGATAAAAAGCACTGTTTTTGTTAGTGTGATATCAGAACTGTGTGACCTAGTGCTTTTTGTGAATTTTGATGCTAGCTTATTGCTGAATCCTGATTTGTTACATGTTTGATTGCATGTGGATTGATTTGACATTTAACACAGCTGTATAACTTTATACTGTTATCTGATATTTATAATGCGGTATCATTTTGATAAAAGGTGTATTTCTAATACCAAAGTCATAGCCATTGATGGCCTAATTCTGGCATTGGATGTATTTGGGTCTTTTTACACTCTAAGTTTTTTAAAGCATTTATCACTATTATCAAATTAGAACCAAACTCATACTATGCTACTGAACTGTAATGTAAAGTGATACCTGACACAGAGTGACCAATGGTTTACTGCTTGCTTACTACTTAAACTTAAACTGTGGCAGTGTGCTCAAGTGGAGCTGTCTTTAATCCTGCTGAAATTAGTGTTTACGCTACTACTAGTGCATCAGCATATGAACACCTGTTGAAAGCTTGATCTGTCACATACCTAAGCAATGGTAGAAGTCATATTCTGAAAATTACTCAACAGTGTCAGTGATGTATGGGGGGGAGTCCCGGGCCAGAGTCACGCACACTCAAAATTTCTTTAGGAATTTTTTTCTAGTTGTGTGCGTGCTGCAAGGCGCACACTATGTTATTACTAGCGTTTATTATTATTATTCTTACGCCGTTTTTTGGCTCAAAACATCTACCAGAGTTTTTGACGCATATACACAAAAGTTATATCAAAACGTGCGGCTCGGCCCCGACATGTGTGCTATGATTTTTCAAAGACTTTTGGCTAACAATTTTGCCCAAAAATGGCCAAAAACCACACCAAAAAAATGAATTGGTGTCAATGGAAAGAATGTTTGAGAGGTAGAGTGGAGATGTCATCGCTAGAGTGAGGAGAAGAGAGAGAAATGTGTAAAAAAAATAAAACGTATTCGACTACCATGGCCTCAAATGCACCACTACAGACACAATTTATACATAGAAACGTAGGAAAATGTGTCCTCTAGCTCACACTTGCTTTACTTTATCTGTCAGATTTATTGTTTTAGCTTGACATGCGAAAATTCGGCCGCAGCACCCATGAAGAGCCTCATAGACTCCCATGTTAAAAGTGCCAGGAAAATTTCAGGAGGAATACAAAACTAATACTTTTTAGAATTGCTCCCAAGAGCACATTTCTTCACTTGTCAACACAAAATGCCTATGTAGACGTTCAGGAAGGGCTCAGCCGGCTTCACGTTAACCTGGTTTTATGATTGGAAACACGGTTTGGCCAGAAATCCTTCCTGTTCGAGGGGTGCGGTAAGCCTTTTCTCTCTGTCTGTTCAACTGACATGACAGTTGCAACTGTCAGCTGCAACTCATTAGTTCGTTACTTAGCAACGTGCTTGAAAGAGGAGAGACGGTGGCCACGAATGACGGTGGCTATTTTATGAACAGTAATTCATTTCACATTTAATAACTTTAATTGGAGGATATTTACTGGAGGAATCAAATTGGCTCTTTTTGTTTCGGGTGTATTTATAAACTGTACTCCAGCTCAACTCTTCCTCTCTGGCTCTAAGTCTCTAAGGTAAGCAAACATCTTTTTCAACTCTTTCGCTAGCATGCTATCTACAATGTAGGTTTTTGACTTCTTTAACATTTGGGCTCATAGGTATTCATGTGCTTATCAGTCAGGATTTACAACTGATATTCCAACTAGCTGTAAAGATATGCTGTTTGCTAACATTAGCGACCAATGCTAAAATTAGCGCTTAAGCTAATTGCTAGTGCATCAGCATATGTTTCTAGCATGCTAAAATGTGGGTTTTGGACTTCTTTAACATTTGGGCTTATATGTATTCATGTGCTTATCAGTCAGGACGGTGGTGGAGGGTTATGGGGGGGGGGTTATTTGTGTGCATTTTGACCGTTTAGGGTCGTTTTCGGAGGGGGGGGGGGGGGGGGCGATCGGCGTTCGCGGGGGGCGGGGGGCGGGGGGGCTCGTGCGGGGGGGTTTGAGGGCAGGGTTCATGTGCTGGGGTCCATAGGATTCTAACGAGATATTGGGGAGGTGTGTGGGAGGTCGGGTTCATGAGCTATGAGCCTATTTGTGGGAGAGGTTTGAGAATCGCGATTGATTTACATGCACCTTCAAGCGGAGATTGTGACGTTGCGGGGGGCTCGGGGGGGCGATTTCGGAAGGGTTTGGGGTATTGGGGAGGTGTGTGGGTGGTTGGGATCGGAAGTTCCATAGAGAAACAGTGGGGATTAAATACAGGTCTTTTAGGAATTGCTATTTAAATTGTTGGGGGGGCTTGCTGTAAAACATTCATAATCGTCTGGATACTGGTTGACCTTGCAAACTATTGGCTAGTGTTATATGGGGAGTCCTGTAGTCCTGTAGTTTATAGATGATTAAACCTGTGTGTCTGCTACTAAGTGATTCATTGCACTGAATGGTTTGATTGACAGTTCATCATTAAGTCATTAATGTACAGACTGCCTGTGTGTATGCACATATATGTATCTATCTATAGATAGATATATATATGTGTATGTGTGTGTGTATGTGCGTGTGTGTATGTGCGTGTGTGTTTTTCTCAATTAATGTTGGATAGAAAGCACTGTTTTTGTTAGTGTGATATCAGAACTGTGTGAGCACTAGGTCACACAGTTCTGAAATCACACTAACAAAAACAGTATATATATATATATATATATATATGTGTGTGTGTGTGTGTGTGTGTATGTGCGTGTGTGTGTATGTGCGTGTGTGTGTGTTTTTCTCAATTAATGTTGGATAAAAAGCACTGTTTTTGTTAGTTTGATATCAGAACTGTGTGCACAGTGCACTAGGTCACACAGTTCTGAAATCACACTAACAAAAACAGTATATATATATATATATATATATATATATATATATATATGTGTGTGTGTGTGTGTGTGTGTATGTGCGTGTGTAAGTGTGTATGTGCGTGTGCGTATGTGTATGTGCGTGTGTGTTTTTCCTCAATTAATGTTGGATAAAAAGCACAGTTTTTGTTAGTGTGATATCAGAACTGTGTGACCTAGTGCTTTTTGTGAATTTTGATGCTAGCTTATTGCTGAATCCTGATTTGTTACATGTTTGATTGCATGTGGATTTATTTGACATTTAACACAGCTGTATAACTTTATAATGTTATCTGATATTTATAATGCGGTATCATTTTGATAAAAGGTGTATTTCTAATGATACACTTGATCTGTCACATACCTAAGCAATGGTAGAAGTCATGTTCTGAAAATTACTCAACAGTGTCAGTGATGTATGGGGGAGAGTCCCGGGCCAGAGTCACGCACACTCAAAATTTCTTTAGGAATTTTTTTCTAGTTGTGTGCGTGCTGCAAGGCGCACACTATGTTATTACTAGTGTTTATTATTATTGTGTGCGTGCTGCAAGGCGCACACTATGTTATTACTAGTGTTTATTATTATTATACTTATTCTTACGCCCTTTTTTTGGCTCAAAACACCTACCAGAGTTTTTGACGCATATACACAAAAGTTATATCAAAACGCGCGGCTCGGCCCCGACATGTGTGCTATGATTTTTCTAAGACTTTTGGCTAACAATTTTTGCCAAAAATTGCCAAAAACCACACCAAAAAAATGCATTGGTGTCAATGGAAAGAATGTTTGAGAGGTAGAGTGGAGATGTCATCGCTAGAGTGAGGAGAAGAGAGAAATGTGTAAAAAAAAAAAAAACGTATTCGACTACCATGGCCTCAAATGCACCACTACAGACACAATTTATACATAGAAACGTAGGAAAATGTGTCCTCTAGCTCACACTTGCTTTACTTTATCTGTCAGATTTATTGTTTTAGCTTGACATGCGAAAATTCGGCCGCAGCACCCATGAAGAGCCTCATAGACTCCCATGTTAAAAGTGCCAGGAAAATTTCAGGAGGAATACAAAACTAACACTTTTTAGAATTGCTCCCAAGAGCACATTTCTTCACTTGTCAACACAAAATGCCTATGTAGACGTTCAGGAAGGGCTCAGCCGGCTTCACGTTAACCTGGTTTTATGATTGGAAACACGGTTTGGCCAGAAATCCTTCCTGTTCGAGGGGTGCGGTAAGCCTTTTCTCTCTGTCTGTTCAACTGACATGACAGTTGCAACTGTCAGCTGCAACTCATTAGTTCGTTACTTAGCAACGTGCTTGAAAGAGGAGAGATGGTGGCCACGAATGACGGTGGCTATTTTATGAACAGTAATTCATTTCACATTTAATAACTTTAATTGGAGGATATTTACTGGAGGAATCAAATTGGCTCTTTTTGTTTTGGGTGTATTTATAAACTGTACTCCAGCTCAACTCTTCCTCTCTGGCTCTAAGTCTCTAAGGTAAGCAAACATCTTTTTCAACTCTTTCGCTAGCATGCTATCTACAATGTAGGTTTTTGACTTCTTTAACATTTGGGCTCATAGGTATTCATGTGCTTATCAGTCAGGATTTACAACTGATATTCCAACTAGCTGTAAAGATATGCTGTTTGCTAACATTAGCGACCAATGCTAAAATTAGCGCTTAAGCTAATTGCTAGTGCATCAGCATATGTTTCTAGCATGCTAAAATGTGGGTTTTGGACTTCTTTAACATTTGGGCTTATATTTATTCATGTGCTTATCAGTCAGGACGGTGGTGCAGGGTTATGGGGGGGGGGTTATTTGTGTGCATTTTGACCGTTTAGGGTCGTTTTCGGAGGGGGGGGGGGCGATCGGCGTTCGCGGGGGGCGGGGGGCGGGGGGGCTCGTGCGGGGGGGTTTGAGGGCAGGGTTCATGTGCTGGGGTCCATAGGATTCTAACGAGATATTGGGGAGGTGTGTGGGAGGTCGGGTTCATGAGCTATGAGCCTATTTGTGGGAGAGGTTTGAGAATCGCGATTGATTTACATGCACCTTCAAGCGGAGATTGTTACGTTGCGGGGGGCTCGGGGGGGGCGATTTCGGAAGGGTTTGGGGTATTGGGGAGGTGTGTGGGTGGTTGGGATTGGAAGTTCCATAGAGAAACAGTGGGGATTAAATACAGGTCTTTTAGGAATTGCTATTTAAATTGTTGGGGGGGGCTTGCTGTAAAACATTCATAATCGTCTGGATACTGGTTGACCTTGCAAACTATTGGCTAGTGTTGTATGGGGAGTCCTGTAGTTTATAGATGATTAAACCTGTGTGTCTGCTACTAAGTGATTCATTGCACTGAATGGTTTGATTGACAGTTCATCATTAAGTCATTAATGTACAGACTGCCTGTGTGTATGCACATATATGTATCTATCTATAGATAGATATATATATATGTGTATGTGTCTGTGTGTGTGTGTATGTGCGTGTGTGTATGTGCGTGTGTGTTTTTCTCAATTAATGTTGGATGAAAAGCACTGTTTTTGTTAGTGTGATATCAGAACTGTGTGAGCACTAGGTCACACAGTTCTGAAATCACACTAACAAAACAGTATATATATATATATATATATATATATATATGTGTGTGTGTGTGTGTGTGTGTGTGTGTATGTGCGTGTGTGTGTGTGTATGTGCGTGTGTGTGTGTGTATGTGCGTGTGTGTGTGTGTATGTGCGTGTGTGTGTGTGTATGTGCGTGTGTGTATGTGTATGTGCGTGTGTGTTTTTCCTCAATTAATGTTGGATAAAAAGCACTGTTTTTGTTAGTGTGATATCAGAACTGTGTGACCTAGTGCTTTTTGTGAATTTTGATGCTAGCTTATTGCTGAATCCTGATTTGTTACATGTTTGATTGCATGTGGATTGATTTGACATTTAACACAGCTGTATAACTTTATAATGTTATCTGATATTTATAATGCGGTATCATTTTGATAAAAGGTGTATTTCTAATACCAAAGTCATAGCCATTGATGGCCTAATTCTGGCATTGGATGTATTTGGGTCTTTTTACACTAAGTTGGTTTGATTGACAGTTCATCATTAAGTCATTAATGTACAGACTGCCTGTGTGTATGCATATATAGTTATCTATCTATAGATATATATATATATATGTGTGTGTGTGTGTGTATGTGCGTGTGTGTATGTGCGTGTGTGTTTTTCTCAATTAATGTTGGATAAAAAGCACTGTTTTTGTTAGTGTGATATCAGAACTGTGTGAGCACTAGGTCACACAGTTCTGAAATCACACTAACAAAAACAGTATATATATATATATATATATATATATATATATATGTGTGTGTGTGTGTGTGTGTGTGTGTATGTGCGTGTGTGTGTATGTGCGTGTGTGTATGTGTATGTGCGTGTGTGTTTTTCCCCAATTAATGTTGGATAAAAAGCACTGTTTTTGTTAGTGTGATATCAGAACTGTGACCTAGTGCTTTTTGTGAATTTTGATGCTAGCTTATTGCTGAATCCTGATTTTTTACATGTTTGATTGCATGTGGATTGATTTGACATTTAACACAGCTGTATAACTTTATAATGTTATCTGATATTTATAATGCGGTATCATTTTGATAAAAGGTGTATTTCTAATACCAAAGTCATAGCCATTGATGGCCTAATTCTGGCATTGGATGTATTTGGGTCTTTTTACACTCTAAGTTTTTTAAAGCATTTATCACTATTATCAAATTAGAACCAAACTCATACTATGCTACTGAACTGTAATGTATAGTGCTACCTGACACAGAGTGACCAATGGTTTACTGCTTGCTTACTACTTAAACTTAAACTGTGGCAGTGTGCTCAAGTGGAGCTGTCTTTAATCCTGCTGAAATTAGTGTTTACGCTACTACTAGTGCATCAGCATATGAACACCTGTTGAAAGCTTGATCTGTCACATACCTAAGCAATGGTAGAAGTCATATTCTGAAAATTACTCAACAGTGTCAGTGATGTATGGGGGAGAGTCCCGGGCCAGAGTCACGCACACTCAAAATTTCTTTAGGAATTTTTTTCTAGTTATTATTATTATTCTTACGCCGTTTTTTGGCTCAAAACACCTACCAGAGTTTTTGACGCATATACACAAAAGTTATATCAAAACGTGCGGCTCGGCCCCGACATGTGTGCTATGATTTTTCTAAGACTTTTGGCTAACAATTTTGCCCAAAAATTGCCAAAAACCACACCAAAAAAAATGCATTGGTGTCAATGGAAAGAATGTTTGAGAGGTAGAGTGGAGATGTCATCGCTAGAGTGAGGAGAAGAGAGAGAAATGTGTAAAAAAAAATAAAACGTATTCGACTACCATGGCCTCAAATGCACCACTACAGACACAATTTATACATAGAAACGTAGGAAAATGTGTCTTCTAGCTCACACTTGCTTTACTTTATCTGTCAGATTTATTGTTTTAGCTTGACATGCGAAAATTCGGCCGCAGCACCCATGAAGAGCCTCATAGACTCCCATGTTAAAAGTGCCAGGAAAATTTCAGGAGGAATACAAAACTAACACTTTTTAGAATTGCTCCCAAGAGCACATTTCTTCACTTGTCAACACAAAATGCCTATGTAGACGTTCAGGAAGGGCTCAGCCGGCTTCACGTTAACCTGGTTTTATGATTGGAAACACGGTTTGGCCAGAAATCCTTCCTGTTCGAGGGGTGCGGTAAGCCTTTTCTCTCTGTCTGTTCAACTGACATGACAGTTGCAACTGTCAGCTGCAACTCATTAGTTCGTTACTTAGCAACGTGCTTGAAAGAGGAGAGACGGTGGCCACGAATGACGGTGGCTATTTTATGAACAGTAATTCATTTAACATTTAATTACTTTAATTGGAGGATATTTACTGGAGGAATCAAATTGGCTCTTTTTGTTTCGGGTGTATTTATAAACTGTACTCCAGCTCAACTCTTCCTCTCTGGCTATAAGTCTCTAAGGTAAGCAAACATCTTTTTCAACTCTTTCGCTAGCATGCTATCTACAATGTAGGTTTTTGACTTCTTTAACATTTGGGCTCATAGGTATTCATGTGCTTATCAGTCAGGATTTACAACTGATATTCCAACTAGCTGTAAAGATATGCTGTTTGCTAACATTAGCGACCAATGCTAAAATTAGCGCTTAAGCTAATTGCTAGTGCATCAGCATATGTTTCTAGCATGCTAAGATGTGGGTTTTGGACTTCTTTAACATTTGGGCTTATATGTATTCATGTGCTTATCAGTCAGGACGGTGGTGGAGGGTTATGGGGGGGGGGTTATTTGTGTGCATTTTGACCGTTTAGGGTCGTTTTCGGAGGGGGGGGGCGATCGGCGTTCGCGGGGGGCGGGGGGGCTCGTGCGGGGGGGTTTGAGGGCAGGGTTCATGTGCTGGGGTCCATAGGATTCTAACGAGATATTGGGGAGGTGTGTGGGAGGTCGGGTTGATGAGCTATGAGCCTATTTGTGGGAGAGGTTTGAGAATCGCGATTGATTTACATGCACCTTCAAGCGGAGATTGTGACGTTGCGGGGGGCTCGGGGGGGCGATTTCAGAAGGGTTTGGGGTATTGGGGAGGTGTGTGGGTGGTTCCATAGAGAAACAGTGGGGATTAAATACAGGTCTTTTAGGAATTGCTATTTAAATTGTTGCGGGGGCTTGCTGTAAAACATTCATAATCGTCTGGATACTGGTTGACCTTGCTAGTTATTGGCTAGTGTTATATGGGGAGTCCTGTAGTCCTGTAGTTTATAGATGATTAAACCTGTGTGTCTGCTACTAAGTGATTCATTGCACTGAATGGTTTGATTGACAGTTCATCATTAAGTCATTAATGTACAGACTGCCTGTGTGTATGCACATATATGTATCTATCCATAGATAGATATATATATATGTGTATGTGTGTGTGTGTGTGTGTGTATGTGCGTGTGTGTATGTGCGTGTGTGTTTTTCTCAATTAATGTTGGATAAAAAGCACTGTTTTTGTTAGTGTGATATCAGAACTGTGTGAGCACTAGGTCACACAGTTCTGAAATCACACTAACAAAAACAGTATATATATATATATATATGTGTGTGTGTGTGTGTGTGTGTGTGTGTATGTGCGTGTGTAAGTGTGTATGTGCGTGTGCGTATGTGTATGTGCGTGTGTGTTTTTCCTCAATTAATGTTGGATAAAAAGCACTGTTTTTGTTAGTGTGATATCAGAACTGTGTGACCTAGTGCTTTTTGTGAATTTTGATGCTAGCTTATTGCTGAATCCTGATTTGTTACATGTTTGATTGCATGGGGATTGATTTGACATTTAACACAGCTGTATAACTTTATACTGTTATCTGATACTTATAATGCGGTATCATTTTGATAAAAGGTGTATTTCTAATACCAAAGTCATAGCCATTGATGGCCTAATTCTGGCATTGGATGTATTTGGGTCTTTTTACACTCTAAGTTTTTTAAAGCATTTATCACTATTATCAAATTAGAACCAAACTCATACTATGCTACTGAACTGTAATGTAAAGTGATACCTGACACAGAGTGACCAATGGTTTACTGCTTGCTTACTACTTAAACTTAAACTGTGGCAGTGTGCTCAAGTGGAGCTGTCTTTAATCCTGCTGAAATTAGTGTTTACGCTACTACTAGTGCATCAGCATATGAACACCTGTTGAAAGCTTGATCTGTCACATACCTAAGCAATGGTAGAAGTAATATTCTGAAAATTACTCAACAGTGTCAGTGATGTATGGGGGAGAGTCCCGGGCCAGAGTCACGCACACTCAAAATTGTTGGGGGGGCTTGCTGTAAAACATTCATAATCGTCTGGATACTGGTTGACCTTGCAAACTATTGGCTAGTGTTGTATGGGGAGTCCTGTAGTCCTGTAGTTTATAGATGATTAAACCTGTGTGTCTGCTACTAAGTGATTCATTGCACTGAATGGTTTGATTGACAGTTCATCATTAAGTCCTTAATGTACAGACTGCCTGTGTGTATGCACATATATGTATCTATCTATAGATATATATATATATGTGTATGTGTGTGTGTGTGTGTGTGTGTGTGTGTATGTGCGTGTGTGTATGTGCGTGTGTGTTTTTCTCAATTAATGTTGGATAAAAAGCACTGTTTTTGTTAGTGTGATATCAGAACTGTGTGAGCACTAGGTCACAGTTCTGAAATCATACTAACAAAAACAGTATATATATATATATATATATATATATGTGTGTGTGTGTGTGTGTGTGTGTGTATGTGCGTGTGTGTGTGTGTGTATGTGTGTGTGCGTATGTGTATGTGCGTGTGTGTTTTTCCTCAATTAATGTTGGATAAAAAGCACTGTTTTTGTTAGTGTGATATCAGAACTGTGTGAGCACTAGGTCACACAGTTCTGAAATCACACTAACAAAAACAGTATATATATATATATATATATGTGTGTGTGTGTGTGTGTGTGTGTGTATGTGCGTGTGTAAGTGTGTATGTGCGTGTGCGTATGTGTATGTGCGTGTGTGTTTTTCCTCAATGTTGGATAAAAAGCACTGTTTTTGTTAGTGTGATATCAGAACTGTGTGACCTAGTGCTTTTTGTGAATTTTGATGCTAGCTTATTGCTGAATCCTGATTTGTTACATGTTTGATTGCATGGGGATTGATTTGACATTTAACACAGCTGTATAACTTTATACTGTTATCTGATATTTATAATGCGGTATCATTTTGATAAAAGGTGTATTTCTAATACCAAAGTCATAGCCATTGATGGCCTAATTCTGGCATTGGATGTATTTGGGTCTTTTTACACTCTAAGTTTTTTAAAGCATTTATCACTATTATCAAATTAGAACCAAACTCATACTATGCTACTGAACTGTAATGTAAAGTGATACCTGACACAGAGTGACCAATGGTTTACTGCTTGCTTACTACTTAAACTTAAACTGTGGCAGTGTGCTCAAGTGGAGCTGTCTTTAATCCTGCTGAAATTAGTGTTTACGCTACTACTAGTGCATCAGCATATGAACACCTGTTGAAAGCTTGATCTGTCACATACCTAAGCAATGGTAGAAGTCATATTCTGAAAATTACTCAACAGTGTCAGTGATGTATGGGGGAGAGTCCCGGGCCAGAGTCACGCACACTCAAAATTGTTGGGGGGGCTTGCTGTAAAACATTCATAATCGTCTGGATACTGGTTGACCTTGCAAACTATTGGCTAGTGTTGTATGGGGAGTCCTGTAGTCCTGTAGTTTATAGATGATTAAACCTGTGTGTCTGCTACTAAGTGATTCATTGCACTGAATGGTTTGATTGACAGTTCATCATTAAGTCCTTAATGTACAGACTGCCTGTGTGTATGCACATATATGTATCTATCTATAGATATATATATATGTGTATGTGTGTGTGTGTGTGTGTGTGTATGTGCGTGTGTGTATGTGCGTGTGTGTTTTTCTCAATTAATGTTGGATAAAAAGCACTGTTTTTGTTAGTGTGATATCAGAACTGTGTGAGCACTAGGTCACAGTTCTGAAATCACACTAACAAAAACAGTATATATATATATATATATATATATATATATATGTGTGTGTGTGTGTGTATGTGCGTGTGTGTGCGTGTGTGTGTGTGTATGTGCGTGTGCGTATGTGTATGTGCGTGTGTGTTTTTCCTCAATTAATGTTGGATAAAAAGCACTGTTTTTGTTAGTGTGATATCAGAACTGTGTGACCTAGTGCTTTTTGTGAATTTTGATGCTAGCTTATTGCTGAATCCTGATTTGTTACATGTTTGATTGCATGTGGATTTATTTGACATTTAACACTGAAACATCTGTATAACTTTATAATGTTATCTGATATTTATAATGCGGTATCATTTTGATAAAAGGTGTATTTCTAATACCAAAGTCATAGCCATTGATGGCCTAATTCTGGCATTGGATGTATTTGGGTCATTTTACACTCTAAGTTTTTGAAAGCATTTATCACTATCACAAACTATTACTATGCTACTGAACTGTAATGTAACGTGATGTATGTGGGAGAGTCCCGGGCCAGAGTCACGCACACTCAAAATGTCTTTAGGAATTTTTTTCTAGTTCTCAAACATTCTTTCCATTGACACCCATTCATTTTTTTGGTGTGGTTTTTGGCAATATTTGGCAAAACCGTTTGCCAAAAGTCTTAGAAAAGATATAGCGCACATGTCGCGGCCGAGCCGCACGTTTTGATACCACTTTTGTGTATATGCGTCAAAAACTCTGGTAGGAGTTTTGAGCCAAAAAAACAGCGTAAGAATAATAAGTAAAGCTAGTAATAACATATTGTGCGCCTTGCAGCACGCACACAATTAGATTAGATGAACCTTTATTTGTCCTCCAGGAGGTGGAAATTGCAGTTCACAACAGCAGCAGGGTAAAGTACAGCACACAGAGTTGCAGGGTAATATACATAATGACAATAACATAACAATAGCAATAACAATGGCAATAGCAATAGGCGGGCACGATAAGGTTAGATATCTAAATAAGAAAATAAGTAAGTAATTAAGTAGTCTGGTTAAGTAGTCCAGTGTACAAAAATAGTAAGTTAAGTCGACAAGTCGACATGCAGGCAGTTATTGCACTTGAGATACAGAATTACAGTATTTTGCAAGAGTATGATAAAAAAATAAGTTAGGTAGACATATAGACATATAGACAGTTTTGGAGAATGGAGATTTACAGCATTACAGTATTCCAAAAAGTAAGCAAGTTAAGTAGAAATATTGCACTTAGTACAGAGTATCAATATAACATGAGTATTGCACATGATTGAGGTAAGTAGTAAAAGCCAAAAAATATATAATACAGATATAGATACAATAAAAGAGTAATAACAGTAATACTGCATGGTGGTGAGGTAGTGAAGGTAATAGTTATAATAATGGTAAAGGTGTAGCACATGATAGTGGCTATGGACAGCAGTATTTAGTGATTATTGTTAAACAGTCTGACAGCAGCAGGAAGGAAGGACCTGCGGAATCTCTCCTTCACACACCGAGGGTGAATCAGCCTGTTGCTGAAGCTGCTCTCCAGAGCGGACAGTGAGTCCTGCAGGGGGTGTGACTCGTGGTCCAGCATGGTTGTCAGCTTTGCCAGGACTCGTCTGTCACCCACCTCCTGCACTGAGTCTAGAGGGCAGCCCAGGACTGAGCTGGACTTCTTGATGACCTTGTCCAGCTTCTTCCTTTCCCTCTCAGTGATGCCGCTGCTCCAGCAGACCACACCGTACATGATGGCAGAGGCCACCACTGAGTCATAGAAAGACTTTAGGGGTGCCCCCTGCACTCCGAAAGACCTCAGCCTCCTCAGGAAGTACAGCCGGCTCTGACCTTTCTTGTACAGTGCGTCAGTGTGGTGAGTCCAGTCCAGTTTGTGGTTCAGGTGAACACCCAGGTACTTATAGGACTCTACTCTCTCAATGTCCATTCCCTGGATGTTCACCGGTGGAGGGGGAGGTCGGTGTCTGCGGAAATCCACCACCATCTCCTTGGTCTTGCCCGCGTTGATGAGGAGGTGGTTCGGCTGACACCAGTCTACAAAGTCCTGCGTCAGTTGCTTGTACTCCGTGTCATCATCGTCACTGATCAGTCCGACGATGGCGGAGTCGTCGGAAAACTTGAGCAGGACGCAGCCCTCCGAGTTGTGTCTGAAGTCTGCAGTGTAGAGGGTGAAGAGGAAGGGCGCAAGCACCGTCCCCTGTGGGGCCCCCACACTGCAGGTCAGGAGATCAGACACACCATCCCTGGTTCTCACAAACTGGGGTCTATTTGTGAGGTAGTCCAGGGTCCAGTCGGCCAGGGGTACATCCACACCAGCCCGCACCAGCTTATCCCTCAGGAGCACTGGCTGAATGGTGTTGAACGCGCTGGAGAAGTCGAAGAAGGTAATCCTCACAGCACTGCCAGGACTCTCGAGGTGGGTGAGAGCACGATGAAGCAGGAAGATCAATGCGTCGTCCACCCCGATTCCAGGTCGGTAAGCGAACTGCAGCGGGTCCATCTCTGAGCTCACCTCAGAGCGGAGGTGGCCCAGAATCAGCCTCTCCAGTGTCTTCATCATGTGTGATGTGAGAGCCACTGGCCTGAAGCTGCTGAGGTCCTTAGCCCGCGGTGTCTTAGGCACTGGTACCAGGCAGGAGGTCTTCCAGAGCAGTGGTACCCTGCTCAGCTTAAGGCTGAGGTTGAAGACCTGCCCCATGATCCCGCACAGTTCGTCCGCGCAGGATTTCAGGAGTCTGGGACTAATTCCATCTGGACCAGCTGCTTTTCGCGCATTGATCTTTCTCAGCTCTCTCCTAACTTGGCCGGATGAGAAAACTAGGGGGGAGCACGGGGGGAGGGTGACGGGGGGTCCATGGGGTTGTGATGGGTTAGTGGAATGCATGGAATGTAGGGTGTGGCCAGGTGCAGGCAGGGCTGATGGGGGAGGGGGGCATTGACCAGGAGACAGGGCTAGAGGCAGCAGCTGGGGGGGGGCAATGGGTGGGTCGTTAAACCTATTGTAATACAGGTTCAAGTCGTTCGCCCATTGTAGATCCTTCTCAGCCTGGGGGAGGGGTGTGTTGAACCCAGAAATGGTCTTCAGGCCTCGCCAAACTTCCCTCGAGTTGTTCTGTTGAAGCTGAACCTCCATCTTTCTCCTGTATTTGGCCTTGCCCTGTTTGATCATCCTCCTCAGTTCCTTCTGCACAGTCCTGAGCTCCTCTCTGTCCCCTGACTTGAAAGCTCTCTTCTTCTCCTTCAGGAGAACCTTGATGTCAGGGGTAATCCATGGCTTGTTGTTGGCAAAGCACCGTACCTTCTTGGAGGGCACGGTGTTCTCAAAACAGAAGTTGATGTAGCCTGTGATAGTGTCAGTAATGGCATTGATGTCCTCCCCATGTGGATCGCAGAGTTCAGACCACGCCGTGGTGTCGAAGCAGTCCCTCAGAGCCTCCTCGCTCTCAGTAGTCCTCTCAGTAGTCCACCTCTTGAATAAGGGGCCCACTGCGCAATGAGTCGTTGAAAAGGCTATTCAACTCATTTTGCTACGTCCAGATCAGGTCTAACGAGGGTGCTGGATGAAAGTTTTTTTACGTATTTTCTTTAGTCTTTCTGACCTCCAGTTATGACGTTGACACAACGTACAAATTCAGTCAAAATGTCACGTCGACTTCAACTTTATTGTCATTACACAGGTACAAGTACATGGTAATGAAATACAATCAGCATCCATTACAACAGAATAACATTTTTATTGTATACTCAGAATATACACACTATGACCAGTATAGTTAGAATATACAGGGTATGTACAGATTAAAGTGATTTAAGACAAATGTAAATCAAATCAACATTTATTTGTATAGCCCTTTTTACAAGCAATGTCACAGAGGGCTTCACATATGCCCATAGACCTGCCCCTCAACCCTCATGGAAGACAAGGAAAAACTCAGAAAAACTCGCTAGGGAGAAACAAATGGAAGAAAGGAGCAATTCAGTGAGGGATCCCCTCCTCCAGGGACGGTTGGGCAAAGAAAGGAGCAGAACACAGGCTAAACTGTCATATCTCTAGAGAGAGTTGTTGAAACATCAATACTCAATGCTCAACTGTAAATGTACAGCTGTATTGTACAAGATGCTACAGTATTTAACAGAATTTCCAGAGTTGCATGTATGTACAGTTAGTGCAAATGATGCAATGTGCAGATGTGCAAAATGAACATGAACATGACAAATTTAGTCAAAATTGCACATCGAAATCAGGTCGCCTGAAGGTGCAGAATGAAAGTTCAATACAAATTCACTCAAAATGACCAAATGATCTACATTTGAAAAACATTCATAGGATATCGATACAAGATGTCCTAAATACATCATTATCACTTACTCCATCCATTTTGCTTGTTGTTCCATTTTCAAGAGTCTTTGGCTCTGATCAATTTGGGTTACACTTAGACTGTATGCATAGAGGACTATCATTTTCTATGTTAATAATAAAATAAAATAAATTATTCACAGTCAAATTATACAAACACGTACTCGGCCAGATTGAGCAAACATAGAACAAATATGGAACTATGGACTTTTAATAATACTAACAAAACTATAAAACTAAACAACTTTTGGAATTTAGGTCTCCCTAAATTTAGGTCATTTAGGTCACCCTCTTGATGGTGCGTGTTCAAGATGTTCATCTATATCTTGTTTGATGGTCACCTCCGTGGCTTGAGCCTGAGCGCATGACAGCATCTACAAAGAGAAACATGCATAGTCATCATTTCTCTGTAACACATATTTTATAAAAACAGAACATATTTAGCCATATTTAAAGAATAAGGATACTTAAATGCCAGATTATCATTATTTCCCCTTTCCTTTTAAATTGAACTGGGCCATCAGGCCATTGTTTTTTCTGTGCTGCGCTGATCAGAGTGTCAAGTCTATACTTGACAACGGGCATTATACAGAAACAACAGACAGCAGAGATGGACCAATCAGAGATTCATTCAATAGAGCCGTGTAAAAAATATATATTGGGTATTTAATTTGACATTAATCATATAATTGAATCAGGGTTTGTGGAGGAAATTAGATTTCCTGTGTACTTATATTAATCACTACTGAACACACCTTCTATGAAGACTGTTGTAACATCATTACTGCATGACTGTCACTATCTATGTTTACATTCTTGTGCCCTATAAAAAAATGTTGTCTCCTCTTCGTCCAGGAGAGAGACATGATTTAGACCTAAGCCTTGTACTGTCTTCATTTTGTTGCCAGAGGACTGGTCATTTCTCTCCCAATCTGCAGATTGTAATTGTGATGATGTATTAAACCCAGAACTCAACTTAACTGTCACTCCGTTTATGAAGAGACGGACAAACCACTTTCTTCAACAGGTTCACTCAATAAAAAGCTACAGGTAGTTTTGCCTTTTAAATTGAAAAATACAAAAACAAAATATTCAATATCACACGAGTAGATTAAACATTATTATTTGTGTTGAAAAATACCTGTCAAGAACTCTGTGGACACAGTCCTTAGTGTCTCTCCCCCCAATCCTTGATAGTTGCAGGACCTGGAATAGATTAGATTCAACTTTATTGTCATTATGCAGGTACAGTTAGATAAGATACAGTTAGCATCCAACCAGAAGTGCAAAACCGTTATTACAACAGAATATAATTGTAATTGTGTACTCAGAATATACACAGTATGTACAGTATAATCAGAATATACAGGGTATGAACAGATTAAAGGGATTTAAGAAAAATGTACAGCTGTATTGTACAAGATGACTACAGTATTTAATGTGTATTAACTGTGTAATGACAATAAAGTTGAATCTAATCTAATCAGCATCAATAATAAATGTTGACCTGGTAACCTTAATGAAATTATGGCTGACGTGTTGAAGCAATATTTTTATTGCATCAATGTCCAAGATTGACCTGTTTCAGGTGTCAAAACTACATTATATTAGCAGATGTCCAGATGAAGTATTTGGATGGCATCTAGATGTGGTCCTTAACCCTTAGATCAGGGGTGCCCAATCCTGGTCCTTGAGAGCCCCTGTCCTGACAATTGTATATGTTTCCCTGCTCCAGCACACCTGACTCTATTGAATGATTATGAGTCTTCTATAGAGCTTGTTAATGACCAATTCATTAGAATCAGGTGTGTTGGAGCAGGGAAACATCTAAAACTGTCAGGATAGGGGCTCTTGAGGACCAGGATTGGGCACCCCTGCCTTAGATGCATAAGTGGGGTCAAAATGACCTCATGGGTTGTTATTCTTCAAAATCTAGGTACATATTGTCATATTCCAGGTATTTCTCATAAAACATGATTGAGACATGAGGCCATTCAAATTTTTATTAATTCTTTCATTAATTTTAAGAAATTGCAGTTTGGTATCATTACCCCACTCTTCCATAAGCAGGGTCAAATATGTTTTGATACCTAAATTGATTGTTATGTGGTAAAATGTGCAAAGTGGTCCTTATCTGACTTCCTTATCTGAACGTCATTCTACTGTCTAAATTAGGTCCGATTCTGACCTGTAGATTTAGGATATATTTTGCACGTTTAAATAAAGTGTCCATGTGCTCCTTAACAAACCTCCATATGAGGTAGAATTTGAACCTCATATTAACGTTTAAAATAAGTCAAATTATGACATACATTTTACATCAAAATACGGTCTAAATGTGGCATTATCTAACGTCCAGATAAGGTCTCATTTGAACGTATTCTAACATTTAAAAGAAACAATAATGGTGTCTAGCTGTCGAAATAACGTCTAGATGTGGTCCAAAATAGACGTTAAATATAGACCATTTTTGGTCGTCTGCCAACGTCTAGATGTGGTCTCTGACCGACCCAATATCGACCAGGGGTCACATTTATAAAGGAGTGCGTAGAAGTCTTACTAAAAGTGTGCGTGCGTACGCCCAAAAGCGTAAATTGGCGTACGCACACAAAAATTCAGATTTATAAAACCGTGCGTACGCACACCTGTAGGCAATGTTCGCTTTATAAATCACAAGTGTGCGTACGTAAAGTATCATTGCACCACGCCCTGAACACGCCCATTTTTAACCATAAATGGTCAATGCAAAGGACCTCATGAATACTGATCTAGTATCATTCTCATGAACATGGCAGGTGATTCTTCTTCACGGTGAATCAAGGCAAACAAAAAAACAACACAATAGTGCGACAGCGCCAAGTGGCAGAACCGGAGAAGAAGCGGTAACAACTGCAGTAGTAAATTACGTGTTTATGTATCTTGCATGGCGATTAAAAACGAATTCTGATTCTCAAGTGTAATGAGTCTAGTGATTGCGCGGGAGCTTAACAACTGTATTTCCAGTTTTTGACATATGATGATATATGCACAGTATTAAAGAAATATATTTAGTTATACTTTGTGTTTGGTAGTTACATGCATTTCAGCCTCCTACACTGCGGTAAAAGGACAATCTGATTGTGAGACAGACAGCGCTGAATATTGATTACAAATTTGAGTTGCATTGTACAAGATGTGTATGGAACAATTATCACGCAGTTCAAGCTCAAATAACACTGATGTATTTAATCTTCATTATAATCTTAAATTGAGTAAATGTGTGTGAGAACAACAAAATGCATATATATTACGAGTTATAGCTTCTCAGACTTTTACTTTTTGCAGTATGTGTCTCCAATTCCCACCGTCTCCAAAAAATGCGTAGGTTTACGGGAGGGTCATAGTTTGCGTGGAGGACCGCACATTCTACCGCCAAGTTAGTTTTTTATAAATAACTGATTTAGGATTAGTTTAAATCAGGTTAGGTTGCATACGAATTGGGGGGGGGGGAACGACATAGCAAAACATTTAAGAAATTTTGTCCACCCTACTTAAAGATTTAATTTTAAACCCAAAACCAAAATGAACTCGCTTGAAGATTTTTTTTTTCCCAGTTTATTTTAAAGATTCAAGGTTCAAGGTTAAGAAGCCCAAAACATTAAAATCTCACCGAATATCCCTGGATTTTATGTTGCTATTTCCACCTCTTTTTAATAAATGTAGAATTAAGAGTCAGTATATCTGCAGGTGACAGATTGAACATATTGATAAAGCAGGATAAATGACTCAAGAAAGATTCAGTATTGACACTTTTATTTCTTGAAATCAAAGGTATCGAGGTATTATCTTAAGTATTATCAAGGCTCACCACAATTAATAATAGCAAGACCTCATGGTCTCATAGAAAGACAAATAAAAATAATAATAATTCAATGGACATTTGAATGATGTACAAAATGTATTCAAAGAATGGAATAAAAAGCATGTGGGATTGTTGTGGTTTTGTATGTTCATACTGTGCAACCAACAAAACACACAAAAAAATATTTAATATCCAGCTCTGTCTGTAGACAACACATGATGAGGTTAAGGGAGGCCAGCTGCCAACATGCTGCCAAGTAGAGCACGATCTTTGAGAGCATTCTCCACATCGCGCTCCTCAATCTTTAGAGAGATCTGCAAAATAAGGAGGAAAGTTTTTACACATATCCTACACACACCCAAGAGAAGTAAACTCTATATTGCAAGATGTTTATTACAAACTTTGTTTTGTTTATTGAATTTGATCTGAGCATGTACCCAAGCAGTATGGTCCTTGACACTCCAACCAATAAATAAAATGGACTGACCACTCACAGAATCTCAAAGAAAGCTTGGTTAAAGCAGACAATGAGATTCTCATCTTGGAGAAGGTACCCTTGGTCTATGCTTTTCACTTGATAACATAGCAAACCAGTACAGCTGGTACAACTCTACAGACTTAAGTTGCTACTGGTGGTATCTAACCTTCATTCAATTGTCATCTCAGAGTATGAAAATTAACTTGTTTTTCCATTGCAAAGTGCAAGTGAAACTAGTGTGATATACATTGTTCTCACTATAGCATGCAAACTTACACTTTCTTTTAATTTATTACTGCCTGTGTCAATGTTAAAATATACCCTTTACTTATATACCATTATTCTGATTCTTTACTTTGGGTTTAGTATAGCTGGAATCTCATGTTAAACCCTTTACGTAAACTATGTGGTAATCTTTTTTAAAGTGAACGTATATTTGCTTGACAATTAGCTGGAATGGCGTCTTGTCTGCTATTAAGAGATACCACTTCTCAAAAGGGGTGTATCGATACTCGGCTCATGATTCAAATACATTTACAGAGTTTAAAATGTTAAATGATACTGAAATTGAACTAAGATTAATTTCCTGTTATTACATGTTCAATAACAGTATTTCCCCCCAAGGATTTTTACAGATGGTGCAGTAGTAGAAATTGTGCGGTTCATTCCTTTTCAAAGCAAGTCACACGTCAGGTCCCACAAGGCAGTGTGTCTGTGATTCCATTGATACCATTTATGGACAAGCAAACATTCGTATGTTGTCAGTCAAAACAAAACTAGCTAGCATAGTATTTACAACAGTGTTTATCAACGGGGGCGGTACCGCCTCCCAGGGGGCGTTCAGAGAACGTCAGGGGGCGCTGGGAACAATATTTTTAAAAGGGGGGCGTTGAGGTGCTGTTGGGGGGCGTTTGTCTGTGTCTGTTTTTTAATGCCAGTTTTTTAATGCCAGTTTTGTCTAACCGACACCTACTCATTTTTACGGAGCCCCTCTAGGGTCACATAGGAGAGAGAAGAAAAAAAATCTGTGTGCACCATTTTGTAAACTGTGGCCTCGGATTCATAATCGTATGCACCTGATAGTGATACAAGTTAGATCAGCGATACTCATTGCGTGTCTCGCGAGCCACATGCGGCTCGTCAAGCTTTAATTGGTGGCTCGCACTGGCATACTAGCTTATAACAATATGGTAACACAGCGCAAAAATCTGCATAATACTTAAGTAATAACTATAAATTAAGTAATTTTTCTGCAGTCTCACGTGAATATGGCCAGCCTGCCAACTCGCGCGCTGTTACGCACCAAGCGAGGATTGACGACCGACATAGGATGGAGCAAGCCAGTGGACAACCTCCACTGCAGAGCATTAAACAGAGGCATCTTTTGAGATGGCTTGGATTTTGGCGCATTTAATGTGCACACGTCTCAGTATTGTTACCATGTAATTTAATTACAAAATGTCGACATAAATAAATTATTGAAACGTATTTCAGAAAAAACGCTCAAACAGTTTTGTCCTCCCTATTCATTATATGTTGTCAATTTTTGGAGGGCGGGAGAATATTTTGGGGGCAGACTGCCTTCAAAACAACAACAAACAAAAACAATAGTAGGAGAAACAAGAAACAGCTGTTGTACATACAACTAATTTCAAGCAATTTATGTGAATGCACAAGAATAATGCCATAACTCTACAATACATATTGTTAAATGTTTGCATGGTATATTTTGTGCCATAATAAATTGTTATACCCCTACAAAATACATATACCAGACCTTTAGTAAGAGAAGTTGACAATTACAAGTTCAGTTACTGTTACCTTGGTGAGACGAGCCTCTTTCGCCTTTTTAAGACCAAAAATACCTCGGCTCTCAAGTAGACTGCACAGAGAGAGGCATTCACCCTGACCCACACTTGTAACTTGTCTCTGGTCACACAGGCGACTGTACACCTCATGAAGCTAAAGATTAAAAGAAGAAATGGGCAGTTTAGTTTTTCCTTCATTAAAATATTAACTAATTTCCTGTTGTTCCCTCAGGCCAATGACTGAAATCTGTCTGTGGCTGACGTGCCTAAGGTAGCCCAATTACACATTAATGTTCCTTACCTTGCCCAGTGACATTTCCTTGGTCTTGCCGTTGTATGTGAGCAGTAGAAGGCAAATCACAAGCAATTTCTGTTGCAAGGGGATGCTCTCCCCCTCACCATTCACAGAGGTTGTCATGCGGTCCCCATAAACTTCTGACAGCACACGTGCCACCTGAGGCACACCAGCAGTAGAAACTGAAATAAATTAAGGGGACGAGAGGAGCGTTAATCATGCAAAATTCAAAATATTTACACCTATATTCAAAATGCATGAAAAACCTCATAACATGAACTCATAAATTAAGTAACAACCTCCACTGCAGAGCGTTAAACATCTTTTGAGATGGCTTGGATTTTGGCGCGGGCCAAAACACCGTTCTCAGACTCATAAATAGTAAAAGACTGCTTTTTGTATTACATTTTATACATACTACAATGTATATTGTGTGTTGTATTGTTTTAGTGCTGTGATTTTTTTAATTATACTTGTGTACATAATACATAAGAATAAAACACATACGTTTTCAAACAGTTGTTTTAAAATTTATTTATAATAATAATAATTTTATATATTGTTAGAAGAAAAAGTTGTTATGGGGGGGGGGGGGGGGGGGGGGGGGTCGGTCGGACCTGGAAAATTGAGAGGGGGGGCACTGGCCTAAAAGAGGTTGAGAACCACTGGTATAGATTATAACTGTATAGTCTGTAACCTGCACCTTATCCTGTATATCCTGTATATTCCACTGTATATCCTGCAAAAAACTGTAAATCCTGTACATCCTGATATAACACTGTATATTCTACAAGACCAATACTTGTATTATTGTAATCAGATAGTCTGTACATAATTCCTACAATAACAATAGGTTTCCTTCTGACGGAGGAATCCTAATAAGCGGTCCTCTTGCCCATTCCCCAATTTCTCTAGTAACTACAGACAAAAAAAATAACATTCTACTTCTAATCATATACAGTAGATTAACAATTAACTGAATACCCAGGTCAGTTATTTGCAACATGACCTCAATATCAGGATAGTGAGCACACAGTCCTCACCACCAAGCCCAGAAAAGATTTTCTTTTACTTAAACAGGCCTGGGAGCAGAAGAAAGTCCTCGGAGCGGAAAAAGGTCCTCAGGGCCCACTGTCCTGCATGTTTTAGATGTTTCCCTGCTCCAACACATCTGATTCAAATGAATGGGTCCTTATGAAGCTCAGCAGAAGCCTGATAATGGCTATTTATTTGAATCAGGTGTGTTGGAAGAGGGAAACATCTAAAACGTGCAGGAAAGTGGGCCCTGAGAACCGGAATTGAGAACCACTGTACTAAAGGAAGTTTTGGCTGACTTCATCTGAACAATGTTACATATACACGTTAGGATACGGAAATACATTTTGTTCCATCGTTTCACTTTAATCTTTGGACGGAACTCCTAAACAACAAGTGGATACCACCTTGTTCATTGTCAAGCCGCAATGAACCGCTCCGAACAGGACGACAGCATGGAGCATGATTTTCTTTCCCACAGAAGACTTGTCACCACCCTCCGCCCAAGAGACACCAGGGACTGGGTCAATCAGGTTTGAAGACTACATTTGGTCTAGGTCTATGTTCTTGTTGATGTGAATTGCCTATGTGAATTTATGGCAGTGAAAGTAAAAATATATTGGTGTATTCAGTTTGTGAAACAATTTAGTTGGTGACACACATATTCATGGTTCTGGCTGCTGTTTGTACTCAATAACATGATGGAGTATAAAAAAGGTACAATTCTAAATTGCCGCACAACTTCACACAAATATAAATAAGCGTATATGATTTTCAGCTTCCTGTGAAAATGATGATCCAACTCTCCAGTTAATTCAGATATTTGGCATTCAATTACATGCTTTTAAAAATATATGACCCCAGAATATGTATTATACTTTTTTATTACTTACCTCACTCACGTGCAATACTCATGTTATATTCATATTCTGTACTAAGTGCAATATTTCTACTTAACTTGCTTACTTTTTGCAATACTGTTAATGCTGTAAATCTCCATTCTCCAGAACTGTCTATATGTCTACCCAACTTATTTTTTTATCATACTCTTTGCAAAATACTGTAATTCTGTAACTCCTCAAGTGCAATAACTGCCTGCATGTCGACTTAACTTACTTATTTTGTACACTGGACTACTTAACCAGACTACTTAATTACTTATTTTCTTATTTTTTTATATCTGATCTTATCGTGCCCGCCTATTGCTATTGCCATTGTTATGTTATTGTCATTATGTATATTACCCTGCAACTCTGTGTGCTGTACTTTACCCTGCTGCTGTTGTGAACTGCAATTTCCACCTCCTGGAGGACAAATAAAGGTTCATCTAATCTAATCTAATAAATGTTCAACAATAATTTTGCAGTGAAATAGTTATCCTTCATTCCAAATTATGGGGGCAAAAAGGGACCTGGATGAAGGACAGGCAGACACTGATGCAAACAAAAATGAGAACCACTGCGTTAGTGTCCACTTTTAACAGTATGAAAAAAAAAACTTGACATTATTCCTTACCTTTCATTCCTGCTGTGGAACCGGGCATGTCCTTTCTGTCATTAGATTCCACCATTTCAACAGCTCTCCTGTAACAGGAATATGGCGTCATTAGCAAATAAATCATTGTAAAGCTACAGTATTTTTAGAAATGCCAGAGAAAATGTTGCCATATTTATTTTAGTCTGCAACTTCATTTGTGCTTTCTCACTGAGGAGATGTGATGCATGATGGGTGTTGGTACAAATGTTCTATCGTACCATCTTGGAATGTCTGCAAACTCAACACTGCAAATATGATAAACTTGGAAATATGTAGCGTAAGAAAAATATTTTGTGCTCGACTAAATGCCTCAAAAAATGCAAACACTCACATGAACTGGAAGTCCCCATCTAGCATCAAACCAAAACTATGTCCTAGGTTTGGGCAAATCGTCTAGTGTTTAAATCTGGCCTGGTGCCTACAGCATCCGAGTAATAGCTGAGCAATAAAACCTCAGAAAACAATAAACTCTATACTTTAAAGATTCCCCTCCGTGAATCCCCACCTTAATGTGGTGAAGGGGTTTGAGTGCTTGGATGATCCTAGGAGCTATGTTGTCAGGGGCATTATGCCCCTGGTAGGGTCTTCCAAGGCAAATAGGTCCTAAGTGACTAGCCAGATCAAGAGCGGTTCAGAAAACCCTTATGATACCAAGAAAACGAGGACAGTTACGCCACCCGGATGGGCGAAACCGGACCCAGGCCCAGAGTGGGAGCTCGCAGGCGAGTGCCTGGTGGCCGGGTCTTTTCCCATGGGACCTGGCCAGGCCCAGCCCGAAAAGGCGATGTGGGACCACCTTCCTGCAGGCCCTACCACCCGAAGGAAGGACAGTAAAGGGACGGTGCAGTGTGCTTTGGGCAATGGTCAAGGTCAGGCACCCAGAGCCGCGCACACAGTCTCTAGTGCTGAGGACATGGAATGTCACCATGCTGGCGGGGAAGGAGCCGGAGCTAGTGCGGGAGGTCGAGCGTTACCGGTTAGATATAGTTGGCCTCGCCTTCACGCACAGCTTGGGCTCTGGAACCATTATCCTTAAGAGAGGCTGGACTCTCCATTTCTCTGGCGTTCCCCGCAGGGAGAGGCAGCGGGCTGGCGTGGGTTTGCTTATAGCCCCACTGCTCAGTCGCCACGTTGGAGTTTACCACGGTGAACGAGAGGGTCTTGTCCCTGTGTCTAAAAGCCAGGGACAGGTCTCTCAATGTTGTGGCGGCCTACGGGCCGAAAAGCAGTGCAGAGTACCCAGACTTCTTGGAGTCTCTGGGAGGCGTACTTAACAGTGCACCGACTGGGGACTGTCGTTCTACTGGGGGACTTCAACGCCCACATGAGAAATTACAGTGACACCTGGAGAAGGGTGATTGGGAAGAACGGCCCCCCGATCGGAACCTGAGTGGTATTTTGTTATTGGACTTCTGTGCTAGTCCCAGTTTGAACACCATGTTCAAGCACAAGAGTGTCCATCAGTGCACATGGCACCAGGACACTCTAGGCCGGAGGTCGATGATCGACTGTTGTTGCGTCTTCTGACCTGCGGCCGTGTGTCTTTGACACTTTGGTAAAGAGAGGGGCGGAACTGTCAACCGATCACCACCTGGTTGTGAGTCGGATCCGCTGGCGGGGGAGGAAGTTGGACAGACTTGGCAGGCCCAGGCGTATCGTGAGGGTCTGCTGGGATCGTCTGGCGAACCCCTCTGTCAGCGAAATCTGAAGTCAATGAGGTAGTCGATGGGCTCCTTGGTGGTAAGGCTCCGGGGGTGGACGAGATCCATCCTGAGTACCTAAAGTCTCTGGATGTTGTAGGACTGTCCAGGTTGACACGCCTCTGCAGCATCGTGTGGTGGTCTAGAACAGTGATTCTTAACCATAGGGCCGCGGCCCATACTTGGGCCGCGAGCACTACCTAGAGGGCCGCAATAAACTTTCAGTTTTGCACCTGTGGGCCGCGGGACTGCATAGGTTATCAACTGAATACACCAGAGATGTTACATTTAAATTTATTAATTTAGCAGACGCTTTATCCAAAGCGACTTACAAGAGCGCTAATATTTGCTAAATATTATGTTAATTAATGTGTATGCGCGGATTCGGGTGACGCCAGAGCTACTATGCTATGTTATCCATGAGACGATCAGTTATAATGCAGCCTCCGACCACATGGTGTCGGTAATGCGTTAGTCAGTTTAACAAGCTCACAGAATAACAGAAGAAGATCGACATTCAGCTAGTTAGTGATTGAGAAGTTTTTAAAGAGGAAAAATGAAGACAAAAGTGGTGCTGGACACCTCCAAAAGACTAACAGCGCTTTTCCACCGCATGAAATCAGCTCGCCTCGCATTTTTGGCGTTTCCACCGCAGTTCCATGGTACCTGGTACCTGCTAGCGAGTACTTTTTTGGTACCTTCTCGCTCTAGGTACCAGGCGATCTTAAGTCGAGCTAAAAGGTGACGTCGGCAGACGGCCGGCCATTGATTGGCCAGAAAGTGTGACGAAGTCACGAGAGCGACTTAAAGCAACAGCGCCGCAGCTAATACTTATTACTATCAGATACAGTCCATTACACCAACAGTCTACAAGCTTTTTAAAAGTCAGATAATTTACAAAAGACTAGTTCGTCAACATGGCTAAAATTATAATGTGGGTTCTGTCCACTTGTGGGTTGCGTTGGTGTTATTTACGTCGCGTACAAAAATACGTCACGGCCTACGTCACGCCCCTTTCGCCGACGACCAGGAAGTACTGCAATTTGCGGTGTAAAACCACCGGTGTTCACTACAAACCGAGTCGAGTCGTGCTACATTTGCGGTGGAAAAGCGCCATAAATGTGCCGAAAATACAATCCCGACTTCATTTCGTATGGATTTGTGAACGTGGGTAAAGAGGAAGAGCCGAGAGCCCAGTGTGTGGAGTGTGGGCTGACATTTTGAAGCCCTCGAAGATACAGCAGCACCTAGTTAATGGAAGCTTAATACAAATATTTGTGGTCAGCACATTTTATCATGTCATTGTATTATTTAACTTAACTACTTAAGGTTTTGGATTTGATCTATTATTGAATACAAATGAGTGAGATCAATTAATCTCTACAGTGTTAATATTTAATGGGCCCCGGGCCACTCTGCACTGAGAAAATTGGGCCTCAGGGTCAAAAAGGTTAAGAACCCCTGGTCTAGAACAGTGCCTATGGATTGGCAGACCGAGGTGGTGGTTCCCCTATTTAAGAAGGGGGACTGGAGGCCTCCCCGGTAAGGTCTACACCAGGGTACTGGAGAGGAGAATCCGGACGACGGTCGAACCTCAGATTCAGGAGCAGCAGTGTGGTTTTCGTCCTGGCCGCGGAACACTGGACCAGCTCTACACCCTCTACCGGGTGCTCGAGGGTTCATGGGAGTTTGCCCAACCAATCCACATGTGCTTTGTGGATCTGGAGAAGGGATTCGACTGTGTCCGTCGTGGTGTCCTGTGGGGGGTACTCCGGGAGTATGGGGTCCGGGGCCCTTTGTTAGGGGCCGTGCGTTCCCTGTACGACCGAAGTAGGAGCTGTGTTCGCTCTGCTGGTAGTAGTCAGACCTGTTCCAAGTGCATGCTGGACTTGCCCTTTGTCACCAGTTATTCATTGTAGGGCTGTCAAAACTGCTCAAAAATGACGTTAGAATATTCCCCACACATGTATTCGAATATATTCACGTTTCCCGGTTGCGCATTAGGCACGTCAATAAAAGGACAAATTAATACAACGAGACATAACTACTTGTATGGGTAATATAAGTTAGTTTAACAACACATTACCTACACAAAAATAAGTAGATGAACTAATGGCCAAGACCGCAGACCTTGGCCTCTCGGTCGCACTTTTTATTTATCTCTCCCGCACTGTCGCGCTCACTGCGCATAGCGATTTAAATGAACGACAACAAACAAATGCTGAGTGTTGATCAAAAGTTTTGTGCAAGAAATTTAAGGTCGCGATTCTTGTCCCAAATACAAACAGTCTTGCCTGCTGCCGCGGTTTTTTGTGTGATTTTTAACATTCTAATATACATTTTCATATTCGAAATTCTTTTTTTAAACACTATTCGAATATAGAATATTCGTTGACAGCCCTAGTTCATTGTTTATATGAACAGAATTTCTAGGCGCGCCCAGGGGGCGGAGGGTGTCCGGTTCAGGAAGGATCTCATCTCTGCCGTTTGCAGATTATGTTGTCCTGCTTGCTTCATCGAGCCATGGCCTCCAGCATACTTTGCTACCGAGTGTGAAGCGGCTGGGATGAGAATCAGCACCTCCAAATCCGAGGCTTGGTACTCGACCGGAAAAAGGTGGTTTGCCCCCTCCGGTTGGGTGGGGAGCCCTTGCATCAAGTGGAGGAGTTCAAGTATCTCGGGGTCTTGTTCATGAGTGACGGAAGGACGGAATGTGAGATTGACAGGCGGATCGGTGCAGCGTCTGCAGTGATGCAGTCTCTGTACCGGACCGTCGTGGTGAAGAAGGAGCTGAGCTGCAAGGCAAAGCTCTCAATTTACCGGTCAATCTACATTCCTACTCTCACCTATGGTCATGAGTTTTGGGTAATGACCGAAAGGACAAGATCGCGAATACAAGCAGTCGAAATGAGTTTCATCCGCAGGGCGGCCGGGCGCTCCCTTAGGAGCTTGGTTACGCTTGAGGAGCTCGGAGTAAAACCGCAGCTCCTCCACGTCGAGAGGAGCCAGCTGAGGTGGCTCGGGCATCTGTTTCGGATGCCCCCTGGACGCCTCCCTCGGGAGCTATTCCAGGCATGTCCTACCGGGAGGCGGCCCCGGGAAGACCCAGGACACGCTGGAAGGACTATGTCTCTCGGCTGGCCTGGGAACGCCTCGGGATACCCCCGGAGGAGCTGGAAGAGATGTGCGGTGAGGGAAGTCTGGGCCTCCCTGCTCAGACTGCTGCCCCTGCGACCCGGCCCCGGATAAGCGGCAGAAAATGGATGGATGGATGGCATAGCGATTAAAACAGATTCTGATGTCTTTCTATCGCTCTGCTCTCGCTACGCACTAGTATCACTGCTTAGCCGCGTCTAAGCAGAGCTGCGTCTCTGATCCTGGGGGTGTTTTACAAACTATTTTTACTCTAAAACTTTGAATAGGACCATGCGCACAAATGCTGCTCAGATTACAGGCACACTATCTCCTGGTAAAGTAGTAACAAGATTCACCACCACATTTATCGCTACAGCCTGTTTAAATCAGCAATGTTGCTAGTCGCAATTCTGCAACTTTGGTGCTTAAAGGGTTAACTGCATCAAGTGTTGATGCAAAAGGTGGCCTGTAACTGACATACACTACCGTTCAAAAGTTTAGGGTCACATTGAAATGTCCTTATTTTTTAAGGAAAAGCACTGTACTTTTCAATGAAGATAACTTTAAACTAGTCTTAACTTTAAAGAAATACACTCTATACATTGCATATGTGGTAAATGACTATTTTAGCTGCAAATGTCTGGTTTTTGGTGCAATATCTACATAGGTGTATAGAGGCCCATTTCCTGCAACTATCACTCCAGTGTTCTAATGGTACAATGTGTTTGCTCATTGGCTCAGAAGGCTAATTGATGATTAGAAAACCCTTGTGCAATCATGTTCACACATCTGAAAACAGTTTAGCTCCTTACATAAGCTACAAAACTGACCTTCCTTTGAGCAGATTGAGTTTCTGGAGCATCACATTTGTGGGGTCAATTAAACGCTCAAAATGGCCAGAAAAAGAGAACTTTCATCTGAAACTCGACAGTCTATTCTTGTTCTTAGAAATGAAGGCTATTCCATGCGAGAAATTGCTAAGAAATTGAAGATTTCCTACAACGGTGTGTACTACTCCCTTCAGAGGACAGCACAAACAGGCTCTAACCAGAGTAGAAAAAGAAGTGGGAGGCCGCGTTGCACAGCTAAACAAGAAGATAAGTACATTAGAGTCTCTAGTTTGAGAAACAGACGCCTCACAGGTCCCCAACTGGCATCTTCATTAAATAGTACCCGCAAAACACCAGTGTCAACATCTACAGTGAAGAGGCGGCTGCGGGATTCTGGGCTTCAGGGCAGAGTGGCAAAGAAAAAGCCATATCTGAGACTGGCCAATAAAAGAAAAAGATTAAGATGGGCAAAAGAACACAGACATTGGACAGAGGAAGACTGGAAAAAAGTGTTGTGGACGGATGAATCCAAGTTTGAGGTGTTTGGATCACAAAGAAGAACGTTTGTGAGACGCAGAACAAATGAAAAGATGCTGGAAGAATGCCTGACGCCATCTGTTAAGCATGGCGGAGGTAATGTGATGGTCTGGGGTTGCTTTGGTGCTGGTAAGGTGGGAGATTTGTACAGGGTAAAAGGGATTCTGAATAAGGAAGGCTATCACTCCATTTTGCAACGCCATGCCATACCCAGTGGACAGCGCATGATTGGAGCCAATTTCATCCTACAACAAGACAATGACCCTAAACACACCTCCAAATTGTGCAAGAACTATTTAGAGCAGAAGCAGGCAGCTGGTATTCTATCGGTAATGGAGTGGCCAGCGCAGTCACCAGATCTGAACCCCATTGAGCTGTTGTGGGAGCAGCTTGACCGTATGGTACGCAAGAAGTGCCCATCCAACCAATCCAACTTGTGGGAGCTGCTTCTGGAAGCGTGGGGTGCAATTTCTCCAGATTACCTCAACAAATTAACAGCTAGAATGCCAAAGGTCTGCAATCCTGTAATTGCTGCAAATGGAGGATTAGTTAAAGCAAAGTTTGATGTAAAAAAATTCTTATTTCAAATACAAATCATTATTTCTAACCTTGTCAATGTCTTGACTCTATTTTCTATTCATTTCACAACATATGGTAGTGAATAAGTGTGACTTTTCATGGAAAACACAAAATTGTTTGGGTGACCCCAAACTTTTGAACGGTAGTGTACACAAACAAACATTTCAACAAAATTTTACCTGCAGATGTCAAGAGCCTTCCTAGCATCTCCTGATACAGCAGACACCTTCCTGGCACAAAACTGGATGGCAGATGTATCCAACAGCTTTTCTCCTGTTACCTATTATGTGGGTAACAGAGGACCACAAGCAATACACAAAATGGTAACCTCCATTAATACATCCATAAATGCAAGTAATAAAAACGGACATTTAGCAGACGCTCTTATCCTAGAAAACATGGAGGGGTATCGAATTTTCATCATATGTGCATTCCCACTATGAGACAAAATTGCAAACCTAGTGAAGACCTACAGGAACTGTTTGACCTCTCTGTGCACACAGGCTTCTGTACCAAATATTTGTACTAAGTGATCAAATACTTATTTGACACAGTACAGTGAACCCTCTGTACAGTGAACTCCTGCTTATTGACCTCACTGTGTGTGTGTGACACACACACACACATACACATACATATAAATTAATATCTGTCCCTTTCAGAAGTAACCCATACCTGTTTGAGTCTGTCGTGTATGATGGAGGTGAGCTCCTGCCGGCTGTAGGGAGAGAAATTCAGAAGCTGGGGGTGACATTGAGGCAGTGCCTGCAGCCTTGGAAGAATCCGATCCGTCAGGTCCAGCGCATTGGCTATTCCTAGAAAATCAACATATTTACTGTATAGCCATCATTCCCTTTGACAAGATGTCACACAAACATGTAAAGGTGACATCACAAGATATTTCATCGTGTTTATGTTCATAAAAATCTCAGTTCAACGGTTAAATTATTAAATAATTTATAGATAACTCACAATTACCACATTTTCATACAGAATCTACAGTGAAATTACATCATGATTATTTCTAAAGGTGAGTTTTGTAAAGATGCAACATACCAATGAGACAAAGACGAGACTTCGGCAAGTATGGCCACTCAAAAATTGTGTAAAGAACATCATGGTCTTTGCTGTCCAACTGATCCATCTCATCCAAGACTAGAAGACTAAAAGTAAGACAAGATTTAGTGCTAATGTAGAATAATGGCAATATCTTTTGCCAAACTTAAACCTTAAAAGGAAGATGAAATTTGTGAATAGGGAGAGCCCAGACTGTACAAATGAAATGAGTCTGGTAGGACCAGGCTACATTTGTACTTGACCGGCAGCACCGGTGGTTCAGTGGTAGGATTCTTACCTACCATGTGCAGAAAGCCTGGGTTTCATTGCCGATGGGGGTTCGAATCCCGGCCAATGCACTGAATAAATGTTTGCACCTCTGGAATTTCCCCATTAGGAGACTAATAAGGGAAATTTATTTATTCTTTTTCTACCTTTTTTATCTTATTTTGTTTATAAACTGTAGTTATTTATTGCACCTGAAAGGATGACATCCCAATTTTGTTGGACAATGCCAATAAATATATTCATTCATTCATTCAAGAGAGGTAAGTGTAGGTTTGCTTTAAATGACTAACTAAAATAATTTAAGGAACACTTCATAATCAGAGTATAGCATCAAGTCAATTGAACTTCTAGGATATTGATTTGGTCAGGTAAGTAGCAGAGGGGGTTGTTAATCAGTTTCAGCTGCTTCGGTGTTAAGGAGTCAGATGGCTCAGCGAGTTAAGGAGTTGGCCTCGTGAGCGGAAGGTTGTGAGTTTGAACCCCGGTTGTGGCTATGTGATGTTGTCCTTGGACAAGGCTCTTCACCCTACTTGCCTCAGGGAGAATGTCCCTGTACTTGCTGTAAGTCGCTTTGGATAAAAGCTTCTGCTAAATGAATAATTGTAGAGGGGCAACAATGAGACGACCCTCAAAACAGGAATGGTTTTACAAGTGGAGGCCACTGACGTTTTTCACTTGTTTTGCATTTGGCTAGGGGATCCAGGGCTAGGTGCTCAATACGTCGATCGCAAAGATACTACTGGTGGATCGCATGGCACAAAAATAATAATAACTGGCTGCCCTATATGTCACCGCACACAAAAATAGGCGCCAAGTGCAGCAAAGAAAAATAGCCAGTTAGTGATCTTATCTCAAATTTTAAGCCCTCCCTTTTTCTTAAAAATTAAAGAAAGCTTATGACCATAAAAAATGAGTGGGGTTGCTGGACCATGCAAGAAGACAAGGACGTGAGCACGTGACAGACGTGAAAGGGTCTGGAGAAGCCGTGGAGAACGTTACGCTGTCTCATTCAGCATGACCGGTTTGGTGGTGGGTCAGTGATGGTGAGGCAAACCCATGCACAGACCTATACAGGCTAGATAACAGCACCCTGACTGCCATTAGGTATCGGGATTGAATCCTTGGACCCATTGTCAGACCCCATGCTGGTGCAGTGCGTCCTGGGTTCTCCTGGTGCACAACAAAGCCCAGCTTAATGTGGCAAGGGTATGCAGGCAGTTCCTGGAGGATGAAGGAATTGATACCATTGACTGGCCCCCACGCTCGCCTGACCCAAAACCAATAGAACATGTTTCGATCCATCCGATGCCACCAGGTTGCACCTCAGACTGTCTAGGACAGTGTTTCTCAACGGGGGAGTTCAGACAACGTCGGGGGGCGCTGGGAACAATATTTTTAAAAGGGGGGCGTTGAGGTGCGGTTGGGGGCGTTTGTCTGTTTTTTAATGCCAGATTTGTCTAACTGACACGTACTCATTTTTACGGAGCCCCTCTAGGGTCACATAGGAGAGAGAAGAAAAAAAATCTGTGCGCACCGTTTTGTAAACCGTGGCCTCGGATTCATAATCGTATGCACCTGATAGTGATACAAGTTAGATCAGCGATACTCATTGCGCGTCTCGCGAGCCACATGCGGCTCGTCAAGCTTTAATTGGTGGCTCGCACTGGCATACTAGCTTATAACAATATGGAAACACAGCCAAAAAAAAATGTATGTGCTACATACCCATGCAGTGAACACAAGCTCAAAATCTGCATAATACTTAAGAAGTAATAACTATAAATTAAGTAATTTTCTGCGGTCTCGAGGGGATACGGCCAGCCTGCCAACCCGCAGCTGTTACGCACCAAGCGAGGATTGACGACCGACATAGGATTGGGCAAGCCAGTGGACAACCTCCACTGCAGAGCGTTAAACAGAGGCATCTTTTGAGATGGCTTGGATTTTGGCCCGGGCCAAAACACTATTCTCAGACTCATAAATAGTAAAAGATTTGTTTAATTATACTTGTGTACATAATACATAAGAATAAAACACATAAGTTTGTTTTTTAAACAGTTGTTTTAAAATGTATTTATAATAACAATTGTATATATTGTTAGAAGAAAAAGTTGTTATGGGGGGGGGGCGTCGGTCGGACCTGGAAAATGGAGAGGGGGGCACTGGCCTAAAAGAGGTTGAGAACCACTGGTCTAGGAGCTCAGTGATGCCCTGGTCCAGATCTGGGAGAAGATACCCCAGGACACCATTCGTTATCTCATTAAAAGCATGCTCCGACGGTGTCAGGCATGCATACATGTACAAGGGGCCATACAAATTACTGAATACCATTTTGAGTTGCTGCAATAAGATTTCATCTGATTTCATGGACTGGCCTGTCGCTTAATTTTTGCCACTGTGTTTTGAAGTGTTCCTTATATTTTTTTGGAGCAGTGTATAACCAGCTTTCTATGGTTTACTAATGGCAAGCTAATCCTGGCCACTATATGAATATAAAGATGATGCTTTTACCCCTCAAACAGCATTCCTATGACTGACTAACGTATGCATTAATTTAGGATTTGAAAGCCATTTCAGGAAATTCACAGTACCCCCACCACTGATTTAAAAAGGTTAAAATTACAGGCAAACTACCTAGTGAGTAAATTTGGAGTACAGCCCAGCAGACCAAATAGCTTTTTAATATTCAGTTAGGTACCACAGCTAGTTGCTGGAAAAATCTTGTAAGTGAATAGGAAATATTATGGTGATAAAACAAAGGCCTGTATCACAAAAGATGTCTTAACAACTGTAATTCAATATCTATAAAAAAAGAAAATGCATGATAATATTTAGATACTCACACAGTTGGTCCAGTAGTAGTTAATAATTTTTGCAGCTTTGCCTCTGTGTGGCTGCCACATATTCCAAGCTTATCTGCCAGGGTAGGGAAGATTGCATGGGAGTTGCGCAGCGTCATACAGTTAACTTCCACAATCTGGATTGGCATCAATTCGTCCTGGAGCACAAAGACATGAGGTTTTAAAAATGGTTCAACAAGAAGCATGGGGTGTCTCCTACACTCTCAACATACCAGAGGAGGCCTATGGGACACTGCAGGAATGTTATGAGGTTACAGACTGGGATGCCGCATGGAGAGGACATTGATGGACTCACAGGGTGCATTACGGATTACATCAACTTCTGTGTGGACTCCATTGTCCCTACCAAGACGGTCCAGTGTTACCCTAACAACAAACCGTGGGTAACAAAGGACGTCAAGGACCTTTTGAATGCCAAGAGGATGATGACCTGGTTCCTGTCCATCCCCCCCCTCTAGCCCTTCTCCTGATGACCATCAAGCTAGCGACAACCCTGGCTCTACTGCTGACGACTCCCCCCCCCACCCCCCCCCCCCCCCCCCCCCCCCCCCACCCCATCTAGACAAGATCTATACCCATTTAGACAAGCCGGCAAGCACTGTGAGGATCCTGCTCCTAGACTTCTCCAGTGCTTTCAACACCATCCAGCCAACTCTGCTGGGTGAAAAGCTCAGCACTGTGTGTCGGACAGTGTGGTCAGCAACACTGGGGCCCCCCAGGGAACCGTCCTCTCCCCCTTCACCATCTACACCACAGATTTCAGCTACCACACAGAGTCCTGCCACCTTCAGAAGTTCTCTGATGACTCTGCTGTGGTGGGCTGTATCAGTGATGGGGAGGAGTACAGGACTGGGGTGGGGAACTTTGTCTCATGATGTGAGCGGAATCATCTGCAGCTGAATGCGGCTAAGTGCAAGGAGCTGGTCATCAACCTGAAAAGGACCACCATTCAGGTGGTCAGTGTGGACACCGTTGAGGATTACAAGTACCTTAGTGTTCACTTGGACAATAAACTGGACTGGGCAAAGAACACTCAAGCCGACTTTCTGAGGAGACTGAGGTCCTTCAACATCTGCCGGACAATGCTGAGGATATTTTATGAGTCTGTGGTGGCCAGTGCTATCCTCTATGCTGTTGCCTGCTGGGGCAGCAGGTTGAGGGTGGCGGATGCCAACAGGCTCAACAAACTGACCGGAAGGCCGGTGACATTGTGGGGGTGGAGCTGGACTCTCTGGCGGTGGTGTCAGTGAGGAGGATGCTGGCCAAACTACACGCCATCCTGGACAGTACCTCCCACCCACTCCACAATGCACTCCACAATGTGCTGGCCGGACAAAGGAGTACTTTCAGCAGGAGACTCATCCTCCCGAAAAGCACCACAGAGCGCCACAGGAAGTCATTCCTACCTGTGGCCATCAAACTTTACGATTCCTCACATCATTAGTATGTGAGCGAACTGTATATTCTGTGACAAAACATCCGGTAATATAACAATGTACATTAGGCAATAGTCTGACATAACATCCTGTAATATAACATGCATATTTGGCAATATTCTAACACAACATCCTGTAATATAACTTTACAGATTCTGCTAAAACCCTGTTCTTTACCCTGTACTTGTACCTGTGTAATGACATTAAAGTTGAATCTAATCTAATTGTATAGTCTGTACATAATTTATCCAAGCCTCTGCCCCCAAAACACTACCCCTCAAGGACCAGAATTGCCCACCCCTGCTCTATAACATCTGCAAGATCATAAGATACCAGTCTGAGCATTCCACCCAGCTGCTAGTGAAAGCACTTCAAAGTTGGATTACTGCAACTCGCTGCTCACCAGTCTCCCATCATGCTCAACCCACCCTCTCCAGATGATTCAGAACGCAGCAGCCACGTTTGAACCGGCTAAATTAATAAATGTAAATATATGTGATAGCTTAGGTGCAATGCTATGTAAAGAACAGTGGCTGTTCACAGTAGAACAATTAATGCTGACCTTCATCTCCTGGAGCACATGGTTTAGGCAGGCTGTTTTGCCTGTACCAGGGGCTCCAGATATGTAGAGGCTGGCAGGATTTCTTTGAAGCACCCTTTTGTCTAGGAAGGAGCGAATTGATTTGCACTCCGTCTCCCTAGACAGCAAGCGCTCTGGAACCGCCGTGTGCAGTGCCTGCTTCACATTTTGGAACCTTGACTCTAAAAATGAACAGACATCAAGTGAGCAAGTTGGTAACTTTAAACCCATATATGTCATCTAATTTTCAAGACAAAGATGCATTTTTTATGAAGAAACTCATACATTCCTACTTTTGCTAATAAATGCAATTTCATTTACACCTTTAATGACAGTCTACACAGATGTTGGTGGAGGGTCCTTACTTTCAGCAAAAAGACCCTGAGATTTTTTCTCTAATTGTTGAAAAGAAGAGTTTCCATCAGGTGTCTCTTTTGATCTGTTGGTAAACAGTCTGCCAGTGGGAGATGAGGGCTGTTTTAGGAGCACAGACACCAACCCTCGAGTAGGTGATTGGAGGGAGTTTTCATCAAAACCTAGTTTGCGGGAGGAGGACAGGGTGCAGGGTGCAGGGTTGTTGCGTTTTGGGGGTGAGCCCTGAAGACTGACATCTAGGTTACATCCATTTTCATCACCTAAAATAAAATACAACGCACCTCTATCATATCAGACGATGAATATACGTTAGGGTTTTCCAAATAATCAAATCTCAAATAATTGAAAACTCACCCATGCGTTTGCGAGGGCTGAGGGCTATTCGAGGCTTCTGTTTTGGAGACAGTGCGCTGGCTATGAGGGTACCTTCTCCAGGCGATGGTTGATCTATTTGTACCAAGCGTGGGAATTGGGATGGAGATTTTATATTATTTTCTTTGCAGGGGGACTGGATCTCATCCTTGAGGTTCATGCCATTGCAATGCAATGTCATTTCCGAGGATCTTAGTCTACGTAGAGGACGAGCAGAAATAGTTCTGTCCTGGGGGGGTGCTCTGGGCATCTTTCTGAAAAGGAAAAAAGGTTATTTATTTTTCAAACAGAAACTGAGCCTGCACACTACTTTTTCCCCACAGCAATTTGCATCTTTAGTGTAACATATGCCTGCCGCTTTGATTACATCTTCAAAAATTAATAATAATCTATGAGCGATTTCTGCCCTGTAACTGTCTTGCTTCCAACGTTTCATTACAAACAGTCACCAACTCAAATAACCTGTCAACAGTTCGCAGAGTGTCTAAAATGTTCCTTTTCGCAAACATAACTGTGCTTAGTTTATTCTAGTCGGCAATGAAAACTTCAACAAAAAACATAGCATGCTACCCACAACGCAGTGAAGAACAAGTAGTGTGCTACACACAAATATATTTAGATTGCACAAATACGATTTTGGGAACATACGACCAAATTACACTCTACAGTTTAACAAAACAACACATTATCAAGAATACAATTTAAAAGTTGAATGTATTTTTAGTTGAGAGCAACAGTGTTCCTAACAAAAAAAGTGGATTTATATTTGATTTTGGTGTAGCTGCGTCCGCCATCACCAATTGGGTTCTATTGTCCTACTACTGAGTGTAGCCACTTAATTTTACACTTAGTTGCTCAACTGTCGGCGGTTGCTATTATATACACAATTGACAATTTAGCTGGGTCTTTGACACGTACAATCCAGCCGTACCTACAGGCTAGTAGTATTAGGGAGGACAAACCCGTTTGAGCGTTTTTTCCTAAATACGTTTTAATAGTTATTCCTGGGGAAATTATGTAATTAAATTACATAGTAACTATACAAAAATACGTATGCACAATAATATCAACAACATTTGCGAAATTTAGACGTTTTTAAAGGTTTTTAATTTTACCTCGAAGCTACTTCCGTTAATCAGCTGTTTGTGGAAAAGAGGCTAGTTTCACGACAGCGACTTTGGATGTAGTTCATTTACACAATCTACTTAGTTAGGCGGTACAAGATAGATCTGTATACAGTTACGTTAACAAAGGTCTTGTTTGTTAAATATCTAGTCTTAAATACGATAGTAACACATCAAATTAACAGTTATAAAACGCTCGCCACGCCAAACATTGTATTTTTTGTCAGGTGTCCCTGGAGCTAAAACGGAATTCCGTTGTAGAGCGGGCTTAAATTTAAATATCTCAAAAGTCACAACTGGAAAATGTTAGCGGTTTTCACAGTCTTGTAGAAGAGACTTTCCTGAACAGATTGATATCAAGTTAACGTTGTGGAATTGAAGTTTAGGTTATTTGCCAACGATGTAAAGACGACTCGGCTAAATCCAGACGTCTTAAACTATTAAAACCCCAATGCCACATACATGACGGTATTCAGACAGGGATTGGCTACAATTTGAGTGATAGTTCGTGTCATTAATTGAAAAACTCATCTAGGAATATTAATTTTAGTGAGGGGAGTGCCGAGATTTTACTGTGGTCATTTGGCATCTCGAGTTCCATGTTTGTGTTTGTAAGTGCAGTGCTGGGAGCTACAGTTTACTTGCATTTAGCTCCAAAACAAGGGCACTCCTCAGACAAAAGGTCGATTTAAAAAAATACCCCATCTCAGAATTTGGAGCCACTGCACAGTCTTGTAGAGGAGACTCTCATGTACATGACTACATCAAAATGGAGCTATGGCATTAATGTTCAGACTAGTAGCCGACAGTACAAAGGGCTCTCAGCCTAATTCAGAAGTCTTAAAAGGGGAAAACCTAATTGCCACATACAGGATGATATTCACACAGGTGTTGGCTACAATTAGAGATGCAGGTTGTCTTACTAACTGAAAAACTCACCTGGGAATATTAATTTTAGTGAGGGGAGTGCCGAGATTTCACTGTGGTCATTTTGGCATCTCGAGTTCCATGTTTGTGTTTGTAACTGCAGTGCTGGGAGCTACAGTTGACTTGCATTTAGCTCCAAAACAAGGGCACTCCTCAGACATAAGGTCGATTAAAAAAAATACCCCATCTCAGAATTTGGAGCCATTTCACAGTCTTGTAGAGGAGACTTTCATGTACATGACGATATCAAATTGCAGCTGTGGCATTGATGTTCAGGCTAGTAGCCGATGGTACAAAGGGCTCTCAGCCAATTACAGACGTCTTAAAATGGGAAAAACCCCATTGCCACATACGGGATCGTATTCAGACAAGTATTGGCTACAATATGAGTGGCAGGTTGGCCCACCAATGGAAAAACTCATCTGGGAATATTGATTTTAGTGAGGGGAGTGCCGAGATTTTACTGTGGTCGTTTAGCTTCCTAAACAGCTGTAAGAATCTAAGTGTTAGCAAACAGTTTTGCGTATAGCGTTACACTGAGCTTCACTGGCTTAAGACTACATGTATATAAGGACACTTTTACCCACGAATTGTTTACTAGTAATATTAAGTCACAATAAATCATAAAATATTCAGTTATATGTGAGGCACACTTATCATTTTAATGATTGTTAACGGGTGTATCACACCTTCGTCGTATGTCGTCCAACAGAGGCTAATTACATTAACGACTCGTCCAAACAGCAAGTATTTACTACAGTTTTCGAAAATAGAGGTACTAATAATATCAGCGTACATCTTATTGTACCTTAAATCTCACAAATGTGTTTTCAATCACAGTTTGAAATTAGCTAAAAGTTCGTTTTTGCCTTTGTTGACGCCTGGAACTCTCCGTTTGATTACATTGAGAGCAGAACGTTTGTCCTCCCTAGTAGTATAATGAGAGTTTGGGCAATTGGGTCTGTAAGACTTGTCATTCTGGCGCCAACAGAGCTAACTAACGCTAGCCCTCTTGAACATTTAAAGCTAACAGAATGTTTGCCTCTACATTTTACACGAACCACATATTTTGAGTAGCTACACCAGTGAGGATGAAAGAAAACATCTAAACTATGTAGTCTAGCCTTTCTAGCTAGTACGAACAAATCGTCTACACACTGCTAAAAGTATACAATGAAAAACTTTTCTTTGATTTTAAACGGACAAGGATTTTGGAAATGCAAGAAAGGCAATTTAAGACACACCATATTTACATAATCAATTATTAAGTCAAATAGCCGATTAAAATACCTTATTACAGCTACTCTTTCGGTCTGTGTCCAACAAGCGCGGTTTCCTGACGACGCTACAAGCACTGAGCACGGGTGATGTTTGCACTCCTCCTCCCATTACTAAATTGTGATTGGCCCTTGGGAATGAACGTTTTGACTACTCAATATGTCATTGGTTTGGCTCAACACGTCAGTGTAATAGTGGCGGGATTTTTAGGGGGCAGACAAAAAGAAATTCCCGGGAAGTTTTAGACTACTTTACAGAGTCAATAATATTCCAAAGCCATGGCATATGAATAACTATTGATTATAAGGAAACGGACAGTGAGATATGATTAACTGACTACGGTTAAGATACATTGTTTGGATTGTGCAGTCATTTACTTCAACGAATCAAACAGACAATAGTCGTTCAAAACAGTAGGCTGCACCATTAGTCTAGCGCAGTGCTTCTCAATTATTTTCTGTTACGCCCCCTTAAGCAAGAAGGAAAAAGATTCGCGCCACCCCACTCTCCCCCGCGACCATAAATATGATAATTTGTCTATAAAATTGTTATAAGTACAGCTCTGCATAACATTGTATCCCTATTAACATTAATGACAACTAAAAAGAAAGAAAGATAGTTGAACTTACAACAAAGAATAACTTTATTAACATCCTTGTTACTCATTTTTGACCATTTTATTTATTTATTATAATTTATTATAATATTATTTTATTTACTAGAGGGACAGTATACATTAATTTACATTTTACAGATACAATTTAAATGCACCCAATTTTAGCCAAAAGGTTAGTTTCCATTGGTAGTCCTTCTGCCAGAAGGAGAATGGCAAAGTTACCTATCAATTAAAATAAGGATAAAACAATAAAACAATTACTATATATATAAAAAACAGATGCAACCCCTCCCAACCCCCACGCATTACCCCGCCCCACCCCGCCTAATGCGGGCAGCCTTGGTTGTCTATCATCCATTTCTTTAATATTAGTTTAAATTAACTGTAAAAACTGGACACTCTTATGTTTTGTAGTATTGTATTACACTCGGCAGCGGCTTTATTTTTAAGTGAAAACTGACTGACCAAAAGTTTCCTGAAAGACAGTTCACAATCACCTCTTGCAGCCCCTCTAGTGGTACTAGTTACAGATTATCTAAATTGCATGAGGCTGCAAAGTGGTGGTGGGGCTAAACTGTCGGATTTTATAAACAAGACAACAATTCTTAAACAAAACGAGATTGTTCCAATTTAGAAGCCCATATTTGTTCAATATTACACCATTTGATAGTGAAACATAAATAATAATAAATAAAATCTATAAGTAATAACTTCAAATTCAAATTCAATTCAGCAACATTAGTTCAGGAGCACAATATATAAAACACTTACCATGGGCGTCGTTAGCCCTGTTTTAGGGGGGCTGAAGCCCCCCCTAAATGTTCTTCAGCCCCCCTAAATAATTATGGGGATTATCATCGGGCCGCCGAAGAAAAACGATAATTAATAACAATATGTTATTTCGAAAATTACCGGATGCTCTCGGTTAAATGTCGGTCACTTGAGCGTCAAAAATGTAACCCACAAGTTCGAAAAACGAGTAAAAAACTGACGTCTTTGGGAATCGCTGGCTAGCTCGCATCGGACTACAGTGCGACTACCCCCCCCCCCCCCCCCCCCCGTCGACAGAAAATGCCAGGGGCTAAGCCCCCCCTTTCTTTCAATCCTAGAAACGTCCCTGACATTTACAAAACAAAAATGATTAGAACAATTTGTGCCGATTTTTCCTTTTTTTACCAATTACCAAGCAATTTGGTATGATACCTTATATGACGCTAACTGGGCTCACTGGTTTACTGAAGTAGCTTTCATAAAGCGGGATGCTTGTTTCCAATGTTCGGCACGTTTTCGCTGAAGAAGATTAAGCAGTTTATCAGCATGACTGGGGTGTAAAAAAGTGATTTTCTTTTGTCTCATTGTCTTCGTCTCTCTCCGCTTTTCTTTTTATCCCTGTTAAAAACTTGTTCACGTTGTCTCTTGCGGGTTGGTTTACATCACTTCAGATTGCCTGCGCAATCTGCAATAGTGCAATACTCCCTGCGCACACTGACAATGAGAGCGCCACTGCCAACTACTGTAGTGAATGTGCAATTAATTTTTTATTATTTACACTGTATTCTAGTATGGCAAAAAAAAAAACAGGGTCAAACGCGCTTCCCCCAGGGGGGCGCGCCCCACTTTTTTGACTGGACTAACCTGTTTTGCTGTAATCCTGGATACCGACCCTGTCTTCTGTCCCTCTTCTGTGCCTTCTGTCTGTTAACTTGCTTGCCGCACTGGTTTCCCCAGCCAGAGCCCCCAGACTTTCCTGGTACCCAGAGAAACTATTTCAGCTGTTGTTTGTGAACCATACTGTTTGTTGACAACCAGCCAAGTGTAAAAAAAAAGTTACTTTAATTTAGTTCCTTAGTCCAGTGTGCAGCATTTGGGTTCTACAACAAATGAAATAATAAGCACTCGAGCTCCCTGGCCACAGGTCTTTAGTGCCATTGTTAGCTCCATAACAAACCCCAAAATATTGATGTCCCTGTACTTCAAGGTCCATCTGCAACAGGCAAATCATGCAACAGGCTCTTGGCATACATAGTGTGGTTGCATGTATTTGTATTCTTACCAAACACATTTACATTTATTAATTTAGCAGACTATTTTATTCAAAACGACTTACAGAGAGAGTATTACAAAAGAGCATTGGCCACTGAGCATAGCAACGTGATAGACCCCAAAACATAGCAGGTTAACATATTATGGAACATACATCGTGATAAACCAATAAGTGCCAAGGGAAGAGCCATAAAAGCATTCAGCCGAACGGTTGACAAATTTCAGGCAGGCTCCTCAGATGGACAGTAGTCTACTTGTAGGAAGCGAACAATAAAGCAACAACAACACTAAAAAGTTTCCCCTCTGGAATCAATAAAGTAATTCTGATTCTGAAAAATAACAACAGCTGATATTTCTAAGTGCCATTAAACTCTCGGAACAAGTGAGTCTTGAGCCTTTTCTTGAAGGTGAGGAGACAGTCTGTGTTTCTGATGTAGGTGGAGAGTTGATTCCATCATTGGGGAGCCAGACATGGGAAGAGTTTATGTTGGGCCCTGGCGCTCTTGGGGGTTGGCACCACTAGATGATTTTCAGAGGAGGACTGTAGGTGGTGAGCTGGTGTGTAAGGCTGGAGGAGAGAGTTGATATGATTGATCTGATATAATAAACACCTTCCCATAATTATTGGAGACATTTACCGGTAATCAACTAAATACTACATGTTCTGTAGTATGCTGTAGTAAAGTGTAGCGAATTCAATTTTTTTGCGAGAGATAGTGATGCCAAGGAACAAACACACCAAGTAATCAACGAATGCCTCCATGATAATGTAGTCTGACAGCAACAAAGAGAGTCTCTTTGACTCTTTGAGTCAGGCTTTGTAATCCTTGAGAGAAAGGGGGTGTTTGTTGGGTGATTGGTCAGAGACCCAGGGGAGGAAACATAAGTGTCCAATAAGATGTCCAAAGTGTTTGTGGTGGCGCATAGGGGGTTTGACCAGAGTGTCAATCCTTCAGACTCAGAGAGAGAGAGAGAAAGAGTGAGAAAAAAATCTAGTGAGACGACATTGGTCAGAAGGGGGGAGGGTGAGTCTTCCCCAGAGCTAGAGAGGTGGGCCAGGGGTCAGGGCTGGTGATGCCTGGGCTGGGGCTTCAGGGGTATGATGAAGTCTGGATACAGGGTTGGGCAGGACAGGGGCTCCAAGCGGTCTCCGGAAGTCTGGATACGGGGATGGGCAGGGCAAAGAGAAAAGAGATGAAGATGGGCAGAAGGGTCATCTGGCTGTCCAGGGGGAGAAAAGTGTTACATCTCTGTAGCTCCATGTATTAACTTAGTTTGACACTTAGCTGAATGCTCCATTGTCTAAGCCTCCCAGATAGCTGACTTACAACATTATTTTCTCACACAATCAAATTACATGGTGTATAGGACAGAATGAATACGTGAAAACCTGTGATAACTTTTACTAGAATCCATCTGAAGATATTGCCTGCCAAATGTGGAGAACATTGGACCACATTATTTTGAAAAAGTAGCGAGTCCATTGACTGACAAGTATAGAAAATAACGTTTTGTCGCTGATGTTTCAATGGGAAATATTTGCGTGGTCTTTGGCGCAACCTATGGCTGATGATGTGTAATTTATGGTCTATAGTTTCAATCCAGCACAACGTTGCATGTATTGCACGTATTTGGCTGATAAATTAACCACATTATTTGACTTTTTCGATACATTTTCAATGACAAAACCACTTTTCCAAAAAAGCCTTTTTACAAATCAACTATATGTTAGAATAGTAAAAGGTCATTAAAACCCGTTGATTCAGAAGTCACTTCAGTTTTGTATTGCCATGAAGTGATTTTCAGCCCTAATTACACAATGCTTCTTCATTGGTTTGTATAAAAATGTCTAATGTTTTTTTTTATACGGGACAACTGGACAGGTTCTGGTTAAATGAAAGCGTTTAATTAACCAGTAAAAAATGAGTGCTCTTGCACAAGGGGATTTAACACAATAAGAGCATATACAAAGGCTGTGAAATAAACAATTTCAACATGACATCAAAGGAAATAAAGTACAAAAAGTCCAAATATAACAAATAACAAATAGCAAACTCTAGGTCAGGGGTATTCAACTAAAATGTAAAGATGTCCAGTTCGAGAAAATTACATGAATTGAAGGTCCGGAATATAATAATGTCTAACTTTGTGTGATATATATTTAAGTGGCCTAGTACATTTATGAACATCTGCATCTAATCTATACCTGCCTTGTAAATCAAATGATTTCAGGACAATTCCAAACTTTCTGACAATATTTATTGTCATGTAACACAGAACTGAACTTAAAAAATATGCACAATGTGCACATTAAAATAAAGGGCAAGACTTAAAAAATATATATATATTTAAGCTTGAATAAAAAAAAATGCATACCCTTAATTGAAACAATTCAAGTATGAAGTCTGAACATATCTTATAAATTGAACTATTTAACTTAACAGTTCAATCTCCGTGAATCGCCACCTTAACGTGGTGGAGGAGTTTGAGTGCTTGGATGATCCTAGGAGCTATGTTGTCGGGGGTTTTACGCCCCTGGTAGGGTCTCCCAAGGCAAACAGGTCCTAGGTGACTAGCCAGACTAAGAGTGGTTCAAAAAACCCATATGATGACAAAGCAAACAAAGTCAGTTACGTCGCCCGGATCGGCGAAACCGGGGCCCCACTCTGGAGCCAGGCCCAGAGTGGGAGCTCGCAGGCGAGCGCCTGGTGGCCGGGTCTTTTCCCATGGGACCCGGCCGGGCCCAGCCCGAAAAGGCGACGTGGGACCACCTTCCCGCAGGCCCACCACCTGCAGGAAGGACCGTAAGGGGCCGGTGCTGTGTGATTTGGGCGGTGGTCAGGGGCAGGCGCCCGGACGACCAGGGCCGCGCACGCAGTCTCTAGCGCTGGGGACATGGAATGTCACCACGCTGGCGGGGAAGGAGCCCGAGCTTGTGCGGGAGGTCGAGCGTTACCGGCTAGATATAGTCGGCCTCGCCTCCACGCACAGCTTGGGCTCTGGAACCATTATCCTTGAGAGAGGCTGGACTCTCTTCTCTGGCGTTCCCCGTGGGGAGAGGCGGCGGGCTGGCGTGGGTTTGCTTATAGCCCCACAGCTCAGTCGCCACGTGTTGGAGTTTACTCCGGTGAACGAGAGGGTCGCGTCCCTGCGCCTAAAAGCCGGGGACAGGTCTCTCACTGTTGTGGCGGCCTACGGGCCGAACAGCAGTGCAGAGTACCCGGCCTTCTTGGAGTCTTTGGGAGGCGTACTGAACAGTGCGCCGACTGGGGACTCCGTCGTTCTACTGGGGGACTTCAACGCCCACGTGGGAAATGACAGTGACACCTGGAGAAGGGTGATTGGGAAGAACGGCCCCCCTGATCGGAACCCGAGTGGTGTTCTGTTTTTGGACTTCTGTGCTAGTCACGGTTTGTCCATAACTAACACCATGTTCAAGCACAAGAGTGTCCATCAGTGCACGTGGCACCAGGACACTCTAGGCCGAAGGTCGATGATTAACTTTGTTGTCGTGTCTTCTGACCTGCGGCCGTGTGTCTTGGACACTCGGGTGAAGAGAGGGGCGGAGCTGTCAACCGATCACCACCTGGTTGTGAGTCAGATCCGCTGGCGGGGGGGGAAGTTAGACAGACTTGGCAGGCCAAAACGTATCGTGAGGGTCTGCTGGGAACGTCTGGCAGACCCGTCTGTCAGAGGGATCTTCAACTCACACCTCCGGGAGAGCTTCTCACAGATCCCAGGGGAGGCTGGGGACATCGAGTCTGAATGGACCATGTTCTCGACCTCCATTGTCAATGCGGCAGTCCGGAGTTGCGGTCGCAAGGTCTCTGATGCTGGTCGCGGCGGCAATCCCAGAACCCTGAAGAAGGAATCCTATCGAGCCGTTCTGGCTTGTGGGACTCCTGAAACAGTTGACCGGTACCGGCAGGCCAAGCGTGCCGCGGCTCGGGTAGTCACAGAGGCAAAAACTCGGGTCTGGGAGGAGTTCGGGGAGGCCATGGAGAAAGACTATAGGTCGGCCCCAAGGAAATTCTGGCAAACCGTTCGGCGCCTCATGAGGGGGAAGCAGTGCTTCACCAACACTGTTTACGGTGCGGGTGGGGAGCTGTTGACGTCGACTAGGGATGTTGTCGGACGGTGGAAGGAATACTTTGAGGATCTCCTCAATCCTGCCGTCACGTCTTCCGAGGAGGAAGCAGAGACTGGGGACTTCGGGGCGGACCCGCCTATCACCCGGGCTGAAGTCACTGAGGTAGTCGATGGGCTCCTTGGTGGCAGGGCCCCGGGGGTGGACGAGATCCGTCCTGAGTACCTGAAGTCTCTGGATGTTGTGGGACTGTCCTGGTTGACACGCCTCTGCAGCATCGCGTGGCGGTCTGGAACAGTGCCTATGGATTGGCAGACCGGGGTGGTGGTTCCCCTATTTAAGAAGGGGGACCGGAGGATGTGTTCCAATTACAGAGGAATCACACTCCTCAGCCTCCCTGGTAAGGTCTACGCCAGGGTACTGGAGAGGAGAATCCGGCCGATAGTCGAACCTCGGATTCAGGAGGAGCAGTGTGGTTTTCGTCCTGGACGCGGAACACTGGACCAGCTCTACACCCTCTACCGGGTGCTCGAGGGTTCATGGGAGTTTGCCCAACCAGTCTACATGTGTTTTGTGGATCTGGAGAAGGCATTCGACTGTGTCCCTCGTGGTGTCCTGTGGGGGGTACTTCGGGAGTACGGGGTCCGGGGCCCTTTGTTAGGGGCCGTCCGTTCCCTGTACGACCGAAGTAGGAGCTGTGTTCGCATTGCCGGCAATAGGTCAGACCTGTTCCGGGTGCATGCTGGACTCCGCCAGGGTTGCCCTTTGTCACCGGTTCTGTTCATTGTTTATATGGACAGAATTTCTAGGCGCGCCCAGGGGGTGGAGGGTTTCCGGTTCGGGGAGCACGGGATCTCATCTCTGCTGTTTGCGGATGATGTTGTCCTGTTTGCTTCCTCGAACCGGGGCCTCCAGCATGCTCTGGAGCGGTTTGATGCCGAGTGCGAAGCGGCTGGGATGAGGATCAGCACCTCCAAATCCAATATATTTATTTATTTATTATTATTTATAAATCTGAATTTTTGTGTGCGTACGCCAATTTACGCTTTTCGGCGTACGCACACTTTTAGTAAGACTTCTACGCACTCCTTTATAAATGAGACCCCAGGTCAAGTCCAAGTATAGGGCTACTTTCCTCAGACCTGGGAAAGCTGTCTCAGGGACCATTTGGAGCCAGAAAGTACAAGGGTCAGTTCATACAAACTGCTCTTTCAGGGCTACATCTACTTGGAGATCAACCAATTGAATAAGGAGAAGCCTAACATTTACCCATTTAATAGTAGTATGAACAGAAAGGAGCATTTTGGATTAAATGCCCTATTTTCGCTGTCCACTTTTCTTTTTTTGAGAGCCATTTTCCTCATATTTTTCTTCCTTTCTGTCTCGCTCCTCCATGTCTCTCTCTCTCAATCGTCCGCATCTCTCCCTTTCTCTTTCTCACTCGTCCGCATATCTCCCTTTCTCTGTCTCACTCCTCCGTGTCTCTCCCGTGGTTTATGTTTATGTCTATCGTATTTTTGTGTCTCGCTGATAACTTTCATCTAAGTGCGCTGCATCTTCTCAATGTTTACCACCTGGAATACACAGTTTTGACTGGCTGAGTGAAATCACGTGGGATAGCTTAACTCGTATGAGATTGGCCTGTGCGTTTTCCCATCCACAAAACGACTACCGTGAAGACGATAAAAGCTGCGCCAGTTCAAATAGAAGCGCTCCGTCCGATTTTAAATCGTAACCCTGTTTGGGCTGTAGGTCCGGGGTCCGTATGAGACACCTTCTGGGTCCGGACCCGGACCGCGGTCCGCCAGTTAGTGACCTCTGCTCTAGGTCAACCTAAACGATAGGTAACCAATACAAATGAGGCGAACTGGGCCCGTTTCAGAAAGAAGGTCAACCAACTCTGATTTTAAACTTGAACTCTGAGTTGCCAAACCCTATGATGGGAAACTCTGGGTTTATGGGAAAACTATGGGAAAAAGACCGTAAAAAGCAGCTGCCGGAAATTAAATTCTGAGCGGACCAATAACAGGGCTTGCGAGCCGCGGCAACCCGCCGCTTAAGCTAGATTTACGCTCCCGCGTCAAACCTTACGCATGGGGCGTGGGCGGTTGTTGAGCATTCGAAGTTTTGCGTCGAGGGTCCGCCTCTGCAATTCACCGCCATGCCACCAGGGGGGTGTGGCTGTGTGGTTTCAAGGGTTATAGCCGAATCCTTGCTCATTATTGAAGAGCAAATGCTTATATTGCAAATGATGTGGAAGCGCCATGGACCTATAATATTAACTGGATACGGTATTGAAAAATGGCGGCCGTTGATTTCAATGAAGTTGCTCACCCAAGCCCCGGGTCTGCCTCTCAGCAGACACGCCGATTCTTTCCGGTGGCCACTCGTGGTATTGCAACATAAAATCCCCATGGGGCCCAGAAAGCATTTTTCCCAAAGACCGTAATAATAAAATAGAAGCCTGTAAAAAGGTTCTCAGGACACCTACAGCTGTAACCACTATTAATTGCAAATCTTTTTATTCCATATTTTTAAGTCATGGACTTTTAAACCGTCAAAACTTGTTCTACAGGCCAGAAAAGCCCCCGCAAAATCGTATTCTTATTGTGACGTCACAGCTGTGCGCCTACACTCCCAAGCGCGGTCCCGCTGTGTCTCGGGAACGTCACACTGTTCAGCCACTCTGTCGCAAGTCTGTTGTTTTTGTTATGTTCGTTATATTGTAAATAGTTAATGTTCAGTAAAATCACATTATTACTTTGAAAAGTTTGAATTTATTTCATTATAAAGCCTTGCATAGGAATACCTAATTATGTTAAATACACCACACAATGGAATTTGTATTTATTTATTCAGTAGCATGTGGCTCAGTGTATAGGTTCTGACATCTCACTACAGGAGAAAACTGTGTTTTAGGGTCGACTATAAAAATATATCAGGCTAGGAATTACACTTAATGTCCAGGAGCTCCTTCCATGACTCAGGTAATATCCAAATAATATCACGTAGCTGTAAAAGAAACAGAAACAGAAGCTGCACAAAGCTTAATAATGAAAGACTTGCCTGTTTGAATGTGCCGATACAGCCTATAAAACGATAAGAACTTTAAACTTAATCTGAGGCTAAATCACACACGGGATCATTGAAAGACAAAAACAGATTTGACTACCGGCATCTGGTTGATAAATATGACAGCTTGTATTGCGGAGAATCCCTTATTTTTTATTTCAGATTAACCTTAATAAAAATGACTCGTTTTATCCTTACTTAACTTAAAAATAAACAAACAAGACGAATTAACCTCGTATAGTCTAAAACCATGACTATGAAAACATAATCGGTTGATGTGTCCTATAAATCCATCATTTTATTGTCATTATCGGTCAAACTCTTCCACAAGCACTCATGAGCGCACAGAGCTCGTCCAGAACGCGACTTGCTCGTTCCCATTGTCCCAGAGCGTCATCAGCCTCCCATCATTCCATTCCCCATACCGCGGAAGTAAACCAGGAAGTCTCAAAACTTTTTCCGCGTATGCGCTAGGTGAGCAACTTCATTGAAATCAATGGCTGCCATTTTTCTATTCGGTATCCAGTTAATATTACAGGTTTATGTGCTCACCTAGCGCATGTGCTGAAAACGTTTTTTGACTTCCTGGTTTACTTCCGCGGTATGGGGAATGGAATGATGGGAGGCTGATGACGCTCTGGGGCAATGTGAACGAGCAAATCGCGTTCTGGACAAGCGCTGCACGCTCATGAGTGCTTGTGGAAGAGTTTGACCGATAATGACGAATCTACACAATCCAATTATGGATTTATAGGACACATAAACCGATTATGTTTTCATTGTCATGGTTATAGAATATACGAGGTTAATTCGTTTTGTTTGTTTGTTTTTTAAGTTTAAGTAAGGATAAAACGAGTCATTTTTATTCAAGTTAATCTAAAATAAAAAATAAGGGATTCTCCACAATACAAGCTGTCATATTTATCAACCAAATGCCGGTAGTCAAATCTGTTTTGTCTATCAATTATCCTGTATGTGATATAGCCTACGAATTCTTGTCAGATTAAGTTCTTATCGTTTTATAGGCTATATCGGCACATTCAAACAGGCAAGTCTTTCGTTAGCGTTATGCAGCTTCTCTGTTTCTTTTACAGCTACGTGATATAGTTTGGAGGAAGGACCTCCTGGACATTAAGTGTAATTCCTAGCCTGATATATTTTTATGGTCCACCCTAAAACACTGTTTTCTCCTGTAGTGAGATGTCAGAACCTATACTGAGCCACATGTTACTGAATAAATAAATACAAATTCCGTTGTGTTGTGTATTTAACATAATTTGGTGTTCATATGCAAGGCTTTATAATTAAATAGTTCAACACTTTTCAAAGTAATAATTTGATTTTACTGAAAATTAACTATTTTCAATATAACGAACATAACATAACAAAATAAAAAAACAGACTTGTGATAGAGTGGGTGAACAGTGTGATGAAAAAAAGGCACAAAAAAAGAGAGGCCAGCTTCACTTTGCCTGGTCTATTCGTGGGCTTAAATATATTTAAACCAAAACAATAAAAAGGATATTGAACTTCAGTCAAGGTGAGACCGAGACCCTGGTGACACATCACCTAAAGTATCACATGCATGGTAAATAACTCAAGTGCAATAACTGTACATGTGTACTTAACTTACCTATTTTGTATTTGTTATACTGGACTTTATCGTGCCCCCCTATTGTTATTATTGTTATATAACACTGCAACTCCGTGTGCTGTACTTTACCCTGCTGCTGTTGTGAACTGCAATTTCCACCCCTGGAGGACAAATAAAGGTTTATCTAATCTAATCTAATCTAATTTTCGATTTTTACACAGCAGTGACACTGGCAGTAAGTGAAAATTTCATTACGCGTGTAATTTAACGCCAATATACATTTAAAATAGCATTTAGAAATACATGCCGTTCAAATATGAAACTTGTATCACAACTCTGTCTCGAAAAAACTCGCCCTGGAGTCGTTTAATTCACTTTTCCGACCACGTTTAGCCCCGTTCAGAGCTGTCATTAAGCCAACAGGCATCCTCGTTCCCGAGACACAGCGAGACCGCGCTTGGGAGTGCACGCACACAGCTGTGACGTCACCATTATAATAAGACTTTACGGGGGCTTTTCTGGCCTTTAGAACAATTTTTCACGTTTTAAAAGTCCATGACTTAAAAATATGGAATAAAAAGATTTGCAATTAATAGTGGTTACAGCTGTAGGTGTCCTGAGAACCTTTTTACAGGCTTCTCTTTTACTATTACGGTCTATGGGAAAAATGCTTTCTGGGCCCCATGGGTATTTTATGTTGCAATATCACGAGTGGCCACCGGGTAAAATCGGCACAGCTGCTGAGAGGCAGACCCGGGGCTTGGGAAGCGCAGGCGACAGAGAAGACGTTTGCGGAGGTTCTGTACAACCTCTACCGGTCGAGACTGGAAACGGGTGAATTTGCAACACTGGTTCACCCACTCTTCAAGCTAGGTGTATGCTCCCGTGTCAAACCTTACGCGTGGGGCGTGGCGCGGTTGTTGAGCAATCGAAGTTTTGCGTCGAGGGTCCGCGTTACTCTGCAATTCACCGCCATGCCACCAGGGGGGTGTGGCTGTGTGGTTTCAAGGGTTATAGCCGAATCCTTGCTCATTATTGAAGAGCAAATGCTTAATTTGCAAATGATGTGGAAGCGCAGGCGACAGAGTAGACGTTTGCGGAGGTTCTATTCGATCGTTTGAGGCTGGAAACGGGTGAATTTGCAACACTGGTTCACCCACTGAGGGACCTGGATGAACAAATGCACTTTCGATACTTTCGAATGTCAGCGGGCCGATTTGACGATCTTCTTTGCCGTATACAGCCTGGCGAGTGAAGAAAAGTGGTGGCCGATGATTCGAACTTCAGATTGGTGTCCCGAAGCACACTCATTGAGTGATAATAAACTGTGAACTATGCACGGTGTGTAAACTGTGTTGTGCTGTGTGTGTTGAAAATAAATATCAAAACAACTGCTTGAAAACAAACTTGTATGTTTATTCTTATGTATTATGTAATACAAAAAGTATAATAAAAAAAATCACAGCACTAAAACAATAAAACAACAATATGCATTTTAGTATGTATAAATTTTATATAAAAAGTCAAATTACGGCAAATCACGGCAAAAAGTGCACTCAAACGATACAACACACGTATCTCAACTATTTACAAAACTACGTCACGTTCTGAGCGGACCAATCACAGCGCTTGCGACGCCGACAACGCTACGCGCAGTTAGGATTTTTTGAAGGTGCGCGATGGGCAATGCGGGAGGGTCCGCGTTGTCGGCGGAGCAATGCGGGCGACGAATCGCGGAAGCATAGATCGAGCTTTACGTGTGGAAGGCTTGGGTGGGCTTAAATTCAAAAACGTCGAGAACCCCTGATCTAACATGTTCACGTTAGGTGTGTAGGAAAATTGTTTAGGCACTAAAATTGTGTGGTTTGGTGGTCAGCTATTGCAAGTTTTTTATTGCCTTAAAGGGATTTTCAGCCTTAAGGAGCTTTCACAATGAATCTTCATTGTTTTGCATGAAACTTCCTAATATAAGGTTTCTTATCAAGTCTTTTTTTTCTAACAAGTTAAAGGAAAATTATGTGGGATACAGATCAAGACAGTGGACAACATATAACACATTTCTGATGTTTTTTTTCCAAATAACTCTTTTTGAAACCATAGATCAGTTTTGTTACATATACATTACCGTTCAAAAGTTTAGGGTCACATTGAAATGTCCTTATTTTTTAAGGAAAAGCACTGTACTTTTCAATGAAGATAACTTTAAACTAGTCTTAACTTTAAAGAAATACACTCTATACATTGCTAATGTGGTAAATGACTATTCTAGCTGCAAATGTCTGGTTTTTGGTGCAATATCTACATAGGTGTATAGAGGCCCATTTCCTGCAACTATCACTCCAGTGTTCTAATGGTACAATGTGTTTGCTCATTGGCTCAGAAGGCTAATTGATGATTAGAAAACCCTTGTGCAATCATGTTCACACATCTGAAAACAGTTTAGCTCCTTACAGAAGCTACAAAACTGACCTTCCTTTGAGCAGATTGAGTTTCTGGAGCATCACATTTGTGGGGTCAATTAAACGCTCAAAATGGCCAGAAAAAGAGAACTTTCATCTGAAACTCGACAGTCTATTCTTGTTCTTAGAAATGAAGGCTATTCCATGCGAGAAATTGCTAAGAAATTGAAGATTTCCTACAACGGTGTGTACTACTCCCTTCAGAGGACAGCACAAACAGGCTCTAACCAGAGTAGAAAAAGAAGTGGGAGGCCGCGTTGCACAACTAAACAAGAAGATAAGTACATTAGAGTCTCTAGTTTGAGAAACAGACGCCTCACAGGTCCCCAACTGGCATCTTCATTAAATAGTACCCGCAAAACACCAGTGTCAACATTTACAGTGAAGAGGCGGCTGCGGGATTCTGGGCTTCAGGGCAGAGTGGCAAAGAAAAAGCCATATCTGAGACTGGCCAATAAAAGAAAAAGATTAAGATGGGCAAAAGAACACAGACATTGGACAGAGGAAGACTGGAAAAAAGTGTTGTGGACGGATGAATCCAAGTTTGAGGTGTTTGGATCACAAAGAAGAACGTTTGTGAGACGCAGAACAAATGAAAAGATGCTGGAAGAATGCCTGACGCCATCTGTTAAGCATGGCGGAGGTAATGTGATGGTCTGGGGTTGCTTTGGTGCTGGTAAGGTGGGAGATTTGTACAGGGTAAAAGGGATTCTGAATAAGGAAGGCTATCACTCCATTTTGCAACGCCATGCCATACCCAGTGGACAGCGCATGATTGGAGCCAATTTCATCCTACAACAGGACAATGACCCTAAACACACCTCCAAATTGTGCAAGAACTATTTAGAGCAGAAGCAGGCAGCTGGTATTCTATCGGTAATGGAGTGGCCAGCGCAGTCACCAGATCTGAACCCCATTGAGCTGTTGTGGGAGCAGCTTGACCGTATGGTACGCAAGAAGTGCCCGTCCAACCAATCCAACTTGTGGGAGCTGCTTCTGGAAGCGTGGGGTGCAATTTCTCCAGATTACCTCAACAAATTAACAGCTAGAATGCCAAAGGTCTGCAATGCTGTAATTGCTGCAAATGGAGGATTCTTTGACGAAAGCAAAGTTTGATGTAAAAAAAATCGTATTTCAAATACAAATCATTATTTCTAACCTTGTCAATGTCTTGACTCTATTTTCTATTCATTTCACAACATATGGTAGTGAATAAGTGTGACTTTTCATGGAAAACACAAAATTGTTTGGGTGACCCCAAACTTTTGAACGGTAGTGTATGTCGCATTGGGCGTTGTGGTAAACATATTCTTTATTTGAAAATAAGTAAATCTGACAGTTTTTACTGCTTGATAACAAAAAACTGCCTTTTTATTTGCATTTACACAACATATATACAGCATAAACAACAGACATAAAAACATGAATTATGCAAAAAACTAAATGCTTAAGAGAAATAGAACCTTTGTGTCATCAGAAGCATGTCCATCCATCCATCCATTTTCTACCGCTTATCCATGGCCGGGTCGCGGGGGCAGCAGTCTGAGCAGGGAGGCCCAGACTTGCCTCACCGCACACACCTCCTCCAGCTCCTCCGGGGGTATCTTGAGGCGTTCCCAGGCCAGCCGAGAGACATAGTCCCTCCAGCGTGTCTTAAATCTTCCCCGGGGCCGCCTCTCAGTGGGACATGCCTGGAACACCTCCCGAGGGAGGTGTCCAGGAGGCATCCGAAACAGATGCCCGAGCCACCTCAGCTACTACTACTTCTATTTCGAGCTCATCCCGTGTGACCGAGCTCCTCACCCTATCTCTAAGAGAGCGCCCGGTCACCCTGTGGAGGAAACTCATTTTGACCGCTTGTATCCGCGATATTGTCCTTTCGGTCATTATCAGAATCAGAATCAGAATCAGAATGGGGGTTTATTCGCTATGCAAGATAAACAAACATAGAATTCATTTTGGCAGGAATGAGCAAACATAGAACATAAATAACATAAATGTGGCCTACTAATAAAATGAAAATGAATACAATGTAAAGATACACTGCAAATATGATACATATAGACAAGGAATACAAATGTTACAAATAATACAAATGATGCGAGTAGTGCAAATGATACAGGTAACATGGAATTGCAAATGACATGGGTACAGAGTGGAATGGGTATATATATATGGTACGTTGGGGGGGGGTGTATATACACAGTGGTGCAAAAATCACAGTGGTAAGTTTTTTAAAGTTTAAAGTGTTTTGTGCTAAAGTGGCAGAGTGCAGTGGGATTCTGGAGGGGGGGTGTGTCTCAAACTGAGTCCTTGGCCCTGTTGAAGAGGGCAATAGCAGAGGGGTAGAAGCTATTCTTGTGGCGAGAGGTTTTCGTCCTGATGGACCGCAGCCTCCTGCCAGAAGGGAGGAGAATGTCCAGGGTGGGAGGAGTCGGCCGCAATCTTCCTCACCCGTTTTAGAGACCTTGCCGTGTGCAGGTCCTCAAGGGATGGCAGGTTGCAGGCTATCACCTTCTCAGTGGCACGTATGATACGCTGCAGTCTGCTCTTGTCCTTGGCAGTGGCAGCAGCGTACCAGACGGTGATGGAGGAGGTGAGGATGGACTCGATGATGGCAGTGTAGAATTGCACCATCATTGTCTTTGGCAGGTTGAATTTCTTCAGTTGCCGCAGGAAGTACATCCTCTGCTGGGCTTTCTTTGTGAGTGAGCTGATGTTCAGCTCCCACTTGAGGTCTTGGGAGAGGGTGGTGCCCAGGAAGCGAAGGGACTCCACACCGTTGACCTGGGAGTCGCGCAGTGTGATGGGGGGGAGTGGGGCTGGGTCCTTCCTAAAGTCCACAACCATCTCCACTGTCTTAAGAGCGTTGAGCTCCAGGTTGTTCTGGCTGCACCAAGTCACCAGGTTGTCCACTTCCCACCTGAAGTCAGACTCGTCCCCATCAGAAATGAGCCTGATCAGGGTGGTATCGTCCGCAAACTTCAGGAGCTTGACAGATGGATGACTTGAGGTGCAGCTGTTTGTGTACAGGGAGAAGAGCAGGGGGGAAAGGACACAGCCTTGAGGGGATCCGGTGCTGATGGACCGGGAGTCAGAGACTTGCGTTCCCATCCTGACGCGCTGCTTCCTGTCGGACAGGAAGTCTGTGATCCACCTGCAGGTGGGGTCGGGCACGTTCAGCTGGGAGAGCTTGTCCTGAAGCAGAGCCGGGATGATGGTGTTGAAGGCAGAGCTGAAGTCCACAAACAGGATCCTGGCGTAGGTGTTTGGAGAGTCCAGATGCTGGAGGGTGTAGTGGAGGGCCATGTTGACTGCGTCATCCACAGACCTGTTGGCTCTGTAGGCGAACTGCAGGGGGTCTAGGAGGGGGTCTGTGAAGTTTTTGAGGTGTGCCAGCACCAGGCGTTCGAAGGACTTCATTACCACAGATGTCAGGGCGACGGGTCTGTAGTCATTCAGTCCTGTTGGTCTGGGCTTCTTGGGCACAGGGATGATGGTGGAGGACTTGAAGCAGGCTGGCACGTGGCACATCTCCAGGGAGGTGTTGAAGATGTTGGTGAACACAGGAGACAGCTGGTCAGCGCAGTGCTTCAGTGTGGCAGGGGAGACAGCATCCGGCCCTGCAGCTTTGCGAGGATTCTGTCTCTTGAACACTTTGTTAACTTCCCTCTCTTGAATGGAGAGAGTCAACATTGTGTTGGTTACCCAAAGCTCATGACCATAGGTGAGAGTAGGAATGTAGATTGACCGATAAATCGAGAGCTTTGCCTTGCGGCTCAGCTCCTTCTTCACCAGGACAGTCCGGTACAGAGACTGCATCACTGCAGACGCTGCACCGATCCGCCTGTCAATCTCACGTTCCGTCCTTCCTTCACTCGTGAACAAGACCCCGAGATACTTGAAGTCCTCCACTTGAGGCAAAGGCTCAAGAGGGGGCAAACCACCTTTTCCCGGTCGAGTACCATGGCTTCAGATTTGGAGGTGCTTCACACTCGGCAACAAACTGCTCCAGAGCATGCTGGAGGCCCTGGCTCGAAGGAGCAAGCAGGACAACATCATTCGCAAACAGTAGAGATGAGATCCTGTGCTCCCCGAACCGGAAACCCTCCGCCCCCTGGGCGTGCCTAGAAATTAGATTAGATTAGATTACAGGATAACAAAATACAGCTAGCATCTAACCAGAAGTGCAAAACAGTTATTACAACAGAATATAATTGTATGCTCAGAATATACACAGTATGAACAGTATAATCAGAATATACAAGGTATGTACAGATTCAAGTGATTTGAATGATTGATCCTGGATGGCAGGAGGGCAAACAGTTTGTGAGCAGGGTGTGAGGAATCTTTTTGGATGCTGTGAGCTCTACGCAGACAGCGCCTCCTCTGGATGTCCTCGATGGATGGAAGAATAGTCCCAGTGATGCGTTGGGCGGTTTTCACCACCCGCTGCAGTGCCTTGCGCTCTGCGACTGTGCAGTTCCCGTACTACACTGTAACACAGTTTTTCAGGATGCACTCGATAGCACAGCGCTAGAAGTTCACCATGACAGCTGAGGACAGGTGGTGTTTCCTCAGTGTTCTCAAGAAAAAGAGACGCTGGTGAGCCTTCTTGATCAGTTTCAGATCAGATTATCATGTTTGTAATCCAGGACAGGTCATCCGAGATGTGGATCCCCAGGAATTTATAGCTGGAGACACGCTCAACTCTTCTTCCTGAAGTCCACGATAGGCTCCTTGGTCTTTGTGGCGTTAAGGAGCAGGTTATTGTCACCACACCACATGGCCAGGTGCTGTACTTCCTCTCTGTATTCAATTTTTTCAATTCAATTTATTATTTAAAGCGCAAAATCACCATGGTACATGGTCTCAATACACTTCACTATAAAATCAGGTACAAAGAACCAAAAAAAACTAAATAACATACAGTAAAAGCAATATTAAAACACCACAGTAAAATGATAAAACAGTAAAACATAACATAAAAATATCAATGGATGTAGCTTTTTTTATAACTAGTGGGAGGTCATTCCATAAAAAAGGAGCACGGTAGGCGAAGGCCCTGCCACCAGCTGACTTTTTGCTGATTGGTGGGATGACAAGGAGGTTAGAGCTAAGAGAACGAAGAGGGCGTAGGGAGAAAGTAGATCCGTTAAATAAGATGGTGCAAGTCCATTTAATGCCTTATAAATTAAAAGAAGAACTTTAAAATCGGCTCTAGCCTGAATGGGCAGCCAATGTAATGATGCCAGGACAGGAGTAATGTGACAAAATCTACTTGTTTTTGTTAAAAGTCTGGCGGCTGAATTTTGCACAAGCTGAAGGCTCCTAGTAGTACAGATGGGGAGGCCAGAAAAAAGGACCTTACAATAATCTAAACGGGAGGACATAAGGGCATGGAGAACCACCTCGGCACTACGCCGGGACAAAGCAGAGCGGATCCCTTACCATTAGTATGTAAGCCAACTGTATATTCTGTGACAAGGCATAACATCCGGTGATATAACAATGGACATTAGGCAATAGTCTGACACAACTTTCTGTAACATAACAATGCATATTTGGCAATATTCTGATACAACTGTAATATAATTTTGTATATTCTGCTAAAAACCTGTAAATCCTGTATATCCTGTACATGCTGCAAAAAACTTTAAATCCTGTACATCCTGACATAACACTGTATATTCAGCAAGACCAATACTTGCATAATTGTAATTGAATTGTATAGACTATAACTGTATAGTCTGTAACCTGCACTTTATCCTGTAAATCCTGTACATCCTGATATAATACTGTATATTCTACAAGACCAATACTTGTAAAATTGTAATTGTATAGTCTGTACATAATATTTTATCCAAGCCTCTGACCACCCCCCCCTCCCTCCCCCCTCCCTGTGTGGAGTCACCTCACCTTCCGTTTTTACTTATTATTATTGCCCCCACGCCCCTATCCCTGGCTCTACCTAATTTAGTGCCCTAGGCGAGATTAACTGGGGGGGGGGGGGGATTAAGGGTGCAGCGCCCCTCCCGCCCCCCTGCAGCACCCCTCCAGTCGCTGGCGCTCTGGCGACCGCCTATGTTGCCTATGCCTAGAGCCGGCCCTGCCTGTGTACACTTTCTAATATTTTACCTCACACCCTTACCCTTGTGTGCTTTGCGAGACTGTGTGCCGTTGATACGAAGGAGTTTTCCTCGGAGGGAGGGACCCCTGGGGCACACTAGCGGTAACTGTAGAATAATCTGACAATAAATTATTAAAACGAACACATTGGGTTCTACTAGATAAATAGGACTAGAACCATGAGAGCGCCAGCCTGTGAATACCCACGTAATGCTCCAGACGATGTAGAAGCACACAATGATATACGGTATCGAAGGCCGAATTTAAATCAATAATTAAAAGTACAGAAGCTGATCCAGAGTCAGCAGCGACAAGTAGGTAATTAACTACTCTAGTTAGGGCAGTCTCAGAAAATTGTCAGAGAGTATTGGTAGAAAGGTGGACAGTCAGTTGATCAGCAACAATTCTCTCAAGTATTTTGGATAGGAATGGGAGAGTGGAGACAGGTCGATAATTGGCAGGAACCAGTGGATCGCTATTGGGTTTCTTGAGGAGTGGTCTAATGATGGCAGATTTAAAGGTTGAGGGGAAACACCCCTCAGAGAGGGAAGCGTTCAAAATGGTGCATATAGGGGCATTCAGAATAGGAAGGAGCTCCTTGAGGAGGTCTGAAGGGATGGGATCTAATGAGCAAGTTGTTTTTGAGGCGGCTACCATTGAAGCCAGGGCCTCAGCAGAGATGGGATCAAACTGAGAACGTGAGCTCGAGGACCAGGACAAAGAGCACTGGCTGGACGTGGTACTAGAGAGCTGCTGGCTAATAATATGATTCCATAATTGGGAGATTTTATAATTGAAAAAATATATATATATAATTTGCTGAGAAAGAAGAGCTCGGAACTGGTGAAGAGTGAGTAAGCCTGGCCACAGTATTAAAAAGGACCCGATGATTGTTCTTATTGGTTTCAATTAAATTGGATAAATAAGAAGATCTGGCAGCAGAAAGTGTCCAGGCAAGGCGAGAGGACTCAGATTTACAAGAGCGCCATCTGTCCTCAAGTTTCCGACAAGCCCGTTTTAAAGAGCAAATGAGGTCGGAGCACCAAGGTACAGATTTAGTTCGAGTGGCTCTACTAGTTCTAAGAGGAGCAAAGGAATCAAGCGCTTCTGACAGTGCACTGTTGAGGCCATCTGTAAGGTTATTGACAGACATGGGCGTGTTGAGAAGTGACTCAAGTTTATCAGGCAAATGATCAGCTATAAGGGACTTAATATGTTTGTTAATGACACGGAAAGAATGCGGGGTAGATTCAGAGCAAATAGTCAGTGCAGGCGTGAGAAGATAAAAAAAGACAAGAGTAATCCGAGACCGGGACCTTAAAAATAGAAGGGAGGCCAGCAGTAATATCCTTTGTACAGACTAAATCCATAGTATTACCAAGGTTATGAGTGGGGCCAGTGACATGTTGGATGACGTTAAGGCTAGAAAGAAGATCCAGAAATTCTGTTGCTTTAGAATCCAGAACATCATTAACATGAATGTTCAGGTCGCCGAGCATAACTATTTTGTCAAATTTCATCAGAGCGGTAGATACAAATTCAGAGAACTCTGTTAAAAAATTTGGATTAAACCTGGGTGGTCTATAAATGAGTAATGCCAGGGTATGTTGGCAGTTTCCAATAAGCATGGCCAGGTACTCAAAATATGTAAACTCGCCGAATGTGAACATACCGTACAGGGAAATTGATTAAAGAAAATAACCGCAAGTCCCCCATCCGTTTTGTCTTTCCTAGCGGAGAATAGGAAACTATAGTCTGGGGGAGACGCCTCAATAAGAACAGCACTGGCAGTGGAGGAAAGCCAACACTCAGTGTGCACCTTTTTCTCCCGTCGCCTCTCTCCTGCAGAGAGGAACTAAGACGTGGGAAATCGTGAGTTGCTGGCCGTGGTGCTGGCTCTCCAGGAATGGCGACATTGGTTGGAGGGGACCCGGGAGCCATTCCTCATCTGGACTGACCACAAAAACCTTGCCTACCTGCGTTCTGCCAGAAGACTGAACCCCCGTCAAGTTTCTGAGCCGATTCAACTACACCTTGTCCTACCGTCCCGGCTCTAGAAATGGGAAACCAGATGCCCTCTCTCGCCTCTCTTCCTCCGATACACCCTCTGCAGATCCCGAGTCCATCATGCCTGGTCCCCGGATAGTTAGAGCCGCTACCTGGGAGATCGAGTCATTAGTCAGAGAAGCTCAACTCAGTCATTCCGACCCCGGCACGGGTCCACGGAATCGCCTATTCGTGCCGAAAGAGGTCTGGTCCCAGGTTTTGCAGTGGGGCCACTCATCCAGACTCGCCTGTCACCCCGGAGTCCAGCGGATGCTACAGTTTCTCCGTCAGCACTTCTGGTGGCCCGACCAAGCTAAGGATGTGGGGGAATTTGTGGCAGCCTGTGTGGTGTGCGCCCAAAGCAAGTCATCTCATCATCCTCCCGCCGGTCTCCTCAGGCCTCTGCCTGTCCCCAGTCATCCCTGGTCTCACATAGCGGTGGATTTTGTTACTGGGCTTCCTCCTTCGGATGGACACACCGCCATCCTTACTTTTGTTGACCGTTTTTCATTAAAACCATTAATTACTACTCAATATAACTAGCCTTTGGATACTAGTTAGAATGTTTCTCATGTGAGCTTTTGATTATTAAGAATTAGATGGTGTTTACATGTCAGGGTTAATAAAGGTTTGGGGTCAGGAGAAAGAGAGCTCCAACTATCTAATCAGAGAGTGTTCATGAGTTGGGAGCTGTGAATTATTAATATCGTTCTCTGGCTTTCAGAGTAGGAAGAGACATGATCAAGACCTAAGCTTGTAGTTAACTTCATTTATTGTCAGAGGTCTGGTTTTGTCTCCCAATCTGCAGATTGATAAATACTTCCAAGACTCAAATGAATTTAGTCACTGCTCACTTGAGATGGGCAGAAAGCTTTCTTCAACAGTAGGGCTTGGGTTTCCCATGTCTGTGAGTGTGTGGTGTAGTATTTATATATTGTCCCTAGTCTTGAGTTGGTTGATGGTCAGTCTTATATTTATTGCATGTTATAGTTATTGCATGTTGAACCAAAAAATTTATATAAGGGATTCTAGACATTCCTCTAGAAAGTGTAGCTAATAGCACAACTTGTCACACCTCGATCACTGGCCCTTCCTCACGTGTCTTCTGTCTGATTGTCTCTCCCTACCCTGATTGTTTGCACCTGTTCCCCATTACCCTCATGTGCTTATAGTCTGCGTTCTCCCCTTGTCTTGTGCCAGAGTGTTTGTGTTTTCCCCGCAACCCAGCCCACAACCACAGCCTTGATCAAGTAATCCTGAAAAGTTTGTTATCTAGATTTTTGTTTCCTCCAGTGAGAGATACTTTTGTTTAAAGTTTATAGTGTCGAGTTTTGTTTCCTCCAAAGAGAGTCTTTTGTTTAAAGTTTATAGTGTCGAGTTTTGTTTCCTCCAAAGAGAGAGTCTTTTAGTTTGGAAAGTTTTTTTGTTCATCTACGTCTCAAATAAAGATCTGGTACTGCTCAACTTTCTGTATCCTGAGTCCTCTTCCCGGTCCAAGCCTGACATTACACCATTACGCCAGAATGGACCCAGCAGAAAAGGAGCAGTCATCGGAAATACTACGAACCTAAGAGAGCCGCCGCACCCGTCAGGAAGACTTCCAGACAGTGATAGCGTCTCAGCTGAATCAACTCACCTCACAGCTTCAAGACCTAATGAGCCAGTGGGTCCAACCAGCTGCCTCAGCCCCTTCCCAAGAAGCAGCAACAGAAGCAGCAGCCATACCCACCCCAGGAACGCCCTTTGCCGGTTCTGGCAGTACATTGGCCCCACCTGCACCATTTACCGGAGAGCAGGGACTGTGTCGGGCTTTTATTATTGACTGCTCGATTCACTTTGAACTCACTCCTCGTGCCTTTCCTACCGACCGAGCAAAGGTTGCATTCATGATCTCCCACCTGTCTGATAGAGCTAAAGCTTGGGCTTCAGCCGAGTGGGCTCGTAACTCACCACTCTGCTGGTCCCTCGCTGACTTCCAGGCGGCGCTAAAAAGGATTTTCGACCCAGTGACGACCGACCGAGAGAAGGCTCAAGAGCTGAGTGGATTAAGGCAAGGATTCGGTTTGTGACTACGCCATTCGCTTCCGCACTCTGGCGGCGGAGAGTGGATGGAATGACACAGCCCTTTATGATGTTTTCCTAAAGGGGCTGGCCGCCCCCATCCAAGACCTCCTAGTTCCCCTGGAGCTACCCGCGCACCTGAACTCCCTCATCGCTCTCGCCATTAGAACCGACAACAGGATCGGGCAAAGAGGAGGGGGAGTTCCCCTAACAAAGAAGCCCCCACACTCACCAAGCTGGCAGTCTTCCCAACGATCCTTGTCGGAGCCGGCAGGTCACATGTCCCTCGAGGGAGGAGAACCCATGCAGCTGGGTCGAACCAGGTTGACGCTGGAGGAGCGACGGAGGCGACAGATGGAAGGCAGGTGCTTTTATTGTGGTGAGACTGGTCATCTTGTCAGTTTTTGTCCAGCCAAGAGATCCATGCCGGTGAGTCAAGCCACAGATTCATTTCCCGCACCACGCATTCTCACGAAAGTTCAAATAGGGCACCACACTCTCACAGAACACGACGTGTTCATAGACTCAGGGGCGGATGAGAACCTAATGGACTGGGGGTTGGTAGAGGAACTGGGACTCCAGACAGAACCCGTGGACAGATCCATAAAAGCCACATCTCTGAATGGAAAGGAATTGTTCACCATCACTCACATCACCGAACCAGTCCTCATGCACATTAAGGATCACAAAGAACACATTAATTTTTATTTAAGTCATCTGCACACACGATAGTTTTGGGGCAGCCCTGGCTGTTTCGCCACCAACCCCAGATAAACTGGAGAACCGGAGAAATTAAAGGCTGGGGGAAAGACTGTCTTCTCAATTGCCATAGCAACTCCAACCACGAAGATAAAGTGTCTGGACTTAACATGCCCTCTGCTTGCCTCACCACAGACCCCGAATACCCGGATCTGAGCTCAGTGCCTCCATTCTACCATCATCTTCGAGAGGTTTTTAACCGATCCAAAGCCATGTCCCTTCCCCCACATCGACCTTATGACTGGCCCTTCCTCACGTGTCTTCTGTCTGATTGTCTCTCCCTACCCTGATTGTTTGCACCTGTTCCCCATTACCCTCATGTGCTTATAGTCTGCGTTCTCCCCTTGTCTTGTGCCAGAGTGTTTGTGTTTTCCCTGCAACCCAGCCCACGACCACAGCCTTGATCAAGTAATCCTGAAAAGTTTGTTATCTAGATTTTTGATTCCTCCAGTGAGAGTCTTTTGTTTATAGTGTCGAGTTTTGTTTCCTCCAAAGAGAGAGTCTTTTAGTTTGGAAAGTTTTTTTGTTAACCTACTGTACGTCTTAAATAAAGATCTGGTACTGCTCAACTTTCTGTATCCTGAGTCCTCTTCCCGGTCCAAGCCTGACACAACTCTTATTGAACACCCCTGAAACATTCTCCTGAAAGAAAAGAGTCAAAACATAAAATGTAATGAATTAAAATATACTGATAATGAAATATTAAAAATGTTTTATCAAACTAAATCAAGTACATTACATTTACTGTAGGCCGTTTTATCCGATCTAAGATGGGAAAGCTACAAGTTCTTTAATTGATCCTAGTCGTTCTTAGTCAATCAATCCCAACCTATGAATTAAACTTTTTTTCATGAACTGTGTGCATTCTAATCAGTCAGACACCAGCAGATGCATTTTTTAAGGTTTTAGTTAGAAATGTATTTAAAGAAACAATCAGTCAATATACTTGAAAAAACGTTGCAGGCCTGTTGTAGTCCAGAAGAGGGCGTCTTGGCTGAAACGAGAGTTACTCACAGTTGGGCGATCTACTTATTGTCCCGGTCCCAGCTCCACGACAGATCCTCTGACGGGTCTAGATTTTACCAACTCTTCCACAGTCTTTAGGCAGAGACAGTCCTCGTAGTCCTCTCAGAAAACCGGGTCCACTCTTCCAATGCAGCAGCCGCTGTGTTATATTTACATTTATTCATTTAGCAGACGCTTTTATCCAAAGCGACTTACAAGAGAGAGCTTTTACAAAGAGCATCAGTCATTGAGCATAGCAACGTGATAGACCCCGAACACAGTTGTTTTTTTAGATTGTGAATCATACATCATGAGAACCAATAAGTGCCAAGGGAAGAACTATAAATGCATAACACAACGATTGTGAACATAAAGCAAGAGATACAACAAACAACACTGGCAAGTCTCCATATGGGGACCAACAGATTGTTCTAAAGCACATTAGATTATATGAAGTGCCATACTATTCCTAAGTGCCATTCAATTATTTAAATAGGTGAGTTTTAGGCCTTCTCTTGAAGGTGAGAAGGCAGTCTGTGCTTCTGATGGAGGTGGGGAGTTGATTCCACCATTGGGGAGCCAGGCAATGGAAGAGTTTGTGTTGCGCTCGGGCGCTCTTGAGGGGAGGTACCACTAGACGGTTGTCAGCAGATGACCGTAGGTGACGGGTGGGGGTATAGGGCTGGAGGAGAGAGTTGATATAGGTCGGGGCAGTCCCGTTTACAGCCCGGAAGGTCAGCACCAGGGTCTTGAATCTGATGCGGGCCATGACGGGAAGCCAGTGGAGGGCGGAGGAGTGGGGTCACATGACAGCGTCTGGGTAGGTTGAAAACCAGACGAGCGGCTGCATTCTGTATCCTCTGAAAGGGACGGATTGCATTTGCAGGAAGGCCGGCTAGTAGCAAGTTGCAGTAATCCAGCTTTGTGAGGACAAGGGCTTGGACTAGCAGTTGGGTGGAATGTTGAGAGAGGTATTTTCTGATTTTCATGATGTTGTAGAGGGTGAATCTACATGACCGAGAGACTGCGGCAATGTGAGCTGTGAGGGAGAGCTCGTCGTCCAAGGTGACCCCTAGGTTCCTGGCAGAGGATGAAGGGGTCACTGTTGCAGATCCCATAGTGATGGAGAGATCGTGGGTGATTGAGGGTTTGGCAGGGATGATGAGGAGTTCTGTTTTGGTGAGGTTCAGCTGGAGGTGATGTCTGGTCATCCAGGCTGAGATGTCAGAGAGGCAGGCCTCGATTCTGGTCGATATCCCTTGATCAGTTGGGGGAAAGGATAGATATAGCTGCGTGTCGTCAGCGTAGCAGTGATAGGAGAAGCCATGGGAGGCGATGATTGGCCCGAGTGAGGTGGTGTATAGGGAGAATAGGAGCGGACCAAGGACGGACCCCTGTGGGACCCCAGTGGAGAGCAGGCGGGTACCAGATGTTTTTCCTCCCCAGGAAACTTGAGAGCTTGAAAACTTGAAAACTTGATCTTCCTGTCAGGTAGGATGAGATCCATTTCAGCGCAGTGCCAGTGATGCCCATCTCTTCGAGTGTGGCGAGCAGGATCTGGTGGTTGACTGTGTCGAAAGCTGCGGAGAGGTCCAGCAGAATGACAACAGAAGACCTTGAGGCCTCTGGAGCTGGAGCTTTGATAAGAGATGTTGCATTTTTTGTTTGAAAGCATTAACTGAGCTTATCATGTTCATCATAGTTTTGTCTTTTCCTTGCAGCTCTAGATTAAGGTCATTCAACATGTTGGTCAGATCAGTCTAGTAGCCACTGGTTTGTTTTTGTTTTGTAATTGTCCTCTTTATGGTTTTATTCTTTGCATTTTGTCTTATCCATATAAGATTTGATCTTTTGGTTTGTAAATCTTGTTAAATTTGGTTTTAGATTTAAATAAATCTGTAAAAGAATTTGAAAAAATTACGTTTACGTTTTAATGCCAATGCGATCTACCGGTAGTACCTTCGCGAATTGAGCACCCCTGATCTAGACAGATCTTCCGATTTAGATTCAGTACTCAGTGTTGACACAACAGAGAGAAACGATGAAAGGGTAAGCTTGGATGGAAATAGTTTTCACAGGCCCAATCTGATATGCATCTGTGAACACACATGCATACAGTATAAATATACATTTGATCGACAGGAGAACCAAGCAAGAGTCAGAGACCAGCCCCTCCTCAGATGACTAACACAGAGGTCCTAAACCCACCATCTTACAATGATGCTGGTATTCGTTCTGTCTTCATTCCTTCTCCTCACACATCTCCTCCGGGGGGATCCCGAGGCGTTCCCAGGCCAGCCGAGAGACATAGTCCCTCCAGAGTGTCCTGGATCTTCCCCGAGGCCACCTCCCAGTGGGATATGCCCGGACCTCTCAAGGGAGGCTCCAGGAGGCATCTGAAAGCCACCTGAGCTGGCTCCTCTCAACGTTTTGCACCATGCAGAGGAAATTCCTTTCGACCGCTTGTATCCGCAATCTTGTCCTTTTGTTCATGACCCAAACCATAAGTGAGAGTAGGAATGTAGACTGACCGGTAAATCGAGAGTTTTGCCTTACGCTTCAGCTCCTTTTTCACCATGACTGTCCAATGCAGAGACTGCATCAGTGCAGACCAATCGGCCTGTCAAACTCATGCTCTGTCCCTCCCTCACTCCTATACAAGACCCCAAGATACTTGAACTTCTCCACTTGTGGCAATAATAATAAAACAAAAAATAACATAAATAAATAACATACAAAACTAATAAAATTTACAAAAAAATATAGGTGCCTTAGCAGGTTCACTGCTTGCCCCCTAATGAGAAAGACAATACTGTAAGTTGTAAGCAGACACACCCAATGAACAGTACTGGATATTGTTATTGGTTTGGGAAAAGTTGGTTAGGCTAACAAACTAATAAACTGTCCTGTTTATGTGAGAATAGTGTTAGACAAGTACACCCCCATACTATATATATGATGTCCTTATTTTTGCCATAATTAATTTATTAGTCATTCTTCTTGTTTTGTTGCATTTGGTAAACATTGTGCTCCATTTACCGTTACACAGGCCTATGTAGTACCTCATTTCCGCCACAGGGGGATTTTATATTGTTCTATCCTGTGAAAGCTACACATTATCAGAACAGGTTTGGAACAATGGCGGACAGAACGTGTTGTAACGTAATGTGTACTTTGCCTGTGTCTATTTACAGAATTCATTAAAAAGAACAACTTCAACTTCTTCAAATCCACTCTTGAGTTTAATTATTCAAGTGTGCAACAAATTTGGTGACAGCGGTGGGATCAGCGGGGCTTCTGTGAGCTGGAGAGGGAGATCGCAGTATCAAACACAAAATGGAGCTGGAGAGTCTACAAGATCAACTGGCCGAGTCGGTGGTGCAGTTGCAGTGTGAACAGCTACAAGAGGTGTGTTTTCAAGCAAAAATCTCTACTGAAAAGCAGACCAAAAAGCATAAGATGATCAGATTAATAATTGAAGCAGCTGAGGAAGCTGTAGAAAAGGAAGAGGAGGAAGTAGCATCTGCATTTCTTGTCCGCTTAATAAAAACGGCAAAGGAATTGATGAAAATAAATGAACGACCACAGTTAAGTGACGATAGTACTAGCAATGTTGGAGCACTAGCTAGTCTGCAGCAACAATACTGCAACTGAGTTTTCAAGCCTCTACAATGAAAATGGAAGGAGACATAATGAGGTTGACGAATAAAATGACCAGCCAGGAACCAAGCAATCCTGTTTTGCCACCAACAACCCTATTTTCAGCTACCCCACCAATAGCTTCCTCTTCAGTTACCAAGCCATCTGAAGTGACCATTAGAAGGGAGTTCAAAATAAGTGGTCAAATTGGGGAAAGGGGCCAGAAAGACAAGCTTTCATACTCTAATCTGACCCACCAGATTGAAATGGGGTTGAGAAAAAACCACAGTGAGGAGGAAATAGTTGAGGCAGTTGTAAGAGCCGTAAGTCCTGGCTTGACTTTACGTGACATGCTAGAAATAAAAGCAAACCTCACCTTTTCTCAACCCTTTGTCTTAAAGGGACATTACAAGGAGGACAGTTCCACTGATCTTTATCATCGGCTCCTCAATGTCACTCAAGAAAGTAATGAGTCACCCCAGAATTTCCTGTTCAGGGCAATAGAACTAAAAGAGGTTAGTTAAATCCAGAGAACTTGGTTCAGATGAAAACTATAGCCCGGAACTCATTCAGAGAAAGTTCCTAAGAGCTTTGGGGACAGGACTCATTAGTGACAATATTAAATACCAGCTCAAAGCTTACCTGGATGATCCAGCAGTCACTGATGAGGTGCTGATTGCGAAAATCCACGAAGCAGCTATTCTTGAGTGGGAGAGACAACAGAAATTCAAGAAAAACTATAAAGAGCCCAAAGTGAGAGAAATCCATGCTGAAACAAAGTCAGTCCCAGAGGCAACAGTCGGAGCAGTTGGTGGACAAGAACGGGCATCCTCCACATTCACAAAAGGTAAAGTGAACCGAACACCACCGGCAATGACTCACACAGAATCTGAACTTCTTGTTGTAATAAAACAGCTGAGAGGAGAAGTAGAAGAAATTAAAAAGGTCATGTCTGAGTCCCCTAGATCATTTGCCCAGCAGCGAACAACCAGGAAACGTGGCTGCAGAAACTGCCAAGAGAACAATCAAGATTAGATTAGATTAGATTCAACTTTATTGTCATTACACAGGTACAAGTACAGGGCAACAAAATACAGTTAGCATCCAACCAGAAGTGCAAAACAGTTATAATAACAGAATATAATAAATATGGGTATACTCAGAATATACATATTATGAACAGTATAATAAGAATATACAGGGTATGTACAGATTCAAGTGGTTTTATACAAAGCAGAAATTATCGGGTAGCATGTATATACAGTTAGTGCAAATGATGCAATGAGCAGATGTGCAAAATAAACAGATGTGCAAAGTGAACAAAATGTACCTGTACATTTTGTTCACTTTGCACATCTGTGCAGTAACAGATGTGCAAAATGAACAGATAGTGCAATAACAACTCACATATGCAAGTGGTGCAAAATGTACAAACAGAAATGTGCAAATATAGGTAGGCGGGGGTTCTATGGGGGGGAGGGGGCTATATAGGGGGGTGGGGGTCTAGTGGAGTTCAGGAGTGTCACAGTTCTGGGGAATAAGCTGTTCCTCAGTCTGCTGGTTCTAGACCGGAGACTCCTGAGGCGCCTGCCGGAGGGCAGGAGGGCAAACAGTTTATGGGCGGGGTGTGAGGAATCTCTTCGGATGCTGTGAGCTCTACGTAGACAGCGCTTCCTCTGGATGTCCTCAATGGATGGAAGAATAGTCCCAGTGATGCGTTGGGCGGTTTTCACCACCCGCTGCAGTGCCTTGCGCTCAGCGACTGTGCAGTTCCCGTACCACACTGTAACACAGTTTGTCAGGATGCACTCGATCGCACAGCGGTAGAAGTTCACCATGACAGCTGAGGACAGGTGGTGTTTCCTCAGTGTTCTCAAGAAAAAGAGACGCTGGTGAGCCTTCTTGATCAGGCCGGAGGTGTTAGTAATCCAGGACAGGTCATCCGAGATGTGGATCACCAGGAATTTATAGCTGGAGACACGCTCAACGGCCATCCCGTTGATTTGAATGGGGTCGTGCGTGTCTCCCCTCTTCTTCCTGAAGTCCACGATAAGCTCCTTGGTCTTTGTGGCATTAAGGAGCAGGTTATTGTCACCACACCACATGGCCAGGTGCTGCACTTCCTCTCTATAGGCTGTCTCATCGTTGTTAGTGATGAGGCCGATCACCGTGGTGTCATCAGCAAACTTGATGATGGAGTTAGATCCATACATTGGCTTGCAATCATGGGTGAAGAGAGAGTAGAGGAACGGGCTGAGCACACATCCCTGTGGTACACCTGTGTTCAGTGTGATGGTGGAGGAGCAGGAGTGGGCTGACCTAATATGCTGTGGTCGGTTGGTCAGAAAGTCCATAATCCAGTGGCAGAGGGAGGTGTTGATGCCCAGCTCTCCAAGTTTGGTGATCAGCTTGGAGGGGATGACGGTGTTGAAAGCAGAGCTGAAGTCTACAAACAACATACGGGCATAAGTGTTATTATTGTCTAGGTGTGTCAGCACAGAGTGCAGCGCTGAGGAAACTGCATCGTCTGTGCTCCTATTGCTGCGGTAGGCAAACTGGTGGGGGTCAAGTGTGGGTGGAAGGTTGGTCTTCAGGTGTGCCAGGACCAGTCGCTCGAAGCATTTCATGACAATGGGTGTCAGTGCCACAGGGCGATAGTCGTTCAGGCACGACGGGCTGGAGTTCTTCTGCACCGGAACGATGGAGGTGGATTTGAAGCACGCCGGCACAGCTGCTTGAGCAAGGGACAGGTTGAAAATGTCCGTAAAAACTCCTGCAAGCTGCTCAGCGCATGCTCTGAGCACACGGCCAGGGATGCCGTCTGGGCCAGCAGCCTTGCGCGCGTTGATCCGGCTCAGTGCGGTGAGGACGTCTGTTGGGTTGAGTGTTAAGGGTTGGTGGTCTGTAGATGGGGTGATTGGGGTGGCAGTCTCTCTGTTGTTCCTGTCAAACCGAGCGTAGAAGTTGTTCAGCTCGTTCAGGAAGGAGACGTCTGTGGATGGCGGGGTGATGGTGTTCGACTTGAAGTCGCTGATGATCCGGATGCCCTGCCACATGCGCCGGGGGTCGGAGTTGTCGAAGTGCTCCTCGATCCTCAGCTTGTAGCAGTGCTTGGCCTTTTTGATGCCCCTCTTCAAGTCAGCCCTGGATGCACTGTAGGCCTGTTCGTCACCTGATCTGAAAGCGGCCTTGCGAGCCTTCAGCAGGAGCCGAACCTCCTTGTTCATCCATGGCTTTTGATTAGGGTACGTGATAATCCGTTTCTGTGTTGTGACACTGTCAATGGTGTTATTGATATAATCCAGTACAGAGGAGGTGAAGGTATCAATGTCCGTATGAGAGCCACAGGTAGCCTGTGAAGCAAACAAACTCCAGTCTGTGCGTTGGAATCTGTCCTAGAGTGCAGAGTCAACTCCTGCAGGCCACACCTTGATGGTCCTTGTTGATGACTTCTCATGATGGATGAGTGCCTTGTACTTTGGCATCAGGAACAAAGAAACATGGTCTGATTGTCCTAGGTGGGGGAGGGGGGTCGCGGTGTAGGCTCCGGCTATGTTAGTGTAAACATGATCCAGAGTTTTGTTCCCCCTAGTATTGCAGTGAACATGTTGGTGGAATTTTGGGAGTACTGTCTTTAAGTTTGAGTGATTAAAATCTCCTGCAACAATAAAAACAGCCTCCGGGTGAGCAGTCTGTTGATCGCTAATGGCTGAGTACAGTTCTTTCATGGCCAGTTTAGCATTAGCATCTGGTGGGATGTAGGCAGCAGTAACAATGGTGGATGTGAACTCCCTGGGCAGATAAAACGGTCTACACCTAACCATGATGAATTCCAGGTTAGCTGAACAGTGTATTCCGATGATAACAGAGTTTTGTTAATAGAGATGCACAGACCTCCGCCTCTGGTTTTTCCGGAATCCTGGGCCGATCTATCCGCTCTGAGAATGTAGCGCCCGGCTAGCTGGATAGCATCGTCGGGTATGCAGATGTTTAGCCATGTTTCGGTAAAAATAAAAATGTTGCAGTCCAGAAGTCTCTTACTGTTGGTAATGCGAAGGCGTATGTCATCCATTTTATTCACCAAAGACCGCACATTAGCTAGGAAGATGCTGGGTACGGAGAGCCGGTGTGGTGTTGACTTTAGCCTAGCTCTCCTTCCTCCACGCTTCCCCCGTCTTTGTTTACGATCTCGACGCCGCCTGCGTCTGCTTCCGCTCGGCAGGACGTATTGCGAAGACTCCGCTGTTCTGGAGATCTCCGGCACGAGTCGAAAGTTGGTCTTAATGGAGACCTGGTTGTGTAATCCGATGTTCAAAAGCTCCTCCCGGGTGTAGGATGTTAGTGCCAAGCTGTTCTGAATGAACAGACCCGAGATAAGCAGGAATATTATTGCTGTTTCAATATTTCTGATCAAGGAGACAACTGCAACCATTGCTTCAAATGTGGACTGAGTGGACATCTGTCACGTGGATGTAGAAGTGGAAGGAGGCCTACTGATAAACCAGGACAGGTAGATATGTCATCTAGCACTGTTACAGCTGCACCAACCCCACCTGTTGACAAAAACAATCAGGATGAACAGCTCAGAGATGTCTACAAGTTAATCACAGATAGTATCCAGCACTTATGGCGCTTTTCCACCGCATGAAATCAGCTCGCCTCGCCTTGCCCCTACTCGCATTTTTGGCGTTTCCACCGCAGTTCCATGGTACCTGGTACTTTTTTTACCTGCTAGCGGGTACTTTTTTGGTACCTTCTTGCTCTAGGTACCAGGCGATCTTAAGTCGAGCTAAAAGGTGACGTCGGCAGACGGCCGGCCATTGATTGGCCAGAAAGTGTGACGAAGTCACGAGAGCGACTTAAAGCAACAGCGCCGCAGCTAATACTTATTACTATCAGATACAGTCCATTACACCAACAGTCTACAAGCTTTTTAAAAGTCGGATAAGTTACAAAAGACTAGTTCGTCAACATGGCTAAAATTATAATGTGGGTTCTGTCCACTTGTGGGTTGCGTTGGTGTTATTTACGTCGCGTACAAAAAGACGTCAGGGCCTACGTCACGCCCCTTTCGCCGACGACCAGGAAGTACTTTTTGAGGTACAATTTGCGGTGGAAAACCACCCGTGTTAACTACCAAACCGAGTATAGTCGGGTAGAGTCGTGCTACATTTGCGGTGGAAAAGCGCCATTAGAGGCTAAAGTGGCAGCTAAAACACAAGATATTACCCTACAAAAGGAAGAAGCGGTCAGTGTCAGTCTCCTCTCCCCAAAACGAAGAACAGAGTTACTTAGTCTAATTGGCAAGAAATACGTCATAACCTGCCTGTTAGATGACATAGAAACTAAAGCTTTGTGGGACACTGGATCACAGGTCTGCCTAATCAATGAGACATGGAGACAACAAAACATTCCACATGCTGCAGTCAGGAATCTAGCTGAGATTCTGGGAACAGATAAGTTGGATGGGAGGGCAGTAAACCAGACACCTATTCCTTTTTCTGGGTGGGTTGAGGTCACATTCAAATTACCCTCAAACAGCACCAAACAGCTGGAGCTCTCTGTGCCAGTCCTTATAGCTGACGGAGATGGGGTGGCAGAACGACCAATCATCGGTTACAATGTAATTGAGCAGGTGTTAGCGAAGGGTGTAGCGCCACCATGTGCTGTCACAGAAGCAGTCAGTTCAGCATTCTCAATTGACTGTAAGAAAACTGAAGTATTTCTGAAAGTAATGAAGCGTGGGGATGACGAGATAGGTGAAGCTACAGTTAAAGTGGGTAGAGAGAAGAAGTATATTCCAGCTGGTCAAACAAAAACAGTGAAGTGCACTGTGAGGGCAGGCCCACTCCCAGACCACCAAGACGTGTTATTTGAACCCTGTTCACAAGCAGAATTACCAGAAGGGTTAAAAATGGAAGAAAGTGCGATTCGCTTGCATAGAGGAAGCTGGTCACGTGTTACTATTCCAGTCACAAACAGCACCAGTCACGACATCCTATTGCCACTAAGAACTATACTGGGACAAACACAGAGGGTTAAAACCATTTATCCAGCAGATACAAAACCCGTAGATATCAGTCTGTCAGAAGGAAAGTTCCCAGACACAGAAAACACACAAACAGTGGTGATAGAAAACAAAGAGAAGACTAAAGAAAACGCTAAAGAGAGAGAGAGTGAGGAGCATTGGGATCCCCCAGTCCCCCTTACTCACCTTACCCCATCACAGCAGCAGCAGGTCAGTCAACTTCTTAGAAAGGAATGCAATGCTTTTGCTAAGGATGAACATGATGTAGGGACCATTCCCTCACTGCAGCTCAAGATTCGTCTTAACGACCCCACACCGGTAAAACGAACATACTTATCAGTGCCAAAGCCGCTCCATAAAGAGGTAAAGAGGTAAAAGAATACTTGTAGCGGGGCCGGTTCTAGACAGGCATATATGAGGGGGCAGTCAGAAATGTGAAGGGGGCATCACCACCACATTTATTTGGGCATCTTGCCCCTGCGTAGAGCCGGCCCTGACTTGGAGGATTTGTTAAACAGAGGCTGGATAACAAAGTCTAAGTCCCCTTACTCCAGTCCCATTGTGTGTGTGTGAGAAAAAAAGATGGAGGTATTCGACTGTGTTGTGACTACAGGGAGCTGAATAAGAAATCCATTCCTGATCGACACCCAATACCCCGCATATTAGATATGTTGAACAGCCTCAAAGGAAGTTCCTGGTTTTCAGTCCTTGACCAAGGAAAGGCCTATCACTAGGGCTTCCTGGAAGAATCAAGCCGTCATCTCACAGCATTCATAACACCCTGGGGACTGTATGAGTGGGTAAGAATCCCTTTTGGCTTATCATCCGCACCAGCAGAGTTCCAAAGGTCTACATTTTACATTTACATTTATTCATTTAGCAGACGCTTTTATCCAAAGCGACTTACAAGAGAGAGCTTTTACAAAGAGCATCAGTCATTGAGCAAAGCAACGTGATAGACCCCGAACACAGTCGGATTTTTAGATCGTGAATCATACATCATGAGAACCAATAAGTGCCAAAGGAAGAACTATAAATGCATAACACAGCGATTATGAATATAGAGCAAGAGATACAACACATAATACATTAGATTAGGTGAAATGACATGCTATTGTTAAGTGCCATTAAATTCTCTAAATAGGTGAGTTTTAAGCCTTCTTTTGAAGGTTGGAAGGCAGTCCGTGCTTCTGATGGAGGTCGGGAGTTGATTCCACCATTGGGGAGCCAGGCAGTGGAAGAGTTTGTGTTGCGCTCTGGCGCTCTTGAGGGGGGGTACCACTAGACGGTTGTCAGCAGATGACCGTAGGTGGCGGGTGGGGGTATAGGGCTGGAGGAGAGAGTTGATATAGGTCGGGGCAGTCCCGTTTACCGCCCGGAAGGTCAGTACCAGGGTTTTGAATCTGATGCGGGCCATGACGGGAAGCCAGTGGAGGGCGATGAGGAGCGGGGTGACGTGACAGCGTCTGGGTAGGTTGAAAACCAGACGAGCGGCTGCATTCTGTATCCTCTGAAGGGGACGGGTTGCATTTGCAGGAAGGCCGGCTAGTAGCGAGTTGCAGTAATCCAGCTTTGAGAGGACTAGGGCTTGGACTAGCAGTTGGGTGGAATGTTGAGAGAGGTATTTTCTGATTTTCCTGATGTTGTAGAGGGTGAATCTACATGACCGAGAGACTGCAGCAATGTGAGCTGTGAGGGAGAGCTCGTCATCCAAGATGACCCCCAGGTTCCTGGCGGAGGGTGAAGGGGTCACTGTTGCAGATCCCATAGTGATGGAGAGATCGTGGGTGATTGAGGGTTTGGCAGGGATGATGAGGAGTTCCGTTTTGGCGAGGTTCAGCTGGAGGTGATGTCGGGTCATCCAGGCTGAGATGTCAGAGAGGCAGGCCTCGATTCTGGTCGATATCCCTTGATCAGTTGGGGGAGAGGATAGATATAGCTGCGTGTCGTCAGCGTAGCAGTGATAGGAGAATCCATGGGAGGCGATGATTGGCCCGAGTGAGGTGGTGTAAAGAGAGAATAGGAGCGGGCCAAGGACGGAACCCTGTGGGACCCCAGTGGAGAGCAGGCGGGTACCAGATGTTTTCCCTCCCCAGGAGATTTGATAGGACCTTCCTGTCAGGTATGATGAGATCCATTTAAGCGCAGTGCCAGTGATGCCCATCTCTTCGAGTGTGGCGAGCAGGATCTTGTGGTTGACTGTGTCGAATGCTGCGGAGAGGTCTAGCAGAATGACAACAGAAGACCTTGAGGCTGCTCTGGCAGACTGGAGGGCCGTGGTAACCGACAGGAGGGCAGTCTCAGTGGAGTGGCCGGTCTTGAAGCCCGACTGGTTGGGGTCCAGAAGGTTGTTCTGGGAAAGAAAGCTTGACAGTTGGTTAGCTACGGCACGCTCAATTGTTTTAGAAAAGAAGGGAAGCAGTGAGACTGGTCTGTAGTTCTGGAGGACGGCTGGGTTAAGAGAGGGTTTTTTGAGTAGGGGTTTGACTATGGCCTGTTTGTATGCTGAGGGAAAAGTGCCAGAGGTGAGTGAGGAGTTGAGGACATGAAGAAGGAATGGAGAAATAGAAGGAGAAATAGTTTGGAAAAGAGGGGAGGGGATTGGGTCAAGGGGGCAAGAGGTGGGGCGGTGGGAGAGAATGAGGTCAGACATGCTTGTTTCAGATAAGGGGGAGAAGGAGGAGAGGCAAGTAGAGGGTTCAGGCAGGGTGTGGGAGCGGTTAGAAAAAGAGGGTTCCGGGAATTGACTGCTGATGTCTGCAATTTTATCCCCAAAGAAGCGAGAGAAGTCGACTGCTGTCAAGGTAGTAGGAGGAGGGGGGGGGGGGAGGGTTGAGGAGTGAGGAAAAGGTAGAGAACAGTTTGTGTGGGTTAGGAGCGTTGTTCACCTGTTTCAGGAAGTAGTCGGTTTTAGCCTCCGTTACTTTCTGGGAAAAGTTCTTGAGGAGGGAGTGGTACTTGTCGAGGTCTTGAGTATCCTTGGACTTGTGCCACAACCTCTCTGCAGCTCGGAGGGAGGAGCGGTCTTTCCGAACGGCCTCTGATAGCCACGGGCAGGGGGGAGAAGGCCGGGCAGGTCTAGTTGCCGTGGGGCAGAGGGTGTCAAGGGATGTAGTTAGAGTTGATAGCAGAGCATCAGTGGCTACGTCCGTTGGATGGGCGGTGAACTCATCGATGGGACCCAGGGATGGTGTTACCACAGAGGAGAAACGAGAAGGACATAGGCTGCGAAGGTTGCGGCGGAAGGTCACAAGTGGCGGTGCCGTGGGAGGGGTAGGAGGGAGTGAGACAGAGAGTTGGATGAGGAAATGATCTGAGATGTGTAGAGGGGTTACCGATGTTAAGTCCGCGATGCAGTCTCGAGTCAGGATGAGGTCAAGCTGTTTTCCTGCCCTGTGGGTTGCTGGAGTGTCCAGTAGCACCAGACCAAACGAGGTCAGAAGGGACAAGAAGTCAGCAGCCTGTGATCCTTCGAGGTGGATGTTGAAGTCACCGAGGATTACGAGTGGGGTTCCATCGTCAGGGAGTGCAGAGAGGAGCATGTCCAGTTCTTCCACAAAGTCGGCTAATGGGCCAGGGGGGCGATAGAGGACCACTAGTGCAACTTTGATGGGATCCAGAAGCATCACATGATGGTGTTCGAATGCTTTGGTAGTAGGTGACAGAGGTGAGGACGTGAATTTGATGTGAGGAGCCAGGAGAAGGCCTGTGCCCCCTCCTCGTCCGGTGAGGCGCGGAGAGTGGGAGAAGGAGCGGTTCACCGAGAGAGCTGCCGGTGTAGCCGAGTTTTCAGGGCGGATCCAGGTCTCAGTTAGTGCAAGTGCATGGAGAGAGGCCTGGGATGCAAGTGCTGGGATGAAATCGGCCTTCTTGACAGCAGACTGGCAATTCCAGAGCCCTATGGAGAGTGAAGGAGGGGGAGAGGGGGAAGCTGGTATTTCGACAAGGTTAGCTTTGCACCGTTTACGTTTTAGAGTGAACCAGTGCCTTCGGATAGTGTAGTGCACATGTATGTTAAGATAACACATGGTGACACCAATGTATAATACTAATACGAATATATAACTATATAATACTATGAGTAAGGTATTTTTTTTTATATTTATGTATTTTTTATTTTTTATTTTTTTGGCCCTGCTTTCAACTGCAAAATACCACTTAACTAACTTTGTTAACTATAACAAGTGACAATATCAGTAGAATACTTAGCTAAAATAGAACTAGATAGCAAAATACCACTTAAACTAACTTTGTTAACTATGACAAGTGACAATATCAGTAGAATACTTAGCTAAAATAGAACTAGATAGCAAAATACCACTTAGACTAACTTTGTTAACTATGACAAGTGACAATATCAGTAGAATACTTGGCTAGCTAAAGCAAAATACCACTTAAACTAACTTTGTTACCTTAGTTTAACTATGACAAGTGACAATAACAGTAGAATACTTAGCTAAAAATAGAACTAGATAGAAAGAAAGAAAGGAACAGACCGTGCTTCGTAGATCAAATCAAGGCGCTAGCTTCTACAGTCTTGATTGAAACTTTTCGGAGCCAGGGTGTATGAACGCTGTCTAATTTACCAACTCTATAAGGACGTTCTTTCACGCTAACTTGCTACGACTTCAACTTGCTCAGGTCTATGGAGGAGTGTTTGCTTGGGCTGAGGGATGAGGTTTGTTTGCCTTACTTGGATGATAATCTGGTACATTCACAGACATTTGAACACCACCTGAATGATCTGAGGCAGGTACTGCACCGTTACCAAAGCCACGGAGTAAAGCTGACTCCCAGAAAATGTGAAGTATTCAGAAATCAGGTGAGATTTCTCGGGAAGCTGGTTACTAAAGAAGGTTACACTATGGACCCTGCAGATATTGCCCCAGTACAGGCCATGAAGCAGCAGAAACCCACCACCATTGGTGAGTTGAGAAAATGACTGGGATTTATTTCCTACTATCGTAGTTACATCCCTAACTTTTCTTCCATTGCAAAGCCTATGTATGATCTTCTCACCATTGACAAATGTGGAAAAGGGAAGCCGAAACAAACCAGAACAGTCGGGAAGAAACAAAGTGGTGGAGGTCAGTTGCCATCCTCTCATCCAATCACATGGTCTCCAGAACACCAACAGGTACTCTGCCGTCTTATTGACTTTCTCTCTGAGCCACCAGTGTTAGGGTATCCGGACTATGAACAACCATTCACCTTACACTGCGATGCTTCACAAGTGGGGCTCGGGGCTGTGCTTTATCAGAGGCAGAAAGGGAAGCTGGTAGTGATTGCATATGGATCAAGGACGCTGACTGTCCCTGAGAGAAACTACCACCTCCACTCGGGAAAGTTGGAGTTCCTAGCCATGAAGTGGGCCATATGTGAGAGGTTTAGAGACTATCTCTATTATTCACCACCATTCACAGTCTATACAGACAACAATCCCCTCACGTATGTACTCACCACAGCCAAGCTTAATGCAACTACTCATAGGTGGATAGCTGACCTAGCTGACTTCCAGTTCACTATTAAGTACCGCCCAGGCAAAGCTAATAGGGATGCTGATGGACTGTCGCGCATGCCCTTAGATATGGAGCAGTACATGCTAACATGCACACAAGCTGTGTTGCCTGAAGTTATGGACAGTATGACCCAGGCTGTAGCTATTCAGTCACAAGAGAGTGTGCCCTGGCTTTGTCCAGTGACCATATCAACAGCTATTGCTGAAGACGATGATGGTGTGACATCAGTGGGGGAAATCCCTAAAACAGAGTTGAGAGAGGCACAAAGAAATGACCCAGTGATTGGGCAGGTGTTAAAGTACATGGCATCAAAACAATGGCCAAAGTAGTGACCTCAAAGTAGCAAAGTAGCTGGACTGGCAAGACAAAAACACAAACTGCACCTTAGTGATGATGGACTGCTGTACAGGGAAACGACAAACAGACTACAGCTCCTCCGGCCTCAAAAGTACCATCAACTGGTTTACAAAGAACTCCATGAAGATATGGGACATCTTGGAGTGGAAAGAGTGGTGAATCTCATCAGAGAGTGCTTTTATTGGCCGCATATGCAGAAAGATGTTGAGCATTACATCACGCAGGAGTGTAGCTGTCTGAAAAACAAGCGTCCAAACAAACCAACCAGAGCGCCTCTCACCAACATCATCACCACGTATCCTTTTGAGTTAGTATCAATTGACTTCTTACATCTGGAGAAATGTAAGGGAGGATATGAATATATCCTGGTGGTGATGGATCACTTCACGCGGTTCGCCCAGGCTTATCCCTGCCGCAACAAAGCTGCCAAAACAGCCGCAGAAAAGATATTTGGAGATTTTGCACTGAGGTTTGGGTTCCCTGCACGCCTTCATCACGACCAAGGTAAGGAATTTCAAAACAAGCTGTTTGCTAAACTACAAGAATACAGTGGGGTTAAGGGGTCAAGAACCACACCATATCACCCACAGGGGAACGGCCAGGTGGAAAGATTCAACAGGACCCTTTTGGCCATGCTCAGAAACTTACCAGAGACTGCCAAAGCAGATTGGAAAACGTCACTAGCAAAAATGGTTCATGCATTTAACTGTACTCGCAGTGAGGCCAAGGGCTATGCACCTTATTTCCTTTTATTCGGTCGCAACCCTAGACTCCCTATTGACCTTATGTTTGGCATTACACCAAAAGATCAAGGTTCATCGCACAGCAACTACGCTGAGAAATGGAGGGCAAGAATGACTGAAGCGTACAAGATAGCTTCCAACTCCGCAAACAAAGAGGCATTGAGAGGTAAAGTTCTCTATGACAGGAAAGTTCATGGTGCAGAGTTGTCTACTGGATGCAGAGTGCTGATTCGAAATCTGACTGAAAGAGGTGGTCCGGGAAAGTTGAGATCATTCTGGGAAGATAGAGTGTATGTTGTGACACAAAAGAAACATCCAGACAGTCCAGTATATGAGCTCAAACCAGAGAACGGCAAGGGACATTGTAGGATCCTGCACAGGAATCTTCTGCTACCATGCGACTTTCTCCCTGTGGAAAAAGTGGACTTACCTCTGGAACCTGGAAAAAGGAAAAAGAAACACAAAAAGAGCAAACACGAAGAGCAAGAACAGAGCTCAGAGGATGAAAATGAGGATGGATGGACATCCATTATTGGACTACGACAAAGAGCCAGTGAACATGGTGAAGATCATCTGACTGTGGAAGCACCTGAGTTTTATCCAAGCAACGAAGAAGCAGCAGAGATGGAACACACTGAAGACGATGGAAGAAGACAAGACCTGGCATCAGAGGGAGAGGAAATCAGGGCATCAGAGCAGGACATTGAGATATCTGACACTCAGAGTGAAGAGGAGTCTCCTGAATCTGCGCCCAGTGATGAGGATGAAGATCCCGCTGATCCTCCTGCCATGGAGCATAAGTATCCTTTCAGAGCAAGAAAACCCAAAATGATATTTACATATCATAAGTTAGGGCAGCCTACCATGTCACATGATTAAGTGCAAAGATAATGCATAAGGAAATATTGAGCATGTGTTAAGAATAATTTGCTTTTGTTGTGTTCAGAGTTAAAGCAAAACATTTATATATAATCAGTTACCAGTTAAGTTATACTTGAGCAATGTGGAAATACAGTTGTGAATGTTAAGTAAGTAATGACTACTGATTAGTTGGTTAAAAAGTGTTAGACACTAGGACAGACTTTACCAAAGAAATGGTACCACATGTTGGCTTAGATAGGTTATTCCTGTGTAAAGTACCTTACTCTCAGGGAAGATGCAGATATCCTTGCTTATAGCGAAGTGGCAGTGGGCTCTTATCGTGCACAAATACACCTGCTGCAGACATATGACATTAACAGGAGATATATGTCATATTTGGGACTGTGGACAGTCATGCATCTTTATGGACACATACGAACTCTGGCTCCTTGGAATTAACTTTCTTACGTGCTATGCATGGATGTCACATGTGGACTATTGAAATCATAATGTGGTTTGGTAATAGAATGTCGGGGACGACATCACTTTTTGGAGGGGAGAATGTGAGAATAGTGTTAGACAAGTACACCCCCATACCATATATATATGATGTCCTTATTTTTGCCATAATTAGTTTATTAGTCATTCTTCTTGTTTTGTTGCATTTGGTAAACATTGTGCTCCATTTACCGTTACACAGGCCTTTGTAGTACCTCATTTCCGCCACAGGGGGATTTTATATTGTTCTATCCTGTGAAAGCTACACATTATCAGAACAGGTTTGGAACAATGGCGGACAGAACGTGTTGTAACGTGTGGAGGAAATGAGATTTCCTGTGTACGTGTATTAATCAGGTGGGTAACAGAGTTGTGTTAATTATTGTATGCGCGTTCCTAATGAGTGAGCCGTTGTATGTGCGTCCCATTATCAAGCGCCTGGAAGGCGAGAATAGGACATATTTGTAGTCCACTACCACACGATATTGTAGTTCTATTGTTCACCATCATATGCTTGTGGAGATGTGTGATTCTTCAATATTGCTATGTGCTTGGTCTAGAGTGCTATGTGGGTTTGTGACTATTGTAAAGTGCCGTATGATCCTTGCTACAGAAGGCTAAAGTTCTAAGAGTTGGCCACATGCCGTTCTGAGTTGTTACAGATACATTTTAATTCAGTATGGGTAATCGAGGTTCCATCACAGGAGCAATAGAGACATTGTTACTTGAGAATAGTCCAGCCCCATTTATGTTTGATTTATATGGAATTCAAGCAGTTTCAAGCATTGAGAAATGGCATGAGTGGACTAAATATGACACGATACATTGTTTCCCACTGGAGTGAACGTTTGATGAAAAAATACTGGAGAGTTTAAATGCGGTCTTGACAGAAAAGGAAACAAGTCGTACTTGCAAACAATATGTAATCTGTCCTGTTTTATGCTCTGGGCAACTGAAGCTACGAGACGTCGTGTCAGCTATCTTGTGAAGATACGGTGTGAGCAAGCTAAAAGTGATTCTGATAGAGAAGCTAAGAATGATCAAGAGTATCCTGAGAGACAGAGAGGTTGTCCAGAACTTTTGGTTAAAACGTGATCAAACTGAACAAAGTTACAGAAGGAGAAAACTCTTTCTTTGTTTGAACATGTTAAGATGGCATTGCTTGTACAGACTGCCAGTGCCAAAACTAAGAGTTTAGAAGAGCTCTTAGAAGTCATAAGTTGTGAAACAGGCAGAGAGTAGTAATATTTCTGTGGAGAAACAAGAAAGACTACCAAAGATTTGTTGCCTGTTTTACTGTTGATGAATATGATGTTGTTACTATGGCTGTGGCTATGCAGGAGAGCCATAGACAGAGAAAAGTAACTGTTAAGGAAAGAATCTGGTCAGGTGCAGCCAGCACAGAAACCACCAGAGAAACTAGTGACCCCAGTTGACAGTTATCCCCTACCACAAGGATCTTATGATGCACTTAAATGCTCGTCGATAGCAGTGATACCAACAACAACGAAAATCGGAGTTGGCATGCTAGACTGGAGCAAAGCGTATGACTGCAAACAGTAGATTAGGAGCCTACAGATTGTTTGGAAAGGCTAACTAGGATGTTTAACAAACACTCTTAGCTTCACCTTTAGCACTTTGTCATGTGTCATGTGCTTCCTGAGCTCCAGGCAGAAGTTAAGAAACAAGTTCTGCACTGGGAGAGCAAACCTGTTGACGTAATTATGGAGTATGTAAAACATAATTTCACCCTAATGCAGACAAATGCAGGAAAGAAGGTTGAGAAACTAATGGCTCAGCAAATACGGGCGTTGGAACAACAGGACCAAGGAACCAGGGGGAGGGGCCGAGGCAGAGGTAGAGGTAGGGGGAAAACCAAAGTGAAGGGGGGAAAGAGGAGGAGGTTGATCGGGATACTTGTTTTACTGTAAGAAGAAAGGTCACTGGGCGCAGAATTGCCCTCAGGCACAAGGACAGAACAGTAATAACCCACAACCTTCGAACTACCCCCAGCTGACATATGGGAACCCACCCCCCACAAACTACCCGTATCGCCCTGAGAATGATGCTTGGGGCCCCTCTAACCAACAGTATCGGCCCGAGCACAATCGGTCTCCACAGTCTGAGAACCATCGCCCAGAACAGAGACAGCTGACCTGGCATGATGCTGGGCCAACTGAGCAGCATCAAGGTCAGAGCCAACCACAAAGATAGGGAGGCCTAGGACTCGAAACATCAACATGTATGCCGGTAGTAACTATGTCTAGGGATAAGGAACCTATGATAACAGTAAGAGTGGAAGGCAGAGACCTTCCTTTCCTGATAGACACTGGAGCAACTAGATCTGTTATTGCAAAATTCCAAATTATCCAAACTTCCCTAAATCCAGACACACAGTGAATGCAGATGTAGCAGGGATTCCTGTTGAAACAGTGGTTAGCAAACCATTAAGAAATGATATTGGGGTCACCACACCGAATGGCAGCCTAAACTACCTTCTCCCCGACAAAACGTTAATTTCGCCTCGTTAAATTGCCAAATAACACATTTTTCGACAACAAAATAACTGAATAACGGGGCGAAGATGGGAAAGAAGAATGGACAACAGAAAAATACTGCTACAGAGTCTAATAACGAAGAAGAAACCCCGAACAGCTTTCCTGCACAGGTACACGATGAGCAAGCTAACGCCGAGCCACACGTGGCTACCTTAGCAAGGGTTTTAGAGGAGATACGGGACTTTCGTAAAGACACGAAACAACAGTTAAATGATATCAAAGCTGAGCTTACCAATGTCAATGCTAAGCTAGCGGAGGCAGAGATGCGAATTGAAAATGTGGAGGACCGGGTTCAAAATGTCGAACAGCTGCTAAGCAAGATGATAAAGGTGATGACTCAGCAGGAAAATAAACTGCTTGACCAAGAGGGAAGATCCCGACGGGAAAATCTAAGGATATATAATGTTCCCGAGGGAGCGGAGGGGCCTTCTATGGTGGAGTTCGTGCAGAAGTTACTACGGGAAACTTTGGAGGTCCCCCCCACCACGGAGCTTGGCATTGAAAGAGCGCACCGGGCGCTCGCTCCGAGACCGTCCGGAGACAGAGAGGACAAGCCGCGGTCAATAATAATCAGGTTTCTCCGCTACACAACTAAAGAGGAAGTTTTGCGCAAGGCATGGGGGAAAAAGAAAGTGTTTTTGAACGGGAGACCGATTTATTTCGATCAAGATTACCCCGCAGCTATTCTACAAAAGCGTAAAGATTACTCCGAGGCAAAGCGCGTGTTAAAGCAGAGGAATATCCGCTTCCAGACCCCGTTCCCTGCTAAACTACGAGTGTTCTACGAAGACGAGACGAGGCTATACCAGACAGCGATGGAGGCCACCAAGGACATGAAAGACAGAGGACTGCCCGTCACCGTCATCACACCTAGGGAGAGCCTGGCTGAGCAGCTGTCCCGCTACGCCTGGGACGCAGTGGAAGCGAAGCAGAGGGGGACAGGAGAGGAGCGAGAGCGGAACATCAGGGAGAAACTGCGTGCCTTCAGGAGATAAGGCTCGTCCCCCACAGGAGAAGAGCTATAAGTTATGAGTAACGTGGTGAGCTAAACGGTCTCTTGAGTTTAAACAGTGCCGGGTTCAATTTGCAAAACATACAGGGATCAAGATGTGACTTTTTTTATTTTTATCATTACTTTCACATCCATTCTTTCCTCCCTATTTGAATGAGAATATATACATGGGAGTGACGGATACTTTTTTTTCTTTTTGGGCAATGGACAGATGCTGCAGTGGGGGCCCTCAACCTTCAGGTAGAAGAGGCCTTCCCCCACAGCTAAGCTTTATTTTCAGCTTAGCTCAGGGTCACTTACAAGAGACCCCAACCTTGGAACCACACTTGTTTTACTGTTTTGTTCATATGTGTTTATGTGTTCTGATTATTCAGGGAGTAGATCTGCTAAGTTTTGTTTTGTGGATATTAATGTTACATAGACAGATAAATACGTATGTCTAGTTACAAAGTGAAATTCATCTCATATAATATTAATGGGCTTTTGAATCCAATTAAGCGTAGTAAAATTCTGTCTAAAATGAAGAAAGAACAAGCCCACATAGTATATCTTCAGGAAACTCATTTAAGCGACAATGAACATGGAAAACTTAAGAGAATGGGCTTCACCAATTTGTTTTTCTCGTCATATAAATCAGGACATAGGAGAGGAGTTGCTATCCTTATTTCTAACAGGCTGAATTTCGAAAAGGTATTTGAAATGGGAGATAAAGAGGGTAGATTTATTTTAGTAAGAGGAAATATAGATGGGCGGCCAATAACTTTATTAAATGTATATGCGCCCCCTGGAAGTGATGTTGGCTTCTTTAAAAAAGTCACTAATATTATGGCAACAGAAACAGTGGGACTTCTGGTCTGTGGCGGGGATTTAAACATACATCTACAACCTGGCTTGGATAGCTCAAGTAAAAAAAACCTTGGAATAAAATCCCTACATAAAAAAGTAAATACACTTTTTGAGGAGGTGGGTCTAATCGACATATGGAGAAACCTTTTCCCTAACAGGAGAGATTATACATATTACTCTGCCCCACACTCCTCGTATTCAAGAATAGATTATTTTATAACATTTGGAAAAGATAAGGACGTAATGAATGACTGTGGAATTGGGACGATAGATCTAAGTGATCATGCACCTATCTACTTATATGTTGACTTAAACCTGCAACCAAAGAATACCACATGGAAATGTAATTCAAGTCTGCTCAATGATTCTAAATTTAAGGAACAAATTAAAAGAGAAATAAGCCTCTACTTAGAGTCTAATGATAATGATGAGGTCACACCTCCCATTCTATGGGATGCCTTAAAGGCTGTATTAAGAGGGAGAATTATAGCTTTTTCATCATACAAGAAGAAAATGAGGAATGAAAAAAATAAAGAATTGCAAAACAAATTGAAGGAACTAGAAAGAAAACATAAATTACACTCTGAGCAAAAGATATTGGAGGATATTTAAAAAATTAGGAACGAAATCAATGATTTAGCTACACAAGCAATAAAAAAAAATCTAATGTTCTTGAAACAGAGATACTATGAAAGTGGATCTAAATCTATGAAGATATTGGCCTGGAAATTGAAGAAAAAAATTGCAGAAAATACATGTTATAGAATTAGAAATCCGAGAACAAAAATAATACAAAATAAATTAAGTGAAATTCAGGAAGCTTTTGAGGTGTTTTACAAAACCTTATACTCTAATGTCCCAGGAGGAAATATAGCCCAAATTGACAATTTTCTAAATTCTTTAGATTTACCCACATTAAACGAAGAACAAAATGAAATAATGACTGCTGATATAACACAAGGGGAATTAAAAAATGCGATTAGTAGACTTAAATCAAATAAATCGCCAGGATCAGACGGCTATACAGCCGAGTGGTATAAGGAATTTAAAGAGGAATTAACACCTATTATACTTCCCACACTGAACTGGGCTTTAAAAAAGGCGCAAACGCCACCCAGCTGGAAGGAGGCAATCATATCGGCTATACCAAAAGAAGGCAAAGATAAGACGGATTGTGGGTCATATCGACCAATATCTGTTCTTAACGTGGACTACAGATTATTTACCTCGATTATGGCAAAACGATTAGAAGAGTTCCTACCGACATTGATCCACAATGACCAGACAGGTTTTATACAGCAACGCCAAACGCAAGACAATATAAGAAAGACATTACACATCATAGATTATATACAAAAAAATAAGACTGAAGCAATAGTAATAAGTGTTGACGCTGAAAAAGCATTTGATTCAGTTAATTGGGTTTTTCTTTACAGAGTGTTACACAGGTTTGGCCTTCATGATACAATTATAAAAACTATACAAGCACTGTATAACAATCCTACGGCCAGAATTAAAGTCAATGGATATTTAAGTAACAGTTTTACCCTCGAAAGAGGCACCAGACAGGGCTGTGCATGGTCACCTTCACTTTTCGCTCTATATTTAGAACCACTGGCTCAACATATTAGACAAAACAAAGATATAAGGGGAATTTCTATTAAAGAGACAGAGTATAAATTGGCCTGTTATGCGGATGATATTTTGTGTTTTTTGGGGCAGCCAACAAACACTTTACCTAAATTGATGGAATCATTTGAACAATATGGTAAATTGTCGGGATACAAGGTTAACATAAGTAAGACCCAATTACTTTCATATAATTACAGCCCACCTGAAGATATTAAGAAGAAATACCCATTGATATGGCAAACAAAATCCATCAGGTATTTAGGGATTAACATACCCATAGACCTTACAAAATTATTAGAATGTAATTACCTACCAGTACAGGAAAAAATTAAGGAAGATATAGCAAGATGGAACCTAATCCCTTTCTTTGGCCTATCTTCAAGAATTGAATCTATTAAAATGAGTATATTACCTCGATTATTGTACCTTTTTCAGACCCTGCCAATTGAGATCAACCAAATCCAATTCAACGAGTGGGAGAAAATGCTGTCAAGATATATATGGCAAAGCAAAAGACCAAGGGTCCGTCTCAAAACTCTACAACTGACAAAAGACAAAGGGGGATGGGGTCTGCCCTCTCTCAGAGACTATTACCTGGCAACACAGATAAGAACTATTATATATTGGTGCAACCCAAAATATAATGCTCAATGGAAATCTATTGAAGAGAAAATGTGTTCCACCCCAATACAAGCAATTATAGCAGATAATAATCTACAAAATTACATTAACAGTATTGAGAATCCATGGGTGAAATGTACTCAAAAAATGTGGAAAACTATCATAAAAGAATATAAATTAGAAGGAGATATTATGTTTCTTAAATGGTGTGCATATGACTCAGACTTCATTCCTAACCAATTAGACAGTAGATTTAAGGACTGGACACTTAAGGGATTAACAGCTTTATGTAAAGTAATGAAAGGAGGAACAATGCTCAGTTTTGATTCACTCAAAGAGAAATACCTTTTGGAAAAACAGGATTTCTATCGGTATCTGCAAATGCGACATTATGTTAATATGAAGATGAAAAATGTGTTGGGGATAAATGTTAACTTGATAGACATGTTTAGGAAAGCATATAACTCTGATGTAAATGGGAGAATAATTTCATGTGCGTACAAAATGCTGTCAAATCTTAAAACACATTCAACTTTGTACATTAGGCAAAAATGGGAACAAGAAGGTGGGGTGAATATATCTGAAGAGGAATGGACAATAATGTGGAGGTTTCATTGGAAATGTACTAGTTCACAGAAATGGAGGGAATATAACTGGAAGAACTTAATTAGATACTTTATAACGCCCTCTCAGAAATCCCATTATGATGAAACACCTCCTATATGTTGGAGGAACTGCGGTAACCAGCACGCAAACCACTTCCACGTCTTTTGGGACTGCCCGATTATCGCAGACTACTGGAAGGAGATACACAATGCCCTACAAGACATTTTCAAAGATGTCCTGCCCTTAGAAATCAAGACTATGTACTTTGGGAATTTACCCATGGCCTGGTTGAAAAAGGACAAATACTTATTGAACATTTTGTTGGTTGCAGCTAAAAAATCTTTAACCAGGAAGTGGTTATCACAGGAGAGCCCAACTCTAAATGGATGGATGGACATCACAATGGGCATTTACAAGATGGAAAAGATCACAGCATTTGTCAATCATAAATCAGAGCAATTTACCTCACACTTTAAAAAGTGGATTGACTTTGTAACGCCCCAAAGGCCTGATTTTGTTTTCACAGAAAATTAGTCAATTTACAAACAGACTACTCCCTAACTGTTCTACTGTTCTTTTTATTTACTTTATGTATTGTGTCGGTATGTGTGTACTTTTGAGATAATTTTTCAAGCGTACTATTCATGTCATGGAGAGCACACACAGAAGCTGTGATGAATGATGTTGAAATGTTTTGACACCAAAAATCAATTAAAAAAAAAAAAAAAAAAAAAAAATGATATTGGCCCATTGAGCGATGAGCACGCATTCCTTTTGACTACTGGGTGTGAAGTAAATCTGTAAATCTGTAAATCTGTGCAAACTGAATTGTGACATTGAATACACCACTGATGGAGTATTCTTATCTATTCCTCAGGAGAACGAGCACTTGGCATATCACGTCCTGTATTCCTGTACAGATCGAGAGGTGGACTGCAATGAGTTGTCAGATTTTTCCAGCGCAGATGCAGCTTTGCTAGAGGCTGTGCCCAAGCAGTTGTGGTCCGAACATGCAAACGACGTAGGACGCATTAAGAATGCCCTTCCAGTTGTAGTCACTATAGATCACAGAAAACCTAGTGGATTTCTCCCTGAACTCCAGGTAGAAGTTGATCAGGATTTGCATTGGGAGAACTAAACTGTTGATATGATTATGGATCATGTCTAATGTAATCGTACTTTGATGCAGGGATAGAAGTTAAGAAATTGATGACATTGCTAAATGAATGTTGTTCGGAAAGAAAATAGTGTGCATTGTCAACCTGTCCTGTTTTCTTCAGAACGAGGAGCTTTGCTGTGGACTGCTCAAGGCCACTCAGACAGTAAACAGCCACAATCAGAATAATAACAAATCAAGAACAGGGGAGACAGAGAGTTTCCCTTTTTGAAGTCGAACAGAGCTACTAGGTTAGGTTGTTTAACTCACATCAATGAGATTGTGTTAGTAGTTGATGGGGTTTCTGTGGACACAAGTTAGCTCTTATTAGTGGGTTGATGGATCTTTGAAGGGTAAACATATATTTCTTTCAAGTATGAGGTGTCAAGTAAACCTGTTTGGAAAGGTTGTTGTACAAACTGAATTGTGACTAGTGAAATGCACTTCTGACTGTTCTTATCTATTCCTCAGGAGAAGGAACACTGGCCTAGAAATCCCATACAGATGGGATGCGGAGATTTTAGCAGATGTAGCCTGGTTTAAAGCTGGGCCTGAACTGCTGCGATCCACACATGCTAACCATAGTGGGTGCATTGAGAATGCTACTCCAGTGGTCATCATTGACTGTAGTACGACTCTTGACAAGCAAACCTCAGCATGCTAGTAGTAGAGCAGTGGGGAAAGGTACTTTCCCAGTTATTGATGCTTTGTTGAAAGAAGGAGTCATTGTTAAGATCCTTTAAGACAAATACATACTTTGTTTATTAGGGTTTCTGAGCAGGCAATGCCTACGTTGTACATTTCTGCTGTGCCTAAACCTGTCACGATACTTAGCGAGTAACCTTGTTACTTTCTTGCACTGTGAATGACTATTGTTGTGCTTTCTTCTCTGTTCCCATTGCAGAGGAGAGCCAGTATCTGTTTGCGTTCACGTTTCACCAAATCCAGTATACGTGTGGTTGTACCACAGGGGTACACCAAAGCACCTACGTTGTTTAGTCAAGCCTTACAAGAGGACATCAAGGATGTCACCTTACCAGCTGGCTCTACTTTGGTGCAGTATATTGATAACCTATTGATATGTTCTGAGGATCTTGCCTTCTGCCAACAGGACACTATTGCAGTGCCACAAGCACTGGCTGAGAAGGGCCACAAGGCCTCAAAAGCAAAACTCCAGTTATGGTCTGAGGAGGTCAAGTATCTGTGCCATACACTAAAAGGTACAGAGCGTTTTCTGACTCCTGATAGGTTGAAGGCCATCCGATTGATACCGAAGCCTAGAACGCCAAAACAACTGAAGTCTTTTCGAGGTTTAGCCGGGTATTATCGTCAGTGGATCCTTGATTATGCTGTGTTAGCTCGACCTCTCCTTGATTTAATGAAGGGCCAAACTGATTGTCATTTGTTGTGGAATACAGAAGCTGATAAATCTTTTGTATCTTTGAAGCAGGCCTTGGCTCAGGCGCCTGCTCTTGGTCTGCCAGACTACACCAAGCCAGTCACACTGTACTGCACCTACAAAGGGTGTCCAGGGCATAGTGACCCAGCAACATGGTAATCTTAGGAGGCCTTATGTGAGTTTTTCTTTAGACAATGTGGCAGCAGGTTTCCCCCCGTGTTTACGAGAAGTCTGTTCTGCGGCAACGTGTGTGAAAGCAACTGCAGATATAGTGTTGGGGTCGCCCATGGCTGTGATGGTTCCGCACACAGTAAGTGTTCGTCTGTTACGCACCTAAAAAACAGCCAGTAGAGCTACCAAGTATGAACTGGTTTGTTGACTCAAAGTAACAGTATGATCCATGGAGGCGCCCCGTTGAATCCAGAACCATAGTTTTCCACCATTGATGTTGGCAAACCGCAAGACTGTGAGATGGTTGTTGATGAAGTGCTAGCAGCCAGACCTGTTTGTTTGACAAACCTATTGACAATGCTGAATTTGTGTTGTACATAGATGGATCTTCGTCCTGAACATGGGATGACTACTTAGACGGTGGATGTGCGGTCTGTATCGATATTGAGACTTTCTAATCTAGTAAACTGTCTACACAATGTGCTGTAGAGCAGGCAAAGTTGTTTGCTTTGACAAGGGCATGTCGTTTTTAGAAGGCAAGGCCATAAATATCTACACTCAAGGTATAGATTTGGAGTTACTCACAATTTTTTGGAAATGCTTTTCATTAACTCCACAGATGGAGCGAGAAAGAATGGAAGATAATCGATCATTTGTTCTATGCAATACTACTACCGAGAAAACTAGCTATTGTTAAGTGTGGGGCTCATGCTAACAATACAGGTGGTGTTTCAAGAGGAAATGCTGAAGCTGATTTAGAGCAGCAAAGGCTGCTGTCGAAATGTGTCTCGTGTGCTAGGTCTTTTGTTTTTGTCTGCGTCCCAGGCAGTCGGAAACACACACTCCCTCTCTTGGGGCGGACCTTCGAGCCGCTGCTGATAACACTGAGAGGGATGGTTGGTTATCCGTTGGCTGTGTGAAAGATCCAACTTCAGCAGTGTGGAGCCACCCCGACGGCCGCGTGGTGGGGCCACATGCATTGGTCCCTTGGTTGGCTCGCATGGTGCACGGCTGTGCCCATACGAGCAAGGGGGGTATGGTCTCAATAGTAAATACTGATTTGTTTGCACCTAATCTTTCCACCAAGGCTGAGCAACATTGTGCTCAGGGTCATACTTGAAATGTCCCAGTAAGGGACCTAAGACAAGAGACATAGCCCACCCGCCACCAAGGGGTCCTTTTATGCATTTACAAATTGATTTCATTCAGATGAACAAGTGTTGTAATTTTGAGTATGTATTTGTAATTGTTGACATGTTCTCGAAATGGGTGGAAGCCTACCCATGTCAGAAAGTTGATGCTACCACGGAAGCCAAGATTCTCATAAGAGATGCGATCTGTAGATATGGGATCCCAACAAGACTGTCCAGTGATAGAGGTTCCCATTTCACAGGTCAAATTGTTCAAAAACTTTTAAAGCACTCCAGATCAACCAGCAGTTTCACTGCCCCTACCACCTGCGGGGGCAGTGGAGAGGCAGAATGGAACTTTGAAAAACAAACTAGCCAAGCTAGTGAGGAGACGGGCCTAAAATGGCCTGATGCGCTCCCACTAGCCCTCATGGCCATGAGGTCCACTCCCCAGAGGAGGAATGGGCTTTCTCCACACGAGATAGTGTTAGGGAGGCCAATGAGATTGTCTCTCCCCCGCTATCAATGAAACAGATGAATATCCACCAGACGGATGATACAATGTTAAACTTTTGTTATGCCCTAGCTAGAGCAGCTGGGGCTGTGCATTCACAGGTGAAAGCTTCCCTGCCTGAACCTGTTGGGGAGCCAAGTGATTTGTGTCAACGGGGAGACTACGTGTATGTGACACACACAAACGGAGGACTTCCCTCTCACCGAGATGGACCGGGCCATACCTGGTCCTCTTGGTGACTCACACAGTAGTAAAGGTGGAGGTTCGTCCCACCTGGATCCATGCAGCACACTGCAAAAGGGCCCCTCCACCGGAAAACACGGTGGAGGGTCTCAACGGAGAGCGATGGGCCAAAAGAGGAGCAGGGGCACCTTCAGATGGTGCCTGCTCCAAATTGCCTTTTGTCTCATCCCCACTGGGGTACTCCTCCCTCCAAGGGAGAGAGTGCACCAAGGGGGGGTGGAGACCCATTCGCAGTGGCTGAACTGGGAGCAGTTTCCAGTCCAGCAGACCGATTTGAGCCAGAACCAGACCTCCATCCAGCACTCCAATCCAGGGGCGCGGAGAAGGAGGTCCCAAAGAGCACCCATGCGGTGGTGCTGAAGACGTGGAAAGGTGAGTCACATGTGAAGGAAGCCAGAGAGGGGCTACTGATGCTACCATGCCCCTCCCCCATGTGTGATTCATGAAGCAGACGACAGCACCCATACGGGGAACCAGAGAGAGGCGCAAGGAGAGGGGAAGACACTTTCGGTCTTCCTCCAGCCTCTACATGAAGCAGAGGACAGCACCCAGAACGGAAACGAGAGGATACCTCGGTGGAGGCCTCGGTGGTTTCAAGGAAACCGAGGCCGTTGCCTGAGCTGCGACGAGAGATCAGATCTACACATAAACTGACGCACACACCCGACAAACACTTACTGATACCGGACGCACGAGTCCACAGACCTCGCAGACACGAGCCACTACCAGAGTCACTATTGCAGCTCCCATTTATACTGATCTGAACATTGTGAAAAGAAGCACACATGAAGAACAACATGAAGAACAACACCTTCCCAAGGACGGGAAAATGTGATTTTGATGTTTGCCTGATTTTGATGATTTTGATGTTTCTCAGCATTAAAGAAGACAGACCTTGCAGGGTTGGGGGTTTCCAAGCATTCTGGAGGTTATCCAGGAATTGCTGTCCCTCCATCAATGGCTGATAGGTGAAAGGTCAAGAATTGGCCTCGAGTAGGGTTGGATGTAAAGAATGTGACTAGCATTCGTTTTATTAGACGAGTCAGTCATCTCTTGAATATGTCCCATCTGGATGGTTATGTGTATAGAACAGTGGTACAGTGAGAGCGTTGGAAAGAATACGAGTAATGATACTGTTTCTAGGTATGCTCACACTCTACTGGATGATCTGTAAATTCTGCTGTATGAGTTCAGTGTTACTTGTTCTGCATATCATTCCGGTAGGTAACGTAAATTCCTGATGTTGCTGACAATGCAGTTCCTGTACTGTCCTTACAACAGTATACTACAGAACATGTAGTATGTTATTGATTAAATGTTTCCAATATTTAGGGGAAGGTGAAGAAGCATGCAAGAGGTGTGCTCATGCCAACAGCCTGTTGCAGCCTTGTAAGTACAAGGGCATCACCATTTTGAGTTCATCATGCAAGTAACCATGGCACTAAGGACTGGTGGCCATGGAGCCCTCAAGCGCTTAATATGTCCTGCCAGCCAACTGCTCAGGAACATGTTACTGTGGGTTTATTGTAGGGAGCCCTCAGACCTATAGATAGGTTGCCCCTGCATCCTTGCCCAAACAGTAGTGGTGCAGCCACAAGAGAAGTAGCATTAATGCAGATGCTAAGAAGCTGGGATCTGCATATCTTGGAGTCTATAGTACACAATGACGTTATGTTTATATGGAATTCTCCCTGTGTATGGTTTTATCTCTGCCTTTAACGATATTAGGAGCTCAGCAGTAGAGTTGGAGTCCATTGGTAATGACAGCCAACACGTTAACTGCGGTTGCTTCTGAGATGAAGGCCATGAGGTAGGTAGTGCTACAGAACTGTATGGCACTGGATTATCTGCTGTCAGGGAGTTACATGTGCTGTTAGGTCATGACTGTTGTACTTTCATCCCAGATGAATCTGCTAATATTACAGATATGGCTGCTCACATTAAAGAGATAATTTTAGCTTTGGAAGAACTTGAAGTTTGGAATTTTGCTGATTGACTGACCTCTAAGGGGGGGTTTCTTTTGAATGACCAGTCAACAGGGAATCACTGAATTGGGCATTTTAAGAAGTGTTCTGCTGATTGTGGTTTTGTGCTTGGAAATTGTCTACTGCGTGTTGTGTAGAGTGCAGTGCAGTAGGCTCTCGGAAGGCTGCCAGTAAGATTGTGGTAGCCCAAATAAAGCACAGACAGAAGCAAGCAATATTTATGATTATTGTATTGCCCTGAGAATGATTGACATGCCTGATATATGATGTCAAGTACCAAGTGACTACTTTGCCAATGTACGTAATAAAGATGGCGATATGCCTCCTTCTATTTTCCAAATGAAATACAATGCTGTATGTAAATCGGAAGATACAAATCTGTCCGAAATGTATGAATGGTGTTTTGATATACACTGTTGTTTTGAGCTTACGTGAACATGACTTTTAGTTATGTCCAGGAAAGAGATATGCTCATGTTTGTTGTGTCATTGATAAACTGTCATGATGTTTGCTCATGATGTGAATGGCTATTTGATAGTTCTCTGTAAAGTCCGACTAGGAAATGCTTATGACACTAGGATGGAAAATGGTCCCAATATCCCCAAAGTGTATAATGCCAGGCAACTTTGAACAAGGAAAATAGAAGGAGCGTCAAGGCCATTTCTGGGAGCCCTATCAAGAGAGCTAAACAAAAGCAATTCACTTCATTGACCTGATATTTTCATAGAAAATGGTTCCTTTGTAATGTGATTGATGATCCTATAATAAGGTATGCTGTACTGAGTAGTAACAGATCGTGTATTGTTGGATTGTTGAATTTTACTCTTATATCACTTGTGAAATATTGAAATATAGCCAGTACAGTGGGCCCCAGGTAATGAGTGATAACTACTTGTTTTGTTGACGTTAAACGTCAAAAGGGGGGAACTGTGGAGGAAATGAGATTTCAGTTCATTTCAGTCCGCAGTTAGGGTCCGGTCGCGGTACATTTATACAGATTGTTTGTTTACTTAGTATGCCAAGGTTAAGAACTGGGAAAATTATCAGGAGTCACAATGTGCTTTTATTTTGTGTATTTCCATTGTCATTTCTATGTGTATTAATAGGTATTTTTGGTCAATTGTGTAATACGTAGATTAAGATGTAAATCAAGAGAAAGCTACACATTATCAGAACAGGTTTGGAACAATGGCGGACAGAACGTGTTGTAACCAAGCCCCGGGTCTGCCTCTCAGCAGCTGTGCCGATTTTTCCCGGTGGCCACTCGTGATATTGCAACATAAAATACCTATGGGGCCCAGATAGCATTTTTCCCATAGACCGTAATAGTAAAAGAGAAGCCTGTAAAAAGGTTCTCAGGACACCTACAGCTGTAACCAGTATTAATTGCAAATCTTTTTATTCCATATTTTTAAGTCATGGACTTTTAAAATGTCAAAAAATCTTCTAAAGGCCAGAAAAGCCCCCGTAAAGTCTTATTCTAATGGTGACGTCACAGCTGTCTGCGTGCACTCCCAAGCGCGGTCTCGCTGTGTCTCGGGAACGAGGATGCCTGTTGGCTTAATGACAGCTCTGAACGGGGCTAAACGTGGTCGGAAAAGTGAATTAAACGACTCCAGGGTGAGTTTTTTTCGAGACAGAGTTGTGATACAAGTTTCATATTTGAACGGCATGTATTTCTAAATGCTATTTTAAATGTATATTGGCGTTAAATTACACGCGTAATGAAATTTTCACTTACTGCCAGTGCTGTGTAAAAATCTAAAATTAGATTAGATTAGATAAACCTTTATTTGTCCTCCAGGGGTGGAAATTGCAGTTCACAACAGCAGCAAGTACAGCACACAGAGTTGCAGTGTAATATAACAATAATAACAATAGGGGGGCACGATAAAATCCAGTATAACAAATACAAAATAGGTAAGTTAAGTAGACATATACAGTTATTGCACTTGAGTTATTTACCATGCATGTGATACTTTAGGTGATGTGTCACCAGGGTCTCGGTCTCACCTTGACTGAAGTTCAATATCCTTTTTATTGTTTTGGTCTAAATATATTTAAGCCCACGAATAGACCAGGCAAAGTGAAGCTGGCCTCTCTTTTTTTGTGCTTTTTTTTCATCACACTGTTCACCCACTCTATCACAAGTCTGTTTTTTTTGTTTTGTTATGTTCGTTATATTGAAAATAGTTAATGTTCAGTAAAATCAAATTATTACTTTGAAAAGTGTTGAACTATTTAATTATAAAGCCTTGCATATGAACACAAAATTATGTTAAATACACCAAACAACGGAATTTGTATTTATTCAGTAACATGTGGCTCAGTATAGGTTCTGACATCTCACTACAGGAGAAAACAGTGTTTTAGGGTGGACTATAAAAATATATCAGGCTAGGATCTACACTTAATGTCCAGGAGGTCCTTCCTCCAAACTATATCACGTAGCTCTAAAAGAAACAGAGAAGCTGCATAACACTAACGAAAGACTTGCCTGTTTGAATGTGCCGATATAGCCTATAAAACGATAAGAACTTAATCTGACAAGAATTCCTCGGCTATATCACATACGGGATCCATGATAGACAAAACAGATTTGACTACCGGCATTTGGTTGATAAATATGACAGCTTGTATTGTGGAGAATCCCTTATTTCTTATTTTAGATTAACCTTAATTAAAATGACTCGTTTTATCCTTACTTAAACTTAAAAAAACAAACAAACAAAACGAATTAACCTCGTATATTCTATAACCATGACTATGAAAACATAATCGGTTTATGTGTCCTATAAATCCATCATTTGATTGTGTAGATTCTTCATTATCGGTCATTAACTCTTCCACAAGCACTCATGAGCGCGTAGCGCTTGTCCAGAACGCGACTTGCTCGTTCTCATTGCCCCAGAGCGTCATCAGCCTCCCATCATTCCATTCCCCATACCGCGGAAGTAAACCAGGAAGTCAAAAAACGTTTTCGGCACATGCGCTAGGTGAGCAACCTCATTGAAATCAACGGCCGCCATTTTTCAATACCCTATCTACTTAATATAAAGATCAATGGTTGTAACGTAATGTGTACTTTGCCTGTGTCTATTTACAGAATTCATTAAAAAGAACTACTTCAACTTCTTCAAGTCCACTCTTGAGTTTAATTATTCAAGTGTGCAACATTTAATTTAAAGTGCAATATACTTACTTTCTGTGTTGGATGCCAAGGGTTAACCTTTTAAGAACATAGCCACTCCCAAAGCAGGCTCTGTGGTGAAACAGGAGTCTGGTGACATTCCTTCTGCTGCCCCCATAATGGCTGCTCGTCTGGCCCAGACTGCCATACAAAAGCATGGACGCTGGCTACGGTTAAACCCCAAAGCCTCAGTTCTGGTCTCTGCCAGGGGTGCCAGGGGCTCTCCTTACCCCTCTGTCAACCTGTCTAAATCAAAGCACAAGCCTCCAACACAGGAGGATCTCCCGCAAGTGAAGACATTGGAGATGTTGTACAGAATGGTTTGTCAAGGCTACTACAACCGCCTACATGAACTGCAGGTACTGTGAAACTACAAAACTTCTAAACTTTACATGTTGCTGAATAAGTGACAGAATGGTACCTCATTCAAAATAGTAAAACTTTCAGAAATTACTCAGGGGTTTGCTTGTAAGTTCATTCATGGTTTTTGTTACTGTGTATAGTGTCAGTATGTGGTAGGGAAAATGTTTCATCCACGATTATTAAAGTGATTTAGTTTTTACAGCAACCCCTAGCTACTGCATTTTTAGTACCATCTGACCTTTTCAGTGGGGTTTACAGTGCTGTGGAAAATGGTTTGCCCCTATCATGTTTTCTGTATTCCTGTATATTTGTGTGCAGTGAATGTTATCATATCTACAGTGAGGGAAAACCTTGTTTGATCCCCTGTTGATTTTGTACGTTTGCCCACTGACAAATAAAATGATCAGTTTATAGTTTCACTGGTAGGTTCATGACAGTGAGAGAAAAATCCATAAAAACAAATGTCAAAATAGTTAATAATAGGTTTGCATTTGAATAAGTGAAATAAGTAACCCTCTGCAAAACTTGATTCAGTACTTGGTGGCAAAACCCTTGTTGGTAATCACAGAGGTCAAATGTTTCTTACAGTTTGCCACCAGATTTGCACACGTCAAGAGGGATTTCATCACACTCCTTTCTGCAGGAGAGTCTCTAAATCATTAAGGTTTTGAGGCTGATGTTTGGAAACTCGAATCTATGGGATGTCTATGTCTGCAGACCCTGATGGTCCTTGACCTAGGTCCTTGATGATGTTGTTCTTGAGCTACTTCTTTGTTGCCTTGGCTGTGTGTTTTGGATAATTGTCATTCAATTTCAATACCATGGCAGCAGGAAGGTTCTCACCCAGGATTTGATAGTACAAGGCCCTGTCCATCATCCCTTTGATGCAGTGAAGCTGTGCTGTTCCCCAGAAACACCCCTAAAGCACACCTCCATGTTACACTGCACACCTCCTCCAAACACTGCAAATAATGATGATTATGGTCACAGTTGTCTTTAGATCATTGACAAGTTCCTGCGTAGATCTGGGCAGATTATCATGTTCAGTGCAACTCCACGAGGTGAGATCTTGCATGGAGTCCTAGACCAAGGGAGACTGACAGTTCTTTTGTGTTTTTCCATTAAAATAAATAGCACCAACCATTGTCACCTTTCGCTAACGTTACTTGGTGATGGTATTGTAGCCCATTCCAGCCAAATAAATAAAACCACACACACACATAGATGTTAACATTAGCCTAGTAATGGTTATTTAACTGTTATGAAGCAATAGTACGAACCTAGCCGTAGATCTAAAAACAGGTTTCACATGAAATGCACTAACCAGAGAGGTAGATATTTAGAGTGGCGACAACCTGTGATCTTGCCGCCAGCGTGGTCATGTGATTCATGTAGCTCTCAATAGTTCCAAACAAAGCTCCCGCTGCCCTGTTCTCCTATGGGACAAACAGCAGTGAACTTGCTTTTGAATGGTAAATATAAAAAATAAACATTACACTGGTACATTTACAACTGTTAATTAATCACTGTACATACAAAAATGTATGTTATGTGTGGCGGGATGACAACTGAAAGCAGCGTAATCAGACTATTTCTCCTGTGTGTGCGTTTTCTGGGGGGGAGGGAAAGCTTGGTGTAATGGTAAATATTAAAATAAACCGTACACGGGTACATTTACAGCTGTTATTGAATTTATGTACACATAAAACATTTCAATTCAACTTTTTATTTAAACAAGAACAGTTGTGTGTGTCTATGAGAACAACAAAAACATAAGACAAGGTATGAATAGAATACAAAATCCTTAATTAGTCCCCCGGGGGGGAAATTGCTGTCCACAACAGCAAAACATGAAGTAAAGCACACAGAGTTGCAAGTACAAAATATACAAGAGATACAAATGAAAAAATATGAGATTGTAGTAAGTAGGTAAGTAATTGCACATTACAAATATTAAGACTAAGAACGTTGTTAGTAGAGACCCGAGGCCACCATGGGGAATGTTGCACGTCGAACAACAAGATCACCTTGGGGAGTATTGCACATAGAACAACATGAGGAACATATGAGGAATATTGCACTATGAGTAATACTGCATGATAATGATATAATAATAACATGAGGAAAATTGCACGAAGAGTATTACTGCATGATAATGATATAATAATAATAATCTTGCACATAGTCATGGTTATGCAAGTAGTACAGTACCGCATGATAATGATATAATTGTAATAATAATGCACATGGTCATGGCTATGGACAAGCAAGTAGTAAAGCATAATAGTGATATAATAGTATATTGATATAATAGTATATTGCACATGGATTGTGGACAGCAAAGTAATACTGCATAATAATGATATATTTGTATATTGCACCTAAATGGCTATGGACAGCAGTGTTCATTGAACAGTCTGACAGCAGCAGGAAGGAAGGCCCTGCGGAACCTCTCCTTCACACACTGAGTCCTGCAGGGGGTGTGACTCGTGGTCCAGTATAGATGTCAGCTTTGCCAGGACTCGTCTGTCACCCACCTCCTGCACTGAGTCCAGAGGACAGCCCAGGACTGAGCTGGACTTCTTGATTACCTTGTCCAGCTTCTTCCTTTCCCTCTTAGTGATGCCGCAGATGAAGGCTTCACTTGAGACATCTTTCAATAAGGTGGAGCAGAAGAACTTCCACTTCAAGTGCAGATAATGTGAGGCTATAGGCAAGCCTCCTTTGTTTATGGATCCTTTTGCATGAAAAAGCACAAAAGAAAGAAAACACAGGAACATCACAGTATTAAACCCTTCACAGCTGATGAAGTTGAGCTAGTAAGCTAGCAGACAATAATGTAACCGAGCTTTATTGGTTCGCTAATAGTAGGGAGGACAAACGTTCTGCTCTCAATGTAATCAAATGGAGAGTTCCAGGCGTCAACAAAGGCAAAAACTAACTTTTTGCAAATTTCAAACTGATTGAAAACACATTTGTTTGATTTAAGGTACAATAAGATGTACGCTGATATTATTAGTACCTCTATTTTCGAAAACAGTGGTAGGTGTTAACGTAATTACGAGTCGTTAACGTAATTAGCCTCTGTTTGACGACATATACGACGAAGGTTTGTGATACATCCGTTGACAATCATAAAAATGATAAACGTGCCTTACATATAACTGAATATGTTATGATTTATTGTGACTTAATATTACTAGTAAACAATTCGTGGGTAAAAGTGTCCTTATATACCTGTAGTTTTAAGCCAGTGAAGCTAATACGCTATACGCGAAACTGTTTGCTAACACTGAATCCTACAGCTGGGGCCCGTTCTTTGTACGTCGCTTAATACATCCGAGATAAAATGACACATCCAAGATGATTTCATCGTGCGAATCATGATCCGGCTAACTGGGTTCTTCGAACAAACCTGTTGTGTATGATTAGTATCACTGGATACGATCATGTGTTGGCTTAAAAGGGGATATGTATCGATAGTAGAAACATTGATCAGCAACGCTGCTGTTCAGCATGGCCAAAGAACGTGCCCACTTTTTCTCCCAATCAGAACAAGAATAGGGAGGACAAACCCGTTTGAGCGTTTTTTCCGAAATACGTTTTAATAGTTATTCCTGGGGAAATTATGTAATTAAATTACATAGTAACTATACTAAAATACGTATGCACCATAATATCAACAACATTTGCGAAATTTAGACGTTTTAAAGGTTTTTAATTTGACCTCGAAGCTACTTCCGTTAATCAGTTTGTGGAAAAGAGGCTAGTTTCACGACAGCGACTTTGGATGTAGTTCATTTACACAATCCACTTAGTTAGGCGGTACAAGATAGATCTGTATACAGTTACGTTAACAAAGTTCTTGTTTGTTAAATATCTAGTCTTAAATACGATGGTAACACATCAAATTAACAGTTATAAAACGCTCGCCACGCCAAACATTGTATTTTTTTGTCAGGTGTCCCTGGAGCCGGAATTCCGTTGTAGAGCGGGCTTAAATTCAAATATCCTAAAAGTCACAACTGGAAAACGTTAGCGGTTTTCACAGTCTTGTAGAAGAGACTTTCCTGAACAGATTGAAATCAAGTTAACGTTGTGGAATTGAAGTTTAGGTTATTTGCCAACGATGTAAAGACGACTCGGCTAAATCCAGACGTCTTAAACTGTTAAAACCTCAATGCCACATACATTTACATTTATTCATTTAGCAGACGCTTTTATCCAAAGCGACTTACAAGAGAGAGCTTTTACAAAGAGCATCAGTCATTGAGCAAAGCAACGTGATAGACCCCGAACACAGTCGGATTTTTAGATCGTGAATCATACATCATGAGAACCAATAAGTGCCAAAGGAAGAACTATAAATGCATAACACAGCGATTATGAATATAGAGCAAGAGATACAACACATAATACATTAGATCAGGTGAAATGACATGCTATTGTTAAGTGCCATTAAATTCTCTAAATAGGTGAGTTTTAAGCCTTCTTTTGAAGGTTGGAAGGCAGTCCGTGCTTCTGATGGAGGTCGGGAGTTGATTCCACCATTGGGGAGCCAGGCAGTGGAAGAGTTTGTGTTGCGCTCTGGCGCTCTTGAGGGGGGGTACCACTAGACGGTTGTCAGCAGATGACCGTAGGTGGCGGGTGGGGGTATAGGGCTGGAGGAGAGAGTTGATATAGGTCGGGGCAGTCCCGTTTACCGCCCGGAAGGTCAGTACCAGGGTTTTGAATCTGATGCGGGCCATGACGGGAAGCCAGTGGAGGGCGATGAGGAGCGGGGTGACGTGACAGCGTCTGGGTAGGTTGAAAACCAGACGAGCGGCTGCATTCTGTATCCTCTGAAGGGGACGGGTTGCATTTGCAGGAAGGCCGGCTAGTAGCGAGTTGCAGTAATCCAGCTTTGAGAGGACTAGGGCTTGGACTAGCAGTTGGGTGGAATGTTGAGAGAGGTATTTTCTGATTTTCCTGATGTTGTAGAGGGTGAATCTACATGACCGAGAGACTGCAGCAATGTGAGCTGTGAGGGAGAGCTCGTCATCCAAGATGACCCCCAGGTTCCTGGCGGAGGGTGAAGGGGTCACTGTTGCAGATCCCATAGTGATGGAGAGATCGTGCGTGATTGAGGGTTTGGCAGGGATGATGAGGAGTTCCGTTTTGGCGAGGTTCAGCTGGAGGTGATGTCGGGTCATCCAGGCTGAGATGTCAGAGAGGCAGGCCTCGATTCTGGTCGATATCCCTTGATCAGTTGGGGGAAAGGATAGATATAGCTGCGTGTCGTCAGCGTAGCAGTGATAGGAGAATCCATGGGAGGCGATGATTGGCCCGAGTGAGGTGGTGTAAAGAGAGAATAGGAGCGGGCCAAGGACGGAACCCTGTGGGACCCCAGTGGAGAGCAGGCGGGTACCAGATGTTTTTCCTCCCCAGGAGACTTGATAGGACCTTCCTGTCAGGTATGATGAGATCCATTTAAGCGCAGTGCCAGTGATGCCCATCTCTTCGAGTGTGGCGAGCAGGATCTTGTGGTTGACTGTGTCGAATGCTGCGGAGAGGTCTAGCAGAATGACAACAGAAGACCTTGAGGCTGCTCTGGCAGACTGGAGGGCCGTGGTAACCGACAGGAGGGCAGTCTCAGTGGAGTGGCCGGTCTTGAAGCCCGACTGGTTGGGGTCCAGAAGGTTGTTCTGGGAAAGAAAGCTTGACAGTTGGTTAGCTACGGCACGCTCAATTGTTTTAGAAAAGAAGGGAAGCAGTGAGACTGGTCTGTAGTTCTGGAGGACGGCTGGGTTAAGAGAGGGTTTTTTGAGTAGGGGTTTGACTATGGCCTGTTTGTATGCTGAGGGAAAAGTGCCAGAGGTGAGTGAGGAGTTGAGGACATGAAGAAGGAATGGAGAAATAGAAGGAGAAATAGTTTGGAAAAGAGGGGAGGGGATTGGGTCAAGGGGGCAAGAGGTGGGGCGGTGGGAGAGAATGAGGTCAGACATGCTTGTTTCAGATAAGGGGGAGAAGGAGGAGAGGCAAGTAGAGGGTTCAGGCAGGGTGTGGGAGCGGTTAGAAAAAGAGGGTTCCGGGAATTGACTGCTGATGTCTGCAATTTTATCCCCAAAGAAGCGAGAGAAGTCGACTGCTGTCAAGGTAGTAGGAGGAGGGGGGGGAGGAGGGTTGAGGAGTGAGGAAAAGGTAGAGAACAGTTTGTGTGGGTTAGGAGCGTTGTTCACCTGTTTCAGGAAGTAGTCGGTTTTAGCCTCCGTTACTTTCTGGGAAAAGTTCTTGAGGAGGGAGTGGTACTTGTCGAGGTCTTGAGTATCCTTGGACTTGTGCCACAACCTCTCTGCAGCTCGGAGGGAGGAGCGGTCTTTCCGAACGGCCTCTGATAGCCACGGGCAGGGGGGAGAAGGCCGGGCAGGTCTAGTTGCCGTGGGGCAGAGGGTGTCAAGGGATGTAGTTAGAGTTGATAGCAGAGCATCAGTGGCTACGTCCGTTGGATGGGCGGTGAACTCATCGATGGGACCCAGGGATGGTGTTACCACAGAGGAGAAACGAGAAGGACATAGGCTGCGAAGGTTGCGGCGGAAGGTCACAAGTGGCGGTGCCGTGGGAGGGGTAGGAGGGAGTGAGACAGAGAGTTGGATGAGGAAATGATCTGAGATGTGTAGAGGGGTTACCGATGTTAAGTCCGCGATGCAGTCTCGAGTCAGGATGAGGTCAAGCTGTTTTCCTGCCCTGTGGGTTGCTGGAGTGTCCAGTAGCACCAGACCAAACGAGGTCAGAAGGGACAAGAAGTCAGCAGCCTGTGATCCTTCGAGGTGGATGTTGAAGTCACCGAGGATTACGAGTGGGGTTCCATCGTCAGGGAGTGCAGAGAGGAGCATGTCCAGTTCTTCCACAAAGTCGGCTAATGGGCCAGGGGGGCGATAGAGGACCCCTAGTGCAACTTTGATGGGATCCAGAAGCATCACATGAAGGTGTTCGAATGCTTTGGTAGTAGGTGACAGAGGTGAGGACGTGAATTTGATGTGAGGAGCCAGGAGAAGGCCTGTGCCCCCTCCTCGTCCGGTGAGGCGCGGAGAGTGGGAGAAGGAGTTGTTCACCGAGAGAGCTGCCGGTGTAGCCGAGTTTTCAGGGCGGATCCAGGTCTCAGTTAGTGCAAGTGCATGGAGAGAGGCCTGGGATGCAAGTGCTGGGATGAAATCGGCCTTCTTGACAGCAGACTGGCAATTCCAGAGCCCTATGGAGAGTGAAGGAGGGGGAGAGGGGGAAGCTGGTATTTCGACAAGGTTAGCTTTGCACCGTTTACGTTTTAGAGTGAACCAGTGCCTTCGGATAGTGTAGTGCACATGTATGTTAAGATAACACATGGTGACACCAATGTATAATACTAATACGAATATATAACTATATAATACTATGAGTAAGGTGTTTTTTTTTTTTTTTTTTGGCCCTGCTTTCAACTGCAAAATACCACTTAACTAACTTTGTTAACTATAACAAGTGACAATATCAGTAGAATACTTAGCTAAAATAGAACTAGATAGCAAAATACCACTTAAACTAACTTTGTTAACTATGACAAGTGACAATATCAGTAGAATACTTAGCTAAAAATAGAACTAGATAGCAAAATACCACTTGGACTAACTTTGTTAACTATGACAAGTGACAATATCAGTAGAATACTTGGCTAGCTAAAGCAAAATACCACTTAAACTAACTTTGTTACCTTAGTTTAACTATGACAAGTGACAATAACAGTAGAATACTTAGCTAAAAATAGAACTAGATAGAAAGAAAGAAAGGAACAGACCGTGCTTCGTAGATCAAATCAAGGCGCTAGCTTCTACAGTCTTGATTGAAACTTTTCGGAGCCAGGGTGTATGAACGCTGTCTAATTTACCAACTCTATAAGGACGTTCTTTCACGCTAACTTGCTACGACTTCAACTTGCTCAGCTCAATACATGACGGTATTCAGACAGGGATTGGCTACAATTTGAGTGATAGTTCGTGTAATTAATTGAAAAACTCATCTGGGAATATTAATTTTAGTGTGGGGAGTGCCGAGATTTCACTGTGGTCGTTTTGGCATCTCGAGTTCCATGTTTGTGTTAGTAACTGCAGTGCTGGGAGCTACAGTTTGCTTGCATTTAGCTCCAAAACAAGGGCACCTCATTGCCACATACAGGATGATATTCACACAGGTGTTGGCTACAATTAGAGTGGCAGGTTGTCTTACTAACTGAAAAACTCATCTGGGAATATAAATTTTTGTGAGGGGAGTGCCAACATTTTACTGTGGTCGTTTTGGCATCAACTACATAACTACAATTATGTAGTTTCACGTTTTAGTTTGAAACTGCAGTGATGGGAGCAACAGTACATGTTTCTAAGGTTTAAAATGTGTCTGTTTTAAGACACAAGACAGGGGTTGTCAACATGCTGTACAATTTGATAAATGTATTACCTAAAGAAAGTTTACCGCTAATAAGTGTTCCCCTCCCCCCACCTGTCACTGGGACAGGCTGCTGCAGCTCGAAGTTTCTAGCTTCTGTAAATTTACTGAGGAGAACATTTGAACGCTTGGGATTTTTTAAATATCTTTATGTATATTCAAGATCACATATTCGTAGGTGTATGTTTACACTATATGTTAACAGATTATGAAGTCGATCGGATTAAATGGGCGAACACAAGACACATTCGTCCATATTTTGTTCGTGAAGCAGGGAGATGAATGCTTGTTGTGGCGCTAACAAGCTACATAGAGCATGGAGTTTACTAAAGCTCAGAATTTAGCTCCAAAACAAGGGCACTCCTCAGACATAAGGTCGATTAAAAAAAATACCCCATCTCAGAATTTGGAGCCATTTCACAGTCTAGTAGAGGAGACTTTCATGTACATGACGATATCAAATTGCAGCTGTGGCATTGATGTTCAGGCTAGTAGCCGATGGTACAAAGGGCTCTCAGCCCGCATATTTTATGATTTATTGTGACTTAATATTACTAGTAAACAATTCGTGGGTAGAAGTGTCCTTATGTACCTGTAGTTTTAAACCAGTGAAGCTCAGTGTAACGCTATACGCGAAACTGTTTGCTAACACTTTGAATCCTACAGCTGTTTAGGAAGCTAAAAGACCACAGTAAAATCACGGCACTCCCCTCACTAAAATCAATATTCCCAGATGAGTTTTTCCATTGGTGGGCCAAGCTGCCACTTAAATTGTAGCCAATACCTGTCTGAATACGATCCCGTATGTGGCAATGGGGTTTTACCATTTTAAGACGTCTGTTATTGGCTGAGAGCCCTTTGTACCATCGGCTACTAGCCTGAACATCAATGCCACAGCTGCAATTTGATATCGTCATGTACATGAAAGTCTCCTCTACAAGACGATGAAATGGCTCCAAATTCTGAGATGGGGTATTTTTTTTTATCAACCTTTTGTCTGAGGAGTGCCCTTGTTTTGGAGCTTATTAACACTTATTAGCGGCAAACAATTTCTTTAGGTAACACATTTATCCAATCCTACAGCAAGTTGACAACCCCTGTCTTGTGTCCTACAACAGACACCTTAGAAACATGTACTGTTGCTTCCATCACTGCAGTTACAAACTTGAACGGCTACCGTAGCCAGGAGCGTCGCGGAGTAATACATACTGTGCTTCACCATAATATTATTCGACTGATTTATCTGACTGTTTTTTTTCTGCTTAATGCGCCTTATAGTCCGATGCGCTTTATATATGAAAAAATATAGAAAATAGACCATTCATTGACAGTGCGCCTTATAATCCAGTGCGCCCTATAGTGCAAAAAATACGGTACTCATGTACATGAGAGTCTCCTCTACAACAGTGGTTCTTAACCTGGGGTGCGCGCACCCCCTGGGGGGCCGTTGGAGATCGCAGGGGGTGCGCAGAATTGTGTCAGCTGTGAGGTTTTGACGTCACGTTACCAAAATTATATTTCTTAAGTTACATTACAGAATCCTAAAAACACATCCAAATGGTGTGCGCAAAATTAAAACATTAAAAAATTCATTGCAAACAAGTTAAGTCTCCATCATGCAATTTCATGAACCTATTTTTCGAGGAAGAGCTAGTTGTAGGCATGCGTGTATTGTTACCATGACGATGAGCCGTTCACAGTGCAGCCATGGGCGTCGTAAGCCCTGTAGGGCTGAAGCCCCCCTAAAATGTTCTTCAGCCCCCCTAAATAATTATCGGGATTATTATTATCGGGCCGCCGAAGAAATACTATAATTAATAACAATATTTTATTTCGAAAAATTACCGGATGCTCTCGGTTAAATGTCGGTAACTTGAGCGTCAAACATGTAACCCACAAGTTCGAAAAACGAGTAAAAAACGGACGTCTTTGGGAATCGCTGGCAAGCTCACTCGCGCACCCCCCCCCCCCCCCCCCCCCCCCCCCCCGGCGGGGAGGGGTGGGGGTGCGCGGCTTGTCTTGGTCATAGCTAAGGGGGGCCTTCGGGGGGAAAAGGTTAAGAACCACTGCTCTACAAGACTGTGCCGTTGCTCCAAATTCTGAGATGGAGTATTTTTTTAAATCAACCTTGTGTCTGAGGAGTGCCTGTGATTTACCGAATTCTAACTGTAGCTATGACTTGGAATGCACACAAAGACTGAAATTATACTGGCTTTTGTTTTACAGTGGTACAAGTGTTATGCGTTTGAAATTCATAAAACATTTACATTTAAATGTATTCATTTAGCAGACGCTTTTATCCAAAGCGACTTACAAGAGAGAGCTTTTACAAAGAGCATCAGTCATTGAGCATAGCAACGTGATAGACCCCGAACACAGTCGTTTTTTTAGATTGTGAATCATACATCATGAGAACCAATAAGTTCCAAGGGAAGAACTATAAATGCATAACACAACGATTGTGAACATAAAGCAAGAGATACAACAAACAACACTGGCAAGTCACCATATGGGGACCAACAGATTGTTCTAAAGCACATTCGATTATGTGAAGTGCCATACATTCCTAAGTGCCATTCAATTATTTAAATAGGTGAGTTTTAAGCCTTCTCTTGAAGGTGAGAAGGCAGTCTCTGCTTCTGATGGAGGTGGGGAGTTGATTCCACCATTGGGGAGCCAGGCAGTGGAAGAGTTTGTATTGCGCTCGGGCGCTCTTGAGGGGAGGTACCACTAGACGGTTGTCAGCAGATGACCGTTGGTGATGGGTGGGGGTATAGGGCTGGAGGAGAGAGTTGATATAAGTCAGGGCAGTCCCGTTTACAGCCCGGAAGGTCAGCACCAGGGTCTTGAATCTGATGCGGGCCATGATGGGAAGCCAGTGGAGGGCGATGAGGAGTGGGGTGACATGACAGCGTCTTGGTAGGTTGAAAACCAGACGAGCGGCTGCATTCTGTATCCTCTGAAGGGGACGGATTGCATTTGCAGGAAGGCCGGCTAGTTGCGAGTTGCGGTAATCCATCTTTGTGAGGACAAGGGCTTGGACTAGCAGTTGGGTGGAATGTTGAGAGAGGTATTTTCTGATTTTCCTGATGTTGTAGAGGGTGAATCTACATGACCGAGAGACTGCGGCAATGTGAGCTGTGAGGGAGAGCTCGTCGTCCAAGGTGACCCCTAGGTTCTTGGCAGAGGATGAAGGGGTCACTGTTGCAGATCCCATAGTGATGGAGGGTTTGGCAGGGATGATGAGGAGTTCTGTTTTGGTGAGGTTCAGCTGGAGGTGATGTCTGGTCATCCAGGCTGAGATGTCAGAGAGGCAGGCCTCAATTCTGGTCGATATCCCTTGATCAGTTGGGGGAAAGGATAGATATAGCTGCGTGTCGTCAGCATAGCAGTGATAGGAGAAGCCATGGGAGGCGATGATTGGCCCAAGTGAGGTGGTGTATAGGGAGAATAGGTGCGGACCAAGGACGGACCCCTGTGGAACCCCAGTGGAGAGCAGGCGGGTACCAGATGTTTTTCCTCCCTAGGAGACTTGATAGGATCTTCCTGTCAGGTAGGATGAGATCCATTTCAGCGCAGTGCCAGTAATGCCCATCTCTTCGAGTGTGGCGAGCAGGATCTGGTGGTTGACTGTGTCGAAAGCTGCGGAGAGGTCCAGCAGAATGACAACAGAAGACCTTGAGGCTGCTCTGGCAGACTGGAGGGCTGTGGTAACCAACAGGAGAGCAGTCTCAGTGGAGTGGCCAGTCTTGAAGCCTGACTGGTTAGGGTCCAGAAGGTTGTTCTGGGAAGAAGAAAGAAAGAACAAGAAAGCTTGACAGTTGGTTAACTACAGCACGCTCAATTGTTTTAGAGAAGAAGGGTAGCAGTGAGACTGGTCTGTTGTTCTGGAGGACGGCTGGGTTAAGAGAGGTTTTTTTGAGTAGGGGTTTGACTATAGCCTGTTTGTATGCTGAGGGAAAAGTGCCAGAGGTGAGTGAGGAGTTGAGGACATGGAGAAGGAATGGAGTAATAGAAGGAGAAATAGTTTGGAAAAGAGGGGAGGGGATTGGGTCAAGGGGGCAAGAGGTGGGGCGGTGGGAGAGAATGAGGTCAGACATGCTTGATTCAGATAAGGGGGAAAAGAAGGAGAGGCAAGTAGAGGGTTCAGTCAAGGTGTGGGAGCGGTTAGGCAGGGAGGGTTCAGGGAATTGGCTGCTGATGTCCGCAATTTTATCCCCAAAGAAGCAAGATAAATCGTCTGCTGTCAAGGTAGTAGGAGGAGGAGGGGAAGGAGGGTTGAGGAGTGAGGAAAAGGTAGAGAACAGTTTGTGGGGGTTAGGAGCGTTGTTCACCTGTTTCAGTCAGTTTTTGCCTCCATATTTTGAGTTTATATTTTGAGTATACTTGTACTTTGATAGGTTTACATTGAATTTAAAGTTGTTTTACATAGATTAAACAACACCTTTAGCCAATCCCAAATTTAAGTAGGCGTCTGTATTAAAGGTGTTATGGAGGATGTTTGGGTTGTTAGGTGGCTCTTAAAAGAGCCTTTGGTCCTTTATAGGCAGGAGAATGATTTGATCTTATAATATTTTGCACACAATATATCATGTAAATAAATATATAATCATCATACATCATAAATCACAATAGCATAATGATATGAATAGAATATTCAAGTGTGTACTATCGCTCCCGTCACTGTAGGTACAAGCTCAAACGTGGAACTCCATAGGTGTTTAGGAAGCTACTCAGTTCTCACAGACAGACTCGCACCCCCACTAATTGATTTAATATTCCCAGATCAGTTTTTCAATTAATGGTTTGGTAACTGTGACCTACGTCACAGTTGTATGGCAACTCAGGCCGGACAAAACTCCCCTCTACCACTAAACAGTCTGCTACATATGACCCCCCCTCACTAGGAAACGTCCACGTTTCACAACAACCCAACTAGTGAGCAAATCGAACACATACACACACAAAAACAAAATAACAGAACCCACAAAAGGTCACCAAACCAGCAGAAAGGCATAAAACACAACACAGCAACTCACAGTGCATTGAAAACAACACGTGCAGCACCTGAAAAGGCCGGGAAAACAAACAACCTCCCCAACACATCAGGAATCCCACAGGGCGCAACAGTCCGGCCAACAAACAACTTTTTTTACCAACACATTACCTGGGCTAGAACACCAGGACCTCAAAAAATGACAAAGTCCCGAAGATGTGCAGGTGGTCACATCACTCTTCTCCTGTGAGACTGCTCGGGCACAGGCCCCAACGAATCCCCCCACAGTCCATCGTCCAACACCCTACTTGGTGAAGTAGTCCTCCACCACCAGGACATATCCCCCCCTCTGGAAGTCACAGGCAGCTTCAAAATGTCCATAGCCACTCTCTGAAGGGGGCGGCCAACCTGGGACCCCCCCATGGGAGCCCTCGGCCCAGGGACAAGGCACCTGCGGGTCTGACAAGCTCTGCATTGCTCACACCGCTTTATATCTCTCAGCATGAAGAGCCAGTAGTAGGATTGTCGGGCCCTGTCCCACACACGTTTCGCAGAAAAGTGTGCAGAAGCCGGCCCTCCATGCAACCGCTGCAGCAACTCTGGCACTACAGTCGCGGGAACCACGTTCTTAATCTGCGGCTCTCCTGTGGGTGCAGGCAGTGTCGTATGACACAACAGTCCGTTCATCACTGACAGACGGTGAAACTCCGCCCATAACTTCCTCAAACCGGGGGAAGACCCCTCGGGAGGTTTGCAAGGCCTTCGGGCCACGCCCTGTTCCAGCCAAGCCTGTGGGATTGAGGACGCGGGCCAGGGTCACCCCGCCCTTCACCATGTTCACTGAATGAGCCACAATCAGTCCTGTCTTGTCAGGAATGTTCAGGGGTGTGTTCAGGGGTCTGTTTCGTAGGGCAGGGACTGACATACGGAAATCAGCACTAATCAGTGACACCGTGACAATGTTTGGAACTATTGAGGGCTCCATTACCCGGAAGTCGATCCGCCTTCTTTCCTATGGAGTCCTATGAGAGTGTCGCCACTCTGATATATCTAACGCTCTGGCACTAACAACATTACATACATACACTGGCGTTTTTGACATAGATTGCGCTAGGTCATGACCTGGGCATTGTACGGCCTGCAAGGAACACCCAGCCCTTTGGCTGTCCCAGTTCGGCCCATGCGAGAATCCAAAATTACAAATAAATATAGCTGCAAGCAGCAATATGGTGGCCAAGCAGGTCAAACGTCTGATAAAACATATCAGACATCCTCAGAACAAGGTTCAGAGTAGGCTCTGCAGGTTTGGTGTGAATAAATCTAAGATTTGCTGAAATATGACCCAATTTCCTGTTTGGCAGCTCTGCGGCTTAGTTGAGTTGACAACCGAGTTGTATTTGCCAAGGGAAGAGCTATAAGAGCATTCAGCTGAACATTGAAAAAATTTAAGGTTAGTCTCTGACGGATATTAGTCTGTGGGACGCTAACAATAAATCAACAACACTAGCGAGTTTCTGCACGGGGATTAACAAGTAATTCTGAACAGATGATATTTCTCAGTGCCATAATATTTCTAAATGCCATTAAATTATCGGAATAAGTTTGCTTTGAGCCTTTTCTTGAAGGTGAGGAGACAGTCTGTGTTTCTGATAAAGGTGGGGAGTTGCTTCCACCATTGGAGAGCCAGACAGGGGAAGAATTTATGTTGGGCTCTGGTGCTCTTGAGGGGGCGGACCACTAGGCGGTTGTCAGAGGAGGACTGTAGGTGGCGGGCAGGGGTATAAAGCCAGAGGAGAGAGTTGATATAGCTCGGGGAAGTCCTGTTCACTGCTCGGAAGGTCAGTGCCAGGGTCTTGAATCTGATATGGGCCCTGGTGGGAAGCCAGTGGAGGGCTATGAGGAGCTGTGCATCTGGATATATTGAAAACCAGGCGAGCTGCTGCATTGTGGATCCTCTGAAGGTGACGGATTGCACTTGCTGGGATGTGTGGGAATGTTCAGGCTTCTGGAATCTTCAGATTTTTCCGGATGTTGTAGAGGGTGAATCTCTGTGACCGGCTGACTGCAGCAATGTGTGTTGTGAGGAGAGCTCGTCATCCAAGGTGACACCCAGGTTTCTGGCAGAAGATGAAGGGGTCACTGTTGCAGATCCCAGAGTGATAGTGAAATCGTGGGTGATTGAGGGTTTGGCCTGAATGATAAGAAGTTCTGTTTTGGCGAGGTACAGCTTGAGGTGATGTCTGGTCATCCAGGCCAAGATGTCGGTGAGGCAGGCCTCGATTCTAGTTGAGATCTCAGGATCGGTCGGGGGGAAGGATAGGTATGGCTGCGTGATGATTGGTCTTAGTGAGGTGGTGTACAGGGAATAGGAGCGGTTCAAGGTCCCTGTGGGACCCCAGTGGAAAGCTGGCGAGGACCTGCCATTTTTCCTCCCCAGGAGACCTGATAGGATCTTCCCGTCAGGTAGGATGAGATCCATTCAAGTGCAGTGCCAGTGATGCCCATCTCAGAGTGTGGTGAGCAGGACCTGGTGATTAACTGTGTTGACTGCTGCAGAGAGGTCTAGCAGAATGACAACAGATGAGGCCGCTATGGCAGACTGGAGGGCAGTGGTAACTGACAGAACGGCAGTCTTGGTGGAGTGGACGGTCTTCAAGCCCGATTGGTTACGGTCTAGGAGGTTGTTCTGAGAGAGAAAGCTTGCCAGTTGGTTGGCTCAATTGTTTTAGAACAGCCTCTCTCAAAGTGGGTGCCGCAGCACACTGGGGTGCCACCCAAAAATTACGTATTCTGACATTTCATTAAAAAATATATGTATATAAAAATATGACGTTTCGTAGAAATATTTGTACGTATTGTACGTTATGTATAAATACATAAATACATTATTTCTTACATATGAATGGATTAATACAATTGTGAAGTCATTTTAAATAAATACAGTCAGGTCCATACAATTTTCATCATTTTGGCTCTGTATACCACTACAATGTATTTGAAATAAAACAATGAAGATGTGCTTTAAGTGCAGACTTTCAGCTTTAATTTCAGGGTATTTACATCCAAATCAGGTGAACGGTGTAGGAATTACGACACATTTTATATGTGCCGCCCCCCTATTTAAGGGACCAAAAGTAACACCAGTAAGTACCGTATTTTTCGGACTATAGGGCGCACTTAAAAGCCTTTATTTTTCTCAAAAAAACGACACTGCGCCTTATATGTATTAATTATTTTGTTTACTGACCTCTAAGTGATTTTTGTGTGGTCCAAGGCACTAAATATTTTTTTTTGTACGACTTTGGTAAACTACAAAGCCGCACCGCTTGCAGCATTACGGCTACCGTAACCAGGAGTGTCGCGGAGTAATACATACTGTGCTTCACCATAATATTATTCAACTGATTTATCTGACTGTTTTTTTCCGCTTAATGCGCCTTATAGTCCGGTGCACTTTATACATGAAAAAAGATCGAAAATAGACCATTCATTGACAGTGCGCCTTATAATCCAGTGCGCCCTATAGTGCAAAAGTTACGGTAAGTAAGACAATTGGCTGCTCAGCTCTTCCATGGCCAGGTATATGTTATTCCCTCACAAAGGGAGTTCGTTATTTCATTGACAGGGAGCAGATAAAAGGTCTAGAGTTAATTTCAAGTATGGTATTTGTGTTTGGAATCTGTTGCGGTCAACTCTCAATATGAAGTCCAAAGAGCTGTCACCATCAGTGAAGCAAGCCATCGTTAGGCTGAAAAATCCAAACAAATCTATCAGAGAGATAGCAAAAACATTAGGTGTGGCCAAATCAACTGCTTGGTACATTCTTAAAAAGAAAGAACGCACTGGTGGGATCAGTAACTCCAAAAGACCTGGAAGACCACGGAAAACAACTGTGGTGGATGACAGAATAATTATTTCCCTGGTGAAGAAGAACCCCTACACAACAGTTGGCTAGATCAAGAACACTCTCCAGGAGGTAGGCGTATCTGTGTCAAAGTCAACAATTAAGAGAAGACTTCAGAGTAAATACAGAGGGTTCACCACAAGATGTAAACCATTGGTGAGTCTCAAAAACAGGAAGACCAGATTAGAGTTTGCCAAAAAACATCTAAAAGAGCCTGTACAGTTCTGGAACAACATCCTATGGACAGATGAGACCAAGATCAACTTGTACCAGAATGATGGGAAGAGAAGAGTATGGAGAAGGGAAGGAACTGCTCATGATCCAAAGCATACCACCTCGAATCAGAATCGGGGTTTATTCGCTATGCAAGATTAACAAACATAGAATTCACTGTGACAAGAAGAGCAACACAGAACATGTATAGGAGTAAAAAATAAACATGTACAAGGTGGAAAGTGGGCACTAGATATACGGGGGGGGGGATATAACTATATGAGTTAGTACAAGAAGGATGGGTATATATATCGTACGGGAGGGGGGGTGTATACACAGTAGTAAGTTAGTTTTAAGGTGTCAAGTGCAGTGGGACAAGTCAAATCGACATTTGTTTGTATAGTCCCTTTTTACAAGCAATGTCACTAAGGGCTCACACACCCATAGAACTGCCCCTCAACCAACCCAAACCCTCAAGGAAGACAAGGAAAAACTCCTAGAGCAACTCACTATGGAGAAAAAATGGAGGAAACCTTGGGAGGAGCAATTCAGTGAGGGATCCCCTCCTCCAGGGACGGTTGGAGATAGTGAGGAACAGAACTCAAGCTACATCTTATCTCTGGATAGAGATAAACAATGCCCAACTTGGGGCTGAGGTAGCACCAATGTCAGTTTTAGCAGCCACTGTGCTTGGGCCCATGAATGGCGCAGCCTCGCACGCAGGGGGGGTGAAAAGAGAAGGGGACCGGGAATTCTCTCCTTGTCCATCAGGTCTGACGTCCGCCTGGCAACCAGAATACTTTTTTTTTTTTAAGAAAAGTCCCACAAGAACCAGACATGATTGACTGTGAAAGGGAGCCTCAGCCTACTACTTCATGTGAGCCTACGTCCACCAGCTCTGAGTCTGCACCATAGGGCGCAAAGGTAGATAAGGCTAAAAAGAGGACATACAAAGACAATTACCTCAAATGTGGCCTCATCAGCACTGGGGATGCAGCATGCCCTCTCCCTTTGTGTCTAATATGTGGGATGAAACTGTCAAACGAATGGATGGTTCCGAGCAAACTTAAAAGACACCTGACCACTAATCATCCATCAAATGCTGACAAGAATGCTGCATATTTTGTTTGCATGAAAAGTCATCACAGCCGTCAAGAACAAATGATTTAAATCTGCTAAAGTTTCGGAAAAGGGACTAGAAGCTAGCTACCTTGTACGAGTACAGCTAAAACAAAGATGCCCAGCAATAGGAAACAAAATGCTAGGGCCTCAAGCTGCAAAATAAATTTCAAAGGTCTCACTGTCGAATTGTACAATAGGGAGGCAAATCAATGACATGTCTGTGGATATTCAAGATGCCATTTTGGGGGAAATCAAGACAAGTTCTTTACAACTTGATGAGTCAACAGACGTGAGTGGTGTAATATTTACAGTTGTATGCTCTGTTCATTACTGAACTGTCAGACTGTCTGTCCTGTCTAAATAAACAGTGCATTTGCATTTACGTTTAGGCTATGCAGTGTCTTTTTAAATCATATTTTACACCGAAAAAAAAACTAAGAAACCACATGTACATAAGTATTCACAGCCTTTCCTCAAAACTTTGTTGATGCACGTTTGGCAGCAATTACAGCCTCAAGTCTTTTTGAATATGACGCCACAAGCTTGGCACACCTCTCTTTGGGCAGTTTTGCCCATTCTTCTTTGCAGCACCTCTCAAGGTCCATCAAGTTGGATGGGAAGCGTCGGTGCACAGCCATTTTCAGATCCTTCCAGAGATGTTCAATAGGATTCAAGTCTGGGCTCTGGCTGGGCCACTCCAGGACATTCACAGAGTTGTCCTGAAGCCATTCCCTTAGATATCTTGGCTGTGTGCTTAGGGTCGTTGTCCTGCTGAAAGATGAAGCATCGTCCCAGTCTGAGGTCACGAGCGCTCTGGAGCAGGTTTTCATCCTGGATGTCTCTGTACATTGCTGCATTCATCTTTCCTCCTATACTGACCAGTCTCCCAGTTCCTGCCGCTGAAAAACATCCCCACAGCATAATGCTGCCACCACCATGCTTCACTGTAGGGATGGTATTGGCCTGGTGATGAGCGGTGCCTGGTTTCCTCCAAACATGACGCCTGACATTCATGCCAAAGGGTTCAATCTTTGTCTCATCAGACCAGAGAATTTTGTTTCTCATGGTCTGAGAGTACTTCAGGTGCCTTTTGGCAAATTCCAGGCGGGCTGCCATGTGCCTTTTACTAAGGAGTGGCTTCCGTCTGGCCACTCTACCATACAGGCCTGCTCGTGGATTGCTGCAGAGATGGTTGTTCTTCTGGAAGGTTCTCCTCTCTCCACAGAGGAACGCTGGAGCTCTGACAGAGTGACCATCGGGTTCTTAGTCACCTTCCTGACTAAGGCTCTTCTCCCCCGATCGCTCAGTTTAGATGGCCGACCAGCTCTAGGTAGAGTCCTGGTGGTTCCAAACTTCTTCCATTTACAGATGATGTAGGCCACTGTGCTCATTGGGACCTTCAAAGCAGCAGACATTTTTCTGTACCCTTCCCCAGATTTGTGCCTCGACACAATCCTGTCTCGGAGGTCTACAGACAATTCCTTTGACTTCATCCTTGGTTTGTGCTCTGACATGCACCTTATATAGACAGGTGTGTGCCTTTCCAAATCATGTCCAAATAACTGGATTTACCACAGGTGGACTCCAATTAAGCTGTAGAAACATCTCAAGGATGATCAGTGGAAACAGGATGCACCTGAGCTAAATTTTGAGCTTCATGGCAAAGGCTGTGAATACTGTACATGTGGTTTCTTAGTTTTTTTATTGTGTGCGTGCTGCAAGGCGCACACTATGTTATTACTAGCGTTTATTGTGTGCGTGCTGCAAGGCGCACACTATGTTATTACTAGCGTTTATTGTGTGCGTGCTGCAAGGCGCACACTATGTTATTACTAGCGTTTATTGTGTGCGTGCTGCAAGGCGCACACTATGTTATTACTAGCGTTTATTATTATTATTATTCTTACGCCGTTTTTTGGCTCAAAACATCTACCAGAGGTTTTGACGCATATACACAAAAGTTATATCAAAACGTGCGGCTCGGCCCCGACGTGTGCTATGATTTTTCTAAGACTTTTGGCTAACTATTTTGCCCAAAAATTGCCAAAAACCACACCAGAAAAATGAATGGGTGTTAATGGAGAGAATGTTTGAAAACTAGACTGGGTGATGTCATCGCTAGAGTGGAGAGGAGACAGAAGAATTCGTGAAAAAAATAAAACATATTCGACTACCATGGCCTCAAATGCAACACTACAGACACAATGTATACATAGAAACGTAGGAAAATGTGTCCTCTAGCTCACACTTGCTTTACTTTATCTGTCAGGTTTATTGTTTTAGCTTGACATGCGAAAATTCGGCCGCAGCACCCATGAAGAGCCTCATAGACTCCCATGTTAAAAGTGCCAGGAAAATTTCAGGAGGAAAACAAAACTAACACTTTTTAGAATTGCTCCCAAGAGCACATTTCTTCACTTGTCAACACAAAATGTCTATGTAGACGTTCAGGAAGGGCTCAGCCGGCTTCACGTTAACCTGGTTTTATGATTGGAAACACGGTTTGGCCAGAAATCCTTCCTGTTCGAGGGGTGCTGTAAGCCTTTTCTCTCTGTCTGTTCAACTGACATGACAGTTGCAACTGTCAGCTGCAACTCATTAGTTCGTTACTTAGCAACGTGCTTGAAAGAGGAGAGACGGTGGCCACGAATGACGGTGGCTATTTTATGAACAGTAATTCATTTCACATTTAATAACTTTAATTGGAGGATATTTACTGGAGGAATCAAATTGGCTCTTTTTGTTTCGGGTGTATTTATAAACTGTACTCCAGCTCAACTCTTCCTCTCTGGCTCTAAGTCTCTAAGGTAAGCAAACATCTTTTTCAACTCTTTCGCTAGCATGCTATCTAAAATGTAGGTTTTTGACTTCTTTAACATTTGGGCTCATAGGTATTCATGTGCTTATCAGTCAGGATTTACAACTGATATTCCAACTAGCTGTAAAGATATGCTGTTTGCTAACATTAGCGACCAATGCTAAAATTAGCGCTTAAGATAATTGCTAGTGCATCAGCATATGTTTTGCTAGCATGCTATCTAATATGTGGGTTTTTGACTTCTTTAACATTTGGGCTTATATGTATTAATGTGCTTATCAGTCAGGACGGTGGTGGAGGGTTATGGGGGGGGGGGTATTTGTGTGCATTTTGACCGTTTAGGGTCGTTTTCGGAGGGGGGGGGGCGATCGGCGTTCGCGGGGGGCGGGCGGCGGGGGGGCTCGTGCGGGGGGGTTTGAGGGCAGGGTTCATATGGTGGGGTCCATAGGATTCTAACGAGATATTGGGGAGGTGTGTGGGAGGTCGGGTTGATGAGCTATGAGCCTATTTGGGGGAGAGGTTTGAGAATCGCAATTGATTTACATGCACCTTCAAGCGGAGATTGTGACGTTGCGGGGGGCTCGGGGGGCGATTTCGGAGGGGTTTGGGGTATTGGGGAGGTGTGTGGGTGGTTGGGATCGGCAGTTCCATAGAGAAACAGTGGGGATTAAATACAGGTCTTTTAGGAATTGCTATTTAAATTGTTGGGGGGGCTTGCTGTAAAACATTCATAATCGTCTGGATACTGGTTGACCTTGCAAACTATTGGCTAGTGTTGTATGGGGAGTCCTGTAGTCCTGTAGTTTATAGATGATTGAACCTGTGTGTCTGCTACTAAGTGATTCATTGCACTGAATGGTTTGATTGACAGTTCATCATTAAGTCATTAATATACAGACTGCCTGTGTGTATGCACAATATGTATATATATATGTGTATGTGTGTGTGTGTGTGTGTGTGTATGTGTGTGTGTGTATGTGCGTGTGTGTTTTTCTCAATTAATGTTGGATAAAAAGCACTGTTTTTGTTAGTGTGATATCAGAACTGTGTGACCTAGTGCTTTTTGTGAATTTTGATGCTAGCTTATTAATGAAACCTGATTTGTTACATGTTTGATTGCATGTGGATTGATTTGACATTTAACACAGCTGTATGACTTTATAATGTTATCTGATATTTATAATGCGGTATCATTTTGATAAAAGGTGTATTTCTAATACCAAAGTCATAGCCATTGATGGCCTAATTCTGGCATTGGATGTATTTGGGTCATTTTACACTCTAAGTTTTTGAAAGCATTTATCACTATTATCAAATTAGAACCAAACTCATACTATGCTACTGAACTGTAATGTAAAGTGCTACCTGACACAGAGTGACCAATTGTTTACTGCTTGCTTACTACTTAAACTTAAACTGTGGCAGTGTGCTCAAGTGGAGCTGTCTTTAATCCTGCTGAAATTAGTGTTTACGCTACTACTAGTGCATCAGCAAATGAACACCTGTTGAAAGCTTGATCTGTCACATACCTAAGCAATGGTAGAAGTCATATTCTGAAAATTACTCAACAGTGTCAGTGATGTATGGGGGAGAGTCCCGGGCCAGAGTCACGCACACTCAAAATTTATTTAGGAATTTTTTTCTAGTTTATAATAACTTTGCAAACATTTCTAAATCCATTTTGGAATAAGGCTGTAACATAACAAAATGTGGAAAAAGTGAAGCGCTGTGAATACTTTCCGGATGCACTGTATATACAGTATATATATATATACTATTATAATTTCACTGTGTCTAATAGCCATTTAGTTCTACTTTGAGCATGCTCTTAATATCAGTTTGACCCTTATGAAAGACACATGAGAGCCAGAGATCTTTCAGATTTAGAGGGTAGTAGTATATATGTAGACCCCAAATATAGCAGGTTAACAGAATATGAAACATACATCGAGAGAACCAGTAAGTGCCAAGAGAAGAGCTATAAGAACTTTTAGCCAAACAAATCACGGTTCACTTTTCACGGTTTCACTACTTCCCGGATTTGCCTTGTGCATTGTGTTCTGCATTCTGATTGGCTAAACAGTCTCTCCAACACAAACCTGTGCATCAATAAACTTTTATTTGATAAACAAATGCTTGGGCCTGTAAAAAGGGTTTGTTCTTTGGTTTTAATATATAATAGAGTATTTAATTGTATCATAATTGTTTAAAAAAATAAAGGTTTCTACTTCATGAATTTCGCTTATCACAGGTTCTTTTTGGAACGTAACCCCGTGAAAAACGAGGGTTCGCTGTACTGGAATTGTTTTCTCATCACTGGGCCCAAAGGACCACTCTTGGCACTTCTAGATTAGATTCAACTTTATAGTCTTTACACGAGTACAGGTACAGGGTTGAAATGCATTCAACCAGAAGTGCAAAACAGGCAGCAGAAGCTGAATATACACTGAATATACACAGGGTATAACAGTATTTTGGTATTACGACTATACAGATGTATTGTACACATTTTTACAGTATTTACAGTGTTGATATATACAGATAGTGAAAAATTATATAGATGGTGCAAAACAGATTTTTACATTTTGTTACTGCATAATATTTCCATTGCATAGTATTAAAGAACTGATTGCAAATATGCAGAGCTTATTTTTATGTGGAGTTTATGTGATTTTTTTTCTTATTTATTAATCTTTCTGTAACCCTCTGGCTTATTTTATGTGCGCACAAATATGAATAACCCCTAAATAACCCACACAATCAAGGGCAATAGCAAAATTGCACTGTTATGATTGGTTTTCTGTTGATTGGTAGGGCAGAGGTTATGCCCTAGTCTACTTGAACTATACACACATTACAACTGTTTATCAATCCATGTTTATCTCCGTACTTGTGTCCTTGTGAACTCATTTGACGTAATCTTTCCTTGCCCAAGAAGGGTTCATATTCAAAGGACACAATTCAGCAAGAACACCAAAAATAACCAGAAACGTTCTTGATCTGCCCCATTCATCGAGGATGCATCAGATGTATCCTTGGTCAGGGGAATGCATACAATTTCCCAGAAGGCATTGCGAGATGTCATAAGTCCAACTTTTTACAGTTCATATATCAGCCCAATGGTACATCAATACATTATTCAGCATCTGAATTAAAATGTGAAGGAAAATGGGAAGTGAAGTCATTGAAAATGTGCTTATTCTATTGATGAAGCGACTCATTTGCAAATTTGCTCCGACTTTTCTATTATCTAGCTAGCATCGCAGTGTAGCGTTACTAGTGCAGACACTAGTCAAATTAGTTAAATTTGGGCTACTGAAATTTGGGCTACTGAAAACTTTAAATGACAGATAGAAGGTCGGTTTGAAACGTTATCTAGTTTTTGTAGTCCTGTTTACCCGTTTACCTCTTCAAATGTCATATAGACCAAATATTATGCCTGCTATGCTTTGTCTTACTTCTGTGGTCAAGAAAACCCCCATCTCAATTCCTTTTCCGTCTTTGGGGACTTGCAAATCCATTCTCAAAAGATGCTTGCAATGATGTCCTTCTCAAGGACATACTTGCGTACTTAGTGTCCTTTGGATTAATACAAAGCCTACGTTTGTTTATCTCTTTGGACACGACCAATCACTGAGAAGCTGAACTTTAAGCTCTCCTGGTAGGGTGGACAGACCCCCCATTTCTGAAATGTTTTGCTACGTTCTTTTTTCTATTCGGGGCATCACTGGGACTGCAAAGGAAGGTCCTACCGGGTCTCCTGGGGAGGAAAAACATCAGATCCTCGCCAGCTCTCCACCGGAGTACCACAGGGGACCAATAATCTCCTCCCCTAGCTTTTCTTATCACTGCTACGCTGACGACATGCAGCTATATACCCTGTATATTCTGATTATACTGTACATACTGTGTATATTCTGAGTATACAATTACAACTATATTCTGTTGTAATAACTGTTTTGCACTTCTGGTTGGACATGTACTTGTACCTGTGTAATGACAATAAAGTTGAATCTAATCAATCTAATATCTATCCTTTCCCCCGACTGATCGATGGATCTCAACTAGAATCGAGGCGAATCTGACATCTCGGCCTGGATGACCACCTCCAGCTGAACCTCGCCAAAACAGAACTTCTTATCATTCCGGCCAAACCCTCTATCACCCGTGACCTTTCTATCACTCTGGGATCTGCAACAGTGACCCCTTCATCTTCTGCCAGAAACCCTGGGGGTTACCTTGGATGACGAGCTCTCCCTCACAGCTCACATCGCCGCAGTCTCTCAGTCATGTAGATTCAGCCTCTACAACATCCGGAAAATCAGAAGATACCTGTCTGAACATTCCACCCAGCTGCTAGTCCAAGCCCTTGTCCTCTCAAAACTGGACTACTGCAACTCACTACAAGCCGGCCTTCCGCCCCCTCCAGAGAATCCAAAATGCAGCAGCTGGCCTGGTTTTCAATCTACCCAGATTATGCCATGTCACCTCACTCCTCATCGCCCTCCACTGGCTTCTCATCATGGCCCGAATCAGATTCAAGACCCTGGTGCTGACCTTCCGAGCAGTGAATGGGACTGCCCCAGGCTATATCAACTCTCTCCTCCACTTGTAATGCTCTCTCTTGTAAGGCGCTTTGGATAAAAGCGTCTGCTAAATGAATAAATGTAAATGTGATGTATTCTTATGCAAACTAACCTAATTTAAACTAATCTGGAAAGTCAGATTTGAGTTATCTTTAGCCATCTTCTGATGAAACCCCCTTTTATGGGTGATTTTAGGTCATTGTTTTTAGCGGTTTAGCCTAGTAAAGCAGAAAATCTCCTACTGGACCCTTGTGACCTGGTACATGTGAGGAAAGCACTGGATTGTTTGTTTCTGACTGAAATCCAGCCGGTGAAGACAACACTAGAAGTTTTGGTATAGTTTTGTCCCCCAGAGTTGTGGTTTCGCGCCACCTTGTTCCCAAACCCAGAGCTGTTGTTTACGGGCACCGTTACATAAAAGTAAGCTATGATGTTGGTGAGTACACACTCTTGGGGTGTGTAACAGTAGTGCTGAGTCGACTCATCATCAGTCAGGCCTGCACCTGTCACGACCAGAACCCAGAACAGACAGGCAGGACCCAAGAGCGTCACGTAAGACAACTTTATTTAAGGGTAGGGGGTTAGGGAGTGTGGTGGAGTGTTTTGCTGGTGGTAGCCAGGCCGTGGACTGGCAACTCGTCAATGGCCGGGGCAGGAGAGCAGAGCGTGGGTCGTAGACAGGCAGCAGGTCGGTAGCCGGGGCAGGGGCGTCGGGAACAGGAGACAGACGACAGGCAATGCAGGAAAGGAACAGGATGGAGGGACGAGGCAGACAGGCAGGTTACACAGACAGGGTAAATACAGGTAGATAACAGACAGAGAGCCAGAGTCAAAAAGTGCTTGCCTTGCTTTTGCTGAGTATAGCGGACGGTCTGACAAGGACTGAACACAGAGGAAAATCTTAAGTAGGGAGTGAGCTAATAGGGAAACGAGTGGCAGCTGGAACTGAATGAGTGAGTGCAGGTGAGAGTAATCAGAGTGGCAGAACAAAGACCAGGAAGTGGAGTGAAAAAACAACAAACACCATGTGGAAACTGACAGAACCGTGACAGCACCATCAGAGACCTTTAATCGCACTCGGTACCGAGAAGGGACATTTATTCATTTACTTTGCCAGCTTTATTACTATTTATTACATTGTTTTTGTTTATGGGGGCACCTAACTATTTGTGTCTTTTTATGGTAGTGATTATTTACATGTGATAACCTACTGGTTGTTACTTATAATAGACTGTCATTCTTGTACTTTTCACTTTAAAAGTACTAATAATTACAAATGTATTGTGCCTTTTGGTTAAAAGTTTTCTGACCATCCAAATCATTAATATGGTCACCCTTTCAATTTAATGTATTGTTTCTTTGTTCTTATTTAGTGTTAAACTTGAACCATCTTCTCAATTGACCTGTCACGCACTCTACACATATTTTAGACATTATACATAATAAACTTTATTTACACTCTCACACTGGGGTTATCAGTCTAATCTACTTAGTTAGGGTGTAAGTAAACAAACTCGGGCGCTGTTCATAAGCAGTCATTCCATTTCATTATAGACGGGATGGGAATTTTATTTTATTATGAAAGAAAAGATTCATAATTTTTCATTCATGATAATCACAATCTTTCTCTTCTTTCCCCTGCATTTCCTGCCTGATCTCCAGCTGTTGGAGAAGCGGTTGTATGGCTCTATGTACAGAGGGGGATTTAAATCCATCTCCCTGACCAGTGTGGAACTGTTAGAAGAACTTATGAGGAAGGACGAGAAGTTACCCTGTCGAGGAGACATGACTTTATGGACAGAGTATCGTGACATGAGGGATCTTGGTTATGGCCCATTCACAGAGTAAGTTTGTAGAATAAGACAGAGCAAAGGAACGTTTGGGTCTTCCATTTTGATTCCCAGGATATAAGTCTGTAATCAATCACTGTCTTCCATGTGTATTTAAGAACTTGATGTGACAACAACGTCTGAAAAAATATTTGGGGAAAGTGTGTCAATTAGATGTGCAGTCAAATTTGTGTATGTTGGACATACATGGACAGGTGATATGTCACACTTGAAAGGAAGAAATATATAGTACTGTATTAAAATCACACCTTACATTTTCCCATAAATCTTCGTGTTTGTTAGTAAAGTCAGAAAAAGCAACATGTGAATTTATACCAAAGTAATACAAAAACAATAACGAAAACTTTCTCCTTTGAATTTCACTGCACTAAACAAAGTGAAATACATTTTTGTTGGATAAAAAATCTTTTCAAAAGTCACATCTATTTTAAACATTCTTCTTGCCAACATTCGGTTATGTCTCTCCATTATTACATTCCATTCATATTCTGAAATCATGTCGCAGCACCACCTGTTTCTCCACAGACTATTGAAAACAAACCCTTCAGTGCGATGTCAAATAAGAAGTCCATTCATAAATTTTCTTCCGCTTATCTGGAGCTGGATTGTGGGGGCAGCAGTCTGAGCAGGGAGGCCCAGAGTTCCTTCTCCACATACACCTCCTCCAGCTCCTCTGGGGGATCTTGAGGCCTACTGTGCCAGCCGAGAGACATGGTCTGCCCAGAGTCTCCTTGGTCTTCCCCGGGGCCACCTCCCAGGGGGATATGCCCGGCACACTTCCCAAAGGAGGCATCCAGGAGGCATCCGGAACAGATGCCCGAGCCAACTCAGCTGGCTTCTCTGAGCGACCAACCATCCTGCTGAGGAAACTCATTTCAACCGCTTGTATCAGCTCATGACCATAGGTGAGAGTAGGAACATAGATTGGCCAGTAAATCAAGAGCTTTGCCATATGGCTGAGTTCCTTTTTCACCACAACGGTCCAATACGGTCTGATCACTGCAGACGTAGTACTGATTCACCTATCAATCTCACACTCCATCCTTCCTTCGTGAACAAGACCCCGAGATACTTGAATCTTCTACTTAGGGCAAGGACTCCCCATCCACCCAGAGGGGGCAAGTCATCTTTTTCTGGTTGACAACCATGGCCTTAGATTTGGCGGTGCTGATACTCATCCCAGCCGCTTCACACTCAAACTGCTACAGTGCACACTGTAGGTCCCAGTCCGATGAAGCCATCAGGACAGCATCATCCACAAATAGCAGAGATGTAATCCTGTACTCGGTTGTCAGAAGAAGACCATAGGTGGGGGATTAAGGCTGGAGGAGAGACTTGTTGTAGTCGGGTGCAAACCCATTCACTTCCCCGGAAGGTCAGTACCATGGTCTTGAATCTGAGATGGGCCATGATGGGAAGCCAGTGGAGGGAGATGACGAGCAGGGTGACCAGAATTTCCTCGGGGCCACCCGATAGTCCTCCTCCATAGCCTTTCTGAACTGTTCCCAAATCAGAGTTTTTGACTCTGACCACCTAAGCCATGGCACGCTTGGCCTGACGATACTTGTCAACTGTCTCAGGAGTCCCACCATCTGGTTCGGCGGTTGCGGCTGTGACCAGCATCAGAGACCTTGCGACCTTGCCCAAACTCCAGGTTGCCGCATTGACAATGGAGGCACAGAACATAGTCCACTCAGACTCAAGAGACCCAGCCTCCCCGATGTTTGATGTTAAATCAATTCATCAATATCCTGGTCACAAAAGCAAAGTTGTAAGGGAATAGTAGCCATTTGACATAATTTGAGTCAAAAGGAATATGTCATAAGTAAATAACACTCACTATCCAGGAACCAAAAATGTATCTATTTGGATTTTCTTTGCCAAAGGATGTGATAATTTATACAGGTATGTGTAAAAAAATTGAATATTGAGTGAAAGTCCATTTATTTCAATAATTAGTTTCAAAAAGTGAATGCTGTATGTCATATTAGTTCACTGCACACAAAGTGAAATATTTCAAGCCTTTATTTCCATTTTGATGAATATAGATTAAAGAAAAGAAGAGAAAATCCAGTATTCCACAAAATCTTAATATTTCACGACCAATAAAAAAGGATCACATTTTGGCCTTCTGAAAAGGGTGTAATGTAGTGTTACTGCCCGGCTCATTTTGGAGAGCAGTAACGTATGTTGGGAAATTTGAATTAAACTGGACGCTACAACTGGACAGGTTCTGATTAAATCAAAGTCTTTAATAAAGAAGTAAAGAAAATGTATGCGCTTGCACAAGGAAATCTAACACAAAAAGTAGCCTGTACAAAGGCTAGAAAATAAATAGCAATATGGCATTAAAGAAAATGAAGTATAAAAACTAAATATAACAAATAACATCTCAAATCTCAAACTCTAGGTCATAGATGTCAAACTCTGGCTTGCGGGCCAAATTTGGACCACGAGGCTATACCAAATGACTACTAGAGCTGGCCCGCCCGTATTATACAGCGCATTCATTCATCGCTAATACTACAAATCCCATAATGCATTGCTGTTGTTTCGGCGCGTCAATCGAGACAGGTCTCAGAAACGCCCTCTCAGCTGTGATAGTCATAGCGATCTCAAGCTACAACTTTCACTGTGGAACCCCTGCCCAAAAATGGCAAAAAGAAAGACAGAAACAGGAAGTTTCTGGACAGGTGGGAGACAGAATATCTCTTTACATATGTGAAAGACAGACCTGTTTGTCTGATTTGTGGAGTCAACATGGCTATAACTAAGGAGTACAACATTCGACGACACTATGAAACAAAACACCATGACAAGTACAAGGACCTGGACATGACTTAAAGGAGCCATAAAGTGCAGGAGATGAAAACAAGTTTGGTTTCACAACGGAAAATGTTCAAAAAAGCCACATTACAAAGTGAGGCTGCTGTAAAGGTTATATTGTGGCAGCAGAGATCGCAAAATCAGCCCGGCCCTTTATTGAGGGAGAGTTTGTGAAAAAGTGCATGTTGAAAGTTCGTGACATCGTGTGCCCAGAGAAAAAGCAAGCCTTTTCAAACGTGAGCCTGAGCAGAAACACAGTAGCTGATCGCACATGTGATCTTGCCACCAATCTGTATGATCAGTTTTTGGGAAATGGAAAAGATTTTGTTGCATTCCTTGCTGTGGATGAGAGCAGCGACGCATCTAATACTGCTCAGCTGTCAGTCTTCATCCGTGGAGTTGACTCAAATATGTGTGTTACGGAGGAGCTATTGGATTCAAATCAATGCATGGCACAACCACAGGAAAGGAAATCTTTGAGGATGTTTCCAAATGTGTATATGAATTAAAGCTGCCGTGGGATAAACTCGTGGGATTAACGACAGATGGTGCGCCAACGATGTGCGGTAAAACAAAAGGACTGGTGGGCAGGGTCCGGGAGAAGATGCAGGAAGAGAACCGTGCAGTTGAACTAACAGTTTATCACTGCATCATACGTCATGAATCACTGTGTGGCAAAGCCCTAAAGATGGAACATCTTATGACCACAGTAACACAAGTAGTTAACTTTTTAAGAGCCAAATGTCTGAATCACCGCCAGTTTAAGTATTTTTTGGAGGAGTGTGGTTCGAAATACGCAGACGTGCCGTATCACACAGAAGTGAGATGGTTAAGCCGAGGAAAAGTACTGAACAGATGTTTCGAGCTGCATGAAGAAATATGTCAGTTTCTGGAAAGGAAAGGGAAGGACACAGCAGAGCTTCGGGAGAAAAAGTTTCTGTGTGAGCTGGTCTTTCTTTGTGACATCTCAAGCCATCTCGATGCGCTGAACCTGCAGCTTCAGGGGCGGGGGCGCATCATCACAGACATGTACGCTGCAGTGAGGGCTTTTAAAACTAAACTGTGCCTGTGGGAGAATCAGATGCTGCAAGGAAACCTTGGCCATTTCCCCTGCTGCCAAACCATAAAAACGCAGTTCAGTCAAGAAACTCACGTGATTGATTGATAATAAATCGTGATTTATTGATAACCCTGACATGGGATATGTTTTACTTTGGCGGAATGGAATGTCTAAAAGGGGGGCACTTCCTATGGCCTCGAGCGATGCAAGTGTGCGTACATGTATGACGAGAACCATGGAGCAATAGAGATATATAATCCCCAACATACTACTACTCCGCCACACTATGTGTGAGCGGAGGACTGCTGCTCCTGAGCCCTGACATCCCACTTGACATACCATCTGATGTGCGGTTTACCGGGCAGTCCCAAGCGCACAATCCGTCCAGACCCAGAGCTGGACGGAACTTGAACATGAGGCTAGCCAGATCCACCGACCACCTCCCCGGTACCCTTCTCATCCGACCTTGGGCAGACAGCGGTCTCTAGGGAGCTGCCCCTCTTGCGCCCGTCAGCGACCCATATGGATGTACAAAAAGGCAGCTGAAGCGCTGGAACACGAAGACATTTTATCTAGTGAGACAGTCAAGTGTCAGCAAAGCGTCTGCTGTTCCCCGCCGGATCCAGGGTATCTCCATAGATATCTCGACTTGCATGCTGGCATCTGACCGTTGCGAACTGCATCCGAGCACGTCTGCGTATCACCAGTGCCGAGCCCTAGATTTTACGGAGACATTCTAACATGAGTCGATCCGGTAGCCTCTCAACCGTGCGGGGCAGACAGCGGTCTCTAGAGACAGTGGTCTCTAGCACCCCTCGGTGACCCAGTTGTACGCAAGGCTGTATAAGCACCCCATGTAACTATATGAAAATCAGAATGAATAACAAATGTGTCGGCAGAGCGTCCACTGTTCCCCATAGTACGGGGCATCTCTAAAGATATCCAGATTCAGACGATGGATTCTGAACGTCGCAGACGAATCAGAGCACGTCTGTGAATCACCATCTCTGAACCAGGATCTAAAGAGATATTCTACCATTATGGGTTCAAAGCCAACCCGAACACCAGCTGTAATGACACAATTTTATTTTTATTTTTTTTATCTAACACTTTATTTGTAGCTTTTTCAATTATCATACAAAAACAATACAATTGTATTCTGTCTTACAAATAACTACCTAAGAACAACCCCGACAGTAGACAGAGACTACACAGAATCAAAATCAACGCGACAAAGAAGTAACAAATAAAAAAAAACAACAACAAAAAAGATAAATAATATATATATATATATATATATAAATATATACACATAAAAATAAACAGACAAGACTAAACATCCACAGCAAGTGCACCCATCACTTATTGTTACAGGATTGTTCAAGGGCAGGTATAGCCATTTAGACTTTCAGTTCCAGACCAGGTAAACCGTTCACATAGGTTATTAGAGGGTCCCAGGATTTGTGGAATCTGCTGATAGAGCCGTTAAGGGTACTTCTGATCTTTTCCATTTTAAGATTTTGCGTAACGTCCCTATTCCAGTGGTGGTGTGATGGAGGAATAGTAGCCTTCCACTTGAATAAGATTAAGCGTCTAGCTAACAAGGAGGTAAAGGCAATGACCCGCTGTAGATGAACAGGGGGAACAGATCCCGTTGGATCAGAAAACCAACCAAAAACACCAACCAAGGGAGATGGTGAGACGTTATAAGCATAAACATTAGAGATTACTTCAAAGAAGGATAACCAAAAAGAAAAAAGTACCAGTACATATGATAAGAGGTAGCCGGGGCCTGTTTGCATCTGTCACAAAGTGGGTCTACATTTGGAAATATTCTTGCCAGTTTAGCTTTTGAGTAGTGTAGTCTATGCAACACTTTAAACTGTATCAAAACATGTCTAGCACATATGGAAGAAGAGTGGATCATAGTAAGAGCCTTATCCCATTCATCATCCATGAACTGGATCCCAAAGTCATTTTCCCACTGGTCTCGAATATGTGAAATAGACTGGCTGCAGCTATCCAGAATATGGGAGTAAATAAATGATATTCTACTTTTAGTCAACCTATTGACCTTCAATAGGGAATCCAAACAGGATGGAGGGGGAAGAGTAGAAAAATTAGCAAATCTTTTACGTGTAAAATCTCTAATCTGTAAGTATCGCAAAAAAAATTTGTTGGTTAGACCACATTTTTGGGACAGCTGCTCAAAGCTAGTAAAAGTATTATTGACATACAGGTCCCCAATGCTCCGAATACCCCTATTATACCAAGTTTTGGAACCGTTATCCAATAGAGAGGGTTGAAATAAGTGATTGTGTATTATCAGCGAGTGAATAGAAATACTCTGAATGCCCAGACTTCTTTTGAACTGGTTTACGATACGTAAAGATTGAGTTACTATTATATTGTCTTTGATACTATTAACTAGTGGTGGTAGAGGAGCACAAAGTAGGGCAGGGAGTGAGTGTGGGCTGCTTGTAGCCTTTTCAATCTGGAGCCATGCAGGAATCTTATCATCCCAATCTTTTAACCATAGAGAGACGGCGTTAAAATTTGCAGCCCAATAGTACGTGCACAAATTTGGAAGAGAAAGCCCTCCTATACCTTTTGGTCTTTCCATAGATTCTACCCTTATGCAAGCTGGTTTATTATTCCATATAAAATAATAAATAATTTGATTAAATGTCTTAGAGAAAGATTGAAGTATAAAAACTGGCAACGCTTGAAACAAATATAGAAATGTTGGCGCAATATTCATCTTTACAGAGTTTGTTCTCACGATGAGAGAGAGGGGCAAAACAGACCATCTTTTAATATCTTGTCTACACTGTTCCAGCAGAGGAGTGAGGTTCCCTTTAAATAGGCTGTAATATGAATTGGTGACTTTAACACCTAGGTATGTAAAGGAGTCGGTAGATAGTTTAAACGGCAGATTGGGATATTCTTTAGCATTACTACTGATGGGGAAGTATTCACTTTTGTTGAAGTTTAGTTTGTATCCAGATATATGTCCAAATTCCTGCAAGACGCTAAGGATTTCAGGGGTAGATGTGACAGGGTTGGTGACATATAGTAATAGATTGTCTGCATACAGCGAGACTGTGTGAGTTAGGCCACCACGTGAAATACCTTGTATACTATTATTGCATCTGAGAGCTATATCGAGCGGTTCTATAGCTAGAACAAAAAGCAACGGACTCACTGGATCCCCTTGTTTCATCCCTCTGTGAAGAGGAAAGTACTCATTTAAAGATGCCAACACTCATTTATTTAAATACAACTCCATCATGACTTGAGTCCCGGGTCTTGCGAACCCATTCGTAACGTGCTCGTGCGCATCTGAGCTCCCACTACGTTCATGGCATTGGGGCGTACGTAACGCTCATAAGCCGCCGAAGACCCTAACCTTGGATGATGCCCAGGTGGCGACACCAATCCAGAAGCAGTGAGCTGTGTATAGTTCCTGGGACAATCCGCAGCGGGCACACAGATAGCGGAGCCGTTGAGTGAACCAGGATCTTGTCATGGCCTTGCCGGCATCTGTGATGAACGGGGGCTCTGATGGAATCGCGTCCACCGTTCCCTGTAGTACGGTGTGAGACACGTGACTCAGAAGTATCACGTACATCCCAAGCACCCTCGTCTTAAACTAGACACCAATAGCTCTTTTAGTGCAAGATGGGTAAGGTTATAGGTAGCCGTTATCTTTAGTATCAGGACGCTGATTCTTCAGCCCCTTCATCAACGGCGTATATAGAGGCTCCAGACCAGCTGCTCCCTGGCGCCCAAACACAGGACATTTAATAGAATGCTCGACACCAATGTTTGATGTGGATGATGCAGCTCTGTGATTCACCCATGAATGATGACACGTTCATTGAACCTGGAGGTTTACATGCACATGAATGATGCCAAATTCAGAACGAAGCTTGATTGAAGCCATGCGCTGTCCTATGAATGGGCAATCCCCTTTTTGCATGTAGTCCCCGGCCAACACTACATGTTTTCCAGTGCACCTGGGCTAGCACAGACAAGCAAAACAGAAACAACCCCACGATGTGATACCGCTCGTGCGGGCTGTTGCAGACTCTGGATCCAGGGAAGCGGGCTGTTGCAGACTCTGGATCCAGGGAAGCTATCTCTGCTGGCCACTTGTGAACCATTAGTCCCCGTAATCTCCCCCAAAACCATCGAAGGGATGTAAATGTGTAATGTGTTATTTCTGTGTAAATGGGGGTGGCGGATGACTCCAAGGAATCAAGATAACATTTGGCAACATGGCATTAAAGAAAAGAAAGTAAAAAAAGTCAAAATATAACTAATCGCAAATCTCAAATCACAACTCTAGGTCAACCCAAGTGGTATGTGACCAGTCTTGACTAGGCAAACTGATCACTGGTTCACAGCCACCCTGAACTGTAGACAAACAAACTATTTAAAGGAAAGCTAGGGTTGATTGCCATCTTCTGATTGGCAGGTTGGGTGGTCTCAGCACCAGAAAAGGACCAATCCATGACGGGGAAGCATGCACCTGAATTTGCATAGTAAAAATTAGGTACAAACAGAAAGGCAACCACCAGGGGCCGTAACACAAGGGAAGAACTACAAGAGCATTCAGCCAATGGTTTACAATTTAAGTCAGGTACCTCCAATGGACGACAGTCTATGTGTAGGAAGCGAACAATAAGGCATGACAACTACCCAAGCAACAACAACAGCTGATGTGCCATCAAACCTGCCTACGTCCGAGTGTACAAGACGCCTTCATGGAAACGCTGGCCAGTTTAATGCCAAGAATCCCGGAGGGGTTAATATGCCAATGCTTTTCTCTGGGGACAAACTAATATACCCAATACCTGAAGGTCCATCAAACTGAAATGCAAAGCAAGGCGCGGAGGACAGAAGTTCATCACCAAATATCATAGAGCAAGGAAATATGACTGTAGCCTGTGCACATTAATGAGGATCCAGCACAGTGCCTCCGACGCTTGTCGACAGTGCGAGGCTGATGCGCAGCCGAGCAAACCTCCCAGCAGCGTGCCGCCCGCCCTAGTCACTGTCCCATAGCGAGGGCACAGAACGGGGATGAGCATCGCCGCAAAGCTGCAACCGTGCAGAGAACCCACAGTTAGAAGCGACACACTTTCATTGAAATTAAGCACGAGGGGTATCGATACTGGAGGAAATAATTACCTTCCTCCCGCCAATCGAGCAGCCGTGGTAAAGAGCTGGAAGCCAGACGCCCATCAGTACGCCTGTGCCCGATTATAAACTGGCATATTCATTCCATTTCACCGTATCTTTATCACTACCTACTTAAGTTCTATATATAGTCTTTGTGCGCTCGATCCTGCCACAGTCATTTCCATGCCAGCGTAACTTGCATGGTAATGAAGCGAATTCTGAATCTGAATTTTGCAAAACAATGCTTTGTTTACATAAAAGCTGTTTTTTATATATATTCTAAACTAAGTTCCGCAATACCTCATGGCCAAAACAGAAATCGGAGCCAGATATCTGTCCAGCTCTACATGGTGATCCGGCAGGCCTTGCAGAGCTATCACGATACGCTGAACGGCCAAGCATGCGGTTCACTGTCTTTGAAGAACGTGGGCAGGTCCCCTAATCGACCACCCGCCGATTGACCAAGTCCATTCCGACATTCTCCAAGGGCGGAGAATGTCGGCTGTAGGAGACGGGAACAAAACCCTGTTCTTCTGCCAATAAGTTTTAATATCCAACGCCTTGAAGCACTGGGTCCAAACGGGAGATAGACGCCACCGGGCGTCACCGGAACTCGAGCCTTTATGCAGGTGCCTGGCGAGAAATGCTCAATTTTATTTCTCGGTTGTCCCCACCAGAGCGCTTAGATTAGCAGAAGAAAACGCTCTCTGTATTCCATGGAAAAGTTCCTCATAGTTTTATCCCCTAAAGCAGGGGTCAGGAACCTATGGCTCGCGAGCCAGGTGTGGCTCTTTTGATGATTGCATCTGGATTGCAGATAAAACAAAATATTCACACTTTTTTAATCCATCGGTTTTTTGATTTGCATCAAAATACCCTGCGGGAGACAGCAGAAAGAAAGCGTGCCAAGAGCTACTGAGCAGGGTGCAAGCTAGTCAGCAGCAACTCTGCGTACGGACCTGGCAAGGTGACTAATTCCGCTAGCTTTGCTGGATCTTTAGCAATAGTGAGGAACAGAAAACCATTCACAGATGGCGAGTACCGTAGTTTCCAGACTATAAAATGCTACTTTTTTCCTACTTTTTGAACGATGAAGCTGAAGAAGATGAATGAGTGACTATGGTGTCAGTGCATGGGAGAATGAAGCGACTTTAATAGTTGCGCAGTTGCGCTTTATATTTACATGTATTCCAGTAGCGGTTCCTTTAAGACAACAAGGGAGGCTCAGCCTCCTGTACAAATCACGGAGAATATAGTTTACAAACTGCACTGTATTGTGCAATGTTTTAGCTGACTTTATAACATTGCTATTATTTCAGATATAGCACCACAGAAAAGGACATGCTCAGCGGCAGCGCAGACATTAAATGATTGAGTGATACGATTCAGCAATTCGGTTTCTCCCCCTCCTGACAACGTGAACTAGTCGGGCCTCACTGTACTTTAATGGCGTATGTATGTGTATGTGTTGTTCAATGGAAAAATGCTTGAAGCGCATTGGTTAATGCCGAGGAAATATTATAATTCTGAGGCCGAGCCTCACTGGGAGTCAATGGTCATTTTTTTATCACAATGATTTCCCTGGGCGGGAGAGAGCTGGCTGAGGAGGCTTGTGATTTGTTAAACGGTGAAAGGGGTTGGACATTTTTCGCTTTGCAAGGCAGCGGCAAAACTTTCTTGTTAGTCTCATGCGGATTTCTGATCTGTCACGTAATGAGAGAGCTGTTCCATACGGTATATTCCTATTTTGTGTGTACATATTCTTGTAAATATATTGCTGTTAATAAAGTCTAAAGTGTTGTCATATTCGTTATCTGTTTTATCTTCCCATTAAAAAACGTTAATTTGAGATACTTTTGAGAGGGCTAGCTTGCAAGGAAACTGTGCAAAATGCCTAGCATTGTCGATTACATTTTGGCTAAGCCATTTTCTAGTCTTCCTTATGAGGAGAAAATTAAAATTAAGCATGAGGGCAGACCAAAGCCTAATATTGACTTGGTGAAAACGATCGGGAAGAGAAATCGTTCCTTTCAGCTTTCATGGTATGAGAAAGTCAACTGGCTAACTGCAAGTCCCGTGACGAGGAAGCTGTACTGTTGGCCATGTCTATTGATAAAGCCCTTTCAGGGATCTTGCATATGGTCAAACTTAGGCTTTGATGACCAGCCTCCCCTGTTTGACAGACTGCCAGCCGCCACTGATGTATTCATTTAGCAGAGGCTTTTATCCAAAGATACTTACAAGAGAGCTTTACAAAAGAGCATCGGTCACTGAGCATAGCAACATGATAGTCCCCAAATATAGCAGATGTATAGATTATGAAGCATACAATCATATGGCAAGCATCTCTGACGGACAATAATGTATCTGTAGGAAGCTTACGCAGTGCACAGGAAGAAAAAGAGACAGTGGTTTGGTGTTCAGTGGTTTCAGTACGCAGAAGGAAGAAAAATAAAACAACTTGGCTTTAGTGCACACGAGTAAGATGAATAAAACTATGGATTACTTTGTTTTTTTTTATCAGCACTTTTACTGCCGTGTGAAAGGCACTGTTCGGAAACAATTAGTTCAGGTATATGAATAAACACTTATGGTACAAAATCTTTCTATGTAAATATCTTATTTCTCAGCCTGGATATTGCCGGTTTATAGTCCGGTGTGGTTTATATGTGACAAAATATGTATTTATTTTCTATTTCTGTTAGTGCGGCTTACATTTAGGTGCGCTCTATAGTCCAGAAAATGCGGTATGTTAAAACGTTCATGCTGGATGTAGCCGTTTAACAATATATTTAAACGGACAAGACATGCCTCTGTCGGCAAGAACTGTTCATGATCGTACCGTATTATTATACTGACATTTAGTTGAATTTACTTTAAAATATATTATATGGCTCTCACTGAAATACATTTCCAATTTTGATTTCATGGCTCTCTTAGTCAAAAAGGTTCCCGACCCCTGCCCTAAAGTAAGCACCCCGTCCCTATGAGCTGTGGAGAATTCAATAGACCTTACTCTGGAACCTGGCTGCTAGCATCGTCTTAGACATCCTTGAGGGGCAAGCCTCAGCGAGAGGAACAGGAAATGCGTCCCGCAAATACCCACTCCAGTGCAGATTTGGAGGGATTGGACACGACAAGCCCCGACGCAACCACGAAACTGGGGCGGAAGTAACGGACCCAACACGGCAGCAACACTGATCAGCGGATCGGCAGGTGCGTGTTTGAATAACCGCACAGCCTTTAAAGCCGACTTCCCGGATGAGGCCCAATAGGCTTGCACTAGCTGAGTCAGGTGTGTTCATGGATTACGTGTACTACCTGAGTGCCTGTGCTGCTGGTGCATGTGAGGTAATGAGTGATGACGTGTACTGAGGAGTGTGGATAAATAATGATACTGAAATGTGTGGATGAGTGATGATACGAACTGAGGTGTGTGGATGATGATAATGTATACTGATGTGTGTGCATGTTTAAGCACAGTGTTCGAGTGCCTAGCCTGAACTTGCTGCGCCTATTTCTTTACCACCTTGTTCCCATGCGCACAGTTTGCTGAAAAACTCAGTGTACTTGGCGCTGAGTTTAGCCGGCGATTTGCTGACTTTGATGTCCAGAAATGTACACGCCAAATAATTAAAATTTATGTATGCACACTTCTAAGCAAAGTTCCTTTTATAAATTATAGATTACCCACAAATGTGCGTAAGTGAATTATCGTTGTACCCTGCCCTGAACACACCTATTTTTAACCATAAATAGTCAATGCAAAGCACCTCATAAATGCTAATCTAGAATCTTTTTTTGAAATTTTTTGAACTAAAGGCTAAGGAAACCTTTGCAGGTGCTTTGCGTTAATTAGCTCACTAGATTGGGACACAAGTAGCCTACAATGTTGAATGTTGTCATGATATTCAAATTTTGTGAATTTTGGTTTTTTTTTATTTATTTGTATCTATTTAATCCATAACCATCAAAATGGAAACAAATAAAGGCTTACAATATTTCACTTTTCACAAATTATTCAAATGGACTTTCCCTTGATATTCAAATGTTGGTATAGTTATATAGTTGAATGTACTATTGGATCTTAAGCATTTACTGATATTGTGTTTCCTCTAAGGGAAGGGGAAAGGTGGTACGAACTGCGAGCCGTATTGAACAAGCGCTTGCTACATCCTAAAGAACTGGTGCAGTATGGAGATATCGTCAATGACGTGGTTACCGACCTGATCAAGAGAATCAATCATTTGCGTCAAAACAGTCCCACAGGAGACCTGGTGACAAATCTGTCAAATGAATTGTACAGATTTTCTCTGGAGGGTGTGTAGACAAACTGACAAGGAATATTAACAAAGGTGTATGTCATCAGATAGACTCCTGGCCTTCTGCATTATTGTTTTAAGAGAATGCTTGGAACTAGAATTAATTTATGGCTACATTTATTGACTATTAACAGTGTAATGGAATACATTTTTTAGAAGGTAAGTTCTAGGTAATTCTTTTAATTTAGTAATTGGGGTTAACAGGTGGATTATTTTGTTTTTCTTAAAGGCATCGCCTCTATTCTTTTTGAGACACGGATTGGCTGTTTGGAGGACAAGATCCCAGAGGATACGCAGAACTTCATTGATTCCATAGCTCAAATGTTCTCCTACAGTATGGCGGCTTTACTTCTTCCTAAATGGAGTCGTAACCTTCTGCCCTACTGGGGGCGCTACATCGCTGGCTGGGAAGGCATCTTCAAATTCTGTCAGTACTGGTAGTGGAAGGACATATTTTGGGTTGTTGAACACAATCAAGCCAACTCAAACTCTACTTAACACAAACAGAAGCATGAACCTACCAGTATTCACTAGTTTAAATGTGAATTCGTATTTTAGTATAAAAGTAAGTTGGTGGAGACCAGGGGTGTCCGATCCTGGTCCTCGAGCGCCACTGTCCTGAAGGTTTTAGATGTTTCCCTTCTCTAGCACACCTGATTCAAATGAATAAGTTAAGAAAAACCTTTATTTGTCCCCCGGGGGGGGGGGGGGGGGGGGGGGGGGTTCATTTCAGCACACAGAGTTGCAGGGTAAATAACAATAAAGGGACACAATATAATACAATATAAAAAATAATAATTGAATAAACAATAAGTCAAGTACAAGGTAAGTGAAATGGTTCCTGTCTCGAATGTGAAGTGAGAGACATATAAACAAGTTAGCACAGAGAATATTAAAGAGTATTGCACGTTGTACGTAGGAACAACAAGACCACCATGGGGGAATATTGCACGTTGACTATAAGAACAACAGGAACACATGGAATATTGCATGTAAAGTAATACTGCATAGTGGTAAAATAGTAATAATAATAGTTATAGTGTTGCACATGATAGTGGCTATGGACAGCAGTGTTTATTGATAATTGAACAGTCTGACGGCAGCAGGAAGGAAGGACCTGCGGAATATCGCCTTCACACACCGAGGGTGAATCAGCCTATTGCTGAAGCTGCTCTCCAGAGCGGACAGTGAGTCCTGCAGGGGGTGTCTAGCATAGATGTTATTTTGCCTGGACTCTACTGTCACCCACCTCCTGCACTGAGTCCAGAGGACAGCCCAGGACTTCTTAATTACCTTACCTGCACGATGTAGCAAGAAGATCAATGCGTTGTCCACCCCAATTCCAGGTCAGTAGGCAAACTGCAGCAGGTCAATTTCTGAGCTCAGAATGGTAATTATGAAACTTCCACAGAGCTTGATAACGAGCCATTCATTTGAGTCAGGTGTCCTAGAGCAGGGAAACACTGAAACTGTCTGGACAGTGGCCCTCGAGTACCAAGATCGGACACCCTCATTCGTCTAGTAAGTATAAAAGCTTAAACTGTTTGGTGTCTTACAGCTTGTAGGTTAATTGACATGAAGATGGATGCCATTCAGAGTCGTGTGGACAAAAACCACGAGGTGGAAGGAGAATACTTAACATACCTCCTTTCCAACACCAAAATGACCAAGAAGGAGGTGTATGGCAGCATTGCCGAGTTATTACTGGCAGGAGTAGACACGGTTAGTAAGCTTTGAAAATGTATTAACCGTCCTTGCAACTCAATAACGTTGAGTAACGTTAACTAAATAGTTAAACGTTTTTGTTGTATTTCAAGACATCCAATACCATGATGTGGGCTATGTATTTGTTGTCCAAATACCCTGAAGTTCAGGATGCCCTTCATCAGGAGGTGTCCAAATGTATGCCAGGAGAAGCGATCCCTTCGGTTTATGATGTGGCACGTATGCCATATCTGAAGGCTGTCATTAAGGAAGCACTGAGGTGAGGACAAATGATATTGAATCACATTGAAACTGCAGGTGTATCTCAACATCTACAATGTAATGGAAAAGTTAATTTATTTCAGTTATCAGTGCCACCGCTGCCATCAGGCACTGTGTGTAGGACACCAAGTGCTGAGGGGGCACCCCCCAAAAAAACGAAAATAAAGTCATAATTACTGTATATATAATTATTGTCATTGTAAAGGGTTTATGCTTAGAGTTTGTGTATTAAATAATTATTCATTTATTAAATAACTTCAATGCACACAGACTGAAGTAGTTTAAGTTTTTGGTTTTTCTAATTGTGATGATATTGGATAACATTTACCAAAAACCAACCTCTCAACAAATTACTGTAGAATATGGTGACATGCCAATCAGCTAATCAACTCATAACAACTACAAAGATTTCCAGAGCCTTCAAAATTGTCTCATTTGATTTAGTATGTACAGGTTATAACAGTATTTTGGTATTATAAATACACTACCGTTCAAAAGTTTAGGGTCACATTGAAATGTCCTTATTTTTTAAGGAAAAGCACTGTACTTTTCAATGAAGATAACTTTAAACTAGTCTTAACTTTAAAGAAATACACTCTATACATTGCTAATGTGGTAAATGACTATTCTAGCTGCAAATGTCTGGTTTTTGGTGCAATATCTACATAGGTGTATAGAGACCCATTTCCTGCAACTATCACTCCAGTGTTCTAATGGTACAATGTGTTTGCTCATTGGCTCAGAAGGCTAATTGATGATTAGAAAACCCTTGTGCAATCATGTTCACACATCTGAAAACAGTTTAGCTCCTTACAGAAGCTACAAAACTGACCTTCCTTTGAGCAGATTGAGTTTCTGGAGCATCACATTTGTGGGGTCAATTAAACGCTCAAAATGGCCAGAAAAAGAGAACTTTCATCTGAAACTCGACAGTCTATTCTTGTTCTTAGAAATGAAGGCTATTCCATGCGAGAAATTGCTAAGAAATTGAAGATTTCCTACAGTAGTGTGTACTACTCCCTTCAGAGGACAGCACAAACAGGCTCTAACCAGAGTAGAAAAAGAAGTGGGAGGCCGCGTTGCACAACTAAACAAGAAGATAAGTACATTAGAGTCTCTAGTTTGAGAAACAGACGCCTCACAGGTCCCCAACTGGCATTGAAGGAACTGTAGGATGATGTGGTTCGGGGGGAGTGAATGTTGGGTGAGCAGACAGAGTCTCGGTCAGAAGACCCGAACGGCAAGGAGTGGAGTGAGAGACTGATGCAAGAGAGAAGGCAGGTTGGATGTAACACCAGTAGTTTTATTCCTTTTTTGTTAGCTTGATCTTTATTCTGTGTGCTGCATCAAAAACATAATCAAAGAAACAATACAATTAAATTAAATAACGGAATGGTCAATCAAACAACAAACAATTCTACATGGCTCCTGGCACATGTTTGACATGTTTGGCACATCTCGGTGGAACCTCCAGGCACATGTTTGAGAACAAAGGAATTGGTCAATATAGCACATGTCACAAAAAGGCATCACAAAAGGCATACAAATTAAACAATCAAAAGGATGAATTGAATTGACCACTCACGTTAACTGGAATACGCACACTTCAGGATACGGTGGAGTACTGGCAGGGAGTGGAAAAAGGTGAACTGCCAGGGGAGCAGACTATTTATAGTCTCCGCCCCCTTAGCCAGCAGGTGAAGTTCGATTGAGTCCAGCAGATTCACCAGACATTTATGAATGAATTTAACAGAAAAAAAGCCCAGGTTCCAGGGAGTCTTTTCACAGCCGCCCCGGAATTGGGATCAATTCCTCCTGGAAGGAAGACTCACTCTTCTGCCAACTCCGGAAGCACCATCAGACGAGACACGGGTCTGGTGTAAGTTCGACAGCCGACTTGGACGTCAACTGACCGAACGCGTCCATCTCTACCGGTCGTGACAGCTGTAACTCGACCTGTTGGCCAAGAGGCCCGAGGCAGTTGTGGGTCAAGGATCAGAACAGTCTTCCCTACTTCCAGATTCTGGACCTCCCTCAGCCACTTTCCTCTGGGTTGTAGGTTAGGCAAATAGTCACGAATGAACCGTGTCCAGAAATGGTCGGCCAACATCTGGCTATGACGCCACTTCCTTCGCCCAAGGAGCTTGCTGTTGGCAAAGATGGCTTGTGGCAGGGAGGCGTCCCGCCGCCCCATCAGGAGCAAATTGGGAGTGACAGGATCACTGGCAGCAGATGAAAGATAGCCTAAAGGTTTTGAATTCATAATGCCTTCTACCTCAATCAGAACAGTGTGGAGGACAGCTTCTGAAGTGGTCTGATTCCCGAGAATCACTCTTAGGGCGTTCTTGACGGATCTGATTTCGCGCTCCCAGACTCCTCCAAAGTGTGGAGAACCTGGCGGATTGAAGTTAAAAGAAATCTGCTGATTGGCCAAGTGTTCCTGAAGCTTGGGTTCCATGGCCTGGAAACACTGATTCAACTCCCTGTCCCCAGCGCGGAAGTTTGTTCCCCTGTCTGCCCAGATCTCGAAGGGCTTGCCACGACGGGAGATGAAACGACGGAGTGCTAGGAGAAAGGCATCAACATCCATCATTCCAAGCAAATCCAGATGCAAGCAACGAGTGGTTAAGCATTTGAAGATAATTCCCCATCGCTTTTCTGTTCTACGGCCATGGTGAATGATAAATGGTCCGAAACAGTCTACACCGGTGGACCAGAATGGTGGTTTGAAGAGACGCAGCCTCGCCGGGGACAGATCAGCCATCTTGGGCACTTTAGGAGAAGATTTCCACCTCTGACACTCCCTGCAACCGTGCTGATGTTTACGGATGGCTGGTCTTCCTCCCACGATCCAGTACTTGCGTCTCAACTCTCCAAAGACCCTCTCTGGGCCCGGATGCAGCAGGGACTCGTCATATTGCTTAATGATGAGCTGCGTAGTGGGATGCTTTGGGTCCAGAATGATTGGGTGGATGATGTCTGGGTCCAGGTCCGGAGATCTACGGAGTCTTCCTCCTACCCTCATCAGCCCAACATCTGGATCCAGTTCAGGTGAGAGTTGGAGTAGACGACTTTGCCTAGAGAGAGGCTTTCCTTTACGGAGAGCGTCAAGTTCTTCAGGGTAGCAGGACTCCTGGGCTTGTTGCAAAAGGAAGGTTTCCGCTGCTGCACCTTTGGCCACTTCATCGGATTGGCTCAATGTTTGCTCAGTGGCAGTGATGAGGTCACTCCAGCTTTGATACTGAGAGGCATTCGGCCATATACCGGTGGCAGCAGAAACATTCAGGCATGTAGCAGCTTTCCTTAATTCAGTGCTGTTTGCGAGTGATGAGGTGTGGAAGACACCCGGAGCAACAGGCCAGCAAGTCTCAGGGTGTTGAAGGAAGGAAGGTCCGTCCGTCCAGCAGTTAGGTTGAGCTAGGTCACCCAGTGTCTTGCCTCGGGTCAGGGCATCAGCTGGGTTGTTTGGACTGTCCACATATCTCCAGTCATCTGAGTCTGTGAGTTCTTGGATCTCTGCGATACGAGTGCCAACAAAGACCTTATAGTGGCACGACTCAGACTTCAACCAGGTCAATACTGTTGTGGAGTCACTCCAAAGGATGGTTCGGGCCAATGACAAGGTAAGTTCAGACTTCAAGGTGGTGGCCAACTGCGCCCCTAACAAGGCAGCGCTCAGTTCAAGTCGAGGCATTGACAACTGTCTCTTTGGTGACACTCTAGAGCGGGCCATGACGAATGCCACATGAACATGATTTTGGCTGTCATGGACACGTAAATAGACCACGGTGCCATAGGCCCTTTCCGAGGCATCACAGAAGACATGCAGCTCTCTGTATACACCTGACTGGTCAGCACAAGCGGGCACATAGCAGCGAGGCAGTCTGATGCTTGAGAGGTCAGCCAGTTCCTGTTCCCACTTCAGCCATCGATCAACCAGTTCAAATGGAGTGATGGGGTCATCCCAGCCTTGTTTGGTTTTCCATAAGTCTTGAACCAGCACTTTGGCCCTGGTCGTATAAGGCAAGATATACCCTAAGGGGTCATATTGACTGGCAAGAGTGCGATAGATTAGGCGGAGCTTGGGAATCTTAATGGGTGTCACACGGTGTTTGTATCCCAGGCTATCCGGAAGGCAGCTCCAGCGCAAGCCTAAGGTGGACTCCTGGGGGTCAATGCCCGCTTGAGAGAGCCACAAGTCCGTGCTAACAGATCTTGCCTCTGGAGGGAGGTGTTTGACAACACTGGAGTCATTACTCGCCCATTGGCGAATTTCAAATCCCCCGTGAGACAGTGTAGCACGAAGTTTGTCCAAAAGTGTTTTGGCTGTGGCTGAAGAAGGGAAGCTTTGCAGGCAATTGTCAACATAGAACGCCCTCAACACTGACGTCATCACTTCATTATCACTCTCTGGGTGCTCTTTTGCTTGACGCTGCAGGGCGTAACTGGCGCAACAAGGACTACAAGTTGTACCGAAAGGTAACACCTGCCACTCATAGGCCTTTGGGTGTGTAGCTTGAGCCATAGCTCGCCAGAGGAATCTGAGCAGTGGCCTGTCAGCAGGAAGTAAATGAACTTGGTGGAACATGGATTTTATGTCGCCACTGATGGCTACGCTATGCTCGCGGAAACGGAGGAGCACGCCAAGAAGAGAGGGACCCAGAGTTGGACCCGGAAGAAGGCTGCGATTTAGGTTCAGACCATGAAGCTGGAAAGAGCAGTTGAACACCAGTCGATGTTTCCCACTTGCTTGTTTGACGATGTGATGTGGAACATACCAAGATTCTGAACCTGGCTGATCATCTTTGGGATCCACCTCCTTCACATACTCCATCTCAACCAGTTTCTGGATCTCCTGGTTGCAGATCTCAACGAGCTCAGGGTCCTTCTTCAACCTGCGTTCAGTTCCTCGCAGCCATGGCAACAAGTTATGGGTTGAAGAGATTAACTGTGGACTGTTAGGTGCTCTGAGCAATGGGGTAGCATACCGAGACACTCCCCCTGCTTCTGTCACTGCAGTTTTCGTCTCAAGCAGCTCCAGGCAATAATGATCTTGCTTAGACCGGGTTACGTCCTTCTCCTTACGGTGTGGAAAGGAATCCAGTCTCCACAGTCTCTCCACATTCTCCATCAACTCGGCAGTAGCTGGGCAGGAGACAGTATTGCAGAGTGTAAACAAGGCTTGTACACCAGAAGTCGGAGGTCGAGGTAAGGCATTGGCTGGGCCCTGAACAGCCCAACCCAGGGCAGTATGGACGGCGATGGGTCCCCCATAAGGGCCAATGTGGACAGGCTCTTTGGGCACCAACAAGTGGCAATGATCTGAGCCTATCAGGATCAGTGGCCGGGCGTGGACAAAGTCTGGTAAGGGTAGGCCTCGCAAGTGAGAATACTCCCTCTGCAGGTCAGAGGCTGGACAGGAGTGCTCAGCCAAGTTGAGGACAGGGGCACTAAAGGCATTGGCTATAAGGAATTTTCTCTTCTTCTGGTTCACTGGGGAGATTGAACAGGAGATTGTCTCACCACTTATGGGAATCACTTCATGACGCACCGTTCTGAGATTCAAGATCTCTTCCGGTCCTTCTAGTTTCAGCTGGGACACTGCCGAGGTTAGGATGATCGTTCTTTCTGAACCATCGTCAAGTATGGCATATGTCCTCAGCCTCTGCCGGCCATTGATTAAGAAAACTGGGACTACCTTCAACATCACACGGGGAGATCTGTTTGGCTGATCTATGTACAGAGTGTCGGCAGGGCAAGGTGCACGGACGAGCAGATTGAGGGTGTTCCCCGTAGCTGATTTCTCTGAGCCATGGGGGCCTGTGGATGGTTGAGGTACGATGTTATGCAGGATGGTGAGATGCAACTCTTTGCAGATGTTGCAAGGCTTTTTGAGGGTGCAGTTATCTGGCTTATGACAGCGGGCACATCTGTAGCAACGATCATTCTTCTCTATCCATGTTCTTAGTTGTGATGGGCTGAACTCCTTAACTTTCGGGCAAGTTCCCAGGAAGTGTTCCTTGTTGTTACAGTATGGACAAAAAGGTTGGAACTTGGGTTTCCCATAGATGATCGCCCCCCTTCCACGGCTCTGTTGGACATCAGGCTGGCTCTCAACAGTGGCTGTGTTGCTCAGGTACATCGTAGTCGGCGTAGCCCTTCTCCCCAGGTTCTTCTGCACTGGCTCTCGTCTCTCCATTGACGAAAGTCCGGAGGCTTGTTGGGCAATACTCTTGGCCCGGGCTTTAACCTGGAGCCATGCCGAAAAGTCCTCCAAGGTGTATGTTTGTTCTGAACCCTCTCTTAGGATGCCACGAAGCAGACAGTGCTCAATGAAGCTGTCTCGGGTTTGAATGGGAAGTTTGGTAAGTAGCCTGTCTACGTGAGAGCCACATCGCAACTCACTTCCGTCTGCACCTTCCACTGACCGCAGCATGCCAATCAATGAATGCACAGAAAGAGCAAAGTCCTGAAATGCGTTGCTGTCACCAAGTCTGACAGGTGGTGAATGAAGGATGCTAGCGATTTCACTTTGGACCAACTGCCGTGGCTGGCCATACTTTGCCTTAAGGGCAGCAAGAGCAGATGTGTAGGGAGTTGAGGCGTGCATATAAGACTTCGCTAGTTTGTATGCACTTGGTAGCCTCAAATGATCCATAAGGACCTGGAACTTGTACTGTTCAGAAAGGTGAGCGTGGATATCTAACAGATTCTCCAACGCCATGTTAAGCAGAACAAAGTCACTTTCCTTTCCGCTCTCAAAATAAGGCAATCTTGGCTTCGGGACGCCAAAGGCAGTCGCCACTAATAGCTCCATGATACTAGCGCCCTCTGATACCCTCTCAGTGGGGTTAGGCAAGGAAAGAGGTGCAGATTTCTCACGAACTGGATCTGAGGGCCTTTTACTCCTGGCCGGACGAGGTGCGGTCAGCGCTATATGGTGAAAAGAAGGAGGTGAGGGAGCTGCATGCTCTGGACTGGAAGGTTGAACTACTGGGTGACCCTCTGTGGTGGAATAAGAAGTCGCAGCCTGACTCACAGCGTCTACGGGTAGCCTCACAGCTGGAGGTAAGTGTTGGAACAGAGAAGGTAATCGTTGACTCACAGGAACTGGATAGAAGGCAGATATTTGAGGATCCGCAGAGGGAGCCTGCTGCTCGGAGAACGGGTCAAGAGGTTCGACTGAAGATAGAACTCTGGTTCTCATGGAGAAAGGAGCCAGCACTTGAGGTGGGTCATTCACACTGGACATAGCCGGCAGAGCGGGTGGATGTTCTGTGGTCATTCCTACATCTCCTGTGAAGGATGTTATTAATCGAGCCTCTTCCAATTCTCTTTGGACTTTCCGCAGCCGTCGCTGTAGAGTAAGAGACCGGGTCATCCTCTCTCGCTCCTTTAAAGCTTCTTGTGCTTGCCTATCCAGTTCTTGTGCCCGTTCATCTATAGCTTGTTCCTCCTGAATCTGATTCTGTATCTCCTGCAGTTCTCCAAGTTTTCTCCTCTCCCCAATCATGGCCGCCTGTAGAGGGGTGAGCTCGACCTGCTGGCTCCTGCGTGAGCTTCGGGAACTCCCACTGGCATAAGTGTAGCTAGAAGAGAAGGACCTTGGTACTGGCTCGCGCTTGCCTCTAGACCTGCTGGGTCTCACCTCTCCCCGATGGGGTGGAGCTGGCGCCGACTGTGGAGCTGGGTGTGGAGCGGGCTGTAGAGCTGGCTGTAGAGCAGGCTGTAGAGCGGGCTGTAGAGCGGGCTGTAGAGCTGGCTGTAGAGCTGGCTGTAGAGCTGGCTGTAGAGCTGGCTGTAGAGCGGGCTGTAGAGCTGGCTGCAGAGCAGGCTGTAGAGCGGGCTGTAGAGCGGGCTGTAGAGCGGGCTGTAGAGCTGGTTGCTCTCCCACTGCTGATTCAGGCTGGCCGTAGTCGTGGGTGACCTCTCCTTCCTCCAACGCCTGGACATCAGCAGCATCTGGGGGTGGAGGCCGTTCGCCTGCTTGGCTGTGATGAGGGAGGCTTTTGGGCTTCTTACTGGAGATTCCTCCAGGATCCGAGAAGCCATAGCGGTCCGGTGGACGCCTCTCACGCTCAGGCCTGGTTACCGTCTTCTCACTACTGGTTCCAGTTCGGGAAGCCTTCTCTTCCAGGTCCAAGTCTCTTGACTCCTTACCGTTGCCTGCCATGGTATCACTCACTCAGTATCCGGCTCGAAGGACCATTGAAGGAACTGTAGGATGATGTGGTTCGGGGGGAGTGAATGTTGGGTGAGCAGACAGAGTCTCGGTCAGAAGACCCGAACGGCAAGGAGTGGAGTGAGAGACTGATGCAAGAGAGAAGGCAGGTTGGATGTAACACCAGTAGTTTTATTCCTTTTTTGTTAGCTTGATCTTTATTCTGTGTGCTGCATCAAAAACATAATCAAAGAAACAATACAATTAAATTAAATAACGGAATGGTCAATCAAACAACAAACAATTCTACATGGCTCCTGGCACATGTTTGACATGTTTGGCACATCTCGGTGGAACCTCCAGGCACATGTTTGAGAACAAAGGAATTGGTCAATATAGCACATGTCACAAAAAGGCATCACAAAAGGCATACAAATTAAACAATCAAAAGGATGAATTGAATTGACCACTCACGTTAACTGGAATACGCACACTTCAGGATACGGTGGAGTACTGGCAGGGAGTGGAAAAAGGTGAACTGCCAGGGGAGCAGACTATTTATAGTCTCCGCCCCCTTAGCCAGCAGGTGAAGTTCGATTGAGTCCAGCAGATTCACCAGACATTTATGAATGAATTTAACAGAAAAAAAGCCCAGGTTCCAGGGAGTCTTTTCAGGCATCTTCATTAAATAGTACCCGCAAAACACCAGTGTCAACATCTACAGTGAAGAGGCGGCTGCGGGATTCTGGGCTTCAGGGCAGAGTGGCAAAGAAAAAGCCATATCTGAGACTGGCCAATAAAAGAAAAAGATTAAGATGGGCAAAAGAACACAGACACTGGACAGAGGAAGACTGGAAAAAAGTGTTGTGGACGGATGAATCCAAGTTTGAGGTGTTTGGATCACAAAGAAGAAAGTTTGTGAGACGCAGAACAAATGAAAAGATGCTGGAAGAATGCCTGACGCCATCTGTTAAGCATGGCGGAGGTAATGTGATGGTCTGGGGTTGCTTTGGTGCTGGTAAGGTGGGAGATTTGTACAGGGTAAAAGGGATTCTGAATAAGGAAGGCTATCACTCCATTTTGCAACGCCATGCCATACCCAGTGGACAGCGCATGATTGGAGCCAATTTCATCCTACAACAGGACAATGACCCTAAACACACCTCCAAATTGTGCAAGAACTATTTAGAGCAGAAGCAGGCAGCTGGTATTCTATCGGTAATGGAGTGGCCAGCGCAGTCACCAGATATGAACCCCATTGAGCTGTTGTGGGAGCAGCTTGACCGTATGGTACGCAAGAAGTGCCCATCCAACCAATCCAACTTGTGGGAGCTGCTTCTGGAAGCGTGGGGTGCAATTTCTCCAGATTACCTCAACAAATTAACAGCTAGAATGCCAAAGGTCTGCAATGCTGTAATTGCTGCAAATGGAGGATTCTTTGACGAAAGCAAAGTTTGATGTAAAAAAAATCTTATTTCAAATACAAATCATTATTTCTAACCTTGTCAATGTCTTGACTCTATTTTCTATTCATTTCACAACATATGGTAGTGAATAAGTGTGACTTTTCATGGAAAACACAAAATTGTTTGGGTGACCCCAAACTTTTGAACGGTAGTGTATACAGATGTATTGTACACATTTTTACAGTAGTTACAGTGTTGGTTGGTACAGATGGTACAGAGGGTGCAAAATGGTACAGACAGTGCAAAATGGTATAGATAGACGGGGTGGGAGGAGTCCTTCTTGATGCTGTGAGCTGTTCTCTTCCTCTGAATGTCCTTGATGGTTGGAAAAGAAGTCCCTGTGATACGTTTGGCAGTTTTCACCACCTGCTGTAGTGCCTTGCGCTCTGCGACTGTGCAGTTTCCATACCACACTGTAACACAGTTGGTCAGGATGCACTCAATCGCACAGCGGTAGAAGTTCACCATGACAGAGGAGGACAGGTGGTGTTTCTTCAGTGTTCTCAGTCTCATGGGGAAGACTGTTGATCTGACGGCTGTTCAGAAGACACTCATTGACACCCTTTGCAAAGGAATGTAGGCCAACAAATTAAAATACTTTATAAAACCAATAAAAATACATCTTTGGTAAATGTTTGGCCATCTAGAGCAGGGGTGGGCAATCCTGGTCCTCGAGGGCCGCTGTCCTGGAGGTTTTAGATGTTTCCCTGCTCCAGCACATGTCCACAGAGCTTGATAACGACCCTTCATTAGAATCAGGTGTGCTGGAGCAGGGAAACATCCAAAACCTTCAGGACAGGATTGCCCACCCCTGATCTAGAGAGTATGTTCATTTACTGTACAGGTACTCAATACTTGGTAAGAGATCATTTTGCTTTAAATACTACCTCAATTTGGCATGGCTTAGTCAGTTTGTCAGTCATCAGTTTGTGGCAATGCTGAGGTGGACTTGACCTGGTATGAAAGTTTATTTGACGGAAACCTTAAGACTGCATTTTTCAGTCTATTTTTTTTTCATTTTCCTCTTGACAATATACTACCCCACAGATTCTTTATGGGGTTTGGGTCTAGTGAGTTTGATGGTCAGTCAAAAACACCAACATCATGGTTATTTAACCAACGTTTTGTGTGGGCAGGTGCCAAATGCTGTTGGAAAATTAAATCAGCATCTTCAAACAGCTGGTTAGCAAAAGATGAGATGAGATACGTTTAATTTGTCATTATACAAGTGTATAGGTACAGGTACAACGAAATTGCAGATACAGAGCCTCGCCTATACACGCCCCACCACTGACGTCTGAAATTTCTGGATAACATTAGGAGAGGAGAGATGCGGGATAAGCAACCAGTAACAAATCTATGTGTGTGCGTCTATGTGCATAACAAAACAGTATAACAACAACAAGCTGGCGAAGGCATTGGATGGTATGTAGGCTTATTAGTGTAGATGAAGTTTGTGTGTTCGTAGAATCTGTGTTGGCGCCGGTACAGGCGCAATCAGTCTGTCCCCGGCCTTGGAGCTGTCTTTGGAGCCAGTACATCTTGCACCTGCGAAGATGATCCCCCACAGAATGTAGGGAGGGGGTATTGGGGTAGAGGTGAGGATTGTGCAGAGACTCCACTCCTCCAATCTTCTAAGGGGGGGGGGGAAGGGTAGCAACGGTTCCTGCCACGGCCGTGCCACAATTTGGAAAATTGTGATCCAAAATCTAAATTGCCCGTAGAGTAAAGATATCACACTCTACAAGCAAAGTTCCGATCCAAATGTCTCTCAATGTCTCGAACCTTCAAATTCTGTTGGTCAATGCGTTCCATACGTTCCACAATCCCTTGCAGAGCAGCCAGCTTCTCCTCCACGCGTTGTACAGCCACATTTTGGAGTCCAACAGCTCTGCCCATCACTTCAATCAATTGGGGCATCTTGAAGGGGCCTTTAACGGCTGCCACGGTCTTGATAATTAGTCGATATCCCAGGGCTACGCCTAATCCAATCAGCAGAAACCCGGCAATCATAGTTCCCAATATGTAGAGATCCTCGACATCCTCGACAGATAATTCAGTCAAGCACACGATGCGCCACTCACCCCATGAGTCCATTGTGTACCTGGCTGGGTTTGACCTGTCGGGGGAAATTGGTTCCCCCGACCCACAAGGTCTTCTTGAAAATACGGTGTAAATTGCACTAAGTGACCAGCTGAGCAAATCCATCTTTCCGCTTAAAAGGGTGATGTGAGTTAAGTTTCTCCAGCAGACAGACGCGCGAGCAAAGGAAAAACAGGGAGGGTGCAGAGCTAAGAAAAATGCGACCGCCTCCGACCGAGAGCAAGAAGAGAAAAGGAAACATGTGCTCCAAAATGTCTTGGTAAACAGCTGCAGTGCACGGTTACCATTGCACCCCAAATCATCACAGACTGTGGATACTTAATACTAGACATCAAGCAACTTGGGCTATGAGCTTTTTCACCCTTCCTCCAAGACCTGAGCGAAGCTAGGTCTGTCGGGGGACTCAGGCTGCGCAAGTCATCACTCATTCACACACCTCAGCGCACGTCATCACTCATTCCCACACATGCACTAGCATCCCAGGCACTCATAATCACTCATGAACACACCTGACTCAGCTAGTGCAAGCCCATTGGGCCTCGTCCAAGAAGAGGCCTTTAAAGGACGTGCAGATATTTAAACACTCACCCTGACTGTCTAATGGCAACAGCATCACCCTGCCAACCACAGACGTCTCCTTCCTGAACGAGCTAAACAACTTCTATGCTTGTTTTGACAGGAACAACAGATAGACTGCCACCATTATCACACCATCTGCAGACCACCAACCCCTAACACTCACCCCAACAGACATCCTCGCCGCTGAGCTGGATCAACACGCGCAAGGCTGCTGGCCCAGATGTTATCCCTGGCCGCATGCCCAGAACATGTGCTGAGCAGCTTGCAGGAGTTGACACTGACATTTTCAACCTGTCCCTTGCTCACGCAGCTGTGCTGGCATGCTTCAAATCCACCTCCATCATACCGGTGCCGAAGAACTGTAGCCCGACGTGCCTGAACGACTATCACCTGTAGCACTCACAGCCATTGTAATGAAGTGCTTCGAGCGGCTGGCCTGAAGATCAACCTTACACCCACACTTGACACTCAATTTGCCTACCGCAGCAATAGGAGCACAAACGATGCAGTTTCCTCAGCGCTGTAATCTGTGCTCACACAGCTGGACCACAACAACACATACAGTACAATACATACAACAACACGTATGTTGTTTGTAAACTTCAGCTTTAACACCGTCATCCCCTCCAGCCCGCTAGGCATCAACACCCCTCTGCCACTGGATTATGGACTTTTTGACCAACAGACCACAGAATGTTAGGTCAGCCCACTCCTGCTCCTCCACCATCACACTCAACACAGGTGTACCACATGGCTGTGTGGTCAGCCCATTGCTCTATCCATGACTGCAAGCCAATGTATGGATCCAACTCCATCATTAAGTTTGCCGATGACACCACGGTGATTGGCCTAATCACCAACAACGATGAGACAGCCTACAGAGAGGAAATACAGCACTTGGCCATGTGGTGCAGTAACAATAACCTGCTCCTTAATGCCACAAAGACCAAGGAGCTTATCGTGGATTTATCGAGGGGAGGCACACACGACCCCATTCATATCAACAGGATGGCCTTTGAGCATGTTTCCAGCTATAAGTTCCTGGGGACCCACATCTCAGAAGATCTATCACCAACACCTCCGGCCTAATCAAGAAGGCTCACCAGCATCTCTTTTTCCTGAGAACACTGAGGAAACACCACCTGTCCTCAGCTGCTATGGTGAATTTCTACCGCTGTGCGATCAAGTGCATCCTGACCAACTGTGTTACAGTGTGGTATGGAAACTGCACAGTTGCAGAGCGCAAGGTTCTGCAGCAGGTGGTTAAAACTGCATCCAAAGGCTGTCTGCGTAGAGTTCACAGCATCCAGAAGGACCCACCCCGCTAACTTTTTGCCCTCTTGCCTTCCGGCAGGCGCCTCAGGAGCCTCCAGTCTAAGACCAGTAGACTGAGGAACAGCTTCTTCCCCAGAACTGTGTCATTTTTTTACTCGACCCCGCGCTAACCCCTACCCCCCTATATTTGCACTATTGTTTTCATTCTGCACTATCTGTACCATTTTGCACCATCTTCCATTTTGCACTATCTGTTCCATTTTGCACATCTGCATATAATATCATTTTACAATATCTGTACGTACAACACTGTAAATACTGTAAAAATACTGTAAAGATTTTGTGCAATACAGAGTGGATATAGTACAGTATATTTTTACTACCAAATCACTTTTAATACCCTGTACATACTAGATTAGATTAGATTCAACTTTAATGTCATTACACAGGTACAAGCACAGGGTAACGAAATACAGTTAGCATCCAACCAGAAGTGCAAAACAGTTATTACAACAGAATACAATAATAGTATACTCAGAATATACACAATATGAACAGTATAATCAGAATATACACACATTTATACTCCGCTTCTGCGACCTGTTTTGCACTTCTGGTTGGATGCTAACTGCGTTTCATTACCCTATACTTGTACATGTGTAATGTTATTAAGGTTAACTCTAATCTAATGATCAGTGCTGCTGCCGCCCTACTCCATCCCCTTTCTCCCCCTGTTGTCTGTAATAATGTTCTCAATTGGATTGAGGTCTGGCCTTTGACTAGGCCATTTTAAGACATCTAAATTGTTCTCTGGGTGATGAGATGGTTTGGGTTTTGCGCCAGACATAGCGTTTCCCTTGCGTTTTCCTTCAAAAAGCTCAATTTTAGTCTCATATGACCAAGTACCTTCTTCCATATTTTTGGGAAATCTCCCATATGCCTTTTAGCAAACATCAAACGTGTTTGCTTATTATTTTCTTTAAGCAATGTTGTAGACTCTGGGGCCTATCAGAACAGGTGTAGATACTGAGATGATGTGACACTTAGATTGCACACAGGTGGACTTTATTTAACTAATTACATGACTTCTGAAGGTAATTGGTTGCATCAGATCTTATTTTGAGGCTTAATAGCGCAGGAGGTGACTTCATATGCATGTACCACTTTTCCATTATTTATTTTAAACAAGTAATTTTTTTCAATTCACTTCACCAATTTGGATTTAACATGAAATCCAAATTAAAAAAAATACATTTAAATTCCAAGTTGTAAGGCCAAAATAATTGGAACAATGCCAAGGGGGTCAATACTTTTGCAAGGCTTTGTAAACTAAATCAGTGTTATTTAATACAATTCAACATGAGTTGAATTGCTGAAATAAATTACCTTTTCCACGACATTCTAATTTATTGAGATGCACCTGTATATTTTTGTAGAAAATACAATTGTAGAGATTACATTTGTAAAAATAATATATTACATTATGCAAATCCTTTAAAACAGAATGTACCCTGTGGTCCCCATGAATGCACGTCTCATGACAGAAAAGGATGTGATTGTTGGTGGATATTATTTCCCCAAGAAGGTGAGTTTGTTTGTATGAAATAAAGCAGACTCATAAATGTTTGCAAAATTTCGAAATACAATATATGGCCAGGTTTCATAATAGTTTTAATCCTCTCAATTACCAAAATCATTTTTTAGGTCTAGATAAGAGATATTTTTGCAATGCCAACATTTTACATTTGTTAGTTTCTTTTTCATGAATCCCTGCTCCCATTTTCATTGTAACTTTTTTTACCCCATACATTCCATTCCTCTCATTGAATGAAGCATTAAAATAATAATAACAATATGTTGATAGCCTTTGTAAAATAACAAATCTTTGAAAGATATCTTCAATCACCATTCTTTTCAGACTACCTTTACATTCTGCCACTATGCCATCAGCCATGATGAGAAAACGTTCCCAGAGCCATACAAGTTTAAGCCAGAACGATGGCTAAGGGATGGCCGGAATCTACCAAACCCATTCGGCTCAATCCCATTTGGTTTTGGAGTACGGGGATGTGTTGGTCGGCGTATTGCAGAACTTGAGATGCACCTTGCTCTGTCAAGGGTAAGAAATCAGAATCAGAATCAGAATGGGGGTTTATTCGCTATGCAAGATAAACAAACATAGAATTCATTTTGGCAGGAATGAGCAAACATAGAACATAAATGTGGCATACTAATAAAATGAAAAATGAATACAATGTAAAAATACACTGCAGATATGATACATATAGACAAAGAATACAAATGTTACAAATAATACAAATGATGCAAGTAGTGCAAATGATACAGGTAACATGGAATTGCATATGACATGGGTACAGAGTGGAATGGGTATATATATATGGTTCGTTGGGGAGGGGGGGGGAGGTATATACACAGTGGTGCAAAAATCACAGTGGTACGTTTTTTAAAGTTTAAAGTGTTTTGTGCTAAAGTGGCAGAGTGCAATGGGATTCTGGAGGGGGGGGGTGTGGGGTGTGTCTCAAACTGAGTCCTTGGCCCTGTTGAAGGACTGCAGGGCAATAGCAGAGGGGTAGAAGCTATTCTTGTGGCTTTGCGAGGGTTCTGTCTCTTGAACACGTTGTTAACTGCCCTCTCTTGGATGGAGAGAGTCAACATTGTGTTGGTGTTGATAGGTGGGGGGTGGGGTGCTGGTTGGGGTGGAGGGGGGTGGGGGGTGGGGCTGGGGCATGGGGCTGTCCGATTGTCCTTCGAATCTACAATAGAATTCGTTCAGGTCCTCGGCCAGGCGGGAGTCGTTGGTGGTGGGTGGGGCTCTGGGCTTGTGGTTGGTAATTTGCCTAAGCCCCCTCCAAACAGAAGCAGAGTCATTTGAGGAGAATTGTTCTTGCAGTCTCTTTGAGTAGAGTCTTTTCGCGTCTCTGACGCCCCTGCTGAACAGCTTCTTCACCTCCTTAAATCTGTAACGGTCGCCAGACTTAAACGCCAACTCCTTCTTCGACCTCAGACTTCTGAGTTTTGCAGTAAACCAGGGTTTGTCATTGTTGTAACTCACCCTGGATCGAGTTGGTATGTAGGAATCCTCACAGAAGCTGATGTATGATGTCACAGCCTCAGTGTACTTATCCAGTCCATTTGTAGCGGCAGCAAACATTTCCCAGTCAGTGCACTCCAGATTAGCTCTGAGTTCCTCCACAGCCTGATGTCCTCTCTGCAGGTTTACAGAGTTTTAGTTTATGCTTGTATGCAGGAATCAGGTGGATCATGGCGTGGTCGGAGTGACCCAGTGCAGCAAGGGACATGGTAAGCGTTTGTGGCTGTGGTATAGCAATGGTCCAGGGTGTTACACTCCCTGGTGGGGCAGGTTATGAATTGTCTGTATTTGGGGAGTTCTTGGCTGAGTTTTCCTTTGTTGAAGTCACCTAGGACGATGACTAGAGAGTCCGGGTGGGTTCGCTCCACTTTCAGGATCTGGTCTGCTAACATGCGCTGGGCTTCTTTAACCAGCGGGTCCGGTGGCAGATAAGCACCAACCACGATGAAAGACGCAAACTCCCGGGGCGAATAAAATGGTCTACAGTTTATGAAAAAAGATTCCAGGTCGGGGGAACAGTGTCTCATAATCACCGATACATCCACACACCAGCAGCGGTTGATATCAAAACAAATACCTCCACCTTTCTTCTTCCCAGACAGGGCCGCGTCTCGATCCGCTCTTAGCAGCTGAAATCCAGTCAGGTGCAGCATAGCGTCCACCACCTTGTCACATAGCCAAGTTTCCGTGAAGCACATAGCCGAGGAGAGAAGGAAGTGTTTGTTTTCCGCCATGGTAATCCAGAGTTCGTCCATTTTATTGTGCAGTGAACGCACATTGGAGAGGAAGAGACTCGGTAGCGCAGCCCGGTTTCCGCGCCTCGTGAGTCGGACTAGAGCGCCTGCTCGTCTCCCCCTTTTCCTGGTGCTAGCCTTGTTAGCATTGTAGCGCTTTTTCAGGGCACAGACAATACCAAGTGTTGAGCTAATCAGAATATCCACAAGTTCAGACTCCGGGAGCAGAAAAGTGGAGATCAAACTATCAGGGGTTGTTCCTCTGATGTTTAGGAGTTCTTCTTTTGATAAAAAAAACTCTGCGGATCTTGGCAGAACACACAATTTACGAACAAAACAGACATACTAGGTAGCTCAGTCCCGTCGAGGCAGCCGTTCGTGGCGCCATCTTGGATACATGCCAATGGTCTGCTATGTAGGTAAACTTGTGTTGGGCGACAACTGTACAGCAAAATACGGTATTTTTTTAATTAAATGCCAACCTTGAATAAACCCCACCCTTAATTAAATCATGTTTTAAAATCTGATAACGTTGGATAAAAAATCCAACCATTGTATTTGTAATTCTAACAATTCTAACTGACAGAATAAATTCAATTTGTACGAACACTGATCCTGTGCATAGCCGTGCCTTAAGAAATTGACTAAGAAGGTATTTTAGTGGTAGGAATAGTGCTTATGTCCGTGATGATAAATATAATGTTGTAGTTGATTTGGTGTTTCGAGTTTTGCGCACATTTGCAATGTTCAGGTTGTTTTGACATCAGTAAACAAGTTAATTCATCCCCCAAAAATCATCTGATCTATACTAACAGCCAAATTGACATTACACTACTGAATTCTGGGTAAATTGCAACAGGTCTGTTTGACATCGGTTGCATGAAACCGTAGACATAACTAGAAAAAAAATCCTAAAGTAATTTTGAGTGTGCGTGACTCTGGCCCGGGACTCTCCCCCATACATCACTGACACTGTTGAGTAATTTTCAGAATATGACTTCTACCATTGCTTAGGTATGTGACAGATCAAGCTTTCAACAGGTGTTCATATGCTGATGCACTAGTAGTAGCGTAAACACTAATTTCAGCAGGATTAAAGACAGCTCCACTTGAGCACACTGCCACAGTTTAAGTTTAAGTAGTAAGCAAGCAGTAAACAATTGGTCACTCTGTGTCAGGTAGCACTTTACGTAGCATAGTAATAGTTTGGTTCTAATTTGATAATAGTGATAAATGCTTTCAAAAACTTTGAGTGTAAAATGACCCAAATACATCCAATGCCAGAATTAGGCCATCATGGCTATGACTTTGGTATTAGAAATACACTTTTTATCAAAATGATACCGCATTATAAATATCAGATAACATTATAAAGTTATACAGCTGTTTCAGTGTTAAATGGCAAATCAATCCACATGCAATCAAACATGTAACAAATCAGGATTCAGCAATAATTCACAAAAAGCACTAGGTCACACAGTTCTGAAATCACACTAACAAAAACAGTGCTTTCTATCCAACATTAATTGAGAAAAACACACACGCACATACACATACACACACGCACATACACACACACACACACACACATACACATATATATCTATCTATAGATAGATACATATATGTGCATACACACAGGCAGTCTGTACATTAATGACTTAATGATGAACTGTCAATCAACCCATTCAATGCAATGAATCACTTAGTAGCAGACACACAGGTTCAATCATCTATAAACTACAGGACTACAGGACTCCCCATACAACACTAGCCAATAGTTTTCAAGGTCAACCAGTATCCAGATGATTATGAATGTTTTACAGCAAGCCCCACCAACAATTTAAATAGCAATTCCAAAAAGACCTGTATTTAATCCCCACTGTTTCTCTATGGAGCGGCAACTTCATAACTGCCGATCCCGACCACCCACACACCTCCCCAATACCTGGTTTGAATAGTCTGTACCCCACCACATTAACTCTGGCCTCAAACCTCTCCGAATTCGCCCCCCCCGAGCCCCCCGCAACATCCCAATCTCAGTTTGAAAGTGCAAGTAAATTAATCGCGATTCTCAAACCTCTCCCCCAAATAGGCTCATATCTCATCAACCTGACCTCCCACACACCTCCCCAATATCTTGTTAGATTCCTATGGACCCCACCACATGAACCCTGCCCTCAAACCCCCGCACGAGCCCCCCCGCCCCCCGCGAACGCCGACCGCCCCCCCCCCTCTGAAAACGACCCTAAACGGTCAAAATGCACACAAATAACCCCCCCACTACCCTCCCCACAACCCTCTACCACCGTCCTGACTGATAAGCACATTAATAAAAAAAGCCCAAATGTTAAAGAAGTCAAAAACCCACATCTTTGATAGCATGCTAGCGAAACATATGCTGATGCACTAGCATTTAGCTTAAGCGCTAATTTCAGCATTGGTCGCTTATGTTAGCAAACAGCATATCTTTACAGCTAGTTGGAATGTCAATTGTAAATCCTGACTGATAAGCACTGAATACCTATGAGCCCAAATGTTATAGAAGTCAAAAACCTACATTTTTGATAGCATGCTAGCGAAAGAGTTGAAAAAGATGTTCGCTTACCTCAGAGGCTTAGAGCCAGAGAGGAAGAGCTGAGTTGGAGTACAGTTTATAAATACACCCGAAACAAAAAAGAGCCAATTTGATTCCTCCAGTAAATATTTAATTATTAAATGTGAAATTAATTACTTTTCATAAAATGGCCACCGTCTTCCCCTCTCCTCTTTCAAGCACGTTGCTAAGTAACAAACTAATAAGTTGCAGCTGACAGTTGCAACTGTCATGGCAGTTGAAAAGACAGAGAGAAAAGGCTTACAGCACCCATCGAACAGGAAGGATTTCTGGCCAAACCGTGTTTCCAATCATAAAACCAGGTTAACGTGAAGCAGGCTGAGCCCTTCCTGAACGTCTACATAGGCACTTTGTGTTGACAAGGGAAGAAATGTGCTCTTGGGAGCAAGTCTAAAAAGTGTTCGTTTTCTTTCTTTTTAGTTACTTTCCCACCACTCTTAACATGGGACTCTATGCTTTTCATGGGTGCTGCGGCCGAATCTTCGCATGTCAAGCTAAAACAATAAATCTGTGCGTCAAAAACTCTGGTAGGTGTTTTGAGCAAAAAAAACTGCGCAAGAATATGTATAATAAACACTTCTAATAACATAGTGTGCGCCTTGCAGCATGCACATGTTCCACACTTGAATAATTAAACTCAAGAGTGGACTTGAAGAAGTTGAAGTTGTTCTTTTTAATGAATTCTGTAAACAGACACAGGCAAAGTACACATTACGTTACAACACGTTCTGTCCGCCATTGTTCCAAACCTGTTCTGATAATGTGTAGCTTTCACTTGATTTACATCTTAATCTACGTATTACACAATTGACCAAAATAACTATTAATACACATAGAAATTACAATGGAAATACACAAAATAAAAGCACATTGTGACTCCTGATAATTTTCCCAGTTCTTAACCTTGGCATACAAAGTAAACAAACAATCTATATAAATGTACCGCGACGGGACCCTAACTGCGGACGCAAGAATGTTAGCTTAACTCTACTGAAGTTGCTTATCACGGCATTACAACCTTTTAATACAACATTCCCGGTAGTTAACAGGCCAACTCTTTCCCCACATATCTAAACCAGCTCGTGCTCCAGCTCGTGCTTATGTACATTCATGACTCTTATATTATTTGCTTACCTGTAAACAGACACAGGCAAAGTACACATTACATTACAACACGTTCTGTCCGCCATTGTTCCAAACCTGTTCTGATAATGTGTAGCTTTCACAGGATAGAACAATATAAAATCCCCCTGTGGCGGAAATGAGGTACTACATAGGCCTGTGTAACGGTAAATGGAGCACAATGTTTACCAAATGCAACAAAACAAGAAGAATGACTAATAAACTAATTATGGCAAAAATAAGGACATCATATATATATATGGTATGGGGGTGTACTTGTCTAACCTACTCTCACACACACAATAATAAACGCCAGTAATAACATAGTGTGCGCCTTGCAGCACGCACACAATAATAAACGCTAATAATAACATAGTGTGCGCCTTGCAGCACGCACACAATAAATATTTATATTATGTGCTTGCATTAAACGCCTGGCGAAAGTTGCCATCTGCAGTCGTGGAGGAGTTAAAAATGGCACTGTGAAGTCGGACATTCCTTCTTGTGGTTTGCTGCATTGACGTCAGTCTTGGCCGATCAAGCACCGTTTACTTCATCGCTGACAAACTGTATGGTTGCAAATGTAATAGTTTTTGCATTAGAAGTTGTCATTTTTGTATTGGGTATTGTGGCAACAAAAATGAACGATTCGTTCATTATTCGACTGGGTCTTTGGGTATGAATACATTTTCACATGACCTGTATAGGTTTGGAAAACACACCGCATTCCCTTTCGCGTGACTGCTGTCTTCAGTTGTAAAACGTGAGTAATATTAGTTCCAAAGTCATACTGACTGCTTTTACGCTTTTTTAGTGAATACATGCCGGTGTGATAATACATTTTGACAATGTAAATCACAGACCGACACTATAAGAAGTTACATCAGGATAAGATAAGAAATTATGCTTTGAGAACACTATACCGTCCATTAGTTTCAGACGAATTCTGAAAAAGGTACTGTGTTTTCAAACAACAAGACATGGATAACTTTCAAGTCGAGGGACAGGGAGGCGCTCAGGAAGGAGAAGGAGCCGAGAAGGAAGATCAGGGAGTTACAAGAGGAAGATGGAGGACAAACTTAAGCAAAACAAGGCCTCAAGCTGAGAAGGACCTGCTTCAGGCTAACGACTTGAACCACTATTTTAATAGTTCTTTAATAGGTTTAATGACTCGCCTCAATCAATCCCTGCAGTCTGAAGCCCCACACCTCATCACCTGGACAATGCCCCCCCCCCCCCCCCCCCCCCCCCTGCACACTCCAAGCTTGGCACATTCTTCGCACCCCACCACCCCTCCACAGCCAGCCAGGGTCTAACTCTCTCTCAACCACCAAGTACACTTTGGTTGCTTTTACATCTGCCCAGGTGAGAAAAGAGCTGGGGCGGGATCATGGAGCATTTCTTCAACCTGGGCCTGAAGCTGCATGTAGTACCACAGCTATGGAAGACTTCCTGCTTGGTACCAGTGCCCAAGACACTGCACGCATTACATTACATTTACATATTTAGCAGACGCTTTTATCCAAAGCAATTTACACAGCTTTGAGCTTTACAAAAGAGTATTGGTCACTAAGCATAGCAACGTGATAGATGTTTTCCTACTCCAGCCCACCTGATACTAATGAATGGTCATTATGAGGCTTCCACAGAGCTTGATAACGACGCTTCATTAGAATCAGGTGTGCTGGAGCAGAAAAACATCTAAAACCTTCAGGGCAGCGGCCCCCGAGGACCAGGATTGCCCACCCCTGTTTTAGCCGAACAAATTAATAATGTATCCAAAGCGATTTACAAGAGTGAGCTTTACAAAAGAGCATTAATCACTAATCATAGCAACGTGATAGACCCCAAACATAGCAGGTTTATAGATTATGAAACATACATTGAGAGAGCAAATAAGTGCCAAGGGAAGAGCTGTAAGAGCCTTTAGCCGAACAAATTACAAATTGAAGGTGAGTCTCCGACGGACAGTAGTGGGATGCGAACAATAATGCGACGCAAACAATTAAGGTAACTGCACTTTATTCCGCACAGGGATTACAAGTAATTTGAAACAACAACAGATTATATGAAGTCCCTTAATATTTCTAAGTGCCATTACATTCTCGGAATAAGTGAGTTTTTAGCATTTTCTTGAAGGTGAGGAGACAGTCTGTGTTTCTGATGGAGGTGGGGAGTTGATTCCACTATTGGGGAAGAGCATGTGTTGGGCTCTGGCACTCTTGAGGGGCAACCGCTAGACGGTTGTTAGAGTAGGACCGTAGGTGGCGGGCAGGGGTGTAAGGCCGTAGGAGAGATTTGACATAGCTTGGGGCAGTCCCGTCCAATGCGTCAGTACCAGGATCTTAAATCTAATACAGGCCATGATGGGAAGCCAGTGGTGGGCCATGAGGAGCGGGGTGAAATTTCACACATGATGAAAACACTCAAGGGACTGATCCTGGGCCACCTCCACTCTGAGGAGAGCTCAGAAATGGACCCACTGCAGTTCACCTACCGACCCAAAATAGGGGTGTAGGACGCTTTAATCTTCCTGCTACTTCGTGCTCTCACTCACTTGGAGAAAGCCTGGCAGCGTTAAGAGGATTATGTTCTTTGACTTCTTCAGCGCATTCAACACCATTCAGCCAGGGCTTCTGAGGGACAAGGTGGTGCGGGCTGGGTTGGATGTACCCCTGGCAGATTGGACCCTGGATTACCTCACAAATAGGCCCCAGTATGTGATAATCAGGGTCTGATCTCCTGTCTGGAGGCGGCCCCGGGGAAGACCTAGGACACGCTGGAGGGACTATGTCTTTCGGCTGGCCTGAGAACGCCTCGGGATCCCCCCGGAGGAGCTGGAGGAGGTGTGTGCGGTGAGGGAAGTCTGGGCTTCCCTGCTCAGACTGCTGCCCCCGCGACCCGGCCCCGGATAAGCGGAAGATAATGGATGGATGGATGGATCTCCTGTCTGATCGTACATCTGATCTCATGTCCTGCAGTGTGGGTGCCCCTCAGGGGACGGTGCTAGAGCCCTTGCCTATCACATCACTACACTGCTGACTTCAGACACAACTCAGAGGGCTGCGTCCTGCTCAAATTCTCCGTTAAAATTGTCGGCCTGATCAGCAATTATGACGACACGGAGTACAGAAGACTTATGCAGAACTGGTGTCACCCAAACCACCTCCTCATCATTGCCAGCAAGACAAAGGAGAGGGTGTTGGATTTCCGCAGACACCGGACTGTCCCATAAAAACCTGGGTACTCACCTGAACCATAAACTGGACTGGACTCGCCTCACTGACGCCCCTTCCAGAAAAGGTCTGAGCGGGCTCTACCTCCTGAGGTGCAGGGGTCACCTCTAAGGACTTTCTACGACTCAGTGGTGGCCTCACCATCCTGTACAGGGTCTGCTGGAGCACCAGCATCACTGGGCAAGGAAGAAGCTGGACATTTATTAAACCAATTTAAACAGGACACTTTGGAATATTGCAGGTGCTATAGAAAAAAATGAACACAACCAGTGGTGTATTTTCAGTGCCAGTGCTGAGTGTGCTATCTTTAAATCTACCGGCACCATCTAGACACCATGTGACTACTATGAACACTATGTATGGCCCCTACAGTAATCCCGTTTATAGACAGACAGAATGTTCTCGTTCGTATCTGTCAGACTCAGCTATAGCTACTGAAGGCGAGTTGTGAGCGTGGAGTAAAAGTAAATTTAAGACAATGACACTACACACTACATTAATAGCATTAACAACTAAATCATTCTGCACTTCATCATGCATCTCGGATTGTATTGGATTGCTCTACCGCTGCTCTACATCTTTTTTCCTTTAGATAGATTTGGCTTTGGTGGAGTGGTGTCTATTGCAAGACATTGAACTTGAACTTACTTGATTTGTGAAGGAACATTTTTCTCTTTTTTCTTCCCAGATAATCAACCTGTTTGAAATTAGACCGGACCCCAGAATTGGAGAAGTGAAGGCTCTTAATCGCACTGTTTTAGTAGCAGACAGACAAGTTAATCTCCATTTCCGGGAAAGAAGACTCTAAGCCAGGATTTGATTGTTAAATACATGACATGTTCGAAACCTAGGGGTCCCCAAACCACAGCCTGCCTCCACATTTGGACTGGCCCTTTGAACAATGCCAGCGACATATTTAGAAAACATTATACATTTTTAATCATATCTGTATTTGATTATAAAGGTTGGCTTTCAAACAAAAATTTGATGTCTCTGAATTTCCTTCTGGCTCGTGCACACTTGCTAGATCACAATTAAACATTTATTGAATTTACGATTGTATTGGTGAGTGAATCTGTTCGTTAACACCATGCTAGTGAGAGCAAGCACAACCACCAGACGAATTTAAGAATTGGGGGATTATGTATATACCCAGTTAAAGGAGAAAGTGAAACAAATTGAAATGTTTGCATTATCAAACCCTGCAGTGTCCAAGGAGCCCTAAAAAATCTCAAAGATACAATGAGAGGGGAAGATATTTTTGGTAAAATGTGCCAAACGATTGTTTGTCTAGCTACTGTGTTAGTAGCTCAGCGTTTGTCTTAGGTCCTGGTTTTTGTTCTTCTAAAACCTTTTTGTATCTCCAGATCCTACCTGCCTGCTCCTTTGCCTGGCCTCAAGCCTGCAATAATGTTAGTGAAGACTGGCACTATGGTGCTTTATTTAGTGTTAGTAATTCATGATACATTCCTTCTCCTCCTCATAAAACTCCATCAGGAGCTGTTGTTCTGCGGCCGTGAAATGTGTTGCGCGACTCTTGTCCATCTTCTGATCGGTGATTCTGTGAGCGATCGCAAGTCTATTTAAGAATGCCATGAACACCCATACAGCTGGCTTGACAAACATGCAACCAATTAAGCCAGGATACGCTGACCAGCTAGATCAAGCCGCGCTTGCTCAGTTATCCTGGATTTCTGTATTCTACTTTTGTGCAATACCCTCTGAGTCGGCCAAAAACAACAAAACGAAGGTGCGACATCGGGCCAACCCTGTACAGGCCCGTTGGGTACCCTACAAAATAATAAAACCCTAAAGTAAGCAAAATGAAACAACGAAAAAAGACTGAACAGCCACCAGGCCAACAAAAACACCCTATAGAGTAGAATAGAATACAATTTAATTTATTCTAAATAAAAACAGAAATGCATACATTCATCCAACAGGAATCCACATCCTAACAATCACACAATAAAACCATAATTTATTTAGTTCGACCCACCGTCTACTGCTACGTATTCCCCTTCCTCTTTTCGGTCATCCACTCCTCCACCGGCTGTCCAGCTGTGGAGGAGCAGAAGTGCTCGTTTCCAAAGCGTCTGTGGCCAAACTCTCCAAGAGCACCTGGCTGCACAGTCCACCACAGTGGGGCGAGACGTTGCAGACACCACAGAGAGGTGACGGTACCGCCGTGGAGCGATGAGATTCCGGAGTTGTTTTTTTCCGAAAAAATGCGATAGAAGCGAGACTAATATACACTGCACTGCGTAATTGTACAACTTAGTCATAACGAAAAACAAATGGTGCACCCATATATATGACATATGAGTCACCCAATAGCTCAATAGTGTATTTGTAGCCTACTACAAAGCTGAGGATCTTGAAAAGAGAAGGTCAAAATGCTGATAACTGAGAATAATGGAGGTTAGGAATAACAATCAAGTTATTACTGTTATTCATAGCTTACATTTCGTAAGATGTCATACGCCTATACATTTTATTGTGTACAAAACAATACTTTACTGCCTTTTCGTTATAATAATAATAAATTCAGAAAAATCAGAAAATCAGCATGAAGACGACGGAGAGGGGTCGAGCAGGACCGACGATTTCTTATGTATTCTTCATAGCATGAACTCTGTGCTTAATATGCAAACAAACGAAGCCACTTGGAGCACCATTTCAAAACTGCGCATCCACATTTCAATGAAAGTTATCCGCCTGGCAATGAAATGAGAAAGAGTAAAATAGCGCAGCTCACTGCTTCACTTTCGCGTTTAACAGATGGTTCGAGATGGTTTGGATTTTGGCGCGGGCAGAAATAGTAAAACACTGCTTTTTGCTTCAGCAGAAATACTGTTCACAGACTTTGACAACAAGGACGCGATCCTCAAACAAATAAAAGGATTAAAGTTTATTTTTTCAATTTATTGAAAACCCCTTCCATGTGGATGTATTCTCCCTCACCCCAAACATCACACATCAAACATCACCTGGTAAACGTGCCACCCCTGGAGCGTGAAATAGAGCTGCAAACAAATACCATTCTCCACTTCGCCACTTCTGGTCTTGGTCTCTGAAGCAGACTTTCCCAAACCACTTGCACAGAAAGTGATGTCTCTCTTCATGAGCACATACACCTGTGAGTCAACATTTTCAACCTTGAACACAACAAGAGGAAACAGAAAAACTGACTGACCCATGCTCATCCTGAATGCCTCACTGTGATTGCAACAACAAACTACAAATACAACATGAAGAAAGTCAAGGACATGCATGCCAGTTTCCGCTCATCCCAGTATTTTGTCTAAAACCTTTTTGTATATCCAGATCCTGCCTGCTCCTTTGCCTGCCTGCTCCTTGCCTGCCAGCCCCGCTTGCCCTGTCCAGTTTTTTGACAACATTTGTTTTCCATTCTCATGGCATGTTCTGCATCTTGGGTCCGTACTAACCGTGACAGTACAAACTGGCCACGATTGACCCAGCAGACACAGACCGCTTTGCTAGCGCCATTTGGAATTTAGGAGCAATCTGAGGAAACACGAAGATCTCCTTCAAGGTCTCATGCTGGGCCAACAAGCCGCAGCTGTTGGATTGAACCAAGAAATGTAATCAACCGTGAGTTAACATTTGAACCTATGTAATTGTGAGCCTATTATGTTTATATGTAATTGACAACTTTTTGCTTTTGTGTGGTTTGCAGATAGGAAATGCGTGCTTTAAGCTATTGAGCAAAATCCGCAATCACAGGTCATCTCTCATCTAAAGCCCTCTTGCGAGGTGAAGTGCCGCCATTTTTTAGGCTGATGAAAAGGAAGGTGGATAACATTAATGAATTTGTACGTTTGTTTGGGTTCCATCCGTTTCAGGTCAGAAACCGGCATTTTCATTTTCCTATTTATTTAATTTTAGCAATAGATGGACATATTAAAGGAGGGCACTGATGAGATCTTTTCTTTTTGGAGTCTGTGTTATGTATATTACAACTAACCATTTTGCTTATCTATATATATTTTCAGTGAAAATCTTGCTGAGGTCTCAGTCATACTTGCCTCCCACCCAGGACACCCTCTGCTTCAGCTGCTCCCCTCGCGGTCCACCAGGACCAATAAGAATAGCTCGCCATAAGAATAGCTTCTACCCTTCGGCCATTGCACTCTTCAATAGGGCCAAGGACTCGGAATGACTTTGCCACAAACACCCCCATCCAGCATCCCACTGCACAAGCCACTTGTGCACTCCAAACCCCTTTTGACACCTTAAAATTACTTACTGCTATACCACTGTTTTGCAAAGCTGTACCACTGACCTTTTTAAACCATATTTTTATTGTATTATATTATGTTCTTATCATGTTACATATGTTCTATGTTGCTCTTGGTAATATAAATTCTGTGTTTGTTAAACTTGCATAGCCATTAAAACAGATTTTATGAACTATTCTCTGCCAAAGTGGACTTGCCTGAAATCCTGGGCATGGGGGAAGAGAACCAGTAGGTTCTCCTAAGGTAGTATGGGAAGGTGTGGAATGACCTTGAAAAGGAAACAATCCTGGAGCCCTTCAAGTTCACATTTCACAACAAAGAAGATGTGGAAGTTCTGTGCAGAAATAATGGACTGAATGTCAAACAGATGAAAAGTCAAATCATATTATGACTTGGTGTGTTTTACATGTTGTCATTGTCTCTTCATCATTCGCTTGGATTATACTGTACATACATGCACAAAAACATAATTGGCATAGATATAGAAGATGAAAAACAGCAGTGCAATAAGCAGTGCAACAGCAGTGCAATAAGGTTCAATGACAATTTATTATTTTTATAACGAAAAGGCAGTAAAGTATTGTTTATTACACAATAACATGTATAGGCCTATGACATCTTACGAAATGTACGCTTATGAATAACTTTATTGTTATTCCTTATTTTCCTTATTTATTCCTTATTTTCAGTTATCAGCATTTTGACCTTCTCTTTTCAAGATCCTCAGCTTTGTAGTAGGCTACAAATACACTATTGAGCCCCGACTCATATCACCCACCGTACGCAGTGCAGTCTCGCTTCTATCTAATTAGTCTCGCTTCTATCGCATTTTTTCGGGAAAAAACAACTCCGGAAACTCATCGCCCCACGGAGGTGCCGTGCCTCTCTGTGGTGCCTGCAACGCTCCCGCCTCCGCCCGGTGGACTGCAGCCAGGTACTCTTGGAAGCCCGCTGAAGTGCCTCGCGCTCTACAACTCTGCAGTTCCCGTACCACACTGTAGCACAGTTTGTCAGGATGCACTCGATCGCACAGCGGTAGAAGTTCACCATGACAGCTGAGAACAGGTGGTGTTTCCTCAGTGTTCTCAAGAAAAAGAGACACTGGTGAGCCTTCTTGATCAGGCTGGAGGTGTTTGTAATCCAGGACATCCGAGATGTGGATCCCCAGGAATTTATAGCCCGAGACACGCTCAATGGTCATCCCGTTGATTTGAATGGGGTCGTGTGTGTCTCCCCTCTTCTTCCTGAAGTCCACGATAAACTCCCGATAAGTGTGATGGTGGAGGAGCAAGAGTGGGCTGACCTAACATGCTGTGGTCGGTTGGTCAGAAAGTCCGTAATCCATTGCCAGAGGGAGGTGTTGATGCCCAGCTCTCCAAGTTTGGTGATCTTTGGGGATGACAGTGTTGAAAGCAGAGCTGAATCTACAAACAACGTACGGCGCTGAGGAAACTGCGGGTTGGGTCTGACTGTGAGGGTCAAGTGTGGGTGGAAGGTTGGTCTTCAGGTGTGCCAGGACCAGTCGCTCAAAGCAGTTCATGCCAGTGGGTGTCAGTGCTACAGGGCGATAGTCGTTCAGGCACGACGGGCTGGAGTTCTTCGGCATCGGCACAGCTGCTTGAGCAAAGGACAAGTTGAAAATGTCCGTAAAAACTCCTGCAAGCTGCTCAGCGCAGTCTGTATAATATATTAATAATTGCTAACTGAACTGAACCTTTAAAAACTCATGATTTCTGGCAATCATCACAAGCAGATACAATTAAAGGCTTTCTGTCATACAGGGGTCCAGGAGAAAAGGCGTTTCTCACTGGTGAGGCTGGTAAACGGAACAACAAAATCTGCAAAATTACGGCAGAAACCACGGTAATATCCCATCCCTAAAAAACGGCGGCGCTCACGTCTGGTACGGGGCACCGGATAATCAACAATCGCCTGGATCTTGGCCTGAACTGGACGCACCTGACCCTGACCTACTTGTTTCCCCAGGTATGTGACGGTCTCTACCAAATTCACACTTGGCCAAATTCAGGGTGAGGTTGGCCTCCTTTAACCTCTCAAATATCTTCCTCAGGGTTCTCAGGCGCTGGGGCCAAGTGTCAGTGTAGGCAACGACATCGTCAAGGTAGACTTTGGGGAGTTCCACCCCAAATCACCAGCAGCAGCCGGGTACCAGCTACGCATCAGGATGTCATCCACAACACTGTACGCACGGCAGTCAGCATCTGTTTGAAGTGCCGCGGCACGGAATGCAGCAAGAGTCGGATCACTCTGCTGAGCTTCAACAAAGGTACATTTGTCAGACACAAAATTCAGGTCCACTGTGGTAGGCAGCAAACTAACCTTCACAGGGACTTTGGACTTAAAATCACCACACTCTGCCTTAATCCCCCGGTGTGGATAAAAATGTCTGCCAGGCCCAACGTCTCTTCAACCTTTCGTGACTGTGCGCGCGTCACAATACAGGCCGGAAACACAGGACAAATATCAGCGGACACAGTCGTACTTAACTCAAGCGCAGGACCTCAGGTGTGGGAAATACTCTGTTTCCAGCCAGGTCATTCCCGAAAATGAGGTGCTGCCACACGATCCTGGGTACAGACAAGAACTGAAATACAGATACAAACGAATAACGGCACAAGCCATCCTGTGGTTGCAGCCATTACCTGGGAGATTGACTCCTCTGCACACCTGTCTTCAATTAATCAATCACCTCCACTTTAAGAAGAGCAGCTCCACAGCCACTCCTCACCAGTTTGTTTGTCTAGCTACTGTGTTAGTAGCTCAGCGTTTGTCTTAGGTCCTGGTTTTTGTTCTTCTAAAACCTTTTTGTATCTCCAGATCCTACCTGCCTGCTCCTTTGCCTGGCCTCAAGCCTGCAATAATGTTAGTGAAGACTGGCACTATGGTGCTTTATTTAGTGTTAGTAATTCATGATACATTAAGAGGGTTAAACAAATTGTAAATGATATAGCAGCATTGTCAAGATAGCAGCTTTGTCAGTACTGTACTAGTGTGGCCACATTATCAGTATGATTTTAAATCCTTCACACTTTATGACAGCTCCAGAGGAGCGATATTAATTGTACAATTTTTGAATACTAACGCATTAGTTCGCTTTTGTCTGCCAGGCTGTTTCTCTTTTTAAATAATATCCTTCTCCTCCTCATAAAACTCCATCAGGAGCTGTTGTTCTGCGGCCGTGAAATGTGTTGCGCGACTCTTGTCCATCTTCTGATCGGTGATTCTGTGAGCGATCGCAAGTCTATTTAAGAATGCCATGAACACCCATACAGCTGGCTTGACAAACATGCAACCAATTAAGCCAGGATACGCTGACCAGCTAGATCAAGCCGCGCTTGCTCAGTTATCCTGGATTTCTGTATTCTACTTTTGTGCAATACCCTCTGAGTCGGCCAAAAACAACAAAACGAAGGTGCGACATCGGGCCAACCCTGTACAGGCCCGTTGGGCACCCTACAAAATAATAAAACCCTAAAGTAAGCAAAATAAAACAACGAAAAAAGACTGAACAGCCACCAGGCCAACAAAAACACCCTATAGAGTAGAATAGAATACAATTTAATTTATTCTAAATAAAAACAGAAATGCATACATTCATCCAACAGGAATCCACATCCTAACAATCACACAATAAAACCATAATTTATTTAGTTCGACCCACCGTCTACTGCTACGTATTCCCCTTCCTCTTTTCGGTCATCCACTCCTCCACCGGCTGTCCAGCTGTGGAGGAGCAGAAGTGCTCGTTTCCAAAGCGTCTGTGGCCAAACTCTCCAAGAGCACCTGGCTGCACAGTCCACCACAGTGGGGCGAGACGTTGCAGACACCACAGAGAGGTGACGGTACCGCCGTGGAGCGATGAGATTCCGGAGTTGTTTTTTTCCGAAAAAATACGATAGAAGCGAGACTAATATACACTGCACTGCGTGTACAACTTAGTCATAACGAAAAACAAATGGTGCACCCATATATATGACATATGAGTCACCCAATAGCTCAATAGTGTATTTGTAGCCTACTACAAAGCTGAGGATCTTGAAAAGAGAAGGTCAAAATGCTGATAACTGAGAATAATGGAGGTTAGGAATAACAATCAAGTTATTACTGTTATTCATAGCTTACATTTCGTAAGATGTCATACGCCTATACATTTTATTGTGTACAAAACAATACTTTACTGCCTTTTCGTTATAATAATAATAAATTCAGAAAAATCAGAAAATCAGCATGAAGACGACGGAGAGGGGTCGAGCAGGACCGACGATTTCTTATGTATTCTTCATAGCATGAACTCTGTGCTTAATATGCAAACAAACGAAGCCACTTGGAGCACCATTTCAAAACTGCGCATCCACATTTCAATGAAAGTTATCCGCCTGGCAATGAAATGAGAAAGAGTAAAATAGCGCAGCTCACTGCTTCACTTTCGCGTTTAACAGATGGTTCGAGATGGTTTGGATTTTGGCGCGGGCAGAAATAGTAAAACACTGCTTTTTGCTTCAGCAGAAATACTGTTCACAGACTTTGACAACAAGGACGCGATCCTCAAACAAATAAAAGGATTAAAGTTTATTTTTTCAATTTATTGAAAACCCCTTCCATGTGGATGTATTCTCCCTCACCCCAAACATCACACATCAAACATCACCTGGTAAACGTGCCACCCCTGGAGCGTGAAATAGAGCTGCAAACAAATACCATTCTCCACTTCGCCACTTCTGGTCTTGGTCTCTGAAGCAGACTTTCCCAAACCACTTGCACAGAAAGTGATGTCTCTCTTCATGAGCACATACACCTGTGAGTCAACATTTTCAACCTTGAACACAACAAGAGGAAACAGAAAAACTGACTGACCCATGCTCATCCTGAATGCCTCACTGTGATTGCAACAACAAACTACAAATACAACATGAAGAAAGTCAAGGACATGCATGCCAGTTTCCGCTCATCCCAGTATTTTGTCTAAAACCTTTTTGTATATCCAGATCCTGCCTGCTCCTTTGCCTGCCTGCTCCTTGCCTGCCAGCCCCGCTTGCCCTGTCCAGTTTTTTGACAACATTTGTTTTCCATTCTCATGGCATGTTCTGCATCTTGGGTCCGTACTAACCGTGACAGTACAAACTGGCCACGATTGACCCAGCAGACACAGACCGCTTTGCTAGCGCCATTTGGAATTTAGGAGCAATCTGAGGAAACACGAAGATCTCCTTCAAGGTCTCATGCTGGGCCAACAAGCCGCAGCTGTTGGATTGAACCAAGAAATGTAATCAACCGTGAGTTAACATTTGAACCTATGTAATTGTGAGCCTATTATGTTTATATGTAATTGACAACTTTTTGCTTTTGTGTGGTTTGCAGATAGGAAATGCGTGCTTTAAGCTATTGAGCAAAATCCGCAATCACAGGTCATCTCTCATCTAAAGCCCTCTTGCGAGGTGAAGTGCCGCCATTTTTTAGGCTGATGAAAAGGAAGGTGGATAACATTAATGAATTTGTACGTTTGTTTGGGTTCCATCCGTTTCAGGTCAGAAACCGGCATTTTCATTTTCCTATTTATTTAATTTTAGCAATAGATGGACATATTAAAGGAGGGCACTGATGAGATCTTTTCTTTTTGGAGTCTGTGTTATGTATATTACAACTAACCATTTTGCTTATCTATATATATTTTCAGTGAAAATCTTGCTGAGGTCTCAGTCATACTTGCCTCCCACCCAGGACACCCTCTGCTTCAGCTGCTCCCCTCGCGGTCCACCAGGACCAATAAGAATAGCTCGCCATAAGAATAGCTTCTACCCTTCGGCCATTGCACTCTTCAATAGGGCCAAGGACTCGGAATGACTTTGCCACAAACACCCCCATCCAGCATCCCACTGCACAAGCCACTTGTGCACTCCAAACCCCTTTTGACACCTTAAAATTACTTACTGCTATACCACTGTTTTGCAAAGCTGTACCACTGACCTTTTTAAACCATATTTTTATTGTATTATATTATGTTCTTATCATGTTACATATGTTCTATGTTGCTCTTGGTAATATAAATTCTGTGTTTGTTAAACTTGCATAGCCATTAAAACAGATTTTATGAACTATTCTCTGCCAAAGTGGACTTGCCTGAAATCCTGGGCATGGGGGAAGAGAACCAGTAGGTTCTCCTAAGGTAGTATGGGAAGGTGTGGAATGACCTTGAAAAGGAAACAATCCTGGAGCCCTTCAAGTTCACATTTCACAACAAAGAAGATGTGGAAGTTCTGTGCAGAAATAATGGACTGAATGTCAAACAGATGAAAAGTCAAATCATATTATGACTTGGTGTGTTTTACATGTTGTCATTGTCTCTTCATCATTCGCTTGGATTATACTGTACATACATGCACAAAAACATAATTGGCATAGATATAGAAGATGAAAAACAGCAGTGCAATAAGCAGTGCAACAGCAGTGCAATAAGGTTCAATGACAATTTATTATTTTTATAACGAAAAGGCAGTAAAGTATTGTTTATTACACAATAACATGTATAGGCCTATGACATCTTACGAAATGTACGCTTATGAATAACTTTATTGTTATTCCTTATTTTCCTTATTTATTCCTTATTTTCAGTTATCAGCATTTTGACCTTCTCTTTTCAAGATCCTCAGCTTTGTAGTAGGCTACAAATACACTATTGAGCCCCGACTCATATCACCCACCGTACGCAGTGCAGTCTCGCTTCTATCTAATTAGTCTCGCTTCTATCGCATTTTTTCGGGAAAAAACAACTCCGGAAACTCATCGCCCCACGGAGGTGCCGTGCCTCTCTGTGGTGCCTGCAACGCTCCCGCCTCCGCCCGGTGGACTGCAGCCAGGTACTCTTGGAAGCCCGCTGAAGTGCCTCGCGCTCTACAACTCTGCAGTTCCCGTACCACACTGTAGCACAGTTTGTCAGGATGCACTCGATCGCACAGCGGTAGAAGTTCACCATGACAGCTGAGAACAGGTGGTGTTTCCTCAGTGTTCTCAAGAAAAAGAGACACTGGTGAGCCTTCTTGATCAGGCTGGAGGTGTTTGTAATCCAGGACATCCGAGATGTGGATCCCCAGGAATTTATAGCCCGAGACACGCTCAATGGTCATCCCGTTGATTTGAATGGGGTCGTGTGTGTCTCCCCTCTTCTTCCTGAAGTCCACGATAAACTCCCGATAAGTGTGATGGTGGAGGAGCAAGAGTGGGCTGACCTAACATGCTGTGGTCGGTTGGTCAGAAAGTCCGTAATCCATTGCCAGAGGGAGGTGTTGATGCCCAGCTCTCCAAGTTTGGTGATCTTTGGGGATGACAGTGTTGAAAGCAGAGCTGAATCTACAAACAACGTACGGCGCTGAGGAAACTGCGGGTTGGGTCTGACTGTGAGGGTCAAGTGTGGGTGGAAGGTTGGTCTTCAGGTGTGCCAGGACCAGTCGCTCAAAGCAGTTCATGCCAGTGGGTGTCAGTGCTACAGGGCGATAGTCGTTCAGGCACGACGGGCTGGAGTTCTTCGGCATCGGCACAGCTGCTTGAGCAAAGGACAAGTTGAAAATGTCCGTAAAAACTCCTGCAAGCTGCTCAGCGCAGTCTGTATAATATATTAATAATTGCTAACTGAACTGAACCTTTAAAAACTCATGATTTCTGGCAATCATCACAAGCAGATACAATTAAAGGCTTTCTGTCATACAGGGGTCCAGGAGAAAAGGCGTTTCTCACTGGTGAGGCTGGTAAACGGAACAACAAAATCTGCAAAATTACGGCAGAAACCACGGTAATATCCCATCCCTAAAAAACGGCGGCGCTCACGTCTGGTACGGGGCACCGGATAATCAACAATCGCCTGGATCTTGGCCTGAACTGGACGCACCTGACCCTGACCTACTTGTTTCCCCAGGTATGTGACGGTCTCTACCAAATTCACACTTGGCCAAATTCAGGGTGAGGTTGGCCTCCTTTAACCTCTCAAATATCTTCCTCAGGGTTCTCAGGCGCTGGGGCCAAGTGTCAGTGTAGGCAACGACATCGTCAAGGTAGACTTTGGGGAGTTCCACCCCAAATCACCAGCAGCAGCCGGGTACCAGCTACGCATCAGGATGTCATCCACAACACTGTACGCACGGCAGTCAGCATCTGTTTGAAGTGCCGCGGCACGGAATGCAGCAAGAGTCGGATCACTCTGCTGAGCTTCAACAAAGGTACATTTGTCAGACACAAAATTCAGGTCCACTGTGGTAGGCAGCAAACTAACCTTCACAGGGACTTTGGACTTAAAATCACCACACTCTGCCTTAATCCCCCGGTGTGGATAAAAATGTCTGCCAGGCCCAACGTCTCTTCAACCTTTCGTGACTGTGCGCGCGTCACAATACAGGCCGGAAACACAGGACAAATATCAGCGGACACAGTCGTACTTAACTCAAGCGCAGGACCTCAGGTGTGGGAAATACTCTGTTTCCAGCCAGGTCATTCCCGAAAATGAGGTGCTGCCACACGATCCTGGGTACAGACAAGAACTGAAATACAGATACAAACGAATAACGGCACAAGCCATCCTGTGGTTGCAGCCATTACCTGGGAGATTGACTCCTCTGCACACCTGTCTTCAATTAATCAATCACCTCCACTTTAAGAAGAGCAGCTCCACAGCCACTCCTCACCAGTTTGTTTGTCTAGCTACTGTGTTAGTAGCTCAGCGTTTGTCTTAGGTCCTGGTTTTTGTTCTTCTAAAACCTTTTTGTATCTCCAGATCCTACCTGCCTGCTCCTTTGCCTGGCCTCAAGCCTGCAATAATGTTAGTGAAGACTGGCACTATGGTGCTTTATTTAGTGTTAGTAATTCATGATACATTAAGAGGGTTAAACAAATTGTAAATGATATAGCAGCATTGTCAAGATAGCAGCTTTGTCAGTACTGTACTAGTGTGGCCACATTATCAGTATGATTTTAAATCCTTCACACTTTATGACAGCTCCAGAGGAGCGATATTAATTGTACAATTTTTGAATACTAACGCATTAGTTCGCTTTTGTCTGCCAGGCTGTTTCTCTTTTTAAATAATATCCTTCTCCTCCTCATAAAACTCCATCAGGAGCTGTTGTTCTGCGGCCGTGAAATGTGTTGCGCGACTCTTGTCCATCTTCTGATCGGTGATTCTGTGAGCGATCGCAAGTCTATTTAAGAATGCCATGAACACCCATACAGCTGGCTTGACAAACATGCAACCAATTAAGCCAGGATACGCTGACCAGCTAGATCAAGCCGCGCTTGCTCAGTTATCCTGGATTTCTGTATTCTACTTTTGTGCAATACCCTCTGAGTCGGCCAAAAACAACAAAACGAAGGTGCGACATCGGGCCAACCCTGTACAGGCCCGTTGGGCACCCTACAAAATAATAAAACCCTAAAGTAAGCAAAATAAAACAACGAAAAAAGACTGAACAGCCACCAGGCCAACAAAAACACCCTATAGAGTAGAATAGAATACAATTTAATTTATTCTAAATAAAAACAGAAATGCATACATTCATCCAACAGGAATCCACATCCTAACAATCACACAATAAAACCATAATTTATTTAGTTCGACCCACCGTCTACTGCTACGTATTCCCCTTCCTCTTTTCGGTCATCCACTCCTCCACCGGCTGTCCAGCTGTGGAGGAGCAGAAGTGCTCGTTTCCAAAGCGTCTGTGGCCAAACTCTCCAAGAGCACCTGGCTGCACAGTCCACCACAGTGGGGCGAGACGTTGCAGACACCACAGAGAGGTGACGGTACCGCCGTGGAGCGATGAGATTCCGGAGTTGTTTTTTTCCGAAAAAATACGATAGAAGCGAGACTAATATACACTGCACTGCGTGTACAACTTAGTCATAACGAAAAACAAATGGTGCACCCATATATATGACATATGAGTCACCCAATAGCTCAATAGTGTATTTGTAGCCTACTACAAAGCTGAGGATCTTGAAAAGAGAAGGTCAAAATGCTGATAACTGAGAATAATGGAGGTTAGGAATAACAATCAAGTTATTACTGTTATTCATAGCTTACATTTCGTAAGATGTCATACGCCTATACATTTTATTGTGTACAAAACAATACTTTACTGCCTTTTCGTTATAATAATAATAAATTCAGAAAAATCAGAAAATCAGCATGAAGACGACGGAGAGGGGTCGAGCAGGACCGACGATTTCTTATGTATTCTTCATAGCATGAACTCTGTGCTTAATATGCAAACAAACGAAGCCACTTGGAGCACCATTTCAAAACTGCGCATCCACATTTCAATGAAAGTTATCCGCCTGGCAATGAAATGAGAAAGAGTAAAATAGCGCAGCTCACTGCTTCACTTTCGCGTTTAACAGATGGTTCGAGATGGTTTGGATTTTGGCGCGGGCAGAAATAGTAAAACACTGCTTTTTGCTTCAGCAGAAATACTGTTCACAGACTTTGACAACAAGGACGCGATCCTCAAACAAATAAAAGGATTAAAGTTTATTTTTTCAATTTATTGAAAACCCCTTCCATGTGGATGTATTCTCCCTCACCCCAAACATCACACATCAAACATCACCTGGTAAACGTGCCACCCCTGGAGCGTGAAATAGAGCTGCAAACAAATACCATTCTCCACTTCGCCACTTCTGGTCTTGGTCTCTGAAGCAGACTTTCCCAAACCACTTGCACAGAAAGTGATGTCTCTCTTCATGAGCACATACACCTGTGAGTCAACATTTTCAACCTTGAACACAACAAGAGGAAACAGAAAAACTGACTGACCCATGCTCATCCTGAATGCCTCACTGTGATTGCAACAACAAACTACAAATACAACATGAAGAAAGTCAAGGACATGCATGCCAGTTTCCGCTCATCCCAGTATTTTGTCTAAAACCTTTTTGTATATCCAGATCCTGCCTGCTCCTTTGCCTGCCTGCTCCTTGCCTGCCAGCCCCGCTTGCCCTGTCCAGTTTTTTGACAACATTTGTTTTCCATTCTCATGGCATGTTCTGCATCTTGGGTCCGTACTAACCGTGACAGTACAAACTGGCCACGATTGACCCAGCAGACACAGACCGCTTTGCTAGCGCCATTTGGAATTTAGGAGCAATCTGAGGAAACACGAAGATCTCCTTCAAGGTCTCATGCTGGGCCAACAAGCCGCAGCTGTTGGATTGAACCAAGAAATGTAATCAACCGTGAGTTAACATTTGAACCTATGTAATTGTGAGCCTATTATGTTTATATGTAATTGACAACTTTTTGCTTTTGTGTGGTTTGCAGATAGGAAATGCGTGCTTTAAGCTATTGAGCAAAATCCGCAATCACAGGTCATCTCTCATCTAAAGCCCTCTTGCGAGGTGAAGTGCCGCCATTTTTTAGGCTGATGAAAAGGAAGGTGGATAACATTAATGAATTTGTACGTTTGTTTGGGTTCCATCCGTTTCAGGTCAGAAACCGGCATTTTCATTTTCCTATTTATTTAATTTTAGCAATAGATGGACATATTAAAGGAGGGCACTGATGAGATCTTTTCTTTTTGGAGTCTGTGTTATGTATATTACAACTAACCATTTTGCTTATCTATATATATTTTCAGTGAAAATCTTGCTGAGGTCTCAGTCAGACTTGCCTCCCACCCAGGACACCCTCTGCTTCAGCTGCTCCCCTCGCGGTCCACCAGGACCAATAAGAATAGCTCGCCATAAGAATAGCTTCTACCCTTCGGCCATTGCACTCTTCAATAGGGCCAAGGACTCGGAATGACTTTGCCACAAACACCCCCATCCAGCATCCCACTGCACAAGCCACTTGTGCACTCCAAACCCCTTTTGACACCTTAAAATTACTTACTGCTATACCACTGTTTTGCAAAGCTGTACCACTGACCTTTTTAAACCATATTTTTATTGTATTATATTATGTTCTTATCATGTTACATATGTTCTATGTTGCTCTTGGTAATATAAATTCTGTGTTTGTTAAACTTGCATAGCCATTAAAACAGATTTTATGAACTATTCTCTGCCAAAGTGGACTTGCCTGAAATCCTGGGCATGGGGGAAGAGAACCAGTAGGTTCTCCTAAGGTAGTATGGGAAGGTGTGGAATGACCTTGAAAAGGAAACAATCCTGGAGCCCTTCAAGTTCACATTTCACAACAAAGAAGATGTGGAAGTTCTGTGCAGAAATAATGGACTGAATGTCAAACAGATGAAAAGTCAAATCATATTATGACTTGGTGTGTTTTACATGTTGTCATTGTCTCTTCATCATTCGCTTGGATTATACTGTACATACATGCACAAAAACATAATTGGCATAGATATAGAAGATGAAAAACAGCAGTGCAATAAGCAGTGCAACAGCAGTGCAATAAGGTTCAATGACAATTTATTATTTTTATAACGAAAAGGCAGTAAAGTATTGTTTATTACACAATAACATGTATAGGCCTATGACATCTTACGAAATGTACGCTTATGAATAACTTTATTGTTATTCCTTATTTTCCTTATTTATTCCTTATTTTCAGTTATCAGCATTTTGACCTTCTCTTTTCAAGATCCTCAGCTTTGTAGTAGGCTACAAATACACTATTGAGCCCCGACTCATATCACCCACCGTACGCAGTGCAGTCTCGCTTCTATCTAATTAGTCTCGCTTCTATCGCATTTTTTCGGAAAAAAACAACTCCGGAAACTCATCGCCCCACGGAGGTGCCGTGCCTCTCTGTGGTGCCTGCAACGCTCCCGCCTCCGCCCGGTGGACTGCAGCCAGGTACTCTTGGAAGCCCGCTGAAGTGCCTCGCGCTCTACAACTCTGCAGTTCCCGTACCACACTGTAGCACAGTTTGTCAGGATGCACTCGATCGCACAGCGGTAGAAGTTCACCATGACAGCTGAGAACAGGTGGTGTTTCCTCAGTGTTCTCAAGAAAAAGAGACACTGGTGAGCCTTCTTGATCAGGCTGGAGGTGTTTGTAATCCAGGACATCCGAGATGTGGATCCCCAGGAATTTATAGCCCGAGACACGCTCAATGGTCATCCCGTTGATTTGAATGGGGTCGTGTGTGTCTCCCCTCTTCTTCCTGAAGTCCACGATAAACTCCCGATAAGTGTGATGGTGGAGGAGCAAGAGTGGGCTGACCTAACATGCTGTGGTCGGTTGGTCAGAAAGTCCGTAATCCATTGCCAGAGGGAGGTGTTGATGCCCAGCTCTCCAAGTTTGGTGATCAGCTGAGGGGATGACAGTGTTGAAAGCAGAGCTGAATCTACAAACAACGTACGGCGCTGAGGAAACTGCGGGTTGGGTCTGACTGTGAGGGTCAAGTGTGGGTGGAAGGTTGGTCTTCAGGTGTGCCAGGACCAGTCGCTCAAAGCAGTTCATGCCAGTGGGTGTCAGTGCTACAGGGCGATAGTCGTTCAGGCACGACGGGCTGGAGTTCTTCGGCATCGGCACAGCTGCTTGAGCAAAGGACAAGTTGAAAATGTCCGTAAAAACTCCTGCAAGCTGCTCAGCGCAGTCTGTATAATATATTAATAATTGCTAACTGAACTGAACCTTTAAAAACTCATGATTTCTGGCAATCATCACAAGCAGATACAATTAAAGGCTTTCTGTCATACAGGGGTCCAGGAGAAAAGGCGTTTCTCACTGGTGAGGCTGGTAAACGGAACAACAAAATCTGCAAAATTACGGCAGAAACCACGGTAATATCCCATCCCCAAATACGGGGCACCGGATAATCAACAATCGCCTGGATCTTGGCCTGAACTGGACGCACCTGACCCTGACCTACTTGTTTCCCCAGGTATGTGACGGTCTCTACCAAATTCACACTTGGCCAAATTCAGGGTGAGGTTGGCCTCCTTTAACCTCTCAAATATCTTCCTCAGGGTTCTCAGGTGCTGGGGCCAAGTGTCAGTGTAGGCAACGACATCGTCAAGGTAGACTTTGGGGAGTTCCACCCCTATCACCAGCAGCAGCCGGGTACCAGCTACGCATCAGGATGTCATCCACAACACTGTACGCACGGCAGTCAGCATCTGTTTGAAGTGCCGCGGCACGGAATGCAGCAAGAGTCGGATCACTCTGCTGAGCTTCAACAAAGGTACATTTGTCAGACACAAAATGCAGGTCCACTGTGGTAGGCAGCAAACTAACCTTCACAGGGACTTTGGACTTAAAATCACCACACTCTGCCTTAATCCCCCGGTGTGGATAAAAATGTCTGCCAGGCCCAACGTCTCTTCAACCTTTCGTGACTGTGCGCGCGTCACAATACAGGCCGGAAACACAGGACAAATATCAGCGGACACAGTCGTACTTAACTCAAGCGCAGGACCTCAGGTGTGGGAAATACTCTGTTTCCAGCCAGGTCATTCCCGAAAATGAGGTGCTGCCACACGATCCTGGGTACAGACAAGAACTGAAATACAGATACAAACGAATAACGGCACAAGCCATCCTGTGGTTGCAGCCATTACCTGGGAGATTGACTCCTCTGCACACCTGTCTTCAATTAATCAATCACCTCCACTTTAAGAAGAGCAGCTCCACAGCCACTCCTCGCCAGTTTGTTTGTCTAGCTACTGTGTTAGTAGCTCAGCGTTTGTCTTAGGTCCTGGTTTTTGTTCTTCTAAAACCTTTTTGTATCTCCAGATCCTGCCTGCCTGCTCCGTTACCTGCCTGCTCCTTTGCCTGGCCTCAAGCCTGCAATAATTTTAGTGAAGACTGGCACTATGGTGCTTTATTTAGTGTTAGTAATTCATGATACATTAAGAGGGTTAAACAAATTGTAAATGATATAGCAGCATTGTCAAGATAGCAGCTTTGTCAGTACTGTACTAGTGTGGCCACATTATCAGTATGATTTTAAATCCTTCACACTTTATGACAGCTCCAGAGGAGCGATATTAATTGTACAATTTTTGAATACTAACGCATTAGTTCGCTTTTGTCTGCCAGGCTGTTTCTCTTTTTAAATAATATCCTTCTCCTCCTCATAAAACTCAATCAGGAGCTGTTGTTCTGCGGCCGTGAAATGTGTTGCGCGACTCTTGTCCATCTTCTGATCGGTGATTCTGTGAGCGATCGCAAGTCTATTTAAGAATGCCATGAACACCCATGTATCCATACAGCTGGCTTGACAAACATGCAACCAATTAAGCCAGGATACGCTGACCAGACTAGATCAAGCCGCGCTTGCTCAGTTATCCTGGATTTCTGTATTCTACTTTTGCTGAGTCGGCCAAAAACAACAAAACGAGCAGAAGTGCTCGTTTCCAAAGCGTCTGTGGCCAAACTCACCAAGAGCACCTGGCTGCACAGTCCACCACAGTGGGGCGAGAGCGTTGCAGACACCACAGAGAGGCGACCGCACCGCCGTGGAGCGATGAGATTCCGGAGTTGTTTTTTTCCGAAAAAATGCGATAGAAGCGAGACTAATATTACACTGCACTGCGTGATTGTACAACTTAGTCATGACGAAAAACAAACGGTGGGTGATATGACCACCCTGGGGCGGGAGCGTTGCAGATACCACAGCGAGGCGACGGCACCGCCGTGGGGCGGAGTTTCCGGAGTTGTTTTTTTCCGAAAAAATGCGATAGAAGCGAGACTAATATACACTGCAATGCGTAATTGTACAACTTAGTCATAACGAAAAACAAACGGTGCACCCATATATATGATATATGAGTCACCCAATAGCTCAATAGTGTATTTGTAGCCTACTACAAAGCTGAGGATCTTGAAAAGAGAAGGTCAAAATGCTGATAACTGAGAATAATGGAGGTTAGGAATAACAATGAAGTTATTACTGTTATTCATAGCTTACATTTCGTAAGATGTCATAGGCCTATACATTTTATTGTGTACAAAACAATACTTTACTGCCTTTTCGTTATAATAATAATAAATTGTCATTGAACCTTATTGCACTGCTGTTTATCATGTTTGGCTCTATATCTATGCCAATTATGTTTTTGTGCTGATATGTACAGTATAATCCAAGCGAATTATTACATTATTACATGACAACATGTAAAACACACCAAGTCACAATATGATTTGACTGTTTGACATTCAGTCCATTATTTCTGCACAGAATATCCACATCTTCTGTGTTGTAAAATGTGAACTTGAAGGGCTCCAGGATTGTTTCCTTTTCAAGCTCATTCCACACCTTCCCATACTACCTTAGCCTGGTTCTCTTCCCCCATGCCCAGGATTTCAGGCAAGTCCACTTTGGCAGAGAACAGTTCTTAAAATCAACCGACTCATGATCAGAATCAGAATCTGTTTTAATGGCTATGCAAGTTTAACAAACACAGAATTTCATTAGCAGGGAAGAGGAACATAGAACATATGTAACATCATAAGAACATAATATAATACAATAAAATATGGTGTAAAAAGGTCAGGGGGGTATCTGTTTTAATGGCTTTGCAAGTTTAACAAACACAGAATTTACATTAGCAGGGAAGAGCAACATAGAACATATGTAACATGATAAGAACATAATATAATACAATATAGATATGGTGTAAAAAGGTCAGGGGGGTATATACAGCATTGCAAAACAGTGGTATTAGCAGTGGGTAATTTTAAGGTGTCAAAAGTTTTGAGTGCAAAAGTGGCTTATGCAGTGGGATGCCTGGATGGGGGTGTTTGTGGCATTCCGAGTCCTTGGCCCTATTGAAGAGTGCAATGGCCGAAGAGTAGAAGCGATTCTTATGGGGAGCGGTTTTGGTCCTGGTGGACCGCGAGGGGAGCAGCTGAAGCAGAGGGTGTCCTGGGTGGGAGGCAAGTCTGACGGAGACCTCAGCCTGATTTTTACTGAAAATATATATAGATAAGCAAAATGGTTAGTTGTAATATACATAACACAGACTCCAAAAAGAAAAGATCTCATCAGTGCCCTCCTTTAATATGTCCATCTTTTGCTAAAATAAAATAAATAGGAAAATGAAAATGCCGGTTTCTGACCTGAAACGGATGGAACCCAAACAAACGTACAATTTTATCTAATTAATGTGGTTCCTTCCTTTTCATCACTGGCGGCACCTCGCAAGAGGCCTTTAGACGAGAGATGACCTGTGATTGCGGATTTTGCTCAATATCTTAAAGCACGCATTTCCTATCTGCAAACCACACAAAAGCAAAAAGTTGTCAATTACATATAAACATAAGGCTCACAATTACATAGGTTCAAATGTTAACTCACGGTTGATTACATTTCTTGGTTCATCCAACAGCTGCGGCTTGTTGGCCCAGCATGAGACCTTGAAGGAGATCTTCGTGTTTCCTCAGATTGCTCCTAAATTCCAGATGGCGCTAGCAAAGCGGTCTGTGTCTGCTGGGTCAATCGTGGCCAGTTTGTACTGTCACCGTTAGTACTTGGACCCAAGATGCAGAACATACGATGAAAATGGAAAACAAATGTATTTACTAAAGTGGTCAAAAAACTGGACGGGGCAAGCGGGGCTGGCAGGCAAAGGAGCAGGCAAGCAAAGGAGCAGGCAGGATCTGGAGATACAAAAAGGTTTTAGACAAAATACTGGGATGAGCGGAAACTAGCATGCATGTCCTTGACTTTCTTCATGTTGTATTGTAGTTTGTTGTTGCAATAACAGTGAGACATTCAAGATGAGCATGGGTCATGTGTATACATAACACAGGCTCCAAAAAGAAAAGATCTCATCAGTGCCCTCCTTTAATATGTCCATCTATTGTTAAAATTAAATAAATAGGAAAATGAAAATGCCGGTTTCTGACCTGAAACGGATGGAACCCAAACAAATGTAAAATTTTACCTCATTAATGTTATCCACTTTCCTTTTCATCACTGGCGGCACTTCACCTCACAAGAGGGCTTTAGATGAGAGATAACCTGTGATTGCGGATTTTGCTCAATAGCTTACCTAGCACGCATTTCCTATCTGCAAACCACACAAAAGCAAAAAGTTGTCAATTACATATAAACATAATGGCTCACAATTATATGGGTTCAAATGTTAACTCACTTTTGTAATGTACTAATTACTAATGTAATAATTTCTTGGTTCAATCCAAGCCCCCTGTAGTCAGAGTGTCAGGCAACTTTTTCCTGTTCTGACAATGATCTCGCCCGCTGGGTTGTCGGTGTCCAATATGTATCTGAGCTGAATATTGTAGAAGAGATGTAAATACAATCATAACAAGCATAATGATATTATTTATGATATAGGAACATGGGTGGTAGAGCTTCAAGATGAGAAGCACATATGTCTGTCTTATATATCTTCCCTTTAAGAATACATACCAGCTGCTCTTGGGCAGGATGAAGGCCCATCATTTGAAGAGTGTGGTCTTCAGGGGGTGGGGGCACACAGTATCTACAGCAGGGGTGCACACACTTTTTCAGCATGCAGGCTACTTACAAAATGACTGAGTCAAAGAGATCTACCTACTTTAAAATTGCGCAACATATAATTCTCAGAAATACATTATACATACATATACATGAGTGACATATACATATGCGTATACCTTGCATAATTGTGTGAACCCATATTGCTTGTTACCCCAACACAAAATAAGGAAATCAGCTTACAAATCAATAACGTTTATTTACCACAAAAAAAACACAGAGATCAAGGAGTGCCTGCCAGTGGCACAAAATTAAAGAAAGAAAAATAACCCACCCCCCTTTGAGGTGCTAAGCATCCATAAAACAGTGTTGTAATGTTTGATGCGAGTGAAACAACATCAGCATCTTCGCGAAAAGGGTACTAGCACATGAATGTAGAGACTGGCTCGAATAAAGCAAAGTCTTGACTGCTGTCCTGACAACTGGGATTTTAGTTCCTTAATCTTTCTCCTTCTCAACTCACTTTTCGGATGGAAGTTAGTGTCGTTTTTATGTACAGTCCGAAAATACCGCTCCACATTTTCCTTTTTCGGTATAGCGATTGCAGTCTGGCAGATGAGGCACACAAAATGACATAGTGAAAAAATATTCCAACTCCCATTCCGTATATAAATGGTAAATTTAGTTTAGTCCAGCTTCCCCACACATTTTTATTCTCTTAAATTTAGAGGTCGTAAATTGGGATAACTCGCCATGAGCACATGCGCAGAAGTCAGATTGGTAAAACCGACAACAAACGTTACATACAAACAAATACAAACTTTACGTTATGCACTATACATTTAATTATCTGTGATAACAGCTATTGAAAGGGTAGGTTACAAAATTGTTTTGTAACGTTACATACAAACAAATGCGATCAATTAGTTTACTGTGCTGTGCGTTTAGTATGCTGTGCGTTATTATTACAGTTAATAATCCCTGATAATTTGTTGATGCTAACCGCCATGAAAGTAAACTTTGACGTTATCAAATTTAGCTTCATAACAACTACCCAAGTAGACTTGTAACATTCGTAAATATTCGGTAAATCATTAATGACTTCTATAACGTTATTATTTTACGGCACTTATATTGACAAGAAATCATGCATTTACTCTCTGTGGATAAAAATAAGCAATTTACCGGAACTCGGAAAAGATGTTGACGCACTCAAATCCAGGTTTAAATGTCCTCATTTCCCCTCACCCCCCCCGACAACAAAAAACGACTCCGGAAACTCATCGCCCCACGGCGGTGCCGTCGCCTCTCTGTGGTGCCTGCAACGCTCCCACCCCACGATGGTGGACTGCAGCCAGGTGCCTCTCAAACTCCTTAATCTTTCCCTGGCAGTTGAAGTGGAAAACGTGCCTGTCCCTTCATACAGCAGGAAGCTTTCCCTGATTTTACGGATATTAAGAGTTTATTGGAAGTGATTATTTAGAACTTTTATACAAGACTTTGAAACGCTATTATGAGGCTGAAAAGCACTTTAAGGCAAGAAAAACTAAACATGCATTTACTGACTAGTAATGAACAATTTCTGAGCCAAACCTGTTTTTATATCTATAAACCACGGATTATAACATGTTAGAATAGTAAGAGTTGATGATTATTAGATTATTGGATTATTAGATTTTGCAGTTGCATTGATAATGCTACTATGGTACTGAAAAGCACTTTTAGCAATAAAAACTGAATATGCATTTACTAACTAGTAAACTATTAGTAACTATTTTTTACGTATAAACCACGGATTTTATTTTACATGTTAGGATAGTAAGAGTTGATTGGAAAGTGATCATTTAGAACTTACAAGACTTTGCAGTTGCATTTGAAACGCTACTATGGGGCTGAAAAGCACATTAAGCAATAAAAAAAAAGACAGACTGGCAGTTTATTGATGAACTCATCTCCATTAAGTATGAATTGTGGTCTTTTTGTTACCCATGGGGTAACGGAGTTGTGTTAATTAGTGTATACGCGTTGCCATGGTCGTTGCCCTTCGCATATCTCCGCCACTTCATGTGCTCCATGTGGATGGCTCCCTGAATTCCAAGTAGAAGTTAAGAATCAAGTTCAAAGTTCATATGATTATGGGGCCCCGTCTAATGTAATTGTACTTTGATGCAGGAATAAAAGTTAAGAAAAGGATGACATTGCTAAATGAATGTCGTTCAGAAAGAAAATAATGTGCACTTTCCAGTTTTTTCCTTAGAACAAGAAGCTTTCCTGTGGCCTGCTCAAGGCCACTCACACAGTAAACAGCCACAATCAGAACAATAACAAATCAAGAATAGGGGAGACAGAGAGCATCCTTTCTTTCAAGTCAAGCTTGAAAGTCAAGTATCGAGTCAAGTATTTCAATAAAATTGAATTAGTATTTGATGGGAATTCTGTGAACACAACTGTCAGTTAGCTCTTATTAGTGGGTCAATGGATATTTGAATGATAAGACATATTTATTTCAAGTGGGGTGTCTTAGTAAACCTGTTTGGAAAAGTCGTTGTACAAACTGAATTGTGACTAGTGAAATCCAGTGGTCATCATTGACACGCAAAGACACGGTTTCTGATCAGGTAATACCCGTGCATGTCTGTTGTGTTGACAATTTAGCAAGTAACCCTGTTATTTCTTGCACTGTGAATGACTGTTGTTTTGTTTTCTATGATGTTTCTATGATGTTCTTAGGATCTTGCCTCCTGCCAACAGGACACTGTTGATACAATGGTTATAATTTTACACAGAGACAAAGACCAGGGAAAGCCCTCCATGCTCTCCCTAAATCCATCTCTGAGGCTCCTCTTTTTATTAGAAAAGCTCACAGTTCATTTACATATTTCAGCATCTGATAAAGTGTGGAAAAACACTGCCACACTTTATGTAAAACAAATAAAATGTAATTTAGGAATGTTCTCTTCTTTCTTTTTTTTGCCACTTTCAGATGGCAGGGTTATTTTGTAAAAGTCCTCTTCAAGTGCCGTTTCACAGTACCTGGGCCTGGGCCTGTACCTGGGCCTGATTGGTCTCAACGAAACCTGTCTAACACCTGATGAATATTTTCCTCTGAAAGCAGCGTCACCTCCGGATTTCACGTACTCGCATATATCTCGTGTCTCTAAGAAAGGTGATGGTGTTGCTAGATCTACAGCCAGTTTCAATTTAAGACACCTTCAAAACATTTGAAAAAATATGTATGAAGCCACCAACTACGCTGAAGCGGAATAATGCCACCATTCCGGTCCCTCCACCCCCATTTTGTTACAGCCACGCTGTACCGCCGCTTGGCTCTTACTCCCCTTTCCTGGTAGAATTTGCTGATTTTTGTTCTGATCTTGTGATGTACAATGATCACATCTTAATTATGGGTGACTTTAACATTCACGTAGATGACCCAAAATAACCTTTAAGTATGCCTCATAGATTCTACGATTCACACAGGTAGTTTCCAAACCTACCCATCTTCATTCACGTACTTTGGACGTAGTCCTCACAAGGGGTATTGAGATTACTAATCTCACTATTCATCCCCACAATCCTACATTTTCAGATCATTACCTTGTTACCTTTAGAATGGACCTTTGCCAGAACCTTAGGAGGCGTTATGAACATTTCTCAACTCAAAACTTTGTAATGCACTCCAGATCAACCAGCAGTTTCACTGCCCCTACCACCCATTCTGCTGGGGCAGTGGAGAGGCGGAATGGAACAGGAAAAAAAAAACTTGCCAAGAAACGTAAAAAGAGACAGGTTAAAATTGGCTGATGCGCTCCCACTACCCCTCGTGGCCATGAGTTCTAGGCAGCCTTTTCTCAGACTCAGCTGTACCTTTCATCTCAAACTACTCAAAACGATTCTTCACGATTCAAAGCAGGACCAAGGACGATTGCAAAAAAAAGAGAAAAAACACAAGAAACACCGCAGTAGTTTGAGATGAAAGGTACGCTGAGTCTGAGAAAAGGCTTGACCTGCCTAGAACTCATGGCCACGTGTCAGTGTCTTAAATTGAAACTGGCTTTAGATCTAGCAGTGGAGTTCATCATGCAGCTAACAATGGCACTAAGAACTGGTGGCCCTTGAGTGCCCTCCTGCCAGCCAACTGGTCAGGAACATGTAACCGTGGGTTTATTGTAGGGAGCCCTCAGACCTGTAGATGGGTTGCCCCTGCCCGCTTGCCCAAACATTGGTGGTGTGGCCCACTTGGAGTCTATAGTGAACCAGTCACGTTTCATGTTCATCTGCTGGAATTCTCCTTGTGTATGGTGTTATTACTGCCTCACATATATTGATTATGCATCTTAACCTTTGCAGTGCTGATTGTTGTTTTGTGCTTGGAAATTGTCTACTGCGTGGTTGTGGAGAGTAGGCGCTCGGACGACAGATGCAATAATCAAATAAACCTGCCACACCTGGCTCGCGAGCCATATTCCAGACCCCGACCCCTGTCCCTAACTACAAGTTCAGTTTATTATTGCCTTAAAGTAACGCATACCACAACATTTGGCCATCAGAATCAACTTTGGAGACTGTTTCATTTCACCTGAAAGTGCTTTTCAGCTACTGAAAAGGGATTCGAATAACATTTGCATGGTTTTGTATCCAACTTCTGAAAAAATTGTTTCCATGAATCTGACTGTTCTAACATCGTCATAATAGTGGTTCATACATGGTACAAGGGTTTTGACATTGAATTTGTCAGTTATAGTGTGTTTAATTCAGTGCCACACCTTACATGATATATCATCATATATCATCATATATCATCTTATATCAGGTCAAACTGCCTTAAATGAACTATAGGTCAATTGGACTTCAGAATTTACTTCCATTCTTCAACAATTCTAAGGGCTTGCAATTATGGGTTTGGGAGGAGAAATGAAATGAATCTGAAATGAAATTCAGGATTCTAGTACAAAAGAGCTACAAATTGGGGAGTAGATTGGGTAATGTAGTTCATAATGTTGCCAAAAATCTAATTGTTTTACTGCTGTGTAAGGGCTGCCTTTGACTTAAATGCCACAAGTGTAATAATAATAATACCTACAAATAGGGATGCAACGGTACATTGTGAGGTGTGTGAATGTGATGTGTACTGATTGTATGACTGAGTGAAGACGCGCCCATCCATCTAACGCAGCAGTTTTTTTCTATTTTAAAAATATATATTACAATTGTATACAATTGTCTTCTTGTCCTTTTGCGATTATCATAATTGTTACTTTAACACACACATTTTTCTTCTATATTACAATTATTCATTTAGCAGACGCTTTTATCCAAAGCGACTTACATCAAGTACAGGGACATTCTTCCTGAGGCAAGTAGGGTGAAGTGCCTTGCCGAACGGTACGAATACGATCAAAATATATTCCATACAAAAAATATATAGCCTAGTAATAGTGGATTCCTCCTCAATATTGCAACAATTTATTTAATTGATATGTGATCAAGGTGCACTCTGCAAGTTTGGGATGAATACATCAAAGACACCCTCCAAATCAAAATTTCTATTGATACTCTCTATCTGAAGTTCACCCTTACTGTAGCTTCCAGTCGTATTGAGAAGGCCAGAACTGATTGTTAAATGAGTTTTATTTTCCCTTCTTCCGTGCCATTCAACCAACGTAAGAGCTAGACGAGAACAGCTACATTACAATTACATTCATATACAGTATTGCTAGCTATCTGCTATCTGCTATGTGCTATTGCTAGCACACTGTTTAACATTAAACATTTCAAATCTTACAAAAACATTCACCGTTTTGCAAATTAAACATTTCAAATCATACAAAAATATATTAATTTCAACAACACACCTTGTTCCCCTATCCGTGTGTTTTGAGTAACGCTAAACGTGCTTTATTTATGTTTTTACCATTTGCCAGCTTTTTCTTTTTCCGTCAGGTAGATTTTCGTTTTATTGCTACTTCCGGTTGACAGGAAGTTACCAAAATAAAAGCAAAACTTCATACTCAATGTACCTTTACACTTACAACTTCATTCAATTAATCTATTTCAGAATCAGATTTGATTGATAATTGATGTAGGGCCTGGCAACATATATAAATAAACTAGTGCAAAAATGAATTACAAATAGTATTTTCAAATTACAGAAGTACATTAAGTATATATATATACTTAATGTACTTCTGTAATTTGTATATACACAAGTGACATATTATTTATGATATTTTATATGGCTTTGTATCTACAAATAAAGGTGAATGCATGGGCACCCGGGATGCAGACGTAACTGCTGTCAAGTACCATTAAATAATATGGTGTACAAAATACTTGTATCCTAAATATAGCTAGATGAATGTCATACTGTTATACTACATCTAATTATGAAGCCTTTCCACAGAGTTGATTAGAAACCCAGCCATTAGACACAGGTGTGTTGGAGGGAACAGGGAAACATCTTTTAGGGCAAAAATAGGGAATATTATGACTTCATAGCACAATCAAAGATGTCTGTTTTGTAACCCTTTTAAATAAAGTTTTTAATTATATAACAGAATATATGAAATAGCCACCAGTTAACAAGCATTGGTATCCTCAAATTTGGTAGATGTTAACAATTTTTTTTTCGCTCTATTCTTTTCGTAACTAGTCCAGTATTTCAGGAAAAAAAGTTCTAATTCATAGTCATATGTTTATTATAAAGGTGCTACATCAAAGTGCTAGTATGCCAAATTTCATATTCCTGATACAGTCTCTAAAAAATACATATACATATTCACATGAATATGCTATGCAAATATTTTATTGGAATTTTCAAGGAAATATGGTTTTATACCAATAGCCTCCGCAATTTGAAATAGTCCACATATTCACAACAAACATTCAAAAATGAAAGAAAAGAAGCCGGTTTTGTCTCAAAGTTTTTGTTATTTTACATGTAAATGTATTTTAACATAACCTTAAATAAGCTTTGAAAACCAGAACGTTGACCCTTTCAAGTCATTCTGTTCAGGAACTTCAAGGTCTAGACTTGACATATTCAAATCAAGCCCGCTGTGATTTGATGCTTTATTACCTGCTATACCAGTCTGTTGTCTAACATTTGCATTTAGCTGTTTAGGAAAAACTGTGACATAGTATCCATCAAAAACTTCTGGACTTTTGTCCTCATTTGGATGTAGCATAGCATTTTTATGTTTCAAATTTTTAAGACTTTTTGATTTCATTTTAGTCTGATGAATTTCATGAATTGGCACTTTCTTGAGAGATTCATGTTCATGATAGTCAACATTTTTGCCGAAATTCATATTCGATTCTTGGTAACTCTTTGGAAAGGGTAGTTCTGGAGCAGACATTTTAGGTTTTAAAGCAGCATTTACATTTGCAAGTCTTCGATTCACACCATTGTCCACAAAAGAAATGTTGGTCAATGGGGGACTCTGATTTGTTCTAGCAAAATCGTCCTTAATGTCTCTAATGTCTAGTTTAGCTTTTGGTGGAGAAATATTCATGTCTGGTAAATTACTGTTCATTATTGTGCCAAAGTCAGCATCTGATGGAGCTCTTGTGAGGTTCAGACCTCTAAAGTTAATATTTGGGGCATTGACATCCAGTTTGGGGCCTTTCAGATTAGCTGTTGGCGGTTTAAGATCTGGAGCGTTTATTTTGCCTTTGATCTTTGAATCTGAGATGTGTAGATCAGGGCTGTGAAAATCAGGTGCTTTCACATCTCCATGTATTTCCACATTTCGTCCTTTGAGGCCTGACATCCCAAATGTGGGCATTTTCAGTTTGGGTATTTTGAATTTTGTCTGAGGTGAACCAATATCTACATTTGTACTGTTGAGATCCAATTGAGGTGCTTTTACATCTATGTTTGGTAAATCCATGTCAGGGACATCAATACCACCTTTCAGATGAGGAGCCTTGAGACTTAAATCGGGTGTTTTCACACCTGTGTCTATGTCCATATTTGGTTTTTCCGGCTGTTTTCTTGAGAAACCAAATGAAGGCATTTTCAGCTTTCCAGAAGGGTGATCAACGTCAAAATCTAAAGCAACAAGCTCCGCTTCAGGCTTTTTCAATGTTGGTACACTGAGTTTACCAGAAGGCATTTTAAAGTTCATATTTGGGGCACTTACATCCAGTTTGGGGCCTTTCAGATTAGCTGTTGGTGGTTTAAAATCTGGAGCGTTTATTTTGCCTTTGATCTTTGGATCTGAGATGTGTAGATCAAGGCTGTGAAAATCAGGGGCATTTACATCTCCATTTATGTCTACATTTGGCCCTTTGAGGTGTGACATCCCAAATGTGGGCATTTTCAATTTGGGTATTTTGAATTTTGTCTGAGGTGAACCAATGTCTACATTTGGACTGTTAAGATGTAATTGAGGTGCTTTTACATCTATGTTTGGTAAATCCATGTCAGGGACATCAATACCACCTTTCAGATGAGGAGCCTTGAGACTTAAATTGGGTGTTTTCACACCTGTGTCTATGTCCATATTTGGTCTTTCCGGCTGTTTTCTTGAGAAACCAAATGACGGCATTTTCAGCTTTCCAGAGGGGGGATCAACATCAAAATCTAAAGAATCAAGCTCCGCTTCAGGCTTTTTCAAGGTTGGTACACTGAGTTTACCAGAAGGCATTTTGAAGTTCATATTTGGGGCACTTACATCCAGTTTGGGGCCTTTCAGATTAGCTGTTGGCGGTTTAAGATCTGGAGCGTTTATTTTGCCTTTAATCTTTGGATCTGAGATGTGTAGATCAGGGCTGTGAAAATCAGGGGCATTTACATCCCCATGTATGTCCACATTTCGTCTTTTGAGGCCTGACATCCCTAATGTGGGCATTTTCAGTTTGGGTATTTTGAATTTTGTCGGAGGTGAACCAATATCTACATTTGGACTGTTGAGATCCAATTGAGGTGCTTTTACATCTATGTTTGGTAAATCCATGTCAGGGACATCAATACCACCTTTCAGATGAGGAGCCTTGAGACTTAAATCGGGTGTTTTCACACCTGTGTCTATGTCCATATTTGGTCTTTCCGGCTGTTTTCTTGAGAAACCAAATGAAGGCATTTTCAGCTTTCCAGAGGGGGGTTCAACATCAAAATCTAAAGCATCAAGCTCCGCTTCAGGCTTTTTCAAGGATGGTACACTGAGTTTACCAGAAGGCATTTTAAAGTTCATATTTGGGGCACTTACATCCAGTTTGGGGCCTTTCAGATTAGCTGTTGGTGGTTTAAAATCTGGAGCGTTTATTTTGCCTTTGATCTTTGGATCTGAGATGTGTAGATCAAGGCTGTGAAAATCAGGGGCATTTACATCTCCATTTATGTCTACATTTGGCCCTTTGAGGTGTGACATCCCAAATGTGGGCATTTTCAATTTGGGTATTTTGAATTTTGTCTGAGGTGAACCAATGTCTACATTTGGACTGTTAAGATGTAATTGAGGTGCTTTTACATCTATGTTTGGTAAATCCATGTCAGGGACATCAATACCACCTTTCAGATGAGGAGCCTTGAGACTTAAATTGGGTGTTTTCACACCTGTGTCTATGTCCATATTTGGTCTTTCCGGCTGTTTTCTTGAGAAACCAAATGACGGCATTTTCAGCTTTCCAGAGGGGGGATCAACATCAAAATCTAAAGAATCAAGCTCCGCTTCAGGCTTTTTCAAGGTTGGTACACTGAGTTTACCAGAAGGCATTTTGAAGTTCATATTTGGGGCACTTACATCCAGTTTGGGGCCTTTCAGATTAGCTGTTGGCGGTTTAAGATCTGGAGCGTTTATTTTGCCTTTAATCTTTGGATCTGAGATGTGTAGATCAGGGCTGTGAAAATCAGGGGCATTTACATCCCCATGTATGTCCACATTTCGTCTTTTGAGGCCTGACATCCCTAATGTGGGCATTTTCAGTTTGGGTATTTTGAATTTTGTCGGAGGTGAACCAATATCTACATTTGGACTGTTGAGATCCAATTGAGGTGCTTTTACATCTATGTTTGGTAAATCCATGTCAGGGACATCAATACCACCTTTCAGATGAGGAGCCTTGAGACTTAAATCGGGTGTTTTCACACCTGTGTCTATGTCCATATTTGGTCTTTCCGGCTGTTTTCTTGAGAAACCAAATGAAGGCATTTTCAGCTTTCCAGAGGGGGGTTCAACATCAAAATCTAAAGCATCAAGCTCCGCTTCAGGCTTTTTCAAGGATGGTACACTGAGTTTACCAGAAGGCATTTTAAAGTTCATATTTGGGGCACTTACATCCAGTTTGGGGCCTTTCAGATTAGCTGTTGGTGGTTTAAAATCTGGAGCGTTTATTTTGCCTTTGATCTTTGGATCTGAGATGTGGAGATCAAGGCTGTGAAAATCAGGGGCATTTACATCTCCATTTATGTCTACATTTGGCCCTTTGAGGTGTGACATCCCTAATGTGGGCATTTTCAATTTGGGTATTTTGAATTTTGTCTGAGGTGAACCAATGTCTACATTTGGACTGTTAAGATGTAATTGAGGTGCTTTCACATATATATTTGGTAAATCCACAGGGGCTTCCAAATTTAGATTGTCAGCAGGAGCCTTCAGATCAATGTCAGGCTTACTCAATTTAATATTTGACCCAGAAATACTAAATCCAGGACTTCCAACATCGTTTTTTTTCAGATAAATTTGGGGACCTTTAAGATTGTACAAAGGTGACTCAGTGTCAAGGTCTGAATCTTGCACACCAACATCAAGCTTGGGTCGGTCTAAATATCCATCTTGGTCAACATTTCTGTGTCCATTTAGCTCTGGGAGCTCAAAATTCGGTATTCTCAGTTTGGGAAAATGTAATTGACTCTTGAGAGGATCAGTGTCTATGTTTGAAGTGTTTGTACCCAAATCAAGTTCTTTGAGGTTGGATTTTGGTAAGTCTGGTACATCAATCCCACTTTTCATAATCAGAGTTTTGAGACTTTTTTTGGACAGTGTGCCAAATAGTTTGGGCATTTTGAATTTACTTGAGGAAGTATTAGCTATGATACCAGGATTACATAGTTTACTGTCCAATTTATTAGAGGTTTGGAAACTGACAGAAGGCATATTGATATTTAAATCTGGAGCCGTAAGGTCAATCTTGGGCCCTTTTAGGTAACCAGGTGCACTCAATTCCCCTTTCTGCTGGGGGGTTGACAGATCCAAATCTGGAATACGTTTTATCTGAAGAGCATCAAGGAATACATTATTGACATTTATGGCTAGATCTGATCTCTTTAGTAATGTGCCAGATACGTCAAGTTCGAAAGGGCCATCATGAGGTACGTACGGAGATATAAGGTCTATTTGTGGTTTCTTATTTGATCCTGAAGAAATATCTCCTGTCTCCTGTATTGTTTCTGCTGATGGTAAATCTGAATTCAACAATCTTGGGTCATGACTATCACCAATAAGGGGATATTTGATATCAATGTCTGGAGTTTTAAAAACAACTGTGTCATCTGTGACAGATGGTCTAACTTTTGCTACCTCCATATAGCCAGAGGGATTATCCACATTTAAATCCAGATTTTTCTTGTGGGACTGGACTCTGACTTTACTTTTGGATGTTGGCAGGCTATCTGGTGCACTGCGGTCTAGTTTAGATTTTGTGAGGTCATTGGTTGGAGTGTCATTGTTTGGTGGATCTGTTTTGATATCTATATCAGGTGTCTCAATGTGCAATGAATTCTGACCTCTGGGATCATTCAAAATGACCGTAGCGTTTATGATATGAGGAGTAGCTACTCTAGTTGTATTTGTGTCTATGCCCTGTATGGAGCATTCCGTGTCATATTTGAGCCTAGGCTTAAACTCTCTGTTAATAGAGCCATCCACAGCACCTCCAGATGTGTTCCCCTTTATAAACTTCTTAATCTTGTCATTGTAGAGTCTATTGTATGAATCCTTCAGCATCTGTAAGAACAAAACAGATTTAAGTATATCTTCAAACAAACTGTCAATTTATATTTATTGTGAGAATGGACTAACCTCTTCTGGGGCTTTGACACATCTGTCTAATGTCCCCAAGCTCTTACTGGGCCTTTTAGTTTTCTTTGATAACAATTCAACCTTCTTATCATAAGGTTCAATGAACTTCAACAATTTTAGCACATCATCTTTTGAAAGTTCGTCAAAGTGGATTGTGGCACCCACAATTTCATCCCCTGTAAAACAAAATCATTGTAATCAAGTCCATATACTGTAATTTAAAGCTATTGTTGCTCTTCAATTCATAAAATGACAACAATACCTTTCTCTAGCTTCTGGTTGGCTGAGTTGCTGATTTCAGAGACAACCAATCCCCCCTTTTCTGTTTCCTCAAGTGTCAATTCTTCACAGAGGCTCCGTCCTCTACGATGTCCTGACTGAAACTACATATCCCCCCAAAAAACAATAAGATAGAACGCTTTCCAATTTTATACAAAAACCTCAATGATCTTCAAAACCCAATATTTGTTAAAGCCCTTGAGACAATTCTTAATATTTATGTTCTTCAAAAAAGTGAACACATACCATGGTCAAGTTTTTTTTTTGCAGTGCTGGATGAGAAACCTGTCATGAAATAAATAAATAAATTGCAGTTGTAGGTATTCATGGAATGTTTACTGGACATGGGAGGACAAGAAACAACTTTGTCCTGAGCATTTCAGCTGTAGTTTTAGGCATTTCTTCTGATATGTAAACAACTCGATGTGACCACACCCATTACTCTTAAAATGGAAACCTTTCCAAGGCACTGGATTGTGATTCAGCTACAGTACGTTTTTTTCGACAACAGAAAATGTGCGCATGGTATATTTTTACAGCATGCTATAACTCCAGCTATTACAGCTGAAAAAGACAGCAAAGTCCTGAAATAAAACTCATATTTGATTATGTTAAGTTAAATTCAGACAATAAGTGATGCTATCAAATTTGGTGATATCGAATGTAATTCAAAAGTCCTATTTGTGGGTTTAAGTACAATTGTGAGTTTAGCAAAAGCTTTAGTATATCTGCAAATTTAAGGTATTTTCTTGTTCCACATAATTTTCTAAATATGCAATTGTTTTGTCTCTAACAAATCTGCTTGCTCTGCTTGAGTTTAAGGTTAGAGAATATTTCCATATTTAGTATATTCCATATATATGAAAATAAATATATATTTTGTCACATATAATCCACACCGGACTGTAAAACGCCAATTGGCTGAGAAATACAATATTTACATAGAAATATTTTGTACCATAAGTGTTTATTCATAACTGAACTGATTTTCCGAACAGTGCCTTTAACATGGTAGTAAAAGAGCTAATCAAACAAAACAGAAAAGTCTTATTCACAGGGGCGTCGTTAGCCCTGTCTCGGTTAAATGTCGGTCACTTGAGCGTCAAAAATGTAACCCACAAGTTAAAAAAACTAGTAAAAAAACGGACGTCTTTTGAGAATCGCTGGCTAGCTAGGTCGCTCGCACCCCCCCCCCCAACCCCCGTCTTCGACAGAAAATGCCAGGGGCTAAGCCCCCCCTTTCTTTCAATCCTACAAAGTTATTCATCTTCGTCCTGTGTACTAAAGCCAAGATGCTTTAACACTGCAGTAAGAGTGCTGATCAAACAAAACATAAAAATAATTACCGTATTTTTTGCACTATAGGCCGCACTGGATTATAAGGTGCACAGACCAATGAATGGTCTATTTTCGATCTTTTTTCATATATAAAGCGCACTGGACTATAAGGCACATTAAGCGAAAAAAAAAAAATATATATATATTTCAGTCGACTAATATTATGGTGAAGCACAGTATGTATTACTCTGCGACACTCGGTAGCCGTAATGCTGCAAGCGGTGCGGCTTTGTAGTTTACCAAAGTTGTACTAAAACATTTTTATTTAGTGCCTTGTACCACACAAAAATCGCTTAGAGGTCAGTAAACAAAATAATGAATGCATATATAAAGCGCTTTGGATTATAAAGCGCAGTGTCGTTTTTTGAAAAAAATAAAGGCTTTTAAGTGCGCCCTATAGTCCGAAAAATACAGTAAGGGTTTTATTCATCTTCCTCCTTCGCATTAAAGACAAGTTGCTTTATTTTTCTTCCTCCTGCACACTGAAACCTACGGAGCCCCTTAAATCCCAAAAGTTGGATTTTTTTATCTTGTGCGCACAAATTATTATCTTGTGCGCACAAGTTATTATCTTGTGGGAACAAGATAATTATCTTGAGGGAACAAGTTATTATCTTGTGCGCACAAGATAATTTACTATGAACTCATATGCATCTCTAACGACTTCCGATGTACACAGCCACAATATAATGGAGAGAACTGAGCTAATCAAGTTTTATTTCATGTATTATTATGTATTTATGTATTTATCACGTATTGCATTTTCATTCCAAGATGAAAATAAAACTTGATTAGCTCAGTTCTCTCCATTATATCGCACACACAATCACACACAACACAACACAATCATTGAGTTATGCTTATATAGTTCTTCCCTTGGCACTTATTGTTTCCTCATGATGTATGATTCACGAGCTAAAAAAACGACTGTGTTCGGGGTCTATCACGTTGCTATGCTCAATGACTGATGCTCTTTGTAAAAGCTCTCTCTTGTAAGTCGCTTTGGATAAAAGCGTCTGCTAAATGAATAAATAAATGTAAATGTAAATATCGTGGCTGTGTACATCGGAAGTCGTTAGAGATGCATATGAGTTCATAGTAAATTATCTCGTGCGCACAAGATAATAACTTGTTCCTTCAAGATAATTATCTTGTACGCACAAGATAATAACTTGTTCCCTCAAGATAATTATCTTGTTCCCACAAGATAAAAACTTGTGCGCACAAGATTAAAAAAATCCAACTTTTGGGATAGGGGCTCCGTAGAAACCACTGAACACCTAACCACTGTCACCTATTCTTCCGGCGCACTGCAAAAGCTTCCGACAGGTACACTATTGCCCATCGGCGATGATTGCCTTATATTTTACTTGTTCCGCTGAATGCTCTTATAGTTCTTCCCTTGGCACTTGTTGGTTTCTCACAATGCATGTTTCATAATCTATAAACACGCTATTTTTGGAGTCTATCACGTTGCTATAATCAGTCACCAATGCTCTTATTGTAAAGCTCTCTCTTGGAAGTCGCTTTGGATAAAAGCTTCTGCTAAATGAATAAATGTAAACTGCAACTACGCAACTATTAAAGTTGCTTCATTCTCCCGTGCACTGAAGCCACAAGTCACTGATTAATCTTCCTGAGGGTTGAAGAAAAATTCATAGAAAAGCCGCATTGCTGTTCAAAACATGGGGCGGAAAAGTAGTCTGCTTATAGTCCGGAAAAGACGGTAAATAAGCCTTTTGTTACTGGTTAACAATAATAAAAAAAAGAATTACATTACTTGACATCATTACCTCAACCCTGACACTGCATTGTGTGCATAAAAAAGTACATTTGATTCCTACCTTGAGGTCCATGGAGTTTTTCTTTTACATTAGGTTTCCTGACAGTAACCCACTGTCAGTAACCCACCTGTCTATGCTCTTTGCTCACAGCTCTTTGGACTGTATTTAAGGTGGTTCTGCGAATGAGCCAACTTAGCCAAAGCAGTCAAACTGGTTCCAACTTTGGAATCTTACCCTCTGCTCTCCCACACACACCCATAGCCCAGTGTAGGGAGAACACAGTACGTGTCTCTTTGGAAGGCAACAAAAACCATGCCTCTTTAAATAGGAACTCAAAGAGAAAAACAAAGTAATCCACATATAAATAAAACTCAGAAATTAAAGTCGTAAATTTGTCGTAATTTTTTTTTCTCACCTTCCAGTGCCCAGACCTGCTGGTGATGAAACAATAACTTCCAGGGACTATTTACATTAAAATACTATTAAAATGTGTTAGGTGTGTTCTAAGTACTTGTTGGTTGACCCAGGAAGGGTGTGAGAGTTTAGTCCTAAAGGGATATTAATGGAAACTAGTCATTCATAAGGATAGTTGTGTTGTCACTGTGTTGAGCGTGTACCAGGTGTGAATCCGGCTCGGCCATTTCTGCATGTATTCTGCCCTCTCTCTACGATGTGTATTTATTTATCTTGCATTTACCATGTTTAATGAATGTCTATAGGATCAGTCCAGCTAACCTTCTAGCAACGCCCTATGAACAAAGGAGTCCAACTGGTTTTTTGATGACAAATGTCTGCATGTAAACAACACACTTGGGCTTGCACCATGGAATTCATGCATGGATTCCAACTAAATCATTCAGTCAACAGATAATTAGATGAATCAGTGTTGAACAAGCTGAAGCACCAGGAGTCAGATGGCTCAGCGGGTTAAGGCGTTGACCTCATGAGTGGAAAGTTGTGAGTTTGAACCCTGGCTGTAATGTTGTGTCCTTGGCAAGGCACTTCACCTTACCAGGTGAACTCACATTGAGTTGCTTTGGATAAAAGCATCTGCTAAATTATTATTTGTTTATTTGACCACTATGGACCACCAAATACTCAGAATAAAAAAAGATTTACCATATTTTTCTGACTATAAATCGCTCCAGACAAAAAATGCATAATATAGAAGGAAAAAAGTATATATATTGGGGATATATATATATATATATACATATATTGGGGAAATGTATCTGATAAAATCCAACACCGAATACAGACATGTCATCTTGAAAGGCAATTTTCAATAAAAATATAATAGAGAACAACAGGCTGAATAAGTGTACAGTATACTAATGTTACATGACATTGACGTATAAACAACAAACTGAGAACGTGCCTGGTATATTAACCTAATATATTAAGAGTTATTCAGATAACTATAGCATAAAGAACATGCTAACAAGTTTACCAAACCATCAGTTTCACTCACGCGGTTTAGTGTGAACATAACACGTGAAATGATATCAGTGTTGGGCAAGCTACTTGGAAAGTGTAGTGAGCTAAGCTACCAGTTACTCCACATTAAATTAAGCTTCACTACACCGAAGCTAATTCCCAGAGAAATATAGCATAAGCCACAGACACATGGCAAAAGTAGTTTAACTACATCGTGTCCATTTTTTTTCTTCATTCCAAGGCAAAGCTATCTCAGTGATCAATAAAACTGTCAATCAGACAAATAAGCAGGCAAAAATTGTACATTCAATTATACGCTGTGCTCTCAATGCTCCAAAACCAGAACAGAAAACCTGTGTTTGCATGGGTATGCTCAATAACTTGGGCACATTTGCAGGACAAACTGCACAAGTTAACTCTAAACTGTTTGGACGACTCCCTCGGGATTAATTTGTCTCAGTCCTTCTCACCCTCTGGCATTTTTCCTTCAAGTAACGTAACTCACTCAAGCAAGCGTCTTCTTCTTCTTCTTGTTTTTGTTTTACGGCGGTTGGCAACCAATTTAAAGGTGCATTACCGCCACCTACTGTTCCGGAGTATGGATCCGACTTAAGGCTCACAAACTATTGTCAAAAATAAATAAATAATAATAATAATAATTATATTCTGCAATAAACACCAGTGCCCTTTAAAAATCCCACAACTGCTCCTGCTTGAGCTTTGCCCTTGCAACCCAAAACACTCTTCATAGTGAACTCTCCAACCCCCAGTTCCTCTAGCCTCCCTTTCAAGGTGGCCCTTTCCACATCACAGCCCCTACACCTTAGCAGCACATGCTCCACTGTCTCCTCACACACATCACACCTCCTTGTCCCATGCTTCCCTATCATATGCAGTGTCTTGTTTAAAGCACAGTGTCCAATCCGGAGTCGCGAAAAAATGACTTCTTCCCTCCTATGCCTCCCCCGCACACTGCATCCTCCTGTCACCTCTTTTGAAATTGAATGAAGATGCCTTCCTTTAGCCTCTGCCATTCCTTAATCATTTTCTGCCAAATCAGACTCTTAGCCTCACACTTGCTGCTTTTAATGCTCATCTCGATGTTCCTTTTATTTAACGCTTCCTTTGCCAGTCTGTCCACTTTTTCGTTCCCACCAATGCCAACATGGGCTGATACCCAAAGAAATCGCACTTGACTTCCACACTGACACAACCTAGTCCCAGTCATAAGAATATCAAACATGATATCTTCCCTTGTCCTTGACCGAAATAATTGAATACTTGTTAGAACTGCTGCAGAATCAGAACATAACAGCACCTGCTTTACTTTTGCAACCTCTGCCCATTTTAATGCCACCAACAGCGCCACCATCTCAACAGTGTACACTGCCAAAGCATCCGAGGTCCTTCTATTTATGCCTATATTCTTTGCAGGGACAGTTACCCCAAAGCCTGTCACACCTGATTCTGGGTTTTTTGCGCCATCAGTGAATATGTGGGTGAAGTCAGAATATTCTTGCTGAACATGGAAATGAAACGCTGCCACGAGATCTACTTTCCCTTTTTTCTCTCTCTTTAGGTCCAGCAAGTACCAGTCAATATCTGGTGACACAAGTGACCAGGGAGGTACTGCAAGGAACACAAAAGCAGGACAGAATCGCAGGTCAAACACTTGAACATCTTTAGCTAACTGGTTTCCCACCTTCCCAAAGTGCCCCCTCTGGCTTTTCCCATACTCCCAGCAATCTATCAGAATTTCCTTACTAGGGTGCGACTCGTCATGACAACTGAGATGGACCCAATAGTTGACAGCCATTTGCATCCTCCTCAAAGCCAGAGGCATTTCTCCCATCTCCACCTGCAAAGCATTTATTGCAGACGTTTTAAAAGCTCCACAGCAAATCCTCAGGGCCTGTGCCTGTAACACATCCAAACGTTTTAAGATGGAAGGTGCAGCTGAACCAAACGCCACACAACCATAATCAAAAACAGATTTTATTAATGCCACATACACCCACTTTAGTGCTTGGCAACTTGCTCCCCACTCTCTTCCAGCAACACATCTCATAACATTAAGCACATTTTTACATTTTGTATCAACCTTATCAATGTGAGCCTTCCACGTCAGGCGTGCATCAAACACAACCCACATAACTTGAAAGAACTAACTCTCTCAATTTCTTCACCATAAAGCGTCAACTTTAAATTTTCACTCACTTTCCTGTTGGTAAAGAACATCAATTTAGTATTTTCCACTGAAAACCGGAAACCCCAATCAAATCCCCACTCAACCACATCATTTATCGCATCTTGTACTTTACACACTAGATGGCCAATGTTCCTTCCCCTGCTCCACAGTGCACCATCATCGGCAAAAAGTGACCTGCCAATCCCACCAGGGACTGCAGTAAAAATATCATTTATCATAACGATGAACAGCAAAGGACTAATTGCACTGCCTTGCGGTGTTCTATTGTCTACTGTATACTGGCTAGACAACGTAGAACCCACTCGTACCTTGATTCGTCTGCCACACAGGAAATCCCTGATCCAATTAAAAACTCTGGCACCAACCCCCAGTCTGTGTAGCTTGATTAACAGCCCCTCTCTCCACAGCATGTCATACGCCTTTTCGATGTCAAAGAACACATCCAATACAGCTTCTTTATTTGCCTGAGCTTTCCTGACAACATTCTCAAGTCTAACTTACATTGTGTTCCTTGCTTTCCTAAATCCACTCTGACAAGTGGCTAAAACACCTCGTTTTTCTAGCTCAAAAGACAGCCTTGCAATTATCATGCGCTCCATCAGCTTGCACAGGTTAGAAGTTAACGCTATAGGCCTATAGCTGCCTGGCTTAGAGGGGTCCTTACCGGGCTTCATGATTGGTACAATTACAGCTTCCTTCCAATCACATGGAATCTCTCCTCGAATCCAAATTCTGTTAAGTAAACACAACAACTTCTTTAGCACTTCTTTAGAACCTTGCCCAGGTTCTTTAACATTAGGTAACATATCTTATCTTTGCCTGGTTCCGTCGATTTTGCGTTTTTTAGCGCCCTCATAATTTCCTCAATAGTAAAAACTGCATCCAAACTGTAACCTGTCAAGCTCTTCCTCCCTAAGGCTTCATGGTACTGTGCCTTAGTTCGTCCAATCCTCAATTTTCCCATATCTGATAGATTATCAGAGCTGTGTACCATAGCAAAATGTCTGGCCATAATTTCTGTTTTTTTTCTCGGTCTGAAACAGCAGTCTCTTGCCCTGAAACTAAGACTGGGTACTCCCACTGGCGCCTGTCTCCTCCCATTCTCTTTACCATTCCCCAGACATCTCCTACTGGAGTAGTTCTCCCTATCTTAGAACAGAAATTTCTCCAGTTTTCCCTCTTTGCACGTTTTATTACTTTTCTGGTCAATGCCTGGGCCTTCTTGTACTGGATGAGATTTTGCATAGTAAGTGTTCTTTTATGTAATCTTTGGGCTCTATTCCGCTCCTTTATTGCCTGCTGACACTTATGTCCACCAGGGTACTAATACTTTGCACTGTTTGTTTTTGCTTATTGGTATGGAGGACTGAGCTGCCACCATCATTACTTCAATCAATTGAGTATTCATTTGATCAATGCTGCTTAATTCATCAATGCAGTCCACAGCCTCTTCACATAGTTTCTGAAACCTGTCCCAGTCAGCTTTGTGAAAAACCCATTTATTGCTACCCACCCTGGTTACTATCGGTGCCTTACCCCCAACCGAGCAGAAAACAGGATAGTGGTCACTCCCCAAGGTAGTGGCCGTTCTGATCGTCCATTGGGCAATTCCTGCAAGAATATTGGATACCAAGGTTAGATCCAGTACTGATTCTGCTCCGTTCACAATGTTCCACCTGGTTCCTCTGCCATCATTCATACACACCAGCCCTCTCTCATCCATCAGTTCCTCAATAACACTACCATTGGGATCTGTATGAGTCCCTCCCCACACTGTACTATGAGCATTGAAGTCCCCACACCAAACAACTCTGCGCTGCCCTTGACCCTCAACACAGAGAAGACTTTGTAGATCCAGTCTATTGCATGGGTTATAGAAATTAATAATTACAACAGGGTCTTTTTGGTCCCAGACCTCCACTGCTACATACTCCAGCTCATTACCCTTCCCTATGAGCCTGTATGGGATGTCTTGTTTGACAAATGTCGCACATCCCCCACCTCCTCCATGTTCCCTGTCTTTTCTAATCACCGAATAACCATACATCAAAAATTCTAAAGAAGGCTTTAGCCAGGTCTCCTGTATACAGATAACATCAGGCTTAATAGAAAGTTCCTTAACGAAATGCTTTAACTCCTGTCCATTCGCCAGTAAACTTCTTGCATTCCACTGAAGAAGAAAGAAAATAAGCATTATGTGTCCTGACTCGACTGGTGATTGAGGTTATCTCTCACTTCTTCCCCGTCAGTCCTTCTAGTCCTAGATGATTAACAGCTGCCTTTACAATCAGTTGAATCTTCTCATTTTTTGACTGGATGCCAGCTGTTGTATTTATCACCCCTGCAATGAAAGTAACCAATGCCATTTTGTCCACAACATGAACATTTGTATTTGTCTGAGGAGGTCTCTCAGCCTCATTCTCCGCCTGTGCAGTCAACACCTCCTGTACCCTCTCTCTTGTAACACTCACTGCTTCAGCATATGAGATTTTCCTTTCCACTCTGACTTTCTGAATGCTACGCTCTTGCTTCATTCGTTCACACCCCACATATGCGACACTATGAGCTCCCCCACAACTACAACATTTTGGTTGCACCGCTGGGCCACATTTCCCATACTCATGGTCCCCACCACACCAAGCACATCTCCTGTTCTCATCGCCAAGCAAGCGTCCATTCCCCTGCATCAGAGACGTTGTAGCCAACCCAAGGATTGGTCCGTGATGTCACCATCATACGGAAGTGCTTCTGTCGGCTCCAAGTCGGCCTCTCAGCAGCTGTGCCGATTTTGGTCGTGGTATTGCAACATAAAATCCCCATGGGGCCCAGAAAGCATTTTTCCCATAGACCATAATAGTAAAAGAGAAGCCTGTAAAAAAGTTCTCAGGACACCTACAGCTGTAACCACTATTAATTGCAAATCTTTTTATTCCATATTTTTAAGTCATGGACTTTTAAACCGTCCAAAAAATTCTAAAGGCCAGAAAAGCCCCTCCAAAGTATTATTCTTATGGTTACGTCACAGCTGTGCGCCTACACTCCCAAGCGCGGTCCCGCAGTGTCTCGGGTAAGTGACACTGTTCAGCCACTCGCAAGTCTGTTGTTTTTGTTATGTTATGTTCGTTATAATGTAAATAGTTAATGTTCAGTAAAATCACATTATTACTTTGAAAAGTTTGAACTTTTTTCATTATAAAGCCTTGCATAGGAACACCTAATTCTCATTGCCCCAGAGCAGTGATACTCATTGCGCGGCTCGTCAAGCTTTAATTGGTGGCTCGCACTGGCATACTAACTTATAACAATATGGTAACACAGCCACAAAAAAAATATATATATACAAACTAAGTCGTTTTCTGCGGTCTCGCGTGAATACGGCCGCCAAACCCGCGCGCCATTACGCACCAAGTGGGGATTGACGACGGACAGAGGATGGAGCAAGCCAGCTTGAGCTGCGGGCACAATGCAGGGCCACTAAATTAGATAGAGCCGGCCCTGGCACAATGGGTCGTTTTTTAATGAAAAAGGGCGAAAACCAGCAGTAACACCAAACGCGAATCCGCATGAAGACGACGAAGAGGGGGCGAGCAGGACAGACTAATTTTTATTTATTCTTCATGGCATTAATCATCTGTGCTTAATATCGAAACAAACCTGTTTCAAACGAAGCAACTTGGAGCACCATTTCAAAACTGCGCATCCGCCTGGCAGTTAAATAAGAAAGAGTAAATTAGCGCAGCTCACTGCTTCACTTTGTGAACAGCAAAATCTTATCCACATGACAACCTCCACTCTTTTGAGATGGCTTGGATTTTGGCGCGGGCCAAAACACGGTTCTCAGACTCAGAAATAGTAATAGTTAATAGAGGGGGTGCGAGCCAGCCAGCCAGCGATTCCCAAAGACGTCAGTTTTTTTACTAGTTTTTAGAACTTAATTGTGGGTTACATTTTTGACTCTCAAGTGACCGACATTTAACTGAGAGCATCCGGTAATTTTTCGAAATAAAATATTGTTATTAATTAGCGTATATCTTCGGCGGCCCGATAATAATCCCGATAATAATTTAGGGGGGCTGAAGAACATTTTAGGGCCCCCCCCCTAAAACAGGGCTAACGACGCCCCTGGAGCAGGTGTTGGCCACTTCTGGAGTTTGGTCTTTGAAGCCGACTTTCCCAGTTTGAAACCACTTGCACAGAAAGTGATGTCTTTCTTCATGAGCAAATACACCTGTGAGTCAACATTTTCAACCGTGAACACTATCAAGAGGAAACACAGAAACCAACTGACCCATGCTCATCTTGAATGCCTCACTGTGATTGCAACATCAAACTACAAATACATGAAGAAAGTCAAGGACATGCATGCTAGTTTCCGCTCATCCCAGTATTAAGATAAATATGGTCTTAATTGAAAATGTATTGGCTGTGTTGTTAATTTTTTTGTGGGATATGGAATTTATATGTAGAAATTAACATTTGCAAAAGGGGGTGTGTCCTTTACAAAAGGGGGTGTGTCTTAAAGGTGGCTCTTCCCTTGATTTTGCTCGGCCAATGTGGCTCTTGTGAAAAAAATTGTGAGTATCACTGCCCCAGAGCGTCATCAGCCTCCCATCATTCCATTCCCCATTCCGCGGAAGTAAACCAGGAAGTCAAAAAAACTTTTCGGCACATGCGCTAGGTGAGCAACTTCATTGAAATCAACGGCCGTCATTTTTCGATACCGTATCCCTTCTTTATTAGATCCATGCTCCACATACACGGCTGTGTATGGCGGTAACGTCACTGACTCATCCTTTTATTTCAGACCGCAGCAGAAAGCTTTGCTGTGCTGAGCTTCAGAGATGTTTGTAAAAATGTAGCTTGTGTGGACGCTACTGCACTACTTGGTTAACAAATGAGCTAAGCTACTGAAAAGCTATTTGATTCAGAAAACAGCGATGCTACCACCACGCTACTGAGAAATGTAGTTAAACTAGTAACAACGCCACTTGTAGCGACGCTACTGCCCAACACTGAATTATATAATAATGTGTTAATAATTTCACACATAAATCGCTCCAGAGTATAAATCGCACGCCCGGCCAAACTATGAAAAGAAACTGTGATTTATAATCCCAAAAATACGGTACTGAAGTAGCTGACTGGTTTATACTTATATACCTTCATTTAAATAATTCAAAATACAAACTTTTTAATATAAATATACAGCAGTTCAAACCTCTCATTTGATCATTAAAGACTTTAAACAATTAACAATTTACAATAAATTATAATTTATTTGACCTAGTAAAGTACTGGCATTATACATTAACTGTGACAATGGTTAAAACTATATGCAGTTAATATATATGTATTTTGTTTTTGGCTCTTTATTACATTTTGAATAATTGGAGTGTCCCATAATCAGTGGCAACACAGGTGTCCACATAGCATTCTGCAAACTGTGGCTTCTGCTTATTCACCTTTCTCCATTTACCAGGCGGCAAAACAAGGAGTCAACTTTTTGGTAAAGAGTTTCAGGGGTGTCAAACTCCACCACTTTTCCAACATGCATTACTAGCACCTTGTCCGAATCCATGATGGTGTTGACCCTATTGATGGTAAGAATAATACTTTTATGATTTTCAAATGTAAAAAAATGTAAACAGTAAAATGTTTAGAAATTGTTATGTCACAGTTTTGTGCCATTACCTGTGAGCAATGGTGAGAACAGTCTTGTCGTGAAACCTTTCCCTTATTGTCTGTTGAATCAACTTGTCAGTCTTATGATCAACACTAGCGGTAGCTTCATCGATGCACAGAATCTAGGGGCAACATGGTCAGATACAAGACAACATAAGGAATGCAAGCAATATAAACATTGTTAAGAGCATTAATAGTGCAGACAAGCTCTTACATTGGCATTGGTCAGTAGAGCTCTAGCTAAGCACAGCAGCTGTCTCTGGCCCAGGGAGAAAAATGCCCCTCTCTCTCCCACCTCACTATCAAGCCCACCTGTGGAATAAAGAGACATTAAAGAGGTATGTATTTAAAAGGTTAAAAGGTGCCCGCAGGTTGGGGCAGCAACCCTAGAACCCTGTGGTGGACACTGGAAGTAAGGGATGCCGTCAAACTGAAAAAGGAGTCCTAATGAGCCTTTTTGGCATGTGGGACTCCCAAAACAGTTGACAGGTATTGGCAGGCCAAGCGTGCCGTGGCTCGGATGGTCACAGAGGCAAAAACATGCCTTGAGTTTTGGGGAGGCCATGGACTATCGGGTGTTCGGTTCGGGGAGCACAGGATCTCATCTCTGCTGTTTGCGGATTAAGTTGTCCCGTTGGCTTCATCGGACCGGGGCCTGCAGCATGCTCTGGAACGCTTTGCAGCCAAGCGTGAAGCAGCTGGGATGAGAATCAGCACCTCCAAATCGGAGGCCATGGTACATGGCTTGCCCCCTCTGGGTGGGGAGTCCTTGCCTTAAGTGGAGGAGTTCAAGTTTTTCGGGGTCTTGTTCACGAGTGATGGAAGGACGGAACGTGAGATTGACAGGCCACGTCTGCAGTGGTGCAGTCTCTGTATCGGACCGTCATGGTGAAAAAGGAGCTTAGCCACAAGGCAAAACTCTCGTCAATCTACATTCCTACTCTCACCTATGGTCATGAGCTTTGGGTAATGACCAAAAGGACAAGATTGCGGATACAAGCGGTCAAAATGAGTTTCCTCCGCAGGGTGGCCGGGCGCTCCCTTAGAGATAGGGTGAGGACCTCAGTCACAGGGGAGTAGCTCGGAGTAGAACCATTGCTTCTCCTAGGTGAGAGGAGCGACCCCAGGGAAGACCCAGGACACGTTCAATCCTACAGTTATATTCCATTCACAGTTTGAATCAGCCGGGACAAAAACCCAAGCCGAGGATGTGACCGACAAACTCTTACACCTGCACAAAGACATTCCCACTTACTCTGATTATAATATCCATCGATGCTGCGACTCCAATGAAACCAACAAAGGCGTGGTAAACGCTGTCAGGATAAGCATTCGAAAGGATCTCACGTAGCTTCTCCCGGGATTCAACCATGAACCGTGAACAATACTGCAGATGTATCTAATCTAATGTATGTATCTAAATTGCAATTCTAATTCTAATCCAAACCAAACATTCTATACAGGTTAGGACCGGTCAAAATACAACAGGTCCCCCTGTAGGAATCCTTATGACCCTGGGGGAAAGACTATTATTAGGTCCATCTGTTAATACTAAATACTGTTAACATTGACATTTATTCGTTTAACAGACACTTGTACAGGGACATTATCCCTGTGGCAAGTAGGGTGAAGTGCCTGGCCCAAGGACGCAATGTCATATAGCCACAGCCGAGGCTCGATCTCACAACCTTCCGATCATGAGGCCAACGCCTTAACCCATTGCCATCTGACGCACGCTACCGGAACAAGTGCGTCTTGAGCCTTTTCTTGAAGGTGAGGACACAGTCAGTGTTTTTGATGGAAATGGGGAGTTGATTCCACAATTGGGGAGCCAGACAGGGGAAGAGCTTGTGTTAGACGGTTGTCAGAAGAGGAACGTAGGTGGCGAGCAGGCGTATATGGCCGGAGGAGATACTTGATATAATTCGGAACAGTCCCGTTCATTGCTCAGAAGGTCAGTACCAGGGTCTTGAAACTGATACGGACGATGAGGAGTAGGGTGACATAGGCGTCTGGGTAGATTTTAAACCAGGTGGGCTGCTGCATTTTGGATTCTCTGTAAGGGGCGGATTGCACTTGCTGGGAGACCGTCTAGAAGTGAATTGCAGTTGTCTAGCTTTGAGAGGACAAGAGCTTGGACTAGCAGCTGGGTGGAATGTTCAGACGGGTATATTCTGATCTTTCGCATGTTGTAAAGGGTAACCGGAAGACTGCGGCAATGTGTCCTGAGAGCTCGTCCTCTAAGATAACCCCCAGGTTTCTGGCAGATGATAAAGGGATCACCGTTGCGGATCCCAGAGTGATAGAGAGATCGTGGGTGATGGAGGGAGAGGTCCACGGACCAAACCCAGTGGGACACCAGTGGAGAGCTGGCGAGGACCTGACATTTTTCCTCCCCAGGAGACCTGGTAGGATCTTCCCGTCAGGTAGGATAAGATCCATTCAATTGCAGTGCAAGTGATGTCCATCTCAGAGAGTATGCTGAGCAGGATCTGATGATTAACCATTTCAAATGCTGCAGAAAGGTCTAGCAGAATGACAACAGATGACCTTGAGACTGCTCTAGTAGACGGGGTGGGTTGAGGAGAGAAGAAAAGGTAGAGAACAGTTTACAGGTTTGGAGCAGAGTTAACTTGCTTAAGGAGGGTAGTAGATTTTTGCCTCGGTTATGTGAGTGGAGAAGATACTTGTCAAGGTCTGGACTGTCATTGGATTTGCGCCATCTCTCAGCTGTCCGAAGGGTGGAACGCTCTTTCCTAACAACATCTGTGAGACACGGGCAGGCGGGAGAGGATCGTGCAGGTCTAGTTTACAGCGGACAGAGTGTCCAGAGACGCAGTTGGCGTGGATAACAGTGTAGTGGTGGCAACGTCTGTGGGGTGGGATGTGAACTTGTCAATGGGAGCGAGGGAGGCTGTTACAACGAAGGCAAAGTGGGAGGGAGGTAGGGAGCAGAGGACTTGACTGAAATCACTGGTTTCAAGCAAGCTCTTTAAGGGGTATCTGCCCCTTCCTCTTTCCCCTCGATTAAGACAAGACTTGGAATAGCCCCTACTCGTACACGAATGCGCAAAAATAAGGAGAAGGGGTAATGGTAAGCGGTAAGACAGAGAAATGGGATAGGACCTGAGTCTATTGATCCCTGCAGCACATCCGTGCTTTGAATTTTCGAAACGTTTTCAAATGGGCTTTGGACGCAAACAGCCCTAAACCTCACTGATCAATCCTGATCAAACGTAGCTATGGCTAACGCTCTTTCCTCTCTATAGCATTTGCATGAGCTTTGTTTAGGATTTGTAAGAATGTGATCATTGAATGCAAAATTTCTGTCTTGAAGTTAGACCATTTCATTCTGTTCAATTCTGTTCATATCAAATTAATCTAACTTGTTCATACTCTCCATATTGACTAAATATTTGTAAAATACATTTTGACATGTACGCGTCTGAGTTAATTCCTTCAGAACACTGATAATGACGTATTAAGAAACGGTTTCCTTTTTCCTGATAACTCAACAACCACACCCAGCTTCACACCTATGCTGTTGATGACTTGGTTGAGGTGGCACTGCTCAAGGGCATCTGCTAGGCTGTGGTCTGAATGTCGTCCACAAGGGTCCAGGTTCTCCCTAACTGTCCCATGGAACAAAAAGGGGTCTTGGGGGATGATTGCCAGCTTGGACCTGCAGTAAGAAAAATAACAACATTTTTGAATTTGGAATCTGACATGGCCCTTTAATTATTTAAACAGATTTCATTAATATGACATTGAAGGTGTATTAGCAGAACAAGTTATTGTACATTTTATTTGGAGCAAGTGGTTGTACACCCTGAATCTTTGTCATAAATACAATTCTGTATTTATATTTAAAACATAAACCCAATCCTCCCCATCCCCATAAGCCCACCTTTACCTTAGTTGTGCAAGTCCCACATGGCTAATGTCCAATCCATCCAGTAAGATTTGACCCTGACTCAGATCAACCATACGGAAAAGGGCCATGAACAGAGAGGACTTGCCTGAGCCAGTACGGCCCAAAATCCCAATCTTTTCTCCAGGACGGACCACCAGACTCAAGCCATCCAGGGCGTTGGGCATGCCCTCTCTGTAAGATAGAACAACCCCTCGGAACTCTATCCAGCCCTGCTCTGGCCAACTAGAGGGCACCTAAGGGGAGGATGGAAGTCTGAGGTGAGTGATGAATTTTATTATTGCAAAAACATGCCCTTCTTATTCCATTCATTCAGATTAACTCATTTGAAAATTCTCTACCTTCTCCACCCCCCTTAAGGCCAGAATATATGTCACGGTATGTATGCATGGCTGTAGCACGTATCCAGCATTTGTTTCCTGTGTAGTTTTTGCACATTTGTTGTGTATTTGTTGCATATCTCCGAGATCTTTAACTATAGGTATACGCAAGGTGCAATACCAACAAATATTGACATACTTGGAGAAAAAAGGGCAAACGGCAAAAAAGTAGAAGTAGCCTACACAACAGCAGTACTTTTTAAAGAGCATTGAGTTGGCTCACAGTGAGACATATTGATATACAGTGAGTTCAATAAGTATTGGATCACCCTGTGATTTTGCAAGTTCTCCCACTTAGAAAACATGGAGGGGTTTAAAATGTTCACACTAGTTGCATTACCAATGTGAGATATCTCACAATACAGGGCTCCATTCATCCTTTCAATTAATACAGTGCAGTCATCCTGTACCCTGTGCAGAAAAACACCCCAGGAGCATGATGCTTCGACTGCCATGCTTCACTGTAGGCATGGTGTTCTTGGGATGAGCATGAACATGATAAAGGGAGTTAAGACCAAAAAGTTATATTTTAGTCTCATCTGACCACATAACTTTCTCCCATTACTCCTCTGGATCATCCAGATGGTCACTGGCAAACTTCACACAGGCCTTGACATTGGCTGACTGCAGCAGGGGAACCTTCCATGCGCTGCATGGCGTTTTAATGTATTACTGATAATAGGCTCGGAAACGGTGGTCCCAACTCTCTTCAGGTCATTGACCAGCTCCTCCCGTGTAGTAGATCGCTAGCTGACAAAACCTTAATTCCGAAGGATTTCTTTGTTTCTAAAGAGCTGGATTTTCTATGCATCACGGAAACCTGGATGTCTGTGGGTGAGACCAGTGCTATATGTGAACTTTTGCCATCGGACTGTAGTTACCTCAATTCCCCTCGAACAACCGGCTGTGGGGGAAGTATTGTGACTGTTTACAAAAGTAAATATATATGTAAGCAACTGACTTTGCCAAAGACCTACTCCAGCTTCGAGATTAACATTTTTGAACTGGGTGCTGTTCAGCCACTGTTGTGCGCCGTTATATACAGACTGCACAAATACAACAATAACTTTATGGGAGACTTTGCTGATCTCTTATCCGGTCTTATGTCAAAGTATGACCGTGTTCTGATTATGGGTGACTTTAATATCCATGTATGTTGTCCGCATAATCTGTTGGCCAAGGACTTTTGAAACCTTATTGACTCTTTTAATCTTAAACAATATGTGGTTGTTCCAACACAAGAACATGGTCATACCCTTGACTTGGTTTTAATGTCGATAACCTGAATGTCCGTGACGCATCGTTTTCTGATCACAATCCTGTTGTATTTGATCTTGTGCTGCCTTATCTTATAGAGAAGCCGTGCGCTCCGGCCAAACTCTGCCGCATTGTTAACTCCACTACCGCTGCTCACTTTTCCGCAGCTTTTAAAGACATGACGGCTAGTCAACCACTGGCAGACTGCTCAAATTCAGATGTTGAGGCACTCTCCCTCTGCTTTGACCCAACTTGTCAAACTATTTTAGACACTGTGGCTCCCCTGAAAATGAGATGCTCAAAACCTGCCCCTGAACCTTGACTGAATTACTCTACACGCGCTGCTAGGCGTGAACGTAGGAAAGCTGAGCGCAAATGGAATCATGACCATTTACAGGTTCCCCTTCTATTATTTAGAGACAGTTGGCGGTCCTATCAGAGATTAGTGAAAGCTGCCAAAACGAAGTTTTTTGCTGATATTATTGTGTCAAATTGTAATAATCCCCGTGTTTTGTTGAAAACGATAAACTCTGTTCTTAATGCCCCTCAACAGGCCTGTGCAGAGCCCACAGCTGAAACGTGTGAGTTTTCTGAAGTTTTTTTATTAGCAAAGTTCAAAACACTAGGGCTCTTATTATTCCTCCTCTGCATCATCAATCTGTTTTTGTTACATCTCCTGCTGTCTTTGAACATTTTGAGTGTGTCAGCCTGCCAGTTTTAAAATAAATTATTGGTACCTTGAAACCTACGGGATCCCCACTTGATCCAATTCCTCCCTCCTTGTTTAAAGAGGTCTTTAAAAAAATTGGTACTACCAGCTGAAGGAATTTCTAGATGGCTACAATATCCTTATCCTTAAGTATTCCAATCTGGTTTTAAATCCAAATAAGAACGCCCTGTTGAGGGTTTTTAACAATATTCTCCGGACTGCTGACTGTGGACACAGTGTCATATTGGTCCTGCTAGATTTAACTGCAGCCTTTGACACAGTGGACCACCAGATCCTCTTGTCTCGTCTGCAGCACTGTGTCGGCTTACGAGGGAGTGCATTGGAATGGCTGAAGTCCTACCTCACAGACAGGAAATTCCACGTCAGAATTGGCTCTTTATGTCCGCCGCTGCCCCTCTCGCATATGGAGTGCCCCAGGGTTCCATACTCGGCCCTCTCCTTTTCTCCTTGTATCTCCTCCCCCTTGGATATATTTTCCAAAAGCACGGCATTTCATTCCACTTGTATGCGGATGATACACAAATGTATATGCCACTGAAGCGGGAAAATGCTTTCAGTCCTAAACAACTCTGTGAGTGTGTTGAGGAAATAAAAGATTGGTTGTCCTCAAACCTTCTGTTTTTAAATGACAAAAAAACAGAAGTCATTGTGTTTCGGGCCTAGTGAAGCAAACACTGACACCGGTGATCTTGATGCTCTGATGCAACATGTGAAGCCCATAGTGACCAATCTAGGTGTAAAACTGGATAGTGATTTAAAACTTGTACAGAATGCGGCCGCTTGCCTCTTGACCGGAACCAAAAAGCGAAATCATATCACGCCTGTTTTAAAATCCTTGCACTGTCTTTTATCGCATTGATTTTAAAATCCTTTTATTTGTTTTTAAATGTTTTCATGGACTTTGCGGAGGGTTTCCGGTTCGGGGAGCACGGGATCTCATCTCTGCTGTTTGCGGATGATGTTGTCCTGTTTGCTTCCTCGAGCCGGGGCCTCCAGCATGCTCTGGAGCGGTTTGATGCTGAGTGTGAAGCGGCTGGGATGAGGAACAGCACCTCCAAATCCGAGGCCATGGTACTCGACCGGAAAAATGTGGCTTGCCCCCTCTGGGTGGGTGTGGAGCCTTTGCCTCAAGTGGAGGAGTTCAAGTATCTCGGGGTCTTGTTCACGAGTGACGGAAGGACGGAACGTGAGATTGACAGGCGGATCGGTGCAGCATCTGCAGTGATGCAGTCTCTGTACCAGACTGTCGTGGTGAAGAAGGAGCTGAGCCGCAAGGCGAAGCTCTCGATTTACCGGTCAATCTACATTCCTACTCTCACCTATGGTCATGAGCTTTGGGTCATGCCCGAAAGGACAAGATCGCGGATACAAGCGGTCGAAATGACTTTCCTCCGCAGGGTGGCTGGGCGCTCCCTTAGAGATAGGGTGAGGAGCTCGGTCACACAGGAGGAGCTCGAAGTAGAACCGCTACTCCTCCACGTCGAGAGGAGCCAGTAGAGGTGGCTCGGGCATCTGTTTAGGATGCCTCCTGGACGCCTCCCCCGGGAGGCGGCCCCGGGGAAGACCTAGGACACGCTGGAGGGACTATGTCTCTCAGCTGGCCTGGGAACGCCTCGGGATCCACCCGGAGGAGCTGGAGGAGGTGTGTGCGGTGAGGGAAGTCTGGGCTTCCCTGCTTCCCGGCCCCGGATAAGCAGAAGATAATGGATGGATGTTTTCATGGACTTGCTCCTCAGTATCTGTCAGACCTGATGATTCAGCCCTACGCCCCTGTGCTAAGGTCAGCAGATCACTCCTTATTAGTGGTCCCAAAATCAAGGAGGAAACTTAGAGGGGATTGCTCCTTCTCTGTTGCGGGTCCCAAACTATGGAACGCGCTGCCCCTGCACCTTAGACAGACAGTCCTTATCCATCTTTAAGTCGGCTCTTAAGACCTATCTTTTTACCTTTTGTATAGTGTGTGTCTATTTATTGCGTTTTTAATATTGCTATGTACTGCACTTTGGTCAACCATGATGTTTTAAAGTGCAATAGAAATAAAGTTGGATTGGATTGGATCATTAGCCTCTTCCTTTTTTCCAACTGCTCTGTTGTTTGTTTCTCACCAAGCTGCTTGGCAATTGCCCCGTAGCCCTTTCCGGCTTTATGAAGGTCTGCAATTTTGTCTCGTGTCTTTTGACAGCTCTGGTTTGGCCCATAGTTAGACTTTTGACTGATTGTGGGGTGCATAGGTACCTTTATGCAAGTTAACAACCTCAAACAGGTGCTACTAATTTAGAATCATGAGCAGAGTGGAGTTGGAATATTTAAATTATTAGCCCTGATTTATGTACAACCTCCTTTTGCAATGCCATTATGTCATTTTTCACTGATAAAATCAAGAACATCCACCTGAACCTTGGGTCACTGTCTCAACCCAGCACCTCAGCTGACCTTCCCCCACCCTCACACTCATTTTCCTTCTTTCAGCTCCCCACTCTCTCAGAAATCTCAGAACTCATCTGGAAATCCAAACCATCCACCTGTCAATTGGACCCCTCCCCACCCAACTTGTTAAAACATGCCTCCCTTCTCTGACCCCCCTCATTTCTGCTATAATCCACTCCTCCACCACTACTGGAACTGTCCCTACACTCTTCAAAACAGCTGCCATTACCCCAATTGTGAAAAAACCTGGCGCCAACCCCTCCAACTTCAACAACCTCCGATCTATCTCCAATCTACCCTTCATCTAAAAAATCATTGAAAAAAACAGTTGCCTTCCAGCTCCTTTCTCACCTATCCCACAATAATCTGTATGAACAGTTCCAGTCTGGCTTCCACCCACTCCACAGCACAGAAACAGCACTCATCAAAATCACCAACAAACTCTGGACTTGTTCACATCCTACTTTTCTGAGCGCACTCAATTCATCCAACTCAAGTGCCTCTTCATTATCTACCTCCTTCCCCTCAGCAACATCTTGAAATGTAACATTCACTTCCACTGCTATATCGATGACACCCAGCTCTACCTCACCACTAAGCCTTCATCCTCTCTCTCACCCACCTCCCTCACCGACTGCATCTCTGAAATAAAAACCGTGTTCACTGCCTTAAACTTAACAGCAACAAAACAGAGGTTCTCCTCCATCCATCCATCCTTTTCTTCCTCTTATCCGGGGCCGGGTTGTGGGGGCAGGAAGCCCAGACTTCCCTCACCGCACACACCTCCTCCAGCTCCTCTGGGGGGATCCCGAGGCGTTCCCAGGCCAGCAGAGAGACATAGTCCCTCCAGCGTGTCCTAGGTCTTCCCTGGGGCTGCCTCCCGGTGGGACGTGCCTGGAACACCTCCCGAGGGAAGCGTCCAGGAGGCATCCGAAACAGATGCCCGAGCCACCTCAGCTGGCTCCTCTCAATGTGGAGGAGCAGCGGTTCTACTCCGAGCTCCTCCCGTGTGACCGAGCTCCTCTCAACTAGGAGAAGCAACGGTTCTACTCCGAGCTACTCCCCTGTGACTGAGGTCCTCACCCTATCTCTAAGGGAGCGCCCGGCCACCCTGCGGAGGAAACTCATTTTGACCGCTTGTATCCGAGATCTTGTCCTTTCGGGCATTACCCAAAGCTCATGACCATAGGTGAGAGTAGGAATGTAGATTTACTGGTAAATCGAGAGCTTTGCCTTGCGGCTCAGCTCCCTCTTCACCACCACAGTCCAGTACAGAGACTGCATCCCTGCAGACGCTGCACCAATCCGCCTGTCAATCTCACGTTCCGTCCTTCCGTCACTCGTGAACAAGACCCTGAGATACTTGAACTCCTCCACTTGAGGCAAAGGCTCCCCACCCACCCAGAGGGGGCAAGCCACCTTTTTCCGGTCGAGTACCATGGCTTCGGATTTGGAGGTGCTGATCCTCATCCCAGCCGCTTCACACTCAGCATCAAACCGCTCCAGAGCATGCTGGAGGCCCGGGCTCGAGGAAGCAAACAGGACAACATCATCTCAAACAGCAGAGATGAGATACTGTGCTCCCCGAACCGGAAACCCTCTGCCCCCAGGGCGCACCTAGAAACCTAGAGGTTCTCCTCATTGGCACTAAATCCACTCTATCCAAACAGTTCCTCCGTTTCACCCTCCCCCCAGGTTAAGAATCTGGGTTTCATCCTTGACAGTTCACTATCTTTTCAATCCCATATCAATAACATTACTCAGTCTGCGTACTTCCACCTACGAAATCCTTGTCCACAGCCTTGTCACCTCGCGCCTGGACTACTGCAACTCTCTACTCTTTGGCCTCCCTCACAAACCACTCCATAAACTTCAACTGGTCCAGAATTCAGCTGCCCGCATCACGATCCACCATATCACCCCTGTCCTTCAGCGGCTCCATTGGCTCCCGGTTAATTTCCATATCTAATACAAAGTCCTCCTGGTAACTTTTAAGGCCATTCACAATTTCGCCCCCCCCCTATCTGTCAGACCTCTTTCATGTTCCCGCTCACTCAGATCCTCCTCCTCCATACAGCTGTCTGTTCCCTCCGCCCGTCTCACCACCATGGGGAGCAGAGCATTCAGCCTCTCTGCCCCCCGTCTCTGGAACTCACTTCCACCCCAACTCAGAAACATTTAATCACTCCCCCACTTAAAATCACAACTCAAAACACACCTGTTTAAAACGGCCTATTCCCTCTGATGCCACTTGCCCTGTGATCTATTGTAATTAGGATTCCTCCGTCAGGAGGAAACCTATTGTTTTTGCAGGTATTATTATTATTGTGTGCGTGCTGCAAGGCGCACACTATGTTATTACTAGCGTTTATTGTGTGCGTGCTGCAAGGCGCACACTATGTTATTACTAGCGTTTATTGTGTGCGTGCTGCAAGGCGCACACTATGTTATTACTAGCGTTTATTATTATTATTCTTACGCCGTTTTTTGGCTCGAAACATCTACCAGAGTTTTTGACGCATATACACAAAAGTTATATCAAAACGTGCGGCTCGGCCCCGACATGTGTGCTATGATTTTTCTAAGACTTTTGGCAAACAATTTTGCCCAAAAATTGCCAAAAACCACACCTAAAAAATGAATGGGTGTTAATGGAGAGAATGTTTGAGAGGTAGAGTGGTGATGTCATCGCTAGAGTGGGGAGAAGAGAGAGATTTGTGTACAAAAAATGAAACGTATTCGACTACCATGGCCTCAAATGCACCACTACAGACACAATTTATGCATAGAAACGTAGGAAAATGTGTCCTCTAGCTCACACTTGCTTTACTTTATCTGTCAGATTTATTGTTTTAGCTTGACATGCGAAAATTCGGCCACAGCACCCATGAAGAGCCTCATAGACTCCCATGTTAAAAGTGTCAGGAAAATTTCAGGAGGAAAACAAAACGAACACTTTTTAGAATTGCTCCCAAGAGCACATTTCTTCACTTGTCAACACAAAATGCCTATGTAGACGTTCAGGAAGGGCTCAGCCGGCTTCACGTTAACCTGGTTTTATGATTGGAAACACGGTTTGGCCAGAAATCCTTCCTGTTCGAGGGGTGCTGTACGCCTTTTCTCTCTGTCTGTTCAACTGACATGACAGTTGCAACTGTCAGCTTTAGTTCGTTACTTAGCAACGTGCTTGAAAGAGGAGAGGGGAAGACGGTGGCCATTTTATGAACAGTAATTCATTTCACATTTAATAACTTTAATTGGAGGATATTTACTGGAGGAATCAAATTGGCTCTTTTTGTTTCGGGTGTATTTATAAACTGTACTCCAGCTCAACTCTTCCTCTCTGGCTCTAAGTCTCTAAGGTAAGCAAACATCTTTTTCAACTCTTTCGCTAGCATGCTATCTACAATGTAGGTTTTTAACTTCTTTAACATGTGGGCTTATAGGTATTCATGTACTTATCAGTCAGGATTTACAACTGACATTCCAACTAGCTGTAAAGATATGCTGTTTGCTAACATTAGCGACCAATGCTGAAATTAGCGCTTAAGCTAATTGCTAGTGCATCAGCATATGTTTCGCTAGCATGCTAAGATGTGGGTTTTGGACTTCTTTAACATTTGGGCTTATATGTATTCATGTGCTTATCAGTCAGGACGGTGGTGGAGGGTTATGGGGGGGGGGGGTTATTTGTGTGCATTTTGACCGTTTAGGGTCGTTTTCGGAGGGGGGGGGCGATCGGCGTTCGCGGGGGGCGGGGGGCGGGGGGGCTCGTGCGGGGGGGTTTGAGGGCAGGGTTCATGTGATGGGGTCCATAGGATTCTAACGAGATATTGGGGAGGTGTGTGGGAGGTCGGGTTGATGAGCTATGAGCCTATTTGTGGGAGAGGTTTGAGAATCGCGATTGATTTACATGCACCTTCAAGCGGAGATTGTGACGTTGCGGGGGGGCTCGGGGGGGGCGATTTCGGAAGGGTTTGGGGTATTGGGGAGGTGTGTGGGTGGTTCCATAGAGAAACAGTGGGGATTAAATACAGGTCTTTTAGGAATTGCTATTTAAATTGTTGGGGGGGCTTGCTGTAAAACATTCATAATCGTCTGGATACTGGTTGACCTTGCAAACTATTGGCTAGTGTTGTATGGGGAGTCCTGTAGTCCTGTAGTTTATAGATGATTAAACCTGTGTGTCTGCTACTAAGTGATTCATTGCACTGAATGGTTTGATTGACAGTTCATCATTAAGTCATTAATGTACAGACTGCCTGTGTGTATGCACATATATGTATCTATCTATAGATAGATATTTATATATGTGTATGTGTGTGTGTGTGTGTATGTGCGTGTGTGTATGTGCGTGTGTGTTTTTCTCAATTAATGTTGGATAAAAAGCACTGTTTTTGTTAGTGTGATATCAGAACTGTGTGAGCACTAGGTCACACAGTTCTGAAATCACACTAACAAAAACAGTATATATATATATATGTGTGTGTGTGTGTGTGTGTGTGTGTATGTGCGTGTGTATGTGCGTGTGCCTATGTGTATGTGCGTGTGTGTTTTTCCTCAATTAATGTTGGATAAAAAGCACTGTTTTTGTTAGTGTGATATCAGAACTGTGTGACCTAGTGCTTTTTGTGAATTTTGATGCTAGCTTATTGCTGAATCCTGATTTGTTACATGTTTGATTGCATGTGGATTGATTTGACATTTAACACAGCTGTATAACTTTATAATGTTATCTGATATTTATAATGCGGTATCATTTTGATAAAAGGTGTATTTCTAATACCAAAGTCATAGCCATTGATGGCCTAATTCTGGCATTGGATGTATTTGGGTCTTTTTACACTCTAAGTTTTTTAAAGCATTTATCATTATTATCAAATTAGAACCAAACTCATACTATGCTACTGAACTGTAATGTAAAGTGATACCTGACACAGAGTGACCAATGGTTTACTTAAACTTAAACTGTGGCAGTGTGCTCAAGTGGAGCTGTCTTTAATCCTGCTGAAATTCGTGTTTACGCTACTACTAGTGCATCAGCATATGAACACCTGTTGAAAGCTTGATCTGTCACATACCTAAGCAATGGTAGAAGTCATATTTTGAAAATTACTCAACAGTGTCAGTGATGTATGGGGGGGAGTCCCGGGCCAGAGTCACGCACACTCAAAATTTCTTTAGGAATTTTTTTCTAGTTGTGTGCGTGCTGCAAGGCGCACACTATGTTATTACTAGCGTTTATTATTATTATTCTTACGCCGTTTTTTGGCTCAAAACACCTACCAGAGTTTTTGACGCATATACACAAAAGTTACATCAAAACGTGCGGCTCGGCCTCGACATGTGTGCTATGATTTTTCTAAGACTTTTGGCTAACAATTTTGCCCAGAAATTGCCAAAAACCACACCAAAAAAATGAATTGGTGTCAATGGAGAGAATGTTTGAAAACTAGAGTTGGTGATGTCATCGCTAGAGTGGAGAGGAGACAGAAGAATTCGTGAAAAAATAAAACATATTCGACTACCATGGCCTCAAATGCACCACTACAGACACAATTTAGACATAGAAACGTAGGAAAATGTGTCCTCTAGCTCACACTTGCTTTACTTTATCTGTCAGATTTATTGTTTTAGCTTGACATGCGAAGATTCGGCCGCAGCACCCATGAAAAGCCTCATAGACTCCAATGTTAAGAGTGGTGGGATAGTAACTAATAAGAAAGAAAACGAACACTTTTTAGAATTGCTCCCAAGAGCACATTTCTTCACTTGTCAACACAAAATGCCTATGTAGACGTTCAGGAAGGGCTCAGCCTGCTTCACGTTAACCTGGTTTTATGATTGGAAACACGGTTTGGCCAGAAATCCTTCCTGTTCGAGGGGTGCTGTAAGCCTTTTCTATCTGTTCAACTGTCAGCTGCAACTCATTAGTTCGTTACTTATGGCGCTTTTCCACCGCATGAAATCAGCTCTCCTCGCCTCGCCCCTACTCGCATTTTTTGCGTTTCCACCGCAGTTCCATGGTACCTGGTACTTTTTTTACCTGGCTAGCGGGTACTTTTTTGGTACCTTCTTGCTCTAGGTACCAGGCGATCTTAAGTCGAGCTAAAAGGTGACGTCGGCAGACGGCCGGCCATTGATTGGCCAGAAAGTGTGACGAAGTCACGAGAGCGACTTAAAGCAACAGCGCCGCAGCTAATACTTATTACTATCAGATACAGTCCATTACACCAACAGTCTACAAGCTTTTTAAAAGTCAGATAAGTTACAAAAGACTAGTTCGTCAACATGGCTAAAATTATAATGTGGGTTCTGTCCACTTGTGGGTTGCGTTGGTGTTATTTACGTCGCTTACAAAAAGACGTCAGGGCCTACGTCACGCCCCTTTCGCCGAGTACTTTTTGAGGTACAATTTGCGGTGGAAAACCACCCCACGGGTTCAGGAGTTTACTACAAACCGAGTATAGTCGGGTAGAGTCGTGCTACATTTGCGGTGGAAAAGCGCCATTAGCAACGTGCTTGAAAGAGGAGAGACGGTGGCCACGAATGACGGTGGCTATTTTATGAACAGTAATTCATTTCACATTTATTAACTTTAATTGGAGGATATTTACTGGAGGAATCAAATTGGCTCTTTTTGTTTCGGGTGTATTTATAAACTGTACTCCAGCTCAACTCTTCCTCTCTGGCCCTAAGTCTCTAAGGTAAGCAAACATCTTTTTCAACTCTTTCGCTAGCATGCTATCTACAATGTAGGTTTTTAACTTCTTTAACATGTGGGCTTATAGGTATTCACGTACTTATCAGTCAGGATTTACAACTGACATTCCAACTAGCTGTAAAGATATGCTGTTTGCTAACATTAGCGACCAATGCTGAAATTAGTGCTTAAGCTAATTGCTAGTGCATCAGCATATGTTTCTAGCATGCTAAGATGTGGGTTTTGGACTTCTTTAACATTTGGGCTTATATGTATGCATGTGCTTATCAGTCAGGACGGTGGTGGAGGGTTATGGGGGGGGGGTTATTTGTGTGCATTTTGACCGTTTAGGGTCGTTTTCGGAGGGGGGGGGGGGGCGATCGGCGTTCGCGGGGGGCGGGGGGGCTCGTGCGGGGGGGTTTGAGGGCAGGGTTCATGTGGTGGGGTCCATAGGATTCTAACGAGATATTGGGGAGGTGTGTGGGAGGTCCGGTTGATGAGCTATGAGCCTATTTGTGGGAGAGGTTTGAGAATCGCGATTGATTTACATGCACCTTCAAGCGGAGATTGTGACGTTGCGGGGGGGCTCGGGGGGGGCGATTTCGGAAGGGTTTGGGGTATTGGGGAGGTGTGTGGGTGGTTCCATAGAGAAACAGTGGGGATTAAATACAGGTCTTTTAGGAATTGCTATTTAAATTGTTGGGGGGGCTTGCTGTAAAACATTCATAATCGTCTGGATACTGGTTGACCTTGCAAACTATTGGCTAGTGTTGTATGGGGAGTCCTGTAGTCCTGTAGTTTATAGATGATTAAACCTGTGTGTCTGCTACTAAGCGATTCATTGCACTGAATGGTTTGATTGACAGTTCATCATTAAGTCATTAATGTACAGACTGCCTGTGTGTATGCACATATATGTATCTATCTATAGATAGATATTTATATATGTGTATGTGTGTGTGTGTGTGTGTGTGTATGTGCGTGTGTGTATGTGCGTGTGTGTTTTTCTCAATTAATGTTGGATAAAAAGCACTGTTTTTGTTAGTGTGATATCAGAACTGTGTGAGCACTAGGTCACACAGTTCTGAAATCACACTAACAAAAACAGTATATATATATATATATATATATATATGTGTGTGTGTATGTGTATGTGCGTGTGTGTATGTGTATGTGCGTGTGTGTTTTTCCTCAATTAATGTTGGATAAAAAGCACTGTTTTTGTTAGTGTGATATCAGAACTGTGTGACCTAGTGCTTTTTGTGAATTTTGATGCTAGCTTATTGCTGAATCCTGATTTGTTACATGTTTGATTGCATGTGGATTGATTTGACATTTAACACAGCTGTATAACTTTATAATGTTATCTGATATTTATAATGCGGTATCATTTTGATAAAAGGTGTATTTCTAATACCAAAGTCATAGCCATTGATGGCCTAATTCTGGCATTGGATGTATTTGGGTCTTTTTACACTCTAAGTTTTTTAAAGCATTTATCATTATTATCAAATTAGAACCAAACTCATACTATGCTACTGAACTGTAATGTAAAGTGATACCTGACACAGAGTGACCAATGGTTTACTGCTTGCTTACTACTTAAACTTAAACTGTGGCAGTGTGCTCAAGTGGAGCTGTCTTTAATCCTGCTGAAATTCGTGTTTACTAGTGCATCAGCATATGAACACCTGTTGAAAGCTTGATCTGTCACATACCTAAGCAATGGTAGAAGTCATATTCTGAAAATTACTCAACAGTGTCAGTGATGTATGGGGGAGAGTCCCAGGCCAGAGTCACGCACACTCAAAATTTCTTTAGGAATTTTTTTCTAGTTATTATTATTATTATTCTTACACCGTTTTCTGGCTCAAAACATCTACCAGAGTTTTTGACGCATATACACAAAAGTTATATCAAAACGTGCGGCTCGGCCCCGACATGTGTGCTATGATTTTTCTAAGACTTTTGGCGAACAATTGTGCCCAAAAATTGCCAAAAACCACACCAGAAAAATTAATGGGTGTTAATGGAGAGAATGTTTGAAAACTAGAGTGGGTGATGTCATCGCTAGAGTGGAGAGGAGACAGAAGAATTCGTGAAAAAAATAAAACATATTCGACTACCATGGCCTCAAATGCAACACTACAGACACAATTTATACATAGAAACGTAGGAAAATGTGTCCTCTAGCTCACACTTGCTTTACTTTATCTGTCAGATTTATTGTTTTAGCTTGACATGCGAAAATTCGGCCGCAGCACCCATGAAGAGCCTCATAGACTCCCATGTTAAAAGTGCCAGGAAAATTTCAGGAGGAATACAAAACTAACACTTTTTAGAATTGCTCCCAAGAGCACATTTCTTCACTTGTCAACACAAAATGCCTATGTAGACGTTCAGGAAGGGCTCAGCCGGCTTCACGTTAACCTGGTTTTATGATTGGAAACACGGTTTGGCCAGAAATCCTTCCTGTTCGAGGGGTGCGGTAAGCCTTTTCTCTCTGTCTGTTCAACTGACATGACAGTTGCAACTGTCAGCTGCAACTCATTAGTTCGTTACTTAGCAACGTGCTTGAAAGAGGAGAGACGGTGGCCACGAATGACGGTGGCTATTTTATGAACAGTAATTCATTTCACATTTAATTACTTTAATTGGAGGATATTTACTGGAGGAATCAAATTGGCTCTTTTTGTTTCGGGTGTATTTATAAACTGTACTCCAGCTCAACTCTTCCTCTCTGGCTCTAAGTCTCTAAGGTAAGCAAACATCTTTTTCAACTCTTTCGCTAGCATGCTATCTACAATGTAGGTTTTTGACTTCTTTAACATTTGGGCTCATAGGTATTCATGTGCTTATCAGTCAGGATTTACAACTGATATTCCAACTAGCTGTAAAGATATGCTGTTTGCTAACATTAGCGACCAATGCTAAAATTAGCGCTTAAGCTAATTGCTAGTGCATCAGCATATGTTTCTAGCATGCTAAGATGTGGGTTTTGGACTTCTTTAACATTTGGGCTTATATGTATTCATGTGCTTATCAGTCAGGACGGTGGTGGAGGGTTATGGGGGGGGGGTATTTGTGTGCATTTTGACCGTTTAGGGTCGTTTTCGGAGGGGGGGGGCGATCGGCGTTCGCGGGGGGCGGGGGGCGGGGGGGCTCGTGCGGGGGGGTTTGAGGGCAGGGTTCATGTGCTGGGGTCCATAGGATTCTAACGAGATATTGGGGAGGTGTGTGGGAGGTCGGGTTCATGAGCTATGAGCCTATTTGTGGGAGAGGTTTGAGAATCGCGATTGATTTACATGCACCTTCAAGCGGAGATTGTGACGTTGCGGGGGGCTCGGGGGGGCGATTTCGGAAGGGTTTGGGGTATCGGGGAGGTGTGTGGGTGGTTGGGATTGGAAGTTCCATAGAGAAACAGTGGGGATTAAATACAGGTCTTTTAGGAATTGCTATTTAAATTGTTGGGGGGGCTTGCTGTAAAACATTCATAATCGTCTGGATACTGGTTGACCTTGCAAACTATTGGCTAGTGTTGTATGGGGAGTCCTGTAGTCCTGTAGTTTATAGATGATTAAACCTGTGTGTCTGCTACTAAGTGATTCATTGCACTGAATGGTTTGATTGACAGTTCATCATTAAGTCATTAATGTACAGACTGCCTGTGTGTATGCACATATATGTATAGATATATATATATATGTGTATGTATGTGTATGTGCGTGTGTGTATGTGCGTGTGTGTTTTTCTCAATTAATGTTGGATAAAAAGCACTGTTTTTGTTAGTGTGATATCAGAACTGTGTGAGCACTAGGTCACACAGTTATGAAATCACACTAACAAAACAGTATATATATATATATGTGTGTGTGTGTGTGTGTGTGTGTGTATGTGCGTGTGTGTGTGTGTATGTGCGTGTGTGTATGTGCGTGTGTGTTTTTCCTCAATTAATGTTGGATAAAAAGCACTGTTTTTGTTAGTGTGATATCAGAACTGTGTGACCTAGTGCTTTTTGTGAATTTTCATGCTAGCTTATTGCTGAATCCTGATTTGTTACATGTTTGATTGCATGTGGATTGATTTGACATTTAACACAGCTGTATAACTTTATAATGTTATCTGATATTTATAATGCGGTATCATTTTGATAAAAGGTGTATTTCTAATACCAAAGTCATAGCCATTGATGGCCTAATTCTGGCATTGGATGTATTTGGGTCTTTTTACACTCTAAGTTTTTTAAAGCATTTATCACTATTATCAAATTAGAACCAAACTCATACTATGCTACTGAACTGTAATGTATAGTGCTACCTGACACAGAGTGACCAATTGTTTACTGCTTGCTTACTACTTAAACTTAAACTGTGGCAGTGTGCTCAAGTGGAGCTGTCTTTAATCCTGCTGAAATTCGTGTTTACGCTACTACTAGTGCATCAGCATATGAACACCTGTTGAAAGCTTGATCTGTCACATACCTAAGCAATGGTAGAAGTCATATTCTGAAAATTACTCAACAGTGTCAGTGATGAATGGGGGGGAGTCCCGGGCCAGAGTCACGCACACTCAAAATTTCTTTAGGAATTTTTTTCTAGTTATTATTATTATTCTTACGCCGTTTTTTGGCTCAAAACATCTACCAGAGTTTTTGACGCATATACACAAAAGTTATATCAAAACGTGCGGCTCGGCCCCGACATGTGTGCTATGATTTTTCTAAGACTTTTGGCGAACAATTTTGCCCAAAAATTGCCAAAAACCACACCAGAAAAATGAATGGGTGTTAATGGGGAGAATGTTTGAAAACTAGAGTGGGTGATGTCATCGCTAGAGTGGAGAGGAGACAGAAGAATTTGTGAAAAAAATAAAACATATTCGACTACCATGGCCTCAAATGCACCACTACAGACACAATTTATACATAGAAACGTAGGAAAATGTGTCCTCTAGCTCACACTTGCTTTACTTTATCTGTCAGGTTTATTGTTTTAGCTTGACATGCGAAAATTCGGCCGCAGCACCCATGAAGAGCCTCATAGACTCCCATGTTAAAAGTGCCAGGAAAATTTCAGGAGGAAGACAAAACTAACACTTTTTAGAATTGCTCCCAAGAGCACATTTCTTCACTTGTCAACACAAAATGCCTATGTAGACGTTCAGGAAGGGCTCAGCCGGCTTCACGTTAACCTGGTTTTATGATTGGAAACACGGTTTGGCCAGAAATCCTTCCTGTTCGAGGGGTGCGGTAAGCCTTTTCTCTCTGTCTGTTCAACTGACATGACAGTTGCAACTGTCAGCTGCAACTCATTAGTTCGTTACTTAGCAACGTGCTTGAAAGAGGAGAGACGGTGGCCACGAATGACGGTGGCTATTTTATGAACAGTAATTCGTTCCACATTTAATAACTTTAATTGGAGGATATTTACTGGAGGAATCAAATTGGCTCTTTTTGTTTCGGGTGTATTTATAAACTGTACTCCAGCTCAACTCTTCCTCTCTGGCTCTAAGTCTCTAAGGTAAGCAAACATCTTTTTCAACTCTTTAGCTAGCATGCTATCTACAATGTAGGTTTTTGACTTCTTTAACATTTGGGCTCATAGGTATTCATGTGCTTATCAGTCAGGATTTACAACTGATATTCCAACTAGCTGTAAAGATATGCTGTTTGCTAACATTAGCGACCAATGCTAAAATTAGCGCTTAAGCTAACTGCTAGTGCATCAGCATTTGTTTCTAGCATGCTAAGATGTGGGTTTTGGACTTCTTTAACATTTGGGCTTATATGTATTCATGTGCTTATCAGTCAGGACGGTGGTGGAGGGTTATGGGGGGGGGTTATTTGTGTGCATTTTGACCGTTTAGGGTCGTTTTCGGAGGGGGGGGGCGATCGGCGTTCGCGGGGGGCGGGGGGCGGGGGGGCTCGTGCGGGGGGGTTTGAGGGCAGGGTTCATGTGCTGGGGTCCATAGGATTCTAACGAGATATTGGGGAGGTGTGTGGGAGGTCGGGTTCATGAGCTATGAGCCTATTTGTGGGAGAGGTTTGAGAATCGCGATTGATTTACATGCACCTTCAAGCGGAGATTGTGACGTTGCGGGGGGCTCGGGGGGGCGATTTCGGAAGGGTTTGGGGTATTGGGGAGGTGTGTGGGTGGTTGGGATTGGAAGTTCCATAGAGAAACAGTGGGGATTAAATACAGGTCTTTTAGGAATTGCTATTTAAATTGTTGGGGGGGCTTGCTGTAAAACATTCATAATCGTCTGGATACTGGTTGACCTTGCAAACTATTGGCTAGTGTTGTATGGGGAGTCCTGTAGTCCTGTAGTTTATAGATGATTAAACCTGTGTGTCTGCTACTAAGTGATTCATTGCACTGAATGGTTTGATTGACAGTTCATCATTAAGTCATTAATGTACAGACTGCCTGTGTGTATGCACATATATGTATAGATATATATATATGTGTATGTGTGTGTATGTGCGTGTGTGTATGTGCGTGTGTGTTTTTCTCAATTAATGTTGGATAAAAAGCACTGTTTTTGTTAGTGTGATATCAGAACTGTGTGAGCACTAGGTCACACAGTTATGAAATCACACTAACAAAACAGTATATATATATATATGTGTGTGTGTGTGTGTGTGTGTGTGTGTGTATGTGCGTGTGTGTGTGTGTATGTGCGTGTGTGTATGTGCGTGTGTGTTTTTCCTCAATTAATGTTGGATAAAAAGCACTGTTTTTGTTAGTGTGATATCAGAACTGTGTGACCTAGTGCTTTTTGTGAATTTTCATGCTAGCTTATTGCTGAATCCTGATTTGTTACATGTTTGATTGCATGTGGATTGATTTGACATTTAACACAGCTGTATAACTTTATAATGTTATCTGATATTTATAATGCGGTATCATTTTGATAAAAGGTGTATTTCTAATACCAAAGTCATAGCCATTGATGGCCTAATTCTGGCATTGGATGTATTTGGGTCTTTTTACACTCTAAGTTTTTTAAAGCATTTATCACTATTATCAAATTAGAACCAAACTCATACTATGCTACTGAACTGTAATGTATAGTGCTACCTGACACAGAGTGACCAATTGTTTACTGCTTGCTTACTACTTAAACTTAAACTGTGGCAGTGTGCTCAAGTGGAGCTGTCTTTAATCCTGCTGAAATTCGTGTTTACGCTACTACTAGTGCATCAGCATATGAACACCTGTTGAAAGCTTGATCTGTCACATACCTAAGCAATGGTAGAAGTCATATTCTGAAAATTACTCAACAGTGTCAGTGATGAATGGGGGGGAGTCCCGGGCCAGAGTCACGCACACTCAAAATTTCTTTAGGAATTTTTTTCTAGTTATTATTATTATTCTTACGCCGTTTTTTGGCTCAAAACATCTACCAGAGTTTTTGACGCATATACACAAAAGTTATATCAAAACGTGCGGCTCGGCCCCGACATGTGTGCTATGATTTTTCTAAGACTTTTGGCGAACAATTTTGCCCAAAAATTGCCAAAAACCACACCAGAAAAATGAATGGGTGTTAATGGGGAGAATGTTTGAAAACTAGAGTGGGTGATGTCATCGCTAGAGTGGAGAGGAGACAGAAGAATTTGTGAAAAAAATAAAACATATTCGACTACCATGGCCTCAAATGCACCACTACAGACACAATTTATACATAGAAACGTAGGAAAATGTGTCCTCTAGCTCACACTTGCTTTACTTTATCTGTCAGGTTTATTGTTTTAGCTTGACATGCGAAAATTCGGCCGCAGCACCCATGAAGAGCCTCATAGACTCCCATGTTAAAAGTGCCAGGAAAATTTCAGGAGGAAGACAAAACTAACACTTTTTAGAATTGCTCCCAAGAGCACATTTCTTCACTTGTCAACACAAAATGCCTATGTAGACGTTCAGGAAGGGCTCAGCCGGCTTCACGTTAACCTGGTTTTATGATTGGAAACACGGTTTGGCCAGAAATCCTTCCTGTTCGAGGGGTGCGGTAAGCCTTTTCTCTCTGTCTGTTCAACTGACATGACAGTTGCAACTGTCAGCTGCAACTCATTAGTTCGTTACTTAGCAACGTGCTTGAAAGAGGAGAGACGGTGGCCACGAATGACGGTGGCTATTTTATGAACAGTAATTCGTTCCACATTTAATAACTTTAATTGGAGGATATTTACTGGAGGAATCAAATTGGCTCTTTTTGTTTCGGGTGTATTTATAAACTGTACTCCAGCTCAACTCTTCCTCTCTGGCTCTAAGTCTCTAAGGTAAGCAAACATCTTTTTCAACTCTTTAGCTAGCATGCTATCTACAATGTAGGTTTTTGACTTCTTTAACATTTGGGCTCATAGGTATTCATGTGCTTATCAGTCAGGATTTACAACTGATATTCCAACTAGCTGTAAAGATATGCTGTTTGCTAACATTAGCGACCAATGCTAAAATTAGCGCTTAAGCTAACTGCTAGTGCATCAGCATTTGTTTCTAGCATGCTAAGATGTGGGTTTTGGACTTCTTTAACATTTGGGCTTATATGTATTCATGTGCTTATCAGTCAGGACGGTGGTGGAGGGTTATGGGGGGGGGTTATTTGTGTGCATTTTGACCGTTTAGGGTCGTTTTCGGAGGGGGGGGGCGATCGGCGTTCGCGGGGGGCGGGGGGCGGGGGGGCTCGTGCGGGGGGGTTTGAGGGCAGGGTTCATGTGCTGGGGTCCATAGGATTCTAACGAGATATTGGGGAGGTGTGTGGGAGGTCGGGTTCATGAGCTATGAGCCTATTTGTGGGAGAGGTTTGAGAATCGCGATTGATTTACATGCACCTTCAAGCGGAGATTGTGACGTTGCGGGGGGCTCGGGGGGGCGATTTCGGAAGGGTTTGGGGTATTGGGGAGGTGTGTGGGTGGTTGGGATTGGAAGTTCCATAGAGAAACAGTGGGGATTAAATACAGGTCTTTTAGGAATTGCTATTTAAATTGTTGGGGGGGCTTGCTGTAAAACATTCATAATCGTCTGGATACTGGTTGACCTTGCAAACTATTGGCTAGTGTTGTATGGGGAGTCCTGTAGTCCTGTAGTTTATAGATGATTAAACCTGTGTGTCTGCTACTAAGTGATTCATTGCACTGAATGGTTTGATTGACAGTTCATCATTAAGTCATTAATGTACAGACTGCCTGTGTGTATGCACATATATGTATAGATATATATATATGTGTATGTGTGTGTATGTGCGTGTGTGTATGTGCGTGTGTGTTTTTCTCAATTAATGTTGGATAAAAAGCACTGTTTTTGTTAGTGTGATATCAGAACTGTGTGAGCACTAGGTCACACAGTTATGAAATCACACTAACAAAACAGTATATATATATATATGTGTGTGTGTGTGTGTGTGTGTGTGTGTGTATGTGCGTGTGTGTGTGTGTATGTGCGTGTGTGTATGTGCGTGTGTGTTTTTCCTCAATTAATGTTGGATAAAAAGCACTGTTTTTGTTAGTGTGATATCAGAACTGTGTGACCTAGTGCTTTTTGTGAATTTTCATGCTAGCTTATTGCTGAATCCTGATTTGTTACATGTTTGATTGCATGTGGATTGATTTGACATTTAACACAGCTGTATAACTTTATAATGTTATCTGATATTTATAATGCGGTATCATTTTGATAAAAGGTGTATTTCTAATACCAAAGTCATAGCCATTGATGGCCTAATTCTGGCATTGGATGTATTTGGGTCTTTTTACACTCTAAGTTTTTTAAAGCATTTATCACTATTATCAAATTAGAACCAAACTCATACTATGCTACTGAACTGTAATGTATAGTGCTACCTGACACAGAGTGACCAATTGTTTACTGCTTGCTTACTACTTAAACTTAAACTGTGGCAGTGTGCTCAAGTGGAGCTGTCTTTAATCCTGCTGAAATTCGTGTTTACGCTACTACTAGTGCATCAGCATATGAACACCTGTTGAAAGCTTGATCTGTCACATACCTAAGCAATGGTAGAAGTCATATTCTGAAAATTACTCAACAGTGTCAGTGATGAATGGGGGGGAGTCCCGGGCCAGAGTCACGCACACTCAAAATTTCTTTAGGAATTTTTTTCTAGTTATTATTATTATTCTTACGCCGTTTTTTGGCTCAAAACATCTACCAGAGTTTTTGACGCATATACACAAAAGTTATATAAAAACGTGCGGCTCGGCCCCGACATGTGTGCTATGATTTTTCTAAGACTTTTGGCGAACAATTTTGCCCAAAAATTGCCAAAAACCACACCAGAAAAATTAATGGGTGTTAATGGAGAGAATGTTTGAAAACTAGAGTGGGTGATGTCATCGCTAGAGTGGAGAGGAGACAGAAGAATTCGTGAAAAAAATAAAACATATTCGACTACCATGGCCTCAAATGCAACACTACAGACACAATTTATACATAGAAACGTAGGAAAATGTGTCCTCTAGCTCACACTTGCTTTACTTTATCTGTCAGGTTTATTGTTTTAGCTTGACATGCGAAAATTCGGCCGCAGCACCCATGAAGAGCCTCATAGACTCCCATGTTAAAAGTGCCAGGAAAATTTCAGGAGGAAGACAAAACTAACACTTTTTAGAATTGCTCCCAAGAGCAATAAACAGACACAATAAAAAATTCCTTCACTTGTCAACACAAAATGTCTATGTAGACGTTCAGGAAGGGCTCAGCCGGCTTCACGTTAACCTGGTTATATGATTGGAAACACGGTTTGGCCAGAAATCCTTCCTGTTCGAGGGGTGCTGTAAGCCTTTTCTCTCTGTCTGTTCAACTGACATGACAGTTGCAACTGTCAGCTGCAACTCATTAGTTCGTTACTTAGCAACGTGCTTGAAAGAGGAGAGACGGTGGCCACGAATGACGGTGGCTATTTTATGAACAGTAATTCATTTCACATTTAATTACTTTAATTGGAGGATATTTACTGGAGGAATCAAATTGGCTCTTTTTGTTTCGGGTGTATTTATAAACTGTACTCCAGCTCAACTCTTCCTCTCTGGCTCTAAGTCTCTAAGGTAAGCAAACATCTTTTTCAACTCTTTCGCTAGCATGCTATCTACAATGTAGGTTTTTAACTTATTTAACATTTGGGCTTAAAGGTATTCATGTACTTATCAGTCAGGATTTACAACTGACATTCCAACTAGCTGTAAAGATATGCTGTTTGCTAACATTAGCGACCAATGCTGAAATTAGCGCTTAAGCTAATTGCTAGTGCATCAGCATATGTTTCTAGCATGCTAAGATGTGGGTTTTGGACTTCTTTAACATTTGGGCTTATATGTATTCATGTGCTTATCAGTCAGGACGGTGGTGGAGGGTTATGGGGGGGGGTTATTTGTGTGCATTTTGACTGTTTAGGGTCGTTTTCGGAGGGGGGGGGCGATCGGCGTTCGCGGGGGGCGGGGGGCGGGGGGGCTCGTGCGGGGGGGTTTGAGGGCAGGGTTCATGTGCTGGGGTCCATAGGATTCTAACGAGATATTGGGGAGGTGTGTGGGAGGTCGGGTTGATGAGCTATGAGCCTATTTGTGGGAGAGGTTTGAGAATCGCGATTGATTTACATGCACCTTCAAGCGGAGATTGTGACGTTGCGGGGGGCTCGGGGGGGCGATTTCGGAAGGGTTTGGGGTATTGGGGAGGTGTGTGGGTGGTTCCATAGAGAAACAGTGGGGATTAAATACAGGTCTTTTAGGAATTGCTATTTAAATTGTTGGGGGGGCTTGCTGTAAAACATTCATAATCGTCTGGGCATGCGAATGGGGGGATACTGGTTGACCTTGCAAACTATTGGCTAGTGTTATATGGGGAGTCCTGTAGTCCTGTAGTTTATAGATGATTAAACCTGTGTGTCTGCTACTAAGTGATTCATTGCACTGAATGGTTTGATTGACAGTTCATCATTAAGTCATTAATGTACAGACTGCCTGTGTGTATGCACATATATGTATCTATCTATAGATAGATATATATATGTGTATGTGTGTGTGTGTGTATGTGCGTGTGTGTATGTGCGTGTGTGTTTTTCTCAATTAATGTTGGATAAAAAGCACTGTTTTTGTTAGTGTGATATCAGAACTGTGTGAGCACTAGGTCACACAGTTCTGAAATCACACTAACAAAAACAGTATATATATATATATGTGTGTGTGTGTGTGTGTGTGTGTGCGTGTGTGTGTATGTGCGTGTGCGTATGTGTATGTGCGTGTGTGTTTTTCCTCAATTAATGTTGGATAAAAAGCACTGTTTTTGTTAGTGTGATATCAGAACTGTGTGACCTAGTGCTTTTTGTGAATTTTGATGCTAGCTTATTGCTGAATCCTGATTTGTTACATGTTTGATTGCATGTGGATTGATTTGACATTTAACACAGCTGTATAACTTTATAATGTTATCTGATATTTATAATGCGGTATCATTTTGATAAAAGGTGTATTTCTAATACCAAAGTCATAGCCATTGATGGCCTAATTCTGGCATTGGATGTATTTGGGTCTTTTTACACTCTAAGTTTTTTTAAGCATTTATCACTATTATCAAATTAGAACCAAACTCATACTATGCTACTGAACTGTAATGTAAAGTGATACCTGACACAGAGTGAGCAATGGTTTACTGCTTGCTTACTACTTAAACTTAAACTGTGGCAGTGTGCTCAAGTGGAGCTGTCTTTAATCCTGCTGAAATTCGTGTTTACGCTACTACTAGTGCATCAGCATATGAACACCTGTTGAAAGCTTGATCTGTCACATACCTAAGCAATGGTAGAAGTCATATTCTGAAAATTACTCAACAGTGTCAGTGATGTATGGGGGGGAGTCCCGGGCCAGAGTCACGCACACTCAAAATTTCTTTAGGAATTTTTTTCTAGTTATTATTAGGATTCCTCCGTCAGGAGGAAACCTATTGTTTTTGCAGATATTATTATTAGGATTCCTCCGTCAGGAGGAAACCTATTGTTTTTGCAGGTATTATTAGGATTCCTCCGTCAGGAGGAAACCTATTGTTATTGTAGGAATTCCGAATCTTGTAGCATTGAAGTCAATGGCAGCCCTTGGATCACAACAGTAAAAACTTGAGATTTTTGGCATGGTGAAACAGTACTACATTATGAACTACCACACCCATTTTGGTCCACTTGAGACCGAAGGGGGCGCTACAGGCCACGCCCCAATTTGACCATTTGTGTCCTTTTTCAAAGTGATGTCCTTTGTAGTCCTTTTGTCCTAAAATTCTGAAATTCCTTACAGATGCCTTATGTCACAATGAACAAAAAAGTCTCAACAACTTATAATGGCAAGTCCTTAGATTTTTCTGTACATCATAAATTCAGAAGACATCCTTTTTTGCCACTCCTCCTGCAATTTTTGTCCAATCTTCTTCATCCTTGCCAGTTATCATCGTCAGAAGAACCCTCACAAAAGCTATCAATAAGATTTTTGATATTTCAAACCGTTTGTTCGCTACAGCCATTTAAAAGCGGCATTATTGCAACTAAACAGGACGTTCGTCTTATAACATTATTAAAGTCAACAAATCTTTGAGATATCAATATCAAACTATATATGCACGAAGAACACACTACAAAATACAACCCAGTTTAACAGCTAAGTTCATAACTTCAAAAATGATGTAAATAATGGTCATCTAATTTAAGGCTAAGACTATTTTACTGCTGTATACAAGTGGCAATCAAAAACTGATAGTCCGAATCAATCACAAGTTCATATGTAGACTCTTGACAATGTGTTGTATACAAATCTGAGAAAAAGTTGAATGTAAGATGAAAAGTTGATTAATGATGAATATTTGAAATGTGACTGCTTGGCTAAAGTCTAAGGCTGTCTTGCAAATCCTCTCTGTCATGCCAGACCCAGTGGCTCCAAAAAAACTCACACGCACAAGAGTCTGTTGACACAGTGGGCTGAGTAAGCCCCCACCTTCACCCTGCTATTGGCTGCTGGATGGATCATGACACTGGTAGTTGTCTTGTATCTCAGCAAATCTTGGACATAGCCACACCAAACTTGGATGGTGCACTTTGAATTACACGACAATTACATTGTTCTTGTAAAGTGGAAGTATATGGCAGCCCTTGGACGAAATGAGTAAAACGTTTAGATTTATGGCACAATGTTCATACTTCTTCACTAATTGAAAATATAGCCTTTTTTTCCTCTCTTCATTCTTGTGTTCATATTGCCATTGTACTTTGCACCTTCTTTAAAACCACCTTATTTTGTGTATTTATTTACCTGTAATAAATGTTGTGTTTTCACTAAGTGAGCAACCCATTACCAGTTTACCTTGGCAACATGTTACACTGCCATTTTACTTTGGATAATAGGTGGAGCCACAGACCATGCAAATATTTCATTCACATATTAAATCCTTTGTCCCTTGCAGCACAGGGGTCACTACAGTCTTGGATGTATTCACACCATTGCCTTGTTTTCCTTTCTTCATTCTTTTGTTCATTTGAATTACATATCAATTCCATAAACTGTTCCAGGAGGAATCCACCATCGCTGCTTGCAGCTATATTTATTATTATTATTCAAATTGTAACATGGGTTTGATGGCAGCCTTGGATCACAGCGGTAAAAAGTTGAGATTTTTGGCATGGTGAAACAGTACAACATTATAAGATACCACACCCATTTTGGTTCCCTTGAGACAGGCCACGCCTTAATTTGACCAACCATTTGTGTCCTTTTTCAAAGTGATGTCCTTTGTAGTCCTTTTGTCCAAAAATTCGGAAATTCCTTACAGATGCCTTATTTGTTACAACGAACAAAAAAGTCTCAACAACTTATAATGGCAAGTCCTTAGATTTTGCTGTACATCATAATTTCAGAAGACGTGCTTTTTTGCCACTCCTCCTGCAATTTTTGTCCAATCTTTTTCATAATTGCCAGTTATCATCGTCAGAAGAACCCTCACAAAAGGTATCAATAATATTTTAGATTTTCATAACTGTTTGTCCGCTAGAGTCAAGGGGGCGCTAAGGGCCACACCCCAATTTCAACTTGTTAAAAGGGATGCCACTTGTATGTCTTTCGTCCTGTAATCTTGAAATTAATTCCATGTACCTCATTCCTCACGACAAACAAATAAGCCTCAACAATTTATAATGGCAAATCTTTACATTTTTCTGTACAATATACAATCCAGAAATATATCTTTTGGATACTATTCCTACAATGTTTGTCCGATCTTCCCCATGTTTCTATGGCAACATCTTCAGACCAAGCCTCACTTACATTATCAAAAGATGGTATATATTTCAAACCGTTTGTTCGCTACAGCCATTTAAAATCGGCAAAATTGAAACTACACAGGACGTTCGTCTTATAATATTGTGAAAGTCCACAAATCTTTGAAATATCAATACCACTTTTTCAAAGTGATGTCCTTTGTAGCCTTTTGTTCTAAAATTCTGAAATTCCTTACAGATGCCTTATTTGTTACAACGAACAAAAAAGTCTCAACAACTTATAATGGCAAGTCCTTAGATTTTTCTGTACATCATAATTTCAGAAGACGTGCTTTTTTGCCACTCCTCCTGCAATTTTTGTCCAATCTTTTTCATAATTGCCAGTTATCATCGTCAGAAGAACCCTCACAAAAAGTATCAATAATATTTTAGATTTTCATAACTGTTTGTCCGCTAGAGTCAAGGGGGCGCTAAGGGCCACACCCCAATTTCAACTTGTTAAAAGGGATGCCACTTGTATGTCTTTCGTCCTGTAATCTTGAAATTAATTCCATGTACCTCATTCCTCACGACAAACAAATAAGCCTCAACAATTTATAATGGCAAATCTTTAAATTTTTCTGTACAATATACAATCCTACAGCCATTTAAAATCGGCAAAATTGAAACTACACAGGACGTTCGTCTTATAATATTATTAAAGTCAACAAATCTTTGAGATATCAATATCAAACTATATATGCACGAAGAACACACTACAAAATACAACCCAGTCTAACAGCTAAGTTCATAACTTCAAAATTGATGTCAATAATGGTAATCGAATTAATGGCTAAGATTATTTTACTGCTGTAAACAAGTAGCTTTTAGCTTCAAGAAATCGGGTGTGTTTGATTTGGTACACCGTGGCAAGCCACTCAGCAGGTTGACTTACAACAGCCAATGGTTGATCAAATGTTTAAGTCAGCGGTGGGAGGTGACTAATATCATTCGCCCGTCCATCCATTTTCGTTTGGACGGGAGACAGTATGGCTGCCGAAACAACGTGACTTTGGACATGCGGATGGCTTCAGTTCGGTAAGATATTTAACTTAATTTTCCACGCTTTGAGGTAGAATCGCCGATGGCATTATCAAGAGTTCTCTTGGCTGTAATTACGGTGAAAATTTGAGAGCTTTTGCTAGGTTAGATTTTTCGATTTGAATGACAGAGTGGGAAACTGTGTGTTTGTAGCTGAAAACGGTCTCATCTCAATTTAGAAGAAAAGTAGCCATTGTATGTCTCTGTCGAGTGAAACGATTCATATTAAGTTGACTGTAAGTACAACAGCATGTTTGTATGATACAGATTGTATGATAACTTGAACACAATTATATAGTTCTAATATTGTTGTTGTTTTCAGATGGTTAGCTTGTTGCTATGCTCAGTGACAGAGTATTGTATTTATTTTAAGACAATAAAGTTATTTGCGCGAACAGTTATTTATAATCTGTATTGTTCAGTGTAGGTGTACCAAACTGTACCGTTTTATATTCTGTATTGTTCAGTTATTGAGCTATGAAAAGAACGTGGTCCTGACAATTCCGGTGCCATACGTTTAGCCTGCGTTCTTCAGGTTTAGATTAGATGCAACTTTAATGTCATTACACAGGTACAAGTACAGGGTAACGAAATACAGTTTGCATCCAACCAGAAGTGCAAAACAGTTATTACAACAGAATATAATACATATAAGTATACTCAGAATATACACAGTATGAACTGTATAATCAGAATATACAGGGTATGTACAGATTAAAGTGATTTTAGACATGCTAACTGTTTCGTTACCCTGTACTTGTTAGGTTGAATAGCTTGGCCAGTGTGATGTCAATTGTAATAGCAATAATGTACCCGGAGAAATAACATTCATGTAGTTTTATGACCAGTACTGCTGATGTGTAAATTTTTCATTCCTAAATAACTATTTTGTGTTTTTCAGATGCCAAAGAAGAACTCAAGCCCAGCCACAAGTTTGAACTACTAGGATTTTTCTCCTCTTCCCACCTCTGGAGCTTTCCATCAAGGACATGTGATGTGTAAATATAATGCTTGTGCACAATGTTTGCATCATTTGTATTATTTGTAACATTTGTATTCCCTGTCTATATGTATCATATCTGCAGGGTATTTTTACATTGTATTCATTTTTCATTTTATTAGTAGGCCACATTTATTTATGTTCTATGTTGCTCATTCCTGCCAAAGTGAATTCTATGTTTGTTTATCTTGCATAGCGAATAAACCCCCATTCTGATTCAGATTCTGAAACAGTTTGACAGCAATATTGATGAACAAACTTAAAGATGTATGCACATGGGAAAGTAGTGGCCTTGATAATATTCTACTAAACAGAAATAAGCTTTACACATCCGTGCAGAATTGCAATCATGTAAACTATACTCTCATCATCTTTTGGTAAGTGATTTGCCAGCATCACGTGCTGCATCATGTTGATTTTTCAATTGAAGTTGGACAAGCATTTTGTACCCTCCAGACTTTTGTAATCATGTGTCTTATTGAAATTGTTAGCACTATCTGTTGACAGCACTACAAATACTTTTCTAATGAATATTACTGTTCTTTTAATTTGTGCCTTATAATGTTCATACTTCTTCACTCTTTGAAAATATTGCCTTGTTTTCCTCTCTTCTTTCTTGTGTTCATTTTGCCATTGTTCTCTGCACCTTCTTTCAAACCACCTTACTTTGGGTATTTATTCAACTGTAATACAGGTTGTGTTTTCATTAAGTGAACAACCGATTACCAGTTTACCTTGGCAACTTGTTACACTGCCATTTGACTTTGCACCATATGACTTCAAAAGTCATCCTTATTTTTGTATTTCTTCTATTGTAATAAATGTTGTATTACCACAGAGTGACAAACAGATTACTAGTTTTTACTAGACCATGCAAATATTTCTCATTCACATATTAATTCCTTTGTCCCTTGCAGCACAGGAGTCACTAAAGTCTTGGATGTATTCACACCATTGCCTTGTTTTCCTTTCTTCATTCTTTTGTTCATTTGAATTACATATCAATTCCATAAACTGTTCCAGGAGGAATTCCCATCGCTGCTTGCAGCTATATTTGTTCTTATTTTGGGGGTTTCTTTCTATTTATTCTATTTTTATTTATTGATATTTATTTTTATTATTGATGTATTCTTTTATCTCATTTGTGTACAGTGTCCTTGAGTGTCTGAAAGGCACCTTCCAAATAAAATGTATTAGTAATATTTACAGGTCATAAATATGTCTGAGATAGACATAGAAGTATAGAAGATAGTGATAGACAGTAATTTTAAAAATAAATAATGTAAAAAATCGTACAATGTGGTTTCTGGATTTTCTTTTCAATTCTGCCTCTCACAGTGGAAATGCACCTATGATGAAAATGTTTTACCCCTCCATGTTTTCTAAGTGAGAGAACTTGCAAAATCACAGGGTGATCTAATATTTATTGACCTCACTGTATATTGGCAATAGCCTGCCTTCTCCTGTTTCCATGGTTATTGCTGTTGTACAAGCTCTACAAACTGCAATGAGCAGCATTTCAGCAATGGCCAGCAACCAGCTCTTTTCCAGCCGAACGTCTTGTTTCCTAAGACAAGCTAGCTACCCACCCTGTTCCTCTTTAGCACCTCATCATTATGGGTCCCACAGGTTGCTGTGCTGTCCACAAATAAAAATCACAAATCAACGCTAGATGGCGCCAAAGATTGTCATAAGCACTGTTTGCAGAGCTGGATAACGACCCATTCATTGGAATCAGGTGTGTTGGAGCAGGGAAACATCTAAAACATTTAGGACAGGTATTCCCTGAGGACCTGGGTTAGAAAACACTGGTTTAACGAATGTACCATACTACATTCATGTCAGTGAAACTGTCTCTCACCTGAGGGTTAGATTGTTGGGGCTCGGTGGGCAGGCTGGTGGTGTATTCTTCAGTGCGCTCAACACTCACTAGCTGCATCTCAGTCTGGGTAAAGCTGAAAATCAGCCCTGACAGTAGGCTTGTAATGGACATGGCGTAGGACAGGGACAGACCGACTAGACCTAGACGGGAGACAGTTGAATATTGTGATTTCTATTTGGTAAAGTAGGGCTGATTAGTAGTATTGACTGATCAGATTTTTGACAACAAATAACAATAATTACAGTATCATAAACATAGGACAAGTTTGTGAGATGAAAAATGAAGGTACTGTACAAACTGTACGGTACAAAGTGGTGGAAGAACCAACAAAGTGGCAAAGCAGAGTTGTAATTTATTTTATTTTATTTATGAACATGTATGTATTGAGTTTTAATTCAAGGACACGTCACAAAAAGTACCTTGTAGCAAGACAAACAATAAAAGAACAATCCTTCCTCCCACCCAGCGACAAGAGGGGCTTTTTACAACCAAAGAGAGATCAAGCGTCTTGCTTGAATTAGACACAAGTGTCATTTTCTTCTCCTTGCTGTTTAAGAGTTTAGGGCAGTTAGGGACTGGGTTTAAGGTCATTTGAGAAATACATTTCATAATTTAATTCCAGAACTTCTGTATCTCAGGACAATTCCATAAAAAATGTAATAAGGTGCCCCACTCTACATTACATTTGACACAGATGTCTGGAACATTTGAGTTCATTTTATTCAGTCTAACTGGAGTAACATAGGTCCTCATGATCCAATTATACTGAATCAGTTTGAGATGGGTAGTTATATAGTTAGGAGTTGAGCCCTTGAGCATATCACTCCACTTCCCCAATGAGATATGTGCTTGCAAATAATTTATCCATTGAGTTATCTTATGCTTAGTAGAATCTTTATGCTTTTTCACCAGTATGTCATACAGTAAAGATATTTGACCCCTACTAATGCAATTATTCACTGGTAGATTTTCTAACATGGATAAAGGAGGTTGTGTCTCAGAGTGTGTATGTGCATAAATAAATCTCAACTGTAAATATTTTGATTAGATTCAATTTTTTCATTACACAGGTACAAGTACAGTTAGCGAAATATAGTTAGCATCCAACCAGAAATGCAAAACCATTATTACAACAGAATATAATTGTAATTGTATGCTCAGAATATACACAGTATGTACAGTATAATCAGAATATACAGGGTAGGTACAGATTTAAGTGACAAATGTACTAATGTATTGTACAAAATGCTACAGTATTTAACAGAAAACAGTGTTTCTGAGGTACTTTTGTTTGTTTTCCTTGCATAGATAAAATAATTTAGATGCCCTTTGTTGCCAACATTTTAAAGCCCTGGGGTCTCATTTATAAAACCGTGCGTACGCACACTTCTAAGCAAAGTTCCCTTTATAAATCACAGTTTAACCACAAGTGTGCGTACGTGAATTATCATAGTACCCCGTCCTGAACACACCCATTTTAACCATAAATGGTCATTGCAAAAGACCTCATGAATGCTAATCTGGATCATTCTCATGAACCTGGCATGTGATTCTTCTTCACGGTGAAGGCAAACAAAAAACTACAAAATAGTGCAACAGCACACCAAGTGGCAGAAGTGGAGAAAAAGTGGTAACCACTGCCATAGTAAATTCTGTGTTTGTGTATCTCGCATGGCGATTCAAAACGAATTCTGATTCTGAAGTGTAATGAGTGTAGCGATTGCGCGGGATCTTAACGACTGTATTTCCAGTTTTTGACATATGATGATATATGCAAAGTATTAAATAAATATATTTAGTTATACTCTGTGGTCTGTAGATATTAAATAGTTGTCCTAATTTGGGGCATTTACATTGATCATGTTTATCTTTTCATCTATCAGTGTACCCTGGACCACCCCCTTTATCACAGATTACACTGTCTACATTAAAGGGGCCAGACAGATCTGTGAATCTGAATAATCCCCCCTCGGGTGTGAGACAAATAAGAAGCTGAAATTACTTGCCATCTCCTCCTTATCTTCATAATTTCATTTGACAGTAAGTGGGTTTCTTGAAGATACGCAACTGACGATTTATTCAAGTTGTTGAAGCCTACTACGTACTTGCTTCGCTTTAGCCAATTTAACCAAGCCTCTAACGTTCCAGGGCGTAAACTTTAGATTTACATTACAAGCCATATCAAACACAAAGTATAAGGAATGCCAACCATAGATGTAATAAAAATTAGCACCGCTACGTCTGTAAACTCGTTTTAAAAACAATTAGTGTACATGTCGTAATCCCACGTTTTTAAAGGAAAATCTACATTTATAACCCATAACGTAATCCTTACGCCATCTTCCCAAAGACAGCGAGTTTTCCCTCAGAACATTAGGAGCGAACTCGGTGCTTGACGGATCCACTAATAAAGAGGAGCAGACAAAAACTGGGGAGTCACAAAGTAAAATAACCTCCAGTTTTCCATCCATCCATCCATCCATTATCTTCCGCTTATTCGGGGCCGGGTCGCGGGGGCAGCAGTCTGAGCAGGGAAGCCCAGACTTCCCTCACCGCACACACCTCCTCCAGCTCCTCCGGGGGGATCCCGAGGCGTTCCCAGGCCAGCCGAGAGACATAGTCCCTCCAGCGTGTCCTAGGTCTTCCCCGGGGCCGCCTCCCGGTGGGACATGCCTGGAACACCTCCCGAGGGAGGCGTCCAGGAGGCATCCTAAACACATGCCCGAGCCACCTCAACTGGCTCCTCTCGACGTGGAGGAGTAGCGGTTCAACTCCGAGCTCCTCCCGTGTGACCGAGCTCCTCACCCTATCTCTAAGGGAGCGCCCGGCCACCCCATTTCGACCGCTTGTATCCGCAATCTTGTCCTTTCGGTCATGACCCAAAGCTCATGACCATAGGTGAGAGTAGGAATGTAGATTGACCGGTAAATCGAGAGCTTTGCCTTGCGGCTCAGCTCCTTCTTCACCACGACAGTCCGGTACAGAGACTGCATCACTGCAGACACTGCACCGATCCGCCTGTCAATCTCACGTTCCATCCTCCCGTCACTCGTGAACAAGACCCCGAGATACTTGAACTCCTCCACTTGAGGCAAAGGCTCCCCACCCACCCACCCAAAGGGGGCAAGCCACCTTTTTCCGGTCGAGTACCACGGACCTCCAGTTTTCAATCGGTATAATGTAATAAACGAACAAGAAAATGTAAATGTGTACCTTGCTGCTGTGCGAGTCTTATACGGCGTCAACACACAGTGGTGGTTAGCAGACGGACGGGACGCTGCCCCTCCTAACAAACTCAAAAACTAAAACACCGGCAATAACTACAGATAAGTAACATCTCAAAGTACATCAACGTTAAGTAGAAAGAAACAATACCTTTCTTAGGTAGCTGAAAAACAAAGTTCAGTGTTCACATCCTCTGTTGTTGCCGGAAAACTCAGACACTGACAGTGTTCATCCCAATGCAGACCCGTTAGCTTTATAAACGACTCCGCACCTGAAGGGTCAGCAAACACGCAGCAAACATGAAACAGCCTGAGCCTGAGCAGGGTTGATGAATCCGTAGTTGATCCCCAGGGCACGCAGGCGTTGGTTAACATTGTCAAAACGCTTCCTTTTTTTGTGGAGTCCTGTGGAGAGGTCTTGGAAAAACATGACATGATGGTCTTCGAACACGATCCTCCCCTTGTTCCTGGCTGCCTGCAGGAATCGGATCTTGCCTTGAAACCTTAAGAACTATTATCATGACTCGCGGAGCAGATGATTGCAGGGTGCCCGGTAGACTCTGTGCCCTTTCGATAATCAGCGGAACAGAAAAGGTCTCCGGACCCAGTGTACTGGGTAGCCAGCTCTCCAGAATACCAGCTGCATTACCTTTTCGAGCGGTTTTCGTCCATTTTGGATGTGAGTTCAGACACCTGATTCTCCACTGATGCCATTTTGTTTTTGTGGTCGGCGATATCGTCCTTTGCATCACCAATCCTGTCCTCTGCCTGTCCCAGTCTCCCTGCGAAATCTTTGAAGTCTGACTTGATCTCACTTATTTCAGTCAGAATGCCGTCAAATTTAAAGCCGAAGTCGTCCTTCAGGGCCGTAATCACTTTTAAAATCTCAGCAGTTTCCAGAGTTTGTACATGGACAGTTGGCTTGTTAGCATTTACCCCTGTTTCCTCAAGTTGGTCGGCCTTGTTTTTGAGCCTCTGATGACCTAAGGTAGTTTTAGGCTGTTTGGTCGACATATCTAAGACCCAGGTACACTCAAACGTAGTTCAATAAAGACATTGGTTTGCTTTTAGTACAGGATATTTTCAGTTCAGTTCAGTTTTTACGGAAAGAGTATGCGTGCGACCGCTTAGCTCCGTGCCATAGCCACACCAGAGTTGTAATTTCACCAGATGAAAAATGTGTTGTAAATATTTGGGTGTATTGTTCACTGACTGCTTTATAGTGTATATCAGGGGTGCCTAATCCTAGTCCTTGAGAGCCCCTGTGCTGACAGTTTTAAATGTTTCCCTGCTACAGTACACCTGATTCTAATGAATGGGTCGTTATGAATCTCTGTGGAGATCACAATTATCATTCAATAGGGTCAGGTGTGCAAACCTCTCGTTCACCGGTGTAAACTCCAACACGTAGCGACTGAGCTGTGGGGCTACAAGTAAACCCACGCAAGTCCAGCCCCTCTCAAGGATAGTCGTTCCGGAACCCAAGCTGTGCGTGGAAGCAAGGACGGACTATATCTGTCTGGACACCTGCTCCTGACCACTGCCCAAAGCACACTGAACTGGCTCCCTAAAGTCTTCCAGATGGTTAGGGCCTGCAGGAAGGTGGTCCCTAGTTCAGGCTGGACCCGGCAGGGTACCATGGGCAAAGACCTGGTCACCAGGCACTCTGACAACAAAGCTCCTAGGATCATCCAACCCTTTCCAACCCCTCCACCCGGTTAAGGGGGAGATTCAAGGAGGAGACCAAGAACATTGAGAGGTAATTAGTCCATGCTAACAACCAGAGGCTATCCCTCTTTGTAACATCACATACAAAACATTAATAACATTCGTTTTGACAGTTTTTCTGTATTTAACTATTTTTGATCTACCCTGCATGATAAAGACAATCATAAATCCAAATTTCCCTCAAAGTTATTCATTAATTTGTTGGACACAATGAATCATCTGGAGTCAAGGAACCCTGGAACGTTGGCACCAAACAGACCTGCGCACCAAGTCCATGTTGCAAGTCATCCACTTACCAGGTTGGGCAAGGGCAGATACATCCTGTCATAGCCAGTCATGGTCTACTCTGTACCTATGACCAGGCATGAGTTGCGTCGGTTCCTAGGTATGACCGGTGTCTACTGCACATTTTTAAGACCTTCTCTTTGGTTGTTACACAGCTGACCAACTTGCTTAGCCCAAAAGTACTCTATGTGTGGTCAACCAAATGCTGAGCTGTCAGTGCTCGTTTTTTAAAGTTAAAGGTGAATGCCTCTTTGTAGAGTGCCAGTGCCGTTTTCCAAGAAATTCAACAGGTTTCAGCCTTGATGTTCCACAATCGGTAGGGGTCAGTTACAGCAGGCTGCACGCCTATCAATACTGATCACCAGCCGTTAGTGTTCCTGAATCGCATGTATAACCACAACCACCATCATATGTGCTGGTATTACATTGTGCAGGGATAATGTTTTTGCTGATGCCCTCTCTTTGGTTAGATCATCCTTGATGGTCTGTATACAGTAGGAGCATGGAGTTAGTAATTGATCAGTCTATTATATGGTCTGTGCCCATTTTGTTTGTATACCTGGGTTGGGCACATATTAATAGGTGTATCTTGTCACATATTTTGAGTGCAAGGATTTTATTTCCATCGCCTTGCTAGGCATTATCAAATGAGGCCATTTCCTTGCTCAACATTTGCATTGGTAATTATTACAATAAAATAAAAAGTATTGGGCATACTTGCGCTTCAGGTGCAACGTTTTGTCTATTTCTAATTCCAGGAATCTGTGCCTTGTTCGTCATTTAGTCCTATCAATGTTCCAATGTTATACCCCCTTGAGGCTGAAATGTGAAGGGGCACTGGGGCCATCCCAAAATAATGTTTTGTAAAGAATTTGTACACATTATACATTATAACATAAGACCACATCAAAACAATTGCTAAGGCAGACAAATTAGATTACATATAAATGCAACAAACAAAAAAATCACCTGGATCAATGTATTTGAACTTGTGCTGAATAACAGCAATGATTCCGATGACAGTCACCACGGCAACACCAATCATCTGCAGACGGATGTCTAGCCACTGCATGGCCGCGTTGCTAAGGAACAGACATCGCTGGTTCACATCTAGTCGCCGTTCACTTTCCTCCTCAAACCTGGAGCCATAAGAAATATAAGATAACGTATTACTGTTCAAATTAATGCATTTGGGCTGATCTGAAAATGGGAACTGTACAGCCTTTTGGTCCTTCTCATCATTCAAGGACTTCATTTAGCAATTCACCTGTCTAAATAAACATCCTAAAGCACTAACCTTGTGGCACTGCCACTTGCCCGGATCGTCTGTAGACCGCTGATAGTTTCTGAAAAGTGAGAGTACACTGGAGAAAGGGTGAGACTACACAGGCGTTTTAACTCTCTGGACGTGTAGCGGTAAAAACGCTGTATGCGGTGGTAGACTAGAGCAAGGGGTATCAGTGGCACTAGGACCCATGGCAGACCATAGCTTATTATCACCAACATGCCCAATATGCAAAAGATGTTGGCCAGCAGGATATTGAGGATGAAGGGTAGAGAGTCATCTATGCTGTACAAGTCAGAAGAGAAGCGGTTCAGGATTCGGCCCTGGGGTGTAGTGTCAAAGAATGCCATGGTGGCCTAGACATGAACAAACGTAAGTAGAATAAAAGAAATGAGTTAATGAGCAGTGCAAATAAGCATTCTCATCTTCAATATTACTTACAAATTTATAATAGTGATTTACTCATATTTGTCATATAAATATAATATTTTGTACACGTGAATAGAAAAGTGAAAATGGCAGGTTGCTGCAATTCTCACCCCCATCATGACTAAATAAAAATAATGTCCAACTGCCTTAACCATTGTGTTACCACAGACCAAACTCACCTTCAGGACTTGGTCCAAAACTCTGTTGTGGATAAGTGTAGCAGCACGGATGCCTCCATAGGCAAAAAGAAATGCTCTAATCGCTGTAAAGATGGTGTTGGTGACGGCTATGCAACCATACACAGTCAGATAAAACTTCACCTCAGAACTTATATTGGTCATAGTTGCAATTTCCATGGAAGTGAGTGGGTACCTGGAAATACGTACAATACTAAACCACATCATTCATCTAACAGCCAGTGAACATATATGATTAACCTTTGTTTGGGCAGGGTAGCCAAAAGATCAACTTTCAAACAAAAAACGTATTCCCAAGGACTGACTTGACTGTTTGCTCAACATTACCTACCATTCCATGATAAATAAGATATTTAAGCGTGTAATAAATTATTACAATTTGTTATTTAACTCACATTAGTCTTCCAGATAAGAACAGCAGATGCTGTGTACTGAAAGCAGGCCTTCCACCAAAACTCAGATCAGATCCATTACACTTCAGTCTGGAGATCCAGTGGGACAACCACCAGTCAGACATATTTTTTGAGCCTGAAGACAAAAATATGGGGAATCAAATGGAAAGATTTGCATTTTGTCAAAGAATGTGGTTACTTTTCACTGTACCTGACATATACAGACTATTCCTTAACTCTGAACACTGGCTTTTGTTTAGAACTAACCCCTTCAATCCTTTTTATAATCTTTTGTAAATTGTTATATAAGTTAAGCTCTGCATTAGTTTTAAGTTTTCACATTGAGTTGCTTGTGAGTATTGCTTCCTCCCTTACTTTTTCCATTCCCAAGATCACATTAGGTTCCCCTGACCAATGCACTTGTCAGCCACGTTTCAAAAACACAGCCTTATCCACCTACAACAATTATATAGCTTAGGTAGGCAGCATTCATACAAATGAACAAAATCAACTTGTTACACCAGCATCAAGATGGGAAACTAACATAACAAAAATAAAGTGCATGTTGAGACAAGAAACATTTAGAACATTATTATTATAAGTGGGTACTGTACCTTGCATGACAATAAGGGACAAAAAGATGGAGATCGCCAGGAGTCCACCCACAGACCTCCAGTAGGTGTGGTATACCTTCCAGGCCAGCCCACCCACCTGCTTCTGCTCATCCTCTGACAAGGGAGCCTCCTTCTCCACACATAGGTCAGCGGATAGGTCAGCGGACTCTTCCTCCACTTCCTCAATGCCATCTATTGGAGGCATTGTACAACTTGGTTTTGTTTGTTTATTTATTTTCCTGTTGGTGGCGCTAATCCTGTTATGTTACATTTGACCATTGGGTGGAGTATTGTAATTGGAAAAGTCATATAAGCAATTAACAGCAAAGCATCACAGGTGTGTGGCTAGGGGAAAGGGCTGTTTTCACCGTGACAGGTATGTGTGCAGAAATGTATTTAATGGATATAATGGATTGCAATGTAAAATAAACAGATAACAACAAAGTAAAGAAGCATGTGGACATTATTTTTACTGGGCATGCAGAACATGCGTCAAGACCAGGCTTCCCTGGTCCCACATCATCAGCCTAACCAGTGTCTGACTGGTTTTAAAATGAGTAATCAGCAATGTCATAGATCTTATCATAAGTCTTGTTACACTCAATATTAATTCAAAAGTGTCAGCTACTCACATGTAATTTTTTCCTTTGCATTGCAGTCATTCTTTCGTTTCTTTCTAACTGCCTCCAACAAAGGAAGGATCTCTGCTGGTTTGTCTGTTCAAAACAGAAAGGAAAGACATTAAGAAAAACATTTTAACTCTAAAGTCTCCTCAATGTAATTAACACGAGAAGTACAGAGCCAGTGTCGCTACTTATTGAGCAGTTAGCTGTCTTCAGACAGGGACACTGACACTTAAAGATAGATGGCAAAGGAGGGTTGGAAAATGAATGGTCGTTTCTGTGTTGTTGATCAGTGATAATGCAGGATTCCTCCGTCAATATAATTATTATCATTAAGATTCCTCCAGCATCCAAATCTTCTGAAACTTTGTGCACATAGAGCCCATAGTTCCGCCATGATTTATTTTCCTGTACAACATTTTGCAAACATCTTCAAACTATGTCTCCTCTTAGACTAAATGTCCAATCTCTTTCAAAACGTTATTTTAGGAAAATGAATCAAACTCAATGGCTGAAAGGAATGTATTTGTGTCAATGTCCTCATTGCCTCAATCTGTTTGTGTCACTAAATCAAATTTAATTTTGAAGGATGGTTTTTCTAACATAATAGGATTTAAGGTGACACTCCCTTGAAGTAACCTGCAAAGTTTCACCTTGATATGTGAAAATATGACTGAATGCAGCTGTTTGAACCAAATCATGCTTGACAATGATTTTATAATCAAATTAAACGCAATAACATCAACAATTAGGATCGGCTTAAATGGATGAGACGTTGAGCTGGAAAGGGTATGATTGTACGTTCAATACCAGTTAAAGAAAACTTTCATTTCTTTAATGAGGATTAATCTTCCATCTCTGCTTGTAGCTATTGATAAAAATATTTTATCGTGTTTTTGTTACATCCTTCAATAAATCAGGAAAATATTAATTGACTAGACAGATGAAAGGTTATTTGTATTTATAAAATAAATAAATGCAACAACAAAATAGTCACAACGGTGCCAATGCGCCATGTTATTTACATTAGAAAATGCAGATCTCTCGCTAAAGGATTTACCTCTTTCAGACTCTCACAGTGTTTATTTAATCACAGGATGTGTACATGTCTTGTTCAGCGTAAGGCCTTCGAGACAACCTTGGTCTCCTCTGTGTAATTAACACATGAAGCGCAGTGCCAGTTTCCCTACTTATTGAGATTTTTAGATTGACAGATCTAGAGTCTTGCCGAAAGTGGTCAAGTACAAGGTAATGAAACACACATACTAGGAAAAAAAAAAAAAAACAGGGTCCTGAAATGTGACTGAAAACGAATATAAGTTATCTTCACTGCGGTCAAATGACATATGAAAAGGGTTAGGTACTGAAATCCGGTACCGATTTGGCACCAGAAACTGCATGACCAGTATGTATCCAATTTTGCACATTTCAGTGCCACTTACATGCCTGGTAAATGTAAGAAAATATATTACAAAATCGTGTTTTTTAATGTTATCCACTGTTGTTTTGTGTCTTTTTATTTTAAGTACTGGTTCAGGAACTACTTATGCCGCTTTTCCACCGCAAATGTAGCACGACTCGACTCTACTCTACTCGACTCGGTTTGTAGTAAACACGGGTGGTTTTCCACCGCAAATTGTACCGCAAACGGTACTTCCTGGTCGTCGGCGAAAGGGGCGTGACGTAGGCCCTGACGTATTTTTATACGCGACGTAAATAACACCAACGCAACCCACAAGTGGACAGAACCCACATTATAATTTTAGCCATGTTGACGAACTAGTCTTTTGTAAATTTTCTGACTTTTAAAAAGCTTGTAGACTGTTGGTGTAATGGACTGTATCTGATAGTAATAAGTATTAGCTGCGGCGCTGTTGCTTTAAGTCGCTCTCGTGACTTCGTCACACTTTCTGGCCAATCAATGGCCGGCCGTCTGCCGACGTCACCTTTTAGCTCGACTTAAGCTCGCTTGGTACCTAGAGCGAGAAGGTACTAAAAAAGTACCCGCTAGCAGGTACCAGGTACCATGGAACTGCGGTGGAAACGCCAAAAATGCGAGTCGAGGCGAGCTGATACCATGCGGTGGAAAAGCGCCATTAGGCACCAATACCAATAAAAAATATAAAGTTGGTTCCAATTAGCCCTGCTTGGCGCTTTTAGTGTTGCGTGAAAAGATAACTGACGTCCAGCCCTATACCCCCACCCGTCACCTACGGTCATCTGCTGACAACCGTCTAGTGGTACCCCCCCTCAAGAGCGCGCGAGCGCAACACAAACTCTTCCACTGCCTGGCTCCCCAATGGTGGAATCAACTCCCCATCTCCATCAGAAGCACAGACCGCCTTCTCACCTTCAAAAGAAGGCTTAAAACTCACTTATTTTGAGAATTTAATGGCATTTAGGAATAGTATGGCACTTCACATAATCTAATGTGCTTTAGAACTATTTGTTGGTCCCTATATGGTGACTTGCCAGTGTTGTTTGTTGTATCTCTTGCTTTATGTTCACAATCGTTGCGTTATGCATTTATAGTTCTTCCCTTGGCACTTATTGGTTCTCATGATGTATGATTCACAATCTAAAAAACCCACTGTGTTCGGGGTCTATCACGTTGCTATGCTCAATGACTGATGCTCTTTGTAAAAGCTCTCTCTTGTAAGTCGCTTTGGATAAAAGCGTCTGCTAAATGAATAAATGTAAAATGTAATATAATGTATAAACAGTATTAGACCTTACCAATTTTCATAATGGTCCCTTTGTTCATAAGAACCACCATATCAGCTTTGTCTGCAAACTCAATCCGATGAGTGCAGAGGATTCGAGTCTTCCTTCGAAGTATTCCCAAAACACATTTCTCCATCAGGTGGTGGGCCACGTCAGTATCCACAGCTGCCAATGGATCGTCAAGGAGGTATATATCCTTCTCCTAGTGTGTTTAGAACAGACAATAAAACAATACAGAACATCTGAAATATATAGTTACGGACAAAATAAGCACTCTATTTAGTTTGTTGTTCTTTTGGTAAGTGCTTACCATGTAAACTGCCCTGGCCAATGCTAAACGAGCCTTCTGTCCTCCACTTAAAGTCACTCCATTCTCTCCTACTTCTGTTCTGTCACCATTTGGCAAAATCTAAAAAATATGTGCTAGTTAGATAGAAATCAGCTTTAGATATGTATCAACATTGTTGCATTTTACTATAATGGCAATCCAAACTTTGTTTCAGTCAATGTCAATTCAAGGTAGACGACGAGGGAATCTTACGTTGAGATCATCTGTCAGTGCACAAGCTTCAATCACAGCCTGGTAGTAGATGGTGTTATAGCTCTTGCCAAATAGGATGTTGTCCCGCACTGTTGCATGTTGGATCCAGGGCTCCTGGGTAGCCAGACCAAACCCATCTTCTCGTCCTTGGACATACACAGCACCTCCAAACCTTCAGAAAGTTAAGAACATTTATGTTTACAAACACAGTGGCTTCACCACCTATATATGACATGTTTTTTTTTAACCAATATATAAAGACTAGAAGTTAAAACAAATATCTGATCACCAAATTTGTGAATTTGTGATTTGTGAATCTTTCCATATCTAATATCTCCTCAACTGTGTCCAGCCAGTTCCTTCGGGTGGGAGGGTCCTCTTTACACCATTTCCTGGTGATTGCCTTCTTGGCTGCAGCTAGCAAAAATTTTACCAGATATTCGTCTCCACACTGTACAGTTTCCCTTGTCAGGTTACACAGGTACAATATCTCACACGACTTTAGTATTTCATATCCCAGTATTGTTTTCAATTCTACCCACACATCATTCCAATAGTTTCTTATTTTCGTACATTCCCAAAATACATGGGTGTGACCTGCATTCTGCTCTCCACACCGTCTCCAGCACGTTTGTTGTGCAGTTGAGATCTTGCTCTTTGTTTTGGGAGTAATAAAGTTCTTTCCACATCCTGGAGCTGGTGGTGGTGCGCTGTACATTGCATATGTTAAACCAGTCCTCGTCAGTCAATGGCATTTCACTTTATTTTACCCATCTGTCTCTAACATACAGTGTAGAGCAGGGGTGCACACACTTTTTCAGCATGCGAGCTACTTACAAAATGACCGAGTCAAAGTGATCTACCTACTATAAAATTGCGCAACATATAATTATTCAGAAATATATTAAGAGTTCTTTATAAGAACCATACATGTTAGTATACCTATATAACTGTGCAATACCCATATTGCTTGTTACAACCCCAACACAAAATGAGGAAATCATCTTACAAATCAATAACGTTTATTTACAAAAAACAACGCAGGGATCAAGGTGCCAGTGGCACCAAATGAAAGAAAGAAATAATAACCCACCACCCCTTGACAGGTGCTAAGCACCCATAAATACAGTGGGTGGTGCTCACTCTAACCTAGGGTTGTAACAACAGGTAAACTTACGTGACGTTAGATGCCAAGCCTCACTCAAGGCTGACTCGCATAAATAAGTGGAGCCAAATAATGCAGTCAAGGATGTTGCACATTTCCTTATGTTGGGGTACTTTTCCTCTGTGAGAAAGCTCCAGAATTGTCCATGAGCTCTGGACTTCAGCTCAATGTCGGCTTGTAGTGTCAAAATCTCATCTTCCACTCCAGAAGAGTTCAGGTGAAACAGTGTTGCAATTTTTGATGCGAGTGAAACAACATCAGCATCTTCCCGAAAATGAATACATGAATGTAGCGATTGGCTCGAGTAAAGCAAAGTCTTGACTGCTGTCCTGACAACTGGGATTTTAGTTCCTTAACCTTTATCTTTCTCAACTCACTTTTCAGATGGAAATTGTCGTAGTTTTTATGTACAGTCCGGAAATGCCGCTCCACATTTCCATTTTTCATATAGCGATGGCAGTCTGGCAGATGAGGCAAAGGCCCTTTGAAAATGACATAGTGAGAAAAAGTCCAACTCCCATTTCCGTATTGGAAATGGTAAGTTTTAGTCTATTTATTTGGTCCAGCTTCCCCACTAATTTTTATACTCTTAAGTTAAGAAGTTGTAAATTGGAAGATAACTCGCCAATATGAGCACATGCGCAGTGACACATGTCAGAAAAGGTCAGATTGGTCAAAGCGACTGTCAGTCAAGTGACAAATGTCATAGTGAGGATAATTGGCTGACGTCTATGTTGTAATGGCTTGTTTTTGTTTTATATTTGTCTTCTTTATGGTTTTATTCTTTGCATTTTGTCTATCCATATAAGATTTGACCTTGCTCTTTGTAAGTCTTGTTAAACTTGATTTTATATATATTTCAATAAATCAGTATAAAAAAAAAATATATATAATAAAAAAAACATTTACGTTTTAATGCCATGCGATCTACCAGTAGTACCTTTGCGATCGATGTATTGAGCACCCCTGGTGTAGAGGTTCCTCTGTTCTTCCCTAGACCCTGGTACAGTGTTGAAACCACTCTTTCAATGTTGTTACTATATGCTTTACACAGTGTTATAGTTACTTTATTCAGCTCCTGGGGAAGATTGGTTTTATTTCTTTCTCAAAGAAGTCTCTAACTTGGTAATACCTAAACTGATCGCAATCCTCCAGCCCATATTCCCTCTTCAGTTTTTGATTTCCCCCTGTAAAATTTTTGTACATATTGCTGTAATTCCCTTGTTTATCCATTGTTCATATCTCCTATCCATTGCCCCGGGTTTAAATGTATAACCACAAGTCAGCCAGCCCAAAATTTTGATTTCACTTTCTAATTTGTATTTCCTAATCACTATGAACCAGATCTCCAGAGTGAATCTAGTAATGGGATCGAGCATAGTCTTACATTTTTTTTATGATTTGATTCAGAAAACAGCGACGCTACCAACACGCTACTGAGAAATTTAGTTAAACTAGTAACGCCGCTACTTGTAGCGACGCTACTGCCCAACACTGAATGATATATGTTAATAATTTCACACATAAATCGCTCCAGAGTATAAATCGCACCCCCGGCCAAACTATGAAAAAAAACTGTGATTTATAATTCGAAAAATACGGTAATTGTATATAGTGAGAAAAGTTTCCTTTACTTGGCAAAGTTCGGCAAAGTTTGTGATTGGCTGTGAAAACGCCAGCCATGAAGGATTGGCCGGTCCATAGGATCCTGGACGTCCTATACGGTAGGGGCGTTACCCCACCCAGTGGTTGCAGCCACAAATAACTTTTTCAACTTTCTCCTGGACTGCAGAGAGCCGGCTCCTTCCGCTGCCCCGAGCACTCCGGTGGGGAGAGGAAGGGGAAAAAGCGGCGTTTCTTCCCAGCCAGCTCCAGCAAACAGGGCACGGATCCAGGAAGGCAGCCCCACCCCGGCAGCGTCAACTTCCCGCTTCGACCCGGTGCTCTCAGCGCTGCTGGACATTCAAACATCTATCGTGAACATGGGGTCTCGTATTGCTACTCTGGAGACCAGGCCAGCGACCTCAAATCCTCCACGGATACCAGTCACAATTCTCGGGGGCTTACGAGGTGGATACGTCTCCAAGGTGGACCCTGGCATCTGTGCTGCCTGCTGCGTCTTCCGTGGCGCCATTCCTGTCACCCGCTGCCGGCATATCTGCCCATCTGAGGAGCCTCATACTCGCAGGTACAGAGGTGAATTTTATGACAATTCTGCTGTGTTCCTCTGACCCGGCCGATCGTCAGGTGGTTGATTGTGGGGAACCGTCAGTGATCCTGAAGGGCAGCGACCCTAGAATGTCCAAGAATCTGACCTTGGCCGAGTTCAATGTGGCTTTTAGCGTGTTCCGCGATACACTCTGTGAGGTGTACCCGAATCGCCGTGCGGAGTTTGACACGTATCTGGCGCCAATATCAGATTTGGCCATGCGTTATGGCGGAACCCTGTTTTATGAATATCACAAGTGCTTCTCTGCTAAGGCAGCGTTGTATATACAGAAGTTCAATATCCATCTGGACTGGTCAGTGCTGGATCTCGACCTGGTTAGCAGGGTCTTCACCGGGCACATGCCTGTGTCTTGTTCAATCTGCGGTTCGCTGGATCACACAGCGAACTTTGCCCAAGAACGGAGTGGTCTCAGCCGATTAAGAAGGAGGTTTCGGCTCCCCGTGCACTCAGTCCAGCTAATCGATTTGACGCGAGGAAGGTGACGACCCCCTCCGGTGTTTTCACCTCTATGTGCATAGGATTTAACCCAAATGTGTGCTACGCGACTAATTGCAGGTTTTTGCATGCTTGCAGCTTTTGTGGGGACGCTCATGAGCACGTTATGAATGGGTTCGCAAACCTGGGGATCAAGTCATGTTGGCATTGTATTTAAATAAATAAGTGTCATTGCAGCTGGTGGTCGGGTTGGCTTTTTAACCCATAATGGTAGAATATCTCTTTAGATCCTGGTTCAGAGATGGTGATTCGCAGACGTACTCTGATTCGTCCGCGACGATCAGAATCCATAGTTTGAATAGGGATATCTATAGAGATGCCCCGTACTAAGGGGAACGGTGGACGCTCTGCCGAGACATTTTGTTGTTCATTCCGATTCTCATATAGTTACATGGGGTGCTTATACAGCCTTGAGTACAACTGGGTCACCGAGGGGTGCTAGAGACCGCTGTCTGCCCCGCATTGGTTGAGAGGCTACCGGATCAACTTTATGTTAGAATGTCTCCATAAGAACTAGGCCTCGGCACTGGTGATACGCAGATGTGCTCTGATGCAGTTCAGATGCCAGCGTGCGAGTCGAGATATATTTGGAGATACCCTGGATCCAGCGGGGAACAGCAGACGCTCTGCTGACACTTGACAGTCCCACTTCATAAAATATCTTCGTGTTCCAGCGCTTCAGCTGCCTTCGCGTACATCCATATGGGTCGCAAGAAGGACAGCTCCCTAGAGACCGCTGTCTGCCTAAGGTCGGATGAGAAGGGTACCGGGGAGGTGGTCCGTGGATCTGGCTAGCCGCATGTTCACGTTCCGTCCATCTCTGGGTCTGGACGGAACGTGCGCTTGGGACGGCCTGGTAAACCGCACATTAGTTGGTATGCAACACGATAGATACATATGCGCTCACATAGCCTTAGTCATCTTTAATGCTAGCATGACCCGCGCATCCCGAAAACACTTGTTTTCACCACTAGTACCAAGTGGGATGTCAGGCTCAGGAGCAGTGGTGCTCCGCTCACACATAGTCTGGCAGAGTAGTAGTATGTTGGGGGATTATATACCTCTATTGCTCCATGGCTCTCGTCATACATGTACGCATGCTTGCGTCGCTCGAGGCCATAGGAAGTGCCCCCCTTTTAGACATTCCATTCCGCCAAAGTAAAACATATCCCATGTCAGGGTTATCAATAAATCACGAGTGTCTTGACTGAACTATATTTGCACTATTTGTCTGCATTTTGAACATCTTTAGCATTTGGCATTATCTGTACCATTTTGCACTCCCTATATATACCAACACTATAAATACTATAAAAAAACTTGTACAACACATCTGTATATTTGTAATACCAAAATATTGTTAATACACTGTAGATACTCACTGTATATTTATTCATTGAGCAGATGCTTTTATCCAAAGCGATCCGCTTCTGCTGCCTGCTTTGCACTTCTGGTTGGATGCACTTCGTTACCCTGTACTTGTATGCGTGTAATGGCAATAAAGCTGAATCTAACCTATATATTCTATAATTTGTCTTGGTCATTTGCGTCATTAGGTCCTTATCGGTGCCGCTTATACAGTCAAGTATTTGATCAACCTGTTGATCACTTGGAGAGTATAATTTTTTTTATCGTAGGTGTATTTTCACTGAGAGACAGAATCAACAAAACAAAATCTGGAATTCACATTGTACGATTTCTTTTACAATTTATTTGCATATTACTGTGTCAAATAAGTATTTGATCACTTGCTTATCAGACAGATTGTCTTGTTCTTCTGCTTTTAAATAGTCCAACTATTAGTTATAGTAGCACCTGTTTGAGGCTGTTAGCTTTCATACAGGCACCTGTGCACCCCACAATCAGTCAAAAGTCTAACTACTAACATGGGCAAAACCAAAGAGCTTTCAAAAGACAAAAGAGACAAAATTGTAAACCTTCACAAAGCTGCAGTGGCCTAGCCAGTCTCCAGACCTAAATCCCAAAGAAAATCTTTGGAGGGAGCTGAAACTCTGTGTTGCTCAGAGACAGCCCCGAACTCTGACAGATCTAGAGAAGACCTGTATGGAGGAGTACAGTAATCCCTCGCTATACCACGATTCACTTTTCACGGTTTCGCTACTTCACGTTTTTTTATTATTATCGTGCATTGTGTTCTGCATTCTGATTGGCTGAACAGTCTTTCTGCTTCTTCTTTACCTGTGCGTCAATAACGTTGCAGTTTACTGTAATACTGTATGTACTGTATGCGTGCAAAACAGCTAGCCAAATAAAATACACATAAATGTCTCTTGTACAAGCAAATTCTCAACCCATAATGTCGACAAAACGTTCTGCACCGACAAAGGCACCTGCGGTCGGGCCCAAAAGGCAGAGGAAGATGTTAACAGTCGCAGAAAAAGTTAAACTTCTGGACATGATAAAGGAGGGTAAAAGCTGTGCGGCTGTAGGTCGGCATTACGGAATGCATGAATCTTTAATTTACATTTAATCGTACAGTATAATAATTGTAAAAAAATAAAGGTTTCTACTTCACAGATTTCACTTATCACGGGTGCTTTTTGGAACGTAACCCCCGTGAAAAAACGAGGGATTAGTGTAGTCCAAAATAGCTGCTGCAGTGTGTGCAAACCTAGTGAAAAACTATCAAATACTTATTTGAAACTCTGTAGTGTTCTCTCTATTGACCCTTTGCACGTGTCGTCACGCTCGTCAGAGTAACGCCCACTCTGCCATGTGCGCGGTTAAGGTATAGAAAGTCTCCCTTGTTAAGCCAAGTTTAATTGATTTTACCTTTTAAAATGGTGATATCATGTTGTGCGGTTGGCTGCACTCACAGGCAAGGCTGTAAACCCAAATTAGCCTTTTTATCATTATCGTATAGCTTTTTATCGTTCACCTGCTGATGAAGACGGCGATGGATAGCAGCAATAAATCGTAAGAATTGGAAACCCTCAAAGTACGCACAAATTTGCAGTGAGCACTTTTTACAAGGCAAGTCAAATGTATGACATTTCACATAACGCAAATTGTTTCGTTGTGTTTTTATGCATGCTATTTACAGGGTGTCAAGTGACTGAAAATTAACTTTCATTAAAAATGTCATTATGGATGGTGCATTCATTCACAAACTAATTGCACATATAAGTTATTCATAAATAAAACTCGGGTAGATAAATAATTTGTTAATCAAATTGTATATTAGTGCAAGTATCCCACACCTGCCTCACAGGTTATATGAATTTAGGAGAGTAGGCCTACTACTAGTATTACTAAGTATCTGATTGTCTGACTGGTTGGTTTGTTTTAGATATTATTTATAAAGGCATTCATTTATTTTTCCAGGAGAGAAGAGTGATGACCCCTTATCACCTGATTGTGTGCCTGGTGAGCGCGAGAAGGATACCTCCCATCTGATCGGAGTCGCAATTAAAAACTGAGCCCTGAAAAGTTTGCTTGGTTAGCAACAATACATTTGTTTTCAAATGTTTTCAGTTTGATTATTTCTGAATGTAATTATATCCTTATGTTTTATGAAGATAACTTTATGTGATTGATTGTACATCAACTGTTGTATTGTACATCAACAGTTGATGATTAAATACTATGTTTTATTCATGCCTGGGAGTTAAACTGGGAGTTGGTACAAATCGTAGGGGGTGAATTCGGGTAAAGTTGGCGATTTGATTAAATCGGTGAATATGGACGGAGGGAGACGGTACGGGTCAGTTTTTAAGATTGCGATCTTGACTTTCTCCAAATATCGCGCTTTGTGAACGCCTAAAAGATGATTTACTTCCACTGACAACCAAACTGAACATGCCCTAGAAGAAGTCATGCTTGCTGACAAAAATAATTGTGATCGCTGTAAGTTTAGAGAGACTAAACTTACAGTTTTGTAAGTTTTGCGCTCCCTGCAATGCTTCGTTCACTCACTCTTGCCGTCCAGCATGGCAAACCCACGTGATCATGTGACGTAGGTGCATAGGGTCAATACAGTGAAGGCCACCAAACTAAAACAATTTAGCTTTGTTAATAAGGTTGTGAGCAGTTTTACCTGTTGAGTTCTCCAGAAATAGCTCCAAGCAAGGAGCTTTTCCCACATCCAACCTTTCCCACGACAACAACAAGTAAGCCCTGTTGGACACAAAGATTGAAAAGATCATATAATCCACAGTAAATATTTTACACATTGATGAATTAAGTCTATATACTGTCCCTAAACCCTTATGGCAAATATTATTTAATATGAGTTAGTGAACATAACCTTAAGGTATTGTAGTAACCATCAGAATAGAATATATCATAAACTGTGCAAAAACCCATGCCTTATACTTTGCAGCATTACTTAAACACATTTTGTAAATGTGTTTAAAAAATCTGGCTTGCAGGAGCAGAAAGTTTATGTGCACAGTAGTGCAAAAATATGGTGGCCAATGTGCAAACCACTGCCACTTCACTTGCACATGCACAACACACCTTAAAAACTTACCACTGTGATTTTGCACCACTGTTTGCACTACTCTGTATATACCCCCCCTCCCCCTGTACTGTACTATATATATATCGTTTTTTATTTTATTCAAAAAAAATTATACTGTACTATATCGTGCCCCCCTTATTGTTATTACCCTGCAACTGGGTGCTGTACTTTACCCTGCTGCTGTTGTGAATTGCAATTTACCCCTCCGGGGGACAAATAAAGTTGAAATGTTTATGACATCTTATAATTTATTTCGCCACTTCAGCATTCTTCAAAGATTTTAACTTTTGTGAATACATTGAGTAGGGTGGGACTTTACCTTTGTAATGCTGAGGTGTAGGTTAGAGAGAAGTATATTCCCATTAGGAAAAACAGTTTCACCCTCTTCCTCAGAGGGGTTGTTTAGACTGGATCGACCTTGCCATGAGAACATGCCTTGCTTAATCTCAATCGTAGTCCGGGGGTCCTGAGGAGCTACTGTGAATATTGCAACATGTTAGAATACATTATATGATTACAAATGATTTATACACATGGATTATTGAATCAAAATTCATCAATGTCAGATTTAGTCAATTTACTTCTTGCAATTATTATCAAGATATCAAAGATTTACATTCGGAAGGTGTTTGTGTCTGACATTAAAGTTGATCAGTATGTTGTGGAAAAACTTTCTTTTAATTATTTGAGGCAAAGTAAAAACATAGCATGTGTGCAAATGATAGAAAAGTGCTCATTACAGCAACTGGAAATAACATGGTGTCCACCTGCAATAACCCTGATCAATCGTCAAGCATTTTTTTGTAACATCCCACTATGGGCCAGGGAATAGGAGACTGGTCATAATTTGAGTGAACAGTTAACATAGCAAAAAAATCCACTTAAAAATGTCACTGAATGTAATTGACTAAACCTAGACAATTATACCTGGACTGTAGTATGCATCAAGGTCCAAGTTAGGCAGTGTGAGAAAGTGTTGTATGCGGCCTAGAGACACTTTGGCCTCCAACGTGCCGTTGAGAACCCAAGGGAAGGCGTTAAGTGGCAGTATTAGCATGCCTACTAATGCGAGAGTAGTAAACACCTGTAATGAAAGAAGCATTTGTTCTTCAGCTGTCCCATATCCCCAAAACATGATTTTTGTATTTTGCTGATTAACTGTTTAACATATTGTTGTTAAATATTGTTGTTAACATACACCAAATTAACATACACCAAAAGTCTACAGCACACTGCTTTGGTCATATGAGCTGCATGCAACTGTGAAAAATATAATACCCTGTGCCCAGGTAAAGATTGCAAGATGCAGCTGTTCAATTCAAGATGGAAAGAGGAGTCTGTTATTATATGCAACCCTTCCTGTATTAACAAAAAAAGGTGACTCCTTGAAGGTTACCTTCAAATGCTCAAACTAGAGGCAAATTGGTTGGGGTTTATCATAACATAATCACAATAATCATTTATCCAAATAATTGTCTAAACTGATATCAAGTTTGTTGTTTTGCCATGCAACAGCATTAGGAGTGAATGGCTCAGTTGATACAGCAGTACAATGCAGATCAAGAGGTGTAAAAATGCTTTAAATAAAGGCATATGCTACTGAATACATTTACATTTAGCAGACACTCTTATCCAGAGCAACTTAAAGCAAGTACAAGGACATTCCCCGAGGCAAGTAGGGTGAAGTGCCTTGCCCAAGGACACAACGCCGGGAAATCGAACTGATGACCTTCTGATCACTAGTCCAACACCCTAACCACTCAGCCACCTGACTACTTCTTAATATAACCCTGAATACATTCAAACAAACTTCACAAATTGATTTTGATGTTGTTACTCTTTCAGTATAGAACTTACAAAAATAGAACAATTTCCCAAGCTAAATCATCTTATCTTGACTTGTGCTTGAAGCCCTAACCCTGAACAAAACCATATAACCAAGAATTTGTAATATCAATATCAAAGTAACTCCTCTTAATATTATACCGCAACAAAGTCCAAATGACAACAGCCATATTAAATTTATATTTTACCTACCTTGGCTGCAGTTAGTTCATGTCCTAAAAACAAGTATGTTACAAATGTTAGGATGGAGATGACCACAGGTAGAGCGGCCCAGGAGTACACACATACTGCATCCAAGTACTTGATGGCTTTAAGGTGGGACAGCTCTAACTTCCTACAAGCTGCAATCTTTTCAGAAAAATGAGCCTCCCAGTTATAAAACTTGATGACTCTTATTCCAAAGAGTACCTCTGTCATTAGCTGGAAACAGGGAAAGAGAGTGTTGTTGCTATTACACATGGGGGTTAAGCAGAAAAAAAATTGTGACAGAAATTATAAGAAACTGCTTTGGCTTCAAGAATAAAATGAGCGGCAGTATTCTTACCTTAACCCGACTATCCTTGTGCCTTAGCATTTGCTTGTTATTCTCCAAGATAAGTGAGGCTAAAAGTTTATTGAGAGGCACCAGCAATAAAGCCACTCCCAGACCACCCAAGAAGGCCACTCCCACCTGCAAGTACAGCAAGTAGAGGGCAATAGCCAACTGGAAAGGCAAGCTCCATACCTCATGGAAACTGTTGAAAAAGTTAACTACACGATCTGTATCAGTACTCATGAAGTTGATCACCTCCCCTAAGGTGAACTGTGCCAGATTGCTCCTACTGACCCGTAAGGCTTTGCCATAAATTGTTGACACGATGGCGGCACGAGCCATTAATGCCACCTTGGAGACTTCATAAACAAAGATATTACGAATGACAGCAGAGAATAAGGTGCTGGCGAAGAGACCAACGGTACACCAGGCACCCAAGCTGACAGATGCTCCCTCCTTCTCCATGAATCCAAGCAGATTGTTAAGAAGTAAGGGTCCTGCAAAGCCCAACATGTTGCCAACTAGCTTCAGCACACCTAGCATATAAAATCGCAAGCCAAAAGCCTTGTGAAGTACCTTCAGTAGCCCCACATCTTCTACCACTATCTCTAATGGTTGTTCCTGGGGAGGGGAGAATCTGTGTTGACTATTGCATTCCTGTGTGGTTCGCCTCTGCTTGCAGTCCTCCCAGCAGCTGTGAAAATACTGGCGCACCACATTAGTGCGAAGCTTTAAGGGAAGGAGATAAACCTCACATGACCGGTCCAGCTCCCCACGCTGCCCTCGCCGAAGGAGAGGGTTCAACCATAGGTAGAGGAGTCGAGACACACAGCTACTACCATCCTCTGCTACCATCTCACCTATATCTGGGTAGGAACTTCCTGGTATCAGCAGAGATTCATGCGCAGAATTAACTTGCAGGGTATATCCCGAATCACCAATACATGGGAATGCGAAAGCCATTATGTATAACAGAAGAAGAAGAATTCGAGCTGCTGCCAGAAAAAAACGCGCCCCCCTTAGGGGTTCCCCTAGGTCAATATAGGTGTCATCCTGGGAGTAAACCACCAAAGTGACAACTAAGTTAGGAAGAGGGAGTAAGATAAGTAGAAGTAAAATAGCTGGGCCCCTGGTTCTTCTATAGACAGACCTTTGGAGGATTAACATGGCCCCAAAGTGGACCAGCCAGGCCAAGATAGCACATCCATCTGCCAAGATATCCAGATATATGTCCCCCTGATGGAGAATGGCCACCACCACCATATCTGCACTAAAGAGCAGGGCTACCAAAAGAGCTGAAGCCACTCTGATGCTCCAACCACACGGGGAAGAGGAATGATGGGGCCCAAAACTGTGGATACAAAAATTTGAGGTATTTAGACAGGGTGAATATGACATTATATTCACTAATTGGTAACAATAGGACCTAACTGTAGTACCTTGGAGCACTTAAGTAACAGGCGCTGAAGATGGCCACCACAGAATGTGCCAGGGCTCCCAGGCACAATTGGTTGAAACACTGGCTGACAGTTCCATTCTGCCAGAACGGAAATTTGTCGTTGTCACCTATATGGCATATCCCCGATATGAACTCAGTTGGTGCAAAGTCAGACACGCCTTTTCCCATCTGTAAATCAGTTGGAAAATAATTACACTGAATTTAAACAGCTGTCACATTGTTTTCCTATGTGATGACAACGTAAACCAGATTAAGGTGAATATGCGTTGCTCTCTTCGAGAAGACTCTAGTCTAGACCCATTGACGTGCGCTAAGCATTGCTCTGCTAAACTATCCACCTAAGCTGTAGTGTTGCTAAATTAAGTTTAAATAATCGTCCTTCAAGTATTCCTCACGAAACATATCTCATGAACAAATGCTTACCTTACTGTAAGTAAAGCTAACTACGGTGGCCCAATTTTTGCGTCGAGGTTTGATGACTTAAGACCTTTTTCTAAATAAAGGTTTGACAGCTCTATACAATAATGGTAGTTATAGTGAGGCAAGCAAGAGCGCGAAACGAAGCTCACCATCGCTGTGTCCGAAATCAATCACTTATTCCCTACTCCCTACATAGAGAAATAAATGTAGTGGACGTGAGCTCAACAGAAAAATCGTTCGGACACTTCTCTTGGCGCCCGTAATTACGTCATCGCTGTCGCACAATTAAAATGTACCACATTGTCGTAGGTACACATGTCGTCTCACATAATACTTGTCCATTTACTACTGCATTTTTATTAAATTCGAGTATTTTGATTACTGTCCTGTACGTTTATTTTTCGTATTTTGTTTTCTATTTAAGCATTACATTATTTTTCTATTTAATGAATTCAACAAACTATCCTCTGTCAAACTCCACCCACTGTTTCTTTCTTCTGGCAATGCATTATGTGATACTTTGCTTCGGTGAGTGACCATCAGGCCCCGGGTCTGCGGCCCTGTCCCAATACCCGCACTTCCACCCTTGCGCCCCTCAATTGCGCTTTCTCGCTGAAGGGTGCAAGTGTGCAGGGTGTCCCAATTCTCCAGTAAGGTCTTAAGCCCCGCCCTCTCTGCGCCCTTGATCTGCACTTCCACGAAGCCTGTAAAATCACATTATTACTTAAAAAAAATATTTCATTATAAAGCCTTGCATAGGAACACCAAATCATGTTAAATACACCACACAACGGAATTTTTATTTATTTATCCAGTAGCATGTGGCGAAGTATAGGGTCTGACATCTCACTACAGTAGGGTGGACAATAGAACGCGTTTGTCCTTGCCAAGCTAACCAACTGTCAAGTGATTGCGGTGCTGCAAAATCATGGTGGCCACAGAAAATATTGACACTTTAGGAACTTTAACTTTAGGGTGTACTCACTTTTGTTACCAGGGGTACCTGACAACAAATCACTTACAACTGTGACAGACTGTGCTCTTTCTGGAGGGTCCAATAATAGAATCCGTTCATCAGTATCTATAAGAACTCACAACCAATTACATTCTCAATATTATCAAAGAAAATAATACATGAAACGAGCAACATGTCAGACTAAGATAAGAGTAGCCTATACATCATATGCAGTTAAATAAAATAAGCCTACATAAAAATGTATCTTGTTCAAAAAGCCTTAAAGTTAGGACAAAAAAACGAAAACAAATCATTGAGGTAAACTTACACTTCACAATTTTTTCATCATCAATTGTGGTGCATGGTGTGTGCGAGGAACTGCCCCCTTGAATGCCAGCAACCACTGGTCGCCCTTTATTAAGGGACAGAGCGAGCTCCTGAGATGGGGTGAGGGGAGGGGGTGGTGGACCCGCCAGTTAAACGGGCTTCGTTCTTCTTTCTATTAGCTACATGATAGAATGAATATACAATCCTCTTATAATAATAGTTCAGTAATTGTGTAATCAAATATGACCTTTTTGCAGATTGTTTTTATGTTTCATTTTGACTTGGCCTAAAGTTCTTCTGTCTCCAGAAGGATTACTACGGAGCCCCTCAAGTCCCAAAAGTTGGATTTTTTTATTTTATGCGCACAAGTTATTATCTTGTGTGAACAAGATAATTATCTTCAGGGAACAAGTTATTATCTTGTGCGCACAAGATAATTTACTATGAACTCATATGCATCTCTAGCGACTTCCGATGTACACAGCCACGATATAATGGAGAGAACTGAGCTAATTAAGTTTTATTTTATGTATTATTATGTATTTATCACGTATTGCATTTTCATTCCAAGAAGAAAATAAAACTTGATTAGCTCAGTTCTCTACATTATATCGCACACACAACACAACACAATCGTTGTGTTATGCATTTATAGTTCTTCCCTTGGCACTTATTGGTTCTCATGATGTATGATTCACGGTCTAAAAAACCGACTGTGTTCGGGGTCTATCACGTTGCTATAATCAATGACTGATGCTCTTTGTAAAAGCTCTCTCTTGTAAGTCGCTTTGGATAAAAGCGTTTGCTAAATGAATAAATGTAATGTAAAATGTAAATATCGTGGCTGTGTACATCGGAAGTCGTTAGAGATGCATATGAGTTCATAGTAAATTATCTTGTACGCACAAGATAATAACTTGTTCCCTCAAGATAATTATCTTGTTCCCACAAGATAATAACTTGTGCGCACAAGATTAAAAAAAAAATAACTTTTGGGACTTTAGGGGCTCCGTAGATTACACCTTAGTAAATAAAATATATACATTATTATTTTTAACTAAAGGAATTAATGGCAGGAAAAGTCATAGTGATATAACATATTCAAAAGAATGTATAAGTCATACTTCATTATTTTGCACTATAATAAAACAGCCAATACCAAATTTGTAATTTAATACACTCACGCATTTACTCTGTCCGTTATTTTTTGCCAAGCCAACTCTCTTGCTTTAGCCGATGCAGCTGTATTGCTTCTTTTTAATATTAGTGGCTTAAACTCTTCATAAGCGTGCATTAAAAACTCCAACTCCGCCTCTGTGAAATACGCCACTCTATTTTTTTCGTTTAGAGTTTCCACGTTGACTCTGAAATTGGCCATCCATTCTTTATTGGTGCATGGTGCACGCTCGTAAACTCTGGGTAACCAATTGGAGGTTGATTAAACTAACTCTTCTCAGGTGTTTTGGAACCGACATACTCACGGTATGCCTGTTTGGGGTAAAGCAACCCAAAGGTTATGATTTACCAAATGGTAAATTAACCAAGCTTTCTGGAAAAAAGTAGTCCTTTTTGTCTTTAGCCCAGACAAGATGCTTCTGACTGTTAAGTGTGGTCTTTATTTCAGTATTGTTTATGTAATGGTTGGTCAACCTGTTTTGTTGTGTGGTGTTTTGTGTGTTTGTCTCCCTCTGTTGTCCGTCGTTGTTCATCCCACAGAGTGGCGCGCCTGGGTCCAATTATCATTAACACACCTGCTGCAATCAAGATCCAACAATTAACCTGGTTCCTCCCTTTAAATGGTCCTGTGTCAGTTCAGTTTGTCCCTCTCGGCTGGAGCGGTAGCAGAGCTCTGGGGCCCGTTTCAGAAAGCGGGTTAAGTGAAAACTCTGAGTAAGTTAACTCTGAAATGAAGGAAACTCTGGGTTTTTGGTTTCAGAAAGGGGGGTAAGTTAAACCCGAGAAAATAGGCTAAATTAAGCCCGTTTCTGAAAGAGAGGTAACTTATACTCAGAGTCAGTTACCATAGTAACTAACTCTGAACCTAACCTGGGGCTTGTTCTTCGTACGTCGCTAACTCAGTTAGCTGGATTTGATTGTTGACGATTTGGCATGATCTTGGATCGTTTGGTTCTTCGAAGCTCATCCTAGACTTGTCGTCATAGACACGGTCCGTAAGTTCAAACCTGCTCGGAAGCAGGTTTACTTCATGTAAACAAGATCAGATCGAGGCTTTATAAGCGAGGAGATAGGGAAGTATGTCGCAGCCATACGCGAGCAACCTCTTGCAGAAGGTGGGAGAATAACCTTTTCAAATTAATCTGGTATTGCGGGATAAAGTGTAATTGTTGAGAGATACAGTTTTTCTTTTCTTTGTGGCTGTTATAAATAGACAAACACATAATTTAACAGTGGTTTTTAAAAGGGAGGAAAAATAAGTGGCTTTTTAAAATAAAGACACTATGAATTAAAGGATACAATTTTGTAGAATATTCTTGTATTTCACTTTTACTTCAATTTGTCTGCTACTTTTTGCCAGCCCACTCTCCTGGCATTTGCAGACTTTGAGGTGTTCCCTGTCGTTTTAAATAACGACTCAAATTCGGCATAACCTTCCATTAAAAGCTCTTGTTCTGATTGGGAGAAAAAGTCAAAAGTACCTGGCTGCAGTCCACCACCGTGGGACGGGAGCGTTGCAGGCACCACAGAGAGGCGACGACACCGCCGTGGGGCGATGAGTTTCCGGAGTTGTTTTTTCCGAAAAAATGCGATAGAAGCAAGACTAATATACACTGCACTGCGTAATTGTACAACTTAGTCATATCGAAAAACAAACGGTGGGTGATATGAGTCGGGGCTCAATAGTGTATTTGTAGCCTACTACAAGGCTGAGGATCTTGAAAAGGGAAGGTCAAAATGCTGATAACTGAAAATAATGGAGGTTAGGAATAACAACTAGAACAAAATTCCTAAAGAAATTTTGAGTGTGCGTGACTCTGGCCCGGGACTCTCCCCCATACATCACTGACACTGTTGAGTAATTTTCAGAATATGACTTCTACCATTGCTTAGGTATGTGACAGATCAAGCTTTCAACAGGTGTTCATTTGCTGATGCACTAGTAGTAGCGTAAACACTAATTTCAGCAGGATTAAAGACAGCTCCACTTGAGCACACTGCCACAGTTTAAGTAGTAAGCAAGCAGTAAACAATTGGTCACTCTGTGTCAGGTAGCACTTTACATTACAGTTCAGTAGCATAGTAATAGTTTGGTTCTAATTTGATAATAGTGATAAATGCTTTCAAAAACTTAGAGTGTAAAATGACCCAAATACATCCAATACCAGAATTAGGCCATCAATGGCTATGACTATGACGGAAAAAGGTGGCTTGCCCCCTCTGGGTGGGTGGGGAGCCTTTGCCTCAAGTGGAGGAGTTCAAGTATCTCGGGGTCTTGTTCACGAGTGACGGAAGGACGGAACGTGAGATTGACAGGCGGATCGGTGCAGCGTCTGCAGTGATGCAGTCTCTGTACCGGACTGTCGTGGTGAAGAAGGAGCTGAGCCGCAAGGCAAAACTCTCGATTTACCGGTCAATCTACATTCCTACTCTCACCTATGGTCATGAGCTTTGGGTCATGACCGAAAGGACAAGATCGCGGATACAAGCGGTCGAAATGAGTTTCCTCCGCAGGGTGGCTGGGCGCTCCCTTAGAGATAGGGTGAGGAGCTCGGTCACACGGGAGGAGCTCGGAGTAGAACCGCTACTCCTCCACGTCGAGAGGAGCCAGTTGAGGTGGCTCAGGCATCTGTTTAGGATGCCTCCTGGACGCCTCCCCCGGGAGGTGTTCCAGGCATGTCCCACCGGGAGGCGGCCCCGGGGAAGACCTAGGACACGCTGGAGGGACTATGTCTCTCGGCTGGCCTGGGAACGCCTCGGGATCCCCCCGGAGGAGCTGGAGGAGGTGTGTGCGGTGAGGGAAGTCTGGGCTTCCCTGCTCAGACTGCTGCCCCCGCGACCCGGCCCCGGATAAGCGGAAGATAATGGATGGATGGCTATGACTTTGGTATTAGAAATACACCTTTTATCAAAATGATACCGCATTATAAATATCAGATAACATTATAAAGTATACAGCTGTTTCAGTGTTAAATGTCAAATCAATCCACATGCAATCAAACACGTAACAAATCAGGATTCAGCAATAAGATAGCATCAAAATTCACAAAAAGCACTAGGTCACACAGTTCTGATATCACACTAACAAAAACATTAATTGAGAAAGACACACATGCACATACACATACACACACGCACATACACACACACACACACACACACACACACACACACACACACATACACATATATATATATATATATATATATATATATATCTATAGATAGATAAATATATGTGCATACACACAGGCAGTCTGTACATTAATGACTTAATGATGAACTGTCAATCAAACCATTCAGTGCAATGAATCACTTAGTAGCAGACACACAGGTTCAATCATCTATAAACTACAGGACTACAGGACTCCCCATACAACACTAGCCAATAGTTTGCAAGGTCAACCAGTATCCAGACGATTATGAATGTTTTACAGCAAGCCCCCCCAACAATTTAAATAGCAATTCCTAAAAGACCTGTATTTAATCCCCACTCTTTCTCTATGGAACTGCCGATCCCAACCACCCACACACCTCCCCAATACCTGGTTCGATTCTTCTGGACCCCACCACATTAACTCTGGCCTCAAACCCCTCCGAAATCGCCCCCCCGAGCCCCCCGCAACGTCACAATCTCCGCTTGAAGGTGCATGTAAATCAATCGCGATTCTCAAACCTCTCCCCCAAATAGGCTCATAGCTCATCAACACGACCTCCCACACAACTCCCCAATATCTCGTTAGATTCCTATGGACCCCTCCACATGAACCCTGCCCTCAAACCCCCCCCGCACGGGCCCCCCCGCCCCCCGCGAACGCCGATCGCCCCCCCCCCTCCGAAAACGACCCTAAACGGTCAAAATGCACACAAATACCCCCCCCCCATAACCCTCCACCACCATCCTGACTGATAAGCACATGAATACATATAAGCCCAAATGTTAAAAAAGTCAAAAACCCACATCTTAGCATGCTAGCGAAACATATGCTGATGAACTAGCAATTAGCTTAAGCGCTAATTTCAGCATTGGTCGCTAATGTTAGCAAACAGCATATCTTTACAGCTAGTTGGAATGTCAGTTGTAAATCCTGACTGATAAGTACATGAATACCTATGAGCCCAAATGTTAAAGAAGTCAAAAACCTACATTTTAGATAGCATGCTAGCGAAAGAGTTGAAAAAGATGTTTGCTTACCTTAGAGACTTAGAGCCAGAGAGGAAGAGTTGAGCTGGAGTACAGTTTATAAATACACCCGAAACAAAAAGAGCCAATTTGATTCCTCCAGTAAATATCCTCCAATTAAAGTTAGTAAATGTGAAATGAATTACTGTTCATAAAATAGCCACCGTCATTCGTTGCCACCGTCTCTCCTCTTTCAAGCACGTTGCTAAGTAACGAACTAATGAGTTGCAGCTGACAGTTGAACAGATAGAAAAGGCTTACAGCACCCCTCGAACAGGAAGGATTTCTGGCCAAACCGTGTTTCCAATCATAAAACCAGGTTAACGTGAAGCCGGCTGAGCCCTTCCTGAACGTCTACATAGACATTTTGTGTTGACAAGTGAAGAAATGTGCTCTTGGGAGCAATTCTAAAAAGTGTTAGTTTTGTTTTCCTCCTGAAATTTTCCTGGCACTTTTAACATGGGAGTCTATGAGGCTCTTCATGGGTGCTGCGGCCGAATTTTCGCATGTCAAGCTAAAACAATAAATCTGACAGATAAAGTAAAGCAATTTTGAGCTAGAGGACACATTTTCCTACGTTTCTATGTATAAGTTGTGTCTGTAGTGGTGCATTTGAGACCATGGTAGTCGAATACGTTTTTCTTTTTTTTTTACACATTTCTCTCTCTTCTCCTCACTCTAGCGATGACATCTCCACTCTACCTCTCAAACATTCTTTCCATTGACATCAATTAATTTTTTTGGTGTGGTTTTTGGCAATTTTGGGGCAAAATTGTCAGCCAAAAGTCTTAGAAAAATCATAGCACACATGTCGGGGCCGAGCCGCACGTTTTGATATACACTACCGTTCAAAAGTTTGGGGTCACCCAAACAATTTTGTGTTTTCCATGAAAAGTCACACTTATTCACTACCATATGTTGTGAAATGAATAGAAAATAGAGTCAAGACATTGACAAGGTTAGAAATAATGATTTGTATTTGAAATAAGATTTTTATTTACATCAAACTTTGCTTTCGTCAAAGAATCCTCCATTTGCAGCAATTACAGCATTGCAGACCTTTGGCATTCTAGCTGTTAATTTGTTGAGGTAATCTGGAGAAATTGCACCCCACGCTTCCAGAAGCAGCTCCCACAAGTTGGATTGGTTGGATGGGCACTTCTTGCGTACCATACGGTCAAGCTGCTCCCACAACAGCTCAATGGGGTTCAGATCTGGTGACTGCGCTGGCCACTCCATTACCGATAGAATACCAGCTGCCTGCTTCTGCTCTAAATAGTTCTTGCACAATTTGGAGGTGTGTTTAGGGTCATTGTCCTGTTGTAGGATGAAATTGGCTCCAATCATGCGCTGTCCACTGGGTATGGCATGGCGTTGCAAAATGGAGTGATAGCCTTCCTTATTCAGAATCCCTTTTACCCTGTACAAATCTCCCACCTTACCAGCACCAAAGCAACCCCAGACCATCACATTACCTCCGCCATGCTTAAAAGATGGCGTCAGGCATTCTTCCAGCATCTTTTCATTTGTTCTGCGTCTCACAAACGTTCTTCTTTGTGATCCAAACACCTCAAACTTGGATTCATCCGTCCACAACACTTTTTTCCAGTCTTCCTCTGTTCAATGTTCTTTTGCCCATCTTAATCTTTTTCTTTTATTGGCCAGTCTCAGATATGGCTTTTTCTTTGCCACTCTGCCCTGAAGCCCAGAATCCCGCAGCCGCCTCTTCACTGTAGATGTTGACACTGGTGTTTTGCGGGTACTATTTAATGAAGATGCCAGTTGGGGACCTGTGAGGCGTCTGTTTCTCAAACTAGAGACTCTAATGTACTTATCTTCTTGTTTAGTTGTGCAACGCGGCCTCCCACTTCTTTTTCTACTCTGGTTAGAGCCTGTTTGTGCTGTCCTCTGAAGGGAGTAGTACACACCGTTGTAGGAAATCTTCAATTTCTTAGCAATTTCTCGCATGGAATAGCCTTCATTTCTAAGAACAAGAATAGACTGTCGAGTTTCAGATGAAAGTTCTCTTTTTCTGGCCATTTTGAGCGTTTAATTGACCCCACAAATGTGATGCTCCAGAAACTCAATCTGCTCAAAGGAAGGTCAGTTTTGTAGCTTCTGTAAGGAGCTAAACTGTTTTCAGATGTGTGAACATGATTGCACAAGGGTTTTCTAATCATCAATTAGCCTTCTGAGCCAATGAGCAAACACATTGTACCATTAGAACACTGGAGTGATAGTTGCAGGAAATGGGCCTCTATACACCTATGTAGATATTGCACCAAAAACCAGACATTTGCAGCTAGAATAGTCATTTACCACATTAGCAATGTATAGAGTGTATTTCTTTAAAGTTAAGACTAGTTTAAAGTTATCTTCATTGAAAAGTACAGTGCTTTTCTTTAAAAAATAAGGACATTTCAATGTGACCCTAAACTTTTGAACGGTAGTGTAACTTTTGTGTATATGCGTCAAAAACTCTGGTAGGTGTTTTGAGCCAAAAAACGGCGTAAGAATAAGTATAATAAACGCTAGTAATAACATAGTGTGCGCCTTGCAGCACGCACACAATAAACGCTAGTATTAACATATGTGCGCCTTACAGCACGCACACAATAAACACTAGTAATAACATAGTGTGCGCCTTGCAGCACGCACACAATAAACGCTAGTAATAACATAGTGTGCGCCTTGCAGCACGCACACAATAAACGCTAGTAATAACATAGTGTGCGCCTTGCAGCACGCACACAATAAACGCTAGTAATAACATAGTGTGCGCCTTGCAGCACGCACACAATAATAATAAACGCTAGTAATAACATAGTGTGCGCCTTGCAGCACGCACACAATAATAATATTAAACGCTAGTAATAACATAGTGTGCGCCTTGCAGCACGCACACAATAAACGCTAGTAATAACATAGTGTGCGCCTTACAGCACGCACACAATAAACACTAGTAATAACATAGTGTGCGCCTTGCAGCACGCACACAATAATAAACGCTAGTAATAACATAGTGTGCGCCTTGCAGCACGCACACAATAAACGCTAGTAATAACATAGTGTGCGCCTTACAGCACGCACACAATAAACACTAGTAATAACATAGTGTGCGCCTTGCAGCACGCACACAATAATAAACGCTAGTAATAACATAGTGTGCGCCTTGCAGCACGTACACAATAATAAACGCTAGTAATAACATAGTGTGCGCCTTGCAGCACGCACACAATAAACGCTAGTAATAACATAGTGTGCGCCTTACAGCACGCACACAATAAACACTAGTAATAACATAGTGTGCGCCTTGCAGCACGTACACAATAATAAACGCTAGTAATAACATAGTGTGCGCCTTGCAGCACGCACACAATAAACGCTAGTAATAACATAGTGTGCGCTTTGCAGCACGCACACAATAAACGCTAGTAATAACATAGTGTGCGCCTTGCAGCACGCACACAATAAACGCTAGTAATAACATAGTGTGCGCCTTGCAGCACGCACACAATAATAATAAACGCTAGTAATAACATAGTGTGCGCCTTGCAGCACGCACACAATAATAATATTAAACGCTAGTAATAACATAGTGTGCGCCTTGCAGCACGCACACAATAATAAACGCTAGTAATAACATAGTGTGCGCCTTGCAGCACGCACACAATAATAATAAACGCTAGTAATAACATAGTGTGCGCCTTGCAGCACGCACACAATAATAAACGCTAGTAATAACATAGTGTGCGCCTTGCAGCACGCACACAATAAAGTTATTACTGTTATTCATAAGCTTACATTTCGTAAAATGTCATAGGCCTATACATTTTATTGTGTACTAAACAATACTTTACTGCCTTTTCATTATAATAATAATAATAAATTGTAATTGAACCTTATTGCACTGCTGTTTTTCATGTTTGGCTCTATATCTATGCCAATTATGTTTTTGTGCTGATATGTACAGTATAATCCAAGCGAATTATTACATGATCAATGACAACATGTAAAACACACCAAGTCACAATATGATTTGACTTTTAGCTGTTTGACATTCAGTCCATTATTTCTGCACAGAACTTCCACATCTTCTGTGTTGTGAAATGTGAACTTGAAGGGCTCCAGGATTGTTTCCTTTTCAAGGTCATTCCACACCTTCCCATACTACCTTAGCCTGGTTCTCTTCCACCATGCCCAGGATTTCAGGCAAGTCCACTTTGGCAGTTCATAAAATCAACCCACTCATGATCAGAATCAGAATCTGTTTTAATGGCTATGCAAGTTTAACAAACGCAGAATTTACATTACCAGGGAAGAGGAACATAGAACATATGTAACATGATAAGAACATAATATAATACAATAAAAATATGGTGTAAAAAGGTCAGGGGGGTATATATATACAGCATTGCAAAACAGTGGTACAGCAGTAAGTAATTTTAAGGTGTCAAAAGGGGTTTTGAGTGCAAAAGTGGCTTGTGCAGTGGGATGCTGGATGGAGGTGTTTGTGGCAAAGTCATTCCGAGTCCTTGGCCCTATTGAAGAGTGCAATGGCCGAAGGGTAGAAGCTGTTCTTATGGCGAGCGGTTTTGGTCCTGGTGGACCGCGAGGGGAGCAGCTAAAGCAGAGGGTGTCCTGGGTGGGAGGCCTGACTGAGACCTCAGCCAGAATTTTACTGAAAATATATATAGATAAGCAAAATGGTTAGTTGTAATATACATAACACAGGCTCCAAAAAGAAAAGATCTCATCAGTGCCCTCCTTTAATATGCCCATCTAGACATTGTTAAAATTAAATAAATAGGGAAATGAAAAGGATGAAAAAGGGGTTCAAAAAACCCCTATGATGACAAAACCAACAAAATCTGTTACTCTGGAGCCAGGCCCAGAGTGGGAGCTCGCAGGCGAGCGCCTGGTGGCCGGGTCTTTTCCCATGGGACCCGGCCGGAACCAGCCCGAAAAGGCGACGTGGGACCACCTTCCCGCAGGCCCACCACCCGCAGGAAGGACCGTAAGGGGCCGGTGCTGTGTGATTTGGGCGGTGGTCAGGGGCAGGCACCCGGACGACCAGGGCCGCGCACACAGTCTCTTGCGCTGGGGACATGGAATGTCACTACACTGGCGGGTAAGGAGCCCGAGCTTGTGCGGGAGGTCGAGCGTTACCGGCTAGATATAGTCGGCCTCGCCTCCACGCACAGCTTGGGCTCTGGAACCATTATCCTTGAGAGAGGCTGGACTGGCGTTCCCCTTGGGGAGAGGCGGCGGGCTGGCGTGGGTTTGCTTATAGCCCCACAGCTCAGTCGCCACGTGTTGGAGTTTACTCCGGTGAACGAGAGGGTCGCGTCCCTGCGCCTAAAAGCCGGGGACAGGTCTCTCAAACTGAAGAAGGAGTCCTATCGAGCCGTTCTGGCTTGTGGGACTCCCGAAACAGTTGACCGGTACCGGCAGGCCAAGCGTGCCGCGGCTCGGGTAGTCACAGAGGCAAAAACTCGGGTCTGGGAGGAGTTCGGGGAGGCCATGGAGAAGGACTATCGGTCGGCCCCAAGGAAATTCTGGCAAACCGTTCGGCGCCTCAGGAGGGGGAAGCAGTGCTTCACCAACACTGTTTACGGTGCGGGTGGGGAGCTGTTGACGTCGACTGGGGATGTTGTCGGACGGTGGAAGGAATACTTTGAGGATCTCCTCAATCCTGCCGTCACGTCTTCCGAGGAGGAAGCAGAGACTGGGGACTTCGGGGCGGACCCGCCTATCACCCGGGCTGAAGTCACTGAGGTAGTCGATGGGCTCCTTGGTGGCAGGGCTCCGGGGGTGGACGAGATCCGTCCTGAGTACCTGAAGTCTCTGGATGTTGTGGGACTGTCCTGGTTGACACGCCTCTGCAGCATCGCGTGGCGGTCTGGAACAGTGGCTATGGATTGGCAGACCGGGGTGGTGGTTCCCCTATTTAAGAAGGGGGACCGGAGGATGTGTTCCAATTACAGAGGAATCACACTCCTCAGCCTCCCCGGTAAGGTCTACGCCAGGGTACTGGAGAGGAGAATCCGGCCGATAGTTGAACCTCGTATTTTTTATATATCTGACCTATAAAGATATAGGTTCCCCCCGGGGAAGACCTATGGAGGGACTATGTCTCTCGGCTGGCCTGGGAACGCCTCGGGATCCCCCCGGAGGAGCTGGAGGAGGTGTGTGCGGTGAGGGAAGTCTGGGCTTCCCTGCTCAGACTGCTGCCCCCGTGACCCGGCCCCGGATAAGCGGAAGATGATGGATGGATGGATAAGAAATGAAAATGCCGGTTTCTGACCTGAAACGGATGGAACCCAAACAAATGTACAATTTTACCTCATTAATGTTATCCACCTTCCTTTTCATCAGCCTAAACACTGGCGGCACTTCACCTCGCAAGAGGGCTTTAGATGAGAGATGACCTGTGATTGCGGATTTTGCTCAATAGCTTAAAGCACGCATTTCCTATCTGCAAACCACACAAAAGCAAAAAGTTGTCAATTACATATAAACATAAACAGGGAGTCAGATGGCTCAATGGGTTAAGGCGTTGGCATCATGAACGGAAGGTTGTGAGATCGAGCCCCCGCTGTGGCTATATGACTTTGTGTCCTTGGGCAAGGCACTTCACCCTACTTGCCTCAGGGAGCATGTCCCTGTACTTACTGTAAGTCGCTTTGGATAAAAGCGTCTGCTAAATGAATAAATGTAAATGTGAATGTAAACATAATAGGCTCACTATTACATAGGTTCAAATGTTAACTCACGGCTAATTACATTTCTTGGTTAAATCCAAGCCCCCTGAAGTCAGAGCGTCAGGCAACATTTTCCTGTTCTGACAATGAGCTCGCCCGCTGGGTTGTCGGTGTCCAATATGTATTCCTTTAAGAATACATACCAGCTGCTCTTGGGCAGGATGAAGGCCCACCCTTCGAAGAGTGTGGTCTTCAGGGGGTGGGGGCACACCTTTTAGTGGTCAAAGCACTGTTAGAAGATTGTGATCTGCAGGGGGTGGGGGCACACAGTATCTACAGGATTTAGGAGACAGACAGGAATCAACATTCACATCTGGAGGTCAGAGGGCCCTTCTAAACGTGAAATTCCTTCCTCAGTATCCAAAAAGTACTGATGATGCAAAAGCTATTCATATTTGTTTCGTTTATATACTGTAGTATACAACATAGGTAGAAAAATAAAAAAGTAAAAATAAGTACCCTGTATATTCTGATTATACTGTTCATACTGTGTATATTCTGAGTATACTTATATTTATTATATTCTGTTGTAATAACTGTTTTGCACTTCTGGTTGGATGCTAACTGTATTTCGTTACCCTGTACTTGTACCTGTGTAATGACATTAAAATTGAATCTAATCGAATCTAATTTTGTGACGATACCCAGCTAATGCAAGGAGTTTACAAAAATGTATTATAATGTTACATACAAACAAATGCGAACAGTTACTTTACGTTATGCACTTTACATTTAATTATCCGTGATAACAGCTATTGAAAGGGTAGGTTACAAAAATGTTTTGTAACGTTACATACAAACAAATGCGATCAATTAGTTTACGTTATGCACTATACATTTAATAATCCCTGATAATTTGTTGATGCTAACCGCCATCGGTGAAAGTAAACTTTGACGTTATCAAATTTAGCTTCATAACAACTACCCAAGTAGACTTGTAACATTCGTAAATATTCGGTGACTTCTATAACGTTATTATTTTACGGCACTTATATTGACAAGAAATCATGCATTTACTTTCTGTGGATAAAAATAAGCAATTTACCGGAACTCGGAACAGATGTAGACGCACTGAAATCCAGGTTTAAATGTCCTCACTTCCCCCCGCTCTAATTTCAATAAAATAAAATAAACATTTGAATGCGCACCTGCCCAAATGTGCATTTCGCTTGTTTACATAGACAATTAAACGAATTAATAAACTATTTACGCACCCATAGCCACCCATCGCGCACCGCGCCAGCCTCCAGCCTGTTCCCAACCCTGCTGTTTGTCAGAATGAATGAGTCGTGCGTTGAGCCAGGCCACCTTGCCACGATTTTAGTTAACTGCATTTACATTTACATTTATTCATTTAGCAGACGCTTTTATCCAAAGCGACTTACAAGAGAGAGCTTTTACAAAAGAGCATCAGTCATTGAGCAAAGCAACGTGATAGACCCCGAACACAGTCGGATTTTTAGATCGTGAATCACAAATCATGAGAACCAATAAGTGCCAAAGGAAGAACTATAAATGCATAACACAACGATTATGAATATAAAGCAAGAGATACAACACACAATACATTAGATCAGGTGAAATGACATACTATTGGTAAGTGCCATTAAATTCTCTAAATAGATTAGTTTTAAGCCTTCTTTTGAAGGTTAGAAGGCAGTCCGTGCTTCTGATGGAGGTCGGGAGTTGATTCCACCATTGGGGAGCCAGGCAGTGGAAGAGTTTGTGTTGCGCTCTGGCACTCTTGAGGGGGGGGGGTACCACTAGACGGTTGTCAGCAGATGACCGTAGGTGGCGGGTGGGGATATAGGGCTGGAGGAGAGAGTTGATATAGGTCGGGGCAGTCCCGTTTACCGCCCGGAAGGCATTTGCGCATCACAAATGATTTGAACATTAATGAAATTAAAATGTTTTCTATTAACATAAACAAATTCATCCTGTGATGGCGCTTTTATAGCAATGTGTGTGCAGTCAATATATCCGATAACCTTAGGGAAACCGGCTATCGCTGCTAATTGCGTACTCCAGTAACACTGGCCTTGGTAACCTAAATCGGTTTATGAGCCCGTTATTGTTTGCAAGTAAATCCTCGCGTTCCCTAAAAACTCGCTCACGTCGGATTGCACCATTTGCAAGGTCCTCAAACAACGCGAACGCTGCCATTGTTAATACCATTTTCTTGCGCATGCTTTTATATTCACCTATATGATTACAAACGCCTGGGTGTGTAAATTGTTCACAACGGTGTCTCTGATAGGCACATCACTTGACTGTTTTCACATTATTAACAGTTTCCCAGCATCACCTCTAAGTGACGCCAAAGGAACAATAGCTGTAGAAACGTGCGTACGACAGCTATGAAGCTGGCGTGGGGCACCGCACATTTCCACGGTCATTTCACGTTTGATACATCTGAACGTGAGCGTGGGAAAGGACGTACGCAACGTTTTTGTGCGTACGCAACCTTTGTACATGAGGTCCCAGGTTTGTTCGAAGAACCCAGTTAGCCGGATCATGATTCGCACGATTAAATCATCTTGGATGTGTCATTTGATCTCGGATGTATTAAGCGACGTACGAAGAACGGGCCCCTGGTCGGGAGCAGGTTTTCTTCGGTAAACTTAGAGTTTATTTCAGTCTCCTCCCCTTTCTGAAGACGAGGTGACGTTTAAACAGCTCATTCACTGAGCACGTTTTTTACGAGGAGAGCAGCAAAGAATCTCAAGAAACAGCACAAACAGTTTCTTCATCCCCATCATCCTGTAAAGATGAACATTCCATAAAGTACACTTCATAACACTATTTGTAATAATCTATGGTATATTGAGTAGGCTACTTACAACTGCCAGGGGTTCTGTTGGGACAGGAGGCTCCAAAAGACAGATATTACCATGTGAATCTGTTGGGATCAACAAAAAACCCAACCCGAAGTAATTAAATGGAAATATAATTCTATATGGAAACAATTTAAACATATTGTAGTTAGACCTCTTACATTTTATGTAGGCAGTTAAATCTCTATATATATATTTTATGTTTCATCTGAATCTGCTGCAACGTTATTTTAATGCCTGCAGGATTGCACCTATACATGAATATTAGATGAATAGGTTTAAAACAATTCTGTTCTTCTAGTTTCACCTCAGATTTTGTAACAGTTGGGAATTTACGGTAAAACAGTTCTTAATTACTAACTACAAATTACATCCTTAACCAGTCTATTCAGGTTAATGTAATAATTACGATCTCTAGAAAGTATTGGTCTACTTTCTAATTTGGTCTACTTACATTTGATCAGAATCAGAATGGGGGTTTATTCGCTATGCAAGATAAACAAACCTAGAATTCACTTTGGCAGGAATGAGCAAACATAGAACATAAATGTGGCATACTAATAAAATGAAAAATGAATACAATGTAAAAATACACTGCAGATATGATACATATAGACAAAGAATACAAATGTTACAAATAATACAAATGATGCAAGTAGTGCAAATGATACAGGTAACATGGAATTGCAAATGACATGGGTACAGAGTGGAATGGGTATATATATATAGTGCGTTGGGGGGGGGGAGAAAAATCACAGTTGTAAGTTTTTGTAAGTTTAAAGTGTTTTGTGCTAAAGTGGCAGAGTGCAATGGGATTCTGGAGGGGGGGGGGGTGTGGGTTGTGTCTCAAACTGAGTCCTTGGCCCTGTTGAAGAGGGCAATAGCAGAGGGGTAGAAGCTATTCTTGTGGCGACAGGTTTTGGTCCTGATGGACCGCAGCCTCCTGCCAGAAGGGAGCAGCTGAAGCACAGAATGTCCAGGGTGGGAGGAGTCGGCCGCAATCTTCCTCACCCGTTTTAGAGACCTTGCCGTGTGCAGGTCCTCAAGGGATGGCAGGTTGCAGCCTATCACCTTCTCAGCGGCACGTATGATACGCTGCAGTCTTGCTCTTGTCCTTGGCAGTGGCAGCAGCCTACCAGACGGTGATGGAGGAGGTGAGGATGGACTCGATGATGGCAGTGTAGAATTGCACCATCATTGTCTTTGGCAGGCTGAATTTCTTCAGTTGCCGCAGGAAGTACATCCTCTGCTGGGCTTTCTTTGTGAGTGAGCTGATGTTCAGCTCCCACTTAAGGTCCTGGGAGAGGGTGGTGCCCAGGAAGCGAAGGGACTCCACACTGTTGACCTGGGAGTCGCGCAGTGTGATGGGGGGGAGTGGGGTTGGGTCCTTCCTAAAGTCCACAACCATCTCCACTGTCTTAAGAGCGTTGAGCTCCAGGTTGTTCTGGCTGGCTGCACCAAGTCACCAGGTTGTCCACTTCCCACCTGAAGTCAGACTCGTCCCCATCAGAAATGAGCCTGATCAGGGTGGTATCGTCCGCAAACTTCAGGAGCTTGACAGATGGATGACTGGAGGTGCAGCTGTTTGTGTACAGGGAGAAGAGCAGGGGGGAAAGGACGCAGCCTTGAGGGGATCCGGTGCTGATGGACCGGGAGTCAGAGACTTGCGTTCCCATCCTAACGCGCTGCTTCTTGTCGGACAGGAAGTCTGTGATCCACCTGCAGGTGGGGTCGGGCACGTTCAGCTGGGAGAGCTTGTCCTGAAGCAGAGCCGGGATGATGGTATTGAAGGCAGAGCTGAAGTCCACAAACAGGATCCTGGCATAGGTGTTTGGAGAGTCCAGATGCTGGAGGGTGTAGTGGAGGGCCATGTTGACTGCGTCATCCACAGACCTGTTGGCTCTGTAGGCGAACGGCAGGGGGTCTGTGAAGTTTTTGAGGTGTGCCAGCACCAGGCGTTCGAAGGACTTCATTACCACAGATGTCAGGGCGACGGGTCTGTAGTCATTCAGTCCTGTTGGTCTGGGCTTCTTGGGCACAGGGATGATGGTGGAGGACTTGAAGCAGGCTGGCACGTGGCACATCTCCAGGGAGGTGTTGAAGATGTTGGTGAACACAGGAGACAGCTGGTCAGCGTAGTGCTTCAGTGTGGCAGGGGAGACAGCATCCGGCCCTGCAGCTTTGCGAGGGTTCTGTCTCTTGAACACTTTGTTAACTTCCCTCTCTTGGATGGAGAGAGTCAACATTGTGTTGGTGTTGAGGTGGGGGGGTGGGGTGCTGGTTGGGGTAGAGGGGGATGGGGGGTGGGGCTGGGGCATGGGGCTGTCCGATTGTCCTTCGAATCTACAATAGAATTTGTTCAGGTCCTCGGCCAGGCGGGAGTCGTTGGTGGTGGGTGGGGCTCTGGGCTTGTGGTTGGTAATTTGCCTAAGCCCCCTCCAGACAGAAGCAGAGTCATTTGAGGAGAATTGTTCTTGCAGTCTCTTTGAGTAGAGTCGTTTCGCGTCTCTGACGCCCCTGCTGAACAGCTTCTTTGCCTCCTTAAATCTGTAACGGTCGCCAGACTTAAACGCCAACTCCTTCTTCGACCTCAGACTTCTGAGTTTTGCAGTAAACCAGGGTTTGTCATTGTTGTAACTCACCCTGGATCGAGTTGGTATGTAGGAATCCTCACAGAAGCTGATGTATGATGTCACAGCCTCAGTGTACTCATCCAGTCCATTTGTAGCAGCAGCAAACATTTCCCAGTCAGTGCACTCCAGATTAGCTCTGAGTTCCTCCACAGCCTCGCTGGTCCACTGTTTTGATGTCCTCTCTACAGGTTTACAGAGTTTTAGTTTCTGCTTGTATGCAGGAATCAGGTGGATCATGGCGTGGTCGGAGTGACCCAGTGCAGCACGGGACACTGCACGGTAAGCGTTTGTGGCTGTGGTATAGCAATGGTCCAGGGTGTTACACTCCCTGGTGGGGCAGGTTATGAATTGTCTGTATTTGGGGAGTTCTTGGCTGAGGTTTCCTTTGTTGAAGTCACCTAGGACGATGACTAGAGAGTCCGGGTGGGTTCGCTCCACTTTCAGGATCTGGTCTGCTAACATGCGCTGGGCTTCTTTAACCAGCAGGCCCGGTGGCAGATAAGCACCAACCAGGATGAAGGACGCGAACTCCCGGGGCGAATAAAATGGTCTACAGTTTATGAAAAAAGATTCCAGGTCGGGGGAACAGTGTCTCATAATCACCGATACATCCACACACCAGCAGCGGTTGATATAAAAACAAATACCTCCACCTTTCTTCTTCCCAGACAGGGCCACGTCTCGATCCGCTCTTAGCAGCTGAAAACCAGTCAGGTGCAGCATAGCGTCCACCACCTTGTCACATAGCCAAGTTTCCGTGAAGCACATAGCCGAGGAGAGAAGGAAGTTTTGTTTTTTGCCATGGTAATCCGGAGTTCGTCACTTTTATTGTGCAGTGAACGCACATTGGAGAGGAAGAGACTCGGTTGCGCATCCTGAGTCGGACTAGAGCGCCTGCTCGTCTCCCCCTTTTCCTGGTGCTAGCCTTGTTAGCATTGTAGCGCTTTTTCAGGGCACAGACAATACCGAGTGTTGAGCTGATCAGAATATCCACAAGTTCAGACTCCGGGAGCAGAAAAGTGGGGATCAGGGGTTGTTCCTCTGATGTTTAGGAGTTCTTCTTTTGATAAAAAATGTGTTTTTTTGCTATGTTAACTGTTCACTCAAATTATGACCAGTCTCCTATTCCCTGGCCCATAATGGGATGTTACAAACAAAATGCTTGACGATTGATCAGGGTTATTGCAGGTGGATACCATGTTATTTCCGGTTGCTGTAATGAGCACTTTTCTATCATTTGCACACATGCTATGTTTTTACTTTGCCTCAAATAATTAAAAGTAAAGTTTTTCCACAACATACTGATCAACTTTAATGTCAGACACAAGGTGTGGAACAAACATCTTGTTCCAGCTAGACAACTCTCACAGAATGGGGTGGGGGGTTGGGGTGGGGGAGGGGGAGGGGGTGTAGAGAGATGTCGTACCTCAATCTTGCAAGATAGAAACAGGTAGTGGGGAGGGGTAGCCCTGCACGGTACCAGGCACAGCCGTACAGGAATTTGGAGTCGAAAACATATACTCATGTAGTTGCTCGTAGAGTTAATTTACACCCTACAAACAAGTCTCACTCAATGTCTCTCAAATGTCTCTCATACAGTCATGGCCAAAAGTTTTGAGAATTACATAACTATTCATTTTCACAATGTCTGCTGTTTCAGTTTTTATAATGGCAATTTGCATTTACTCCAGAATGTTATAAGGAGTGATCAGCTCAACGGCAATTAATTGCAAAGTCCCTTTTTGCCTTGAAAATGAACTTAACCACCAAAAACACATTTCCACTGCATTTCAGCTCTGCCACAAAAGGACCAGCTAACATAATTTCAATGACACACAGGTGTCACGCCGATTAAGACAGGTGTGGGTGTTGATGAGGACAAGGCTGAAAATCAATTTGTCATGATTGAGTGACTGGACACTTTAAAAGGAAGATGGTGCATGATACCATTGTTCCTCATCTGTTAGCCATGGTTACCTGCAAAGAAACACGTGCAGCCATCATTGCATTGCACAAAAAGGGCCTAACAGGGAAGTTTATAGCAGCGAGTAAGATTGCACCTCAGTCAACCGTCTATCGAATTATCAAGAACTTCAGAGCGGTTCTGTTGTTGCCAAACAGGCTCCAGGGCACATAAGAAAGTCTAGCAAGCGCCAGGACTGTCTCCTGAAGGTGTTTCAGCTGCGGGATCGGGCCACCACCAGTGCAGAGCTTTCTCACGAATGGCAGCAGGCAGGTGTTAGGGCATCTGCATGCACAGTGAGGCGAAGACTTTTGGAGGAAGGCCTAGTGGCAAAGAAGCCACTTCTTTCCAGTAAAAACATCAGAGACAGACTGATATTCTGCAGAAGGTACAGGGACTGGACTGCTGAGGACTGGGGTAAAGTCATTTTCTCTGATGAATCCCCTTTCCGATTGTTTGGGGCATCTGGAAGAAGGCTTGTTCGGAGAAGACGAGGTCAAGGGAGTGGACTCTCTCACAATCTTGCCTAAAAGCATAGCCATGAATAAAGAATGGTACCAGAACATCCTCCTAGAGCAACTTCTCCCAACCATCCAAGGGCAGTTTGATGATGAAGAATGCCTTTTCCAACATGATGGAGCACCTTGCCATAAAGCAAAAATCATAACAAAATGGCTTGGGGAACTAAACATTAAGATTTTGGGCCCTTGGCCAGGAAACTCCCCAGATCTTAATCCCATTGAGAACTTGTGGTCAATCCTCAAGAGGCGGGTGGAAAATCAAAAACCCACAAATTCTGAGAAACTCTAAGCATTGATTATGCAAGAATGGACTACCATCAGTCAGAATTTTGTCCAGAAGTTGATTGACAGCATGACAGGGAGAATTGCAAAGGTCTTGAAAAAGAAGGGTCAACAGTGCAAATATTGACTTATTGCATGAATTCTGTGTAATTCTCAATAAAAGCCTTTGATACTTATGAAATGCTTATACATGTATTTAATTATACCATAGAAACATCTGACAAAAACCCTGAAATAGCAGACACTCGAAAATTTGATATTTGTGTCATTCTCATTCTACTTTTGGCCATGACTGTACATCATGGGAACCAATAAGTGCCAAGGCAAGAACTATAAAAGCAGTCAGCTGAACATTTTACAAGTTTAAGGTGAGCGTCCGCCGGACAGTAGTCTACATGTGGCGCGAATAATAAAGCAACAACAACAACGCAACGATAGCGAGTTTCTGAACAACAACAGCAACAACAAGTGATATTTCTGAGAGCCATACTATCCATCCATTCATCCATTTCCTGCTGCTTATCCTGGGCGTGGAGGAGCAGCGGTTTTACTCCGAGCTCCTCCCGTGTGACCGAGCTTCTCACCCTATCTCTAAGGGAGCGCCCAGCCACCCTGCGGAGGAAACTCATTTCGACCGCTTGTATTCGCGATCTTGTCCTTTCGGTCATTACCCAAAGCTCATGACCATAGGTGAGAGTAGGAATGTAGATTGATTGCCTTGCGGCTCAGCTCTTTCTTTGCCATGACAGTCTGGTACAGAGACTGCATCACTGCAGATGTTGCACCGATCCGCCTGCAAAGGGCCCCGGACCCCATTCTCCCGAAGTACCACCCACAGGACACCATGAGGGACACAGTCAAATGCCTTCTCAGACCCAAAAAGCACATGGGGATTGGTTGGGAAAACTCCCATGAACCCTCGAGCACCCGGTAGAACACTATCTGTTAATTTTGCTATTCTGCACATAGCATCCTTTGCACTACCTGTACATACATACAACTCTGTAAATTCTGTACAAATATTGTAACATTTTGTACAATACCGCTGCCAAATCACTTTATCACCTGTACAGACTGTGTGTAGAGTCAGTTGTAATCCTGTTCCTCCTGGTGACTGAGCAAAAATAGGCCTGACGCTCCACTTTTAAAATGATTAATGTTCACAAAAAAGATTCTTCCAAAATGAACACATTTATTTTGCTTACAAACAATTGATAAAACAAAGGGTTCAGCGGGTGAATAAAGATGAACTTAGAACAAAGTCAGCAGGGCTAAGCTGGAGGAGGGGATGGAGGTCAAAGATGGAGGTCTTCCTGCTGCAGCCACACCTCCAGGTAGAGCCTTCTCCCTTATATAGAGATCTTTAGGTTGGCCACTAGATGGAAACAACTCAAATAACAATTAGAGACAGTTAAAGCAAAATTTCCTGTTTTGGCTCCTACATATCTGCCCCCTAAATGTTTTATAATTATCCAAATAAACATTTATTATTCAACTTGGAGACAAAATCTAAATAATGGAGCAAATTTATGCATATTCCTCTTCCAATAGAAAGCAAATTTTTGTTACCGGTCGTTCCAAAATCCCGGTTTTAGTCTTCAGTTTTACTGACCTTTACCAATCCCTTTGAGTCAGGCCTTGTCTCCAAAATCCTTGCAAGAGGCCATGATGCTCGTGGTGCAGTGGGGTCCACAATTACTACTATGTCTCCGACCTTGAAGTTCCTCTTCACTCTGCATCCCTTTTGTCCGTGCTGCATAGTTGTCAGATACTCCTGGGTCCACCTCCTTCAGAATACATCAGCCAGATACTGTACTTGTTTCCACCGGCGTCTGGTGTATGGTCCAGTACTGAAAAACTCTCCAGGAGGGAGGATAGGCTGGGAGTTCAGCAACAATAGGTGGTTTGGGGTCAGAGGCTCAAAATCAGATTGGTCAGATGAAGCTGTAGTAATTGGATGGTTATTCAGTATGGCCTCAACTTCACAAAATAAGGTTGTGAGGCCCTCGTCATCAACTGTTGCTTTAGGAGTCAGTCCCACTTTCTTTGGGCCGCACACTCGGGGTTTGTGCCATACAAACTGCTTTATATGCTTTGTCCAGGGAGAGAAAACCTCCATCCTCTTTAAATGACGTTTCACCAAAATAGTCATTCATGGCATCTTTACCTTCCCCTCATGGTGCATCAACAGGATCCTCCAGTGCTGTGAGAACTGCAATCTTAGATGAAGATGTGTCCAGCCTTATCTTCAACTCCAGAGCTTCACGCTTTTGCTTCACAGTCCTGAGCTCTATCCAGCTCTGCTTCCTTTTCTTGCAGATCGTGCCTCTGAGCGAGGGCAGCCATTTCAATCTCGAGAGCCACTCTTTCCGCCTCTGCACATCTTTTTGCTGAAGCCACAGAGGAAGGAGATTAGGAGACTTGCGAGGCTCTGTCCTTTGGTCTAAGGTCCAGGTTGGCGTCGTCCTCCTGCTCGCCTTTAGAAGCTCCAGGCAGCCACTCGGACACAAAAGCAACAAAGTCATTAATTTTCTGATTTTTAGGGACAAACCATTCTTCATCTTGTTCAGCCTCATCTTTGGTTAACATTTCTTGATAGGCATTGTGTGTGTCTTTAAAATCTTCAAGCAGTTGAGCATATTTATCAAAATTGTCTCTTACTTCTTTCACACATGACACATCCTTCATTAACTCCACCAATACGTTTTTCTGTCTTGTCAAATGTGCAAGCTTTCCTTTTCTAAGACCTTTTAGCTTTGCTGCACGTTCATCTTTGTCAACCTGCTCAAGACCTAAACTGTCTTCACTCTCCATGTGAGCCATTTTGTTTGTAAAACAAACTTCACTCTAATAATCTACTCCTGTAGTAGATTCCTATAAGGATTAAACAGTTCAATTTAAGATCCACTCCTAGCAGATTTCCTCTTTATGATGCTTTCATCCTTAAATTAACGTTGTATTAATGCTTCATTTGTAGAAAGTGAAGGGTTGTACATACCCCTTTCTAGGCTTGGTTTTTAGCCCTCTCCATGTATGTTTATGTATCCTTCTTGTATGTTTCCTTGGAATTTAGAGGACAAATTCATTGGTTTGAGCCATTATTGCAGTGGTGAAGACCAATTTCCAATCTTTAATCCTTGCGGAAGAAGTCTTTGATTTGTGTAGAGTCCGTTTTAATCCTGTTCCTCCTGGTGACTGAGCAAAAATAGGCCTGACGCTCCACTTTTAAAATTATTAAGGTTCACAAAAAAGATTCTTCCAAAATGAACATATTTATTTTGCTTACAAAAAATGTGTCTAAAATAAGGTTTTAAACAATTGATCAAACAAAGGGTTCAGCGGATAAATAAAGATAAACTTAGAACAAAGACAGCAGGGAGGTAGCCTTCTATAGAGATCTTTAGGTTGGCCACGAGATGGAAACAACTCAAATAACAATTAGACACAGTTAAAGCAAAATGTCCTGTTTTGGCTCCTACACTGTGTATATTCTGAGTATTAGATTAGATTAGATAAACCTTTATTTGTCCTCCAGGGGCCCGTTCTTCGTACGTCGCTTAATACATCCGAGATCAAATGACACATCCAAGATGATTTCATCGTGCGAATCATGATCCGGCTAACTGGGTTCTTCGAACAAACCTGTTGTGTATGATTAGTATCACTGGATACGATCATGTGCTGGCCTCAATCTAATCTTGTTTACATGAAGTAAACCTGCTCCCGAGCAGGGGCCCGTTCTTCGTACGTCGCTAACTCAGTTAGCTGGATTTGATTGTTGACAATTTGGCATGATCTTGGATCGTTTGGTTCTTCGAAGCTCATCCTAGACTTGTCGTCATAGCAACAGGTCCGTAAACTCAAACCTGCTCGGGTTTACTTCATGTAAACAAGATTAGATTGAGGCTTTATAAGTGGAGGAGATAGGGAAGTATGTCGCAGCCTTACGCGAGCAACCTCTTGCGGAAGGTGGGAGAATAATTCGCAGAGCTTTTCAAATTAATCGGGTATTGCGGGATAAAGTGTAATTGTTGAGAGATACCGTTTTTTTCAGCAATTTTCTTTGTGGCTGTTATAAATAGACAAACACATCCTTTAACAGTGGTTTTTAAAAGGGAGGAAAAATAAGTGGCTTTTTAAAAATAAAGACAGTATGAATTAAAGGCTACCATTTTGTAGAATATTCTTGTATTTCACTTTTACTTTAATTTGTCTGCTACTTTTTGCCAGCCCACTCTCCTGGCATTTGCAGACTTTGAGGTGTTCCCTGTCGTTTTAAATAACGACTCAAATTCGGAATAACCTTCCATTAAAAGCTCTTCTTCTGATTGGGAGAAAAAGTGGGCACGTTCTTTGGCCATGCTGAACAGCCAATAGCAGCGTTGCTGATCAATGTTTCTACTATCGATACATATCCCCTTTTAAGCCAACACGCGATCCTATCCAGTGATACTAATCGTACACAACAGGTTTGTTCGAAGAACCCAGTTAGCCGGATCATGATTCGCACGATGAAATCATCTTGGATGTGTCATTTGATCTCGGATGTATTAAGCGACGTACGAAGAACGGGCCCCTGGTTTGCGCTTACGGACATGTTGCGCTTGTCCTAGACACGACAAGTCTAGGATGAGCTTCGAAGAACCAAACGATCCAAGATAATGCCAAATCGTCAACAATCAAATCCAGCTAACTGAGTTAGCGACGTACGAAGAACGGGCCCCAGGGGTGGAAATTGTTCACAACAGCAGCAGGGTAAAGTACAGCACACAGAGTTGCAGGGTAATATACATAATGACAATAACATAACAATAGCAATAACAATGGCAATAGCAATAGGCGGGCACGATAAGGTCAGATATAAAAAAATAAGAAAATAAGTAATTAAGTAGTCTGGTTAAGTAGTCCAGTGTACAAAATAAGCAGCATACACACACATGCATCCATACACGCCTACACTACTTATTACAGACATTGATCTTTTGCTTGTTTTTCTGTTGTTACAATAAACACGACACGATTATATTTAAATCTCGTCTCCTCTCCCGGTCTTAGTTGCAGTCCCGGAGCCGGACTGTAACAATGCACATACGCTGTTATTGCTTTGAGGATGTTGAGAGAAACATAATTTTCTAAATGGTGACTTGACTGGATTGGCATGTGACGTACCTGACGAGCAGTCCAACAAAGATTTTTCTTTAGCATTTACAATTTCTGTGTCTGTAGCTATAAATCAGGGGTGCCCAATCCTGGTCCTCGATAGCCCCTGTCCTGACAGTTTCAGATGTTTCCCAGCTCCAGCACACCTGACTCTAATGAATGATTATTATGAGGCTTCCACAGAGCTTGATAATGACCCCTTCATTAGAATCAGGTGTGTTGGAGCAGGGAAACATCTAAAACTGTCAGGATAGGGGCTCTCGAGGACCAGGATTGGGCACCCCTGCTATAAATGCATGCTATGAGGAGAGAGGTGGGGATAACTGCCAAGCCATGTCTCTCAAGCAAATAACAATATGCGCTTGCACAGTCATAGCTTGTTTTGTCTCTGTAGTTTTTATATACCCCTTTCTGAATAGCTATTGCCTACTTTATATATTTTAATCTTCATTTAAGTTCCATATATGTTCTTTGTTTGCTCAAGCCAGCCACAAGAAATTATGTGTTTGTGTGTAAGATGCCGAATAAAAGAAAATCTGAAAAAAAAGAAAATTATTCTGGAATTGTTCAGTCATACATTCAAGAGTACCTGCCTGCCAGGGGCGTCGTTAGACCTGTTTTGTTCTTCAGCCCCCCTAATAATTATCGGAATTATTATCGGGCCGCCGAAGAAATACGATCATTAATAATTCTCTTTCGAAAAATTACCGGATGCTCTCGGTTAAATGTCGGTTACTTGAACGTCAAAAACGTAACCCACAAGTTCGAAAAACGAGTAAAAAACTGACGTGTTTGGGAATCGCTGCTTTTTATATTGTTATATTATTACCATGACAACTTGCAACCTGGGCATAGGAGGTTCCAGCCAATAGCAGGCAAGATAATCACTACTTGAGGGTGTCACTGGGGCACAGGTGGATGGATATTGGTAATTAGACAGAAGCCACACAGTTTTTCAACCGTGCGGGCGGTTGTTTGTTTTCAGTTGTTTAGAGTTTATTTCGGTTTATTTTCCTAACAAAGTTAGTTGTTTAATTTATAATTAGCACCCGGCTTTATTTATGCTTTTGACATCCTGCTGCATTCTCAAAATAAAGTATTCAAAAGAACTGAAGACCTTCACTGTCAACTGCTTAAGTTCACGCGTTGGAAAGGGCTCCACGCCATCCCTCATTAGGCAAAGTTTTGTGGTTCCGATTGCCTATACAGTTAGCATCCAACCAGAAGTGCAAAGCAGTTATTACAACAGAATCTAATTGTATACTCTGTTACTATGTTACTCTGTGTAATTCATGTTTAATACTGTAGCATCATACATTTGTCTTAAATCACTTTAATCTGTACCTACCCTGTATATTCTGATTATACTGTTCATACTGTGTATATTCTCAGTATACTTAATAATTTATTATATTCTGTTTTAATAACTTTTGCATTTCTGGTTGGATGCTAACTGTATTTCGTTACCCTATACTTGTACCTGTGAAATTACATTAAAATTGAATCTAATCTCAGAATATACACAGTATGAACAGTATAATGAGAATATACAGGGTACAAAATGTGAAAGAGTACATGGCTCATTTGTACTAAATTTTCTACCTCTGTTGTATACTACAGTATGTCAACTAAACGAATACGAATAGCTTCTGCACCATCAGTACTTTAATTTTTTTATACTGAGGGTGGAATTTCACATTTAGAAGGGCCCTCTGACCTCCAGATGTAAATCTTGATTCCTGTCTGTCTCCTAAACCTGTAGATACACATTTGCGTAACACCAGTTAATCAAAGGACGTCTAGTCCCAGTTTGAATGTTAAAAGGTGTGCAGATCACTTTCCAAAGAGTGGTTTGATCACTATGTTCAGGGGTCTCCAATCCTGGTCCTCGAGGGCCGCTGTCCTGACAGTTTTAGATATTTCCTTGCTCCAGCACACCTGACTCTAATGAAGTGTTGTTATCAAGCTCTGTGGAGGTGTGCTGGAGCAGGAAAACATCTAAAACTGTCAGGACAGCCAGCGGCCCTGGAGGACCAGGATTGGAGACCCCTGACTATGTTAAATGTGCCCCCACCTAATGTCTAGATGGTGATATTAGAGGAGAGCACTGATGGGATCTTTTCTTTTTGGAGCTTGTGTTTTGTATATTACAACTGATCATTTTGCTTGTCTATATATATTTTCAGGAAGAAGAGAAGCAGGCTGCCAATGTGGACATTGCCAATGTGGACCTGCCAATGTGAACACAACAGTGGAAGGGGTAATCTTTTTCACAGTATCTATTGGTCAGATACCGTTGGTGCAGCAGCTATGGTATCATCTTTTTTTCTTTTCCATAGGACTCAATTGAAGTTCGCATTCTTCACAATTAAAGACATGCAGCAGAGTGGACCTGCAACCTACCATCCTTTGGGGACCTGAAGTGATTGTGGCCGGCTCCTCCCACCCAGGACACCCTCTGCTTCAGCTGCTCCCGTCTGGCAGGAGGCTGCGGTCCACCAGGACTAAAACCTCTCGCCATAAGAACAGCTTCTACCCTTCGGCCATTGCACTCTTCAATAGGGCCAAGGACTCGGAATGACTTTGCCACAAACTCCAACCCCCCCCTCCCCCGATCCAGCATCCCACTGCACATGCCACTTTTGCACACAACACCTCAAAACCCCTTTTGACACCTTAAAATAACTTACTGCTGTGTTTGCACCACAATTTTGTAATGCTGTGTATACCCCCCCCGACACTTTTATTGTTTCTTTTTTTTTATTCTGTTCTTGTTAAATATGTTCTCATGTTGCACTTCCCTGCAAATGTAAAATCTGTGTTTGTATAACTTACATAGCCATTAAAACAAATTCTGATTATGAGTGGGTTGATTCTAAGAACTGTTCTCTGTCAAAGTGGACCTGCCTGGCATCCTGGGCATGGGGGAAGAGAACCAGGCTAAGGTAGTATGGGAGGGTGTGGAATGACCTACAAAAGGAAACGATCCTGAAGCCCTTCAAGTTCACATTTCATAACACAGAAGATGTTGCAATAATGGACACAGACTGTGCAGAAATAATGGACCTATTCTGAATGTCAAACAGATGAATGAGTTTATTGTGTGAGAATAAAGTCTAATCATCTTATGACTTGGTGTGTTTTACATGTTATCACTGATCATTTAATTATTGGCTTGGATTACACTGTACATATCAGCAAAAGAACATAATTGGCATAGATATAGAGCCAAACATGAAAAACAGCAGTGCAATAAGGTTCAATGACAATTTATTATTAATATAATGAAAAGGCAGTGAAGTATTGTTAAGTACACAATAAAATGAATAGGCCTATGACGTTTTACGAAATGTAGGCTGATGAATAGGAGTCATAACTTGCACTGAGAGATGTATTCCTAACCGCCATTGTTTTCAGTTATCAACATTTTGACCTTATCTTATCACGATCCTCAGCTTTGTAGTAGGCTACAAATACATTATTGGGCCCCGAGTCATATCACCCACCCTTTATTTTTCGTAATGACTAAGTTGTAAAATTACGCAGTGCAGTGTATATTAGTCTGGCTTCTTGTCTAAAGTTTACTATATAAATATGATATAACGATTTAAACTATAGACAAAGAATTAATAGATTTAACGTAATCTAATGTGTTTACTAATTAATGCATTTGGGAGGAAAACCGAAAATGCGCTTTTATATGCATTTGCGCTTTTATTCTGAAATCCTGCGCTTTTATTTTGAAATTTACTTCCTGCCCTGGTGTAGAGCTGCCGCTCAGAGCTTCCCCCCTGCAGAGGACTGCAGGCAGGTGCCTCTCCATACATTTGACATAAAAAACATAAAACAATTATAAAGCAGTATGAAAACTAAATACAAGATTACAAATAATGCATCGTTTGAATGATTGCTTTATTGGAGGGACTGTAGAAAAGGAAAACAAGTTTTTGACGTTAATGCCTTAATACTAGTTATAAAATATTATCTAAATCCACAGGGGTCTCTTGTTATAAGGGAGGTGTTGGGTCAAGTCATCTGATCAGATACAGATTTTGGGAGAGACTTGCACTGATTTTACATGGTGTAGAAACATTAAGTAACAACTTTTAGGGAAATCAAACCACTGATCATACAAAAAAGGTTCATAAAATGTTCCACATGGGTTCTATTCAGTGCACATCAGCATTGTGTAACATAAGTTAGACAAAATCAAGGAACTCTACAAAAGCTGTTCCCTGGAATTAGACAGTAATCTCTTTAAATACTGGGTGCAACTGTCTAAGGCAGCTTTAATTTGGTAAAAAAAAAAAAAAATAATAATAATATTTAGATGTATTATACAAAGCAGGAATGAAGCTGTACATTGTCACATCCTTTTTTTGTCCTCACACACTGTAGAGTCCACTTCCTCCAGGTCCAGCCAGGCCAATTTATTCACTGTCTCTGTCAGACATATACACATTCAGATATACCATACAAACATACATATGCTCCAGCTTTCTTTTGGTATTTGTGATGTTTTCAGTTTCCAGACAAATCAACATTCTTACAAAAATGTTTTTCTGACTGTTCTACTCACAATCCTTTCTTTTTTTAAATATGCCTAATTTGTTGGAAGCATTACATATTTGACTTGGTCTTGTCAATTAAATAATATAACAATGTCTGTCAAATAATATCTCTTAAGTTGCTTGGATGATACGTTGACTATGTATATACATTTATACTGTATGCACTCTCTTTAATTTAATAAAACATAATACTGTGTGAAAAGTTTGACACTGGTTCGTTATTAGGTTTTGTAACCCTAAAACACCTCCAAGCTACCGTATAATTTATGAATGTTTAACATCATAGACAAAAATGAAAACTATGTAAAAACACAACACTTGCCTCAAAAATGAACTTGGTGTTCGGTGAAATAAAGTACAGTGCTTTATGGTCTAAGACGGCATCGGATGTAAAAAAATAAATCAACTTATGACATGATTGTCAAGACAGGCCAAAACTTGGGAAATTAATATTACAATGATACCAAGACACTGCATATAAAAACGACATTTAAACTGGATAGCAGAAAATAACAGCTGACAAAAACGTATTCTAACTCATTTGAACCCTCTGATGTTACACATAATAGAACCAATTGAAAGGACCAGTTCAATCTGTAAAACAATATTTCAATTTGCTTCAAGCATTTGCTTCATGCTTTTATGCATGTTTGTATGTCTATACAAATTATATATGCAAAACTTGTTTTACCCAACCTTTGAAAGGGTTTCAAGTCCCTCTAGGTTTAAATGCAATCATTTAAGTTCAATTAATTGAACCAAAAGTAAAATTTTCTGTAAATGTTAAATCTTTCAACAGTTAATGAGGAAAAGGACATCCACAGCACTTCAGGGGCCAACTCTTGAGTGCTCCTGAGCAACAAAAACAGTCTTTCTCAAATAAACAGCAATAAAACTGTCTTTAGTCCTCTCGTGACTACCGCGCCATGGTCCTTGAGACAGTGTGTGAGGTTGGTGCTTAAAGTCAAGGGTTATAATTTCCCATGAATGTGCATCAATCTGCAGAAACATGTTCCAAACCAGGGCCGTGTTGTCCTAAGCATTCAGTCTCAGAGGTTGGGGGAGTGACATTTTTATAATTTTACAAAATATACGATGACCTCCTTCAGAAACTGATTGGTACAGTCGAGTTACTAAAAAGGGTTGGTATTTACACCATGTTGTGCATCATCCACGGGATTGAAAGGTGCAAAAGGTTTAGGTGCTTGGGTTACAGGGCAATTGGTTTTCCCCACTCAAGACACCCCCTTAGTCTGCCCTCTCCATCACTCAATGGAATTTAATTCAGAAGGCAGAGTATACACTTTGTGTACCCAATATTCATAAGTTCTTCGTGTTAATGTGTGTTTTGTAATGCTTGGTCAGGTGGTCGCTCCTCATGAACCGTTTCTGACACTGGTTGCACTCGAAGCGTTTGTCTCCTATGATAAAATACAAAAAATAGGCTGTAAAAAGTAATTAATCTTGGATTACTGCAACCCCGCAAATAAAAAGATGTACAATGCTACTCCAGCACCTCCACCTCCAATTACATTATATGGTAGTCTGTGTAAACCCTAATTCGTCCAGGAGTGTTCCATAGAAGAAAGGGTTTCAGATATAGTTATCTGGACACTATTTTCAAAATCAAAACATTTTCAACAACCATCTATTCTCATGCCAATCAGTCCTATTGATGGAGCTACCACTAACTGACAATAGGATAGGGGTCGAAACATCTTGATTTATCTCTGAAACCCTTTCTACTATCATATGGTACTATCATACGATTTGTCATGCATGTTCAACTCGAACTAATTTAACTAACCTAATAAATTTGTTCAAATGAATATTCATAGAATATCACAATATTACTCTGACTAACTTCCCTATATGCGTGTATGCTATAGACCAGACAGACCTGTGTGTGTCCTGGCATGCCGTTGCAGCTCATCACTGCGTGTGAAGCGTTTCCCACAGAACACCCAGTTGCAGACGAAAGGTCGCTCGCCAGTGTGCAAGCGCACGTGAGCCCTGAGAAGGGACGTCTTCCTGAATGTTTTCTCACAACCGGGAATATGGCAGATGTGCTTCCTTTTACCAACCTCACCTGGCCTGCAGAGTCAAGGGGAAAACAACCAAAATAAGACACACTTCCACACGTTTCACATCGATTTTTTTAAAGGTGGGAAAACAATCTGGCTCCTGATGCAGCCAGTGATTAAGATGTCAGTTGATTCTGTGACAAGAATTTCCTGGAATCATGGATGCTGCCTATCCCTGCTGTCCATGTCCTTGATGCAACCAGTAATTAAGTACACAACAATACAGTTTGAATACATGTCTTAATGGGCGACATCAGGTATGATGTTGAGAAAGTGGTCCAACAGGGAGGAGAGCCTGGAGATCCTATCAGACCATACTATTTAATATGATGAATGCAGTAATAAACAAATTTTTCTCCTATGTGTAGATCATTTATATTGCCAGCACTATGTCTTTCGTTAACTTTATACATGAAAATGAAGACTTATTACCAAAGATTATACCTCTGTCTGGCTAGGCTATATCTTAGTACAGCCTATATCTCTTTCCAACTACTTGGGCTGGTTTAGATTGGGCTAGTTTATATTGTAATGAACAATAGTTTCAATTACTTGAAAAAGGTTTGTTCATTTAGCTGAATTAGATTCAAAGAACCTAGTCAGTAAAATTATCCGAACTTCACACTCCCATCACAAACTCACAGATTCCTGTATTTGCAGTACAATGCTCTTGCTAGAGGATAAATTGTTCATATAAACATATCTTGTCGATAGGGGTCGACCGATTATCAGCGTGGTAGATTATCGGAGTTGGTTTTAAGGTAAGTGGAAGAAGTTTTGTTCTCACACACTATCTGTATGTCCCATCATCATTTCCTAAAGCACTTGCTAATAGGAGATGATGATGGGACATTCAGATAATTTTACACACACGTTCCTCTGCAACTGAGTCTTCGGGTTCATGATCCGTTCCTTTGCTGAGTCCTTTGATCTTTTTTCACGTGACCTGCATAGGTTTAGTAGACGAAACAGATACCGCATTCCGTTTCGTGTGACAGCTGTATATGGTTGTACATGATATTCGTAAAAAAAATATGTTAATTTAATGGCAATTAGAAATATTAAGGCATTTAGAAATATCATCTGTTGTTGTTGTTCAGAATTACTTTTTAATCACCGTGTGGAAACCCGCTAGTGTTGTTGCTTTATTGTTGGCATCCCTTAGGTCAGGGGTGCTCAATACGTCGATCGTGATCGACCAGTCGATCCATAAAGAGGACAAATACAAAACAAAAACAAACCATTACAACGTAGACGTCAGCCAATTATACTCACTATGACATTTGTCACTTGACTGACAGTCGGTTTGACCAATCTGACCTTTTCTGACATGTGTCACAGCGCATGTGCTCATATTGGCGAGTTATCTTCCAATTTACGACTTCTAAATTTAAGAGTATAACAATTTGTGGGGAAGCTGGACCAAATAAATAGACTAAAACTTACCATTTCCATACGGAATGGGAGTTGGACTATTCACTATGTCATTTTCAAAGTGCGTTTGCCTCATCTGCCAGACTGCAATCGCTATACTGAAAAAGGGAAATGTGGAGCGGCATTTTCGGACTACATAAAAACGACACTAACTTCCCTTTGAAAAGTGAGTTGAGAAGGAGAAAGGTTAAGGAACTAAAATCCCAGTTGTCAGGACAGCAGTCAAGACTTTGCTACATTCATGTGCTACCCTTTTCGGGAAGATGCTGATGCCGAACACTGTGTTTCACTTGCATAAAAAATTGCAACACTGTTTCACCTGAACTCTTCTGGAGTGGAAGATGAGATTTTGACACTACAAGCCGACATTGAGCTGAAGGCCAGAGCTCATGGACAATTCTGGAGTTACTCACAGAGGAAAAGTACTCCAACACTGTAAAACCCAACAGTATATCTTAATAAAAGAATAAAGTTAACGTAACTCAAACTTAGAAAAACGTTTGAGTCACTTATTTCCATAAATTAAACTAACTCAAAAATGAAATATTGAAGTAATAACTCAGCTGCTTTAAGAGCACTTTAAGTTTTGGAGAATTTAAGTGTTCATGATGTAATTCTAATAGCTAACTAGTTTTCTAACTAACTCATTTTCTATAGGTTGTATTTATATCATTATAAAAATGTAAGTCCATGGGCTCCAGTTTAGCTTTTTTGTCATTTTAGTCTATAATTCAGTTAATTGTGAACAAATAAGACAAAGAAAAAAGCTTTCTAGATCTCAAAGTGTTTGATGTTGATTGCACAAAGAAACAAGATTAATGTCGGAAAATTAATCCAGCACAATTTTGATAATTGAATAACCAAGTACATTTCAACAAAAATAGAGACTTAAATAGACTGTTTATTTGTCGGCTGTTTGAATTGAACAAGCACAGCGTGTTCACAAACATGTGAAGTGAGTTTTCAAAAGTTAGCGTCTAGCTTGCAAGCAGTGAGCAACTCGACTAAATTCAATTTAAGAGATCCATGAAGATGTTTGCATGTAGTCTTTCCATGTAAGTTAGCACAAACCATGACCTTAATTTAGCTCGTGCGCAATTTTTTGTTTTGAGGACACAACAATTATTTATTGGCTGGAGCTGTAGACGAAGATTTGTCCACCTTACGAGGTAAGTATTATTTAATTGCTGCTTTGTCCGATTTTGTTTTTGTGGGGGAACTGTTTATTTTGTAGGCGTTTGATTGAAGAAGCACAGTGTTAGCATGTGAAGTGAGTTTTCAAACGTTAGCGTCTAGCTAGCAAGCAGTGAGCGCAATTTTCAGCTCTGCTCGGCCACGAGAAAAGGCATTGTTTGAATAAGAAACGGGCGGTTTATTCCTGCACTGGAAACAGAAGGAAAAAAAATCATTATTTACCAGAGCAGACTTGAGGATAAACCTAATTATTTGATGAACATATGTGGAAATGTAAGTTATGCAAGTTTTCTAGTTGCTTGAAAATACAGTTGTTGAGACATTACAGGCTCTACCATGGCCAGTATTCCACAGTTTCACCCTTACCTTGCTTGTATAGTAGTTGCATGTGCACATTCACAACTTTGAATTCACTGAAGGTACATTTTTCAAGAAATCATTCAGCAACAAGAGTGGTAGCTGGTGACAGTCATGATTTGATGATTAATCGGTCATTTCATTGCCCTGTGTGTGATTTTAAGCAGCCCTTTGTTGAGGGGGAAATGTACAGTCATCTAAGGGGACATTTAAGAAAAAAAGAAATGGTGCCATGTCCATTTACAGCTTGCAAGTTTAAAACAAATGTTTACTCCACGTACAGTCAGGCCCATAAATATTTGCATAATTTTGGCTCTGTATACCACTACAATGGATTTGAAGTAAAACAATCAAGATGTGCTTTAAATGCAGACTTTCAGCTTTAATTTCAGGGTAATTACATCCAAATCAGGTGAACGGTGTAGGAATTACAACACATTTTGTAATTGTGCTGCCCCCCTTTTTAAGGGACCAAAAGTAATTGGACAATTGGCTGCTCAGCTCTTCCATGGCCAGGTGTATGTTATTCCCTCATAAAGGGAGTTCGTTATTTCATTGACAAGGAGCAGATAAAAGGTCTAGAGTTAATTTCAAGTATGGTATTTGTGTTTGGAATCTGTTGCTGTCAACTCTCAATATGAAGTCCAAAGAGCTGTCACCATCAGTGAAGCAAGCCATCGTTAGGCTGAAAAATCTAAACAAACCTATCAGAGAAATAGCAAAAACATTCGGTGTGGCCAAATCAACTGTTTGGTACATTCTTAAAAAGAAAGAACGCACTGGTGGGATCAGTAACTCCAAAAGACCCGGAAGACCACGGAAAACAACTGTGGTGGATGACAGAATAATTATTTCCCTGGTGAAGAAGAACCCCTACAGAACAGTTGGCCAGATCAAATGGTTTGCGTTCTAGGGATGTGTTACAGATGTTGGTACCCAGAACTAGAACTGAGTTAGGGAAAAAGGCCTTTAAATATGCTGCGCCTTCTGCCTGGAACACTGTGCAAAAGCAGCTGAAGCTGCCGGAGCTGGTCACCTTGGGAGAATTCAAAGGAATCCTGAAGGACAGAGAAGATAGTTCTCTTGGTCAATGCAATTGCTTGTAAAGCTATTTTCTGATAACGGCCGGGTTTATTCATTCCTCTGTCCCCAGTTTATTTATTTAATTTTTAACTCATTTCAATCTTCATATAGTCTTGTTGTCCCTGATCTTGTATTGTATTTTACCTGACGTTGAATGTGGTGTATGAGAATTGTGGTTGATTGTTCTTATTGTATCATGGTGCTGCCTTCTTGGCCAGGTCATTCTTGAAAAAGAGATTTGAATCTCAATGAATTTTACCTGGTTAAATAAAGGATATTGATCAAGAACACTCTCCAGGAGGTAGGCGTATCTGTGTCAAAGTCAACAATTAAGAGAAGACTTCACCAGAGTAAATACAGAGGGTTCACCACAAGATGTAAACCATTGGTGAGTCTCAAAAACAGGAAGACCAGATTAGAGTTGGCCAAAAAACATCTAAAAGAGCCTGTACAGTTCTGGAACAACATCCTATGGACAGATGAGACCAAGATCAACTTGTACCAGAATGATGGAGAAGAGTATGGAGAAGGGAAGGAACTGCTCATGATCCAAAGCATACCATCAGTGAAGCATGGTGGAGGTAGTGTTATGGCGTGGGCATGTATGGCTGCCAATGGAACTGGTTCCCTTGTATTTATCGATGATGTGACTGCTGACAAAAGCAGTAGGATGAATTCGGAAGTGTTTCGGGCAATATTATCTGCTCAGATTCAGCCAAATGCTTCAAAACTCATAGGACAGCGCTTCACAGTGCAGATGGACAATGACCCGAAGCACACTGCGAAAGCCACCAAAGAGTTTCTTAAGGCAAAGAAGTGGAATGTTCTGCAATGGCCAAGTCAATCACCTGACCTAAATCCAATTGAGCATACATTTCACTTGCTAAAGACAAAACTGAAGGGAAAATGCCCCAAGAACAAGCAGGAACTGAAGACAGTTGCAGTAGAGGCCTGGCAGAGCATCACCAGGGATGAAACACAGCGTCTGGTGATGTCTATGGGTTCCAGACTTCAGGCTGTCATTGACTGCAAAGGATTTGCAACCAGGTATTAAAAGTGACAATTAGATTTATGATTATGTTAGTTTGTCCAATTATTTTTGGTCCCTTAAAAAGGGGGGGGCACATATAAAATGTGTTGTAATTCCTACACCGTTCACCTTATTTGGATGTAAATACCCTGAAATTAAAGCTGAAAGTCTGCACTTAAAGCACATCTTGATTGTTTCATTTCAAATCCATTGTGGTGGTATACAGAGCCAAACCGATGAAAATGGTGTCAATGTCCAAATATTTATGGACCTGACTGTATAATGCACACAAACGCAGAGAACATCAGAATGCATCAGACTATGACAGCAGTTGTAGTGCAAAATGTCCCAGATGTTTCTCAGGACAGTGACATTGAACATGATTCTGTGGATCAACCAGATGATGATGATAATGACACTGTCTCAGCAGCAGACAGTAGCACTAAGGGGTTATCAGAGCAGTTGCTGTACAATCTGGCTGCTTTCTTTTTGAAAATGCAAACTATTCTCCATGTTTCACACAGGGCAATACAGGAAATCCTTGAGCACATTGATAATTTGTTTTTACTGTCAGAACCTGTTGTCAGAGAATCTGTAATCAAGATACTGAACAGACATGACTGTACGTTCACAGACACACTAGTAAGTGAAATTGTCCAGGCAGTTTCAGAGAGTAATGTTTTGCATACATCTGTTACCTCTGATGGACCATTATCAACAGCCAAGCGCAGAAAGTCTTATTTTGAGGGGAATTTTCCATATGTTAAGACTGTAGAATACCTCATTGAGTCATCACAGCACACCTACACGTATGTACCTATTCTCACATCTTTACAGCTCTTGTTTCAAAAACCTGATGTACTTGAAAAAGTCACAGAAACAGCATCACATACGCCTGGACAGTATATGTCATATTGTGATGGCTCCCACTATCAGGGAAATCCATTTCTTTCAGGTACAGGACAGAAATTATCAATAATTCTCTATGTTGATGATTTTGAAATCGCAAACCCTTCAGGAACATCCAGAAAAATCCACAAAGTATGTGCAGTCTACTGGACATCAGCTAACATACCAGTTAAGTATCGTTCAGTCCTCCATTCTACTCAGCTGGGACTTTTTTGCAACTCAAATGATGTACGACAGTTTGGGTATGAGAACGTTTTTACACCTCTCTTGAATGACCTAAAAACTCTTGAGGAGGTTGGTGTCTACATTGAATCATTTGGTGACTGTCTCAAAGGCACAGTCTACTCTGTTGTGGCTGATAATATTGCTGCTCATGGGCTAGCTGGTTTCAATGACAGTTTCAGGTGTACATATTTCTGCAGATTTTGCCTTGCCACCCAGACAGAAATGCAGAAATCAGATGCAGTAACTGGAAGTTTTGAAATGAGAACCAAAGACTTACATGACACTCTTGTTCGAGAAAAGACCAATGACAGTGATTCTGATTATGGTGTAAAAGAGAGTTGTGTTCTGTCTGACCATCTGTCCTATTTCCATCCCATAACGGGATTTCCTCCTGATATCCTGCATGACCTGTTTGAAGGTGTGGTTCCCGTGGAGTTGGCGCACTGTTTAAAGGGTTTGATTGGAAATAAATATTTCACTTTGGAGGAGCTGAATAAAGCAATCAAGTGTTTTCCCTACCAGCATTCTGATAAGGTTGACCGCCTTCAACCAGTTCCTCAAAATGTTGCCAGTCGAGGAACAATTGGTGGAAACGGGCATGAAAACCACACTCTGCTTAGACTGCTTCCTGTTCTCATTGGCTCCAGAGTGCCAGAAGGAGGAAACATATGGGAAGTCATAATAGTATACTGTATATATTAACAATAGTTAAAAGATATAGTTGAGCTGGCTATTTCTCATACATTCACAGATAATACCATTCAGGACATGGCCTGCAAGATTTTAGATCACAGGCAACTCCTTCAGGAGGTCTTCCCCAACTTAAGACTGCGACCAAAGCATCATTATATCAAACACTATCCTTGGCTCATAAAGTGCTTTGGTCCTCTGGTGCATCTCTGGACAATGAGATTTGAGTGGAAGCACAAGGTCTTCAAGAAGATAGTTAGTGACACTCATAACAAAAAAAATGTACTGAAGACATCAAAACATGATGGCATTCTATCTATCATCACCAAAATTTTTCAAACCACCTTTACAGACTTCAAATGTAGAGTCTGTCTTTATTGAATCATTGCCTATTGATACACATTCAGTTGTGTCAAGCATTACAGACAGCAGCAGTGTATTTAGCACAAAACAGGCAACCATTCAAGGCACAACTTTTGTGGTGGGCATGTTTGTATGTAGTGGGACACATGCTGCCTGTTCAAAGAGATCAGAAACATATTGCTCATTAGAAGTGATATCTTCTTTCTCTTGAAAGACTACGAGACATGGTATGTTTGCGAGCATTTGCGGTCATATGAGCTAACAGACCATAAAAGCAAGAGCCATTCACTAAAGTCTCTGAGTCAGCTAACTGATCAAATGCCACAGATTGTCTACAATGTTTCAGGCAGGCTAATTCTGACAACTAAACATTTCATTTCAGTGTCTGAGTAAAGGACCAAGCAGCCATCCTCAACATGTTGTGTCCTCAAAAAGTTCATTTTCGAACTTGCTTGGTAGTGGTCACCTCCCTACACACTCTACACAAAGTAATTAAAAGTCTGATGTTTACCATGAACTATGTTATACGGGAGCATGCCCTCTGTATATTGATATGTGTGTATTGGATTGTTTATTTTCTTTTTGGAATGTTTCAGGTTTCCTTATCACAGTGCAAATGGAAGCAACTGATCTTGCTGTTCTTAAATTAAGGGTCATCCTTGATTATGTCAATGCTGAGAGGCTTATTTTGCCCTCTCGTCCTGAAACTGTAAACGCCCTCATATGTGAAGTGAAGGATAAGCTGAATCTGGCGTATGACTTTCGCCTTCAGTTTCAAGACCCAGAATTTAACAATGCCTTGTGCAATTTAGTTAATGTGGAGGACCTACCATCTAAGGCCACTATAAAGATAGTTCAGGTCATTCAGTCAGATCTGTCTTCAACTAGTACAGATGACACTGTGCTATTGTCTGATAACACAGAATCTCCAGAGTAACTTGGCCAGCCATCTTTGTTGTTCCAGATTTCTCATTTGAAGTTGAGTATACTCTAAGAGATGGCAACTCTACTTACATGAGAGAGGGGAAAACTCTCCGATTGACCAGGGACCAAAAGCACAACATATTAGATGTAATGGCTGCTGAAATATACAAACACAAAGCATATCCCAGTACCAAACAGATTGGTTTGGCTGCAGAGGCTCTGGTGAACAAACACCCCTGTCTTAAAAAAAATAGTTCCAGAAGAGGCTACGAAGGCTGGCAGAACAGTTTGCGTTTCAAGATGGGCAACTACAGGACCAAACTGAGCAGGGCTGGCATAAGGGATGTGGCTGTGAATGCAGGAAGGCGTAGCAGGACCAATCCAGAGGGAGTCGCATCCAGGGCCAGTATCAAAAGACCCAGGAGAGGGGAAATCAACTTTCTTCCCAACTATCCCCATGGAGAAAGTAATGAGACGCTTGAGACCCAACGGCTAGCCATTGTTGAGCAGTTCAAGAGTACGTTGATGGAAAGAGACATTATGTCCATCCATCATCATATGCAATGTACCTTTGCTCTCAGACGTGAAGATTATTATTGATTTTTTTACACATTATATTGATGTTGAAAGCAGTGAACACTAACATCCCTATGTGTATACACCATCTTGCAACAGGACAAAAACGATATCTGTGCAGCTCGAACAGCAGCCTTGGCTGGCCTACCACTGTACTTGAAGGAGGATTCATCAGAGGTCTTCAGAACTTGCAAGGTAATTGTGAAATATGGTTGACATTAGATAGGATGAATTCACACCTTGTTTGTGAAAATAAGAAACAATCATGAACTCTCAACAATTATCAGCTTGATGGTTTGTAAAATTACACTTACACATTGTTTTCTTCTTTTTTGGGGGGGGATGAAGGGGAAGCAAACCAGGAGGATGCAGTGGCTCTGGTGGCCGTGGTCAATGAGGAGGAGGTGTCTGAAGTTCCCTTTCAAACACAGCATGTGTCGATTGTTCTCGAGGATCAGGTCGTTATATCACATAGATCGTGGACTGATGCACTTGTTATATTATTTGGACTGCTCTAAGCTCTCCATTTGAGGTACCCAGAGAAGCTAATGGCGCTTTTCCACCGCATGGTATCAGCTCGCCTCGCCTCGCATTTTTGGCGTTTCCACCGCAGTTCCATGGTACCTGGTACCTGCTAGCGGGTACTTTTTTAGTACCTTCTCGCTCTAGGTACCAAGCGAGCTTAAGTCGAGCTAAAAGGTGACGTCGGCAGACGGCCGGCCATTGATTGGCCAGAAAGTGTGACGAAGTCACGAGAGCGACTTAAAGCAACAGCGCCGCAGCTAATACTTATTACTATCAGATACAGTCCATTACACCAACAGTCTACAAGCTTTTTAAAAGTCAGATAATTTACAAAAGACTAGTTCGTCAACATGGCTAAAATTATAATGTGGGTTCTGTCCACTTGTGGGTTGCGTTGGTGTTATTTACGTCGCGTACAAAAATACGTCAGGGCCTACGTCACGCCCCTTTCGCCGACGACCAGGAAGTACTGTTTGCGGTACAATTTGCGGTGGAAAACCACCCGTGTTTACTACAAACCGAGTCGAGTCGAGTAGAGTCGTGCTACATTTGCGGTGGAAAAGCGGCATAAGTGGCTTCTTTGAATTCATCCAGGTCGTCCTCTTGGAAGAAAGCATCTCAAACCTAAACTACAGGCTTTGAGAAATGAGCTGGAATGAAGTTGTCAACGGGATTTGTTGTAGTAAAAAAAGTAATAGTCAGCAGTTAAAACATGTTCTCAGGTTAGATTTGTTTAATTTTAACCGTCAAAGGTGCGGAAAGTTTCAGTTCAGTGTAATCATTTAAATGCAATGCTTGTGCATTTTTATGTTGTGTGACCAGCAGTTGTGAGGATTAAACCCATATGTTATTTTATATTTTGAGTGGTCTCTTATGAAACCAAAAAAATGTAATTGTGAGGATTAACCCCAAATGTTATTTTATATTTTGAGGGGTATTTTTTATTTTTTTATGTACATTTGAGGATTAACCCCAAATGTTATTTTATATTTTGAGGGGGACTTTTATTATTTATTTATTTTTAATTGTGAGGATTAACCCCAAATGTTGATTATGTGTTGAGGGGACGGTTTTTATAATTTTTATTATTGAGGATATGTTATTTTATATTTCTTTTAATATTAATTTTTTTTGATTATTTTTTCAAAACCAATGTAATTGAGACGTAAACTACCTCATTTACTGTTAATAGAATTTTTTCAAGAGATGTGAGTATTTAGCATTTCACTAATTAAAAGTTTCAAATTGTGGCACATATTTTGAGTTTGTATTGTGTTAATATAACTCAAATAGTATAATAGAGATGTTACATGCAAGTGTGCTAGTTGTAAATTCAGGTCATTTGAGTGGAACGGTACCTGTAACTTAATTCATTTAAACTACCTTAACAATAATTACTTAACTTACTGATATTTAAACAATTAAACGACAAAATATAATTTGATTTAAGTTAATAAACTTAAATGATTCAAGGCAATCGGTTTCCTCAAATAGTTTGAGTTCAATTTACTCATCAGGTTTTACAATGAACATAAGGAAATGTGCAACTCCTTGACTGCATTATTTGGCTCCACTTATTTATGCGAGTCAGCCTTGAGTGAGTGGGTGGGTTATTATTTATTTCTTTTATTTGGTGCCACTGGCAGTCCTCCTTGATCCCTGTGTTGTTTTTTGTAAATAAACGTTGTTGATTTGTAAGCTGATTTCCTCATTTTGTGTTGGGGTTGTAACAAGCAATATGGGTTCACGCAATTATGCAAGATATACTAACATATATGGTTCTTATAAAGAATTCTCAATATATTTCGGAATAATTATATGTTGCGCAATTTTATAGTAGGTAGATCACTTTGACTCGGTCATTTTGTAAGTAGCTCGCATGCTAAAAAAAGTGTGCACCCCTGCCTTAGGTAGACTACTGTCCGTTGGAAACTCACTTAAAATTTGTAATTTGTTCGGCTAAAAGCTCTTATAGCTCTTCCCTTGGCACTTATTGGTTCTCACGATGTATGTTTCATAATCTATAAGCCTTCTATGTTTGAGGTCTATCACATTGCTCTGCTTAGTGACCGATGCTCTTTTGTAAAGCTCTCTTTTTTAAGTCGCTTTGGATAGAAGTATCTGCTAAATGAATAAATGTAAATGTTCCTTACTGACTGGCTTTGTTTTTTTTACTTTACATTTGCACTTACAGTTTAGCGCAGTGTAACTGTACAAAAGAACATCGGTCACTGATCATAGCAATACGATAGTATGGGCTATTTTCTCTATACATGGTGCTTTTAGGAAATATAATTTTAAGTTTCATTGTAAATTTTCAATGCTACGCAGATGACACCCAAAAAACAGGGGTGCAAAGCTTTGGACCAAAGAAGTACTGGAACAATTTATCCAAGCTTACCTTAGACCTAAATGGCTTCGAAGTTTCTCAAAGCCAGCTGGTAAAAAATCTAGGCTTCACAATGGATCCAGATCTCTCATTTGAGCATCATATCAAGCAATGGGCCCCAAGCCCAGTGGCTGCCTAAACTGATTTTGTGCTACCTCAGACTCAAGTTGAGCATTGAGTTTTGATGTTTCAACAACTTATTAACTCTCTCTAGAGATATGACTGTTTAGCCTGTGTTCTGCTCCTCACTTTCAGTAACCGTGCCTGGAGGTAGCCCTCGCTAAATTGCTCCTTCCAAGGTTTCTTCAAAAAAATTCTGGGAGGTTTTCCTTGTCTTCCTTGAGGGTTTAGGTTGGTTGTGGGGCAGTTCTATGGGCATATGTGAAGCCCTTTGTGACATTGCTTGTAAAACAGGCTATACAAATAAATGTTTATTTGATTTGATTCTGGAAGACCCATGATTTCGGGCACAAACATTGCAACCAAAAATCTTTTGGTAATTAAGATTTCATGATGCCTTCACACAGTCAAAGCATCCAGTGCCAGAGGCAGCCCAACCCCAAAACATATTTGAACCTCCACCATATCGACTGCAGGTACTGTGTTCTTTTATTTGTAGGCTTAATTATGTTTTCGGTAAACAGTAGAATTATATGCTTTTCCAAAAGACACACAACGATTGCAACGATGCAAAAACGATGCAACGACTGAGTAAATCTTTCTAATAATTTTCTTTCTGGTGATTTTTATATTTCCCACACCTGTGGTAATGTGAGTTTAATCGAGCATCACATGTTTGAGACAAAGTTATTCCACAATTGAAAGACTGCCAGCAATTTTGTTCCGAAATTCTGGGAGTTTTGTGTGAGATTTGGTCAAATTCACTTTTTTATTTTTTGGGGTTGTTCCAGTACAGACAAAGTAAATAAATATGTGTGTCGCAAAACGTGTCATTGTAAAACTTTTCTGTAAGAAATGCTTAATTTTCTGAAAAAAGTCAGGGATGCCAACAATTTGGCCATGACTTTATCTATTATGAAGCAGGAATTCCAATTTTGGAAATTTCTTTATTTTCTTTCTGGTGATTTTTATATTTCCCACACCTGTGGTAATGTGAGTTTAATCGAGCATCACATGTTTGAGACATAGTTATTCCACAATTGAAAGGCTGCCAGCAATTTTGTTCAGATATTTTGGGAGTTTTGTGTGAGATTTGGTCAAATTTACTTTACCTTTTTGTTCCAGTACAGACAAAGTAAATAAATATGTGTCGCAAAACATGTGTCATTGTAAAACTTTTCTGTAAGAAATGCTTATTTTTTTAGGTGGAGATGATGACATCCGGATTGATGGGAAACCCATGTTTATTGTTTAATTTGATTGTTTTACATATATTATTCAGAATCAATTGTGTAGAATGTAGTAAACACTCTTATAATCCTTAAAAGTGTAAGTGTGGTAACCATGCACAGTGAGACTGGGAAGGAAGGCCATAAATCTTTCCCATGTAGGCCCAAAACACAGACCGTTATCTGTGCATGGGCCGGTCAAGGTTGACAGGACACCGTGCAGCCATAAGAGGGGAGAAAACTTCCATTACATAGAATATGGTTGATAAGAGACTGAACATCACACGCATTGTAACGAATAGTAACTTTATCAGTGAGAGGGGCCAATTGCCTAAGGTTACGTAGGTGATGACCAAGGTGACATTTTAATAAACAGAAACATCCTCTATAAAAGATGATGCACGGCCAGAAATCATCAGTCTGATCCCGGGACCAATCTTGGATTTCGTATCGTCATCACGGACTCCAATAAAACACTTTGCATCAAACTTGGAAGAAGCTCTGTTTGTTTTTTACTTAGAATTCTGACCTGCTTGGAGACTTAGAATCTACACCAGCTTGGAGACATAGGAAAATTACCAACCCCTGGGAACCAAGGGCATTTTCCTCTAAAAGTAAATTGGACTTTTACCACTTTCAAAGAATATTATATTTAAACAATTGGGACCCATTCACTTTACCAAATTTTACACTACATTTTCCGAAAAAAGTCAGGGGTGCCAACAATTTGGCCATGACTTTATCTATTGTGAAGTAGGAATTCAAATTTTGGAAATTTTCCAATTTCACATAATTGGTAAAATAATTATATATAATAATAATAATCATTATCTGCAAAGAATATGCCATTTTCACTTGTCTGTGCTGTAGTAGACTGGCAGTGTAATCATGCCATTATCACTAGATAGCAGCAGGTAGCGAATTGCATTGTATTTTGCTATTTAGCTAAAAACGTTGATCTGAGGGAACTTACCTACTCGTTGTTTGGACTAATTACTTCATTACTAATTACTGGTGAAAAGCTATCCAACAGTGCTATGGTACCAAGCAAGCTTAAACTCCATCTCCAAGCAACTTCAAAACAAGAATGCAGACTATTTTGTTTGCCTGCGTGAACACTCTTTCACAATTTTATGAAGGAAAAAAAAAACATTGATAAATAAGAACCCTTAAAGCTAGCTACCACATAGCTGAACTTGAATCACTACTAAATCAAAAAGGTCCCACACTTTAGCAGAAACATTCATATTAACCGCCTGCAGAGCTATTGTCAAAGAAGTCCCTCTCTCAGATGACACAATATCCAGACATATTGATGACATTTCTGCAGACAACAAAAGTGTGGTTTTGGAAAATATCCGTATCAGTGATTGCAACTTGACGAGAGCACTGATATTAGTGGACATGCTCAACTCTTGGCCAATGTGCGTTTTGTGGATAGAGACACAATCAGACAAAACTTAACTGCCTTGAATGGGTTAGGAATCCATACAGTTCAGCAGTTGTTGGAAAGGACATTACTTTACAAGAGCAGGAGGAACTAACTTAACTGAGACAAAATAGTGGTTTAAATCTAAGCTTTGCTGATCTACCATTGGACAGCTTTTGGTTGACTGCTGCCAAAGAGTTTCCCATTCTGGCAAACAAAGCTATTCTGACATTGCTCCCATTTTCAACAACATATCTGCGTGAAGTGAGCTTCTGCTATAAAATATATAGCCTGCCTGCTATAAAAACTCAAAACAGAGACTGAGAGCTGTTGAGAAGAGCTTTGTGTGTCTGTCTTCAATTCCTGACAGGATATCAGCTCTGTGTTCATCAAATAGGCACAGGTTTCACACTAAGTGAGTAAAATACACTGAGATTGACATTTTGTACATGCAACTCTTCATATTTTGTCAGTGTGGAAGAGTGAGATATTTCCCAAATATTGTGTCTGTCACAACAAGCATCTTTTTCTGTATTCCTGCTAACAGAATGCTTCCGGACAGAATTAGATTTTGCAAAACACTTTCTACTACGTTTTTAGTTTTAGAATCACATTGTTGTGGCATTTCATGTTCCAGGAGTATTTCTTAAGTCAACATGTTAAGTGCACTTTTTATTTGAATGAACAAATATAAAAGATGATGAAATAGTTTTTGTTTACTTGATTCCTATTCAAGACACTTTGATAAGAATGATTATGTATTATCATTCATTAGATATTCTTAGACAGCTACAGAGTATCATTCTTTTTTTTTTTTGGTTGGTGGTGCGCCTCGTGATTTTTTCAATGAAAAATCACTGCAAAATCAGTGCATAATATAACAAAATAATTCTGAGAATCTACAGAAACTGCTGTGTGTAACGGATATGGACATCATTGCATTGGCTCAGAAAAGCAATGTCCTTGCAGGTTAAGCTCTATACAAAATTAGAAGCCATGTGAAAATGATCCAGAAACAATGCCTCTCTGGGCTAAAGCTAATTTAAAATGGACTGAGGAAAACTGGGAAACTGTTCTGTGGTAAGAATAATAAAAAAAAACTAGAAAACAAATTCCTAAAGAAATTTTTAGTGTGCGTGACTCTGGCCCGGGACTCTCCCCCATACATCACTGACACTGTTGAGTAATTTTCAGAACATGACTTCTACCATTGCTTAGGTATGTGACAGATCAAGCTTTCAACAGGTGTTCATATGCTGATGCACTAGTAGTAGCGTAAACACTAATTTCAGCAGGATTAAAGACAGCTCCACTTGAGCACACTGCCACAGTTTAAGTTTAAGTAGTAAGCAAGCAGTAAACAATTGGTCACTCTGTGTCAGTTAGCACTTTACATTACAGTTCAGTAGCATAGTAATAGTTTGGTTCTAATTTGATAAAAGTGATAAATGCTTTCAAAAACATAGTGTAAAATGACCCAAATACATCCAATGCCAGAATTAGGGCATCAATGGCTATGACTTTGGAATTAGAAATACACCTTTTATCAAAATGATACCGCATTATAAATATCAGATAACATTATAAAGTTATACAGCTGTTTCAGTGTTAAATGTCAAATCAATCCACATGCAATCAAACATGTAACAAATCAGGATTCAGCAATAAGCTAGCATCAAAATTCACAAAAAGCACTAGGTCACACAGTTCTGATATCACACTAACAAAAACAGTGCTTTTTATCCAACATTAATTGAGAAAAACACACGCACATACACAAACACACACGCACATACACACACACACACATATATAAATACATATATGTGCATATACACAGGCAGTCTGTACATTAATGACTTAATGATGAACTGTCAATCAACCCATTCAGTGCAACGAATCACTTAGTAGCAGACACAGGTTCAATTATCTATAAACTACTGGACTACAGGACTCCCCATACAACACTAGCCAATAGTTTGCAGCTTTGACACTAATGACGAAATGTTTGATACTGATCTGTTTCACTTTTCATATAATTAATACACTTGCTAGCTTGTGTTTGTTTTTAAACTTGTCTTGCAGAGAGGACATGCCTTAAAATGGAGATCCATAATACAGGCTTCCACGACAACATTCACAATGACATTCCTTTTTATAGATGTACTGCAACTGTGTAACCTTTTCTATGGTTCGTTTATTGACATAATGGATATTATTACTAGAAGGTAGAATGCGAAGGACTTAGGGTCATTGTGCTTGTTGTATGGGCTATCTTTGGTTTAAAGTTAAACAGAAGTCATAGAATTGCTGACGTATACTAACACGTGTTCAAAGGGTTTCGGTTTGTTGAGGCCCATTGCGTTTGATTCAGACAAAGGGATGTTGAGTCATATAAAACTCCTCATAAGTATAAGTTTTCACTGAGATATGCGTGTTTAGATTAATGCTTTGCTTGGTGGTAAACAAATGGCTGCTAAACATTTGTTTTAAAAATCCTAATCAAATAGGCAATTATTGCCGACCAGAACAAAGTTGTATGTATGAATGGCGTATCTGTGATGTGAATTTTCCATATAGGATAAATAGGCGCTATCAGGTTAATTGTAAGAAGGGACTGAGAGAATTTTGCTAACCACCCCTTTGCTTAGCTGTTATTTACTGAGATATTTGTGTATCGTGACTAATTCTTCGTTTGGTGGTAACAAATAGACAAGTTGTTTGTTTTAAAATCCTAACCAAATTGACAAAATGAAGATTGCCAAACCAGAACTGAGATGGATTTGCGAACGATATATCTGTGATGTTTTAACATTAACAAATTGCTCAACAGGACTCTGGGAATAACGGCCACATGTGCTGTGTTTTGCAGCCCTTTCAGTGTTCACAATTTGGTACTTTGGGAGAGGTACAGCCAATCTAAATAACTCTGTAATAACTGAAGTAATGTCGTACATTTTTCCCTCTGCAACTATACAGACGTGAGACAGAGATCACAGAGCCATGACAACTAACCTAGAACTGGATATTACATTTAATTCTTGGTACAACCTAGTAATCATGTTTGTAGGTTGTTAGCCAGCACCTTTGCAGTACAGATGGTGACATTCACGTCATATACCCCCTAGATACCACCCTTTCAAGATGACAAAACTGATATTATCACTCTGTAATTTTTCTATGCTTTGCTTAAAAAAAAAAAAAAAAAGTTCCAAGTGTAATGGAACATTCTGATGTTCCATAATTGTACTGTGATATTGTTATAAGTTGTGTTGATGTTTTGAAACTGCTTACTGCAAGTTACAGTCTGGTCAAAGTTAACACCTCCCCACAGGCAATGCTAATTGACTTGATCAATACAGTTGCGTAGACAAAAGGTCTGAGGGATCACCCTCCTTCGAAAGTGCTAATCAACTATCTTATTCTACCGATGCAAATGCATAGACAAAAGGTCTGGGAGACCACTTTCCTTTGGAGATGATAATAAACTGGCAAAGGTTTGCTCCTCACACCCATAGTGGATTGGAGACAAAGAACGTCTGGGTTCAACTGTTGGGGAATTATATAAACAGGTGCCAAGGGTAGGCTCGGGGCCTTGCTCTCTGGAGATTCACCATTCTCCTAGGGACAAGGTACAGAGCTCTGTTGTGTGTGCGTCATGTATGTTCTGTGTGTTTCATGTTCCATGTGTTCATTTTGCAATACTCTCTTGTGAAAGGTTCAATAAATTTGTATCTAACAAACTATCAAACTTTTGTATCCTTGCAACGTCCTCTATCAGAAAGTTTCCACCACACTTTCCCACCACTCTTAACATGGGACTCTATGAGGCTGTTCATGGGTGCTGCGGTCGAATCTTCGCATGTCAAGCTAAAACAATAAATCTGACAGATAAAGTAAAGAAAGTGTGAGCTAGAGGACACATTTTCCTACGTTTCTATGTATAAATTGTGTCTGTAGTGGTGCATTTGAGGCCATGGTAGTCGAATATGTTTGATTTTTTCACAGATTTTTCTGTCTCCTCTCCACTCTAGCGATGACATCACCCACTGTAGTTCTCAAACATTCTCTCCATTACCACCCATGTGGTTTTTGGCAATTTTTTGCAAAATTGTTCGGCAAAAGTCTTAGAAAACGTACACATGCACACATGTCGGGGCCGAGCCGCACGTTTTGATATAACTTTTGTGTATATGCGTCAAAAACTCTGGTAGGTGTTTTGAGCCAAAAAAACGGCGTAAGAATAAGTATAAGTATAATAAACGCTAGTAATAACATAGTGTGCGCCTTGCAGCACGCTCACAATAATAAACGCTAGTAATAACATAGTGTGCGCCTTGCAGCACGCACACAATAAACGCTAGTAATAACATAGTGTGCGCCTTGCAGCACGCACACAAACGCCAGTAATAACATAGTGTGCGCCTTGCAGCACGCACACAATTACAACTATAATAAAATAAACAAATTGAAACCATGGACACTGCATCCTCCAGACTAAAGAGGAAGGATCATCTGGCTTGTTATATGCGGTTCAAAATCCTACATTTCTGATATGGGGTTGAATAGGGGCCTATAGAATTGGCACCTTTGGAAAGGCATCATCAATACTAAAAGGTATATACAGGTTTTAGAGCAAAATGTGCTTCCATCCAGATGTCTTTTTCATGGAACGCCTTGCATACAGGGAGTGCAGAATTATTAGGCTAATGAGTATGTTGACCACATTACCCTCTCTATGCATATTGGCCTACTCCAAGCTGCATATAGGCTTGAAAGCCTCCTACCATTTAAGCATACCAGGTGATGTGCATCGCTGTAATGAAAAGAGGTGTGGTCTAATGACATCAACACCCTATATCAGGTGTGCATAAATATTAGGCAACTTCCTTTCCTTTGGCAAAATGGGTCAGAAGAGGGATTTGACGGGCTCAGAAAAGTCCAAAATAGTGGCCTGCAAAGGGATGGAGCACTCTTAAAATTGCCAAGCTTTTGAAGCGTGACCATCGAACAATCAAGCGCTTCGTTCAAAATAGTCAACAGGGTCGCAAGAAGCGTGTTGAAAAAATAAGGCGGAAAGTAACTGCCCGTGAACTGAGGAAAGTCAAGCATGAATCTGCCAAGATGCCACTCGCCACCAGTTTTGCCATATTTCAGAGCTGCAACATCACTGGAGTGTCAAAAAGAAGGTGTGCAATACTCAGGGACATGGCCAAGGTAAGAAAGGCTGAAAAACGACCACCACTGAACAAGACACACAAAATGAAACGTCAAGTGTGGGCCAAGAACTATCACAAGACTGATTTTTCTACGGTCTTATGGACCGATGAAATGAGAGTGAGTCTTGATGGGCCAGATGGATGGGCTCGTGGCTGGATCAGCAAAGGGCAGAGAGCTCCAGTACGACTCAGACGCCAGCAAGGTGGAGGTGGGGTACTGGTATGGGCTGGTATCATCAAAGATGAGCTTGTGGGACCTTTTCGGGTTGAGGATGGCGTCAAGCTGAACTCCCAGTCCTATTGTCAGTTTTTGGAAGACACCTTATTCAAGCAATGGTACAGGAAGAAGTCAGCATACTTCAAGAAAAACATGATTTTCATGCAGGACAATGCTCCATCACACGCATCCAAGTACTCCACAGCATGGCTGGCCAGAAAGGGTCTAAAGGAAGAAAGATGAATGACGTGGCCTCCTTGTTCACCCGATCTGAACCCCATAGAAAACCTGTGGTCCCTCATCAAATGTGAGATCTACAAGGAGGGGAAACAGTACACATCGCTGAACAGTGTCTGGGAGGCTGTGGTTGCTGCTGCACGCAATGTTGATCGCAAACAGATCAAAAACACTGACTGAATCCATGGATGGCAGACTTTTGAATGTCCTTGTAAAGAAAGGCGGCTATATTAGTCACTGATTTTTTTTAAATTATTATTTTGAATGCCAGCAATGTATATTAGTGAATGCTGAGTTGTTATATTGGTTTCCCTGGTGAAAATAAATGAGTGAAACGGGTATATGTTTGTTTTTTGTTAAGTTGCCTACTAATTCTGCACAGTTATAGTCACCTGCCCACACAGATATCCTCCTAAGATAGCTCAAACTAAAAAAGCCCTACTCCAACTTCCACAAATATTCAGCTTTGATATTTAATATAGTCTTTTGGGTTCATCAAGAACATAATTGTTTTTCAATAATAAAACTAATCCTCAAAAATACAACTTGCCTAATAATTCTGCACTCCCTGTATTTCAGAAAGACAATGCCAATATACTGCATCTGCTACAACAGCATGGCTTCATAGAAGCAAAAATGTGGACAAAGAAGATCCAGAGCAGCAAGAACAATGTATCAGACACGAAAGGTAAAACATTCTTCTCCTTCGTCCCAAAACGTGTTGCTGCCATCAGAATCACCTTAAATTATTAAACAATTATCTTTCCTTAAAATGTTCAATTTCATCAGTTGAAACTTTTGACATCTTTTCCATGTTCTATTGTTTTAAGATTTGCTAATAATTGTTTCTTTACTTTATTTTACTAAACATTCCAACTTTTGGGGAATTGCAGTTGTATGAGCAGCAATATTTCCAGCCTAACGGCTGTATTTCTGGCACGACCTTGTATGTTGTACCCCATTAGGGGACTAATAAGGGATAGTTAATTTATTCTTTCTATTCATACCATTATAAAAATACAAATAATAGTAGATACCATGCTTGCCCAATACAATGTCAGTATTAAGATTAGTTAGTAAGAAGTACTCCTAGACCATGACACCCAACCTTTGTGAAACCCACACTTGCCTTTTCTCTGCATCCTTACAGTTAGGGCAGGTACAGGCCATTCGCCGTTTCTTCTCTCCTGGCTGTCCAGTCAGTTCCAGAGCCAGAGTCTGTTCCACCTGCATTGTTTGGCCTTGAGACCCTGTAACTCCACTCAGTTGGAGCCCTCCACCTTGCATTGTTTGAACAGTCAGATGCTGCTGGCCTGGAAAGAAGAGGGACATGCTTAGGATTTGTGCATACATGTATTACTTTTATGGAGATGTAGAACAATAGAACCCTTGTACTTGTTTCACTGCTGGCACTTCAAAACATATCTACAGAATATTGCTCAAAAGATAATTCTAATAATTTTTGCAAATGCTTAACAATTTCATGTTTACGTTACATAGCGCTAGCTAACTGGAGTGAGCAAGCATCAGGTAAAATGATCTACCATTGTATGTGGGCTACTCCAATGTTTCCCAAACATTGATTTATATGTGGTGACCCAGCACCAATTTTTTGTTTTTACTGTTTTACATGAAAAATGTAATATTTCACATAGCGCACGGATTTGTTCAGTCCCTTCTTGCCCCGCTTGTGCTCTTTCTCTCACAACAGACCAGTGTGTGAACAGCTTTTTGCTCTCAAAGAAGAAGAGAATCATCTGGAGTTTACAAATGATTAGAACCAATGCCAATGTCCACCCTCAGAGGCTTTGAGGCATGTTCTGTGAGGGCTTGGGGCTGTCCCACAGTCCCATCAAGTGTACAAGGGCACTTTTGCAGGTGTTTTGAGCCCTTCCTGCAGACTTTTAGTTAGTCCGCAGTTTTGCAGACTTCAGCACCTAACAATGTTTTAATGTGAAACACAAGGAATACCAGGGGTAAAGTCCAGAAGCGAGAAACAATCCCTAAAAACCTCAAGAAGAATGGTAAACAAACAAGCATGCATGGAAGCGACATCCAACCCTGATGGTTGATATAGCTAGAACTCCAATTCTAATTTATAGCATTTTGAGCCTCTTGCACTCATTCCCTTACTAGGTGGTTTAAAGTAAGTTTGAGAGATAAGGGATTGGGGGGACATACGGATTACACCTTAATATCATACTTCTATGCACAACTGTGTCCAAAACAGATACGTTCAAGTTAAATTATAATATTCATACTTAAAGACATTTGGCAAATATGTATACGTTTGAGTCTAACGTAATGTTAAGTTACATAAAGCTCAAATACTATTTTGCACTCAAATTCATTGTTGAAGTCCCTTTCCACACGCACATCAAAACATTGTTAAGCCCCTAATGTTTACCTTAATGTCTGGCTCTGCCCCCGCCTACCAAATATAATCGAATTCTGTTGGAAATACTGCAAAACACTTTTTGTTATGGAGTTTATCAAACGCTCTCGCAAGTAAACTGACAGTGAAGGCAGAAATAAATGTCTTCTGTCACTGTGTCCACTCTCTAAACCCAGCCGCAGATCACCATCGTATTTGTGAGGGCCAGAAAAGAATTGCTTGTCAAGTCCTTAATCTCAGCATAGACTTTTTGGAATGCAACGTTTCATAAATGCTATTGGAAAATATTCAAATGTTCATATTCACCACAACCCTGACATGAAGGGTTGATACGCAGGTGTAACCAACTTTTTTGTTTTGTTTTACTTTATGCTGTAATAATGTTTTAACAATAAATCATATACAAATATAATCACCCATGATTGCAAGCCAACGTACGGATCTAACTCTAACAGCCTACAGAGAGGAAGTGCAGCACCTGGCCATGTGGTGTGGTGACAATAACCTGCTCCTCAACGCCACAAAGACCAAGGAGCTTATCATGGACTTCAGGAAGAAGAGGGGAGACACGCACGACCCCATTCAAATCAACGGGATGGCCGTTGAGCGTGTCTCCAGCTATAAATTCCTGGGGATCCACATCTCGGATGACCTGTCCTGGATTACTAACACCTCCGGCCTGATCAAGAAGGCTCACCAGCGTCTCTTTTTCTTGAGAACACTGAGGAAACACCACCTGTCCTCAGCTGTCATGGTGAACTTCTACCGCTGTGCGATCGAGTGCATCCTGACAAACTGTGTTACAGTGTGGTACGGGAACTGCACAGTCGCTGAGCGCAAGGCACTGCAGCGGGTGGTGAAAACCGCCCAACGCATCACTGGGACTATTCTTCCATCCATTGAGGACATCCAGAGGAAGCGCTGTCTACGTAGAGCTCACAGCATCCGAAGAGATTCCTCACACCCCGCCCATAAACTGTTTGCCCTCCTGCCCTCCGGCAGGCGCCTCAGGAGTCTCCGGTCTAGAACCAGCAGACTGAGGAACAGCTTCTTCCCCAGAACTGTGACACTCCTGAACTCCACTAGACCCCCACCCCCCTATATAGCCCCCTCCCCCCCATAGAACCCCCGCCTACCTATATTTGCACATTTCTGTTTGTACATTTTGGACCACTTGTATATGTGAGTTGTTATTGCACTATCTGTTCATTTTGCACATCTGTTACTGCACCACCTGTACATTTTGTTCACTTTGCACATCTGTTCATTTTGCACATCTGCGCATTGCATCATTTGCACTAACTGTATATACATGCTACCCGATAATTTCTGCTTTGTATAAAACCACTTGAATCTGTACATACCCTGTATATTCTGATTATACTGTTCATAATATGTATATTCTGAGTATACCCATATTTATTATATTCTGTTATTATAACTGTTTTGCACTTCTGGTTGGATGCTAACTGTATTTCGTTGCCCTGTACTTGTACCTGTGTAATGACAATAAAGTTGAATCTAATCTAATCTAATCTAATCTAACATTCAGATGCTGTGACCAAAAACTCATATTGGAATAATGTAAATTGTAAATGTCGCCAAGCTAACTCATTTCACACACTAACTCACCTCCTGCATTAGTGATTGTTACAGGAACTCCCTGCACCTGAACACCATTGATATTAATGGTCTGAACAGTCTGGCCTGCTGAGGAGAGTTGTGCTGCATTTAGCGCAATCATTCCCCCAGCTGGAGCAAGTTTTGGTAGCGTTCTCTCTTTGCGTCCGCTTCCTACAGTCTTCTTGCTGCTCACAACAGCTGCCGACAAGGTGGTGACATTACTAGTAGGTGTCGCTGTTGTGGAGATGGCTTCCTGGAGCTGCAGAGTCTGCCATTCCCCCGATGCAGTTTTGATCAGAAACTTAGGAATCACAATGATGAAAGATTATATAATTTCTACTGTGCATCCTATTGTATACTTTCATAGATAGCTTTATAGTCTCCAAGTGTCAAATGGGAGTTGGTTATATATGCACATGAATATATGTGAGAGGAAAAAATAATACTTGAGTTGGTGAGGCATCAGCTGGGGCCACCTGCACGTTCTGGGTTGGCTGTCTCTGGGGAACCTGTGGCAGGGTGGCAGAGGCAGCCTGGACAACCTTGAGGGCCTGCTGAGGAATCTGGACCATTTGCTGTTCTTGTTTAGGTTGCACTAACTGAACCTGTTGCACCACTGCCGGTTGGCCAGGGCTCTGCACAATTAGGAGGTTGTTACCAGCCTAAAAAAGAAAAGCATTTCATAGAACCTCTGTTTGCAGTAGTTAAGTCTAAAAGAAATAAGAGTAAAGGAGACAGCAAAATAATCCACACACAAAAACCTTGTTTTAGGTCATCTAGATGGATATGTTATTATAGCACCAAAGGAAAAATATATTTTTTTTATTTGGGGGTCTAAGCATCTGTCAGCCAGCCCACTTCCTCCAGTGTTTGGTAGCCTTTACTGGAATGATTGAACTATGGGTAGTCCTCTTCACTTGAATTTAGCATTTTACACGTAAAATAAAAATTCTGATCACTGAAGCTGTACAGCACACTCTACAGCTATTGTGTATTTGTGCTTGTCCACTTCCTATGAGGATGGGTTTTCCTGAGACTTCATGACCCCTGGATAACAAAATATTTCAGACATAGCAACAAACTATGCAATATCAGTTATTACAATTTAAATAACTTTTACCCTGTTTGTTGCGGTACAAATATAATAAATGTGCCTATGGATTTCAATATGAACCCAGAAAAGACATTAAACATTTTCAAAAGTCCCTGTTCCATATATCCTCCACTAAATCAACAAATTGTATTCAATTGTACCCGATTATGTGATTAATGTGCTAAATTATGTGTATGCTGTGAAAAGCCCAGATATGTATATTGTGACCATACCTGAATAATATTGTCAGCAGTTGTCTCAATCAAAAGGGTTTCCATCTGTTCTGGGGGTGGTGAGGCTGGCTGTGGAGGCGGCGGAGCCACCAACGATACCTTTTTCTTCCTTCCTCGTTTGCCTTTTGCTGGTGGAACAGGGGCTGTTGCTGTCTCTGTGACAACCTGAGTTCCACCCACCTCGCCAGTGGCCATGGTGATGGGCAATGTGAGTCCACCAGACACACACACCATGTTGGTGGAATTGTTGGGCTTCCGCCCTCGTGGAGATGGTTTAATAGCCAAAGTCTTTTGCGGTGTGACTGGGGTGGTGGCAGGTGCTTGAGTGGGCATAGTGATGGGTGTTGTTATAATGGCCTGATTGGTTCCTGGGATGAGCTGGATCTGGCCTCCCTGTGGCATTACCTGAATGGTCTGGGTTCCCTGGATCTGCGGCACCACCTGATACTGTATGTTGGCTGCGGTGGAATTTGTCCGAGCTGGGCTCTGGATAGTAAGCACAATAGGGTTACCAGGGCTGGAAGAGCCCATGCCAGTCGGCAGCTGAATCACATTGCCTTTGGCTGAAAGGAAGCCCAGGTTCTTGGGTGGAGCAGGAGCAATGGGAGCAGGCTTGATAGGGAGGAGTCTGCGAGGCTGCGGTTGGGCTGGAGGGGCACTGACAGGAATCTGGGCGGCCGGAGGGCCTATTTTACTACAGGTGGCTGCCAGTAAGGCCAGAGGAGAAGGTTGGGAGTCCTGTGGGCAAACAAATAAAATACATAATTAGTGTAGGAATCTGTTGTTCTAGTGAATTTTGGATTGTAAGGTAAATCTGGTTTGACTGTCCAGTGCAATAATCCCATTAATTTGCATGTGCCGTAACAAGCGTTTAATTTCATAAAACTGGATCAATGATCAAGGATTTTTTAGGACAATTTAAATACTTTATTTTTTATTATATTTAGTTATTATATCTCCATTTTAAATGTATATGTAAATTGCTGTATCCATGCTGTTTACGTATATATTCAATATTGTATGCATTTATACACTACATGTGAAGTGTAGTCAGTGGGGTTTTTTAAATAGGGATTATGGGACATTGCTTTAGGTAACTTGATATTATCAGACTTTGAATCAACTGACAATAATTCCTTATATAATTGACATTTTAACAAGGTATATCAGTAATAGATTCAAAATAAAAGAAAATCTGTAAATCCTGATCTTTATGTTGTTAACAGACCCAATTTTTCCAGTAATACTGAGGACAAATGTTTATAGATGGTATGCACTAAAGGATACTGTATTAGTAATGAATGTTTAAGACACAAACACTTTATAATCTATTATGAATTTTGTTACGCCAGATAATGATTGCTGTATCATCACGAAAGACCATTTGATTACATTTCTATTTGAAAAGATCAATACACAAATTTCATACAAAAGAAATGCATCAAACACCTTTTTATTGTAATTTTGTAGGATTCTCTTGGACATTTCATTAGAATTTCATCTCATACAGGCTGTTGAACTTTACAATGTTTCGGGAAAAAAACATTGAATCGACCAATACAAAAATAACTTTCATAAAGAAATAAGGCTTACATCAGCCATGTTCATCATAGAGGGTGGTGTATGGTTTAGCACCGCATTTTCCACCTCTTTCTTATGCCTGCAACTTCTGGATACAGCCCTCCATTTGTCTGTTTCTTCTTCTCCCTCTGACAGCTCAGTTTCCTCCGAATACGTAATCTTTTGCATCCGTTTTCTTCTTTGGCAGCTGAAACAGTAGTGTATAATGTCATGCCATAAACATAAGTTTGTACATAGTTGATTTTATTTTAGAGGGCTGATGGCAACAGAAGGTTGAACACGTTAAAGAAAAGAACATATATGACTTTGATTACTTTTAGTTCTTACCTTTCTTTTCTTCTAGCAAGGTGCCCAAGCTCTTCCGGCAGGGCCGAAACTAACGCTGTGGTAGACATTGGTTTCTTTGGTGACTGCCATCTTGGAAATGGGTTCAAATAAAACTGATTAATTATTACATAATAACCTGAATTAAATGTCATCAAGGGAGTAGGTTTCATTAGATTATGACCTTTAACCATTATAAACACAAAAGGTAAATTATTATTACTATGAAAAAAACTGTCTGACCTCATTTTTTTAAACAAACCTACGCATTGCTATGAATGGTTTTTACAAGTTATCAGGGTTATCAGAAAAAAAGTAAAAGATTGGTAGACAAATCTATGCCAAATTATACAAAAATGAATCATTTGTATTCATTTCATTAATTACATATAAATGAAATTAAAATAAATAAAACATCTAAATAAAACATTCCCATCAAAGTTCATTATACAAATTTTCAGACATTAGATTTTCAGATACATTTTTAAACCCTAATGAATATAACTTCCCACCACATAACATCCAAAAGTAGCAACTTCATTCCAGTAGTTATGACTAGTTATGACTTTCCCGATTTTAGAAATTTACTAACCTGCTAGATGTATTCCTGGGTCCTTGTCATGCAGCTAGGATATCACTTCATGTCCTTGAATTGCTTTCAAAATCAAATGTCCCAAAATAGTATTTTTTTGACAGATGATTAAAATAAGATTAAAAAGCTTTGATATTATGCTAAATACGCCATAATGAACTATTTATTAAGATATTTGGGGGTGACTTTTTGTATTTTATTTATATTGATGGAAACAATTTGAAAGACAGGACAGAAAGGAAGAAAAAAATGGGTGACATGCATGCATGAAATGACCCATGCTGAAATTGAACCAGCCTGTGTTACTGGCTTGGACGATTTCCAATTAAATAACAGAAAATGTCCAATAACTATGAGGTTTGGAAAGGTTAAGGTTGTGTATGTATATGGCAACAGTTCTCTAAGTGTCTTTTAGTGCATTTACAAATACAAATTTAAGGGATTGCATTTGGACAGAAAAGTAGATTTCACATCATCACCACCACCATGTAATGAAAGGGGGAAAAAACTCAAGTGCAATCTTCATACATAAAACTATACAATAGATTAACAGCGAAAAGAAAAGTTGTTTACTACAAACATTAAAATCAAAATAAATATCTGTCAACCTATTAATGCTGACAGTCAACATATAGCTTTGTGAATGTAAATTAAATAAAAATGGAATGCTTTGCTACCAAATCTTTCAGGTTCCAAGAGGATGTAATTTCTGTGACTCACTTGAGATGACGTAGAAGATGGCTGAAGATACTCGCTGGGACTGACAGCAACAGTGGTGGCCATACTGTCCTGTTGATCTATAAAACAAATACACAGGAATGCTTGCTATAATAGTATATAGTTACTTCAAAAATTAGTTGTAAAACATTGTCTTACTCTTATGGTTTTATATTGCAATATATTCTATAGGTATATTGCAAGCTTCTAGTGATTCATTATTTACATTAAATACCTAAATTAACCCTAATGTTGTGGCCCAATACACAACTCTGGTAGATTAGTATTGTAGTAGGGGGAAGAGGGGGTGGGGGTAAAGCAGGTGGGTCTTGCCTCCAAAACATACTGTCATGCTGTAACAGGGAATTGTAAACGTGTAATTGTGCGGGTGACATTGAGGTGACATTCAGCCCGTACATAATCAACTTTAAGATGGAAATCCGTACTCCAGTTGTTATTGTTGTGCCTGGAAGGGGCCGGTGCAGGAATTGATGAATTCAATCAACTGTATGGTGCGCGCTGACTGAAATACTTAATTGGGGATGAATCAACACCTCAGTCTTCTAACAACTAGAAAAGCAAAGCTAACAAGCTAATAAGATGTTGCTGCCGGTCTGTCTGTGTGATTTGTTAGAGCTGAATAGGCACGCATGCATTCTGTTATTCAATACAAAATGCATGTACACGTTTTTACATCGTCCATGTACATGGTCCACCTCAGACCCTGTTATGTGCCCCTGGTCAAGCTGCAGCCTGTGACCACAAAGACTGTGAGGAGATGGTCAGAGGAGGCCTATGGGACACTGCAGGAATGTTATGAGGTTACAGACTGGGATGTACTCTGCGAGCCGCACGGAGAGGATATTGATGGACTCACAGGGTGCATTACGGATTACATCAACTTCTGTGTGGACTCCATTGTCCCTACCAAGACGGTCCAGTGTTACCCTAACAACAAACCTTGGGTAACAAAGGACATCAAGGACCTTCTGAATGCCAAGAGGAGGGCCTTTAAACGATGGAAATAAGGAGGAGGTTAAGGTAATCCAGGCTGATCTGAAGGTGAAGATCAAAGAGGCCAAGGATAAGTACAAAGGGAAGCTAGAGCGGAAACTCCAGAACAACACTAGGGAGGTTTGGTGCAGTATGAGGACTATAACTGGCTTCAGACCGACTGGCAACAGGGGGGTCGAGGGCAGCCTGGACAGAGCCAACAAACTGAACCTGTTCTTCAACAGATTTGACGACCTGGCTCCTGCCCATCCCCCCCTCTAGCCCTTCTCCTGACGACCCTCAAGCCTGACGCCCCTGGCTCCACTGGCTCTACTGCTGACAACTCTCTGGCTTCCGTGAGTACCCCTTTACCCCCCCCCCCCCCCCCTCACCACAACAACCCCCATCCCCCCCCCCCCCCCCCCCCCTATGACCCCAGCTGTGATTCTCACTGTGGAACAGGTTAGAGGACAACTGCTGAAACTCCACGCAAACAAGGCTGTTGGCCCTGACGAAGTGAGCCATAGGGTGCTGAAAGCATGTGCCCCCCAGCTGTGTGGAGTGCTGCAGTACATCTTCAACCTGAGCTTCCAGAGGGTCCCTGTCCTGCGGAAGACATCTTGCCTCGTCCCTGTTCCGAAGACGCCGCGCCCCAGCGGCTCCAAGGACTACAGACCGGTGGCACTGACCTCCCACATTATGAAGACCCTGTAGAGACTCGTGCTGGAACAGCTGCGGCCCATGGTCGGACCCTTCCTGGACCCCCTTCAGTTCGCCTACCAGCCCCGGCTGGGAGTAGAGGACGCCATCCTCAAGCCGGCAAGCACTGTGAGGATCCTGTTCCTAGACTTCTCCAGTGCTTTCAACACCATCCGGCCAACTCTGCTGGGTGAGAAGCTGGCAGCGATGCAGGTGGATAACTCCCTGGTGTCCTGGATTGTAGACTACCTGACTGGCAGACCACAACATGTGCGCTTACAGCACTGTGTGTCGGACAGTGTGGTCAGCAACACTGGGGCCCCCCGGGGAACCGTCCTCTCCCCCTTCCTCTTCACCATCTATACCACGGATTTCAGCTACCACACAGAGTCCTGCCACCTTCAGAAGTTCTCTGATGACTCTGCTGTGGTGTGCTGTATCAGCGATGGGGAGGAGGCTGAGTACAGGACTGTGGTGGGGAACTTTGTTGCATGGTGTGAGCGGAATCATCTGCAGCTAAGTGCAAGGAGCTGGTCATCGACCTGAGAAGGACAAGGACAACAGTGACCCCTGTTTCCATTCAGGCGGTCAGTGTGGACACCGTTGAGGATTACAAGTACCTTGGTATTCACTTGGACAACAAACTGGACTGGGCAAAGAACACTCTAGCCGTCTTCAAGAAGGACCAAAGCCGCCTCTACTTTCTGAGGAGGCTGAGGTCCTTCGACGTCTGCCGAACAATGCTGAGGATGTTTTACAAGTCTGTGGTGGCCAGTGCTATCCTCTATGCTGCTGCCTGCTGGGGCAGCAGGTTGAGGGCAGCGGATGCCAACAGACTCAACAAACTGATCCGGAAGGCCGGTGACATTGTGGGGGTGGAGCTGGACTCTCTGGCGGTGGTGTCACAGGTGTCAACTCCACGCCATCCTGGACAGTACCTCCCACCCACTCCACAATGTGCTGGCGGGACAAAGGACTACTTTCAGCGGGAGACTCATCCTCCCAAAATGCACCACGGAGCGCCACAGGAAGTCATTTCTACCTGTGGCCATCAAACTTTACAATTCCTCACACCATTAGTATGCAAGCCAACTGTACATTCTGTGACATTGCATAACATCCGGTGATATAACAATGGACATTAGGCAATAGTCTGACGCAACATTCTGTAACATAACAATGCATATCTGACAATATTCTGGTACAACTGTAATATAACTATGTATATTCTGCTAAAAACCTGTAAATCCTGTATATCCTGTATATGCTGCAATAAACTGTAAATCCTGTACATCCCGACACTGTATATTCAGCAAGACCAATTACTTTTTGCATAATTGTAATTGAATTGTATAGATTATAACTGTATAGTCTGTAACCTGCACTCTATCCTGCATATCCTGTATATTCTGCCAAAAAACTGTAAATCCTGTACATCCTGATATAATACTGTATATTCTACAAGACCAATACTTGTACAATTGTAATTGTATAGTCTGTACATAACCATTTATCCAAGCCTCTGCCCCCCCCCCCCCCCCCTAGCCCTGTGTACACTTTCTAATCTTTTTACCTCACACCCTTACCCTTGTGTGCTTTGCGAGACTGTGTGCAGTTGATACGAAGGAGATTCCCTCGGGATCAACAAAGTAATCTGAATGTTACTGTCTCTTTAAAGGAAGCTACTCAACTACAAAAAAAATCCGATTTGAGAGCGCGGCCTGAAAATGTGCCGCCATCAAACGTACGCAAAACTAGCCGATTAAACTGGCTAGCAAGTAGGCTACGGAGTTATCTTACAAGAGAGTAGTGAGAGGCATTTTCATAATAAAGTAAGCTACCTGGTGAAATAGTTTCAATTGCCTTGCAATTGAATTACGTATGACATGAGTTTATTGTACCTTATGCAATATGCACCATTGTGGAAAACTAAGAGTTAGAAACGGCCGTGCATATCTTTTAAACAAGCTTGCTAACGGTGGATGGCTTAATGGTCAGCTAGCATGCTAACTAGATAATGCATCGCTAGCAAGTCAAACTCTTAGATACAGAATAGGCAGCCCTTTTCCGGAAGTGTAGAGCTACATAAAACGATGCTCCTAGATAAAGCCAAACATATGTATCTACTATTAAACATGCTCGACGTGTTGTCTAACACAGCCAACGTGTTTTACGAAGTACAATGTAATATAAACACCAATGTTTTAATTCCTACCCACCGCTCATGACGACATTCGCTCTCCGTCACTCCGTGAGCCTTCAAGAACAAACCCATGCACGTATCCGCCCGCACTCAACGACCAATCCACACATGCTCTTCCACTGAAGAACGGCACTGTAAGCCAATCAATGACGAATACGTTTGTGACTGAAATGTAACTTAACTAATGAAAAATCGCTATTTTCTTCCAACTAAGGATTGACGTAGATTCAACCATTTGGGGATCTTAGATATGTTTTAAAAAGGCGGTTGTAAATAACAAATGATGACAAAGGCTTGGACCTATTACAATGACTTTACGTTTCACTGGCGTCTTGAACGCCCAATAAGAAGTCAAGACAGTCAAATTTACAAAGACATCCATTTTGGTTGAGTGACATGTAGTTAGATTGAAACGTACGAAACGTCTAATGTCTATGGTATTGAGTATGTGGTGGAATTGGGGGAATATATATTTTGAGACAAATGTTCTGCTTCTCAAACAAATGCCAATTAATATATACTATACATGCTTTTTCAATCAGTTAGAACTTAAATTGCATAGTATAACTCACATTACTAGTCTTACTGTGTGCGTTAAAATGTGTTTTTATTTAATGTAAATGAATGAACATCGTAAAGATTCTTGAAGGCAATTGCCATCTTTCAGTGCAGTTCATGGTGGTTAATGGAGATTGATTATCAACAACTTGAGGCAAAGCTTTACCGTGTCAAATTGTAAAGTGTCATGAACTTGTAATAACTGCAACTTAGAAATGCTTGTATAAATATGGTCCTTTCATAACTTAATGGAATTGGTGCATGTTCAAGTAATAGCACTAGTGATTGACCCTATGTGCACACGTAGCCGGGTATTTAGAGAAACGAATATTTCCCTCCCTCCGCTTTGCAAAAAGTTTTAGTTTACATCAACCCGCATAAATACGCCATCTAGCGCCATCATAACTACGCCAAGCCTGGGCGGTCTGTTCTAGGCGCTCTGCAAGCCAATCAGAATCCTCATTTCGGGACATCAGCTGCGGAAAACTCAGTTTTCTCAGTTTACACGCAAACGCAAATCCGCATTTTTCCAGAATCTCCGTTTTAGCCGGAGTTTTTAGAAAGATTCGTTTTCAGAGGAGAATTCACCGTTTGCGTGTAAAAGATAGGTACAAACGAAGAGAAATGTCTCCGTTTTCAAAAATACCGGCTACGTGTGCACATAGGGTGAATTGGTAGATATACTTTTATATAGGCCCATACTTTAGACGACTATTATGATCATTAATTTGGTGCTCTAGTAGTCAATAATATGTGACATCCTGGTGAGACAAAAGTATAAATAATATGTGGGAAAACTACACTGCCCTGACTACACCACTGAAAATGTCAATCTAGGGCTGTGCAGTCCAGTGCCAATGGTTCATGCAGCCTTGTTTTAAATAGAGAACACATAAAGATAGACCTAAAGATATTGAAGTATTTAGAAAGGCCTTCTTGTACCCATGATGAAACTGTATCCATGATGTGGACCTGTATAATCTATTTTCTGTGCAATGAATTGATTTAGATAAAAGTATCTGCTAAAAACCTGTAAATCCTGTATATCCTGACATAACACTGTATATTCAGCAAGATCAATACTTGCATAATTTAATTGTAATTGAAGTGTATAGACTATAACTGTATAGTCTGTAACCTGCACCTTATCCTGTATGGACTGTATTGTAACCTGTATATCCTGTATATTCCACTGTATATCCTGCAAAAAACTGTAAACTGTACATCCTGATATAATACGGTATATTTTACAAGGACCAATACTTGTATAATTGTAATCAGATCGTCTGTACATAATCATTTATCCAAGCCTCTGTCCACCCCCCCCACCCCCCTGTGTGGAGTCACCTCACCTCACCTACCGTTTTTACTTATTGTTATTGCCCCCACCCCCCTATCCCTGTGTACACTTTCTAATCTTTTACCTCACACCCTTACCCTTGTGTGCTTTTGCGAGACTGTGTGCCGTTGATACGAAGGAGTTTCCCTCGGGATAAATGAAGTATTGTGAATCTGAATCAGCTAAATGAATAACTTTTCATTCCATCAATTACCCACTGTTCACACACTGACTACCACAAATTCCCCATAGTTTGTCCCAAATATAGTATATAGTTTGCCCCAAATCTGTCCATTATGGAATATTATGGAATCAAGGGTTAATGACAATGCTTTTTTCAATATTTTACTGAAAATACTGAGCCTCTTAGCCAGCTAGGGGTACAGAGGAACAGGATAAGCAACTTACAATCAAAGGACTTTTACAAAGAAAACAAATAACAAAGCTCATCCATAACCATATATCATCCTAAAGGTACAGTGTATTTCAGTCCAACTGCAACCCTCACTCCCAAAAACTTGGAAATAAGAAAATTATAGCAAACGATTGTTGTACAACTGGACCAGCGGCTCATGTTTTAGACTCCAGTTCATAGGTACAGTCAATATGAAAATATTTTTGTTTCCTCGTTGCAGGTGTCAGGTAGTCTCCAATACATCTTCTAACAGGGGATGTCCAGTTTGTTTGTGTGTGCATCAATATGGACAATTCCATCCCCCTATAATCTCATTGGACAAAAATAAGCAATGAGTCATCTGATTGGAAACAGACTTGGTAGAGGACTGGCAGATAACAGACCAGTAGAGTTCAGTCCTCAAAAAGAGAATCTGTAAAAAGGGATGAATTAGAGTTAATGCACTACACAAACATTTCATACTAAATGTATTTACTTGAAGAAAATGCTAGTAGTTTTGTTAATATATTATTATATACATATACACAATAGCAGCAAAGCCATATTAATCTGTTTTTCATTATCTGCACTTTTGGGGAAGTTAAATCTTCCCTTTGCCAACTCCCAAGATTTCACTTTAATACCTGATAATTATTTATAATTATTTGTACTACAAACCAAATTACATTCACATTTTATTCATTTAGCAGACGCTTTTATCCAAAGCAACTTACAGCAAGTACAAGGACATTTTCCCTGAGGCAAGTAGGGTGAAGTGCCTTGCCCAAGGACACAACGTCATGTAGCCACAGCTGGGAATCAAACTCACAAACTTCCTATCATGAGCCCAATGCCTTAACCACTGAGCCACCTGACTCCCTAAATTATTAAATGTGCTGTAATTTACATTTGCACTAAATAGTATTTGAATGCCAAAAAGGCAGCTAAAAAGAAGAAACAAATACAAATTTCAGTTTCATTTCGAATCTTGTCCATCATTTCTACTGTAGGCTGTGTAGGCTGTAGGACACCGTGTCAACTTCCCTCAAATACAATTTTATACTGGACTTTATCGTGCCCCCTTATTGCTATTGCTATTATTGTTATATTACCCTGCAACAAATAAAGGTTTATCTAATCTAATCCAATAAAATAAATTAACACCTGTCACACTCGTTTTTTATGAATGGTTAAAGCTTACCAGAGTGAGAAAAAAAACTGCTACGTCTGAGACCCAGTCTCTTGCTCTATTCCAACCACTGGACAGATGTTTTTTATTGATAAGTACATCTCTTCCTCAGGATCATAGTAGTAAAATTTCCTCAGGTATGATATTAATGGTCTGAAAAGGAAGCATTCAAATGAGAAACCTATCTTTCACTTGGTTCCATACTAAGTGGCATTAAGAATCAATCACAGAATTGTGATTTGAACAAGAAACACCAAAATAAATATTAAGAAAGACCAGTACTTGGGCAGTGGCAGCTCTTGGATGTGATCAATGCGAACTATCTGTCGGATGCAAAAGCGGCAGAGGTGTTGCAGGGATTTTACGTTGCTGAAGCGAGATACAGGGTAGAGTAGCTGTACTGGGGTAGGGGGGAGCCCTTACACACACAAAAAAGTAATGAATACACAAAACACACAACTTTTAGGGACCTACAATGCTATGCCGAGTGGTAAGTGGTATTTCCTCTACTTTTTTATTGGGTCAAGCTGTGTGTAAATCTTTTACTCTATTTTACCTGGCACCCTGGATCGCAGGAAGTAAAGAAATTTGCCATTCTTGGAGTGCATAATGGCACGCTCAATGAACTCCACCACTGAATGGCAGCGATCCTCAAATTTTGGGTGACACCATAAACTGAATGTACCTTAAAACGGGAATACGAAAGGTCACACCATCACAGTACAAAAGTAAAGTCTTAAATTCATAGGGTTTACACAGACTATACATATCATAATTTTATTTATTTTAATTCTATTAAAAAAGGTTATCATAATTGAGTATTCAATCATGGACTGTTCACTAACCCCTGTAGTGCTCCATGCGTGTGTGGTGTGTGACACCCTGTGAGCGAAAGCTGAGACTGAGGATGTAACGTGGATCAGAGCTGTCTCGAACCAGAAACGAACCATCAGGTTTCCCCTTCAACTTCATCTCTGCATCTTCCCAATTCATGGGACCCCAGTACCAACCACACTGGAGGAAAGGTAGCCATATGATGAAAAATAAATACATGATTATTTTACCCCTGCCACACAGATTGCTTGCCATGCACAATAATAAAATGGCATCACAACGTACCTTCTCCAGTTCTCTTAGACTAGCAGTAAAGGGACTAGCTACTGGTCGTCTGAGGGGGCAAAGTATGGGAGCTGTGGCAAATTGATGTGGATTGTCAATCTGTGAGGGGTTGGCGTATGGCAGAGCTCTGAGAAATGCATCTGAAATAAGAGAAACTTTGGGGAATTACTCTCCATAGAGACATGCGATCTGAACCACAAAAATAGGTGCCACTATTGCAATACCACAAAATCAAAACCATCCTCAAAACAGACTTTTCAACAGAAAGTATAATGTTAAGTGACTATGATTACATTTTGATTGTACATTAGCTATGTTTATCATAGTCATGGTATATGTCATATTTCACATATTCCCGAATTTATATATACTACATAAAAGTGTATTTATAAATGAATACATTTTTTATAATGATAAACAATTAACGTATTTTTCGGATTATAAATCGAAGTTTTTTTCTTAGTTTGGTCGAGCGTGCAATTTATTACCTGGAGCGATTAATGTGTGAAATTATTCACACATTATTATATCATTCAGTGTTGGGCAGTAGCAATGCTACAAGTAGCAGCGTTACTAGTTTAACTACATTTCTCAGTAGCATGGTGGTAGGGTCGCTGTTTTCTGAATCAAATAGCTTTTCAGTAGCTTAGCTCTTTTATTAACCAAGTAGTGCAGTAGCGTCCACACAAGCTACATTTTGTAAAAACATCTCTGAAGCTCAGCGCAGCAGCCGACAGACGCACTTCCATATGACGGTGACATCACGGACCAATCCTTGGGCTGGCTACAACGTCTCTGATGCAGGGGAATCATGGACCTATTATATTAACTAGATACGGTATTGAAAAATGGCGGCCGTTGATTTCAATGAAGTTGCTCACCTAGCGCATGTGCCGAAGTTTTTTGACTTCCTGGTTTACTTCCGCGGTATGGGGAATGGAATGATGGGAGGCTGATGACGCTGGGGCAATGAGAACGAGCAAGTCGCGTTCTGGACAAGCGCTGCGCGCTCATGAGTGCTTGTGGAAGAGTTAATGACCGATAATGACGAATCTACACAATCAAATGATGGATTTATAGGACACGTAAACCGATTATGTTTTCATAGTCATGGTTATAGAATATACGAGGTTAATTCGTTTTGTTTGTTTGTTTTTTAAGTTTAAGTAAGGATAAAACGAGTCATTTTTATTAAGGTTAATCTAAAATAAAAAATAAGGGATTCTCCACAATACAAGCTGTCACATTTATCAACCAAATGCCGATAGTCAAATCGGTTTTGTCTATCAATGATCCCGTATGTGATATAGCCTACGAATTCTTGTCAGATTAAGTTCTTATCGTTTTATAGGCTATATCGGCACATTCAAACAGGCAAGTCTTTCGTTAGCGTTATGCAGCTTCTCTGTTTCTTTTACAGCTACGTGATATAGTTTGGAGGAAGGACCTCCTGGACATTAAGTGTAATTCCTAGCCTGATATATTTTTATAGTCCACCCTAAAACACTGTTTTCTCCTGTAGTGAGATGTCAGAACCTATACTGAGCCACATGTTACTGAATAAATAAATACAAATTCCGTTGTGTGGTGTATTTAACATAATTTGGTGTTCATATGCAAGGCTTTATAATTAAATAGTTCAACACTTTTCAAAGTAATAATTTGATTTTACTGAACATTAACTATTTTCAATATAACGAACATAACATAACAAAACTAAAAAAACAGACTTGTGATGGAGTGGGTGAACAGTGTGATGAAAAAAAGGCACAAAAAAGAGAGGCCAGCTTCACTTTGCCTGGTCTATTCGTGGGCTTAAATATATTTACACCAAAACAATAAAAAGGATATTGAACTTCAGTCAAGGTGAGACCGAGACCCTGGTGACACAGCACCTAAAGCAGGGGTTCTCAACCTTTTTGACCCTGAGGCCCAATTTTCTCAGTGCAGAGTGGTCCGGGGCCCATTAAATATTAACACTGTAGAGATTAATTGATCTCACTCATTTGTATTCTATAATAGATCAAATCCATGTACAGTTTAACATGCTAACAAGCTAAAACCTTAAGTAGTTAAGTTAAATAAATAATACAATGACATGATAAAATGTGATCACCACAAATATTTTTATTAAGCTTTCATTAACTAGGTGCCGCTGTAGCTTCGAGGGCTTCAAAATTGCATTAGATAGCGTCAGCCCACACTCCACACACTGGGCTCTCGGCTCTTCCTCTCTACCCACGTTCACAAATCCATACGAAATGAAGTCGGGATCGTATTTTCGCACACATTTAGTCTTTTGGGGGTGTCCAGCACCACGTTTGTCTTCATTTTTCCTCTTTAAAAACGTCTCCACCAGTAACTGGCTGAATGTCGACCTTCTTCTGTTATTCTGTGAGCTTGTTAAACTGACTAACGCATTACCGACACTATGTGGTCGGAGGCTGCATTATAACTGATCGTCTCATGGATAACATAGCATAGTAGCTCTGGCGTTACCCGAATCCGCGCGTACACATTAATTAACATAATATTTAGCAAATATGAGCTCTTTTGTAAGTCTCTTTGGATAAAGCGTCTGCTAAATTAATAAATGTAAATGTAACATCTCTGGTGTATTCAGTTGACACCTATGCAGTCCCACGGCCCAAGCGGCCCACAGGTGCAAAACTGAAAGTTTATTGCGGCCCTCTAGGTAGTGCTCGCGGCCCAAGTATGGGCCGCGGCCCTATGGTTAAGAATCACTGACCTAAAGTATCACATGCATGGTAAATAAGTCAAGTGCAATAACTGTATATGTCTACTTAATTTACCGATTTTGTATTTGTTATACTGGACTTTATCGTGCCCCCCTATTGTTATTATTGTTATATTACACTGCAACTCTGTGTGCTGTACTTTACCCTGCTGCTGTTGTGAACTGCAATTTCCACCCCTGGAGGACAAATACAGGTTTATCTAATCTAATCTAATCTAATTTTAGATTTTTACACAGCAGTGACACTGGCAGTAAGTGAAAATTTCATTACGCGTGTAATTTAACGCCAATATACATTTAAAATAGCATTTAGAAATACATGCCGTTCAAATATGAAACTTGTATCACAACTCTGTCTCGGAAAAAACTCACCCTGGAGTCGTTTAATTCACTTTTCCGACCACGTTTAGCCCCGTTCAGAGCTGTCATTAAGCCAACAGGCATCCTCGTTTCCGAGACACAGCGAGACCGCGCTTGGGAGTGCACGCACACAGCTGTGACGTCACCATTAGAATAAGACTACGGGGGCTTTTCTGGCCTTTAGAATTTTTACAAATGTATGACTTAAAAATATGGAATAAAAAGATTTCCAATTAATAGTGGTTACAGCTGTAGGTGTCCTGAGAACCTTTTTACAGGCTTCTCTTTTACTATTACGGTCTATGGGAAAAATGCTTTCTGGGCCCCATGGGTATTTTATGTTGCAATATCACGAGCGGCCACCGGGAAAAATCGGCACAGCTGCTGAGAGGCAGACCCGGGGCTTGAGGGGAATACAGACAAGTTATGGCGCTTTTCCACCGCAAATGTAGCACGACTCTACCCGACTATACTCGGTTTGTAGTAAACTCCTGAACCCGTGGGGTGGTTTTCCACCGCAAATTGTACCTCAAAAAGTACTCGGCGAAAGGGGCGTGACGTAGGCCCTGACGTCTTTTTGTACGCGACGTAAATAACACCAACGCAACCCACAAGTGGACAGAACCCACATTATAATTTTAGCCATTGTTGACGAACTAGTCTTTTGTAACTTATCTGACTTTTAAAAAGCTTGTAGACTGTTGGTGTAATGGACTGTATCTGATAGTAATAAGTATTAGCTGCGGCGCTGTTGTTTAAGTCGCTCTCGTGACTTCGTCACACTTTCTGGCCAATCAATGGCCGGCCGTCTGCCGACGTCACCTTTTAGCTCGACTTAAGATCGCCTGGTACCTAGAGCAAGAAGGTACCAAAAAAGTACCCGCTAGCCAGGTAAAAAAAGTACCAGGTACCATGGAACTGCGGTGGAAACGCCAAAAATGCGAGTAGGGGCGAGGCGAGGCGAGCTGATTTCATGCGGTGGAAAAGCGCCATTAGTTTGCTTGAGTGAGTTACGTTACTTGAAGGAAAGATGGCAGAAGGTGAGGAGGACGGAGACTAATTGATCCCGAGGCAGTCTTTTTGAGCAGGTCTTTATTCTTTTACTACTGTGGTTTGAGTTAAATTATTGAGTTTAGAGTAAACTTGCAGTTCGTCTTGCAAATGTGCCCAAGTAATTGAGCATACCCATGCAAACGCAGGTTTTGTGTTCTGGTTTTGGAGCAGTGAGAGCACAGCGTATAGTTCAATAAACAATTGAATGTAACATTTTTGCCAGTTTATTTGTCTGATTGACAGTTTTATTGATCACTGAGATAGCTTTGCCTTGGCATGAAACTACTTTTGCCGTGTTGCTGTAGCTTAGCTAGGGGGGAGGAGGGGGTTAGCTTCGGTGTAGTGAGTAAGCTTAATTTAATGTAGAGCAGGGGTCTCAAACTCGTGCCATCGTGGGCCAAGAGGGTGCAGGTTTTCGTGTTAACCAAGCCACTACACTACCTGATTTCACCAAGAGTTTCTCCACTTATTGAAATCAGCGGGTGTAGTGGCTTGGTTAACACGAAAACCTGCACACGCGGTGGCACGAGTTTGAGACCCCTGATGTAGAGTAACTGGTAGCTTAGCTCACTACACTTTCCAAGTAGCTTTCCCAACACTGATATCATTTCACATGTTATTTTCACACTAAACCGCGTGAGTGAAACTGATGGTTTGGTACTTGTTAGTACTTGTTAGCATGTTCTTTATGCTATAGTTATCTGAATAACTCTTAATAAGTTACGTTAATATACCAGGCACGTCCTCAGTTCGTTGTTTATGCGTCATGTAACGTTAGTATACCGTACACTTATTCAGCCTGTTGTTCTCTATTTTATTTTAAATTGCCTTTCAAGATGACCTGTCTGTTTTTGGTGTTGGATTTTATCAAATAATTTCCCCAAAAAAATTCGATTCATACGCCAGTGCGATTTATACATGTTTTTTCCTTCTTTGCGATTTATAGTCCGAAAAATACGGTAAATATATGGAATATGTATCTTTATCTGAGTCAAACTACTAATTTTCAACTTCAGTTTTGGGCTAAATCCATGAATCCCAAAAACTTTCCACACTTTACCCCCAGCTGTCTTACCATTGAGGCTGATACTATGTTGAATGGTGGCATGGGAGGGAAGAGGAGGAGGAAGAGGCAGAGGAAGGGACTGAAGGGATGCCCCGACAACACTCACAAGGAAAGGCACAGGTTGCTGCCCACCTATATCATCTGGAACAGCAGGGAGGGTATGGAATATTCAAAACATTGAATCGTCAGTCTGTACAAGGCTTTCTTCACCCTGGTCCAAAGGATATATATTATTTGTATATGACAATCTCTAATTTTCGTTATCCTTAATGGGCCAGTGTCCACAATTATAGTGACAAAAATGTGCTAAGTATAAAAGAATGTAAGTGTCCACATCGGTGTAGTTGCATGGCATAATATTTAATTGATTGACTCCACTGTAGCAAGCAAGCATCCGCCGCTACAAAGTGCAATATTACGTGCATATTTTTTTTTAAATCTGTGCAATAACTGACTGTATGCCACTCATTACTTATCCAGCCTTTTTGCACCACTGTTTACACTACTGTGTATATACAGCCCCCCCCCCTACTATACTGTATATATACCCATTCCACTTTGTACCTATGTTATTTGTACTTCCATGTTATTTGTATCATTTGTATTATTTGTTATTTGTATCATATTTGTAGTGTATTTTACATTGTATTCATTTTGTTTTATCTTGTTCCCTTGAACAAGCATTTGGCCAAAAAGCAATAATGTAAATTAATAACTATGTTGAGAAATACAGTTTTGTAAGATTTTGGTCAGCAACAAACTCCTTCTAAGCACAAGAATGTTTTTGAAGTTATGAAGTTCAATTCCACCAAAATCTTTATAAGGTTACCTGTGAGTTAATTAACAGAGGACTTAAGTCGGGTAGAGTCATCATGCTTCGCTATCACAAACAGACCACTATTATCTCATTATATTTTTTCCACTACACTACTGTATAGAATTTACATTGAAACATTGCACAGCAGTGGACTTAAGTGAACCATAACCAACATATCTCACTTAAAAATAAGTTTTGAGGCCTATAGGCAGTGACTGGCAGAACTCCTTTGTACCATTTAAGCAAGTACAAAGAGTTATAATTGACGAATACCCTTCAGAGGAATGCCATGAGTTTGTGTGTGTGTGTGTGAGAGTGAAAAAGTAAAAAAAGAAAAATCAGGAATACCTAATAGACTGAGACTTCGACGTGGAGGAGGAGGAGGTGTGGGAGGGTGGGGAGTGTTTGCTCCCCTCCTTGAGATGTCCACATCTAATAAGGATACAGTCTCACCTGATTCATGAAATTAAGAAGAGTTGGAGAAAGAACAATTGAAAGGATAAAGTAAGTGAAAGTGAGGAATGTGAAATAGCAAAACAGACCAACCGGTGTTAACGTACAATATTAGAGCATGCAATGTGCACATTCAAGTTTTAAAATGTATTGGTCAGGTTTTGGATTAAATACTGCTTAATGGCAACAATAAAAAATAAAAATAAAACTTGTCCAGCTTTACATGTGTGTGCAAGAGCCTGTTGTTTGCATTCATGTTTTGCCACGTCAGGACATATGAAAAAATCCGCTGAAAAAAGCTGCTTACCAGTAAAGGCAGAGAAGGAAGCTGGGGGAAAGGCACTTTGGGCCCTGGTCAGTCTGAATTGGCTGTGGTTAAAGAAAGAGAAATTACAACGTTTTGAAAGAGTACAGTATACTCTACAAGGGTTTTAAGGTTTGCAAATTCAAAAAGTTCTAAGATCATTGAAAAAAAAGGCCTGGATGCAAGGAAAAAGTTTTCTTATCTTCTTATCTCTTAATATATCAACACAGTAATTCATTTAAATTCCTTACCTGTTTGCATCCTGCTCCCCACAACTTGCACTTGCCATATCCATCAGACTTCCAGTAGAGGTTATGGAATATGCCACCGATTGCCTTTTTTCCAGAAGGTTAGAAGAACCACTACAACTTTTAGTTCTAAAAAGTTTACTCAAACGATTTTTTAGCAATCCTTTCCTGGACTTTCCTGGGACTTTTAATGTATAATCTACACCATTTCCTGACCCGGGGGGTGTCCGTGACGCACTAGGGCACCTGTCTAGTCTCCTGCGAGGTGTCGATGCTTGGCTAGCGTTTGGACTGGCGCCATGGTTTGAGTTTGGTCCATTTGTCAGTAGGCCTATCACTGATGAGTTGAGTAACTCAGGATTGTGTGCAATTTTGGAAGTCGCTTGACCATTTGGATTAGGTAAACGATATACCTGTGCGTCTTGATGCGCGGAAAAGCAACACCGCGCGGCGACCCCCTCCACCTCTTTAGTCAATTCTACTTGAAAGCTGTTGAGCGACAACGATCCTGACATCTTATCAACTATTTCCCTTTTTCTGTTGCGCAAAAACGCGCCTCCTCCAGTGTCATCCGACTCATCCACCGGACAGTTATCCATACCGAGACCAGATACATCTTCAGTCCCCAGCCCCTCCAACACCAACAAAGCATCGCTAGTCTCTGTAGGGTCATCCCTCGGTCCCATCCCTGCCAGTGACGATGCATGAGCGCCCGGGCACTTACACTGAGGCAGCTCTCCGTTTTTGAATAACATCTTAGGCACGGCACCGACTCCCAGCTCGCCGAACTTCCTGGCTAAGTCAAAAACGGACCCCTCTCCTTCTGTGGTTGTACAGTCCCATTTTGAATCTATCACGGTAAACGGGTTGGATTCATCAGATAACAAGGGCCAGTTTGGCGAACTGGTAAGGAAACGGTGCCGGTGGCATATTTCACTCCTTTCGATATCGGCAACCATCGTAGTTAATGTCAGCTGGGGATGCAGCCCCCAACTCTGGGACAGATTCTGCTGTTGAGCGTCACCAGCGTTGAACGTATTGTTATTGCCCCCACTTAGGTTGGAGGCACAGCCGGAGTTCTTGTCAATACAAATTTGGTCCCTCGGTTGATTCCGACCGTTGGTTGCACGATCTAAAATACCCTCACTATTCCGTAATATGTTAGGAAACACTAAGAGCTGGGGCCTTAGGCCGCTTCTGTGAGATAACTCCAATCCTTGGGCCTCCGTTGCGCTCAGTTGAGAAGGAGGAATAGACAGCGATGGTCTAGTCGCCATCACTCCCGTGTCAGGTGCAGTCGTTCCGCAGCTTGTCTGTGCATTGTTCAACGACAAGGGTTGACTTAAATGTGCGAGGCCTGCTATAGGATCTCGGGTAAATTCCAAGCTTCCTTTCATGTTGCTATGAGTCAAGACCTTCTTACCGAGTCCTGCCACCACGCTACCCGACGAAACATTCCCATTCTCTTCGTCCAAACGGTCATCCTCGGCCGCCGAAACCAGACGCATCAAGACAAAATCGGGAGACATATCTTGTGCGTTACTCATAATTATTCCTTAATTCGCGAAAGGAATAAGCGATCTATACTTCACATTGCTACCGCGGTTATTTAACTGTTTCTCAGCCAACAGTCACGAAAGGGCAAAACCGTAATGTAACATAAATATGCTACAAGCCAATACAAACTATTTCAAGCGTTCTTTCATCATCACCTTATTATAGGCTAACCTTTATATTCTCACGACGGTTGTGCGCAAACCTAATGAGTTATTCCGTTTGTTCATATTATCTGACGAACCCACGGGTCAAACATAAGGTCTGAACCCATTTCAAGTAGAAGCCTAGGAAGTCTACGGTCACTGACCACTATCTCTCACGTTCCAGAAGCCCCACCCGCTTGCTCATTTCCGCAAATCCTGGTTCCCCTTGTCTGTTCGCTTTTCCCAAGCCTGTATTTTAACAGCCTATTATAGTATTCGAGACAGCACAAAATAAAGGCTGCAACCTAACAACCCACCTACGTAAAAACTAAGGCAGTGATGACGCGATTTTCATCATGGGCCTAGTTTTTAAGTTTATTAATTGATTTCAATAGCTGTAGGATTGGTCTGCAGCCAAGTGTGGTCTACCTCCTCTCCTGCTAATGTGTTATCGGCACATGGCTGCTTATTGTATTGTTCATTCATAATCTGTTTCCAGTTCCATTTGTCTACAGAGAAACATTTAATTCCAGTGAATATTGTATGGATTTATATTTTATGTACAGATTGTTATAATGAGTAATATGAAAAAGGTTGTGAAGCAGGCTACAGACTATCCCTTTACTGAGCTGTACAGGTGGTGTCTGTCAGATATAGTCTACCTTCTCACAGACAGTTATCAAATATACTGTAATGCAAGGGGTGTCCAAACTCCGGCCAGCGCGGCCCATTTTGTATTGGCCCGCAAGAAATTGTATAATATATACAATATAATAATTGTATTTACATACCCAGCACAGCTAATACACACCAGAATAATTTATTTCAGTCCTGTTATTAAGTCCAGTTCAGTCTGTTAACAATGATAACCATTTCAAACAAACATTATATGGTGTGGTGTGGTGTGGTGCTGCCTAATAACTTAAATGACAAGCTTTAAATTTACCTGTCCTATTTTCCCCTTTATTTTTTTTTCTCCATCCATCCATCCGTCCATCCATTTTCTGCCGCTTATCCGGGGCCGGGTCGCGGAGGCAGCAGTCTGAGCAGGGAGGCCCAGACTTCCCTCACTGCACACACCTCCTCCAGCTCCTCCGGGGGGATCCCGAGGTGTTCCCAGGCCAGCTGAGAGATGTAGTCCCTCCAAAGTGTCCTGGGTCTTCCGCGGGGCCGCCTCCCGGTGGGACATGCCTGGAACACCTCCCGAGGTGACCCTCACAATACGCTTGGGCCAGCCAAGTCTGTCCAACTTCTTCCCCCGCCAGCGGATCTGACTCACAACCAGATGGTGATCAGTTGACAGCTCCGCCCCACTCTTCACCCGAGTGTCCAAGACACACGGCCGCAGGTCAGAAGACACGACAACAAAGTCGATCATCGACCTCCGGCCTAGAGTGTCCTTGTGCCACGTGCACTGATGGACACTCTTGTGCTTGAACATGGTGTTCGTTATGGACAAACTGTGACTAGCACAGAAGTCTAATAACAAAACATCACTCGGGTTCCGATCGGGGGGGCCGTTCTTCCCGATCACCCTTCTCCAGGTGTCACTGTCATTTCCCACGTGGCCGTTGAAGTCCCTCAGTAGAACTAAGTCGGTGCACCGTTCAGTACGCCTCCCAGAGACTCCAAGAAGGCCGGGTACTCTGCACTGCTGTTCGGCCCGTTGGCCGCCACAACAGTGAGAGACCTGTACCCCGGCTTTTAGGCGCAGGGATGCGACCCTCTCGTTGACCGGGGTAAACTCCAACACGTGGCGACTGAGCTGTGGGGCTATAAGCAAACCCACGCCAGCCCGCCAACTCTCCCCGCTGGGAACACCAGAGAAATGGAGAGTCCATCCTCTCTCAAGGATAATGGTTCCAGAGCCAAGGCTGTGTGTGAAGGCGAGGCCGACTATATCTGGCCAGTAACGCTCGACCCCCTGCACAAGCTCAGGCTCCTTCCCCGCCTGTGTGCGTGGCCCTGGTCGTGTGCGTGGCCCTGGTCCGGGCGCTTGCCCCTGACCACCGCCCAAGGCACACTGCACCGGCCCCTTACGGTCCTTCCTGCGGGTAGTGGGCCTGCGGGAAGGTGGCCTCACGTCGCCTTTTCGGGCTGGGCCCGGCCGGGTTCCATGGGTAAAGACCCAGCCACCAGGCGCTCGCCTGCGAGCTCCCACTCTGGGTCCAGAGTCACCTAGGACCTGTTTGCCTTGGGAGACCCTACTACCAGGGGCATAGCGCCCCCAACAACATAGCTCCAAAGATCATCCACATTGTTTTTTCTCTGTACTGCAAAGCTTCTAAAAATAAATCTGAGGCTGCTGTTCTAAGAATGAGCTACCAAAGCTTTTTCTGAGTAAATCAATTCAGATCAGAGAGGAGGATGCTGGCCAAACTATACGCCATCCTGGACAGTACCTCCCTCCCACTCCACAATGTGCTGGCCGGACAAAGGAATACTTTCAGCAGGAGGACTCATCCTCCCGAAACCACGTTGCGCCACAGGAAGTCATTCCTACCTGTGGCCATCAAACTTTACAATTCCTCACATCATTAGTATGTGAGCCAACTGTATATTCTGTGACATAACACAACAATCATATGTCGACATAACATCATGTAATATAACAATGCATATTTGGCAATATTCTGACACAACATCCTGTAATATAACTATGTATATCCTGCTAAAACCCTGTATATCTGTAAATCCTGTACATCCTGACACAACACTGTATATTCTACAAGACCAATACTTGTATAATTGTAATTGTATAGTCTGTACATAATCATTTATCCAAGCCATACAGTGTAATGTATGTATAATACAAAAATATAGTATGTACATTAATTGTAACCTGTGATATGAATGAACTGTTTCTCATCATCTTTTATTCTGTCTGCTTTATCTTAAGCGGATGATTAAGATAATTTAGTTAATTCTAACTGAAATCTTGGTAGATACAAGTTTCGTGGACAGAACTGTACTTACTATTCACATAGTACTTATGTATCAAACAGACATAAACTAGACAGTATACACAGCCAATACAAGACAGAAACTTTCGTCTCTTTGTATCCATTCTCAAATAATAATTACACTTATTAGAGCCAACCATTGCACTTTGTAAAACGTAACTTATTTTTTCCCAGTAGGTGGCACTGCACACTACCAATGAGGAACTAGTTTCCTCACTAGACCAATGCTTAACAAACAATTAAAATAATTATTTGGCATATAACTATAAGGCAACGGGAATGAAAGTCTAGGTACATAAACTGTTTCAGTCTGTTTGGAGTTCACTCCCATGGCAGGTAGAATGGCCTCATGCTAACCACATGCAGTTTAATTTCTCACAATTACAAGGTCATTCTGACTACCAGCATTTCAAACTGTCCCACAGACTCAGTGAGTAGCGTTTAACTCAGTTCATACATGCTATTGTGATAGCTGTGTATGTGCCCCTCTGCTAAGGCTGACACTACTTGGGATACACTGATCTCAGTTACCAGTAGGCTGCAGACACAGCCCCCACAGGCTCTCTTTCTCATCTCTGGAGACTTCAACCATGCACCCCCTTCCTCAGTGATGCCAACATTGACATGTATTCATTTAGCAGACACTTTTATCCAAAGCGACACCCGAGAGAGAGCTTTAAAAGAGCATTGGTCACTGATCATAACAATGTGATAGTCCCAAACATTCGGGGTAGTCTCTTATGAAACATACATCATGTGAAACCAAAGTGCCAAAGGGAGGAGCCACAAGAGCATTCAGTTAAACAAGTTACAATTTACATTTACATTTAGTCATTTAGCAGACGCTCTTATCCGGAGCGATTTACAGCACGTTCAGGCAAAAAGATCAACAAGGCCCTCAATAAGAGTCATTATGGTGCTGGGGGGGAACTAACATTAGGTCTAGCAGTCATTCCTTAGTACCGTTGTACTCCTGGAGCAAGTGTTGAGAGTCTTGAGACTTTTCTTGAAGGTGGGGAGACAGTCAGTGTCTCTGATGGAGGTGGGGAGTTGATCCACCATGACAGGGGGAAGAGCTTGTGTTTAGACCGGGCGCTCTTGAGTGGTGAGACCACTAGACGGTTGTCAGAAGAAGACCGTAGGTGGCGGTGTAAGGCTGGAGGAGCGAATTTATGTAGTCGAGTGCAGTCTGCTTCACTGCTCAGAAGGTCAGTACCAGGGTCTTTAATCTAATACCTTCCGCTAAGGGAAGCCAGTGGAGGAAGATGAGGAGCAGGGTGACATGAGCGTCTGGGTAGATTGATCTGTTCCGTTTTTGCGAGGTTCAGCTGGAGGTGGTGCTTGGTCATCCAGGCGGATGTCTCTGAGGCAGTCCTCATCCTAGCTGTGATCCCTGGATCGTTGGTAGGTACAGCTGCATGTTGTCTGTGTAGCAGTTGTAGGAGAAGCCATTGGAGGTGATGATTGGTCCAAGTGAGGTGGTATACAGGCAAGGACCTGACATGGGAGGATCTTCCAGACAGGCGTTCTTGGTTTGGCTCTTGACGGAGGCGGTCGCATTTTTTATCTGCTCCCTACACTCCCCGTTTTCCCTGCTTGCTATCGTCTTGTCTATTGTCTAGTGTCTGTCGGGACTGTTGGAGAGGCTTAACTTGAATCACCCTTCCAAGCAGAAATATGGATTTGATTAGCTGGTCACTTAACGCTATTGACACGATTTTTTCGAAGAGACCTCAGGAGTCGGGGGAACCCAAGTGTCCTGGCGGATCATCTCCAGCTGGATATACGATGGACGCGTATGAGGAGTGGCGTGTCGTTTGTCTGACTGAGCTTTCCGTGGAGGATGTTGAGGACGTCTTCATAATGGGATTCATGATTACCGGGTTTGTGCTAATTGGATTGGGCATATTTCTGGGTTATCGACAAATTACTAAAACGGTTGCAGCTGTTAAAGGCCCCTTTAAGCTGCCCCACTTGATTGATGTGATGGGTAGGGCTGTTGGAGGCCAAAGCGAGACTTTAAAGCGCGTGGAGGCTGAACTGGCAGCCCTTAAAAGAACGGTGGATCGCATGGACCAACAAATTGGAAAAGGCAAGGACACTGAGAGACATTTGGATGAGAGAGAGAACCTGAATGGTTGGAGAGGGCGGGAGAGAGACTTTGCTAGTGGGGTGTAAATTCTCCTACCCTACGTCCTTTTTTTTCTGCCTCTGCTCTTTTCGGCTCCAAATTCCTGCACCGGCGGTGCCCAGCGCCGTTGCAAGGGCAACCCTCCCCCACCTTGGAAGATTGATGAGAGGAGCCTCTACAGAGCCTCTACAGACCCCTCACCCCCCCGCCTCACTCGCAGGCACGAGACGTCCTGGACCCAAGGCCAGACACTGGATTGGTGTGGGAACGGACTGATTAGGCCTGTGCTGAGGCGCCAACATAGATTATACCAACACAACAAAGCCTCATCTACACTGATAACTCCACACACACAATTGAACGCCTCCAACCGCTTTTTCCCGGGTTGGCTGGTGGGTCTATTGGCTGGCGCCAGGGCTATTGGAGCCCGGGCTGCAGGTCAAGGATGCTGCTGGTCTACCCCACCCATATTCCCTGTGCACGCTACCCATATTCCCTGTTGAATCATGTGTCTCTGTGTTGTACAATTTATGTGCTCATGCTGAGGAGTTTTTTGTTTTGCTGTTCCCAAATCTGGGAGCGGCTTCTCTTTTTTATCTCCTCATGTCATGTGATGTTTTTGAAACCTTGAGATGGCGCTGTTTATAGTGCCATGGCAGGTTATGTCGAAGTAAATTCCTTGTATGTGTAAACATTCATGGCGAATAAAAACCGATTCTTATTCTGATTCTGATTCTGACAGGAAGTGCAGTGCCAGTGATGCCCATCTCAGTGAGTCTGGCTTGCAGGATCTGATGGTTGATCGTATCAAATGCTGCAGAGAGGTCAGACATACAGGGTGACACAAAAAAAAACGGTCATCACCTAAACTTGAATAACTTTTGAAAGTTTGGCAAGTTCTGGACAGCACTTGGTCGACAGACAGCAGTCGTCAGGGTCCTCCAGTGGTTCAAGCAGGATGGTGCCACCCCCCACACCTCAAACAAATCATTGGCATGGCTACAGCAGCGTTTCCCTGACCGAATGATCAGCCGCAGGTGTGACCCGGAGTGGTCACTGCATTCACCGGACCTGAACCCCCCAGATTTTTATCTCTGGGGATACCTCTCCGTGAATCGCCACCTTAATGTGGTGGAGGGGTTTGAGTGCTTGGATGATCCTAGGAGCTATGTTGTCTGGGGCATTATGCCCCTGGTAGGGTCTCCCAAGGCAAACAGGTCCTAGGTGACTAACCAGACCAAGAGCGGTTCAGAAAACCCCTATGATGACTACACGAACGAAATCCGTTACGTCGCCCGGATCGGCAAAACTGGAGCCAGGCCCAGAGTGGGAGCTCGCAGGCGAGCGCCTGGTGGCCGGATCTTTTCCCATGGGACCCGGCCAGGCCCAGCCCGAAAAGGCGACGTGGGACCTTAAGGGGCCGGTGCTGTGTGATTTGGTTGGTGGTCAGGGGTGGACGCGCGGACGACCAGGGCCGCGCACACAGTCTCTAGCGCTGGGGACATGGAATGTCACCACGCTGGCGGGGAAGGAGCCCAAGCTTGTGCGGGAGGTCGAGCGTTAACGGCTAGATATAGTCGGCCTTGCCTCCACGCACAGCTTTGGCTCTGGAACCATTATCCTTGAGAGAGGCTGGACTCTTCATTTCTCTGGCGTTCCCCGCGGGGAGAGGCGGCAGGCGGCGTGGGTTTGCTTATAGTTCCACAGCTCAGTCGCCACGTGTTGGAGTTTACACCGGTGAACGAGAGGGTCATGTCCCTGCGCCTAAAAGCCGGGGACAGGTCTCTCACTGTCGTGCAGAGTACCCGGCCTTCTTGGAGTCTCTGGAGTCATACTTAACTGTGCGCCGACTGGGGACTCGTTCTACAGGGGGACTTCAACGCCCACGTGGGAAATGACAGTGATACCTGGAGAAGGGTGATTGGGAAGAACGGCCCCCCTGATCGGAACCCGATCTTAGACTTCTGTGCTAGTCACGGTTTGTCCATAACTAACACCATGTTCAAGCACAAGAGTGTCCATCGGTGCATGTGGAACCCGGTGGTGGACACCGGAAGTAAGGGATGCCGTCAAACAGTTGACCGGTACCGGCAGGCCAAGCGTGCCGCGGCTCGGGTAGTCACAGAGGCAAAAACTTGGGTCTGGGAGGAGTTCGGGGATGCCATGGAGAAGGACTATCGGTCGGCCCCAAGGAAATTCTGGCAAACTGTTCGGTGCCTCAGGAGGGGGAAGCAGTGCTTCACCAACACTGTTTACGGTGCGGGTGGGGAGCTGTTGACCTCGACTGGGGATTTTGTCTGACGGTGGAAGGAATACTTTGAGGATCTCCTCAATCCTGCCGTCACGTCTTCCGAGGAGGAAGCAGATACTGGGGACTCCGGGGCGGACCCGCCTATCACCCGGGCTGAAGTCACTGAGGTAGTCGATGGGCTCCTTGGTGGTAAGGCTCCGGGGGTGGACGAGATCCGTCCTGAGTACCAAAGTCTCTGGATGTTGTGGGACTGTCCTGGTTGACATGCCTCTGCAGCATCGCGTGGCGGTCTGGAACAGTGCCTATGGATTGGCAGACCGGGGTGGTGGTTCCCCTATTTAAGAAGGGGGACCGGAGGATGTGTTCCAATTACAGAGGAATCACACTCCTCAGCCTCCCCGGTAAGGTCTACGCCAGGGTACTGGAGAGGACAATCCGGCCGATAGTCGAACCTCGGATTCAGGAGGAGCAGTGTGGTTTTCGTCCTGGCCGCGGAACACTGGACCAGCTCTATACCCTCTACCGGGGGGAGTTTGCTCAACCAGTCCACATGTGTTTTGTGGATCTGGAGAAGGCATTCGACTGTGTCCCTCGTGGTGTCCTGTGGGGGGTACTTCGGGAGTACGGGGTCCGGGGCCCTTTGTTAGGGGCCGTCAGTTCCCTGTACAACCAAAGTAGGAGCTGTGTTCGCATTGCCGGTAATAAGTCAGACCTGTTCCGGGTGCATGCCAGGGTTGCCCTTTGTCACCGGTTCTGTTTATGTTTATATGGACAGAATTTCTAGGCGCGCCCAGGGGGCGGAGAGTTTCCGGTTCGGGGAGCACGGGATCTCATCTCTGCTGTTTGCAGATTATGTTGTCCTGTTTGCTTCCTCGGGCCGGGGCCTCTAGCATGCTCTGGAGCGGTTTGATGCCGAGTGTAAAGCGGCTGGGATGATGATCAGCACCTCCAAATCCAAGGCTATGGTACTCGACCAGAAAAAGGTGGCTTGCCCCCTCTGGGTGGGTGGGGAGCTTTTGCCTCAAGTGGAGGTGTTGGAGCCATATTCAGTTTTTCTTGCATAATTAGGAATTCTATAAATTGTTTCAGTTAAGTGTGGTATTTTATTTTATTTTTAAAGATAATTATTAGAAAGGAAATCAAGTTAACCTATTTTAAAGATACAGGCGAGGAATGTCATTTTATTTCCTTTTATGGTGATGTCTGTAATGCGCCTCCCACACAGGTGGCTATTTATTTGTACAACTGAGCCAATTTGGTGTTGTTAGGGGCGGAGAGTAAAGTTTTCCGATCACACACACACACATACCCAGACCCGCAGACCTGCTCAGGAATAATTGTGTTAATTTACTAGGTGTTTCTTTTGTTTAATTATCAGAAAGTCAACCGGAGATTTATGTTCAATAAATTGAATTAAAACTTGGATGGACATCGTCTTCGTGCGTGCTTTAAAGAGTGAGTGTCGGTAACCCTAACCTCCACTGCCTCTGAACTGAAAGCTCTCAAGAACTGAAAGGACTAGGCAGTACAGGAGGAGTTCAAGTATCTCGGGGTCTTGTTCATGAGTGACAGAAGGACGGAACGTGAGATTGACAAGCGGATCGGTGCAGCGTCTGCAGTGATGCAGTCTCTGTACCGGACTGTCCTGGTGAAGAAGGAGCTGAGCCGCAAGGCAAAGCTCTCGATTTACCAGTCAATCTACATTCCTACTCTCACCTATGGTCATGAGCTTTGGGTCATGACTGAAAGGACAAGATCGCGGATACAAGCGGTCGAAATGAGTTTCCTCCGCAGGGTGGCTGGGCTCTCCCTTAGAGAGCTCGGTTAGGAGCTCGGTCACACGGGAGGAGCTCGGAGTAGAACCGCTGCTCCTCCACGTCGAGAGGAGCCAGTTGAGATGGCTCGGGCATCTGTTTCGGATGCCTCCTGGACGCCTCCCGAGGGAGGTGTTCCAGGCATGTCCCACCGGGATGAGGCCCCGGGAAAGACCTAGGACATGCTGGAGGGACAATGTCTCTCGGCTGGCCTGGGAACGCCTCGGGATCCCCCCGGAGGAGCTGGAGGAGGTGTGTGCGGTGAGGGAAGTCTGGGCTTCCCTGCTCAGACTGCTGCCCCCGCGACCCGGCCCCAGATATGCGGAAGATAATGGATGGATGGATGGATACCTTAAGGACAGTGTATATGGCAACAATCCCCAGACTATCCCTGACCTGAAGGCAGCAATCACAGCAGCAATAAGAGTGATCCCAGGGGAGGAATGCGGGAGCGTCATCAAGAACTTTGCCCGCCGGATCCAAATGTGCCTGCAGCTCCGGGGAGCTCATTTAGAGCTGTTTTACAGACTTGAAACTTTGGAGAACTTTGACCTAATGTAGCTAAAGTTGTGTGTCAATCTAAACACAATTTTGGAAGTTATTCGTTTTTTGGTGATGACTGTTTTTTTGGTGTCACCCTGTATCTGCCTCAGATAGGGGAAATAGTTTAGACAAGTAGTTGGGTCAATTATAGTGGTTGATTAAGTAGGAAATAATGGGTTCAGGGAATTGACTGCTAATGTTGGCTTATTTTTCTCAACGAAGGAAGAGAAGTCTTCTGCTGTCGGGTGGAGGGGAAAAAAAAGTTTATTGGGGTTTGAACAGGCGTTAACTTTGTTCAGGAAAGAGTGGGTTTTAGCCTCAGTTATGTGAGCTGAGAAGGATTTAAGGTATGTGTAGCGGGGGAAGCTAACTGGTGAAAAAGGGTACTGCATATGGAATTAATCTATTAATTAATTCCTCTCATATCTGGGAAGTCTCGAATAACACAGGGCACCACCGCAATATTTGTAAAGGGATTGAGGAAACCTTATTGATTAATGAACAAATAATAGCCTTTTAATGATCAGTCTCTTTAACTTGAAGTCATGAAAGTTCCTTAGAATTAGTGCATATCCGATGACGAGAAGTTGTATATAAAAAGGGTTTATTTAACCAAATGGAAACACAGACAGGGGGAGACAAGGAGAAGGGGGGTTATTGGCCTAAGGAGACAAAGGACAGTTATGCTGAGATATGCTAGGAATAGGAAGGCTAACTTAAATCAGTTACAGTTCACCACACTTATGCCAAGGCCTACGCGTAAGAAATTAGCTTAATAGCAGTTTACTGTCTTTGAAGAAAGGTAGAGTTGATCTTCCGTGTGGTGTCCAAGAAAAAGGAAGTGTTCCTTAACTTCCGTTATGGTCCTTGGTTCCGTTGAATGTTAGTCGCTCAATATTCCAGATAAATCCAGAGGGGTTCCTCAGAATAATCCAGATAAAAGGGGGTTTGTTTGCTCAATATGAGTGTTCATTAGAGGTAGCTATTCTCAGGATGACTGCAGACGAAAGAGGGAGAATGTTTCTCCGTTTGGGGCTTTTATACCAGCAAAGATAAAGGGGGGTTGGTGCTCCCTTATCTGAAGATGGTCTCATGCTGTGATTTGCATGTAGTTGTGAAAGTCTCTGGAGTGGGTATCTTTCAATGTCAGTGGGAGTGCTTAACTTCCATAACTAACAATTGTAACATTCAGAAATGTCATTGTTAGTTTTGTCCGATCATCTAGATACCAAGAATGAGTTATTTGTAACAAAGGAGAAGGGAGTTACATTAAACATCACATTACATCAAACACAGCATTTAAAGATAAAGTCACAAGGTTCCAATCCTTTTAGTGTCCAATAAGCAGTATTGTCTTTGTGAGATGTTTGTAATCCATTAAATGTCTGTTTTGGGATAAATCCTCTGTTCAGACTTGTGAACCAGCTATTCGAAGGCCTTCCTGACCTTTCAGCACTGGTTTGGAAATCCATAACCCTGGTTTCGTCAGTGTGTCTCACTGACGAGGGAATGGTTGTGGAGACTCTGCTACAGTATGTGTGGCAGGCAGTTATACTTTTCAAGGTCCAGACTGTCTTTGGACTTGCGCCATCCCACACTAACAGTGATGCAGTTAGTGTGGATAACAGGGTATTGGTGGCAATGTCAGTGGGGTGGAACGTGAACTCATCAATGGGAGGGACGGAGGGAGGATGTTACAATAGAGGAGAAATGGGAGGAGGATAGGGATTGCGGTAGAAAGTTACAAGGGGAGTGAAGGGAGAAAGACAAAGAATTGGATAAGGAAGTGGTCAGAAATTTGTAGTGGGGTTACAGAGGTTAAGTTTGCGATACAGCTACATGGGAGGACGCTGTGGAGCATGTCCAGCTCTTCCACAAAGTCAGCTAGTGACAGCCAGTCACCCTGGTGGGCGATAGAGGACAACTGAGTGCTCGGAAAGGTTCAAATAGCATCATATAATGGTGTTTAAATAATTTGGCAATAACAGAGAATTGGGTCGATAACATGTGGGGAAAGGAGCAATCCTATCCCACCACCACCATCCCGGTTGAGCGAGGTGGATAAGTAGTTGACTGAGAGAGCAACTGGAGTTGCAGTGTTTTGTGGGTGTATCCATGTCTCAGAGGTGCAAAGGCATAAAAAAAAGCCTGGGATGCAAACATCGAGATGAAGTCTGCCTTTTTCACAGTAGGCTGGCAGTTCCAGACCCCTATAGAAAATGAGAGGGCAGGTGAAGGAGATCTGGATGGGTAGGTAAAGTTTTAAGTGAACCATACTGTATATACTTTGTGATATAGGGTATATACGTCTATGAATGGTGTATTGATCAGACATGTTAAAGAGGCACATGCTAGCTGTGAATATGTTCAAGGTGGTTTAGGACTCCCTGTCCTTGCCTTGAATAAAAGACCGTCAGAATTTCTTACAGCTTAGTTGAGTTGACAATTGCGTTATATACTCCATTTGGACTTTTATGAGCTTCTCAGTTCCCTACCGATGACAGTCTCTGTTTAACCAACACTGCAACAACTGCTGCCAATCAATCGCTAATTATAACAGCAAAAACAAGGGTTGCACCACACCACACCGGTAACAACTCATAAACTAGATCCAAAGCTGGGTCCTTGAAAATCAAACACTCACATTTACACAGTGTGTCACATGTACCACCAGAGACAATAAAACAATGGATGTATTTTATGCATCTCCAACTCTCCAACTCTCCAACTCTCCAACTCCAAAGAGTCATATTATGCTTTCTTCCTCCCTTCCCTTGGCAGAGCTCACCACAACGTTGTCCCTCTGCAGCCGGTGTATCAACATTTGGTACACAGGCTGCCTGTGCAGCCCCGTGTGGACTACTCAGAGTGAGGAAGCTCTGAGGGATTGCTTCAACACCCTGGTGTGAGCTGCACTCTGTGACCCTCATTGGGAGGACTGAGTGGACTTCTAGTGGATCTTGGATTGCACAAACAGGCACTAGAGTGTTTTATCAAAGGTAAAGGGTCATTGTTTGCTCCCGCAATTCTGGAACTCAACATTGATTAGTGGCTTATTGCTACCCCTTTATTGCGACTCCTCCCACCCTGGACATTCTGTGCTTCAGCTGCTCCCCTCTGGCAAGAGGCTGCGGTCCATCAGGACCAAAACCTCTCGCCACAAGAATAGCTTCTACCCCTCTGCTATTGCCCTCTTCAACAGGGCCAATGACTCAGTTTGAGACATCCACCAACACCCCACACCCCCCCTCCAGAATCCCACTGCACTCTGCCACTTTAGCACACAACACTTTAAACTTTAAAAACTTACTACTGTGAATTTTGCACCACTGTTTACACTACTGTGAATATACCCCCCCCCACGACGTACTATATATACCCATTCCACTCTGTACCTATGTTATTTGTACTTCCATGTTACCTGTATCATTTGTACTACTGCATAATTTGTATTATTTGTATAATTTGTATTATTTGTTTATATGTATCATATCTGTAGTGTATTTTACATTGTATTCATTTTTATTTTTATTTTATTAGTATGCCACATATATGTTCTATGTTTGCTCATTCCTGCCAAAGTGAATTCTATGTTTGTTAACCCTTGCATAGCGAATAAACCTCCATTCTGATTCTGATTCTTTATGTGTAAAAAAGCAGAACTTTATATTGTCACACAGTATTCTTTACAAAATGCTAACAAAAAAGACATCAACAGGATAATGAACAGGAAGCGTTGAAAGTTATTATTGTCTTCATCACTTTCAAATGTAGCCCCTCCCCTTTCCTCCAATCCAGGGTGGGGATCCCACAGGAAGAGATGAAGATTTCTCAAAAACATATTGCCATGGTATCAAACAGAGAAAATGTGATCGTTTTCATCCACTATACTATAGACTATAGAGAATGACATAGTGATCAGAAATGGTCTCATGGAAGAACTCCGGAGCTGTGTCTACTCCCTTGTGTATATGTTCCTCTGTGGGTATGGTGGATACTCCAGAGCAGGGGTCTTCAACGTTTTCCAGGCCAAGGACCCCCAATCTGATGGAGAGATGGAGCGGGGACCCCCTACTTATATATATATATTGTATAAAATTGTGTTTTATATTAAACCGGTCCTATAGTGCCTTGTAGAAATGTACCTTGTTGTTCTGCATTCAATACTAAGATATTAAAATAACAAACAGGTTAATATATTCATGTTTTTATTTTGAACATGCAAGGTACAGTGGTATGGGTGGCCGTGCCACTGCCATTTATAAACATACCTCAAACTGATACCTACCAAGATTATCAATGTCAGTCAATTGCATGTAACCATGCACAAAAAATATTGAAATTGACATTTTTAAAACATGTGCATATGCATACAATACTTAACTATAGCCTAACATTGACAGATTAATGTCTTAATTTTAAAGATACATGTAGTATGGGCAGTGAATCCTGTGAAAAGTGAATCATTGAATACATACTCCCACATTAGTGAGATGTCTGACCCTGATGAGTAGCACACAACTTGTCTAACCTTGGATGGATGGAGGTTGTCAGGCAGAGAGTCATATCAGCCTCAGGCTGCAGTCTTGACCTGTATTTGTTTTTCAGGTAGGTGAGTGAGGAGAATCCACTTTCACAAAGATAAGTTGTAGCAAAGGGCAACAGGCTCATCATTGCTTTTGCTGCCAGTTGTGGAAACTCTTTCTGGCATGATATCCAGAACTGGGTGAGTGGTTTCGTGTCATATATGTTTCTGAACGTACTGTCAGTGGACAGTTCAATGAGCTGATCCTCCTCCGTCACCGTCAGGCGTGCGCCGTCTGCTGCGTTGTCTCTGAACGGAAACTGTATCCATGTCTTGTCCCTGCGCCAGGAGTCGGCCTCGGAAAAGTAGTTTACTACTAAATTTACTGTGGAGCGCCTCCAGATGGGCAAGAATCACGTGTGTTACGGGAGGCGAGAGCACAGCAGAATCTCCCAGCTCATCCACTGATGGAAACATAGAAAAGATTCCCTCCCCGACGCGCTCCCTCCATCTTCTGATTTTTTTATGAAGCCTTCCATCCTGTCATACAGCTGAAAGGCATGTGTGTTGCGACCTTGCATGGAACTGTTAAGTTTGTTCAGCTCCGCAAAAATGTCACGAAGATACGCAAGTTTGGTGAGCCAGACATTGTCGCTGAAAAGTGCAGCCAGCTCTGTGCGCTTTTGGAGAAGTAAAAACTCCCGAATAGACGTGCGTAATTCTAATACACGTGCCAACACGGTTCCGCGTGAAAGCCAGCGGACCTCAGAATGATACAGTAGCGCGCAATGTGCTCTTCTCCTTCAGCAGCACAGAGATTAGAGAACAGTCGCGTTTGCAAAGCACTCTTCTTCACTATATTTACAACTTTCACGACCGAGTCCATGACATCAGACAGATCAGCGCTCATGTCCTTAGCAACAAGTGACTCTCTGTGCAACATGCAGTGCGTCCAAATCACCTCTGGAGCCACATCCCTGACCAGCGCGATTAGGCCACTTTTTAATCCAGCCATGGCTCTTGCGCCGTCGGTGCACAGTGCAACACATTTTGCCCATGAAACGTCATTTTCTCTGAAGAAAGCGTCAATCACTTTGAAGATTTCAGCACTTGTTGTGCGTTCAGGGAGGCGCTTACAAAACAAAAATTCCTCCTGCATTTCATTTTGATCCACAAAGCGCACAAACGCCAGAAGCTGCGCGTCCTTCGAAACATCAGTTGATTCATCCAGCTGTAAAGCAAATGCATTTGCCGACCTCAGCTTCTCTATCAGTTGCACCCTCACATCCGATGCCATCTCGTCAATGCGGCGAGCAATGGTTGTGTCCGACAGTGGAATAGTTTTCAGTTTATTAATGTCAATATCCTTCCCATACATTGTTTTACACATGTCAGTTGCTGAAGGCAATATTAAATCCTCTGCAAGTGTATATGGCTGTTTCTTCTGGGCAATCCGAAGAGCAACTTGATAAGAGCATTTTAAAGCTAGCTCACCAACTCTGCCATCTGTCTCTTTGAAGCTAAACCCGAACTTGAGATAATTGTCCATATATTTTCGGGTCTTCTCTCTTTTACGCTTACCCTTTACAGCTGCGGGGCCTACATCATCACTTTCATTTTCAACTGCGGTTTCTGAGGTGGAGGCTGTTGCTGTGCTTGTGATATCTTTTTTTTGGCGTGTTAAAAATCGATCAATTTTTTCATTTCTCTCTTCAAAACAGCTGCCAGCTACTAGCATGAATGAGCTCACGGGGAACCTGACAGAGTGTGTCACATACGGCCTCGTGAGTGGCACAGCAGCATAGATCGTTTATTTACATCAAGATGGTTGACTCTGTTGCCGTTTATGATCACTACTATCAGGAAATCGCCCATAAATATATGTTATATAATAGTTAGAGACTTGATTCTTTTCCCCATAATCCCCAAGCTGTATAACATTTAAAAAAAACTTCATGTGTGTTTAAAAAAAATTGTGGAGGTGAATATAAAAAAATGTCTAATCAATCAAAACTTTTTTGCGACCCCCCCTGCAGTACCTCCGCGGACCCCCTAGGGGTCGCGGACCCCCTGTTGAAGACCTCTGTCCTAAACCCATAATGTCGACGAAACGGCCTGGACCGACAAAAGCACCTGCGGATGGGCCCAAACGGCGGAAGATGCTACCTATCTCAGATAAAGTTAAACTTCTGGACATGCTAAGGGAAGGTAAAAGCTATGCAGCCGTTGCTCGCCATTACGGAATCAATGAATCTTCCGTTCGTTACATAAAGAAGGAGGAAAAAAACATAAGGACGACAGCAGCAGTCAATTTTAATACGAATGCAAAAAGGGTTGTAACTGTCCGCAACAAGACCATGGTACGGATGGAGACGGCATTAGCTCTGTATAACATTTAAAAAAAACTTCATGTGTGTTTAAAAAAAATTGTGGAGGTGAATATAAAAAAATGTCTAATCAATCAAAACTTTTTTGCGACCCCCCTGCAGTACCTCCGCGGACCCCCTAGGGGTCGCGGACCCCCTGTTGAAGACCTCTGCTCCAGAGTAATAGTGAAAATAGCAACTGTCCATCCATCTCTCCTGACCCTATTAGTTTCTAAGGGGTTAATCCATCGAGAGTGGGATTTTGATGGATGCTCAAATACAGGGGGTTTAAAATTAAACTTGGATCATCCTTTCGTGTGCCTACATACACACATGCATAAACACAAACACACACAAACACACAAACATGCACAAAGCCTTTGCAGCCAACAGATGTGCCACTCTCATTACCCCCATAACTGGTACATGCACATTCCCAGCATTTTGAAAGGGGAGGAGTAAGAGGGATGGATTTTGTGTGAGAGAAGGGAGGGAAAAGGAGATTACACAGAGTCTCCAGAGAGAGCTGTTCTGCAGCAACATTGTGTAAGGAGGCAACCTAAATGAAAAGAGCTATTCTTCCACTATACAGTGTCAGTCTAGAACTCTCTCCCTCAGTTTTTTACGCTATCAAGGACTCCATCAACTGATCGGGCACCTTCGTCCCTGTTGTCTATTCTGCATGTGCTCAGGTCTGTAGTGCAATGTGCCTCTCATTAATCATGTGTTTGCTCCCATGGACATGGAGCTAGGAATACAAAAACAAGACAATGCAAAGTCGCAGACCTTGGATGTGCTTCGAAAAGAACTGAACTGGAATATGTCAGAATTTGTATGTGCTGTGGGCTTTATAACAAAGTTTGGATGTGTAGTTGAGTTTATGAGAGAGCTTGTGTGTGAGCCTACATGGAGAATAGTACTGCTGTGTGTTTATAAGAGCATTACAGACTGACTACTTGACCTTACAGAATCCTGCTCTACACATCTGAACACCTCTATCCATATGACAACAACCGGTCAAAGACAAAAAGAAAGATGATGGAGAACACACGTCAAGATTTGATGACAATGTGACAATTTTTGAGAGGAAGAAAAAAAATCTATTTATTTTAAAATCTGGATATTTTGAAACAATTCAGTGATGTATTTTACAATGAAGCGTATTTTGCTTATCCTGCTGCTCCCTCCCTTCTTCTCTGCCCAGGTTGGCCCAGAATCTGAAATTCTTACAACTGAGTCTGAATATGTCACAGATTCCGGAATTAATGTAACAGAAACCTTTCTAAGTTCCTCTAGCAGCCCACAGCCTGATCAGGTGCACTCGGAGACTGAAGAGGAGGATTGGACACCAGCAGAAATGTTTCTTTTTAGTGGCGACCCCACCGTTTTGGAGTTGGGTGAGTGTACCCGGGCGTATAGTCTCAACGAGCAAATGGGAACACTGCCTTTGGATTTCTACACCCTCCTCGGGCCAGCTATGGACGCACTGGTTAATGCAGCCAATTTCCTGAACATGATTTTCCAAGCCAGTGACTTGCGAGAAAGCAGTGTTAGAGAAGACATGGAGTGGTACCATGCCCTGGTTCGCTCCCTCCTGGAGGCTGATCCTAATATCCGTCGTGCATTACTCACCTTTGATGCTGACCCTACATCCACTGTGCCACAGCTGCTGCTCCGTGCTTCCCGGAGCTCCACTCCAAAAGTTCAGTTAATTCTCCTCCAGGACCTATCAAATGCTTGGGAGAGCCTTCATCCTCCGGCCCCAGCTCCAGATGACAGTTGGTTCACCAGCTTCAAGTTTCCCTCCAACAATCAACCTTCTGTAGCAGCCCTGTCCAAACGGGTGCTTCTCAATGACCTTAACACCTTGGACACACCAAAATGGGCTCAAGGGGACAGTTATATCACCAATCGAACTGGAGTACGTTGGGGGGATGTCCCTTACCTGGAATGTGAGGATGGACACTTTCTACCTGGGTGGCTGGTTACGCTCTCTACTTCATTCTATGGCCTCAAGCCTGACCTCACCCCAGAGTTCAGGTCAGGACTTGCCTTTGAAATAGTTATAATTACTGAATTAGCTGAACTGGGAGAGAAACAAAGATGCAACTCTAAAGGACATGTTAAAATAATAATTACATAATATACTGTGAAATATGGTGAATAATACAAATAATAATACCTATTGTCATAACATGCTGTTAGGTAGTATTTATCTCCTGTTATATTTTCTGTAATGGAAATTTGGTGTAAAAACAGGTTGGTACTTTATTCCTCAAGGGTATGGATGTGTCATTGTGTATGTACATGTGTTCCTTTGCTAGGGGGGTGATCCGTGTGGATGTAAATATACAGGACTTTGATGTGGACCAATGTGCCACAGGTGATGGCTGGTTTGCTAACACTCACCAGTGCAACCGCACGACTATGAAGGTAAAATACTGCTCCCATAAACATACACACCACCTTGACTATTGTAAACAAAGTTCAAATGTAAATGTCTATGCCATAATTATCTTGTTATCTTAAAATCTACCTTAAGAAATCTAGGTTAATAATACATATCAAAGATATTTTATCTAAATTCTGTACCAAAGATGTTGCAGAAGGATGAACTTCAAAACATGCTGAGTAGGTTTTCATAATAATATTATGTCTTTTCACATCAATGCAGTTTAAGTGAACTTTTTGGAATGTTTTATTTAGTAGTATCTTTATTTATCGATAGATACCTAGGCTACACTCTTTTTATAATTCCGGTATCCCTTTTCCCTTAAAGAAGAGAAACAATTCTCTTTTACTATGATCTCTGTTCAGAATATCTACCGTCTCCCTCATTTGTTCCATCTAACCCCATCCTATACCTCTGATCCCAATGTTCTATTTAAAGTTCCGTGTGCTGGGTGGTGGAGGGATGATAAAAAAGATTAAGATTATAATCCAATGTTGCTGACAGTGTTTCCCCCCTCCATACACCGTATCAGACATAAAAAAACAATGTCACTCATACTCACGCTATTCTAACAAATCACCTTGTACAAAAAAAAAAAAACACTCCATGTTATTGGTCTCACACCAGTTGAAATTTGGGATTTACTGAAAGCCTAAAAAGAATTCAGCTACACAACAGGGAATGTTGTGTGATGTTCAAAACTCTCTGATTCATTCATACTAATGTAATTTAACTCTAGGCAATCGGTTAATAACTTCCAGTGGGAAAAGCAAGTAGCTATAATTCAGCTTCAATGATCAACGTTTATATCATCAAGACATCAATAGTCTTTTTACAGACTCTGGTGGACGATGGAAAACTCTTCCTTTGAACATCTTGGTATTAAAGTTGTGTTACTAGTACACGTTCATTTTGATTGGTGACATGTTGCAACCAAGTAAGATGGTAGAAGGTTGTCACAAACAGGAAAAAATAGATGTGCTCTGACGAAAGTATTAAAATCGTCCTTATGACTGCATAATCCATTACTGTTTTTAATGCTGAACCCTTTCAACTATTAAAACTATTAAATGCTCAGTACCTGATTGAGAGTAAGGTTACTTGCACTTATGTTGTGTGTGTGTACAGTAAGCCTAGAGTGAGCATTCATACTGGTCAAGGGATAATGTTCCTGGTCACGGCATTACGCATCCATTTAGATGTAGGTTTTTACTTAGATTAACAAACAGCAATCAAATGTGCATTCTTATACTGTCTCTGTTGGTTTACTGTTTCTTGTATAAACTGACATCTTCTCTGAAACGTTTTTCCTTGTAATATACACAGTAGGTTGGAAATTGATATGAATTAGGACAACTGATAAATAGAATAAAAGCTTTTATTGACAGCACTGCAGTACAACAAAATTGAAGAGCCATCTGGTCAGTGCCAAATAACTCAAATTAAGCACACAAACACATATAATAAAAATAAATATAAAGTGTATATTGCAAATTAAATATTATTGCACGTTAATCCATGAACGCAGGGGTGTCAACCCCAATTCCAATGAAGTTGGGACACTGTGAAAAAACGTAAAAAGAATACACAATACAATGATTTGCAAATCCTTTTCAACCTTTATTGAACTGAATAAACAGCAAAGACATAATATTTACTGTTCAAACTGATAAACTTTTGTGTTTTTTTATGCAAATATTCACTAATTTTCAATTTGATGCCTGCAACATGTTCCAGAAAAGCTGGGACAGGGGAAACAAAAGAATGGGAAAGTTGAGGAATGCTTCAAATCCACCAGTGTGGAACATTCCACAGGTGAACAGGTTAATTGGAAACAGGTGAGTGTCATGATTGGGGATAAAAGGAGCATCCCCAAAAGGCTCAGTCATTCACAGGCAAGGATGGGGTGAGGTTCACCAACCTTTGAACGACTGCGTGAGCAAATAGTCCAACAGTTTCAGAACAATGTTTCTCAACGTACAATTGCAAGGAATTTAGGGATTTCATCATCTACGGACCATAATATCATCAAAAGATTCCGAGAATCTGGAGAAATCTCTGCACATAAGAGGCAAGGCCGAACACATCTGAGCAGCTAAGAGATTAAACTCCAGACAAGCAAGGTGGGCACTTTGTTTGACCCTGTTCAGATTCACTATGTCCTACAGACCCGGTACCAAGAATGCCAAGGCAGATGCTCATTCATGTACGCATGAGAAGAGAGGGAACAAGGACCTATATCCCATTCTCTCCCCAGATCTCATCGTGGCCCCAGTGTCATGGAATATCGAAAAGGATATACGGAGGACATATGCACCTGCTCCACGAAACGCACCACCCTGACACGCGTATGTTCCAGATAATTTTTGAGAACGCCTCATCACCTGGGTCCATACGAATCCCTTTGCCAGGTCATCCAGGTACTAGCCGCGCTATCAATGCACTTTCCCAGAAGTATTGGTGGCCCAGCATGTTAGCGGACATCAAACAGTATGTTGCCTCCTGCTCTGTATGCGCGCAGACTAAGGCTTACCAACAAGCACCTACAGGGAAGCTCTTTCCCCTGCCAGTGCCTCAGCGAACTTGGTCCCAACTTTCAATGGATTTCGTCACTTATTTACCCATGTCTGATGGTTATACTACTGTACTGGTGGTAGTAGATGAAGGTGTCGGGCTGGTGATCAGAAGGTCATCCGTTCAATTCCCGGGCTAAGGCAACATGATGTTGTGTTCTCGGGCAAGGCACTTCACCCTACTTGCCTCAGGGAAATGTTCCAGTATGTGCTGTAAATTGCTCTGGATAAGAGCGTTTGCTAAAGGACTAAATGTAAACGTAATGTAGATCGTTTCTCCAAGGGACGCAGATTCAGCCCATGAACTGTCCTACCCACTACATTCCAAGTTGCTGAGGCACTTTTTCAACAGGTCTTCCGACTATATAGTCTTCCGGAGGACATCGTCTCGGACAGGGGACCTCAGTTCACTTCGAGGGTATGGAAAGCTTTTTGGAACAAAATGGGAGCCAACATCAGTCTCACGTCTGAATACAATCCATATTCCAATGGGCAGGTGGAAAGGACCAACCAGGAACTGGGGAGGTTTCTGCACAGCCATTGTCTTGACAGATAGGGTGAATGGGCAGGAGTGGGCTTTCCACACAGAAACTCCCTCTCCACCTGCCCTGCCGAAAGCTGAGTATGTGATAGTCCAACAAAGGTGAACGCATACAATTGCCTTGTATTGCAAAGTTTCCTCTCCTTAGGCCTGTTCTCCCAGGACTCCTGGCAGATAACGTGCCTCAAGGCTCGCCTCCTCCTCCTCTGTTGCTGGATGGCCACCAGGTCTACACCATGAGGGACCTCCTTCACTCCAGGATCCGACAGCGCCAGATTCAATACCTGGTGGATGAGGAGGGATATGGTCCTGGAGAGCAGAGTTGCTGGGGATGTCCTGGACCCTTTTCATTGTGTGCGTGCTGCAAGGCGCACAATATGTTATTACTAGCGTTTATTATTGTGTGCGTGCTGCAAGGCGCACACTATGTTATTACTGGTGTTTATTGTGTGCGTACTGCAAGGCGATTACAATCTCGATTCAGCAATATTAAACTGAGGACATCAGAAACACACTGGCGAAAGCGTGTACGGCCCAAAATCACCCTGATAGCCTGCCCAATACAGTTCAACTGACAAGGAAGTTCGCTCCGTTTTTAATCGTGGCAGATCTACTACAACAGGCAGCTGTTTATCAGGCCAACCTCAGCATGTCTTCAGCCTCACAGGAGAGCCCCACAACACCCCGTGTACAATCTCCACCCGTTAACTTGATATCGTGTTCAGGGGTCTCATTTATAAAGCTAAAAAATGCTGTATATAACGCACAAAACGGGGCTGAAAATGTGCGTACGCCAGTTTTCACGCAAAGTCAGTGATTTATAAAAAACAAACTTGGCGGTAGAATGTGCGGTCCTCCACGCAAACTATGACCCTCCCGTAAACCTACGCACTTTTTGGAGACAGTGGGAATTGGAGAGACATACTGCAAAAAGTAAAAGTCGGAGAAGCGATTACTCGTAATATTTATGTATTTTGTTGTCCTCACACACATTGACTCAATTTATGATTATAATGAAGATTAAATACATCAGTGTTATTTGAGCTTGAACTGCGTGATAATTGTTCCATACACATCTTGTACAATGCAACTCCAATTTTAAATCAATATTCAGTGCTGTCTGTCTGACAATCAGACGTCCTTTTACCGCAGTGTAGGAGGCTGAAATGCATGTAACTACAGAACACAAAGTATAACTAAATATATATCTTTAATACTGTGCATATATCATATGTCAAAAACTGGAAATACAGTTGTTAAGCTCCCGCGCAATCACTACACTCATTACACTTCAGAATCAGAATTCGTTTTTAATCGCCATGCAAGATACATAAACACGGAATTTACCACTGCAGTTGTTACCGCTTCTTCTCCGGTTCTGCCACTTGCCGCGGTCGCACTATTTTGTTGTTTTTTGTTTGCCTTCATTCACCGTGAAGAAGAATTACCTGCCAGGTTCATGGGAACGATACTAGATAAGCATTCATGAGGTCCTTTGCATTGACCATTTATGGTAAAAAATGTGTGGTTAAGATGTGATTTATAAAGCGAACATTGCCTACAGCTGTGCGTACGCACGGTTTTATAAATCTGATTTTTTGTGTGCGTACGCCAATTTACGCTTTTGGGCGTACGCACACTTTTAGTACGAATTCTACGCACTCCTTTATAAATGAGACCCCAGGTGATTTAATAAAGGTGAAACACAGTGAATTGCCGTGCGTAGTGGCACTGCGCTCTGGAGGGCATGCTCAGGTTGGCCCGATAAGCTCGATCTATGCTTCTGCGATTTGTCGCCCGCATTGCTCCGCCGACAACGCGGACCCTCCCGCATTGCCCATCGCGAGCCGCAAAAAAATCCTAAAGGCCTATCCATGCTTCTGCGATTTGTTGCGCGCATTGCTCCGCCGACAACGCGGACCCTCCCGCATTGCCCATCGCGCGCCTCCAAAAAATCCTAACTGCGCGTAGCGTTGCGGCGTCACAAGCGCTGTGATTGGTCCGCTCAGAACGTGACGTAGTTTTGTAAATAGTTGAGATACGTGTGTTGTATCGTTTGAGTGCACTTTTTGCCGTGATTTGCCGCAACTTGACTTTTTATAATACATTTATACATACTACAATGCATATTTATAAAATTATACTTTTTGTATTACATAATCCATCCATCCATCCATTATCATCCGCTTATCCGGGGCCGGGTCGCGGGGGCAGCAGTCTGAGCAGGGAAGCCCAGACTTCCCTCACCGCAGTCACCTCCTCCAGCTCCTCCGGGGGGATCCTGAGGCGTTCCCAGGCCAGCCGAGAGACATAGTCCCTCCAGCGTGTCCTAGGTCTTCCCCGGGGCCGCCTCCCGGTGGGACATGCCTGGAACAGCTCCCGGGGGAGGCGTCCAGGAGGCATCCTAAACAGATGCCCGAGCCACCTCAACTGGCTCCTCTCGACGTGGAGGAGTAGCGGTTCTACTCCGAGCTCCTCCCGTGTGACCGAGCTCCTCACCCTATCTCTAAGGGAGCGCCCAGCCACCCTGCGGAGGAAACTCATTTCGACCGCTTGTATCCGCGATCTTGTCCTTTCGGTCATGACCCAAAGCTCATGACCATAGGTGAGAGTAGGAATGTAGATTGACCGGTAAATCGAGAGTTTCGCCTTGCGGCTCAGCTCCTTCTTCACCAAGACAGTCCGGTACAGAGACTGCATCACTGCAGACGCTGCACCGATCCACCTGTCAATCTCACGTTCCGTCCTTCCGTCACTCGTGAACAAGACCCCGAGATACTTGAACTCCTCCACTTGAGGCAAAGGCTCCCCACCCAACCAGAGGGGGCAAGCCACCTTTTCCCGGTCGAGTACCATGGCCTTGGATTTGGAGGTGCTGATCCTCATCCCAGCCGCTTCGCACTCGGCATCAAACCGCTCCAGAGCATGCTGGAGGCCCCGGTTCGAGGAAGCAAACAGGACAACATCATCCGCAAACAGCAGAGATGAGATCCCGTGCTCCCCGAACCGGAAACCCTCCACCCCCTGGGCGCGCCTAGAAATTCTGTCCATATAAACAATGAACAGAACCGGTGACAAAGGGCAACCCTGGCGGAGTCCAGCATGCACCCGGAACAGGTCTGACTTATTGCCGGCAATGCGAACACAGCTCCTACTTCGGTTGTACAGGGAACGGACGGCCCCTAACAAAGGGCCCCGGACCCCGTACTCCCGAAGTACCCCCCACAGGACACCACGAAGGACACAGTCGAATGCCTTCTCCAGATCCACAAAACACATGTAGACTGGTTGGGCAAACTCCCATGAACCCTCGAGCACCCGGTAGAGGGTGTAGAGCTGGTCCAGTGTTCCGCGGCCAGGACGAAAACCACACTGCTCCTCCTGAATCCGAGGTTCGACTATCGGCCGGATTCTCCTCTCCAGTACCCTGGCGTAGACCTTACCGGGGAGGCTGAGGAGTGTGATTCCTCTGTAATTGGAACACATCCTCCGGTCCCTCTTCTTAAATAGGGGAACCACCACCCCGGTCTGCCAATCCATAGGCACTGTTCCAGACCGCCACGCGATGCTGCAGAGGCGTGTCAACCAGGACAGTCCCACAACATCCAGAGACTTCAGGTACTCAGGACGGATCTCGTCCACCCCCGGAGCCCTGCCACCAAGGAGCCCATCGACTACCTCAGTGACTTCAGCCCGGGTGATAGGCGGGTCCGCCCCGAAGTCCCCAGTCTCTGCTTCCTCCTCGGAAGACGTGACGGCAGGATTGAGGAGATCCTCAAAGTATTCCTTCCACCGTCCGACAACATCCCCAGTCGACGTCAACAGCTCCCCACCTGCACCGTAAACAGTGTTGGTGAAGCACTGCTTCCCCCTCCTGAGGCGCCGAACAGTTTGCCAGAATTTCCTTGGGGCCGACCTATAGTCCTTCTCCATGGCCTCCCCGAACTCCTCCCAGACCCGAGTTTTTGCCTCTGTGACTACCCAAGCCGCGGCACGCTTGGCCTGCCGGTACCGGTCAACTGTTTCGGGAGTCCCACAAGCCAGAACGGCTCGATAGGACTCCTTCTTCAGTTTGACGGCATCCCTTACTTCCGGTGTCCACCACCGGGTTCTGGGATTGCCGCCGCGACCAGCACCAGAGACCTTACGACCGCAACTCCGGACTGCCGCATTGACAATGGAGGTCGAGAACATGGTCCATTCAGACTCAATGTCCCCAGCCTCCCCCGGGATCTGTGAGAAGCTCTCCCGGAGGTGTGAGTTGAAGGTGTTCCCAGCAGACCCTCACGATACGTTTGGGCCTGCCAAGTCTGTCTAACTTCCCCCCCGCCAGCGGATCTGACTCACAACCAGGTGGTGATCGGTTGACAGCTCCGCCCCTCTCTTCACCCGAGTGTCCAAGACACACGGCCGCAGGTCAGAAGACACGACAACAAAGTCGATCATCGACCTTCGGCCTAGAGTGTCCTGGTGCCACGTGCACTGATGGACACTCTTGTGCTTGAACATGGTGTTAGTTATGGACAAACCGTGACTAGCACAGAAGTCCAAAAACAGAACACCACTCGGGTTCCGATCAGGGGGGCCGTTCTTCCCAATCACCCTTCTCCAGGTGTCACTGTCATTTCCCACGTGGGCGTTGAAGTCCCCCAGTAGAACAACGGAGTCCCCAGTCGGCGCACTGTTCAGTACGCCTCCCAAAGACTCCAAGAAGGCCGGGTACTCTGCACTGCTGTTCGGCCCGTAGGCCGCCACGACAGTGAGAGACCTGTCCCCGGCTTTTAGGCGCAGGGACGCGACCCTCTCGTTCACCATAGTAAACTCCAACACGTGGCGACTGAGCTGTGGGGCTATAAGCAAACCCACGCCAGCCCGCCGCCTCTCCCCACGGGGGACGCCAGAGAAATGAAGAGTCCAGCCTCTCTCAAGGATAATGGTTCCAGAGCCCAAGCTGTGCGTGGAGGCGAGGCCGACTATATCTAGCCGGTAACGCTCGACCTCCCGCACAAGCTCGGGCTCCTTCCCCGCCAGTGTGGTGACATTCCATGTCCCCAGCGCTAGAGACTGTGTGCGCAGCCCTGGTCGTCCGGGCGCCTGCCCCTGATCACCGCCCAAATCACACAGCACCGGCCCCTTACGGTCCTTCCTGCGGGTGTTGGGCCTGCGGGAAGGTGGTCCCACGTCGCCTTTTCGGGCTGGGCCCGGCCGGGTCCCATGGGAAAAGACCCGGCCACCAGGCGCTCGCCTGCGAGCTCCCACTCTGGGCCTGGCTCCAGAGTGGGGCCCCGGTTTCGCCGATCCGGGCGACGTAACTGACTTCGCTGGTTTTGTCATCATAGGGGATTTTTTGAATTGGATTTTTTACATAATACATAAGAATAAAACACACAAGTTTGTTTTCAAGCAGTTGTTTTGATATTTATTTTCAACACACACAGCACAACACAGTTTACACACCATGCATAGTTCACAGTTTATTATCACTCAATGAGTGTGCTTCGGGACACCAATCTGAAGTTCGAATCATCGGCCACCACTTTTCTTCAGTCGCCAGGCTGTATACGGCGAAGAAGCTCGTCAAATCGGCCCGCTGACATTCGAAAGTATCGAAAGTGCATTCATCCAGGTCCCTCGGTGGGTGAACCAGTGTTGCAAATTCACCCGTTTCCAGCCTCAAACGATCGTATAGAACCTCCGCAAACGTCTTCTCTGTCGCCTGCGCTTCCACATCATTTGCAAAATAAGCATTTGCTCTTCAATAATGAGCAAGGATTCGGCTATAACCCTTGAAACCACACAGCTATACTCCCCTGGTTGCATGGCGGTGAGTTGCAGAGAACGCGGACCCTCGACGCAAAACTTTGAATGCTCAACAACCGCGCCACGCCCCACGTGTAAGGTTTGACGCGGAAGCATAGATCGAGCTTAACTGCGCGTAGCGTTGCGGCGTCACAAGCGCTGTGATTGGTCCGCTCAGAACATGACGTAGTTTTGTAAATAGTTGAGATACGTGTGTTGTATCGTTTGAATGCACTTTTTGCCGTGATTTGCCGCAACTTGACTTTTTATAATACATTTATACATACTACAATGGATATTGTTGTTGTATTGTTTTAGTGTTGTGATTTTTTAAATTATACTTTTTGTATTACATAATACATAAGAATAAAACACACAAGTTTGTTTTCAAACAGTTGTTTTGATATTTATTTTCAATACACACAGCACAACACAGTTTACACACCATACATAGTTCACAGTTTATTATCACTCATTGAGTGTGCTTCGGGACACCATCGTGAAGTTCGAATCATTGGCCACCACTTTTCTCCACTCGCCAGGCTGTGTACGGCGAAGAAGCTCGTCAAATCGGCCCGCTGACATTCGAAAGTATCGAAAGTGCATTTGTTCGTCCAGGTCCCTCAGTGGGTGAACCAGTGTTGCAAATTCACCCGTTTCCAGCCTCGAACGATCGTACAGAACCTCCGCAAACGTCTTCTCTGTCGCCTGCGCTTCCACATCATTTGCAAAATAAGCATTTGCTCTTCGATAATGAGCAAGGATTCGGCTATCAGGGTTCCTACGCAGTATGGAAAAGTATGGAATTTGATTTTAGTGTTTTCCAGGTCTGAAAAAGTATGGAAAATTGAAATGAGAGTATGGAAAAATATTTCTGTTTCCAGACGTTTGCCACTACATGGTATGATGATAAAATGCAGCTCAACTTTCAGACAGTCATTCAGAATTTTGCCTAAGAAATGTGCTGAAATGCCTGCGGAGGGAGCGGTGCAGAGTTTTGCAATTGTGACGTAGCGTACAGCAGCGAGATGAGCAAGTGTCAAAAGTTGGGCACTAAGCAGGGATCCGAGATTAACATTATGAGCAGCGTTGTTAATGCTAATATGTTTAATAATGTTGTAAATGCATAATTTGTGTCAGTGCCCTATTTTTTTGTCATAATTATATGCATGACTCAAAATACATGACCGTCATGTATTTTGAGTCATGCATATAATTATGACAAAAAAATTGGGCACTGACACAAATTATAGGCCCAGCTAAATATGTTGTAGATTTTGGTGATATGCTACAATGCATAAGAATATGTGTTTAATTAATTTAACCCCTTTGAGCAGAGCCTTTGCTCTCTGTATTGTCATACCAATGTTGTTGTGACATTGTTAAGTTGTTATAGCATAGTGAATGTGCCTGCCGGCAGGCACATCTGCGCGAAGGTGCTACATATATTAGTATTTGGTAGTGCGCTGATGTCTCCAAAATCTTCCAAAATTAGAGTATGGAAAAAGTCTGGAATTTTAAATTTGAAAATGTGTAGGAACCCTGGGCTATAACCCTTGAAACCACACAGCCACACCCCCCTGGTGGCATGGCGGTGAATTGCAGAGTAACGCGGACCCTCGACGCAAAACTTTGAATGCTGAACAACCGCGCCACGCCCCACGCGTAAGGTTTGACGCGGAAGCATAGATCGAGCTATAGGCAGCTGCCTGGGCTGTTGTTGGTCTGCCACGGTTAAAAATTGAGCGAACTTCTTTGTCAGAAGAACGGGCAGGGTATTATTGGGCAGGGGTATCGGGAGGATTTTGATTGGCATTCGCCAGTGTATTTATCATTTGCTCATTATTTAAAATTGCTGCAACTAGATTGCGGGCAGCCTGACTCATTGTCTCTTTACACACTGTTGCACACAAGATGGCCGCAGGCACTGCCGCAACGTCTGTCGTCAGTCAAGTTTCATTCCATATATTTAAGGTTTCTTTATATATATATATATATATTCAAGGTTTCTGTATATATATATATTCAAGGTTTCTTTATATATATTCAAGTTTTCTGTATATATATATTCAAAGGATAAATTTCCTGAACGGCATGCCATAATATATATACAGTAATCCCTCGTTTATCGCGGGGGTTACGTTCCGAAAATGACCCGCGATAAGTGAAATCCGCGAAATAGAAAACTTTTTTTTTTTTACAATTAGCAACTATTACATGTATACAAATACAGTGACTCACGTGTAGGCCATTTCACTGCTCTTCAGACTGGGCCGCTGCATCCTGACTGCGCTCTGCAGTGTTCTCTTCTTCTGAAGCCCGCGGTGCAGGTGTGTTTGTTCGGGAGAAGAACATAGTGATAGGCAGCTGTTGTCGCTCTTTTTTCTTCTTTGCAAAAAGATCCTTGTACACCGACATGCCACCATCGATTACGTTGGAGAACTGTAATGAACGGCTCATCAAAGGGTCCCATTCCTCAGCTACTCGCTTAAGTTCAGTGGCCATTCGCACCATGGTTGCTAAGCGACCAAGCGTTAGTCCTTCCTCCTCATCTCTCGTGTCCTCTTCTCCCTCTTCTCTTTCATCGTCGCTTTGTGGCTTTGTCATTTCTGCCAGCTCTGCATCGGTCAGCGGCTGTGCGTCTCCATCAATCAGGGCGTTTATGTCATCCGGACTCATGTCATTAAAGCCGTCTCCTCCAATCTGTTTAGCCAGATTCACAGCTGTTTCTACGGCAGAGTGGTGGACCTCGTCAAGCGAGCCTCCGGTTGCGTTTTGCACTGCCTTTGGCCATAGTTTTTTCCAGCAGGCCTTCAGAGTTTCCGTTTTCATTTCCTGAATGGCCCTCTGAATGTTTTGGAGACACGATGCGATGGTGTATCCACGCCAGTAGTCCTTCAGTGAGAAATCTTGATCCGAGTCCATAGCGTCAACAAGATGTTGCAGGGTGTTGCGCGTATAGAGAGCCTTGAAAGAACGGATGACTCCTTGGTCCATGGGCTGAATCAGGGATGTAGTGTTTGGCGGCAGAAATTTGATTTGCACACCATCATATGCCAAATCATTACCGTGACCTCCGGCGTTGTCAAGGAGCAGAAGCACTTTAAAGTCCAGTCCCTTTCCTCTCAAATAACACTTGACCTCCGGGATGAAACAGTTTTTGAACCAATCCAGATTGAGCGCTTTTGTCATCCAAGCCTTTGCATTGTACATCCAGTAAACAGGCAAATCATCCTTATTTTTGTTTTTCAGCGCCCTGGGATTTTTAGACCTGTAAATCAGCCCCGGTTTAATCATGAAACCTGCGGCATTTCCGCACATAGCCAGGGTCAAACGGCCTTTGTGAACTTTAAATCCTGGGGCTTTGGCTTCTTCCTGCATGATGAAGGTGCGGCAGGGCATTCGTTTCCAAAATAAGGCTGTCTCATCCATGTTAAAAACTTGTTCGGGCTTATATCCCCCCTCCTCAATGATCGCCTTGAATTTATTGTTCACGAAGGCTTCTGCCTCAGCGGTATCCGCAGACGCCATCTCACCGTGCAGACAAACATTTTTAAGTCCAAAGCGTTTCTTAAACTTTTCAAACCAGCCCTTGCTTGCATTAAATGCGCTTGGCACTTTGTCAGCAGCACTTGCTGGGGGCCTGGCATCCTCTCCCACTGTGTCAGCAGCACTTGCTGAGGGCCCGGCATCCTCTCCCTCTTCCCCGTCACTGACAGCAAAGTTTTCATTTACATTTACATTTATTCATTTAGCAGACGCTTTTATCCAAAGCGACTTACAAGAGAGAGCTTTTACAAAGAGCATCAGTCATTGAGCAAAGCAACGTGATAGACCCCGAACACAGTCGGATTTTTAGATCGTGAATCATACATCATGAGAACCAATAAGTGCCAAAGGAAGAACTATAAATGCATAACACAGCGATTATGAATATAGAGCAAGAGATACAACACATAATACATTAGATCAGGTGAAATGACATGCTATTGTTAAGTGCCATTAAATTCTCTAAATAGGTGAGTTTTAAGCCTTTCATACAGCATTCTCGCTTTTGTGCAGATAACGTTTGTATCCAGGGTTATGTTTTTTTTCCTGCAGTCATCAATCCACAGAGCTAATGCCGTCTCCATCCGTACCATGGTCTTGTTGCGGACAGTTACAACCCTTTTTGCATTCGTATTAAAATTGACTGCTGCTGTCGTCCTTATGTTTTTTTCCTCCTTCTTTATGTAACGAACGGAAGATTCATTGATTCCGTAATGGCGAGCAACGGCTGCATAGCTTTTACCTTCCCTTAGCATGTCCAGAAGTTTAACTTTATCTGAGATAGGTAGCATCTTCCGCCGTTTGGGCCCATCCGCAGGTGCTTTTGTCGGTCCAGGCCGTTTCGTCGACATTATGGGTTTAGGACAGAGGTCTTCAACAGGGGGTCCGCGACCCCTAGGGGGTCCGCGGAGGTACTGCAGGGGGGGTCGCAAAAAAGTTTTGATTGATTAGACATTTTTTTATATTCACCTCCACAATTTTTTTTAAACACACATGAAGTTTTTTTTAAATGTTATACAGCTTGGGGATTATGGGGAAAAGAATCAAGTCTCTAACTATTATATAACATATATTTATGGGCGATTTCCTGATAGTAGTGATCATAAACGGCAACAGAGTCAACCATCTTGATGTAAATAAACGATCTATGCTGCTGTGCCACTCACGAGGCCGTATGTGACACACTCTGTCAGGTTCCCCGTGAGCTCATTCATGCTAGTAGCTGGCAGCTGTTTTGAAGAGAGAAATGAAAAAATTGATCGATTTTTAACACGCCAAAAAAAAGATATCACAAGCACAGCAACAGCCTCCACCTCAGAAACCGCAGTTGAAAATGAAAGTGATGATGTAGGCCCCGCAGCTGTAAAGGGTAAGCGTAAAAGAGAGAAGACCCGAAAATATATGGACAATTATCTCAAGTTCGGGTTTAGCTTCAAAGAGACAGATGGCAGAGTTGGTGAGCTAGCTTTAAAATGCTCTTATCAAGTTGCTCTTCGGATTGCCCAGAAGAAACAGCCATATACACTTGCAGAGGATTTAATATTGCCTTCAGCAACTGACATGTGTAAAACAATGTATGGGAAGGATATTGACATTAATAAACTGAAAACTATTCCACTGTCGGACACAACCATTGCTCGCCGCATTGACGAGATGGCATCGGATGTGAGGGTGCAACTGATAGAGAAGCTGAGGTCGGCAAATGCATTTGCTTTACAGCTGGATGAATCAACTGATGTTTCGAAGGACGCGCAGCTTCTGGCGTTTGTGCGCTTTGTGGATCAAAATGAAATGCAGGAGGAATTTTTGTTTTGTAAGCGCCTCCCTGAACGCACAACAAGTGCTGAAATCTTCAAAGTGATTGACGCTTTCTTCAGAGAAAATGACGTTTCATGGGCAAAATGTGTTGCACTGTGCACCGACGGCGCAAGAGCCATGGCTGGATTAAAAAGTGGCCTAATCGCGCTGGTCAGGGATGTGGCTCCAGAGGTGATTTGGACGCACTGCATGTTGCACAGAGAGTCACTTGTTGCTAAGGACATGAGCGCTGATCTGTCTGATGTCATGGACTCGGTCGTGAAAGTTGTAAATATAGTGAAGAAGAGTGCTTTGCAAACGCGACTGTTCTCTAATCTCTGTGCTGCTGAAGGAGAAGAGCACATTGCGCGCTACTGTATCATTCTGAGGTCCGCTGGCTTTCACGCGGAACCGTGTTGGCACGTGTATTAGAATTACGCACGTCTATTCGGGAGTTTTTACTTCTCCAAAAGCGCACAGAGCTGGCTGCACTTTTCAGCGACAATGTCTGGCTCACCAAACTTGCGTATCTTCGTGACATTTTTGCGGAGCTGAACAAACTTAACAGTTCCATGCAAGGTCGCAACACACATGCCTTTCAGCTGTATGACAGGATGGAAGGCTTCATAAAAAAATCAGAAGATGGAGGGAGCGCGTCGGGGAGGGAATCTTTTCTATGTTTCCATCAGTGGATGAGCTGGGAGATTCTGCTGTGCTCTCGCCTCCCGTAACACACGTGATTCTTGCCCATCTGGAGGCGCTCCACAGTAAATTTAGTAGTAAACTACTTTTCCGAGGCCGACTCCTGGCGCAGGGACAAGACATGGATACAGTTTCCGTTCAGAGACAACGCAGCAGACGGCGCACGCCTGACGGTGACGGAGGAGGATCAGCTCATTGAACTGTCCACTGACAGTACGTTCAGAAACATATATGACACGAAACCACTCACCCAGTTCTGGATATCATGCCAGAAAGAGTTTCCACAACTGGCAGCAAAAGCAATGATGAGCCTGTTGCCCTTTGCTACAACTTATCTTTGTGAAAGTGGATTCTCCTCACTCACCTACCTGAAAAACAAATACAGGTCAAGACTGCAGCCTGAGGCTGATATGACTCTCTGCCTGACAACCTCCATCCATCCAAGGTTAGACAAGTTGTGTGCTACTCATCAGGGTCAGACATCTCACTAATGTGGGAGTATGTATTCAATGATTCACTTTTCACAGGATTCACTGCCCATACTACATGGGGAATACTCCGGCGGACAAGGTTCGGCGGCTGAATGTGGACAAACTAATGGAGGAGTGTGACATCATCTGTCTACAAGAAACTTTCTTGTCTAAACAGGACTTGGGCAATTTAAACTCCATGAATGATAACTTCCATGGGGCTGGGGAGTCCACTGTGGACCTTACTATGAATATTGTAAGAGGTCGAATTGCAGGGGGTGTGGCCATTTTATGGCACAAAAAGTTGGACTCTGTATTGAGTGTTGTCAGAACAGATGTTGATTGGTGCATTGCTGTTCAGTAAAAAATAGGAAGCAAATGCATAACTATCCTCAATGTGTATACCCCATATGAATGTTCACAGAATGAGGACTTGTACTTGAGTAGGCTTGCTTATATAAGCTCATTTCTGCATGAACACCAGTCTACATCGGTGTGTGTGGTAGGTGATATGAATGCTGACCTGTCTGATAGGCAGTCTGTATTTGCAAAGCATATGCTACAGTTCTGTGAGGACAATAATTTAATATTATCTAGCCAGCTATTGCTACCATCAAATAGCTATACGCATATAAGTGAAGCATGGCACACAACATCATGGCTAGACCATTGCATCACCACGTCAGATGCACATGCTACTCTGAAAACTATGGAAATACTCTATGAATATTCAGTGGCGGATCATGTGCCGCTATTAATAGAGTTGGATACAGCTTGTCTCCCAGAGCTAACACACACAATGCATGAGGGCAGACTTAAATTAGACTGGTGTAAGCTTTCAAAAGAAGACTTCATGACCTATTACCTAAGAACTGATGAAGCTTTGGGTAAAATTGATCTTCCTAGACATGCTATTATGTGCACAAATGGTGACTGTAATGATGCTTCCCATCGCAAGGACCTGTGTGCGTTGTATGATGGTGTTATTGATGCAATTTATAAGAGCAGCCAGTCATTCCTTACATGTGTGAGGTCAAAAAACATCAAGCCTGGCTGGAACAGGCATGTAGCAGCACATCATGCTGAGGCCAAACAAGCCTATAAAGTATGGGTGAAAGCAGGTAGGCCCAGAGCTGGGTCAGTCCTTGACTACAAGAAGCTCACAAATGCAAGGTACAAATATGCCATTCGCTACGTTGTTAAAGGTGAACACAATATGAGGGCTGACTCGATGGCTGAACATCTGTCTTCTAATAATGTTATGGACTTTTGGAAGGAAGTACGAGCTCTAAACAGAGTCAATACCATCTTGGCCAGTGTTGTCGACGGAGTGTCTGGGATGGACAACAAAGCAGAGTTGTGGGGCCAACATTACTCTGCCCTTTTTAACAGTGTTAAAAGTGACCCATTTAAAGTGGAGAGTACTGGCAATAATGTCATGATCACCCCTATTGATATTCATCAAGCCATAGCCCACCTGGCTGACAATAAGTCTACTGGTTCTGACCGTATCTCAGCTGAACATCTCAAGTATGCGAGTCCGAAAACAGCAGTACTACTTGCTATGTGTCTCTCAGGGTTCATGGCACATGGTTTTTTACCAGACTCTCTCCTTTCTGTTACCCTGGTGCCTGTCATAAAAGACAAAGCAGGTAGAATTGGGAGCCGGGACAACTATAGGCCTATCGCCTTGGCTAGTGTAGTGTCTAAAGTCTTGGAGAGGGTTCTACTTGATCGCCTAGGTCCCTTTCTTTGCACAACTGAAAACCAATTCGGCTTCAAATCCAAATTAGGAACTGATATTTGTATCTATGGCCTGAAGGAGACTACACAGATGTATTTAGGAAAAAACTCCTCAATACTTATCGGCTTTCTTGATGCATCCAAAGCATTTGACAGAGTGAACCATTTTAAGCTTTTTGATAAGTTGAGTCAAAGAGGTGCCCCGGGAACTATTGTAAGACTTCTGGTATATTGGTACTCCAATCAAAGGATCAACAATCAACATTTATTTGTATAGCCCTTTTTACAAGCAATGTCACAGAGGGCTTCACATATGCCCATAGAACTGCCCCTCAACCAACCTAAACCCTCAAGGAAGACAAGGAAAAACTCCCAGAAAAACTCACTACTGGATGCAGGTGCAGTGGGGAAATGCAACCTCAGCCTCTTTTGGAGTGAGTAATGGAGTGCGACAGGGTGGGCTTTTGTCACCTGCTCTGTTTAATCTCTATATGGATGAGTTGTCTGTTCAACTGAACATGAGTAAAACTGGGTGTGTTGTTGGCAATATGCTGATTAATCATTTTATGTATGCTGATGATTTAGCTATATTGTCTCCCAGCAGTGCTGGATTTCAACAACTGCTAAATGTATGCTCGGATTATGGGTAATAATACGATGTAAATTTCAACCCAAAAAAGAGTGCTGTGTTAATATGTCGTACTACAGAGGATAAGCATTTGTGCTTTCCGGATTTTTATCTGTCTGGCCAGAAGTTAAATGCAAGTTGTAAAACCAAATATCTGGGGCATTTTATCACAGATCAGCTGAGGGATGATGATGATATTTATCGCCAGCGTCGCATGCTCTATGCCCAAGCAAATACCCTGGCTAGAAAATTTCATATGTGCTCTGATGTTGTCAAAATCAAACTGTTTAAAACCTATTGTACTCCCTTGTATACCGCTTCATTGTGGTGTAAGTACAAGAGAGCAAGTTTACAGAAACTTCGAGTGGCCTATAATGATGCCATAAGGATCCTGTTGAAAAAGCCCAGATATACTAGTGCCAGTCAATTGTTCTGCAGTATCAATGTTTACACCTTTGAAGCTCTCTTGAGACACATAATGTACAGATTTATTCTCCGCCTAAATGATTGCAAGAACAGGCTTGTGCAGATGCTGGTGAATCCCGCATGTAGTTGTGTGCGATACCAGTCTTCCTTATGGAAGTTCTGGTACAAATCTTTAATGTGATGTCCCTTTTTTTTTTTTTTTTTCTGTATATTGTGGTGTTTCTGTATATATTCATTGTGTGTGTTGTATATGGACCATGAGTCTGCCAATAAAGATGATGATGATGATGATGATATCTTTAAAATTAAGACATTAATCTGTCAATGTTAGGCTATAGTTAAGTATTGTATGCATATGCACATGTTTTAAAAATGTCAATTTCAATATTTTTTGTGCATGGTTACATGCAATTGACTGACATTGATAATCTTGAGAGGCACCTGCCTGCAGTCCTCTGCTGGGAGGCCGCTCTGCTGGGAGGCTGCTCTGCTCCAGGGCCGGAAGTACATTTCAAAATAAAAGCGCAAATTTATATAAAAGCGCATTTCCTCCCAAATGCATTAATTAGTAAACACATTAGATTACGTTAAATCAATGAATTCCTTGTCTATAGTTTAAATCGTTATATCATATTTATATAGTAAACTTTAGACAAGAAGCCAGACTAATATACACTGCACTGCGTAACTTAGTCATTACGAAAAATAAAGGGTGGGTGATATGACTCGGGGCTCAATAATGTATTTGTAGCCTACTACAAAGCTGAGGATCGTGACAAGATAAGGTCAAAATGTTGATAACTGAAAACAATGGAGGTTAGGAATAACATCGCTCAGTGCAAGTTATGACTCCTATTCATCAGCCTACATTTCGTGAGACGTCATAAGCCTATACATTTTATTGTGTACTATACAATACTTCACTGCCTTTTCATTATATTAATAATAAATTGTCATTGAACCTTATTGCACTGATGTTTTTCATGTTTGGCTCTATATCTATGCCAATTATGTTTTTGTGCTGATATGTACAGTATAATCCAAGCGAATTATTCAATGATCAATGATAACATGTAAAACACACCAAGTCACAATATGATTTGACTTTATTCTGGCAGACAATAAACTCATTTAGCTGTTTGACATTCAGATTAGGCCAAATATTTTCTTTGGTCCATTATTTCTGCACAGAATTTCCACGTCTTCTGTGTTGTGAAATGTGAACTTGAAGGGCTCCAGGATTGTTTCCTTTTCAAGGTCATTCCACACCCTCCCATACTACCTTAGCCTGGTTCTCTTCCCCCATGCACAGGATTTCAGGCAGGTCCACTTTGGCAGAGAACAGTTATTAAAATCAACCCACTCATGATCAGAATCAGAATCTGTTTTAATGGCTATGCAAGTTTAACAAACACAGAATTTACATTAGCATGGAAGAGCAAGATAGAACATATATGTAACATGATAAGAACATAATATAATACAATAAAAAATATGGTGTAAAAAGGTCAGGGGGGTATATATACAGCATTGCAAAACAGTGGTACAACAGTAAGTAATTTTATGGTGTCAAAAGGGGTTTTGAGTGCTAAAGTGGCTTGTGCAGTAGGATGCTGGATGGGGGTGTTTGTGGCAAAGTCATTCCGAGTCCTTGGCCCTATTGAAGAGTGCAGTGGCTGAAGGGTAGAAGCGTTCTTATGGCGAGAGGTTTTGGTCCTGGGTGAAGCAGAGGGTGTCCTAGGCGGGAGGCAAGTCTGACTGAGACCTCAGCCAGATTTTTCCTGAAAATATATATAGATAAGCAAAATGGTCAGTTGTAATATACATAACACAGGCTCCAAAAAGGAAAGATCTCATCAGTGCCCTCCTTTAATATGTCCATCTAGACATTGTTCAAATTACATAAATATGGAAATGAAAATGCTGGTTTCTGACCTGAAACGAAATAAAACTCAGATGGAACCCAAACAAATTTATAATTGTACCTCAGTAATGTTATCCACCTTCCTTTTCATCAGCCTAAACACTGGCAGTACTTCACCTCGCAAGAGGGCTTTAGATGCATCCGTCCAGTGGGCGAACACCTTTCCATGGCTGAAAAAATTATTCAACAATAGAAAACCCCCTAAATGTTTTTCTAAAAACATTAAGTCGTTCAAATATCATATCATCATTTGCGGTCTCACCTTCCAAGGTCAACATTTTCCATGAGGATTATACACCACCACCGTCGCAAAAGTGGCATGTCCAGCTGAAAAATGAACAACCCCCCCACAAAAAATAAGCTCATTATGTCATAATTTATGTTTTGTTGTAGTAATTTTGAGCTTACTTTGATTGCATGAATCAACTTACAATAGAAAAGTCAAAGGGAGCTTCCAAAGTGGTGTAAAGGGCATTCTAGGAATAAAACATAGTAATTTTTAAGTAATTGTGATATCTTTTAACACACATAATTACACAAATAATGTGTACTACCATCAACATGAAGATACCACAGTCAATCCCATATGGTTGATGTGGAAAATCCTACATATCAGAAAGAAGTGAAATATTAAATTATTGTTTAGCAGTGTATTGAATAAAATATATACATTTACATACGTATTAGGAGAGTGATCATCAGGAGGTGGGGACACACCTTTCAACAGTGATCAAACGGCTCTTTGGAGACTGTGGTCTGCAGGGGGTGGAGGGACACATTTTAACATATTCATCAAACTGGGCCTAGACGTCCTTGGATTAACTGGTGTTACACAAATGTGTATCTACAGGTTTAGGAGACAGACAGGAATCAACATTTACATCTGGAGGTCAGAGGGCCATTCTAATTATATATATATTATATAAATTATATCCTCAGTATCCTAAAATAAAAGTACTGATGGTGTAGAAGCTATTCGTATTCGTTTAGTTTATATACTGTATTATAAAACAGAGGCAGAACATTAAAAAAGTAAAAATGAGCCATGTACTCTTTCACATCTTGTACCCTGTATATTCTGATTATACTGTTCATACTGTGTATATTCTGAGATTAGATTCAATTTTAATGTCATTACACAGGTACAAATACAGGGTAACGAAATACAGTTAGCATCCAACCAGAAATGCAAAACAGTTATTAAAACAGAATATAATAAATATAAGTATACTCAGAATATACACAGTATGAACAGTATAATCAGAATATACAGGGTAGGTACAGATTAAAGTGATTTAACACAAATGTACAGCTGTTGAGTACAAGATGCTACAGTATTAAACATAAATTACACAGAGTAACCGAGTATACAATAATATTTTGTTGTAATAACTGCTTTGCACTTCTGGTTGGATGCTAACTGTATTTCGTTAACCTGTACTTGTACCTGTGTAATGACATTACATTGAATCTAATCTAATTTTGTGACGATACCCAGCTAATGCAAGGAGAGTTTACAAAAATGTATTATAACGTTACACACAAATGCGAACGTTTAATAATCCCTGATAATTTGTTGATGAAAGTAAATTTAGACGTTAAGAAGACTTGTAACATTCGGTAATTATTCGGTAAATCAATAAAGACTTCTATAACGTTATTGTTTTACGGCACTTATATTGACAATAAATCATGCATTTACTTACTGTGGAAAATATGCAATTTACCGCAACTAGGAAGAGATGTGATCTGTGTCGTGAAATCCAGGTGAAATCCAGGTTTAAATGTCCTCACTTCCCCCCGCCGCCCCCCGAAAAAAACTAAAATAAATTAAAATGAATGCGTCACTTCCGGCCTTGGAGCAGAGCGGCCTCCCAGCAGAGCGGCCTCTCAGCAGAGGACTGCATGCAGGTACTCTTGATAATCTTGGTAGGTATCAGTTTGAGGTATGTTTATAAATGGCAGTGGCACGGCCACCCATACCACTGTACCTTGCATGTTCAAAATAAAAACATGAATATATTAACCTGTTTGTTATTTTAATATCTTAGTATTGAATGCAGAACAACAAGGTACATTTCTACAAGGCACTATAGGACCGGTTTAATATAAAACACAATTTTATACAATATATATATATAAGTAGGGGGTCCCCGCTCCATCTCTCCATCAGATTGGGGGTCCTTGGCCTGGAAAACGTTGAAGACCCCTGGTTTAGGAGATGTTCGAAATTACAAGATAATTTGGCCAACTTAATGTAAATTTGCCAAGCTGTTTTATGTACGTACACATAACTGCACGAGACGACAAAATGATAGCACAATTCGTAGCATGTTTTGATACAAGAAGCAGGAGTGAGTTTTTAGCGAATCAGAATGCAGAGCACAATGCACCCCAAAAAAATATATATGCATTATGAAAATCCGCGAAATAGCGAATCCGCGATAAGTGAACCGCGAAGTGGCGAGGGATCACTGTATATATATATATATATGTGTGTGTTTTTCTTAATGAATGTTGCATAAAAAGCACTGTTTTTGTTAGTGTGATATCAGAACTGTGTGACCTAGTGCTTTTTGTGAATTTTGATGCTGAATCCTGATTTGTTAGATGTTTGATTGCATGTGGATTGATTTTACATTTAACACTGAAACAGCTGTATAAGTTTATAATGTTATCTGATATTTATACTGCGGTATCATTTTGATAATAGGTGTATTTCTAATACTAAAGTCATAGCCATTAATAGCCATTAATTCTGGCAGTGGATGTATTTGGGTCATTTTACACTTGAATTTTTTTAAAGCATTTATCACTATTATAAAATTATAAACAAACTATTACTATGCTACTGAACTGTAATGTAAAGTGCTACCTGACACAGAGTGGCCAACTGTTTACTGCTTGCTTACTGCTTAAACTTAAACTGTGGCAGTGTGCTCAAGTGGAGCTGTCTCTAATCCTGCTGAAATTAGTGTTTACACTACTATCAGCATATGAACACCTGTTGAAAGCTTGATCTGTCACATACCTAAGCAATGGTAGAAGTCATATTCTGAAAATTACTCAACAGTGTCAATGATGTATGGGGGAGAGTCCCGGGCCAGAGTCACACACACTCAAAATTTATTTAGGATTTATTTTATAGTTACATTTACATTTAATCATTACACAGACACTCTTATCCAGAGCAATTTACAGCACATACAGGGACAGTATGGAGAAGTGCCCAATGTCACACAATGTCATGTAGCCGCCTGTGAGGGACATGTTGTCCACTTTGAATTAAGGTCCATCCCACCACCATAATAGTAACATATCGAGGTAGAGCATTTGTATTAAACTCGTGCCATCAAGTGCCAATAGCTGATTTCACTAAGTAGAGAAACTCGTTAGAGAAATCAGCCTGGGTCTCACTGTGCGTAGGATTGTTACTAAAAGTTCACACATGGCCAGAAGCCTAAAATGGCGTATCCACAAAAAAAAATCACATTTATAAAACCATGCTTACGCACACCTCTAAGCAAAGTTCCCTTTATAGATCACAGATTACCCACAAGTGTACTTACATGAATTATCATTGTACCTTGCCCTGAACACACCTTAAGAATATGAACTTCACATGAAAATGGTGATTGACCAATGGTGATGGCAAAACCCGTTATCTTCTTTGCCGCGCTTTGAAAATAAAAGTTCAAAATCTCCCGTTTTTTCCCTGTGGTAAAGGCTAATTCTTTTCTAATGTAGCAACTTCTAATGCAGCATTTTCCAATATTGGGGGGTGTATACCCCCATCCCTGCAGCTGTTTTCAATGTCTTCCAAAGAGGGCAAGGAGCAGCCAATAATCTTCCCAGTAGTTTAATAACTCTTTGCGGAGCCTTCCTGTTTGCAGATGAATAGCCAGAAAGACTGAAAGATTTAGTTCATCTTAATTATTTTTACTCTATTACAAAATAAACTAATATACAGTACTATGAACTAATATCACAGCTCTACTCTCTCCATCAGTGTGAGCCAATCCCAGGCAAGGGATTCCAGTTGGGGCAGTACTGCTGTCGCTGCAAAGATGGATACTACAGTCCTCCAACTGACGATCAGGATACACGTAAGTCCATCAGTGTCCACAGTCCGGATCCAGTATGTAACTGTAAATAGTCGACAAAACACAACTTCTCAATGCATCATCTGGTTTGGTGATCAATGACAGAACCCCTTGACCAGCTAGCCTGCTGGTTGCAAGAATAGGCCCACAAACAATATATTTGCAGTAACATGAATTGCAGACTATTCATTGCTTTTATTTACCAACTTTGAACAGTATTCCCAGATTTTTGAGAATTGTAGCTGGGAAATTTTGATGCACGTCGTTTCCAGAGTCACCTTTTTTATGAGTCTGAGCTGATGCATATTATGCATATTAATTTGTATGACTTAAAATCATGTGCAATATAAACATACCATTAGTATATTTTTGAGAACATTCAAAGCAAGGGTCAACAAAGACTGTAAAAAGAGAATGACTCTGGAAACATTAAACTGAACAGCTTGGTTGGAGTGAAACTGAACTACTGAAGCAATTGAATTGAGAGCAAAATATATGTTCCTATATTCCCAAACTTCTCAATTAAACTATAGACAATTAAAGAGGGTTTGGATTGATCTTTTTTATGTTTAAGTTTTATAAAGTTACAAATCAATATTGATGGCTGAAATAATGTTGTCTTCCTCATTTAAGTAGTGTCTATTGAGTACATAAAATCTGATTGTTGTCATTCTTTTCACTCTTCTGTGTATGTTTGTATGTTGGTTGTCTTCATATGAGCAATGATTTGTCTGTATTTACGTTGTGGGTGAAGCAGTTGATGAAACTGTCAAGGGGAGCAACAGTTCTGGCAGCGGCAGGGGTAGTACCATGTGTTACCCTATCCTGCCCATCTGTCTGCCCTGCTGGCCTGGATGCAGGCACTGTGAGGATGGTGCCCCCTGTTGGGTACAGGAGGACTGGTTCCTCAGATCAGTTGTGCTTGCAGTCCAAGGCTTCTTCATGTTACTGGTGTTTATCAGCATGCTAGTGGCCTACCAGTTCAGACGGAGCAGGGTGAGTGAGTTCTACTCCACTTGAGCATTTTGTACATCAGGGGCCTCATGTACAAAGACTTGCGTGGATTTCCTACTGAAACTTGGCGTACGCCAAAACCCAGAAACTGTCGTACGCACAAATAAATTCAGATGTATCAAAGTGTGCGTAGGCATGGATACAAGCACGTTTCCTTTGTACATCACAATCAACGTGGAATTGAGCGCACATGCAGAGGTGCCGAACTCCTCCCTGTCCACGCCTCCATTTAAATATTAAAATCAATGTAAATAGGCCCTGGACCTGCAATTTCTACCCCCTGGAGGACAAATAAAGGTTTATCTAATTTCCCTCTTGGTCCGATCAGATAAATCAAAATGAGTAGAGGGAAGAAATGAGTCAATCAGGGGCTTGATAGAAAGCTTTGCAGCTCTAATTTCAATAAAATAAAATAAACATTTGAATGCGCACCTGCCCAAATGTGCATTTCGCTTGTTTACATAGACAATTAAACGAATTAATAAACTATTTACGCACCCATCGCGCACCGCGCCAGCCTCCAGCCTGTTCCCAACCATGCTGTTTGTCAGAATGAATGAGTCGTGCGTTGAGCCAGGCCACCTTGCCACGATTTTAGTTAACTGCATTCACATTTACGTTTACATTTATTCATTTAGCAGACGCTTTTATCCAAAGCGACTTACAAGAGAGAGCGTTTACAAAAGAGCATCAGTCATTGAGCAAAGCAACGTGATAGACCCCGAACACAGTCGGATTTTTAGATCGTGAATCACAAATCATGAGAACCAATAAGTGCCAAAGGAAGAACTATAAATGCATAACACAACGATTATGAATATAAAGCAAGAGATACAACACACAATACATTAGATCAGGTGAAATGACATACTATTGGTAAGTGCCATTAAATTCTCTAAATAGATTAGTTTTAAGCCTTCTTTTGAAGGTTAGAAGGCAGTCCGTGCTTCTGATGGAGGTCGGGAGTTGATTCCACCATTGGGGAGCCAGGCAGTGGAAGAGTTTGTGTTGCGCTCTGGCGCTCTTGAGGGGGGGGTACCACTAGACGGTTGTCAGCAGATGACCGTAGGTGGCGGGTGGGGATATAGGGCTGGAGGAGAGAGTTGATATAGGTCGGGGCAGTCCCGTTTACCGCCCGGAAGGCATTTGCGCATCACATGATTTGAACATTAATGGAATTAAAATGTTTTCTATTAACATAAACAAATTCATCCTGTGATGGCGCTTTTATAGCAATGTGTGTGCAGTCAATATATCCGATAACCTTAGGGAAACCGGCTATCGCTGCTAATTGCGTACTCCAGTAACACTGGCCTTGGTAACCTAAATCGGTTTATGAGCCCGTTATTGTTTGCAAGTAAATCCTTGCGTTCCCTAAAAACTCGCTCACGTCGGATTGCACCATTTGCAAGGTCCTCAAACAACGCGAACGCTGTCATTGTTAATACCATTTTCTTGCGCATGCTTTTATATTCACCTATATGATTACAAACGCCTGGGTGTGTAAATTGTTCACAACGGTGTCTCTGATAGGCACATCACTTGACTGTTTTCACATTATTAACAGTTTCCCAGCATCACCTCTAAGTGACGCCAAAGGAACAATAGCTGTAGAAACGTGCGTACGACAGCTATGAAGCTGGCGTGGGGCACCGCACATTTCCACGGTCATTTCACGTTTGATACATCTGAACGTGAGCGTGGGAAAGGACGTACGCCACGTTTTTGTGCGTACGCAACCTTTGTACATGAGGTCCCTGATGTCTTGAAAAAATACAGAATATTCTATTATGAGCAGCAGTTCATTGTTTTTATGTTTAAAGCCAATTAAGCATTGGTATGATCGCACCATGTCTTTTCCTAATTTCCAGGGTTTTTCCAAATGTATCTATGATAGTGGTTGTGATCTAGTGTCATTCATACCATACGCTTTTAAACAATAAAAGCCAGTCAAGCAGCACAAAATTACCACTCCAAGTTACCCAATATTTAGAATTGTTACAGATCAATAAATGCAGTCACAGAAGCAGATAACTTCCTTAAGTCTTATGTGGCAAGTATCATGAGGAAAAGCTTTTTTCTGAAAAATGCTTAACATCACAATATTAATAGTGTTATTACAAAGACTGTAAAAAGAATGGACGACATGTCTCTTCTTCTCACTAAGCCAAAATATCCTGTATATGAGTGCTGTCATCTTATGCTTGTGGTGTCATTTGGAACCACAGTCTGCAAAGTAATGATCGGATGGTGAAGCCACAGTATTGAGAACTCACCATTACACTTTCCTAACCCAATTGCGAGCACACACTAACCCCTTCTTATATTGACAAGTAACTAATAATAAATAAAAATGATACAATCGTTGTAGTTTTTTTTACATACTTTTATTATTTTGTTTGACTCCTGTCCCAGCTGCTAACATGGCAGGAGCGGAACAACTGCAGTAAGCCACCAGGGGGAACTGTTTTGGCTTCACTTTTGAGAAGCTGTATGCCGTCCAATCTTTTTACAGTCAGTGTGTTAACATGTTAATGCTGTAATGTAACAGCTGTGAACCCTTTTGCTATGTCAAAAACGTCATTGATGGCTTATTTCAGCAAAACTTGTATTGGCTCTATATTGTCCACAATAAATAAGAGGAATTTTCATATTAAACTGTAAAAAAAAACAATTTCTGTATTCGATGCTACGTTAGATTTATATTTTAATTTAAATATAGATATAACATGGTTATCAACACAAAACACTTATACAAGAGTATTTGCTTGAGTATTCAGTAAAACTTAAGCAAATAAATCATGTTGAACTAATCATGTCACCACTCACCCTCATCTCACTAATTCACAATTTTAAACTTGTATCTACACTTGAATGTCTCCCTTACCTCACTTTGATTTTGTTACTCTTCTCCCTCACCCACACTCCCTTAAGCATTAATCCTAATGATTAACCTTTCCCTCTTTATACCTGCTGTTACCCATGTGTTCTTCCACTCATTACATCCTTTGTTGTATGTCATCCATTTCTCTTCTTGCCACACTGTTTTCCCCTTCCCACTCTGCTTTCTTTCTCCCCTAAGAGGATACGGGCATCGGGTCTCCTGCTGTTGGAAACAATCCTGTTTGGCTCTCTTCTCCTGTACTTCCCAGTGAGTGAAAGTATAAATGAAGGGGAGTGAGATTAGTGTGCTCTTTTCAGATCACTGCACAGGATTATATCATAATCTAAGTTTTTAATGGGTAGGAGGTAATGGTTATGATGTGGGAGCATTGCTCAAATGTGGTGAAGGATTATCACTGTCTTTTGGATTTAGTACCGCAGTCATGGGTCGATTATTAATAAATCCACTAATCTTAAACATGTTTTATTGAAGGAGATTAGGGCATGCAAAAATCGATGTCACTGTTTTAGTCCTGATACTGGATTGACTTTTTAAGATATTGATAAACCCAGCATTGCCATTATTGTGTTCTTTTCCTGGTAACTATCTACAAAATATTGCAGTAACATTTGATGTTAAAAATGTTTGTTTAGCAACGGCAGAGTAGTTTAACAGAGTAGTTTAGTTTGAACTAAGAATGAGCAGCAAGCTACCTACAAATGCAGTTGATATGATATTATTCCCAGTGGCCAATGTTTAAAAATGTCTCTCTGTTTTCCCCCTGAGGTTTTCATCTTGTATTTCAAGCCCAGCATTTTTCGTTGCATCCTGCTTCGCTGGGTTCGAATGCTAGGATTCACTATTGTATATGGAACAGTTATACTAAAGATATACAGGTTAGTTTTGAAATCAAGCTTGACCATTTGCTGTGTTTTGTGTAAATCCAATCTAAGGATGTTGTGTTCACTGAATGATGTATTTTTGCGCAAACAGGGTACTTAAGGTGTTCCTCTCCCGCACGGCACAAAGAGTTCCCTACATGTCCAGCACTAATCTGTTGAGGATGCTGGGAATAATGGTGATGACTGTCAGCTGGTTCCTATGTGCATGGACTGTTGGTGTTCTACAGAATCGTGACCGCAATGTCCCTTTGCTGATAACCTCCACAACATTAGAAGGCCAAGGCTTCAGTGTTTGTGATCTTGATCGTTGGGACTACATGATGGCAGTAGGTGAGTGGACAACATGTTAACAAAACAACAGATTCAATTTCGGTTTTAGTTATTCAAAGGTCAGTCAAAAGAAAATCCCAATATATTAGCTTTAGAGTTCTTGAGTCAGAGGATTGACTCACTTTGTTCAAATAGTCACATTTGCTCATGATAATAGACAAAAAACTGTTAATTGATAATACATCTAGTGAATAAATTACAGGCTTAAAGGGGTCATAGAATGCAAAACGGAGTTTATATTGTCAAAGATAAATAATTACATTTTGGTGGGTAAAATGGACCTATAGTGAACTTCAAAGTCTTTGACACCTCTTTTCAATGCAAATCTCCCAATTAAAAACTGCCTCTGTATAACGGATGGTTTCCAAAAAGCCACCTTTGTGATGTCACGGCTCTGGGGTCTCATTTATAAAGCTCGTTTACGCACAAAACAGGGCTGAAAATGTGCGTTTGCCAGTTTTCACGCAAAGTCAGTGATTTATAAAAAACTAACTTGGCAGTAGAATGTGCGGTCCTCCACGCAAACTATGACCCTCCCGTAAACCTACGCACTTTTTGGAGACAGTGGGAATTGGAGAGACATACTGCAAAAAGTAAAAGTCGGAGAAGCGATTACTCGTAATATTTATATATTTTGTTGTCCTCACACACATTGACTCAATTTATGATTATAATGAAGATTAAATACATCAGTGTTATTTGAGCTTGAACTGCGTGATAATTGTTCCATACACATCTTGTACAATGCAACTCCAATTTTAAATCAATATTCAGTGCTGTCTGTCTGACAATCAGACGTCCTTTTACCGCAGTGTAGGAGGCTGAAATGCATGTAACTACAGAACACAAAGTATAACTAAATATATATCTTTAATACTGTGCATATATCATATGTCAAAAACTGGAAATACAGTTGTTAAGCTCCCGCGCAATCACTACACTCATTACACTTCAGAATCAGAATTCGTTTTTAATCGCCATGCAAGATACATAAACACGGAATTCACCACTGCAGTTGTTACCGCTTCTTCTCCGGTTCTGCCACTTGCCGCGGTCGCACTATTTTGTTGTTTTTTGTTTGCCTTCATCAATTGGAGACACAGATGACCGTACTGTATGGATATGCAGAGGAGTGCGTGTGTACTCCAAAGAGCTCATTGCCTTGCGGAGTCGTGCGGCTGCTCCTCCAACGGGACTACCCAGAGGAATAAGGATACGCAGACGAGGGACGAGGGCTGGAGTGGCTGTGAGGGCGAGGAGGGACAGACAAGCCAAGAGGACATACCTGCCATGCGTGCTTATGGGGAACGTCAGATCGTTGGTCAATAAGTCAGACGAGCTCTCTGCCCTGATGGGAGCCGGGGAGAATACGGGAGGTGTAGCCTGCTTTTCCTCACCGAATCCTGGCTGAATCCCGACATCCCAGACGGAGCAAGATGGATTCAGATTCAGATTACTTTATTGATCCCGAGGGAAACTCCTTTGTATCAACGGCACACAGTCTCGCAAAGCACACAAGGGTAAGGGCAGGGGCGTTGTTAGGATCATGAGACATCAGGGGCTTAGCCCCAGGGCGAACATTGATCGTAGAAAATGTTGCACGTCAGTTAGTTAAATGCATCAATCTGGTGCAGTAGAACAGTTAAAATTTAAATGTCAGTCCTCAAATGCCTGCTGATTGGATGCAGACCATTGGGTGTGGGTGTGTACATATACAGGGTACAGGCTGTGCCAACTATTCTCCCCTTATTGTGATAAACTGTGTTTAAAAAAATACATATATATTGGCAGCTTTATCGAACAGTTCGTCTTTAATAAATATCCAAGAGACAAAAGGTACATTGGAATAGAAAATGTAATGCAGTCTAAATATTTGTGTTATCTCGTATATGCCTATGAAAAACAATGAATCAATTAACTGATTAACTCTCAAAGTCCTGCCTGACACTCAACATCAGTAAAACAACATGCATGTACTTTTATAATAGAACAAATGGAAATCAGCCTGATATTATTGTTAATGGAAAAAAGATCCAGACTGTTTCACATTTTAAATATTTAGGAATAACTGTGGACTCACAGCTCTCCTTCAAGAAACATGTGAAGCAGGTGAGTAATACAGTCAAATTCAATTTAAGGAAATCTAGGTACATTAGGAACCAGCTCCCTCTAGATGCAGCACAACTTTACATGCAATCAATCTTTTTATACATCTCATACTGCTGATCACAAACTTGAAAAACAAAACTTGCTCCACTGTGAACACTTAACTAACAAACACTCATGGTACTGGACAACAAGCCATTAAGATATTACCTGACCACTGTACAATAATTTTTAAGTAACAACCTCATGACCTTTGACAGTTTTGCATTTCTTGCTGTTTTTGCAAGTCTAAAACCTACTTGTTTGCTAAGGCTTTGGAAAAGTAACAGTACAATATATTCTATTTTCTCTGGTGAGGAAGCAGCAGGGTGTGGCGCCTTGATTTAAGTTTGGCGAATCGGTCGATCACTGTCATCATTGATGCCTTCCACCAACTCTCTCTCAATTGACATTACTGCCAGATCATTGAGTATTTCCTGGCCCATGGTGCGCCGGAGCCAAGTGTGTAGCCGGCGAAGAGCACTGAATGACCTCTCACAGCTGCAGCTACTGACTGGGATGGTTAAGGGCCACCTGCAAGACCGCCTTCAATGATGGGAACATCATGGGATCTAGAAGCTTAAACACACTCAGAATGTCCGGGATGGCTTCGAGCCCCTTCCTGCGTAAAAAAGCTTTTCGCCACCAAGACCTCTTTCTGAGGCTAGCTGGATGTTGTAATGCGAGGCTAGTTTTTGAGGGACTGCATGCACAGAAAGGTGTTGGAGGCAGGGTGACATGCTTGGATGCCAATCATGACATCGCTCCCAACACTGGAAAAACGATTCTCCAGCTCACTGGTCATTCGATCGATGCAGGGGTAGAAGAGCCTTTGCTTGAGATGCTCTGATGATTCTTCAAGCAGGTCTGAGCTGGACCCACATGACACCTCCACAACATAGTCTTCCATACTCTTCTGTTTCCTTCTGGGACCGGGAGAGGGCTCCTCGATGTTGTTCTCTTGGCAAATATTTTTTGCCATGGAATAGATATCTTCAGCCACCTGTGATGTTTGCTGGCTGACCAAGGTCTCATTTACAGCACTTTTGTATTGAATTGCATGTGCCAGGTCGACAGTTTCTTTTTGAAGAAACTTGTGGAACCCCTCAGTGATGCCCAGCAACTGTTTGAACATAGCCAACATGTAGACCAGGGACAGTTTGCATAACTTGGCATACAGACCTATCGCTGTTGGCGTATTGATTATCTGAAGCGTTTTTACTACTGCAGGAAAATTCTTCAGCAGGGCCTTGACTGAGTTCAACTGGCATGACCATCGGGTTGTTGATATTTGCACAAGCTCTTCCTGCACGATGTTGCGCTCTCTCTGAACAGCAGCAAACTGATTGTTGTTGATTATAGACACTAAAAATTGCGTAGATGTTCTCCAGCAGATCAAAAAGAACTCTTGCTTCAGAAATCGCCTTGGTTCAGTTCATGTGCATAACAATGCACATAGACAGCCTCTGGGTGTTTTTCCCTGAAACGGGCTTGAACCCCTCGAATTGATCCACTCATAACTGCCGCACCGTCATAAGTTTGTGCCACAACTTTCAGGTTAGCAATATTGTTTGAGACGAGAACCTGCTCCACCGCGTTTGTAATTGCTTCGGCACCATAGCCATCCAGTTTGTTCAAGCTCAGAAATCGCTCCTTGATGTTACCCTCTGGTGCAACATAACGCACACACACAGAGAGTTGTTCTGTGTGCCCATCGTTAGCCTCGTCTGCCATTACTGCATACATGGTTGATTCTTGCACTTCTTGAATTATCTGGGCTGTGACCTCGGTTGCGCAGCATTTTATCAATTCAATTTGGGAAGAAGGTGAGAGGTAAGTTGTATTGGCTGGAGTTTCGTATCTCTGCAGGAAAGGGTCGAATTTCTTCAGCATGTTCATGCATTCAAGGAAGTTCCCTTGGTTGGGGCTGTCCTCCTTTTCGTTGTGGCCACGAAAAGCAAGGCCCTGTTTGGCCAGAAAGGAAGTTACTGACAAAATGAGTGGAGATACTGCCTTCTTTCAGTTATCTCCACTACACTTGCAGTTTGCAGCTGCTCAGTTATGTCCCCATGGACCTTGGTGGCTTTAAAGCTTGTCCATGCCACCATTGAGGCCTTGTGCAGTGAAGTTTTTTGCCCAAAAAAGTGACGAAAGTCACTTCCACCTTTCCTCTTGCTCATGATGACACTAACTGTGAATGAAAGTTAACTGTTATTAAACTGCTTGAAATTATTTTATCATACAATTCAACATTACCTGACACTTTCCTGAAACTCCATGTGGAATTGACAAATATACTTTAATATACACTTAGATAGAGGGTCGTTAATCTATTGATTTATTACAATTTTGGCTTTGCTTAAAAATATAGTCTAATGCTTTTTACATTTACCCACACCAGTTAATTTCAATTTTATTCAATCTGCATTGCATGTGTGATTTGTGTTTTTGACCCTCCTGTGTTACCTTAGTTTACAGGGAGTGCAGAATTATTAGGCAAGTTGTATTTTTGAGGATTAGTTTTATTATTGAAAAACAATTATGTTCTTGATGAACCCAAAAGACTCATAAATATCAAAGCTGAATATTTGTGGAAGTTGGAGTAGGGCTTTTTTTAGTTTGAGCTATTTTAGGAGGATATCTGTGTGTGCAGGTGACGATAACTGTGCAGAATTATTAGGCAACTTAACAAAAAACAAACATATACCCGTTTCACTCATTTATTTTCACCAGGGAAACCAATAACAACTCAGCATTCACTAATATAGATTGCTGGCATTCAAAATAATAATAAATAAAATTGTACCATTGCTTGAAGAAGGTGTCTTCCAAAAACTGACAATAGGACTGAGAGTTGAGCTTGACGCCATCCTCAACCCAAAAAGGTCCCACAAGCTCATCTTTGATAATACCAGCCCATACCAGTACCCCACCTCCACCTTGCTGGTGTCTGAGTCGTACTGGAGCTCTCTACCCTTTTCTGATCCAGCCACGAGCCCATCCATCTGGCCCATCAAGACTGACTCTCATTTCATCGGTCCATAAGACCTTAGAAAAATCAGTCTTGTGATACTTCTTGGCCCACTCTTGACGTTTAATTTTGTGTGTCTTGTTCAGTGGTGGTCGTTTTTCAGCCTTTCTTACCTTGGCCATGTCCCTGAGTATTGCACACCTTGTGCTTTTTGACACTCCAGTGATGTTGCAGCTCTGAAATATGGCAAAACTGGTGGCGAGTGGCATCTTGGCAGCTTCATGCTTGACTTTCCTCAGTTCACAGGCAGTTACTTTGCGCCTTATTTTTTTCAACAAGCTTCTTGCGACCCTGTTGACTATTTTGAATGAAGCGCTTGATTGTTCGATGGTCACGCTTCAAAAGCTTGGCAATTTTAAGAGTGCTCCATCCCTTTGCAATATATGCCACTATTTTTGACTTTTCTGAGCCCGTCAAATCCCTCTTCAGACCCATTTTGCCAAAGGAAAGGAAGTTGCCTAATAATTATGCACACCTGATATAGGGTGTTGATGTCATTAGACCACACCCCTTTTCATTACAGCGATGCACATCACCTGGTATGCTTAATTGGTAGGAGGCTTTCAAGCCTATGCAGCTTGGAGTAGGCCAATATGCATAGAGAGGGTAATGTGGTCAACATACTCATTAGCCTAATAATTCTGCACTCCCTGTAGTTTGATGCAAACAGCAAGAGAGCACAGCATGTCAGTTAATTCTCATCTTTGTTGTCCTGAGAGAGTCTCAGTCCCCAAGTATTTATGTTTAAAGGATCTAAATCACTTTTGTGGCATAGCAAGTATGTTTGTTAATTCTCTGAATGTTTAATTGTAATTTAAATTCGGCGATGCTAATCGCGGCAGCATTGTACATTGAGAATGCATTGTAAATTAGCATTGAAGCTAGTGTGTTAGCTAGCGAATGTTATCGCGGGGCTATAATAATAAATAATTAAAAGTGTATATATATATAGGGCTAACGACGCCACTGGGTAATGGGTGTTCACCATGGTCCGAGCGGATAGGACCAGGAACAGCGGTAAAAACAAAGGAGGTGGGATTACCGTGTTCGTAAATACCAAGTGGTGCAAGCCGGGACACATCACCGTCAAAGAGCAAGTCTGCACTCCGGACACTGAACTGCTGGCGCTAGGTTTGAGACCAGACTTCTGTCCGAGAGAGTTCTCACATGTTGTGGCAGTGACTGTTTACATTCCTCGGAGTGCGGTCTCGGCGCGCGCAAATTATGTCATCCACTCTTGCATCGCGGGGCTACAGACTGCGCACCCAGACGCATGTGTTATTGTGAGTGGGGACTTTAATTATGTAAATATGGGGAAGACGCTGACGGAATTTACCCAGTATGTCACATGTAAGACAAGGGAGGAAAAAACACTAGACAAATTCTATGCCAATGTGAAGGGAGCCTACACATCCACAGCTCTTCCACCACTAGGGGCATCAGACTACAACATGGTCTGGATGGAACCAGCATACATCCCTATAATAAAAAGGCTGCCTGTCACCACCAAGACTGTCCAGCAATGGTCAGTGGATGTGGAGGAGGAGCTGAGGGCGTGTTTTGAGACCACCGACTGGGGGATGTTCCGGAGAGTCCACAAAGAAGACATAGATGGTCTGGTAGACTGCGTCACAGACTACATCAAGTTCTGCGAGGAGAGCATCGTCCCCATTAAAAAGGTGCGGTGCTTTCCTAACAACAAGCCGTGGAAGAATGGAAACATCAAGGCCCTCTTGACGAGAAAGAGGAGGCTGTTTAAAGCAGGGGATGCTGAGGGAGCCAAGGCCGTTCAGAAAGAGGTGAAGAAGGAGCTGAGAGCAGCCAAAGACAACAACAGGAGGAAACTTGAGGGTTGGCTGGCGGCCCACAGCTCTAAGGAGGTGTGGAAGGGCTTTAAGAAGATCACAGGTCTCAACAGCCACATACTGTGGTGGAGGGGACCCGAGAGCAGGCAGATGACCTGAACTGCTTTTTCAACAGGTTCGACCAACCTGTCCCCTGTCGTCACCCCCCCATCGTCCCCCTCCCCCCCTCTCCAATGCACCCCACCCCAGGCAGCTGTAGCCTCCACTTCTCCTGACCCCCTCACACCCCAGCAGCAGGTGCCTCCTACCACTACCGGTTGGAAAGAGAACCAGGTAACATCAACCCCAGGGTACTGAAGGTGTGTGCTAGAGAGCTAGTGGACACATTCCAGAATCTCTTCCAGTCTATCTCTAAGACTGAAGAGGGTCCCACAGCTCTGGAAGACCTCATGCATTGTCCCTATGCCAAAGAAGGGACGGCCCAGTACTCCAAACGACTACAGACCTGTCGCCCCTGAGGTGTTCCTCAGGTCATGAAAATCCTGGAGAGGCTGGTGCTGCAATACCTTAAGCCCCAGGTGAAGGACTACCTGAACCCCAGGCAGTTTGCATATCAGGAGAGTGTGGGGGTAGAAGATGCTGTCATCTACATGCTGCACAGGGCCTACACACACCTGGAGAAGCCACGGAGCATGGTGAGGATCGTGTTCTTCGACTTCTCCAGCGCATCATCAAGCCATCACTGCTGGCAGACAAACTAGCAGTGATTGGTGTAGAAGACTCCCTGACAGCCTGGATCCACAACTACCTGACAGACAGACGACAGTATGTTAGACTGCAGGGCTGTCAGTCTGAGGTGGTGGTGAGTAACACCGGCGCTCCCCAAAGAAACTGTCGTGGCACCATTTCTCTTCACCCTCTACACCTCCGACTTCCAATTCAGCTCACACCAGTGCCACCTGCAGAAGTTCTCGGATGACTCCTCTATTGTGGGCTACATCACAGAAGACAGGGAGGAGGAGTATAAGACCCTGGTGGAGAACTTTGTGCAGTGGTGCGACACCAACCACCTTATGCTCAACACCAGTAAAACCAAGGAGCTGGTGTTGGATTTAGCAGGAAGGGAGGGACCTCAACACCCATCACCATCAAGGAAGTGGAAGTGGAGAGAGTGGACTCCTACAGGTACCTGAGGGTACACATTAACAGCAAGCTGGACTGGACCGACAACACCGAGGCTCTTATCAGGAAGGGGCAGAGCAGGATGTTCTTCCTGAGAAGGCTGAGGTCTTTTAATGTTTGTAATAGGCTACTGAGAATGTTTTACCATTCAGTGGTCTCCAGTGTCCTGCTCTTCACCGTGGCCTGCTGGGGAGGCAGCATCTGTGCCAGGGACGCTACCAGGCTGAACAAGCTGGTGAAGAAGGCGAGCTCTGTGGTGGGGACCAGGTTGGACAGCCTGGAGGTGGTGGCTGACCAGAGAATGGGGAAGAAATTGGTGGCCATGTTGGCCAATCCCTCCCAGCCATTGTACACTGAGCTGACGGGGATGAGGAGCAAATTCAGGACAGATTTGTCCTCCCCCGTCAGAACACAAAGAGATTTGGACAGTCTTTTATTGATCTCTGCGCATGTGCTCATGGTGAGTTATCTTCCAATTTACGACTTCTAAACTTAAGAGAAGAAAAATTTGTGGGGAAGCTTGACCAAATAAATAGACTAAACTTACCATTTCTATACGGAATGGGAGTTGGAATATTTTTTCACTAAGTCATTTTCAAAGTTTTTGCCTCATCTGCCAGACTGCAATCGCTGTACCGAAAAATTAAAATGTGGAGCGGCATTTTCGGACTGTACATAAAAACGACACTAACTTCCATCCGAAAAGTGAGTTGAGAAGGAGAAAGATTAAGGAACTAAAATCCCAGTTGTCAGGACAGCAGTCAAGACTTTGCTTTATTCGAGCCAATCTCTACATTCTAGTGCTAGTACCCTTTTCAAGAAGATGCTGATGTTGTTTCACTCGCATCAAACATTACAACACTGTTTCATCTGAACTCTTCTGGAGTGGAAGATTAGATTTTGACACTACAAGCCGACATTGAGCTGAAGGCCAGAGCTCATGGCCAATTCTGGAGCTTACTCACAGAGGAAAAGTACTCCAACATAAGGAAATGTGCAACATCCTTGACTGCATTATTTGGCTCCACTTATTTATGCGAGTCAGCCTTGAGTGAGGCTTGGCATCTAACGTCACGTAGGTTTACCTGTTGTTACAACCCTAGGTTAGAGTGAGCACCACCCACTGTATTTATGGATGCTTAGCACCTGTCAAAGGGGGGTGTGTGGTGGAAACTTTCAGATAGAGGACGTTGCAAGGATACAAAGTTGATAGTTTGCTCTCAGGCGTTTTTCCGCGTGATTTGCATGAGCCACGATGACGTCAAGTTTGGCGATGTCCCACGTTACACACATGTCTTTGACTTTGTCTGAAATATCAGTGTCCATTCCATTTAGAAAACAGTTTCTCAAATGTGCTTCCCACACGGTGACCTCAGGAACATTGATGTTCGTCGGCATCTCTATTCCTGAATGAGCATTGTGCAATGTGGTTAATCTTGACAAGTATTCCTGACAAAGTTCTCCTTCTTTCTGTTTGCAACCGTAGAGTTTCGTCATGTCTAAGTTTAAAGGGAAAGCAGCGCAAATTTGATCACATATTCCCATCATGGCCAGACAATATGCACCGTTGACGGGATGGTTCCAATCTGGATTTACAAGTCTTAAATCTGTATCTGGCCATGTCGTACTTATTCTAGAAAATTGTGGCCCAATCCTTGCCATCAGTAGGCGTCTTAGCTCGTGGGTGGTCGGTCTAAAGTCTTTGCAGAAAGTTACCAAGTCAGTAGCCATCCTATTTCCCCCCACTTCTCCTGGCATCGGTAAATGAACCATCGCTTCCTTAATATCTGATAAAGTCCATGGTCTCTGAACTAATACAGTATCTCCCCCAGCACCGGGCGCCTCGACCATGGCCATGCACAGGGTCGGTGGAGGCATGCCTTTTTCAAAAGTACGTTGATATTCGTGACCTGATCTGGTATGATACGGAGACTGTCCATCCTGATGTTCGAAATCCGTCTCGTATCGCATAGGAACCGGTGGATAAAGTCCAACATATCCTGGTGGATTATCAGAAAGTGTCGGCGGTGGCACGTTTCGCGCTGTTGTCTGTTGACCCATGGTGTCCGTTTTCTGGGACGTAGTCTGCGGAGGCTGGACACATTTCAGCTGGACGAGCTGTGACAGGTCACCCAGGAGATCTTGGCCCTCAGCGACGGGGGTTTGTAGCGGAGGTCGAGGTGATGTCAGGGTCGTTCCGGCGACTGGTGCTGAGACTGGTGCGGGAGCAGGCGGGGCCAGGAGGAGGTCTGAGTCACGAACCTTTAGACACTGAGACACAGGTGAAAATGTCCCTACTCTGATTGCTTTCTCCCTACACACAGATTCGTCTTTCCAGTCTGCAAATGCCCTCCAGTCTGGCTTAAATCTGTGCCGTTTTAGAATACAGCCTTTAGTTTCTTCCTCTATAAGAGTAAGATTCGCTTTAAATTTGTTAAGTTGTCTATTAGAAAAATACCCTTCTTCTGGAAACCCACAATCCCGAACCCACACATTTAGTTGTAAAAGACAATTGCGACCATAATTTCGTTTCATGTAATTGATATTAGGACTTAAATGCGTTCCCAGACCATCAGAATTCTTGCTTGGACCACAACCCATGTTTACTTCGTGCAATACGAGGATTTACCAAAGAATAAAGATGAACCCAAATGAATGACCTATTATAACAAAGAAATAAACCAAACGAATATTTACAGATATCTTGAACTTATTTGTACATGAAAAGTAGACTCAGCGCTTGTCTTAACCACAACCCACGCTTTGTACAAAACAAAAGTATTTATAAAATATTTACACTCAAGTTATTTCAGTTTCGCTGTCGAAACTTCTCCGTAACTTACGGGATGCGTACGCTTAGACCCTTTTCTCAAATAAGAATCTCTTCTAATAGTCTGACTTATTAGGCATAAAACCGGTAAAACACTCTTGCACTCAGCGCATGGAGTCCTCTATTTGCACCTTTTGCACAATAGGCATCTAACGTCCGCACCCAGGCTAGACGTGGTTCAAATAAAATCACTAATATTTGGTAATAACCTTTAAACAAACTTTATCCTTTTGTGACCCAACAACGTCGTCAATCCGAAAAGATCCTTGCTCACCTTAGATTCAAAAACCCGCCGTCGGCAGCTTGTAGCGACCGTACGTGGATCCCCGGAAAACGAGCCCCCAAACTGTGGTGGAAACTTTCAGATAGAGGATGTTGCAAGGATACAAAGTTGATAGTTTGTTAGATACACATTTATTGAACCTTCACAAGAACAGAGTATTGCAATATGACCACACGAAACATGAAACAGACAAGACATACATTAACAGAGCTCTGAAAGACATAAAATATGTTTTGACAGCTTTGGAAGAAGTTAGATTTGGTGTAGTTTGCTATCGGTACAAGAGTCCAGCGATGGGCGGTTAGGACGTGTGCCTGCCAAGGTAACTTGCGCAGGCATGTCTGTTACTTTGTTGCTGCGACATGGATACACCAGCCAGCGTATTTAAAGTGCACTTATTTCATGCATATCCAACTGAATAACAAACAAAAACATCAATACCACTGTCCTCTTGAGCTTTACATGACTGTAGACTGGGACTTAACTTTTGCCCATTTCTCTTTCTTTTTTCAGCTGAATTGCTTTTTCTGTGCTGGGGCAGTTTCTTGTGTAGTGCGGTGAAGCCGGTTCCCTCCGCCTTCCACGAGCCTCGCTACATGGGCATAGCCATTTATAATGAGTTGCTGCTTTCCTTCACGTTTCACCTGCTCCGGTAACTATTGTTTGTGTGTGTGTGTGTGAGTCTGTCTACTACCTTTGTTTTTACTTAATTTTTTATTGTGCATGCGTGTGCAGTGCAAAATTTGACTATTCTTCTCTAGGTTCAGGACAGATAAACCAAAATTGGATCCCACCATACACTCCAAACAGATCATCACAGCATGGAGTGTTGAGTTTATCTAAGGGTGGGGCGCCTTTGAAGAAAAATTGGGACAATTCCACTTCAACCATTCTGTATCTTTACATTGGTTTTAGATAACAGAGATTATCCAGTGACAGACATTATTAGAAACATTTGGTGTATGTTTTATATTTTTAATCAAAGAAACATTCAAAGAATCATGATTTTTCAAAATGGTATGCACATGCCTCCCAGTCCCGGACGTGACGGGAACGTTTTCCGAATGTCAAATATCAAACTAACTTACCTTGGAAAATTTAACTTTCTGATTTTACTGTCAGTATCACGTAACTGCTCATTTCACATCCCATTTGCCATACAGTAACAACCAATTTCGAAAAATTACCGAATGCTCTCGATCACTTGAGCGTAAAAAATTTAACCCACAAGTTCGAAAAAGTAGTAAAAAACCGGACGTCTTTGGGAATCGCTGGCTTGCACCCCCACTATTAACTATTACTATTTCTGAGTCTGAGAACGGTGTTTTGGCCTGCACCAAAATCCAAGCCATCTCAAAAGATGCCTCTGCAACGCTCTGCAGTAGAGGTTGTCATGTGGATAAGATTTTGCTGTTCACAAAGTGAAGCAGTAAGCTGCGCTAATTTACTCTTTCTTATTTAACTGCCAGGTGGATGCGCAGTTTTGAAATGGTGCTCCAAGTTGCTTCGTTTGAAACAGGCGCTGGTTTGTTTGCATATTAAGCACAGATGATTCATGCCATGAAGAATAAATAAGAATTCGTCTGTCCTGCTCGCCCCCTCTTCGTCGTCTTCATGCGGATTTTCGTTTGGTGTTACTGCTGGGTTTCGCCCTTTTTTCATAAAAAAACGACCCATTGTGTCCGCAGCTCAAGCTGGCTTGCTCCATCCTCTGTCCGTCGTCAATCCCCGCTTGGTGCGTAACGGCGCGCGGGTTTGGCGGCCATATTCACGCGAGACCGCAGTAAATTACTTAATTTATAGTTATTACTCTTTTTTTTGGGGGGGGGGGGGGGCTGTGTTACCATAAGCTAGTATGCCAGTGCAAGCCACCAATTAAAGCTTGACGAGCCGCATGTGGCTCGCAAGCCGCGCAATGAGTATCACTGCTCTAGATGGAATCGCATAGAGCTACTACTACGGTACCATCTGCTAATTTTCAAATGCTCCACAAAACGTAAATAAGATTGCTAATTCCAAAAAGATTAACTGGCAGTAACAATGCAATATCTGGTCTCATTTAGATTAGATAAACCTTTATTTGTCCTCCATGGGGGGGAAATTGCAGTTCACAACAGCAGCAGGGTAAAGTACAGCACACAGAGTTTCAGGGTAATATAACAATAGGGGGGCAAGATAAAGTACAGTATTAAAAAAAAAAAGTACGTTAGTACGTGGTTAAGTGAGTGGTTCCTGTCTTGAATGTGAACCAGATATAGACAGACATATAGACAGTTATTGCACTTCACATTGACAGTTACTGCATGAAGAAATGCTAGCAATCTAGAGCTACCAGAGCAAGCAAACAACGCTAGCGGTAACTATTTAGCTGCTCCGTTCCATAAAGCCGGGTAAGTATACCTAGTACAGGCTGAAAAAATAACGAGATAAATCTGGGAGCCAGGTGGCTGAGTGGTTAGAGTGTCGGGCTCATAGACATGTATAAAGAATAGACGCCTCATCGACCGCTGCTGCCTATTGGCGCTGACGAGCCGTGGGGCCGCCATTTTGGAAAGGTCCCCCACTCTACTCAGTTTAATCTGTTTGACAGGAGAAAAGAAGCGTCATCACATTTAATCCATCGGAAATCGCTGATTTTCACAGGATTTTTTTCTGCAAACGTCATACATGTAGGCATGATACCGGACACATGATTTGGCGTAATGTTCATAGTAGGCATAACAGTAATAGAATATTCTGGTATGTGATATATGTTATGTATGATAGGTATTTTGCATTAGACACACGATATATAACACACAAACGCTAATATATGATAGAGAAGCAGATTGTGTACTACTCGGCTATTTCAATCAATTTAAACAATAATACAATATATAAATCCATATATAAATAAATCACAATATCAGAATATATCTATATCAAGATTGATTCAAATTGTCTTTTTTGGAATGAAGAAAAAATTAAGACAGATCGATGATTTCTTTAAATGCACATTTTCAAGTTAAACACATATTTACGTATTTAAGTTGCTCATGGGAGTTGAAATGAGCTAAAAGCCCTGAAAGAGGACTGTTTTGCGGAGCTTCTTTCCCGTGCTACCTTTCTGCAGGTCAAGAGAGGTGAGTTTGGCAATGTGGTGTAGCCTTATTTTCAGAAAGACACTACTAACAACAACAAATTGGAATAATGATTGTCAATTCCAAACTGTGTCTCTTCAATGTGTTCCCCAAGATGAAAAACATCCTCTGTTCCAATCTCCTCCCGGACGATGCAGGTGACTGTCGACACCTTTGGAGTTTGCTTTGTTGAAGCTTGGCGAATCACCCTCTCTGCAGCTCTCAGCACCTTCACTGTGCCTTGTGATGGAATCACTAGGCCACCATTGTTTTTCAGGGCTAGAAGGTGGTAGCTCTCATCAAATGATGAAGGTACAGCATCTCTGACCAAGCTCGCACGACACACATCACAGGACAGCTTTCCCAGAATCTGCCGGACTACACCAGAGCATTTTCAACCAGACCACCAAAACGAGTGGGAAGATAGCTGTGGTCACTCAAAACGGCTGAAATGTTGGCGAATGGAGATGGATGCTCTTCGGCAGTTTCAGCAGAAGACAGGGACACAGTGTTATCTTGGGCAGCAACATTGCCTGTCTCACTAGGCACACCGAACCATCAGACGGCGGAAGATGGCCTGGAACTGGCGTGCAGATGGATTGTTATTCCACCTTGTATGGAAAACAGGCATACAATACATACATTACTCATAAGTCATTTTCAGAATTTATTGCAATTTAAAGAACATCAACCCTACTTGATGCTCTGATGGAATTAAAGAGGAGCTCCAAGTGATCCTGGCTGAACCTGTAGGTGAGGACATGCCGCTGAACTAGGAGCGGTTCAGGAATCATCAGCATCAACGTGTCGATGTTAATGACAAATCCCATGACCGACAAGTACCTGCAAAAGAAAAACATTTTATTACTCTGATCATGATACGTTTCTTGTTTAACTTATACAGTATACTTGTAGGACACTTACCCAACTTGGAACAATGTAGTAGCAGAACTGGGATAACTTGAGAACAAGAACACATGCAATACATACCTTTTTGACACCTACCTGTGTTTGATTTTGTGTAATACATACCATTTAGAAACATCCAGGATCTGAAACACACTGAATACAAGATAATTCCGACAAACAAAACTAAACACAGAAAAACATTGAATAAAAGAGCATCATGTTAGCAAACAAAACTAAAGGAAAAAACATTGCAACAGTAGCATCATATGAACCTGATGCAGAGGGCAGAGCATCTTATGAACTTGATGCAGAGGACAGAACATCTTATGAACTCGATGCAGAGGACAGAGCATCTTATGAACTCGATGCATAATGGAACTCATGACCTCATGCCATTAAATTTTCATGCATAAATAACTTGCACTATTTAAATAGACCTCTTAGATCGGTGAAGTGGTTTTCCATCTTTTGTCACCAAAGTGAGCAAGTACTCCCTGACTCTTGACAAAAAGCTTTCCTCTCCGTCCAATTCCAAGCACCCAAGGGACCTTTAAATCCTTTGGCACGAGGATTGCGACCATTCATTGTATCAAACAGCCTGTCAATCATCTATAAAGAAATATCAGCATTTAAATCACTATCATTACAGGGTTTCATTAGGTATCAGATAGTTGTAATCAATATGCATCTGAGTACTGTTGTTGAGACGGTCAGAATTTCCTTTTTTTCTGATGCTCAAATCACATGTTTTTAACACTTACTTGATTTTATGATCACTAATGGCGCTTTTCCACCCCATGGTATCAGCTCGACTCGACTCGCTTTATTGGCGTTTCCGCCGCAATTTCATGGTACCTGGTACTTTTTTTAGTAACACCTCGCTCTAGGGACCAAGCGAGCTGAGTCGAGCTACAAGGTGACGTCGGCAGACGGCCGGCCACTGATTGGCCAGAGAGTGTGACGAAGTCACGAGAGCGACATAAAGCAATAGCGCAGCATCTTCTAGTTCGTCAACATCATAGGTATCATAAGGTCAACATGCCAGCTAAAATTAATAATAGGTCTTCGCCGTGGTCCACTTCTGAGGTGCAGACGCTTCTGTGTCTTGTGGCCGAGGATAAAGTACAAAAAGAGCTGGACGGAGCCATCCGCAATGAAAAGGTGTACAAGGAGGTCGCCAAGTTGATTGAAGAGCATGGTTACTTCAGGACGTACGGGCAGTGTCGTGAAAAGCCTTCCACTTTTTTTAAATAGTTTATATTCCACCTTTTTGTTTGAAAGTTTGCTGTGCTGCACTGATTTGCTCTTATTGTTTGTTAATAAATTATAAGTGACTTATGTGATTGTTTCATGATTTCACTGGCTCTAATATATTCATTACGGTTCAGAAAGGAACCAGCACCAACGTAATTTTTTTTTTAAAGGTGTTAAGTGCATTTTCCACGTCAAATGTTTTTAGTAGACTAGTAACTAGATTATTCTTAAATGTTTTAATCTTTTAGCATTTAATGCGTGTTATTACGTTGCGTACAAAAATACGTCACGGCCCTTTCGCCGACGACCATGAGGTACTATTTGCGGTACTATTTGCGGTGGAAAACCACCCGTGTTACTACCAAACCGAGTCGAGTCGAGCTACATTTGCGGTGGAAAAGCACCATATTTGTATTACCTCATTGCCTTACAGTCTTTAAACTGAGAGTACCCAAGATCCCTCATTGTGCGAAGAGCAACTGACACGGAGCGACTCAGTGTCTGTGCAGCCAGGGACACCCTCATCTTGTGGTTCTAAAAGTAGACATCTTTGTCTGGGATTTAATTGGCTGCATGCAGTCAATCTTTTTTTTCCACATTATTGAGATGATTGATGTACCTCCAATTGATCTGTCCGGTGGTCGTTGCAATTGGATTGTATGCCTGCAGAGAAAGATTCAGTCTTCTTCTCAAAGAAGTACAAACAGCAAAATGTTGATCTTCACACCAGCTATAACTTTGCAAATGAACAGACAACAACATTTAGATATAGCTTTTAGCAGCAGAGACATAACTAGTACAAATAGGTCTACAACAGTCATCTCAAGGCGTTCCCAGGCCAGCTGAGACGTAGTCCTTCCAGCATGTCTTCCCCGGGGCTGCCTCCCGGTCGGACATGCCTGGAACATCCCGAGGGAGGTGTCCAGGAGGCATCTGAAACAGATGCCAGAGCCACCTTATCTGGCTCCTCTTGACGTGGAGTGTGTGACCGAACTCCTCTTCTAAGGGAGCGCCCGGCCACCCTGCGGAGGAAACTCATTTTGACCGCTTGTATTCGCAATCTTGTCCTTTCGGTAATTACCCAAAGCTCATGACCATAAGTGAGAGTAGGAATGTAGATTGACCGGTAAATCAAGAGCTTTGCCTTGCGGCTCAGCAAGACGGTCCGATACAGAGACCGCATCACTGCAGACGCTGCACCGATCCGCCTGTCGATATCACGTTCCGTCCTTCCGTCACTCGTGAACAAGACCCCGAGATACTTGAGGCAAGGGCTCCCCACCCACCCAGAGGGGGCAAACCACCTTTTCCCGGTCAAGTACCATGGCCTTGGAGGTGCTGATTCTAATCCTGGCTGCTTCACACTGCAAAATGTTCCTGTGCATGCTGCAGGCCCCCGGTCCGATGAAGCAAAAAGGACAACATCATCCGCAAATAGCAGAGATAAGATCCCGTGCTCCCCGAACCGGACACCGCCCCCCTGCTGAGAAAAAATTCTGGCCATATAAAGAATCGGTGACAAAGGGCAGCCCTGGCGGAGTCCAGCATGCACCTGAACAGGTCTGACTTATTACCGGCAATACGAACACAGCTCCTACTCCGGTCATACAGGGAACGAACGGCCCCTAACAAAGGGCCCCAGACCCCATACTACCGGAGTACCCCCCACAAGACACCACAAGACACACAGTCGAATGCCTTTTCCAGATCCACAAAACACATGTTGACTGGTTGGGCAAACTCCCATGAACCCTCGAGCACCTGGTAGAGGGTATAGAGCTGGTCCAGTGTTCCACGACCAGGGCGAAAGACCAGGCCACTGCTCCTCCTGAATCCGAAGTTCAACTATCAGTCGGATTTCCATTCCATTACCCTTGCGTAGACCTTACTAGGGAGGCTGAGAAGTGTGATTCCTCTGTAATTGGAACACATCCTCCGGTCCCTCTTCTTAAATAGGGGGACCATCACTCCGGTCTGCCAATCCAAAGGCACTGTTCCAGACCGTCATGCAATGTTGCAGAGGTGTGTCAACCAGAACAGTCCTACAACATCCAGAGACGTTAGGAACACCCGGAGCTTTACCACCAAGGAGCCTATTGACTACCTCAGTGACTTCAGCCCGGGTGATAGGCGGGTCCGCCCTGGAGTCCCCAGCCTCTGCTTCCTCCTCGGATTAGAAGGTCATCAGTTCAATTCCTGGGTTAAATCAACATGATGTTGTGTCCTTGGGCACCCTATTTACCTTCAAGGAATATCCCTGTACTTGCTGTAAGTTGCTCTGGATAAGAGTGTCAGATAAATGTAATGTAAATGAGTTGTGGAGCAGATAAAGATGAGTTGTTACGGACTAAAATATCCAAGATTTACAGGTCTGTAGTGAAAGGTAGGCTTTTAGCTAAGGTTGTAATGCTGAAGGCTCGATGATATTGTTGTGTGGATTAGAACGTCCCACATGCGGAGTTGATAAGGTGCGCTGATGTAGTGATGTTACGCTAGCAGTGAGATCCCAGATGCATAAAAACGTGTCTTTTTAGCAGAAAAACGTATGCGAATCTGAGCGTAAATAAAAATACTGTACAAGCAACTCAAATGAAAGCAAGACGGACATTTTGACACACAAATATTGACGAAGTTTTGAGGGTGTGAAAATAATTTATAAATAATATTTATGTACAAATGTACAGAGAGTACAATACATGGTGCCATTGCCAAATGCAGGTACATGCTAATTTTACAAAGCATCATTATTGAGTGTTCAGTATTGAGTATATATATAAAAAAATATATATATAAAACAGTTTTTTTTTTTTTTTTTCGTATTTAATTGCAGTTAGTAGAAACAGACCAAAATGTTCCCTGGTAAACTAACATATGGTTTTCAGAAAATGACAGACAATCTAAGTTTTTGTTTTTCTTTGTAAAAAACAAAACAAAAAAAACAACTATCCAACAAGAAATTGGTGGGTAGCAAATACTGTATGCAAACTCTTCCATGTACAAATCACCAACAGTAAATATTGTACTAGTACTAGTATTGAACTGTTTCTTGGCAACTTCCAAGTAGTTCATTTAAATTATTTTGTTGGCATTAGCCATTTCAAAAATCAATGTACAATCAATAATTTTGAGTGTTTACCTAAACTTTACTTAGAGGTTTCTAGTTTTATCTTAAAGTTGAATCGATTGGCAAAGTAAGTGTAAAAACGTCACAACATGTATTCCTAAAAAACAGATATCGATTAATATTATTAAACTTGGGCTATCTGCCCAATTAAATTGTATATTATGCTTACTTTATACATACCAGGGGCAGTTTTACAAAACGTCGCTGAAGAAGTGTTTTAGCAGTAGTCAATAACTCACAAAGTTATTTCTCCCCAGTCCTGCTTTTTGGTGTCAGCAGCTTTGTGAATGCTATTCACCATCACTGCTATTTAATATTAACTTTTTTTAATATGGCACATTGCATACAGGTCATGAATAGGGGAGGGAGGTAAAGGAATGAGGGCCTTTGACACTATCTGTTAGGCTGTGATAATTCCATCAAAACTTTTTTCACAGGTAACATTGTCAGCTGGGCTGTATCCATGTAGCATCAGGTAGGCTGTTTGTGAGCTCCTGGATCTTAGGAATTCATGTGACTATGAACACGAAGAATGGCTCATGCCTATGAATGAAGATGGCTCAGCGGGTTAGCGTTGGTCTTATGAGCGGAAGGTTATGAGTTTGGACCCCGGCTGTGGCTATGTGATATTGTCTCCTGGGGCAAGGCACTTCACCCTACTTGCCTCAGGGAGAATGTCCCTGTATTTACTGTAAGTTGCTTAAAAAAAAAAAAAAAGCATTCTAAATGAGGTATTATTATTATTCTAATATCCAATGAGAGCTCACTATGAAGCAGTCTGGCAAGTTGCACTCCTGTAAGTGCAGCACTGAACTCCATTCTAGGTATCGACTGTGTCTTGGAGCCACCCTAGCTAGGATGAATGCCACCTGGACCTCTCCTTGGTGTTCAGTGCGGAGGTAAATGACAGATCCATAGACCGCCTCCAAGGTTTTATAGAAGATGTGTAGTTCCCTTCTCAAATGTAGCTCATCCAAATAGTCTGATACGTAGCATCTAGGAAGAGTGATCAATGGAAGGTGATTTGCCCACAGGGGTCGGATCAGAACTTTTGCTCTAGTGGTGAAAAGGAGTATGTATCCCGGGGGATACATGGGATCATACTGGTTCACTAGAACATGGTATATATTCCTTATTGTCATCCTTAGATATGAGAATGGGTGGTGGCATAATGGAGAGTATCAAAGACAATGCCAGCTCAGACCAAGGGTCCTCTCCTGAGGGTCTGTCTGGCTTTGGGAAATCCACAACTCGGAAATCTCAAATCTGGCTTCTTTGAGTAGGTGGCTTACAACAGAAACATAGTAGCTGGCCCATTGCCATATCTCAATATCCAATCTTATCACATTCTGGCAGTAAGTGAAGATGTGATACTGTAGAGCAAATGTCATATGATATAGGCTGCATGTTGTGCTGAAAAATTCATTTTACATTCATACACATCAGGTGGTGCTTCTGTAATCGGATCCCACCACAAGAATGTCAGAAGGGACTTGTCTTTGGGGAACAGGAGGACCTGGTGGAACTTTCCCTTTAAATCACCACTGATATAGGCCTACTTATTAGACTCAGACTACTGAGAGCCCTCTTTCTTCAAGTCAGGATTCACAAAGGGTTTCTGACCCACTTCAGCCAGTTACATTTGAGAAATTTTTGGTCCATCCACCCTAACTTGTCTCACAGGCTTGATAGCGCATGGGTTAACTTAGAAATGTATTTTACATTTATTCTTACTCTTATTTTTAGCAGACGCTTTTATCCAAAGCGACTTACAACAAGTACAGGGACATTCTCCCTGAGGCAAGTAGGGTGAAGTACCTTGCCCAAGGACACAACAGCTTGTAGCCACAGTCGGAAATCAAATTCACAACCTTCCGATCATGAGCCCAAACCCTTAACGGCTGAGCCACTTTACTCCCCTCCCAAAATATTTCACTCTTCTGGGCGAAAAACCAATCTATTTTTTTCACAAAATATTGAAGGGGACAATTGTCTTTAAAAGACTTTAGCCCATGAGTAGTCCCTTTGTTCCCTATATTTTGGCCCACCCTCCATACAGATTTTCTCTAGATTTGTCAGTGTTCAGGGCTGTCGCAGAGCAACACAGTTTCAGCTCCCTCCAAAGGAGGCTAACGTAACATGTAACTTTACTAACGTTACTAAGGTTAAGCATTTCGTTTGAGTTGGTCGTTACAATATCATATGAACTGTGTCTGAATTTACACAATGTCAATTTTTTTATCGACTTACCTGTTGATATGTTGATTGTCGGCCGAAGGTGGATCTCGCTTCCAAACATTTACCTTATACTGTTATATTCTGTTGTAATAACTGTTTTGCACTTATGGTTGGATGCTAACTGCATTTCGTTACCCTGTACTTGTACCTGTGTAATGACAATAAAGTTGAATCTAATCTAATCATAGCATCCATCCATTCATAGACAGTCCATTTCGCTTTTACACCCGGAAGAACGCATTTTATGGTTGTGATGTCATAGTAAATTGGTCTATAATACACAGTAACAATTCCCATGAATGAAATATGCTTTGTTCATTTCAGGTTTTTCCTGCCCTCTCTACATCCCGATTGGGTGCTGTTGCTGTTTTTTACCCACACACATGTCACAATTACTGTAACCCTGGCTCTGCTCTTTATACCCAAGGTAAATTGGTATCCTATTCCTCACCTGCCAATTTAATTGAGGATACAAACTGATAGATGGCAGCAAAATATCTTTTGCCTAAACTGCATGCCACCTTGAAAAGTACATGAAATGTTTCTTAATTCAAATTCTGTTTTATTACAGTACAAATTGTAATTAAAGTTGCAAATCTTATCCCATGATAACATGGTATTTTTTCTGTCAAATGTAGTTCATTCATGTTTCAAGACCAGGGAGAGAAGAGATCGCAGCAGAGGTGTATGAAGATGAAGTGGACTTGCGACGCTCTGGCTCATACCTCAATAGCAGTTTTACCTCTGCTTGGAGTGATCACAGCTTGGACCCCGATGACATTCGGGTAAACTCTTTAGCTCCCTAAATGCCTTATTGACCATGTATATCTAGCCAATGGGAAAAATGGGAACATAAAATATAATTAAACATAAAATTAAGTATTAACAAAACTAAATCTATATTATGACATATACACAAACATAAATCTTATGATAATTAGCATTATAAATACAAATTTAAATGCCCTGTGTGTTTTTTAAATCTATAAAATTAATAGAATAGACTTGATTAATATAGTATAACCTGTGGTTTCTCTACCCTGTCCGTTTTCCCCTATTACGGTACTCATGTAATGAATTGGTCCATCAACGAACTTGTATTTGTAACAACTTATTCTCCTCCTCATTCATTCCAACATCTTCCCTGATTCCCATTCTTGCTTTTTTACTTTACATGCACCAGGATGAATTGAAGAAATTATATGCCCAGTTGGAAGTTCACAAGACCAAAAAGATGACAACTAACAACCCTCATTTACAGAAGAAGCGCAGCTCTCGCTGTGGACTTGGCAGATCAATTATAAAGCGAATCACCGAGATCCCAGAATCCCTGAGTAGACAATGCAGCCGTGAAGACAAAGAGAAACCCTTCATTAGCAAAGGCCTTTCCCATACTGAATCAGTAAACTGTAAAAGGATGTTAGAAACCATAAGAGTGAACTCCAAGGATGAATCTGTTTGGCAGCCTTCACCAGTGCTGCGCAAATCCCAGAGTGAACATGACTATGTTAGAGACAAAGACCATTCATTGCATGACTCAATAATGAGTGTCAATTTAGCAAAAAGGGCATCCCAACGTTCTGAGACAGACTCATTAGACACCGCCCCATTGGTCTATAAGTCAGCAAGTGCTCACAACCTCACAGTAGATAGCAATTTCCTGCATCCTGATCGCAACAAGCTCCATAAATCACTGAGTCTAACTTCCAGTAAGGCTCACAGTCTTGAGGAAACATTCCGGGAAGGCACAGATATCTTAAATTTGCTAATTCGGTCCAAGCAGGAAGTCACAATAAAGGACCAGACTACAAGTGCTCTCCAGTCTCTCTCCTTTGAAAAAGCAGAGATTTGTCCCTGGGAGTTAGAGGAACAACGGTCTGCTGACAAGAGCCAGAAGCATGTTACCTATGCTTTGTCTCATAGCACAGAGTCAAAGAGCCCAGACAGTTTATCATCACCATTGGCACAACATATTTGCCCCTGGGATCATTTGCCGCCCCCCCCTTTTGCATTGGGCACTACTGGGGAGCCATGCAAAAACAGGGATGACCGAGAATGTGAATCTCCTCGGCCCCACGTTCAAATTTCGCATAGTACATCAGGTTCTCTAATGTCAGACCAAGAAAAGACTACAAAGGAGCAACGGGTCTTCTCTTTCCGTACATCTACCCAAAAGTGGCTCTCTGTGAAAGCATTCATTGGATCTGTTGATGGAAGCCTCAAAGCAAAAAACAGAAAGGATGAAAAAGTTAAGGACAGGACAGAAGAATCAATTTCACTAAAAGGTCAGGACAGTGCAGGACAAAATCCTTGTAGCAACCCAGTTGCCCAAAAAGAGCAAAAGATGCATCAAAAAAGAAGCATGACAGTGGACACCAAACCTTGTCTCGTGAAACAGGCTGCAATTAGACTATCCTCAGGGGATTCCTCGGAAAGAAGTCCAAGGAGAATTGTGATCGTAAAGTCTGATGTTCATCCTTGGGACTCAGAGGACATGCAAAAGGATGGCATGTATGAAAACGTTTTTGTGTCCAGGCAAAACAGTATACACAGCACCAATGAAATGTCCAAAAAAGCTTGGACTCCTTTAGTGCACAGAGTATGTGGTAACATAATCATGCCTACTATAGGTGTTCCCTTTGGGGATGTTTTCCCATTAGACGTCCCTGGTACCATCCATAAATCACCACAAAGCGCACAGAGTACAATAACAGATTGCTCTTGGGAGGTGGAAGAAGCACAACCATCTGAACGTGCCAGTGTGTGTCCATGGGAATCACAAGAGGAGGAGGTTCTTAAGAGACAGGACGGTGTCCATGGTGATGGGTGTCCTTGGGAATCAATGCCTATTAATATATCATTCTGTCAACTGTCCCAGCAAAAATCACAACTGCTTAACCAAAGAGCAAAAACCATATGTCCTTGGGAAATCTCCAAAACAAACACCTCAGAAACATCAAAAACTACAATTAGTTTACAATTGGACTCTCCTACAGATCAAAGGAAATACCTCACAAAAGTTGATATTTCTAAAAATGTCAGACCAAAAGAGAGTAAGAATTTACCAGGGACACCAGAAAAACACAAGACTGTGAAAACTCCATGTGAATCAGAAAATATCCCAACTGATTTGATTGAAAATGGTCAAACTAACACCACACCACATAACACTGACCCAGAATTTACTTTATCTAATTTATCAAAACAGAACTCAGAAGCCAGCCAATTGGATTTCCCTGAACCACCTCAAAACTTTACATGTATACATTTTTGGGAAGAAGATAGCCCAAAGCTATCCTTAACCAACTTAACAAAAAACATTTCACATGAGACCCCTGACAAAAAGACACATTTTTGTATGTGGAAAACTGGAGACCAAGCCAAATCTCAAGAAAGACACGACAACAGTCAGATAGACACATGTTTATGGGAGCCTGGCAACACAGATAATCCAGGTACAAAAGAAACTACGAAAGCAAGTGAGGAAATGGCAAAAAGTATTACAGAAGATGACACTCAAACCAATATTTGTCAGTGGGAAGGAGAAATGTCAAAAGAGAATAAAAATAAATCTAAAGAAACAGAGACTCAAAGTAGCATGGAGGTTCTTTTGAAAAAAGAAGAGAAACCAGAAAAACAAGACAGGGTTCAAGTACGTCTTTGTCCTTGGGAAACTGATGTATTAGAGAAGATGGAGGAGAAACAAAGTGTGCATGTCAAATTGTGTCATATGGAGAGTGAAAATGTTCAAACTGAAGATTCACTCATTCAATCAAATATTTGTAATTTGGAGACACACATCACCAAAGCAGACACAAGTATACAGAGACAAGCAAGCAAAATTTGTCCATGGGAAACTGTAGAAACATTAAAGACAGAGGGGAGAGATGGGGTTCTGACAGATGTTTTCAACAGACCAGAAAATACAAAAAGACAAAGCAGTACTTGTGTGGAGGTTTGCCCATGGGAGACTATGGAACCAGAGATGAGGCCGATTGATGTTTTTAAAAATACTCAAAAGACAAATAGACCAAACAGCATCCACCAAGATGTTTGTCCTTGGGAAACTGAAAAAACTGAAACAAGAAGACAAGATAGCATCCGAGTAGATGTTTGTCCTTGGGAAACTGAAAAACCAGAAACAAAAAGACAAGACAGCGTCCGAGTAGACGTTTGTCCTTGGGAAACTGAAAAACCAGAAACAAAAAGACAAGACAGCATCCGAGTAGACGTTTGTCCTTGGGAAACTGAAAAACCAGAAACAAAAAGACAAGACAGCATTCGAGAAGATGTTTGTCCTTGGGAAACTGAAAAACCAGAAACAAAAAGACAAGACAGCATCCGAGAAGATGTTTGTCCTTGGGAAAATGAAAAACCAGAAACAAAAAGACAAGACAGCATCCGAGAAGATGTTTGTCCTTGGGAAAATGAAAAACCAGAAACAAAAAGACAAGTCAGTGGTCGGGAATGTTTATGTCCTTGGGAAAATGCTGAGCCAATGACAGAATACAACACTAACGTAAACAGTTTTCTTGAGGAAACTACAAAAGCGAAGACTATAAAAAGACAAGAAAGCATTTATACAGAACCAGGGACAAATAATACAAATGTCCCCATACAACCTGAACACTTAAAACAAGACATTTGTAAAGTACATGTTTGTTCATCAGAAATTGAAGAACCATCAGGATTCACAGATGATGTCATACAAATCCAGCCAGCTTCGTCTAGTGATGAGATAGACAATGGACAGCTTTCTGGAAGAATGCAAGAAGTGGTGGAGGCTGAAGCCAATATGCCCTTAGCTCGGCGTGATGCTCTTTGTCCTTGGGAGATGGAAGAGACTAAACCCGGTTCAATTTCAGAGCAAGATTGTGGCTCAGATGTTTTTACGTGGGAGCCTGAGGATATTCAAGATGATGAGGAGGACGATGCTGAGTGTGCGGCCGAGGCCTTTGTTTTTCCAGATGACTTGTAGACCAGTTAATACTTGGTGACATCAAATACGGTTTCTGAAGGGAAGCAAACGTGTTGGACCAACTACACTACTTACAGTGCTCCCTCCTACACTCTGCCAGCCAACAAAGCAATTTATAAACCAAGTTTTCAATAACAAAAGTATATAATGCAGTTAATTTCCCTCTTTATCCTTCTTAAAATGGTCATGTGTGTCTTTAAGTGATTAGACTACCAACATATGAAACATTCATACAGTTTAATTATTAATTCTATTTTTAAAAAGAGTCAGCGAGGGTTGCAAAAAATTTTTATGTTTTGACACACAGGGGTAAATAAAAACATCCAAAATGCCAGTCCCAATTGGTTAACTTGAAAGCTTATACAGTTTTAAATGTTTTACAAATGATGTAATGGTGGCCTATGTCCAGCTTTATATCTTAACTATAAAATGCCAAGTTTGCTGTTGCACTAAAGTGAAGACTTGATAAATAAGAAACCAACAAGATATTATGACAAAAATGTAAATATAAAAAAGAATGTAACTTTCCAAAAGAAACATAAATATAAAATATTGTTTATAATATAACCGACAATGCGAACTAACAATAATCCTTGAGACTGAAAATGTAGGAGGAACTGAAGCCCTGTTGACAATTGTTGTACGTGTTAGATGGTACAATGGTGGGACCATGCAGTAAATAACAGCAAAATGCATTCATTCGTTCTTCATCTACTGCTTATTCTAGTCTATCCCAGTTAATTGGGGGGTCAAATGGCTCAACAGGTTAAGGCGTTGGCCTCGTGATCGGAAGGTTGTGAGATCGAGCCCCGGCTGTGGCTATGTGACATTGTGTCCTTGGGCAAGGCACTTCACCCTACTTGCCTCAGGGAGAATGTCCCTGTACTTACTGTAAGTCACTTTGGATAAAAGCGTCTGCGAAATGAATAACCCTATGTGCACACGTAGCTGGGTATTTTGAGAAACTAATATTTCCCTCCCTCCGTTTCCAAAAAGTTTTCGTTTACATCAACCCGCATAAATACGCCATCTAGCGCCATCATAACTACGCCAAGCCTGGGAGGTCTGGTCTAGGCGCTCTGCAAGCCAATCAGAATCCTCATTTCGGGGCAACAAGCGAACAGCGAGCAACAAGAATCACCTCTGACACCTCACATCCTGCCTGCACATCTCTTCACACTTATGCCCTCCGGAAGGCGGTGCAGGTCAATTAAAACAAAATCTGTCAGATTAAAAAATAGCTTCTTTCCAACAGCTATCAGGACTTTAAACGACTCACTGGTTTGATGTAACCTGTATAAATGTGTGCTCCTGTTGTTGTTATTGTTGTTGATGTGTTGTTGTTTTTTCTGTTGCTGTTCAAATGGAACCTGACACATGAGAGATGTGAGCTTAACTGCTGTATCGAAAACAAATTCCACCAACTATGCTGTGTGGCCTTCAATAAATGAATTGAATCAGCTGCCGAAAACTCAACGCAAACGCAAATCCACAGTTTTCCAGAATCTCCGCTTTAGCCGGAGTTTTTAGAAAGATTTGTTTTCAGAGGAGAATTCACCGTTTGCGTGTAAACGATAGGTACAAACGAAGAGAAATGTCTCTGTTTTCCAGCTACGTGTGCACATAGGGTAAATGTAAATGTTAATTACTGCCTTAGGCAATTTGTCAAAATGGTGGGGAATTTTAATAATTTGAGTCTTATAAACTCATTACATTAGTAATGAATGAATAATGAGCAAATCTTTGTGTTTCTTATAGCATGGCCCCATTATTTGCTGTAGACAACATTTTGTGACATTTTTGCATTAACTAGTTTTACTGAATATTTGTGTCCTGTCATTTTCTCCTGTTAAAGACATGTAGCTCTTTAATGTAGACAGTGATACATATCAGTTATTTGTATATGATTTGGGGTTTAAATAAAATTCAGTCACTCAAAATAAAATAAAAATGAAAAAGCAGTTGGGATCCTTTAAGTTTGTATTCTTGGAATCAACATGTACTCATTTTATTACAGTGATAAAAAATACATGCACAAACATGATTTTTCTTATTTGAACGTGTAATCTTGACAAATTATACTTCCGCTTATATATATATATATATATTATATAAAAGGAAGTAATTGTTCCTTTGTTGCCTACTTTTGCCACTGAATAGCCTTGGGCTTGGGAACTTCAAAGTTAAGGGCCTCAAATTCTTCACCTGGCTTGAGCTCTGGGCCAGGAATCATCACAGTCTGAAATGGAAAAACAATGAACAATGATGACAAATTAATAATCTCACCAGAGCTCCACATAAGACTTAACCACATAAAAATCAACAGGGTTAAGGTCAATTCAGTCAAATTATTGATAAAATAATTCAAAACATACAGGACCGTGAAATTAATTACATGTCTTATTTTCGTGGAAAAGTACACATTTGCAGGAATCACAAGAAAGAATCACCCAAATTGTCACCCCAAAAAAATGATACACGGTTATAGGATTACAACAAGCTCATTCAAGACAAGTGGACCCTATAAAGATTGCAAATCTTTCAAATTGCAAACATATTGTTTTTTACAAATTATAAAGATATGATTGTAAGATTTCAAATGATGTGCCAGATGTTGAAGAGCCTTATCTTGATTAGTTTTATTTTATTTATTTTTTACTAAAGGACCGTTCACAACCAGGGGGGTATTGCACAAAACTAAGATTAAGGGATTAAGCCGGGATATGTTGGTTATCCTGGCTGAATTTAGCCTCAAGTCGGTTGCATGAAAGCAGATAACATTTAGCCTGGCCAAGTTACCATGGTGATTTATTCTCTGCAGCTAGCCTGCTCCGGACCAGGCTAACAGCCAGGCTAAGATTAATCCTAGTGATACACCTGTATTTCCACCGTCAATCCTGTGAGGAATTCACGTGTTTTACAGCATGTCCATGATCTTTTTAAATATGTTGCATCATTTTAATTATAATGCATTAAACATTTACATATATAGTATATTGTCATTTCTCATTTCATTTAAATCTACAACAGTCTTTTTATATTGATTTAAGTGGTATTATTATTACTCTGGCCAAGTGTTATATTGATATGCTGATGAAGACTGCTTGTCAAACTGCCGTCGAGGTTTCATAAAGATGTGTTTTATTGCAGTACAGTGAACCATCGCTATATCACGGTTCAGTACAGTGAACCATCGCGATATCATGGTTCAGTACAGTGAATCCTCGCGATATCATGGTTCACTTCATGGATTTGCCTCGTGCATTGTGTTCTGCATTCTGATTGGATAAACAGTCTCTCCGCGTCTTCTCTACCTGTGCATCAATGAAGTTGCGGTTTACTGTAATATTTACTGTGTCTGTACACCTACGTAACATTCGCAAAAAAAGTTAAACTCATGGACATGCTTAATTGTAGCCCAATTCTGACAGCTCCAGAGGATTGTACACTTTTTGAATACTAACGCATTAATCCGGTCCGCTATTGTCTGCCAGGTTTATTCTTTTTCTTTGATTATGGCTTGAGTATTGCCCCTTTTTAATAATATCCTTCTCCTCCTCATAAAACTCCATCAGGAGCTGTTGTTCTGTGGCCGTGAAATATGTTGCGCGACTCTTGTCCATGTTCTGATCGGTGATTCTGTGAGCGATTGCGAGGTCTATTTAAGAATGCCGTGAACACGCATTTATCCTGACTACCTACATCTGGCTTGACATAGCCGCGCCTTTTCATCCTGGCTTGGCAAACGTGCAACCAATTAAGCCAGGATACGACGGCCAGACTAGGTCAAGCCGCGCTTGCTCAGTTATCCTGGATTTCTTTATTCTACTTTTGTGCAATACCCCCCAGGAATTAAAACAATAACTGTATTTGCCTCCTCTCCGCAATGTCATTCAACATTTTGTGTGTCTGTGTGTGTGTATATGTATATATAAATAACATGGTCCACACAAAAGAATTGGCTCAATGACGATTCAAACTCATGAGCATGTGGTTGCAAGCAAGTCTCACTATCGTTTCTCCTAAACAACTGTTGAGTTTTTATGAACAGAAAAAGCAGGGTTTTTTATTGATAAAACGGTTCATAGGGTTCTTACTAAAAGTGTACGTACGCCCAAAGGCCTAAAAAGGCGTATGCACCCCAAAATTCAAGTTTATAAAACTGTACGTATGCACACCTCCAAGCAAAAGTCCCTTAATAAATCACAGATTCCCCACAGGTCTACGTACGTGAATTAACAAGGTACCCAGCCCTGAACACGCCTATTTTTAACCATAAATAGTCCATGAGTGATTCTTCTTCTTAAAAAAAGAAAGCGCGACAGCACGCACAGTGGCAAATATGAAAAAAAGTGGTAACCTGGGGCAATATAGTGGAGCGATTGCACAGGAGCTTAAAGACTGTATTTCCAGTTTTTGACATATGATGATATATGCACAGTATTAAAGAAACATATTTAGTTATACAGGAATCCCTCGCCACTTCATGGTTCAAGTTTCACAGTCTCAGTGCACTGTCTGAAGTTTGCTAGAGAGCATTTTGATGATCTAGAAGAGGATTTGGGAGAATGTGATCAGCTGAAACCAAAATATAACTTTTTTGGTAAAAACGCAACTTGTGTTTGGAGGAAAAAAATGGTTTACAGTAATCCCTCGTTTTTCACGGGGGTTACGTTCCAAAAAGCACCCGTGATAAGTGAAATCCAAAAAGTAGAAACCTTTATTTTTTTTTACAATTATTATACTGTACGGTTACATTTAAATTAAAGATTCATGCATTCCGTAATGCCGACCTACAGCCACACAGCTTTTACCCTCCTTTAGCATGTCCAGAAGTTTAACTTTTTCTGCGACTGTTAACATCTTCCTCTGCTTTTTGGGCCCGACCACAGGTGCCTTTGTCGGTGCAGAACGTTTTGTCGACATTATTGGTTAAGAGAACCCTCCTGTTATGTTCATTTGTCAGGAACAGCAATAATGTTCCGGGGTCAATTTGACCCGGTGCATGTTTAATTATCCAAAATATGTCAGAAACCCAAAACATCCTAACAAGCAGTGTGAATATTTAATTACTAACTCCATTACTAACTATTCTATCAATATTTAATGCAATGGTGTTTCTTACCTCTAACAGGTAATGGTTCAATTAGGACAATTCCCTTTTTTTTATGTTTCACCACTTGAATGCCACCAGCCTTTCATCCACTGTGATATTAGGGCCTGGGTTATAGAATAGTGGAAGTTGCTCAACCCACTTGTCCCACACAGTCCTAATAGCTGCCAGCTTGTCTCTCCCCCGTCTACCAGCCCTTGTCTCTCAATTATCAAATCGGATCACTCTGGAGAAAATATGAAAAGTCTCCAGAGACATTGTGGCTTGAAATATAGCCCTGCCTGTCTCTGCATCCCACAGACTGGCTGTCGATTCATCCTTCGACTTATAGACCCCAGCAAGGATGAGGAGCCCCGAATATGCCTCTAAATGTGTTTTGTCTAGCTCCTTCCAATTCTCCCCAAAAACATGCCTCCCTTCCAGATTAGTCATTTCCAGAATGATTTTCTGTATTGAATCTGGCATGACAAGCTCAAAAGTTGACTTCCAATCCAATCAAACTTGATTCATATTGCACTTTAAAACAACACGGTTGACCAAAGTGCAGTACATAGCAATATATAAACACTATACACAGTAAAAACAACACAACAATAGGTTAAAAAAACTCAACAAATAGAGACACACTGTACACGGTAAAAAGTCAACACATCACTCAAAAGCTAAGGTAAAAAGATAAGTCTTAAGAGCCCACTTAAAGACAGATATGGACTCTGCCTGTCTAAGGTGCAGGGGTAGCGCGTTCCATAGTTTTGGACCCACGATAGAGAAGGAGCGATCCCCTCTAAGTTTCCTCCTTGATTTTGGGACCACTAATAAGGAGTGATCTGCTGACCTTGAAGAGCGCACAGGGGCGTAGGGCTGAATCAGGTCTGACAGATACTGTGGAGCAAGACATTTAAAAAATAAATAAAAGGATTTTAAAATCAATGCGATAAAAGACAGGGAGCCAGTGCAAGGATTTTAAAACAGGCGTGATATTATTTCGCTTTTTGGTTCCGGTCAAGAGGCGAGCGGCCGCATTCTGTACAAGTTGTAGCCGTGCAAGAGATTTTTGGTTAGGACCTACATAAAGTGCAATTACAGTAATCTAGGCGGTTAGTGATAAAAGCATGAACTAGGATCTCAAAGTGATGCCGTGAAAGTACAGGTTTTACTTTAGCCAATTGATGAATTTGAAAAAAGCTTGTTTTTACAACTGAACTGATTTGAGTATCAAGTTTTAAAGCACTATCCAGTTTCACACCTAGATTGGTCACTACAGGCTTCACATATTGCATCAGAGCACCAAAATCACCAGTGTCAATGTCTGCTTCACTAGGCCCGAAAACACAATGACTTCAGTTTTTTTTGTCATTTAAAAACAGAAGGTTTAAGGACAACCAATCTTTTTTTCCTCAACACACTCACAGAGTTGTTTAGGACAGAAAGCATTTTGACGCTTCAGTGGCATATACATTTGTGTATCATCCGCATACAAGTGGAATGATATGCCGTGCTTTTGGAAAATATGTCCAAGGGGGAGGAGATACAAAGAAAAAAGGAGAGGGCCAGGAATGGAACCCTGGGGCACTCCATATGCTAGAGGGGCTGTGGCGGACATAAAAGAGCCAATTCTGACTTGGAATTGCCTGTCTGTGAGGTAGGACTTCAGCCATTCCAGTGCACTCCCTCGTATGCCGACACAATGCTGCAGACGAGACAAGAGGATCTGGTGGTCCACTGTGTCAAAGGCTGCAGTTAGATCTAGAAGGACCAATATGACACTGTGTCCACAGTCAGCAGTCCGGAGAATATCATAAAGAATTCTCAACAGGGCGGTCTCGGTGCTATGTTTGGATTTAAAACCAGACTGGAAAACTTCAAGGATATTGAGGCCATCTAGAAATTCCTTCAGCTGGTAATACACAATTCTTTCTAAAAATGTTTGATATAAAAGGAAGTTTAGATAATGGTCTAAAATGTGCCATGTCAAGTGGGTCTAGTCCGGGTTTTTAAAGAAGAGGCTGAACCACGGCAAGCTTAAAACCCCTCGGTACAATCCCATTAGCTAAGCTACAGTTTACAATAGTAAGCACAAACTGAGCCACTGTGGGAAAGACCTCTTTATACAAGGAGAGAGGAATTGGATCAAGTGGGGATCCCGTAGGTTTCAAGGTAACAATAATTTCTTTTAAAACTGGCAGGCTGACACACTCAACTGAACTTTGCTAATAAAAAAGTTCAGAAAACTATCACACGTTTCAGCTGTGGGCTCTGCACAGGCCTGTCGAGGGGCATTAAGAACACGGTTTATAGTTTTAAACAAAACACAGGGACTATGTCTCTCGGCTGGCCTGGGAACGCCTCGGGATCCCCCCGGAGGAGCTGGAGGAGGTGTGTGCGGTGAGGGAAGTCTGGGCTTCCCTGCTCAGACTGCTGCCCCCGCGACCTGGCCCCGGATAAGTGGAAGATAATGGATTGATGGATGGACAAAACACGGGGATTATTACAATTTGTCACAATAATATCAGCAAAGAACTTCGTTTTGGCAGCTTTCAGTATTCTCTGATAGGACCGCCAACTGTCTCTAAACAATAGAAGGGACACCTGTAAATGGTCACGATTCCATTCGCGCTCAGCTTTTCTACATTCACGCCTAGCAGCGCGCGTAGAGTCATTCAGCCAAGGTTCAGGGGCAGGTTTTGAGCATCTCATTTTCAGGGGAGCCACAGTGTCTAAAATAGTTTGACAAGTTGAGTCAAAGCAGAGGGAGAGTGCCTCAACCTCTGCATTTGAGCAGTCTGCCAGTGGTTGACTAGCCGTCATGTCTTTAAAAGCTGCGGAAAAGTGAGCAGCGGTAGTGGAGTTAACAATGCGGCAGAGTTTGGCCGGAGCGCACAGCTTCTCCATAAAATAGGGCAGCACAAGATCAAATACAACAGGATTGTGATCAGAAAAAGATGCATCACGGACATTCAGTTTATCGACATTAAAACCATGCTTTAAAACCAAGTCAAGGGTATGACCATGTTCTTGTGTTGGAACAGCCACACATTGTTTAAGAGGAGTCAATAAGGTTTAAAAAGCCCTTGGCCAACAGATTATGCGGACATTATACATGGATATTAAAATCGCCCATAATCAGAACACGGTCATACTTTTACATAAAACAGGATAAAAGATCAGCAAAGCCTCCCATAAAGTTCTTGTTGTATTTGGGCGGTCTGTATATAACGGCGCACAACAGTGGCTGAACAGCACCCAGTTCAAACATGTTCATCTCGAAGCTGGAGTAGGTGTTTGGCAAAGTCAGTTGCTTACATATATATTTACTTTTGTAAACAATCGCAATACCTCCCCCACGGCCGGTTGTTCGAGAGGAATTAAGGTAACTACAGTCAGATGGCAAAAGTTCACATAAAGCACTGGTCTCACCCACAGACATCCAGGTTTCCGTGATGCATAGAAAATCCAGCTCGTTAGAAGCAAAGAAATCCTTAAGAATGAATGTTTTGTTGGCTAGCGATCTAGCATTCACGAGGGCTATCCTAGCAGCAGATAGCGTAGATTTAGCCGTCAAAGTAACTTTGTCAAGAGGCCGCAAGTTGTGGATGTTTACTCCGCATCGAGAGAGGCTAACACCGGGACGGCACACTGGTGGAGCGGCCCCGACCACTGGAATGATGCACGGATTGATAGGATCCAAGAAGCGACGAGAAACAGTGTGTCGATATGACGGATCAATACGACCCAGAAAGTCTGCAGGGGATGCCGCGATGTGGGCCTTCTGCTTAACCAGCCTTCCACTTCGTTTTCCCCGGCGTTTGCGTCTCCTGCGTACAGGTGGAGCAGGTGGCACACGGAGCAGGTAGGCCGGAACATCAGAAAGGAGGGGGGGACATGTATTTTGCCCGCTTTGGTCATATTTCACCAAGTGTGCAAATGTTGTTCTTAAATTTAGCAGCAGTTGGCGATCATACACCAGCAATGAGTCAACTTTTTGTGTGACAGCAAATAAAAGCACCATAAAAACAATTAAAACGCGGAGATCGAGACAGCCTGCCACACACACTGGCGCCATCTTGAATCACATCCTCAGTCACACGAGTCACTGCCATCCTAGCCCCTAGGCACTGTCGATTATATTTTCTGCAGATAGTTTTGCCTGATGTGTATTTGGGGATGAAGACCACTGTATTTCAGAATTTTTGGACATTAATGTTTAGCAAAATTAGCTCAAGATGGTCTTCATCTTCAGACACATCCTTCTTCACTTCACTGTCATGATCAATTATGACTTCCAGAGCTTCCTGGACTGTCATCCTTTTGCTTCTGCTGGTCATTTTGTAAAGGTTTACCTGACAGAGTGTGTCCACTGAATGTGGGTGGAGTTTTCCCGCGAGAACATAAATGGTTCTCGTCAAATATCATAACACCTGCACCTGTGTGTGTGTGTGTGCGTGCGTGCGCATGTGCTCTGTGTGTGCACTGAGTGTGTGTGTGGATAGTTTTCCTGCGAGAACATAAATGGTTCTCGTCAAATACACCTGCACCTTTTTGTGTGCGTGTGCTGTGTGTGTGTGTGTGTGTGTGTGTGTGTGAGTGTGAGTGATTGACCCGAACAGTATCTATGTGATATAAACATGCAGGGGGTGATTGCAAATATGTGACATGAACCATTTTCATATTATATGTTGATTACACTAATTAAGGCAAGCAGAAGAAGTTTCATACTGTAAAAATACTTTAAACTATTTTTCCTAGATCTTCAAACTTTGAAACGGGTAAATTTGACCCAGAACATAACAGGAGGGTTAATTGAATTTGCTTGTACAAGAGATATTTAAGTGTATTTTATCTGTTTTGCACGTGTACAGTGCATACAGTATTACAGTAAACCGCAACATTATTGACGCACAGGTAGAGAAGAAGCAGACTGTTCAGCCAATCAGAATGCAGAACACAACGCACCATTAAAAGAAAACGTGAAGTAGCGAAACCGTGAAAAGTGAACCGTGATATAGCGAGGGATTACTGTACTGTAACATGCTTTGGGGCTGTTTTTCTGCAAAGGGACCAGGACGACTGAACCATGTAAAGCAGGGGTCATTTCACATCGTGGGCCACATAAGGCCTAGGGAGATGTCAAGTGGGCCGGACCATTAAAACTATACCATACTCTGCTATAAATAACCAAAATATCATGTCTTTCCGTTGTTTTGGTGTAAAGAAGCACAAGAACATTAGGAAAATATTGAAATGTAATGAACTATCCTTTTACATTTCATGAAACACCTCATATTTCCTTAGAAAAATGTACAATTTACTTTTATCATTCACATATATGCATTGCAACTAATCCCACTGATTTTACAAAGGCACAAAACTTTAATTGGTAATGCACTTTAAGATTAAATTAGATTTTTAAAGAAAGGAATTTTTTAACCGCTTACACATACGCATTTAAAATCTACATTTAATCCCTGCGTACACCTTATAAACTAAAGTGAGTGATATTAAATGTGTAATAAAGAAAGTTGTATGAACAGTAGAATTCCATCACACTCTTTTGTTGTGAAGCTGCTGACTAACATTAAAGTGCAAAAAAAATGTATCACCACAGTAAGGATTAATCTTCACAGAGCTGTATTCTCAGCATTTTAAAGGTGTTAGTCTAGTCTGGACTTGTTTTTGTTCCTGAAACTTGGCATCTTTTGGCCTGTACAAGTGCATCAACACCAGGTGTCATGTCCTGACTAGCTGTCACTTTCAAAATGTCATTTAAGTGCTTGTTTGAGAGCCTTGAACGCATTTTCGGTTTTTTTGTTCACAAAGGTAGGTTGTCCCAAAAATGCACAACATTTTAGCAGCCAGGGCTGGTAGCTGTAAAGATATGCTGTTTGCTAACATTAGCGACCAATGCTGAAATTAGCGCTTAAGCTAATTGGTAGTGTATCAGCATATGTTTCGCTAGCATGCTATCAAAGATGTGGGTTTTTGACTTCTTTAACATTTGGGTTTATATGTATTCATGTGCTTATCAGTCAGGATGGTGGTGGAGGGTTGAGGGGAGGGTAGTGGGGGGGTTATTTGTGTGAATTCTGACCGTTTAGGGTTGTTTTCGGGGGGCGGGGGGGCTCGTGCGGGAGGGTTTGAGGGCAGGGTTCATGTGGTGGGGTCGATAGGAATTTAACAACATATTGGGGAGGTGTGTGGGAGGTCGGGTTGATGAGATATGAGCCTATTTGTGGGAGAGGTTTGAGAATCGCGAATGATTTACTTTCACTTTCAGGCGGAGATTGTGACGTTGCGGGGGACTCGGGGGGGCCGATTTCGGACGGGTTTGAGGCCAGAGTTAATGTGGTGGGGTCCGGACAGGTGTGTGGGTTGTCGGGATCGGCAGCTATGCACGGAAGTTGCCGCTCCATAGAGAAAGAGTGGGGATTAAATACAGGTCTTTTTGAAATTGCTATTTTAATTGTTGGGGGGGCTTGCTGTAAAACATTCATAATCGTCTGGATACTGGTTGACCTTGATACTGGTTGACCTGGTTGAAACTATTGGCTAGTGTTGTATGGGGAGTCCTGTAGTTTATAGATGATTGAACCTGTGTGTCTGCTACTAACTGATTCATTGCACTGAATGGGTTGATTGACAGTTCACCATTAAGTCATTAATGTACAGACTGCCTGTGTGTGTGTGTGTGTGTGTGTGAGTGTGTGTGTGCGCGTGTGTGTATGTGCGTGTGTGTTTTTCTTAATTAATGTTGGATAAAAAGCACTGTTTTTGTTAGTGTGATATCAGAACTGTGTGACCTAGTTCTTTTTGTGAATTTTGATGCTATCTTATTGCTGAATCCTGATTTGTTACATGTTTGATTGCATGTGGATTGATTTGACATTTAACACTGAAACAGCTGTATACTTTATAATGTTATCTGATATTTATAATGCGGTATCATTTTGATAAAAGGTGTATTTCTAATACCAAAGTCATAGCCATTGATGGCCTAATTCTGGTATTGGATGTATTTGGGTCATTTTACACTCTAAGTTTTTGAAAGCATTTATCACTATTATCAAATTATAACCAAACTATTACTATGCTACTGAACTGTAATGTAAAGTGCTACCTGACACAGAGTGGCCAATTGTTTACTGCTTGCTTACTGCTTAAACTTAAACTGTGGCAGTGTGCTCAAGTGGAGCTGTCTCTAATCCTGCTGAAATTAGTGTTTACACTACTATCAGCATATGAACACCTGTTGAAAGCTTGATCTGTCACATACCTAAGCAATGGTAGAAGTCATATTCTGAAAATTACTCAACGGTGTCAGTGATGTATGGGGGAGAGTCCTGGGCCAGAGTCACGCACACTCAAAATTTATTTAGGAATTTTTTTTCTAGTTTTAAATATACTGCATAAAAAATGTACATATAGTATATTGTCATACATTGACAACAGTATTTTTATATTGATTTAAGTGGTATTATTATTACTCTGGCCAAGTGTTATATTGATATGCTGATGAAGACTGCTTGTCAAACTGCCGTCAGAGGTTTCATAAAGATGTGTTTTATTGCAGTACAATGAACCATCGCTATATCACGGTTCAGTACAGTGAACCCTCGCGATATCACGGTTCCCTTTTTTAAGCTACTTCACGGATTTGCCTCATGCATTGTGTTCTGCATTCTGATTGGCTAAACAGTCTCCGCGTCTTTACCTGTGCATCAATAAAGTTGCGGTTTACTGTAATATGTACTGTACACGTACGTAACTTTCGCAGAAAAAGTTAAACTTATGGACATGCTTAATTGTAGCCCAAGCAATTATGACAGCTCCAGAGGATTGTAAATTTTTTTCATACAAATGCATTAAGCCGGTCCGTTATTGTCTGCCAGGCTCATTCTCTTTCTTTGATTATGGCTTGAGTATTGCCTTTTTAAATAATATCCTTCTCCTCCATCAGGAGCTGTTGTTTTGTGGCCGTGAAATATGTTGATTCTGTGAGCGATCGCGAGGTCTACTTAAGAATGCAGTGAACACGCATTTATCCTGACTACCTACACCTGGCTTGACATAGCCACGCCTTTTCATCCTGGCTTGGCAAACATGCAACCAATTAAGCCAGGATACGACGACCAGACTAGGTCAAACCGCGCTTGCTCAGTTATCCTGGATTTCTTTATTCTACTTTTGTGCAATACCCCCCTGCAACCTTGTCTTTGTACCGTTTCACGTCCGCATCAGGTCTGGTCACACACACGTCTCTCAGACAGGGGAAATGAGCAGGGTTGCCATTTGCGTCTCCCACAAAGTCAGCTTCAACTTAAATGCATGTATGTTGTCAGAAAACTGTGTCACAACTTTTTTGCGGCCTTGCAACATTTTGTTCAGATTGTTCAAGTGTTCAGTAATATCAACCAAAAATGCAAGGTTCTGTAACCATTCCTGAGATTGTAATTCCAACACCGGTTTTCCTTTTTTCTCCATGTACTGTCCGATTTCCTCTTGTAGATCAAAGAAATGCCTCAGCACAGCGCCTCGGCTTAACCATCTCACTTGAGTGTGGTATGGCAGGCTGTGGGTAATGTTGCTGTCGCTGAGAAGTTTGTCAAAGCCTGCCTGTAGGCAGGCTGACAGTGAGGGACCAGTCCAACTGGCCCAACAGTCAACTCTGTCCAGTGCAGCAACGACAGAGCCGAAACTGTCCTCGGCTGCTGTGGTGTCCAACATTGGGACCAATTCAAGAAACTCTTCAGTAACAGTCAATGTCTCATCAACTCCTCGAATAAATATGGCCAGTTGGGCCACGTCTGTGATGTCAGTGCTCTCGTCAATTGCAACGTAAAACGCAATAAATGACTTTACTCTCCGTTTCAATTGACTGTCTAAATCTGCCGATAGTTCCGAAATCCTCTCTGCTATAGTATTCCTCATCAGGCTAATATTGGCAAAAGCTTGTCGCTCCTTGGGACACACAATTTCAGCCGCCTTCATCATGCATCGTTTAACAAAGTCACCGTCGGAATATGGCTTTGATGCTAATGCTATTTCGCTAGCAATTAGGTAGCTGGCTTTTACCGCTGCTTCACTGACTTCTCGGCTCTGGATGAAAGTTGACTGCTGTTTCCTCAGACCCGCCAGCAATTCGTTGATCTTATCTCTTCTCAGTTGTACTTGCAAGCCATCATATTTTTCACTGTGATGAGTCTCGTAGTGGCGTTGAATATTATATTCCTTTAATACCGAAACTTGTTGCAAACACACCAAGCACAAAGGTTTTCCTTGCATCTCTGTAAATAAATAGGTTGTGGTCCATTTTTCTTTGAACATTTTACACTCCTTATCTACTTTTCTCCATTTAGGTAACGACATTTTGGCTAATGAGGGTGTAGCGGAGAGGTAGAGACCAAGGTATTAACAACGTGGTAACAAGCGTGGTAATGTAATGGCGCATTAACTGTTTTCAGTCCGTCTCAGTAATGCGGCATGTCTTCTACTCTTATGGAAACAGTGCCCTTAGCGGATAATCAATGAATTGCAGCGAATAGAAAATATTAATTCCATGTCTTGTATGCATTTTTTCCACTTTGTCCAAATTATCCTGCGGGCCTGATCGAACTCCCTTGGGGAGTTCCGGCCTGCGGGCCGTATGTTTGACACCCCTGATGTAAAGCAAAGAATGAATGGGGCCATGTATTGCGATATTTTGAGTAAAAACCTCCTTCCATCAGCAAGGGCATTGAAGATGAAACATGGCTGGGTCTTTCAGCATGATAATGATCCCCAACACACTGCCCGGGCAACGAAGGAGTGGCTTCTTAAGAAGCATTTCAAGGTCCTGGAGTGGCCTAGCCAGTCTCCAGATCTCAACCCCATAAGAAATATTTGGAGGGAGTTGAAAATCTGTTGCCCTGAGACAGCCCCAAGACATCACTGCTGTAGAGGAGATCTGCATGGAGGAATGGGCCAAACTACCAGCAACAGTGTGTCAAAACCTTGTAGCGACTTACAGAAAACCTTTGACCTCTGTCATTGCCAACAAAGGGTATATAACAAAGTACTGAGATTAACTTTTGTTATTGACCAAATACTTATTTTCCTCCATAACCTGCAAATAAATTTAAAAAACAATCTGACAATGTGATTTTCTGGATTTTTTACGCCCTCATTCTGTCTCTCATAGTTGAAGTGTAGCCGTGATTAAAATTACAGGCCTCTCTCATTTTTTTTTTGTCGGAGAACATGCACAATTTGTGGACTAAATACTTTTTTTGCCCCACTGTGACTCCAAGCACAACTCTGGAAATGGCGAGTATTCTACCCGCAGAATCAGAAGCACTTAACGCCCTAGAGATTAATCCCTAGATGATAAAACTAAGGATCTGAATCTGGCTCTACAGCTTTCACTGGACTGATCGCTGGACTGTTTCGCTGTTGCCCCTCTCTAGAAAACTAGAATTTTCAGATTCAGGATACTTCATTAATTCCCCTAGGGAAACTCTTTGGCAGGACAGTGCCTACCGAGGCGGCCAGACAAAGTACATTTATCGGCGCCAGGCATCTGAAATATCAGGATAACATAAGGAGAGAAGAAAAAAACAACAAGCCAAGGCCTGCAAAAAAACACCTCTGCAAACAGATACGCAAACAGTAACAACACAGTATTACAACAACAAGCAGGCGAAGGCATTGGATGGTGTGTGGGGTTATCAGTGTAGATGACGTTTGTGTGTTAGTGTAGTCTGTGTTGGCGCCTTAGCACAGGCACAATCAGTCTGGTTCTCAGTCCACAATAGTGTGGCCATGGATCCAGGACATCGTGTTCTGGCAAGACATCTCTCACAGAATGGAGGGGGGGGGGATTGGGGTGGGGGTGTGCAGAGACTTTACTGCATCAATCTTCCAAAGTGGTGGAGGGTTGCCCCAGCAACGGCCCTGGCCGCGGCTGGTGCTGGAATTTAGAGCCGAAAGCAGATATGCAGATAAGCTTGTAGAGTTAAAAACTTTTTCACACTCTACTAAAGTCCAAGTCTCGCTTCCTGTCTCTATTTCTTGGTCCTTACATTCCACAATCCCCTGCAGAGCCACCAGTTCATCCACGATGTAATCCATTTTGCGCTGTTAAGTCACATTTTGAGTTCCAACAGCACTGCCCATCACGTCAATCAATTCGGGCAGCTTAAGGGGCTTTTAACCGCTGCAACCGTTTTATAAATTTTCCGATATCCCAGGACAACGCCCAATCCAATTATCAAAAATCCTGTAATCATGGTTCCTAATATGAAGATGTCCTTCACGGAAAGCTCAGTCAGACACACGCCACTCATTCCATGCATCCCTCGTATATCCAGCTGAGAACGTCACGCCAGGACAGCTGGGTTCCCCCGAACACGAAGTTCCCTTCAAGAAGATGGTGTCAATAGCGCTAAGAGACCGGCTAATCAAATCCATGTTTCTTATTTTCGAAGATGATGCGAGATGAGTCTCTCCAGCAGACAGACAGGACGATAGAGCAAGCAGGAAAACAGGGAGGGGAATGAGCAGAGCGAAGTGCGACTGCAAGATAGAGAAGGTGTTAAGTGGCGTACCGCTTCATTGGAGGTCTCCCTCATGGCCTGGAAGGACAGTCTACTGGACTACAAGCAAATCCTTAATTAGACCAGATCAGAATACTTTCGTAAATTGATTAGTAAGAACCAGCACAATGCTAAATTTCTATTTGAGATTGATGCAAAACTAAATAAAAACTAAACTAAAAGTACACACAGTGTGAGTAAAGGATCTTTCTCCAAAGGAATTTCTCGACCACAAAACGCATGCAATAAGGGACAAGCTACAAACGAGTCATGGCCAATTCACCATGAACACTGAAGATACCAGTGTTTTGCACCTGTGGGCCGCTTGGGCCGTGGGACTGCATAGGTTATCAACTGAATACACCAGAGATGTTACATTTACATTTATTCATTTAGCAGACGCTTTATCCAAAGCGACTTACAAGAGAGAGCTTGTAAGTCGCTATGTTAATTAATGTGTACGCGCGGATTCGGGTGACGCCAGAGCTACTATGTTATCCATGAGACGATCAGTTACAACGCAGCCTCCGACCACATGGTGACGGTAATGCGTTAGTCAGTTTAACAAGTTCACAGAATAACAGAAGAAGATCGCCATTCAGCTAGTAGTGAATGTAGAGAGTGATGAAGAAGTTTTTAAAGAGGAAAAATAAAGACAAAAGTGGTGCTGGAAGTCTAAATGTGTGCGAAAATACAATCCCAACTTCATTTATTTTGGATTTGTGAACGGGGGTAGTAAGGAAGAGCCGAGAGCCCAGTGTGTGGAGTGTGGGCTGACGCCATCTAACGTTTTTTAAAGCCCTCAAAGCTACAGCGGCACCTAGAGACCAAGCATCCGAAGCTCGTGGGAAAGCCGGTAGAATATTTTAAGAGAAAAGAAAATGGGCTGGAACAGTGCCTATGGATTGGCAGACCGGGGTGGTGGTTCCCCTATTTAAGAAGGGGGACCGGAGGATGTGTTCCAATTACAGAGGAATCACACTCCTCAGCCTCCCCGGTAAGGTCTACGCCAGGGTACTGGAGAGGAGAATCCGGCCAATAGTCGAACCTCGGATCCAGGAGGAGCAGTGTGGTTTTCGTCCTGGCCGCGGAACACTGGACCAGCTCTACACCCTCTACCGGGTGCTCGAGGGTTCATGGGAGTTTGCCCAACCAGTCTACATGTGTTTTGTGGATCTGGAGAAGGCATTCGACTGTGTCCCTCGTGGTGTCCTGTGGGGGGTACTTCGGGAGTACGGGGTCCGGGGCCCTTTGTTAGGGGCCGTCCGTTCCCTGTACAACCGAAGTAGGAGCTGTGTTCGCATTGCCGGCAATAGGTCAGACCTGTTCCGGGTGCATGCTGGACTTCGCCAGGGTTGCCCTTTGTCACCGGTTCTGTTCATTGTTTATATGGACAGAATTTCTAGGCGCGCCCAGGGGGCGGAGGGTTTCCGGTTCGGGGAGCACAGGATCTCATCTCTGCTGTTTGCGGATGATGTTGTCCTGTTTGCTTCCTCGAGCCGGGGCCTCCAGCATGCTCTGGAGCGGTTTGATGCCGAGTGTGAAGCGGCTGGGATGAGGATCAGCACCTCCAAATCCGAGGCCATGGTACTCGACCGGAAAAAGGTGGCTTGCCCCCTCTGGGTGGGTGGGGAGCCTTTGCCTCAAGTGGAGGAGTTCAAGTATCTCGGGGTCTTGTTCACGAGTGACGGAAGGACGGAACGTGAGATTGACAGGCGGATCGGTGCAGCGTCTGCAGTGATGCAGTCTCTGTACCGGACTGTCGTGGTGAAGAAGGAGCTGAGCCGCAAGGCAAAGCTCTCGATTTACCGGTCAATCTACATTCCTACTCTCACCTATGGTCATGAGCTTTGGGTCATGACCGAAAGGACAAGATCGCGGATACAAGCGGTCGAAATGAGTTTCCTCCGCAGGGTGGCTGGGCGCTCCCTTAGAGATAGGGTGAGGAGCTCGGTCACACGGGAGGAGCTCGGAGTAGAACCGCTACTCCTCCACGTCGAGAGGAGCCAGTTGAGGTGGCTCGGGCATCTGTTTAGGATGCCTCCTGGACGCCTCCCCCGGGAGGTGTTCCAGGCATGTCCCACCGGGAGGCGGCCCCGGGGAAGACCTAGGACACGCTGGAGGGACTATGTCTCTCGGCTGGCCTGGGAACGCCTCGGGATCCCCCCGGAGGAGCTGGAGGAGGTGTGTGCGGTGAGGGAAGTCTGGGCTTCCCTGCTCAGACTGCTGCCCCCGCGACCCGGCCCCGGATAAGCGGAAGATAATGGATGGATGGATGGAAAATGGGCTGCAGATGCAGAAAAAGTATTGTGTCACTGACTGGCAACTCTAAATGTGCACTGAAAGCAAGCTACCTCGTAGCCAGACGTGTGGCACAGTGTAAAAAACATTCACCATAGCGGAGGACTTGGTTCTCCCTGCCGCTGTGGATATGTGCCGTGAGATGATCGGAGAGGCCGCTGCAAAGAAGCTGCTGACCATCCCACTCTCCAACGACACTGTGAGTCACCGTATCGCGGACATGGCCTCAGACATACAGCAGCAACTTCTTGAAAGATTAAAAAGTAGTACATTTTTCTCTTTGCAAATGGATGAGTCCACGGATGTCACGAATGCTGCACTGCTGTTGGTTTTTGTTCGCCATCGCTGGGACAGTAGTTTGCACGAAGACATACTGTTCTGTGGAGAGCTACCAACATGAACTACGGCTCAGGAATGTTTCCGCTGCATGGATAACTACTTCACTGAGAACGGCCTGGACTGGCAGAACTGTGTCGGGGTGTGTTTCTCCACACCGTTTTCTCCACCGTGAAAGCCTTGCAGCTAAAAATATGTCACCAGAGTTCCACAAAGTGATGACTACAGGTATATGTGTGAGAACCATCAACTTCATTAAAAACAATGCTGTGAACTCCAGATGTTTTGCCAAGTTTTGTGACGGCATAGACGCAGATCATGTCCAGCTGCTCTATCACAGTGAAGTGAGATGGCTCTCAAGGGGACTGGCCCTCAAGCGTTTGTTTGAACTGAAGAATGAAGTCTTCACTTTTCTCACTGATAAAAAATCTCCTTTTGCACATTACTATGCCGACACAGCAAAACTTGCCTACCTCTGTGACATTTTTTCACTGCTTAACCAGCTGAACATCTCTCTTCAAGAAAGAAACAGCAACATATTTTTGGTTGCAGACAAAGTTCAAGCTTTCAAGAGGAAACTTGCTTTGTGAACAAAGAGGGCCGAGGAAAAGAGGATGGACATGTTTTCACTTTTGTCTGACATTTTGGAAAACTGCCCTCAGGTGATGATCAGTGACTCAGTCTCTCAGCACCTCTCACAACTGGCAGATACATTTGATGAGTATTTTCCTGAGGATCCCAGAGAGGGCCACATGTGGATTTTGGACAAATTTTCTGTGGATCCCACTGCAAATGATGTTGCTTTGCCCTCACATCTGGAATCACAGCTTCTGGAAGTTTCCAACTTTAAAATTGCAGTTGGGCAAACTAGACCTGGGCTCCTTCTGGATTGCTGTCTCAAAGGAGTACCCATGTCTTGCACTGAGGGCTGTGAAACTTCTTCTCCCATTCACAACTACATACCTGTGTGAATCAGGGTTCTCCATTGTGGCCACAACTAAAACCAAAGCCCGAAACAGACTCAGAACAACGTTGGAGGCTACTTTGAGAGTGAGCCTTTCCCCCATTCAACCCAGATTGGATCCGATTGTGTCTCAGAGGCAGGCCCAAGTGTCTCATTAAGAGTTGAAAATAAAAATAATAATTTGTAGCTTGTTAAAAACTTACTGTTTTGACTGTTCATTGATTTGGTTGTTTATTTGTTCAAGATATAAAGAGCAACATCTGGTTCTGCCATGCAAAAAGGAAAACTGCTGAAGCAATTGTTAAATGAATCCGCTGATTATAAGGCTATAGTCATTTGCACTTTATTTCAATTGTATTTACAGTTAGTTAAATACATATAATATAAACATATAATCTATTATTAATTATATAATAATACAATTATTTATATTTTATTTTCGAATGCATTTACTTTATCACCAAATTTTTTAATCGATTGATTTATTTTTATTCCCTTTTTTGTTCAATGTAAAATCTAAATATAGCTTTTTTAATGAATAAGCCTGCTTGATTTATTCATCAGGACAGGTCTTGTTTAGTTTTGGCAGATCTCTGCTGTGTCTGCTGGTCAACACGGACACACAAAACACCTATACACTTTTCCTGTGTTGTGATTTGAGTTTAAAATGTAAATAGCATATTACAAATGCATTTTAGGCAGATTAAACTGTTCAAATGTATGAATTTTTCTTCCTTGTATTTCTTGTTCCATGAATTATCAGCAAAAGTTAATGAAAGTTTAATAAAAATCTTTGTGGTGATCACATTTTATCATGTGATTGTATCATTTCTTTAACTGAACTACTTAAGGTTTTAACTTGTTAGCATGTTAAACTGTACATGGATTTGATCTATTATTAAATACAAATGAGTGAGATCAATTAATCTCCAATGTTAATATTTAATGGAATGGATGTTTTTTTTTTTGAGGGGGCAAGACATTTATTTGAGGGGGCAGTGCCCCCTCTTGCCCCTGCGTAGAGCCGGCCTTGCCTGTTACTGTATGCATTTTGTATTGATTCTGTCGCAAGCTGGAGACAACAGAAGACAGGGCATTCTTAAATTATTATTATATAATTATTTTAGCTACCTCAGACCCAAGTTGAGCAGTGAGTTTTGATTTGATACAACTCTCTCTAGATGTCGACGTAGTATGACTATGTTTAACCTGTGTTCTGCTCCTCTCTTTCACCAACCGTCTATGGAGGAGGGGATCCCTCACTGAATTGCTTCTCCCAAGGTTTCTTCCCTTTTCTTTTCTTTGTTTTTCCTTGTCTTCCATGAGGGTTTAGGTTGGTTGAAAGGCAGTTATATGGGCATGTTGTGAAGCCCTTTATGAAATTGCTTGTAAAAAGCACTATAAAAAATACATTTTGATTTGAGAAGCGCTGGCAAAAAAAATTACGAAGGATAAATAGCTTCCATGAAGTGCATACGCGAACAACGTGAACATCGAAGCCGGCTCTACGCAGGGGCAAGAGGGGGCAGCACCCCCTCAAATAAATGTCTTGCCCCCTCAAATAAAAACATTTGAAGTTGAGAAAGCACATTTTAATACGCTCACAAAATTAACATATTACAAATTGACAAAACAATCTGCATTAGCAGAAAAAGTCAGCCGAATAAGGGACACACAGCTTCCCTCGGGGAAGCTCCCTTCACATTTCAGACTGCCCCCTCATATGCCTGTCTAGAACCGGCCCTGGTGAACATTAGTTCTTTATGGGCATATAGCTCAAACAATGTGTGTATTTGTGTCTCGCTGACATCTTAATCCCCAATGGCATCACATACACTATGCACCAATTATTTGTATACATTACATTTACATTAAATTTACATTTATTCATTTAGCAGACGCTTTTATCCAAAGCGAGCTTTACATAAGAGCTTCAGTCACTGAGCATAGCAACTTGATAGACCCCAACATAGCGGGCATCTACATTACAAAACATACACTACCGTTCAAAAGTTTGGGGTCACCCAAACAATTTTGTGTTTTCCATGAAAAGTCACACTTATTCACTACCATATGTTGTGAAATGAATAGAAAATAGAGTCAAGACATTGACAAGGTTAGAAATAATGATTTGTATTTGAAATAAGAATTTTTTTACATCAAACTTTGCTTTCGTCAAAGAATCCTCAATTTGCAGCAATTACAGCATTGCAGACCTTTGGCATTCTAGCTGTTAATTTGTTGAGGTAATCTGGAGAAATTGCACCCCACGCTTCCAGAAGCAGCTCCCACAAGTTGGATTGGTTGGATGGGCACTTCTTGCGTACCATACGGTCAAGCTGCTCCCACAACAGCTCAATGGGGTTCAGATCTGGTGACTGCGCTGGCTACTCCATTACCGATAGAATACCAGCTGCCTGCTTCTGCTCTAAATAGTTCTTGCACAATTTGGAGGTGTGTTTAGGGTCATTGTCCTGTTGCAGGATGAAATTGGCTCCAATCATGCGCTGTCCACTGGGTATGGCATGGCGTTGCAAAATGGAGTGATAGCCTTCCTTATTCAGAATCCCTTTTACCCTGTACAAATCTCCCACCTTACCAGCACCAAAGCAACCCCAGACCATCACATTACCTCCGCCATGCTTAACAGATGGCGTCAGGCATTCTTCCAGCATCTTTTCATTAGTTTGTGAAGTCAAACTAAAGAAGTAATTAATAAACTCATGTCGCAAGCTGGGAAGGAACCTTTCGGCAGTCCGAGTTGCCGCACGGACTATAAAAGAGGCGGCACCCAACAACTACTGAATGAAGTGAAGGAACAAGACGCGACTGGAGCAGCGCTCAGTTCAAAAAATATATGATCCCGTGCAAACGAGTCTACAAACGCCAGAGAGGCAGCCGGTAAGACACCGAGCCCATCAGGAGAGACTGTGGACAATTAAAGTGAAATGTTTGTGCAGGCGAGAGCTGCTAGTGTTAGCCACGGGGCCGAACCGGCAGTGCCGTGGTTAACCCTATAAATGCCAGTCTGTGATAATGTTTGATTCTCATTCATAGTTAAATGATGTCATGATTGTTTAAGCTAAGAACATGATTGTTACTGAGCTTATAAATTACAGATAAATAAGTTAAAATTATTATGATATTGTATTATTATGGTGACATTATTTAAATATAAGTAAAAATATAGAATGTTTAAAGTCTGTAATATTAAGTTAAGAAAATCCCTGAATACATTGATAATGATGACAGTGGGATAATTTATGTTGCACCTTGTTTAATTTAAGAGGAAAAGGTGTTAATTGTTAAAAATGTATATTGTCCAGACATTGTAAAAACAACCTTTTTCTTGTTTATTGTTTCACAAGGTTTTTCACCTAACTAACTAGCTAATTAGCTACCTACTACCCAAACAACCTACCGGAAACCTTGAAATCGGAAAATAAAGGAAGATAAAAAGGAAGAGAAAAAGTGTGGTTATTTGAGTGGAGCCCAGCTACTCTGTGATAGATTCCAACTCCTTCAAGTGGAGACTGCACTAAAAAAGGGAAGAACTTGACAGTGAAAAACCGGCAGTACCATAAAGCTGGCCAGGAAAAGTACAGGAGCTTAAAGCTGGAACAGCAGGAGCAAAAACCTGGAATCCTGGAAGGAAGAGAAGTGGAGCATAAAGCAACATTAAAGCACCATAAGCAACAGTAAAGGACCATTGGAGAGTTGCACCTACCCACCACTTTTCGAATTCACAGTTAAAGAACCTTAAAATAAAAGTAAACATGGCTAGTCAAGAAGTTGGGAAATCAGTTGAACAATTGAAACTTGAAAGAACGACAGCCAAAAGAGTGTTGTCACGTCTGGTCAACAGTATAACCCGGTCATATACAGATATGTCTGAAGAAGAACTCAGAGACAGTTTCAGCAAACTCAAGGTAGTAGGAGAGAAAGTCATGGAGGCAAATGATGAGCTGGAAGCTGGCTTTATTGCAGATCTCGAAGCAGAGCTGGAAACGGATGAAGTCATGTTAACTCAGCAGCAAAAAGCCGACCTGGAAAAAACTACAAATGAGTGCCAAGAGAAGCTGAGGGAGGTCAAGAGGTTGATCCAGGAGACTCTTTGGGTCAGTTTTGGAAGTAGTGAAATGTCTATAGCACTACAAGCAGCAGAGGCCACATGCGACCGCGTCGCTGCTGTGCAACCGAACATTAACCAGGAAGCGTATGAATTCATACTGGACCAGCTTAAAGGGTTGGTAGTGACAGCAAAGGACACGCATGGCCGGTGGAAACAGTGGGCCCCACCAGAGGCTCAAGAGGACCTACAGAGTCATGTGAGAGGGCTCGAACTTCACGTCCCCTTGATGGTCTCCAGAAAGGCTGACTTCATACAAGCAACCATAAAGGAGGATATTGAAAGACAAGTCCAGGTGGGAGCTACATCTAATTATCGCATACCAACCATCAAGTTAAAGCCAACAGCCCTCCCCAAGTTTGGTGGCATCAAATGTGATTTTCACAGGTGGAAAAAGGACTGGGAAGCGCTGCAGAGTCAGGGGGAGCCAACTGGCTCAAAAGAGGTGAAAAAGGTCCAGCTACTAGACAGCCTGGAGGATAAAATCACACGAGACCTTCGGCTCACGGCTTACAACACGTCTGATGACATCTTCCGTGTGCTAGAGAACCGCTACGGCAACCAAACATCCATTGCCATAGAAATAGTGGAGGAGATACAGAAGATGCCAGCTGTCAAAAGTCACCAGCCACGGAAAATCGTCGACTTAATTCAAGCTGTGGAAAAAGCACTTCAAGATTTAAGTGACCTTGGAGACACAGGTGCTATTAGAAATCCCCTTGTGACGAAGTCCATTGAAAGTAAACTCCCGGAGACACTCAAGAAGGAATGGCTTGTGTATGCAGCTGACAGAAGGAATGATGTGACATCAAGAAATCGGTTTGACAGTCTCTTGGCATTCCTCAAAGACCAGGAGAGCATATATGAACAGCTTGAACAACTGAAGGAGGAAGAGCCAAGCAAGAGAGAAACCAAGGTGGAGCCAAGATATGCCAGAACCAAGTCAACCAAATCAGGCAACGACCAAGAAGGGTGTGTGGTCTGCGGTGATGTGAAACACAAGAGGAAGATCTATTTTTGCAGACAGTTCCGAGCACTAAAACTAGCAGAGAAGAGAGCTGCAGTAAAAAGTTTGGGAGCATGCAAGAGATGTTTGGAGGTTCATGGCGATGGCTCACAGTGCAAACCTGGATTCCTGTGCAGAAACCAGGACTGCAGGGATGCAGATACTCCTGAGCACCACTTCTATCTGTGCCCCAATGCTGAGGCAAAGAAAGGCAGCAAGGGTCAGAAGAGGAGCAGGTTCGGTCCGGAAGGAGATAAAGGCAGGAGGAAGTACACAGAGGAGCAGGAGGATTTCTTCGGGAAACTCTCACCTGAATTGGCAAACCAATGCCGAAATGTGTTTTCCAACACTGCATCCAGAGTTTTCAATACTGTCAAAGACCAACCAAGCCTTTTAGGGGAAAGCGGACTTCAAGAGCTGCCAGTACTGATGATGCTTGTTGAGGTCACAGCAAACGCTGGGCAGAAAATTGGAACGTTAATCGATTTGGCTTCTGACACCAATTACATAACCCAAAAGACTGCAAGCAGGCTAAACCTAAAAAATGAAAAAGTCACACTTGTCGTCCATGGAGTTGGGGGCATGGAGGTTTGTGTAGAGACAAAACGATACCTCCTCAAGATCAGAGTGAAGACACCAAAAGGCACTCTCAGAGCCCACCAATTGGTGTGTTATGGACTTGACAGCATTGCAGAGATACACAAACATGTGGCACCAAAGCAACTCCAGAGATTCTTCCCAGATGTACAGCTGGATGATCTCCGGAGACCTAAAGAAATAAGTCTGCTCATTAGCCACAAAGAAGGTCAGCTAGCGCCACAGAGGATCAGAGCTGTTGGAGACCTTGTGCTGTGGGACGGTCCACTGGGGAGAACAGTGGGAGGAGCGCATCCTGAACTCTTTGAAGAACTCACCGTGTCAGCCCACATGTCCAAGACACACTTCGCAAGGTCGATGAGAGCAGCGGCTGCAAGATATGAGGAACAGCTCACCAGGATGGTCCCAGAGTGTCCGCTGGCAAGAAATCAAGGCACCATCCAGCTCTGTGAATCAAGCACTTCGGCCACCAACCAAGACTTTCTAAAGTGGTGGAGATGGGACAGCATTGGTGCAGGATGTGAGCCAAAGTGTGGAGGCTGCCGCTGTGGGAACTGTCAGCCGGGTGGCAAAGAAATGACTCTTGCTGAGGAGCGAGAACTCCAAGTGGTGAAAGATGGTCTTACCTACGTCACAGGAGACGCCCACAGCAAAGAACCACACTGGCATGCCAGATATCCATGGGTGGAGGACCCAGACTCCCTGCCGAACAATAAAAGGATTGTGGAGGCCACATTCCTCAGGACGGAAAAGCAACTGGCAAAAGAACCTGAATGGAAAGTCGCCTATACTGCTCGAGTCCATGACATGATACATCGAAAAGCTGCAGCCAAGTTATCCAGAGAGACAGTGATCAGCTGGCATGGACCAGTATGGTATGTGAGTCACCTCATTGCTCCAAACCCCCACTCAGTCACAACCCCTGTGAGACTTGTTTGGAACAGTAGTCAAAAGTTCAGAGGTGTGAGCCTGAACGACCTACTGATGAAAGGCCCAGATGTCCTTAACCAGATTCGTGCAGTTCTTCTGAGATTCAGGGGTGGAGTGCATGCTGCTCTGGGGGACATAAAAAAGATGTACAACTCAGTCTGGCTGGAAGAAAAGGAGATGCACCTGCATAGATTCCTTTGGCGTGATTCAGAGGACGAAGAGCTGGGGGAATATGCAATCACCAGGGTAAACATCGGTGACAAGCCAGCAGGATGCATCGCACAGCTTGCAATGCGTGAAACTGCCAACCTCCCACCTTTCACTCACCTCAAAGAGGAACGGCAGGTTATCCAAGAAGACAGCTACGTTGATGACATTCTCACGTCCCACAATGACTTAAACCAGCTGAAAACCATCACAGCGAATGTGCAACAGATTCTGAAAGCTGGAGGGTTCGAGCTCAAACCTTGGGTCTATTCTGAGCAAAGTGGGAGGAAAGAGTGCAGTGACAAGCTGGAAAAGGCTGTGGGAGAGACCATGGTCTTACCCAACCAGATGCGAGACGAGGACAATAAGGCACTCGGCCTTGGATACATGGTAGAAGAGGACAAACTCCATGTCATGGTGGGAATAAACTTCTCAAGGAGGAAGAAAAAGATGAGACTCGGCCAAGACCTTCTGCAGGAGCAGATAAGAGCCCAAACGCCCAACCCCCTGACTCGGCGAGCACTGCTGAGCCAAGTATCAGGGCTGTATGATCCAGTCGGCCTGGTAACTCCCGTCAAGCAGAAGGGAGCTATCCTGGTACGGAGGGCATTCCAGGAAGCAAAGGGTGGAAGTGCACCTGTGAAGGACTCATGGGATACAGCGCTCTCAGATGCACTCAGGGAGGATGCAATAAAGCTCTTTGAGGAGTACGGCCAACTTGCCAAAGTCAAGTTTACCAGAGCACTGACTCCCCCAAGCTTTACTGATGGTCCCCTGGCGATCACACTCTCTGATGGTAGCGAGCATACTTATGGAGCGGTGATGTACCTCCGATGGAGTTCAGACCAGGGCCCGGTCATCCGGCTGGTGGAGTCCAAAGCAAAACTTACTCCATTGGATCAAGGAGGGGATGCTGTCAAAGCAGAAATGTGTGGAGCAGTGTTTGCCTCAAGACTAAAAAAGTACTTTGAACTGCACAGCCGAATCCAGGTTCAAAGGTGGTACCATTTTGTTGATAGCCAGACCATCCTTGGTGCAATACAGCGGGAAAGCTATGGCTATCAGACATTCTTTGCAAATAGGATCGGGGAGATTCAAAGCAACACACGGGTCCAGGACTGGTGGTGGATTCCTGGCCCACAAAACATTGCCGACATTATAACAAGAGGAGCCAGCCATCAAGACCTCGATGAGGGCTCAGAGTGGCAAAAAGGTCCCCAGTTTGTAAGCTTGCCAGTGGAGGAGTGGCCAATCACATCAGCCAAAGAACTCGCAGCCACTGCCAGGGAGAACGTCGCCAAACTTCAAAAGAAAGCATTTGTTGCCGCTCTGACCAGGGCTCAGGCTAAGAAGCAGCAAGTGGAACACAAACTGAAACAGGAGGCACAAACAGAGCACAGAAGGCCAGCTGCAGGGTCAGCAATCCAAACACTGGTGGATGTCAGGAGATACAGCACTCTGAGCCGTCTGGTACAGACAGTTGCATGGATCTGGAGAGCGGCAAAACAGTTTGGCAAACAAAGTCAAGCTGTGAAGAGTCCAAAGTGGGAGGCAATCTCCTCCACAGGAGTCGTCTCTGTAAGGGAACGAGAGGATGCCCTGAGAGACATTTTCCTTGCAGCACAAGAAAACACAACCTTCCCTGGCACCACGTTAGACAGGCTTGTGGTCCACAAAGACAGAGACACTGGGCTACTGGTCTGTGGAGGCAGAGTGCAAAGCTTCAACGAAGCTCAAGTTAGCATCCCCCTCTTACCCTATGACGCCTGGGTGTCCAAGCTGATAGCTCGAGAGGCCCACAATGAAGGTCATGAGGGAGTGGCTGGAACCCTCCTAAAGATGAGGAGGAAGGCGTGGGTCATTAAAGGGAGGAGGATTGCACAAAAAGTTGTTGATGGTTGCATGGTCTGCAGGAAAGCAAAAGCAAAGACTTGTCAACAAATAATGGCTGACTTGCCGCCAGAAAGGACTGAACCTGCTGCACCATTTGAATTCACATCAGTTGACCTCTTTGGCCCTTACCAAGTTAAAGATGACGTCAAGAAAAGAGCGACACTAAAGGTTTGGGGAGTTGTCTTTGGCTGCATGGCAAGCAGAGCCATTCACACCGAGCTGGCAAACACCCTGTCAACTGAAAGTTTCCTAATGGCTTATCAAAGGTTCACAGCAATCAGAGGGCATCCAAGAAAGATGTGGTCGGACCCAGGCACCAATTTTATTGGAGCGAAACCAGTCCTTGAGGAACTCTACAGGTTTTTGGACCTAGACAAAGCACACCTGGAGGAAATGGCAGCAAGGAATGGAACTGAGTGGCAGTGGAAAATCCTTCCAGCCGATTCGCCACACAGGAATGGTGCTGCAGAAGCTGCTGTGCGAATTGTAAAGAGGGCATTCCAGAATCTTGGGAATGAGGCTTCACTAAGCTACAGTGAGTTCCAGACAACTCTTTACATCGCAGCCAACCTGGCAAATGAGCGCCCAATTGACGCAAGAATACAAAGTCGAGAAGACTGCATTCAGTATGTCACACCCAACACTCTCCTACTAGGCCGGGCCTCTCAAAGTGGGGACTTGAAAACCTTCGACTTTCACAACTATCCGTACAAAAGACTGAGAGCTATGCAGTCGGAGGTGACCAAGTTCTGGAGGAGCTGGAGCCAACTCGCTGGTCCAAACTTATTTGTCCGAAGCAAGTGGCATACTGGACAAAGGAATGTTGCCATTGGAGATGTTGTGTGGCTGTGTGACCAAAATGCACTACGAGGGCAGTTCAAGCTGGGCAGAGTCATCAGCACGACTCCAGATGATAAAGGCGTTGTAAGGGATGTAAATGTAAGAGTTTTCCCAAGCTACTGTGTCCCTGTCACGAGAGCTCTGAAAGGCAAGTCAATTCCTGAAATCAGAAGGGAAAAGATCCAAGCCACCGTCCTTCACAGGGACGTCAGGCGGCTCGTTGTCCTATTACCTGCGGAGGAACAGACAGAAAGCTAAAAGCAGCAGGGAAAGGAGAACCAAGTTTGCCTTTGAAGCTGTCGATCTTCACACCTTTCCAGGCGAAGATCGAGTGGGAGGTGTGAAGTCAAACTAAAGAAGTAATTAATAAACTCATGTCGCAAGCTGGGAAGGAACCTTTCGGCAGTCCGAGTTGCCACACAGACTATAAAAGAGGCGGCACCCAACAACTACTGAATGAAGTGAAGGAACAAGACGCGACTGGAGCAGCGCTCAGTTCAAAAAATATATGATCCCGTGCAAACGAGTCTACAAACGCCAGAGAGGCAGCCGGTAAGACACCGAGCCCATCAGGAGAGACTGTGGACAATTAAAGTGAAATGTTTGTGCAGGCGAGAGCTGCTAGTGTTAGCCACGGGGCCGAACCGGCAGTGCCGTGGTTAACCCTATAAATGCCAGTCTGTGATAATGTTTGATTCTCATTCATAGTTAAATGATGTCATGATTGTTTAAGCTAAGAACATGATTGTTACTGAGCTTATAAATTACAGATAAATAAGTTAAAATTATTATGATATTGTATTATTATGGTGACATTATTTAAATATAAGTAAAAATATAGAATGTTTAAAGTCTGTAATATTAAGTTAAGAAAATCCCTGAATACATTGATAATGATGACAGTGGGATAATTTATGTTGCACCTTGTTTAATTTAAGAGGAAAAGGTGTTAATTGTTAAAAATGTATATTGTCCAGACATTGTAAAAACAACCTTTTTCTTGTTTATTGTTTCACAAGGTTTTTCACCTAACTAACTAGCTAATTAGCTACCTACTACCCAAACAACCTACCGGAAACCTTGAAATCGGAAAATAAAGGAAGATAAAAAGGAAGAGAAAAAGTGTGGTTATTTGAGTGAAGCCCAGCTACTCTGTGATAGATTCCAACTCCTTCAAGTGGAGACTGCACTAAAAAAGGGAAGAACTTGACAAGCACCAAAGCAACCCCAGACCATCACATTACCTCCGCCATGCTTAACAGATGGCGTCAGGCATTCTTCCAGCATCTTTTCATTTGTTCTGCGTCTCACAAACGTTCTTCTTTGTGATCCAAACACCTCAAACTTGGATTCATCCGTCCACAACACTTTTTTCCAGTCTTCCTCTGTCCAATGTCTGTGTTCTTTTGCCCATCTTAATCTTTTTCTTTTATTGGCCAGTCTCAGATATGGCTTTTTCTTTGCCACTCTGCCCTGAAGACCAGAATCCCGCAGCCGCCTCTTCACTGTAGATGTTGACACTGGTGTTTTGCGGGCACTATTTAATGAAGATGCCAGTTGGGGACCTGTGAGGCGTCTGTTTCTCAAACTAGAGACTCTAATGTACTTATCTTCTTGTTTAGTTGTGCAACGCGGCCTCCCACTTCTTTTTCTACTCTGGTTAGAGCCTGTTTGTGCTGTCCTCTGAAGGGAGTAGTACACACCGTTGTAGGAAATCTTCAATTTCTTAGCAATTTCTCGCATGGAATAGCCTTCATTTCTAAGAACAAGAATAGACTGTCGAGTTTCAGATGAAAGTTCTCTTTTTCTGGCCATTTTGAGCGTTTAATTGACCCCACAAATGTGATGCTCCAGAAACTCAATCTGCTCAAAGGAAGGTCAGTTTTGTAGCTTCTGTAAGGAGCTAAACTGTTTTCAGATGTGTGAACATGATTGCACAAGGGTTTTCTAATCATCAATTAGCCTTCTGAGCCAATGAGCAAACACATTGTACCATTAGAACACTGGAGTGATAGTTGCAGGAAATGGGCCTCTATACACCTATGTAGATATTGCACCAAAAACCAGACATTTGCAGCTAGAATAGTCATTTACCACATTAGCAATGTATAGAGTGTATTTCTTTAAAGTTAAGACTAGTTTAAAGTTATCTTCATTGAAAAGTACAGTGCTTTTCCTTAAAAAATAAGGACATTTCAATGTGACCCTAAACTTTTGAACGGTAGTGTACATCATGAGAACCAATAAGTGCCAAGGGAAGAACAATGAGAGCATTCATTTTAAAATAACATTACCTTCAAGATAGAATCCTTGGCTGGAGCCCATGCTGGAACAATCTTGCCATGTAACCTCCAGCAGCCATACGGGTTGATGAGGTGCCTCTCCAAGACCAGATACTCCAGGACATCCTTAGGCTGTTCATTCCCCAACATTAGTCTCCCAAAGCGGTCATAGATAGCTAGTGTCTGATGGGGAAGGAGTAGATTATGCTTGTTATTGCAAAATAATCTCACAGCCAGTATTGTATGAACTGTTCTTAACCAAGTGAAGTGTAAAACTAGCATGAAAAAGCACAGGCATTTGGGTTACCTGTCTGGAGTGTATGCGTACAGTCACCTGACCATACAGGTTGCCTTTACTGACCATGTCAGGGCAACGTGCATGTACCACCTTTGGGGGGTCAAGCGATTCCACAAACTTCCAACGCAGCGTTTTATAACGGTTGGCCCTTGTCATTTCCTGCAAGAGATACTGCTTATGATTTGTCTTTCAAGAAAAACATTTAGTAAGATGTGAATACATATGCTACAGTCACCCTATGTGCCAAAGCAAATGTACATACATCCCAAACATTTTGGGGGGGAAAAAAAGGGGGGGGGGTAACTGTTTTGGGATAAATCTATTTCAGTAAGGATACCCATGAGATTGATTTGATAATGTATTGGTAACCATGACATGGAAATATGTTTGACTTTGGCAGAGTGAAGGATCTAAAGCTAAGCGCTCCCTTCCGCCTCAATGCAACACATATGTAGCATACATACATGACAAATGAAACAGGGAGCAAAAGAGATATAATCGCCCTGACAGACAGGGGGAGAAATGGGATGGTGGACGGTGGCAGCAGCACTGATCATCAGACAATCTGGATGAGTGTGTGCATATCCGTGTGGCCTTTTGACAATGGGTTAAATCAGAACTAGGTTGGTCAAAGTACGGTTAAATGAAACATCAGAAAGATGAAATACATATCTGATACAGTGCGTAGGAATTAAATACATTTCAAGAAAATTAATTACAAAGAGAAGACTTTAAATTTCACCAACAGTACCATGACTATTGTAAATCTGAGAAAAAGAGGATGAGGTGCTTCTCAATTAATATTTTTTTTATGGAAACGGTCGTTTATTTCTGTAATTCAACTGAAATATTAAAATGTTTGTATTAATTAGTTTCAATGCACACAAACTGAAGTAGTTTAAGTCGTTGGATCATTTAATTTAGATTATTTTGGCTCACATTGAACAGAAATCCACCATGTCAACAAATCAGAATACAGTGACATGCCACTCAGCTAATCAACTCAAAACACCTGCAAGGTTTCCTGGATCAAGGCATCAAGAGCCACCATACAGACGTGTTAAGAAATTTGGCAAACGTTTTCGTATTCCTCATTAAGCCACTCCTGAACCACAGACAACATCAGAGGCATTTTACCTAGAAGAAGAACTGGGGTCTCATTTATAAAGGAGTGCGTAGAATTCTTACTAAAAGTGTGCGTACGCCCAAAGGCGTAAATTGGCGTACGCACACAAAAATTCAGATTTATAAAACCGTGCGTACGCACACCTGTAGGCAATGTTCGCTCTATAAATCACATCTTAACCACAAGTTTGCGTACGTAAAGTATCATTGCACCCCGCCCTGAACACGCCCATTTTTAACCATAAATAGTCAATGCAAAGGACCTCATGAATGCTAATCTAGTATCGTTCTCATGAACCTGGCAGGTAATTCTTCTTCACGGTGAATGAAGGCAAACAAAAAACAACACAATAGTGCGACCGCGCCAAGTGGCAGAACAGGAGAAGAAGCGGTAACAACTGCAGTAGTAAATTCCGTGTTTGTGTATCTTGCATCCTCTCCGTGAATCGCCACCTTAACGTGGTGGAGGGGTTTGAGTGCTTGGATGATCCTAGGAGCTATGTTGTCGGGGGCTTTATGCCCCTGGTAGGGTCTCCCAAGGCAAACAGGTCCTAGGTGACTAGCCAGACTAAGAGCGGTTCAAAAAACCCATATGATGACAAATAAAACGAAGTCAGTTACGTCGCCCGGATCGGCGAAACCGGGGCCCCACTCTGGAGCCAGGCCCAGTGGGAGCTCGCAGGCGAGCGCCTGGTGGCCGGGTCTTTTCCCATGGGACCCGGCCGGGCCCAGCCCGAAAAGGCGACGTGGGACCACCTTCCCGTAGGCCCACTACCCGCAGGAAGGACCGTAAGGGGCCGGTGCTGTGTGATTTGGGCGGTGGTCAGGGGCAGGCGCCCGGACGACCAGAGCCGCGCACACAGTCTCTAGCGCTGGGGACATGGAATGTCACCACGCTGGCGGGGAAGGAGCCCGAGCTTGTGCGGGAGGTCGAGCGTTACCGGCTAGATATAGTCGGCCTCGCCTCCACGCACAGCTTGGGCTCTGGAACCATTATCCTTGAGAGAGGCTGGACTGGGAGAGGCGGCGGGCTGGCGTGGGTTTGCTTATAGCCCCACAGCTCAGTCGCCACGTGTTGGAGTTTACTCCGGTGAACGAGAGGGTTGCGTCCCTGCGCCTAAAAGCCGGGGACAGGTCTCTCACTGTTGTGGCGGCCTACGGGCCGAACAGCAGTGCAGAGTACCCGGCCTTCTTGGAGTCTTTGGGAGGCGTACTGAACAGTGCGCCGACTGGGGACTCCGTTGTTCTACTGGGGGACTTCAACGCCCACGTGGGAAATGACAGTGACACCTGGAGAAGGGTGATTGGGATGAACGGCCCCCCTGATCGGAACCCGAGTGGTGTTCTGTTTTTGGACTTCTGTGCTAGTCACGGTATGTCCATAACTAACACCATGTTCAAGCACAAGAGTGTCCATCAGTGCACGTGGCACCAGGACACTCTAGGCCGAAGGTCGATGATCGACTTTGTTGTCGTGTCTTCTGACCTGCGGCCGTGTGTCTTGGACACTCGGGTGAAGAGAGGGGCGGAGCTGTCAACCGATCACCACCTGGTTGTGAGTCAGATCCGCTGGCGGGGGGGGGAAGTTAGACAGACTTGGCAGGCCCAAACGTATCGTGAGGGTCTGCTGGGAACGTCTGGCAGACCCGTCTGTCAGAGGGATCTTCAACTCACACCTCCGGGAGAGCTTCTCACAGATCCCGGGGGAGGCTGGGGACATCGAGTCTGAATGGACCATGTTCTCGACCTCCATTGTCAATGCGGCAGTCCGGAGTTGCGGTCGCAAGGTCTCTGGTGCTGGTCGCGGCGGCAATCCCAGAACCCGGTGGTGGACACCGGAAGTAAGGGATGCCGTCAAACTGAAGAAGGAGTCCTATCGAGCCGTTCTGGCTTGTGGGACTCCCGAAACAGTTGACCGGTACCGGCAGGCCAAGCGTGCCGCGGCTCGGGTAGTCGCAGAGGCAAAAACTCGGGTCTGGGAGGAGTTCGGGGAAGCCATGGAGAAGGACTATAGGTCGGCCCCAAGGAAATTCTGGCAAACCGTTCGGCGCCTCAGGAGGGGGAAGCAGTGCTTCACCAACACTGTTTACGGTGCGGGTGGGGAGCTGTTGACGTCGACTGGGGATGTTGTCGGACGGTGGAAGGAATACTTTGAGGATCTCCTCAATCCTGCCGTCACGTCTTCCGAGGAGGAAGCAGAGACTGGGGACTTCGGGGCGGACCCGCCTATCACCCGGGCTGAAGTCACTGAGGTAGTCGATGGGCTCCTTGGTGGCAGGGCTCCGGGGGTGGACGAGATCCGTCCTGAGTACCTGAAGTCTCTGGATGTTGTGGGACTGTCCTGGTTGACACGCCTCTGCAGCATCGCGTGGCGGTCTGGAACAGTGCCTATGGATTGGCAGACCGGGGTGGTGGTTCCCCTATTTAAGAAGGGGGACCGGAGGATGTGTTCCAATTACAGAGGAATCACACTCCTCAGCCTCCCCGGTAAGGTCTACGCCAGGGTACTGGAGAGGAGAATCCGGCCAATAGTCGAACCTCGGATCCAGGAGGAGCAGTGTGGTTTTCGTCCTGGCCGCGGAACACTGGACCAGCTCTACACCCTCTACCGGGTGCTCGAGGGTTCATGGGAGTTTGCCCAACCAGTCTACATGTGTTTTGTGGATCTGGAGAAGGCATTCGACTGTGTCCCTCGTGGTGTCCTGTGGGGGGTACTTCGGGAGTACGGGGTCCGGGGCCCTTTGTTAGGGGCCGTCCGTTCCCTGTACAACCGAAGTAGGAGCTGTGTTCGCATTGCCGGCAATAGGTCAGACCTGTTCCGGGTGCATGCTGGACTCCGCCAGGGTTGCCCTTTGTCACCGGTTCTGTTCATTGTTTATATGGACAGAATTTCTAGGCGCGCCCAGGGGGCGGAGGGTTTCCGGTTCGGGGAGCACAGGATCTCATCTCTGCTGTTTGCGGATGATGTTGTCCTGTTTGCTTCCTCGAGCCGGGGCCTCCAGCATGCTCTGGAGCGGTTTGATGCCGAGTGTGAAGCGGCTGGGATGAGGATCAGCACCTCCAAATCCGAGGCCATGGTACTCGACCGGAAAAAGGTGGCTTGCCCCCTCTGGGTGGGTGGGGAGCCTTTGCCTCAAGTGGAGGAGTTCAAGTATCTCGGGGTCTTGTTCACGAGTGACGGAAGGACGGAACGTGAGATTGACAGGCGGATCGGTGCAGCGTCTGCAGTGATGCAGTCTCTGTACCGGACTGTCGTGGTGAAGAAGGAGCTGAGCCGCAAGGCAAAGCTCTCGATTTACCGGTCAATCTACATTCCTACTCTCACCTATGGTCATGAGCTTTGGGTCATGACCGAAAGGACAAGATCGCGGATACAAGCGGTCGAAATGAGTTTCCTCCGCAGGGTGGCTGGGCGCTCCCTTAGAGATAGGGTGAGGAGCTCGGTCACACGGGAGGAGCTCGGAGTAGAACCGCTACTCCTCCACGTCGAGAGGAGCCAGTTGAGGTGGCTCGGGCATCTGTTTAGGATGCCTCCTGGACGCCTCCCCCGGGAGGTGTTCCAGGCATGTCCCACCGGGAGGCGGCCCCGGGGAAGACCTAGGACACGCTGGAGGGACTATGTCTCTCGGCTGGCCTGGGAACGCCTCGGGATCCCCCCGGAGGAGCTGGAGGAGGTGTGTGCGGTGAGGGAAGTCTGGGCTTCCCTGCTCAGACTGCTGCCCCCGCGACCCGGCCCCGGATAAGCGGAAGATAATGGATGGATGGATGGATGTATCTTGCATGGCGATTAAAAACGAATTCTGATTCTGAAGTGTAATGAGTGTAGTGATTGCGCGGGAGCTTAACAACTGTATTTCCAGTTTTTGACATATGATATGCACAGTATTAAAGAAATATATTTAGTTATACTTTGTGTTCTGTAGTTACATGCATTTCAGCCTCCTACACTGCGGTAAAAGGACGTCTGATTGTCAGACAGACAGCACTGAATATTGATTTAAAATTTGAGTTGCATTGTAGAAGATGTGTATGGAACAATTATCACGCAGTTCAAGCTCAAATAACACTGATGTATTTAATCTTCATTATAATCATAAATTGAGTCAACGTGTGTGAGGACAACAAAATACATAAATATTACGAGTAATCGCTTCTCCGACTTTTACTTTTTGCAGTATGTGTCTCCAATTCCCACTGTCTCCAAAAAGTGCGTAGGTTTACGGGAGGGTCATAGTTTGCGTGGAGGACCGCACATTCTACCGCCAAGTTTGTTTTTTATAAATCACTGACTTTGCGTGAAAACTGGCGTACGCACATTTTCAGCCCCGTTTTGTGCGTACGCAAGCTTTATAAATGAGACCCCTGGACTGTTGCCCCATGGTCCAAAGTCTTTTTTTCAGATGAGAGCAAATTTTGTATTTCAAATGGAAACCAAGGTTGTAGAGCATAGGTCACTAACTGGCGGACCGCGGTCCGGGTCCGGACCCAGAAGCTGTCTTATACGAACCCGGACCTACAGCCCAAATAGAGGGTTACGATTTAAAATTGGACGGAGCGCAACTATTTTAACGGCGCTGCTTTTATCGTCTTTACGGTAGTTGGTTTGTGGATGGGAAAACGCACAGGCCAATTGCATACGAGTTAAGCCATCCCACGTGATTCCATTCAGCCAGTCAAAACTTTGTATTCTAGGCGGTAAACATTGAGAAGATGTACCGCAGTTAGATGAGAGTTTTCGGCGAGACACGAAAAGAAAGAAAAATAAACATAAACCACGGGAGAGACACGGACGAGTGAGACAGAGAAAGGGAGAGATGCGGACGAGTGAAACAGAGAAAGGGAGACACGGAGGAGTGAGACAGAAAGGGAGAAACACGGAGGAGTGAGACAGAAAGGGAGATAAAAATATGAGGAAAATGGCTCGCAAAAAAGAAAAGTGGACAGCAAATATAGGGGATTTAATCCAGAATGCACAGACTCCTTTCTGTTCTTACTACTCTTAAATGGGTAAATGTTGGGCATCTCCAAATGCAATTGGTTGATCTCCAAGTAGATGTAGCCCTGAAAGAGCAGTTTGTAAGAACTGATACTTCTACTTTCTGGCTCCAAGTGGTCGCTGAGACAGCTTTTCCAGATCTGAGGAAAGTAGCCCTATACCTCATGACTATGTTGAGCACCACACACAACTGTGAGGCAGCATCTTTCACTATGAACATAATCCAAACAATATATAGTTCCAGGCTCACCAATGAGCTCCACTTGTGCATGAGAATGGCCCTGACTCCATTTAAGCCCAGGTTTAAAATCCTGGCAGGACAAGCTAGAACTCAATTCTCTCACTGAGCAAAAAAGTGGGGGAGTTGAATGTAAGTGGGGAACTGTTAAGTTAAATGAATAGTTCTAAATCTGAAATAGTTCAATTTATAAGATATGTTAAGATTTCATACTTGAATTGTTTCAATTAAGGGTATGCACATTTTAGAAATTCAAGCTTAAATGTATGTATTTTTTAATAAGTCATGTGCTTTATTTGAATCTGCACATTGTGAATACTTTTTAAGTTCAGTTCTGTGTTATATGACAATAAATATTGTCATAAAGTTTTGAATGGTCCTGAAATCATTTGATTTACAAGGTAGTTATAGATTAGATGCAGATGTTCATAAAAGTACTAGGCCACTTAAATATATATCACATTAAGTTAGACATTATGATCTTCCGGACCTTCGCTTCATGTCATTTTGTCGAACTGGACCTCTTTACATTTTAGTTGAATACCCCTGTTGTAGAGTCTTGAGGAAGAGTGGAGAAGCTCAAAACCCTAACCCTAACCAAAGATGCTTGAAGTCCAGTGTTAAGTTTCCAGTCTGTGACCAAACCATTGGGGTGCAATGTAATTTGCTGGTGTTGGTCACCAAGACACTGCACCCATTTACCAAGAAATCTTGTAGCACTTCATGTTTCCTTCTTCCTTCCTTTTCCTAATTGGCTGAGATTGTGAATTGGTAGGTTTCTGTTAAATGTGAGCCAGAATCATCACAATTAAAAGAAACAAATACTTAAACTACTTCAGTCTGTGTGCACTGAATTTAATAGGCCTATATGAATTTCAAAATTTGTGTTGAATTACTGGAATAAATTAACTTTTCCACAAATCTTGACCCTAAAATACGACTAGCTATGCAAGTTTCCTCTATCCAGCCACATCAATTTTTTTTAGCTAATATGTATTTATCTAACGTGGATTTTTTCACGTTACGTCATCAACAATGGCATCTGCAGCTAATAGACAAGTGCGGCCGGTATGGTATATAAAACAATACACAATTCTATTGGTGCAAACTTTATACAGGTGCACTCAATAGCCCGGAACAAACAGTGAATGTAAATCCCCACAGCATGATGCTGCCACCACGCTTCACTGAAGGGATGGTATTGGCCACTGAGCAGTGTCTGGTTTCCTTTAGACATGATGCATTAGTCAGTCAAGAGTTTAATCTTTGTTTCATCAGTCTACTGAATTTAGTTTTTGATGGTGTATAGTCATTCAGGTGCCTTTTACTGCAATTCTCATACTGCAACTCATAATGGGGAATGGGGTACAAACTAACTGAATTCATTTCGGACTAAGTGAAGTCTCTTTAAAGAGGTATTATTTTTACACCATAGAAATGTGTACTATAATTTTAAGTGTAAAAGAGACTGTCAGATTTAAATTAACAACTAACGCATGTTTGTGGATATACAACTAAGATCCCTCTTTATGCAAATACACAGCTATTAAAGCCAAGTAATGTATATTGTTACTTTAGCATAGGATAAGGTCTAAGAATTCAAAAAAATCTACATTTGAAGGGTTTTACATTTTACAACCGTTTATTTTAAAATATTGACATTTTAGAAGGAACAAATCTGTGATTATGTTAATGTACTGTTGTTGTTGTATGTAAACTACGGCCTTAAATATTTTAGGTGACTATCAACAAATGAAAGTTGTTCAGTAACCCAATTATTTTTGGCTGCTTTTGTATAGAAGCATTTGTTTGTCTAATGAATCTACAGCTAGTAACAAATCATAGCCTGCAACATGCAAAAAACAACATTTACAAATAACAATCGAGGTCAAAGACAGCGAGTGACCTTTAAATTGGACCTTATACAGCTCTTTGAGATGCTCTATTTAAATGCTGCACATTCATGTACAATAGTTAAAAAAAACAAGATAAAAAAAAATCCTGTTAGTGAGGAAGTAAGGTGAATCCTGCTGCCACCTCGGCACCACCCACATAAAAACATCACCATGATGTTCCAATTCACCATGATCATATAAAAAGGAATTAAAATAAGCAGTTACTTACAGGATAACACCGTTCTGTGACAAGGGAATGGAGTTTCTCTTTATTGAACCTAAAAACAGAAATATTTGATAAAGGCCCAGTTTCCTAGACATAGATTAAAGCCTAGTCCTAGACAACAACAAAAAATCTGTGGAGATGTTGATTGAATTTCTCTCTCACTTAAGGACTAAGCCTTGTCCATGTCTCAGAAACTGGACCTTAGATTCCACTTTGTTGTTTGTTTAAACAAACAACAAACTACGCTGTGCACAGGGCAAAATCTGCAAAAACTCAATAAAAGGTTTTGTATGGTATGTTAGATATTTTGTTTCACTTATTGTATGAATAGTTATTTTTAATTTATTTCTTCGTTAAATATTTCAGAGTTGTCCGCTGTGCCAATCAGCCTATTAAAATGGTAAAAAGAACATCCCAATTTGATATATAATATCATATTGTACATTTTCTTTTAAAATCAAGGACCTCTCTCAGTGATGGTAAACCTTTAACTTTGTAATAATGGTGTAAATCTCACAGAGAATTTTACACAAAGCTTTTGAATACTCTCTGAATGCCTTACTGTGTAAGAGCGTTGTGAGATTCAATGTAAATCCCCTGAGCAAGTCCTGGAAACTCCTTTGTGGTAAACGCTTTGTCGTGTTCTTTGATTTTACGTATCCTGAAAGGAAAGTGGATATCAGTGTTCAAGGGTTTAAAACGGACACTTTCATTCCAAAATTCATATTATCCCATTATGTTTACTGCTACTTTCCATCTAGATTGTTTAGATGCAAATTGCTGCGTTTTAGAGAAAGGTTTTCGCACTTGGCGTGAGCCCAAAAACAATCTTTGTAAAAGAAAACAAAAAGAAAAGCCTCAACAGCAGGGTCTCAGGATAATCCACATATGACTACAAACAGTTTCATGTAGAAACCTTTTAACCCTAACCCTATACAATGTATTTGTATAATCCTGTGTCAAATAAGTATTTGATCACTTGCTTTGCTTGCTTGGTCACAGATTTCTGACCCGCAAAGACCGGCTGTTCTGCTTTTAAATAGTCCAACTCCACTCTGCTCATGATTCTAAACTAGTAGCACTTGTTTAAGGTTGTTAACTTTCATAAAGGCACCTGTGCCCTCCACAATCAGTCAAAGGTCTAACTACTAACATGGGCAAAACCAAAGAGCTGTCTGTGGAAATGAACCAACAATGAACATTTTAGACCCCTCAATTTTTTCTAAGTGGAAGAAGTTGCAAAATCACAGGGTGATCAAATACTTATTGACCCACTATGAGTCACTTATTCATTTCACTTCTTCATTCAGTCACTTCATTTCACTTATTCATTCAGTCACTTATTGACTCACAGCGCTTCCATTTTACCACATTTTGTCATGTTACATCCTCATTCCAAATTGTATTAAATCAATCTCTTACCTCAAATCGTTTTTTTTACATTTTCTAAATTTCTTAAAAATAGACAAATAAGAAATTACATTTACATACTGTAAGTATTCACAGCCTTTGATTAATAATTTGTAGATCCACCTTTGGCAGAAATTACAGCCTCAAGTCTTTTTGAATATGATGCCACAAGCTTATCACACCTATCTTTAGGCAGTTTTGCCCATTCTTCTTTGCAGTAATTCTCAAGCTCCATCAGGTTGCCATTTTCAGGTCCCTCCTGAGATGTTCAATTGGATTCAAGTCTGGACTCTGGCTGGGCCACTCCTGGACATTCACAGAGTGGTTCTGAAAACAATCCTTTGAGATCTTGGCTGTGTGCTTTGGGTCGTTGTCCTGCTGAAAAATAAACCTTTGCCCCAGTCTGAGGTCAACAGCGCTCTGGAGCAGGTTTTCATCCAGGATATCTCTGTATATTGCTGCATTCATTTTTCCTTGTATCCTGACTAATCTGCCAGTTCCTGCTGCTGAAAAACATGCCCATAGCATGATGCTGCCACAACAATGCTTCACTGTGGGGATGGTATTAGCCTGGTGATGAGCACCTGGTGATGGTCTGAGTCATTCTGGCGGTCTGATGCCGTTTGGCAAATTCCAGACCACCTGTTCCTTTTACTAAGGAGTGGCTTTCATCTGGCCACTCTTCACATTGTCATAATGGGGTATTGTGTGTAGAACTTTGAGGAATGAGATTAATTTAATACAATTTGGAAGGAGGCTGAAACATGACAAAATTTTGGAAAATGGAAGCGCAGTGAATACTTTCCGGATGCACAACTTATTTAGTGTTATGTATTCCTTTAATTATGAATGTCAATCAAACACACTTGGGCATCTAAACACACCTGTCAATCACATGTTCCAATACTTTTGCGCACATGACAAATTGTGCTATTCGCCAAGTTGTGCATCAGGTTCAGATGTAAATACGTGAAAATAAAAGCTGAAATATTCTCTGGACTCACATTCATCATTTGATGTCAAGCCCAAAATGTTTCAGTCTACAGCCAAAATAAAGGAATTGGCCTCAGTGTTTAAATATTTTGGTGGGCAATGTACCGTATTTTTCAGATTATAAATCACGTTTTTTTTTCATAGTTTGGCCGGGGGTGTGACTACCTGGAGCGACTAAAGTGTGAAATTATTAACACATTATTTTATCATTCAGTGTTGGGCAGTAGCGTTGCTACAAGTAGCGGCGTTACTAGTTTAACTACATTTCTCAGTGGTGGTAGGTTCGCTGTTTTCTGAATCAAATAGCTTTTCAGTAGCTTAGCTCTTTTATTAACCAAGTAGTGCAGTAGCGTCCACACAAGCTACATTTTTACAAACATCTCTGAAGCTCAGCGCAGCGGCCGACAGAAGCACTTCCACAAACGACGGTGACATCACGGACAAATCCTTGGGCTGGCTACAACGTCTCTGATGCAGGGGAATACAGACAAGGTAGCTTGCTTGAGTTAGTTATGATACTTGATGGAAAGATGGCAGAGGGTGAGGAGGACGGAGACGATTTGATCCCGAGGGAGTGATCCAAACATAATAGAGCAGTTTTGAGCAGGTCTTTATTATTTTACTATTGTGGTTTGAGTTAAGTTATTGAGTTTAGAGTGAACTTGCTGTTCGTCCTGCAAATGTGCCCAAGTTATTGAGCATACCCATGCAAACGCAGGTTTTGTGTTCTGGTTTTGGAGCAGTGAGAGCACAACGTATTGTTTGATAAACAATTGAATGTAAAATCTTTGCCTGCTTATTTGTCTGATTGACAAATCAGAATGGAATGAAGTTGTTCCAATAAAAAAAGCTTTGATGTAGTGAAACTACTTTTGCCGTGTTGCTGTAGCTTAGCTTGCTACATTTCTCTGGGGCTTAGCTTCGGTGTAGTGAAGCTTAATTTAATGTAGAGCAGGGGTCTCAAACTCATGCCATCGCGGGTGCAGGTTTTCGTGTTAACCAAGCCACTACACCAGCTGATTTCACTAATGAGTTTCTCCATTTAGTGAAATCAAAATCGTTATTGAAATCAGCTGGTGTAGTGGCTTGGTTATTACGAAAACCTGCACCCTTGATGTAGAGTAACTGGTAGCTTAGCTCATTACACTTTCCAAGTAGCTTGCCCAACACTGATATCATTTCACGTGTTATGTTCACACTAAACCGCGTGAGTGAAACTGATGGTTTGGTAAACTTGTTAGCATGTTCTTTATGCTATAGTTATCTGAATAACTCTTAATATGTTACGTTAATATACCAGGCACATTCTCAGTTAGTTGTTTATGCGTCATGTAACGTTAGTTTACCGTACACTTATTCAGCCTGTTGTTCTCTATTTTATTTTTAATTGCCTTTCAAGATGACATGTCTGTTTTTGGTGTTTAGTATTGTAAAAAATGTAGTATAAAAACTGATTTATACTCCAGTGCGACTTATACATGCTTTTTTCTTCTTTATTGTGCATTTTTTGGCTCGTGCGATTTATAACCTGGAGCGATTTATAGTCCGAAAAATACGGTGTACACACACACACACTTCTTACGCAAGCTGAGAAGCAGCACTTTGTCTAATCTGCTCGGTCCGCTGTTTCAAACCCTCATTAGACAAACTGGAGAGACGGGAATCACCCTCTGGTGGGATGTAGGGATCGAAGACTCCCGCTGCCAGACAGAGAAAATGGGAGAAAGAGGAAGATATTGACGTGTAAAACAGCAATCAATACAATTATTCACAAACTGCTTGATGGCTTACTATTAGATAAGGAGGTCGTTTACATTGTCATTTAGCAGATGCTTTTATCCAGAGCAATTTACAGCAAGTACAGGGACATTCCCCTGAGGCAAGTTGGGTGAAGTGCCTTGCCCAAAGACAACTTCATATTAACATGGCCAGGATTCAACATCCTGCATCCAGCAACATTCAGATTACTAGCCTGATTCCCTAACTACTCAGCCATTTGACTCCCAATTTGTCAGACATGTTTTTATCCCCATTGTTCCAGAATTTAGAACATTGGTACACTTGAAATTCTACAGTGAAGCTGTGTAATATCCAATGGTGTGCTTGCTATCAAGAAATTATAGGCTTCTTAAGGCTATTCCCAGCACCATCTGTTTTTTGCAAGAAGCTAATAGGAGGATTATCACAAATTGTGTCACTGCCAGTGGATAAAGTGTAATTGACAGGCAATCAGGTGTAAATAACAAGAACAACAGTGCTCAAACTTAACTTGCAAATATTTTTGACTTGGGCAACAAGCAAGCAAATTGTAGGTGTGACAATAGCTTTATCTCACTAATCAATTTTTCTCATGGGGTGGAAATGTCAATTTTTTGCTTCACCTGTGGGAAATGGTGGTTCATTTGTAGTGTGACTCCTGACAGAGTTTGGAATACCAAATCTTAAATGAAATGTAGTCATTGAGCAGAAGCTCTTATCCAGAGCGACTTACAGCACAAACTGGGACATTCTCCCAGAGGCAAGTACTCACAACCTTCCGATCACTAGCCCAACGCCTTAACCGCTCAGCCACCTGACTGCCTCCAATAACACATCCAATCATTGGACACTCTTTTTCTCACTAGTGACAGCATGCATAATACGCCAACAAAACATGAGTAAATGGCTCCTTATAAAATTTGTAATATGGTTATTCCTAAATAAAAATAAAAATAAACTGAATCCAAGCATCACCCCACAATCTGGTTCGGACATTCAAAATAGACAAAAGATAAAATAAAATATATTACAAGCCTATTTTTCCTTTTCTTGCAGATACCAGCATAAAATATATGGAATGATCAAAACAACAAATACCCATCAGGCCATAATAGGCCATAATACCATAAAGGCCAATCATAAGGCCATAATACTATAAACAATATTACAAACCTTACATCCGTAAAATTTGGATTTAGATGTCAGGCTACTATAAACCTACTTGTCTGACAAGTTTTAATAGTGGAACACATGATTTAGGTCTACAGTATGTCCCTGAATTTTCTTTTGAAATACAGAATGTTCCATAGACACTTGAAAAAGAACATTAAATACATTTTGTACACTGGGTGCAAATCTAGCACCTTGTATTATGTAAAGCAAATTGTATCAGATTAAGTCTCAAAGTGGAAATAGTGGAAAAACTATTTACCAGTGCAGGCAATATTGATGGCTCTCTCCATGTACTCCTGCCTTACTATAATCCCTGCTTCTCTGGCTTTAGCTGCCTGGTCTACCTGGGTCTTCCCTTTTACACCCACAGCAGGTGGAATGAAGTAGCGCTTCTTTGTTCGGACTGGCACAACAAAAGGCAGGGGAAAATGCATGTCCAAAGAAACCACTGCATTCTGTATGGATATATAAAAAAATCCAACATAATTAGGGATATAAACATATAGATTTCGAATTACAGTGTGAGATTTGTGAGTTAATGTCTAATTAGAAAGACAAACATTAAAAAGACTAACGATGATTGTTCAAAATTTAACTTAAAACATACGAAATGTAGTGACAAATAACAGTAGTAGTAATGGTACATTATCAGAACCCACAGTTTTAACTGCAGAACCAAACTGAAATAATATTCTATACATTTAAGTGCAAAATATAAAGGTTTTGGGGTGTGTGTGTGTGTGTGTGTGTAGAACATTGGTGTTCGGGTTAGGGTTAGGGTTAGAATATCTATCTATATTAGAATTTATACTTTCAAAGTATTTCAAAGTAAACATTCAAAATACACATTTTGCTGTTTGACAATCTACAGTACCACAACCGTTGTGTGTGTACCATGTCATAATTGCCATCATTTGTAAAGCTCTCCGTCTTTCACAATATACAGGTGCTGGTCATATTATTAGAATATCATCAAAGATAATAAAATAAGTATTTCACTAATTCCATTAAAAAAATCTAAATTGTATATTCCTTCATTACACTCAGACTGATAATGATATATTTATTTTAATTTTTATGATTATAACTGGTTCAGTATTTAAGTAATGAATTAATATAATATACCAGTTTAACTTTTTAAATGGAATTTGTGAAATAAATAAACTTTTTGATGATATTCTAACAACATGACCAGCGCCTGTAGATGGATCCAAACCGGGTTAATATATCATCAATGACAGAACAAACATTCATAGCATGCTAAATCCACTCGACAGAACTATCTTTTGACATTCTGTTTCTGGCCCTCGAGGACCAGGATAGCCCACCCGCCCTACTCTGTCTAATACCTATGTAAGACAATGTTTAGCTATATATTGCAATTCCTAAATAATGGTGGCCAGGGAGTACTATCGTGTTGCGATATCGCTATATTATGTCTAGCACGAATAACAGGACGCCTTCTTCCCAAGCAATCACCTTCAAATTGCAGCATGACATCCGAAAAAAAGGTAATGACATGCTTCTCGTGTATATCGCCATCTTTTCTCTTGTTTCGAGCTTTCGATGTGTCAAAGGGTAAGTCTTTGACTAAGACGGCACAACAGACCTGAAATATGAAGCCAAAACATCTCGATTGCCTCCTGGTGGCTGGCTGTAACATAGGTCTTCTTCTTTTTGTTTTACGGCGGTTGGCAACCAACTAAAAGAGCATTACCGCCACCTACTGTTCCCAAGAGTACCTGGCTGCAGTCCACCACTGTGGGGCGGGAGCAAGCCCCGGGTCTGCCTCTCAGCAGCTGTGCCGATTTTTCCCGGTGGCCACTCATGATATTGCAACATAAAATACCCATGGGGCCCAGAAAGCATTTTTCCCATAGACCGTAATAGTAAAAGAGAAGCCTGTAAAAAGGTTCTCAGGACACCTACAGCTATAACCACTATTAATTACAAATCTTTTTATTCCATATTTTTAAGTCATGGACTTTTAAAACGTCAAAAATTGTTTTAAAGGCCAGAAAAGCCCCCGTAAAGTCTTATTCTAATGGTGACGTCACAGCTGTGTGCGTGCACTCCCAAGCGCGGTCTCGCTGTGTCTCGGGAACGAGGATGCCTGTTGGCTTAATGACAGCTCTGAACCGGGCTAAACGTGGTCGGAAAAGTGAATTAAATGACTCCAGGTTTTTTTCGAGACAGAGTTGTGATACAAGTTTCATATTTGAACGGCATGTATTTCTAAATGCTATTTTAAATGTATATTGGCGTTAAATTACACGCGTAATGAAATGTTCACTTACTGCCAGTGTCACTGCTGTGTAAAAATCTAAAATTAGATTAGATTAGATAAACCTTTATTTGTCCTCCAGGGGTGGAAATTGCAGTTCACAACAGCAGCAGGGTAAAGTACAGCACACAGAGTTGCAGTGTAATATAACAATAATAACAATAGGGGGGCACGATAAAGTCCAGTATAACAAATACAAAATAGGTAAGTTAAGTAGACATATACAGTTATTGCACTTGAGTTATTTACCATGCATGTGATACTTTAGGTGATGTGTCACCAGGGTCTCGGTCTCACCTTGACTGAAGTTCAATAGCCTTTTTATTGTTTTGGTCTAAATATATTTAAGCCCACGAATAGACCAGGCAAAGTGAAGCTGGTCTCTCTTTTTTTGTGCCTTTTTTTCATCACACTGTTCACCCACTGTATCACAAGTCTGTTTTTTTTGTTTTGTTATGTTATGTTCGTTATATTGAAAATAGTTAATGTTCAGTCAAATCAAATTTAATTTATTTAATTATAAAGCTTTGCATATGAACACCAAATTATGTTAAATACACCACACAACGGATTTTTTATTTATTTATTTATTCAGTAACATGTGGCTCAGTATAGGTTCTGACATCTCACTACAGGAGAAAACAGTGTTTTAGGGTGGACTATAAAAATATATCAGGCTAGGAATTACACTTAATGTCCAGGAGGTCTTTCCTCCAAACTATATCACGTAGCTGTAAAAGAAACAGAGAAGCTGCATAACGCTAACGAAAGACTTGCCTGTTTGAATGTGCCGATATAGCCTATAAAACGATAAGAACTTAATCTGACAAGAATTCGTCGGCTATATCACATACGGGATCCATGATAGACAAAACAGATTTGACTACCGGCATTTGGTTGATAAATATGACAGCTTGTATTGTGGAGAATCCCTTATTTTTTATTTTAGATTAACCTTAATTAAAATGACTCGTTTTATCCTTACTTAAACTTAAAAAACAAACAAACAAAACGAATTAACCTCGTATATTCTATAACCATGACTATGAAAACATAATCGGTTTATGTGTCCTATAAATCCATCATTTGATTGTGTAGATTCGTCATTATCGGTCATTAACGCTTCCACAAGCACTCATGAGCGCGCAGCGCTTGTCCAGAACGCGACTTGCTCGTTCACATTGCCCCACAGCGTCATCAGCCTCCCATGATTCCATTCCCCATACCGCGGAAGTAAACCAGGAAGTCAAAAAACTTTTTCGGCACATGCGCTAGGTGAGCAACTTCATTGAAATCAACGGCCGCCATTTTTCTATAACGTATCCAGATAATATTAATACATCCATGGGCGGGAGCGTTGCAGGCACCACAGAGGGGCGACGGCCCCGCCGTGGGGCGATGAGATTCCGGAGTTGTTTTTTTTTGTCGGGGGCGGGGGGAAGTGAGGACATTTAAGCCTGGATTTTACCGTCACAGACCAGTGCGTCCACATCTGTTTCGAGTTACGGTAAATTGCTTATTTTTATCCACAGAAAATAAATGCATGATTTCTTGTCAATATAAGTGCCGTAAAATAATAACGAATATAGAAGTAATGAATGATTTACCGAATATTTACGAATGTTACAAGTCTACTTGGGTAGTTGTTATGAAGCTAAGTTTGATAACGTCAAAGTTTACTTTCACCGATGGCGGTTAGCATCAACAAATTATCAGGGATTATTAAATGTATCGTGCATAACGTAAACTAATTGATCGCATTTGTTTGTATGTAACGTTACAAAACATTTTTGTAACCTACCCTTTCAATAGCTGTTATCACGGATAATTAAATGTATAGTGCATAACGTAAACATAACTGTTCGCATTTGTTTGTATGTAACGTTATAATACATTTTTGTTTACAAAGGTACAAGTACAGGGTAACGAAATACAGTTAGCATCCAACCAGAAGTGCAAAACAGTTATTACAACAGAATATAATAAATATAAGTATACTCAGAATATACACAGTATGAACAGTATAATCAGAATATACAGGGTACAAAATGTGGCAGAGTACATGGCTTATTTTTACTTTTTAATTTTTCTACCTATGTTGTATACTACAGTATATAAACGAAACAAATATGAATAGCTTTTGCATCATCAGTACTTTTATTTTTGGATACTGAGGAAGGAATTTCACGTTTAGAAGGGCCCTCTGACCTCCAGATGTAAATGTTGATTCCTGTCTGTCTCCTAAATCCTGTAGATACTGTCTGCCCCCACCCCCTGCAGATCACAATCTTCTAACAGTGCTTTGACCACTAAAAGGTGTGCCCCCACCCCCTGAAGACCACACTCTTCAAAGGATGGGCCTTCATCCTGCCCAAGAGCAGCTGGTATGTATTCTTAAAGGAAAGATATATAAGACAGACATATGTGCTTCTCATCTTGAAGCTCTACCACCCATGTTCCTATATCATAATTAAGGTTGTTATGATTGTATTTACTTCTCTTCAACAATAATCAGCTCAGATACATATTGAACACCGACAACCCAGCGGGCGAGCTCATTGTCAGAACAGGAAAAAGTTGCCTGACGCTCTGACTTCAGGGGGCTTGGATTGAACCAAGAAATGTAATCAACCGTGAGTTAACATTTGAACCTATGTAATTGTGAGCCTATTATGTTTATATGTAATTGACAACTTTTTGCTTTTGTGTGGTTTGCAGATAGGAAATGCGTGCTTTAAGCTATTGAGCAAAATCCGCAATCACAGGTCATCTCTCATCTAAAGCCCTCTTGCGAGGTGAAGTGCCGCCAGTGTTTAGGCTGATGAAAAGGAAGGTGGATAACATTAATGAGGTAAAATTGTACATTTGTTTGGGTTCCATCCGTTTCAGGTCAGAAACCGGCATTTTAATTTCCCTATTTATTTAATTTGAACAATGTCTAGATGGACATATTAAAGGAGCGCACTGATTAGATCTTTTCTTTTTGGAGCCTGTGTTATGTATATTACAACTAACCATTTTGCTTATCTATATATATTTTCAGTACAAATCTGGCTGAGGTCTCAGTCAGACTTGCCTCCCACCCAGGACACCCTCTGCTTCAGCTGCTCCCCTCGCGGTCCACCAGGACCAAAACCGCTCGCCATAAGAACAGCTTCTACCCTTCGGCCATTGCACTCTTCAATAGGGCCAAGGACTCGGAATGACTTTGCCACAAACACCCCCATCCAGCATCCCACTGCACAAGCCACTTTTGCACTCAAAACCCCTTTTGACACCTTAAAATTACTTACTGCTGTACCACTGTTTTGCAATGCTGTATATATACCCCCCTGACCTTTTTACACCATATTTTTATTGTATTATATTTTGTTCTTATCATGTTACATATGTTCTATGTTGCTCTTCCCTGCTAATGTAAATTCTGTGTTTGTTAAACTTGCATAGCCATTAAAACAGATTCTGATTCTGACCATGAGTGGGTTGATTTTAAGAACTGTTCTCTGCCAAAGTGGACTTGCCTGAAATCCTGGGCATGGGGGAAGAGAACCAGGCTAAGGTAGTATGGGAAGGTGTGGAAACAATCCTGGAGCCCTTCAAGTTCACATTTCACAACACAGAAGATGTGGAAATTCTGTGCAGAAATAATGGACTGAATTTCAAACAGCTAAAAGTCAAATCATATTATGACTTGGTGTGTTTTACATGTTGTCATTGATCATGTAATAATTCGCTTGGATTAAACTGTACATATCAGCACAAAAACATAATTGGCATAGACATAGAGCCAAACATGAAAAACAGCAGTGCAATAAGGTTCAATGACACTTTATTATTATTATAATGAAAAGGCAGTAAAGTATTGTTTAGTACACAATAAAATGTATAGGCCTATGACATTTTACGAAATGTAATCTTATGAATAACAGTAATAACTATTGTTATTCCTAACCTCCATTATTTTCAGTTATCAGCATTTTTACCTTCTCTTTTCAAGATCCTCTGCTTTGTAGTAGGCTACAAATACACTATTGACCCCGACTCATATCATCGTTATGACTAAGTTGTACAATTACGCAGTGCAGTGTATATTAGTCTCGCTTCTATCGCATTTTTTCCGCGCTTTTATTTTGAAATGTATTGCGCGTGTATTGCGCGTCACTCCTTGCGCGTCTGACTTGGAAAAAAACAACTCATGTTTTTCAATTTCAAACAATTCATCGCCCCACGGCGGTGCCGTCGCACCTCTGTGGTGCCTGCAACGCTCCCGCCCCACAGTGGTGGACTGCAGCCAGGTGCCTCTCACTGTTCCGGGAGTATGGATCCGACTCAACAATCTATTGTAAAAAAAATATATATATATATATTATGGCATGCCGTTCAGGAAATTAATCCTTTGAATATATATACAGAAAACGTGAATATATATATATACAGAAACCTTGAATATATATACAGAAAACGTGAATATATATATACAGAAACCTTGAATATATATACAGAAAACGTGAATATATATATACAGAAACCTTGAATATATATACAGAAAACGTGAATATATATATACGAAACCTTGAATATATATACAGAAAACTTGTATATATATATACAGAAACCTTGAATATATATATAAAGAAACCTTAAATATATGGAAAGAAACTTGACTGACGACAGACGTCACGGCAGTGCCTGCGGCCATCTTGTGTGCAAAAGTGTGTAAAGAGACAATGAGTCAGGCTGCCCGCAATCTAGTTGCAGCAATTTTTTATAATGAGCAAATGATAAATACACTGGCGAATGCCTGTCAAAATCCTCCCGATACCCCTGCCCAATACCCTGCCCGTTCTTCTGACAAAGAAGTTCGCTCAATTTTTAACCGTGGCAGACCAACAACAGCCCAGGCAGCTGCCTATCCGGCCAACCTGAGCATGCCCTCCACTTCTCAGGAGTGCCCCGGAGAAGTGCCGCGTCAGAGCGCAGTGCCACTATGCACGGCCATTCACTGTGTTTCACCTTTATTAAATCACCTGAAAACGATATCAAGTTAACGGGTGGAGATTGTACACGGGGTGTTGTGTGGCTCTCCTGTGAGGCTGAAGACATGCTGAGGTTGGCCCGATAAACAGCTGCCTGTTGTAGTAGATCTGCCACGATTAAAAACGGAGCGAACTTCATTGTCGGTTGAACTGTATTGGGCAGGCTATCAAGGTGATTTTGGGCCGTACACGCTTTCGTCAGTGTGTTACTGATGTCCTCAGTTTAATATTGCTGTATCGAGATTGTAATCGGACTAACTCATTGTCATTCACTTTTTGCTGTAGCATAACAGCGCAGACACTGCAGTGAAGTCTGACATCAGTCAAGTTTCATTCCATATATTCAAAGTTTCTTTATATGTATTCAAGGTTTCTTTTTCTTTTTCTCCTGAAGAAATTCAGCCTGCCAAAGACAATGATGGTGCAATTCTACACTGCCATCATCGAGTCCATCCTCACCTCCTCCATCACCGTCTGGTACGCTGCTGCCACTGCCAAGGACAAGAGCAGACTGCAGCGTATCATACGTGCCGCTGAGAAGGTGATAGGCTGCAACCTGCCATCCCTTGAGGACCTGCACACGGCAAGGTCTCTAAAACGGGTGAGGAAGATTGCGGCCGACTCCTCCCACCCTGGAAACTCAGTGCTTCAGCTGCTCCCTTCTGGCAGGAGGCTGTGGTCCATCAGGACTAAGTTTGAGACCCCCCCCCCTCCAGAATCCCATTGCACTCTGCCACTTTAGCACAAAACACTTTAAACTTAAAAAACTTACAACTGTGATTTTTGCACCACTGTGTATATCCCCCCCCCCAACGTACCATATATATATACCCATTCCACTCTGTACCCATGTCATTTGCAATTCCATGTTACCTGTATCATTTGCACTACTCGCATCATTTGTATTATTTGTAACATTTGTATTCCATGTTACCTGTATCATTTGCACTACTCGCATCATTTGTATTATTTGTAACATTTGTATTCCATGTTACCTGTATCATTTGCACTACTCGCATCATTTGTATTATTTGTAACATTTGTATTCCATGTTACCTGTATCATTTGCACTACTCGCATCATTTGTATTATTTGTAACATTTGTATTCCTTGTCTATATGTATCACATCTGCAGTGTATCTTTACATTGTATTCATTTTCATTTTATTAGTAGGCCACATTTATGTTCTATGTTTGCTCATTCCTGCCAAAGTAAATTCTATGTTTGTTTATCTTGCATAGCGAATAAACCCCCATTCTGATTCTGATTCTGATATATTCAAGGTTTCTGTATATATATATATTCAAGGTTTCTGTATATATATATATTCAAGGTTTCTTTATATATATTCGAGGTTTCTGTATATATATATATGCAAGGTTTCTTTATATATATTCGAGGTTTCTGTATATATATATTCATGGTTTCTGTATATATATATTCATGGTTTCTTTATATATATATATATATATTCAAGATTTCTTTATATATATTCAAGGTTTTTGTATATATATTCAAGGTTTCTGTATATATATTCAAAGGATTAATTTCATGAACGGCATGCCATAATATATATATATATATATATATATATATATATATATGTAATAAACACCAGTGTCCTTTAAGAATCCCACAACTGCTCTCGCTTGAGCTTTGCCCTTGCAACCCAAAACACTCTTCATAGTGAAGATTAGATTAGATTATAATCAACTTTAATGTCATTACACAGGTACAAGTATAGGGTAACGAAATAGAGTTAGCATCCAACCAGAAGTGCAAAACAGTTATTGAACAGAATATAATAAATACGAGTATACTCAGAATATACACAGTATGAACCGTATAATCAGAATATACAGGGTATGTACTGTGAATAAAGTGATTTTAGACAAATGTACAGCTGTATAGTACAAAATGCTACAGTATTAAACAGGTTTGCATATATGTACAGTTAGTGCAAATGATGCAATGAGCAGATGTGCAAAATTAACAAATGAACAGATAGTGCGGTAACAGATGTGCAGATGTGCAGATGTGCAAAATGAACAGATAGTGCAAATAACAACTCAGTTATGCAGGTGGTGCAGAATGAACAAACAGAAATGTGCAAATATAGGGTGGTGGGGGTTCTATGGGGGGGCGGGGGTTATATAGGGGTGCTGGGTGTAGTGGAGTTCAGGAGTGTCACAGTGAACTCTCCAATCCCCAGTTTCGTAAGCCTACCTTTCAAGGTGGCCCTTTCCACATCATAGCCCATACACCTCAGCAGCACATGCTCCACCGTCTCCTCCTCCTCCTCACACACGTCACACCTCCCTGTCCCATGCTTCCCTATCATATGCAGTGTCTTGTTTAAAGCACAGTGTCCAATCTGGAGTCGCGAAAAAATGACTTCTTCCCTCCTACGCCTCCCCCGCACACTGCATCATCCTGTCACCTCTTTTGAAATTGAATGAAGATGCCTTCCTTTAGACTCGTCATCCCACTGCCTCTGCCATTCCTTAATCATTTTCTGCCAAATCAAACTCTTAGCCTCACACTTGCTGCTTTTAATGCTCATCTCAATGTTCCTTTTATTTAACGCTTCCTTTGCCAGTCTGTCCACTTTTTCGGGCCCCAGGATTGGGCACACCTGGTTTACAGCAACAACACTACACTAGCAGGCCAGTACAAATGATCAAATGATCCCGAGGGAGGCTTCCGAAACAGATGCCCGAGCCACCTCAGTTGGCTCCTCTTGACGCGGAGGAGCAGCGGTTCTACTCCAAGCTCCTCCCGTGTGACCGAGCTCCTCGCCCTATCTCTAAGGGAGTGCCCGGCCACCCTGCGGAGGAAACTAATTTCGACCGCTTGTATCCGCGATCTTGTCCTTTCGGTCATTACCCAAAGCTCATGACCATAGGTGAGAGTAAGAATGTAGATTGACCAGTAAATCGAGAGCTTTGCCTTGCGGCTCAGCTCCTTCTTCACCACGACAGTCCGGTACAGAGACTGCATCACTGCAGACGCTGCACCGATCCGCCTGTCAAATTTTACGTTCCATCCTTCCGTCACTCGTGAACAAAACCCCAAGATACTTGAACTCCTCCACTTGAGGCAAAGGCTCTGCACCCACCCAGAGGGGGCAAACCACCTTTTTCCGGTCGAGTACCAAGGCCTCGGATTTGGAAGTGCTGATTCTCATCCCAGCCGCTTCACACTCGGCAGCAAACCGCTCCAGAGCATGCTGGAGGCCCTGGCTCGAAGAAGCAAGCAAGACAACATCATCCGCAAACAGCAGAGATGAGATCCTGTGCTCCCCGAACCGGACACCCTCCGCCCCCTGGGCGCGCCTACAAATTCTGTCCATATAAACAATGAACAGAACTGGTGATAAAGGGCAACCCTGGCGGAGTCCAGCATGCACCCGGAACAGGTCTGACTTATTACCGGCAATGCGAACACAGCTCCTACTTCAGTCGTACAGGGAACGGACGGCCCCTAACAAAGGGCCCCGGACCTCATACTCCCGAAGTACCCCCCACAGGACACCACGAGGGACACAGTCGAATTCTCCAGATCCACAAAAGACATGTGGACTAGGTTGGCCAAACTCCCATGAACCCTCGAGCATCCTGTAGAGGGTGTAGAGCTGGTCCAGTGTTCCACGGCCAGGACAAAACCACACTGCTCCTCCTGAATCCGAGGTTCTATATTTGGCCGGATTCTCCTCTCCAGTACCCTGGCGTAGACCTTACTGGGGAGGCGTGATTCCTCTGTAATTGGAACACATCCTCTGGTCCCCCTTCTAAAATAGGGTAACCACCACCCCGGTCTGCCAATCCATAGGCACTGTTCTAGACCGCCACGTGATGCTGCAGAGGCGTGTCAACCAGGAAAGTCCTACAACATCCAGAGACGTTAGGTACTCAGGACGGATCTCGTCCACCCCCGGAGCCTTACCACCAAGGAGCCCATCAAATACCTCAGTGACTTCAGCCCGGGTGATAGGCGGGTCCGCCCCGGAGTCACCAGTCTCTGCTTCCTCCTCGGAAGACGTGACGGCAGGATTGAGGAGAAAGTATTCCTTCCACCGTCCGACGACATCCCCAGTCGAGGTCAACAGCTCCCCATCTGCACCGTAAACAGTGTTGGTGAAGCGCTGCTTCCCCCTCCTGAGGCGCCGAACGGTTTTCCAGAATTTTCTTGGGGCCGACCGATAGTCCTCCTCCATGGCCTCCCTGAACTCCTCCCAGACCCGAGTTTTTGCCTCTGTGACTACCCGAGCCGCGGCACGCTTGGCCTGCTGGTACCGGTCAACTGTTTCAGGAGTCCCACAAGCCAAAAAGGCTTGATAGGACACCTTCTTCAGTTTGACGGCATCCCTTACTTCCGGTGTCCACCACCGGGTTCTGGGATTGCCGCCGCGACCAGCACCAGAGACCTTGCGACCACAACTCCAGACTGCCGCATTGACAATGGAGGTCGAGAACATGGTCCATTCAGACTCAATACCTGCGTACAAAACTTACAGCGGGTGCAAAATGCTGCTGCTAGGCTACTGAGCAGGACTAGAAAGTATGATCACATAACAGCTACTCTTATCTCTCTACACTGGCTCCCTATCCAAGTCAGGGCTGATTTTACGGTTCTACTACTAACCTACAAATCTCTACATGGATTAGCCCCACTGTACCTTTCTGGCCTTCTTGCACCTTATCACCCTGTAAGGACACTAAGATCCAAAGATGCTGGCATTTGGTGATTCCCAAAATAAATAAAAAAAACTGCTGGATGTAGGGCTTTCTCATATAGAGCGCCTCTTCTCTGGAAAAAATTGCCTGTTTCAGTTAAGGAGGCTGATACCGTCTCGACATTCAAAGTTAGGTAAAAAAAAATATATATTCAGTCAGTACTACAACTGTTAAAGTGTGTGGATGTGCTGGGTTAGTTAGTGTGAAGTTATTCAATATTTGTTGTACTGTGAAGTTATTCAATATTTGTTGTAATATGATAACGATCTCTTGTGGTAGAAAAAACTCCCCCTGCTGGTTAATTGGGGCAGATGCATTAACCTGCCGGATCTCCTTCATTAATGTAGATACTATTGTTTTGACTGGTGAAACTGAGCTGTTGATTACCTGATTACCTGATTACCCGATTGACATGCTCACTGTTAATGTATTAATTAGCCCAGCATGTGGGAAAAACGGGAATGCTGAGGAAAGTAAATACTTGAAAGACAGTAAGCAGTCGTCCGAGCTTGAGTGGGAGTTTAGATTAGAACACCATTTACGGTGGGAGTTATTAGGTTAGTGTGGTTAGCTTAGTAAAACTTTAAAAACTTACTACTGGGAATTTTGCACCACTGTTTACACTACTTTGAATATACCCCCCTCCCCCCCACGTACTATATATACCCATTCCACTCTGTACCTATGTTATTTGTACTTCCATGTTACCTGTATTTTTTGTACTATTGCATAATTTGTATTATTTGTATAATTTGTATAATTTGTTTATATGTATCATATCTGTAGTGTATTTTACATTGTATTCAATTTTTTATTCTTATTTTATTAGTATGCCACATGCAGTATATGTTCTATGTTTGCTCATTCCTGCCAAAGTGAATTCTATGTTTCTTAACCCTTGCATAGCGAATAAACCCCCATTCTGATTCTAAAACTGTACAGTTAGAGACGACAGGAGACATGGCTTTCAAAAGATATTATCCTTCATCTGTTCTTGGAACAGATTCATGTTCCAACTGAGGGGGGCTGGTGCTGTCTTGGTGTCTAAGGCTGTGTCAATAGCCCCTTTTTTGGTCTTTTTATTTGCTGCATTAGCCCACACTGACCGGTGGGGACCTCATTATGAATATTGCTATAACTGTTAGCTGTTCCTTGCACTCTCTAACATCTCCTCTACTCCGTCTCATTGTCCTCCCCTCCATACCTCCCTTTGGTATGGGGGGACTGAGCTCTCAGCACATGCGTGGTCATCGGCCAATGTTGGACCTGGTGCCAGTCGGACATCGATCTGAGATGGTCTTCCAACCCCGGATCCGGTCCTGTTCCTCATCCCCCTGCGTGTGATGCTGCGCCAATCATGGGCCCAAGCCCAGTGGCTGCCTAAATTGACTTTGTGCAACCTAAGACCCAAGTTGAGCATTGAGTATTGATGTTTCAACAACCTATTAACTCTCTCTAGAGATATGACTGTTTTAGCCTGTGTTCTGCTCTTCACTTTCTCCAACCGTCCCTGGAGGAGGGGATCCCTCACTGAATTGCTCCTTCCAAGGTTTCTTCAATTTTTTCTTCCTAGTGAGTTTTTCTGGGAGTTTTTCCTTGTCTTCCTTGAGGGTTTAGGTTGGTTGAGGGGCAGTTCTATGGGCATATGTGAAGCCCTCTGTGACATTGCTTGTAAAAAGGGCTATACAAATAAATTTGATTTGATAAGCAAACCCACGCCAGCCCGCCGCCTCTCCCCGCAGGGAACGCCAGCCCTGCGACTAGCTGGCCCCTGTCCAGGGTGTACCCTGCCTACGGCCCGGAAGTAAGGCTCCAGTCACCCGTGACCCCTAACGGGAATAAGCGGAAGAAAATGAATGAATGAATGAAAGTTATAAGTGTGAACTTTCAGTCAATAAAGAGTAACTGGCAAGTTTATAAATTTGAATACAGTTAAACAGAAAACATATATTAATTGAGTTAGAAGGCTAAAACCTTTACTTTGAAGGGACGGGTAGGGCTGACCAGAGACTACAGATTTGGCCAATGACAGGCATTTCACATTTAGCTCCACCCGCTCCATTGAAAAATACGAAAGTCGTTTTAGTGGTTTATGTGTTAAAAAGTAGAAAACTGAATGTCGAGTAAAAAATGTTTTGGGCACAACACACGGATTCACAAACGTTTTTCTTCTCATTATTAATTTATTAGACGTTCTCTGACGTTCTGTACTCTTCGCGTCAACGGACCCAAGACACAGACCGCCCTAAATAGTTTTACGTTTAAATTGTGCGACAAAACACATGACCTTTCAGATTAAGACAACGTTTTGAACATGTTGGCATAAATTTGGAGCATTTAACGAAAATCGTACCTGTATTTGATTGCATTTGATTGGTTCGTCAACATGTTTCGAATTTCTTTAACGGTGTGTAGCAAAGACATTGCTAAAAGGGTAAGTGTTACGCTAGTTAGCTAGTAGCCAATGATTTTGCATTTGCGTGTCTAGTCTCAATGACGATAAATAAAGCTCGGTACAAGACAGAAGTAGATCTACTGTTACAAAGGATGTGCATTCCTATTTCAGTTTGCCTCGTCATTCTGTGGAGAAAACGCAATCCCGTCCAATTTACGCATCCCGTCTAATCTCGTGGACCCTGCAAGAGCTAGTAAGAGCCTAAATCCACAACTCAGAATACTTAGCATCGATGAAGATGATTGTATGTGGGGTTAACCATGATTATGTTGACATAGGTCTCCATATCCTTATTCCAACCTTTCCCATTGCCTATGGGGGTAGACAAGGATAATTAATGTTAAACGTCTGTTTTGGCTGTTATATTTACGTTTTTGTTTAATCAAACATCAGTCATCTGACAGTCTTCGTCACACCATACAATAAAACATTGTGTTGGGTAGGGTTTGCAACTTAAATTAATGTCTACATATCTATTATTTTTACACTAATTTTTAAATTGGGACAGAAAGAGTATGTAAGTCTTATGGCAGTAAATTCTTTCAAAATGGTGAACTGTGACTCTCCCTCATGTTGTCTTTCAGGGAGGCAGCCACCATCATCCAATTCCGGTCTTCCAGTGTTACAGAAATGTGAGGCTACTGTTCCCTCTCACCTAAGTCCTGTACAGACATGGGTGGACACATTGGTAAGCAAAGAGAATGAACCCCTGGGCCTGGTGGACCTTCACCCTGATGTTTTTGCAGTACCTGCCAGGTAAAACAATCAAAATGACACCAGTCACCTTTAACTTTCAGCCTAGCGTTATGTTACAGAAATCTATTTGTATTCCACCAGGATTGACATCCTTCACGAAGTTGAACTGTGGCAGAGAAATTACAAGAGAATTGTAAGTTTTAAAAGTTATCTCTCAAATTTAGCTTTAAAATAAATATTCAGTCAGATAATACATTTAGTAAGAACAGATTGGCATGGAAGAAAGACGTGTAGAAATAGACCACTGGCACATGGTTGCTATGCAATACTACATATACGATTTTTTTTCTTGAAATGTATTTTAGAGTCACGCCAATACAAAAGTCCGATCAGAAGTTCGGGGTGGTGGAAGAAAGCCCTGGAACCAGAAGGGAAGTGGGAGAGCTCGGCATGGAAGCATCAGATCCCCTATATGGAGAGGAGGTAAGGATTACAGTTCTGGCCTGTCCTGGTGTTACATCATTTGAAAGTACTGATATAAAGTATGCTAAATGTATAAATGTAAATGTAGACAAGACAATGCTAGTTGAACATCCAGCAAAAAACTTAAATGTGCATCTGTTGCTGGTTGAATGCCAAGAATACAGTCAGGTCCATAAATATTTGGACATTGACACAATTTTCATCATTTTGGCTCTGTATACCACTACAATGGATTTGAAATAAAACAATCAAGATTTGCTTTAAGTGCAGACTTTCAGCTTTAATTTCAGGGTATTTACATCCAAATCAGGTGAACGGTGTAGGAATTACAACATTTTAAATGTGCCCCCCTTTTTATAATAAATAATTGGACAAATTAACATAATCATAAATCTAATTGTCACTTTTAATACCTGGTTGCAAATCCTTTGCAGTCAATGACAGCCTGAAGTCTGGAACCCATAGACATCACCAGATGCTGGGTTTCATCCCTGGTGATGCTCTGCCAGGCCTCTACTGCAACTGGCATTTTCCCTTCAGTTTTGTCTTTAGCAAGTGAATGCTCAATTGGATTTAGGTCAGGTGATTGACTTGGCCATTGCAGAACATTCCACTTCTTTGCCTTAAGAAACTCTTTGGTTGCTTTCGCAGTATGCTTCGGGTCATTGTCCATCTGCACTGTCCTATGAGTTCTGAAGCATTTGGCTGAATCTGAGCAGATAATATTGCCCAAAACACTTCAGAATTAATCCTACTGCTTTTGTCAGCAGTCACATCATCAATAAATACAAGGGAACCAGTTCCATTGGCAGCCATACATGCCCACGCCATAACACTCCCTCCACCATGCTTCACTGACGAGGTGGTATGCTTTGGATCATGAGCAGTTCCTTCCCTTCTCCATACTTTTCTCTTCCCATCATTCTGGTCCAAGTTGATCTTGGTCTCATCTGTCCATAGGATGTTGTTCCAGAACTGTACAGGCTCTTTTAGATGTTTTTTGGCCAACTCTAGTCTGGTCTTCCTGTTTTTGAGACTCACCAATGGTTTACATCTTGTGGTGAACCCTCTGTATTTACTCTGGTGAAGTCTTCTCTTAATTGTTGACTTTGATACAGATACGCCTACCTCCTGGAGAGTGTTCTTGATCTGGCCAACTGTTGTGTAGGGGTTCTTCTTCACCAGGGAAATAATTATTCTGTCATCCACCACAGTTGTTTTCCGTGGTCTTCCGGGTCTTTTGGAGTTACTGATCCCACCAGTGCGTTCTTTCTTTTTAAGAATGTACCAAACAGTTGATTTGGCCACACCTAATGTTTTTGCTATCTCTCTGATAGGTTTGTTTTGATTTTTCAGCCTAACGATGGCTTGCTTCACTGATGGGGACAGTTCTTTGGACTTCATATTGAGAGCTGACAGCAACAGATTCCAAACACAAATACCATACTTGAAATTAACTCTAGACCTTTTATCTGCTCCTTGTCAATGAAATAACGAACTCCCTTTATGAGGGAATAACATACACCTGGCCATGGAAGAGCTGAGCAGCCAATTGTCCTGCAAACATACTTTGCAGTATGTTTTGGATAATTATCTATCTACTCTCAAGCACCGTCCAATCAACATTGCTGCATTTGGCTGAATCTTAACAGAAAGTATATCCCTATACACTTCAGAATTCATCCAGCTGCTTCTGTCCTTTGACACATCATCAATAAACACAAGTGACCCAGTACTATTGGAAGCCATGCATGCCCATGCCATCACACTGCGTCCACCATGTTTTACAGAAGATTCTGGTACAGGTTGATCTTGGTCTCATCTGTCCGAATGCTGTTCCAGAACTGGGCTGTCTTCTTTAGGTGTTTTTTTTGGCAAAGTCAATTCTGGTCTTTCTATTTTTTTTTGTGGCTGTTGGTGGTTTGCACCTTGTGGTGAATCCTTTGTATTTCACTCATGAAGTCTTCTCTTAATGGTAGACTTGGATACTGATACACCTACTTCATGCAGAATGTTTTTCACTTGGGTGGATGTTATGAAGGTTTTTTTTTTTTTTCACCATTGAAAAGATGGTGCGATCATCCACCACTGTGGTCTTCTGTGAACGTCCAGGAACATTTGGCAACTCCTACATTTCTGCTATCTCTTTGACGGATCTCTTCCTTTTTTCAGCATCAGGATGGTCTTTTTCACTTCCGTTGAGAGCTCCTTTGACTGCATGTTGTGTGTTCACAGCAATAGCTTCCAACGCCACAACTGAAATCAACTCCAGACCTGTAACTGCTTAATTAATGACAGACTGCTTTTTTCAGCCTTCTGAGTAATGGTCCAATTACTTTTGGTCCCTTTAAAAAGAGGCAGCTATGTATTAAAGTTGGGATGTAAACGGCTAAAGTAACAAAACTTGTGTAACTGTCCAAATATTTCTGGGCCAAACTGTATGTGTATATATATAACACTATTCTTGCACTTTGGCTGGATGCTAATTGTATTTCATTAGCACTATACCTGTACTCTTTATAATAATAGATGACTGTGAATCTAAAGGCAAAGGGTAGCTGCAAAATGTGGTCATCCGTAATTTGAGTTAGTGGTTAGTACACAATTCCTTAAGTGCCATTTTCAGAGTTGGTGTATTCAGTACTGTTCTACAATGTCAAAAATGCTTTTAAAAAGTGCAGTGCATACAATATTGTATTGAAGGCTCACATCAGACAAATTTCAGGTGGAGTTTCTCATGGTCCCAGAGGACCAACCAGTTATTACTACATGATCCCTCTTAAAGTACGTGTCCAAGGATTGAAGATAAGCCTTAGCTCTAAATTGGCACAGGTACTGTAAATTCTAAATTATATTATTAAACAGTTGGATTAAGTAAATATAGTGATAAATTTGTTCCCATGTTTCAGGATTACCTATATGTGGTTGACACACTGAACATTCCTACACCGGACCCACAATATCTTGTGGATCTCATCAGATATAGATGCTGGGGAGAGTCTGTATTGTTAGTAGATGCGTAAGTACTGTTACACAGCATACTATTTTCACAAGACGGTTACGGTTCTCCTAAATTATATAAAACGTGTACTTCCTCACATTTTCAAGGACTGATAACTTACCGGAGAACATACTTCAGGCTACTGCCGGGCTGAAGACAGTGAATGTCATTCCAGCTATAGGTAAAACAAATAATTCAAACCCTCTCAGCTCTCTAGGTTTTTTTTTAATTTATTGGCAAATTTATAACAAATTCCAAAACATCTATGCATCCTGATGTCTAAAACTAATGCTATGTTTGGTCAAATTATTTTTATGTTTGCAGGTCTGAATGTTCACAGCATGTTGAAACACGAAGTCCTAGTCCTAACACTTGAAGCTGTCAAGTTCCTGGAAAACAAGCTGCTTTGGCATAACTACAGATTTACACCATTATACCCTTTCAAGCTCCCCTACAGTGATTTACCTTAGAAAAAATTAAACATCTCAATTATTGAATTTGTTTAATATGCGCAATAAAAACCTGTGAATAAATAAATAAATAAAATAACAAGTCTACGTGATTACAGGCAACCTAAAAGGGATTCAAGCAGAATCCTATACACGATAATTGACTTTCGGTGGCAATAGTCCATTGGCCAAATCATGCCGCACCTCCCATCGTAAGGCTGATCGTTTCTTTTCTGTGGGTACGATGTAACTATTGGGCACAAATATTCTCCGGGGTTTTGGCTGGAGGAGGGAGAACAAGACTTGTTATATACAAGCATTTTACTGTCCACAGTACAAATGTAAAGATTTAAGATTAAGTCATACTTACTGGAGGTGGCTGAAATGAGAGTTGTTCCTGACCGTAAGAAAGATACATTAAAATCTGACAGTTTTGCTAATTATTGCCAGTGTTGCAGTTCTCATGAATATTAATTAAATTTCTATAACAATCGATTATAACCTGCTATCTGTATCAATGTCAACCAACCAGTAGATATGTTATTGATTATAATTGTATTGAGTGTCCTTTCAAGAACATTATCCAGTCACACTAGCAAGTATTACTTATTTAACTGTTGCAATAAGCCTGTCAGTAAACAAATAAGCTCTGCATGATAAAAGTTTATCTTCATACCTTGATTTTCCAGTACAATGCTTTCCTTTCCTTCTGTCCAGGAGGCTTGAACATTTCCCAATCCTGCTTGTACTGGAAATACCTAGATGGGAAATAAATCGTCAACTGAATATATCAAGCATAATATCAAAACAATCACAGCGTTTTCGCAGAAAATTTTCCAGTGCATTTTTTGCCTGCTGTGCATGATTTAGTTGGTATGACAGACAGGAATCTCAACAGACCAAATGAACGGTCATTATCAGGCTTCCACAGAGCTTGATAACAACCCATTCCATATAGTCAGGTCTGCTGAAGCTGAGAAACATCTATAACTTTCAGGACAGTAGCCCTTAAAGAGCAGAAATTGACACCTGTGGTGTACGCCTTGAAGGGAATTATCCTGCTTATATCATGGTAACTTGCCCAATTTTTTTTAAGCAAACACAATTTTTTTATCTTCATGCGTTTTACAATAGAACCCACATTTCAGAAAATCTGGGAAGTTATTTAAAAGTAGAATAAAATTCTCATTGAGTTAGAATATAAGACTTCACTCCTACCGGTGGAACCTTGAATATATTAGAATCAAGTCACACTTTTGTTTTACCTTGCCACTGGGTCTGTCTTCTTTAAATGCCTGGTGTGTGGATGATCCATAACTGGGCGAATAACTGATGGAAACAATAGGGAACAGATTAAGATGAGAACAGATTTTATGGGTGAAAGGAAACCAAAATGTGAAGGAGCAAGGCGATTTACTTACAAGACTTGGGTGTGGGCCGGACGTCATTCTCACTCTGAGATCTGACCTGTTGATAGCATAAAAAATTCCATAGATTAAAAGTGGATCTGTGGAAGAGCAAGATGTTCCCTTGTTTGTTGTCTGAATTAACGCTAGATTGAGGATTGTAAATAAATAAGACAAACAGCTCCTGCAATTCTCTCAAACTTCAGAACATTCTTCTTGCTCAAGCATGACTGGCATTAGTTTCACAAAGTGAAATCCGAAATCACTCCCTAACCACTATATGGTGCACTATATAGTGACCTTGCCATTTTGTAGTGACGTCCGAATATTTAGTGTCCACTATATAGTGCACTGCATGTATCCCACAATTCAACACGAAAAGTAGTGAACATCCGATGATCACTGTGGAAGAAATTGGATTTCCTGTGTACTTATACACATATTATATTCATCACTACTGAATACCCTTTCTCTGAAGACTGTTGTGACGTCATTACTGCCTGACTGTCACTATATATGTTTACATTCTTGTGCCCTATAAAAGAAGGTCCTCTCGCCTTCAGATGGGAGAGAGACATGAGTGAGACCTAAGCCTTGTACTGTCTTTATTTTGTTGCCAGAGGTCTGGTCATTTCTCTCCCAATCTGCAGGTTGTTAAATACTTATTTAATCCAGAACTCAATTGAACAGTCACTCCGTTTATGAAGAGACGGACTAAACACTTTCTTCATCATCACTAACCGAAACTAGATATCCCATCATGCTCAGCTCCAGCAGGGTGTCAACAGGGGGTGTAGTTTGACAGAGGATAGTTTATTGAATTAATTCAATAGAAAATAATAGAAATGTAATGCTTAAATAGAAATAAATAGAAAACAAAATTCGAAAATGTAACGCACAGGACAGTAATATAAAAATACGCAGTAGTAAAATGCAAAAATACAGTAGTAAATGGACAAGTATTATGTGAGACGACGTTAATGTGGTACATTTTAATTGTGCGACAGCGATGACGTAATTACCGCCGCCAAGAGAAGTGTCCGAAAATGTTTTCTTTTGAGCTTACTATACAGTCCACTACATTTATTTCCCTATGTAGGGACTAGGGAGTGAGTGACTGATTTTGGACACAGCACAAGTGAAGGCGATTGTCTGGAAAGCATACTTCCGCTCCTTTTCTTTGTCCTTCTGTACTAGGTCTGGAGCAGCAATATCCAGTATCGGGCAGTATCCATTATATTTTTGTAGGCCCAATCAGCGAACAGAGGGAGTGTCAAGAACGATTGTGTTAATGTCGTAGGCTATTTTGAGTTGTAGTTGAGTAATGGGCGGCAAAGAAAAACGTAAACTAAGCTTCTGTCCATGGTGGCAATGCTGCCAGTTAAAGCTGGGGCTATCTTTGCCGAGTTTTGTTAGTGGGCTTGATGTTGTGGCCCTTCTCCCCACAAGGTTCGCAAAAACTTTTTGGGAGTAGCTCAAGGCTGATCCAGTAGTTTTAAACTTCAACAAAGTACAAGGGACTTGATGCTTGTCAATGGGGAGAGCCCAGAATCTGTAAATAAAATGTACAAGAGCCTGATAGGACCAGCCCACTCCTCAAACTTGAAATTAACATTTACTGCAAAAGCAGACGCTTTTATCCAAAGCAACTTACAGCAAGTACAGGGACATTTTCTCTGAGGCAGGTACGGTTAAGTGCCTTGCCCAAGGACACAACACCATGTAGCCGTAGCCACAGCCAGGATCAAACTCACAACCTTCCAATCATGAGCCCAACGCCTTAACTGCTGAGCCATCACTCCCTGTTGTGTTATTTCACTGCCTGTCTGTTGCTAAGTGACAATTTCTTTTTCAGTTGAACATGATATCGTTTGTAGTTTCTGTAGCATAATTACAAATGAATAAAGAATCATATTACATTGGCAATAGCAATATGAATACCACATTTTCAGCAATTACTCAGTTGGATACATTTTAGTCAGAAATTTACAAAAACAATGTTCCAAAAAATACCCACCATGCCTTTGATGTAGACTTCGAAGGCACCTGGTTGAACATCAGCCTCAAAGCTCTCACTTATGCTGCCTGTTTCTGTCCTCTCTAGATCATGGTCAGGGTTAGCGGACATCGAAACATGCAGATCTCCCATTCGCTCTTCAAGACCACTCACAGAACCTTTAAAACAAATATTCATCATGACGCCAAATTGTATAAGCATTGCTAGAAAGATTTTTTTTCTTTCCATCATAATTTTACATTTAGTAATTTAGCAGACGCTCTTATCCAGAGCAACTAGCAAGTACAGGGACATTTCCCCTGAGGAAAGTATGGTGAAGTGCCTTGCCCAAGGACACAACGTCATGTAGCCACAGCTGGGAATCAAAATCACAACCTTCCGATCACAAGGCCTTTACCCACTGACTCCCTTATTTACAGCAAAATCTTAGGTTCCGTGATATGGAAATATAATCATATGATTAGAATGTAGGCAAAATGCAAAAACGTCTACTTAAGTCAATCCTTCTCACAGTGCTTTGTTGTCACATGACAAAGAGCAAACTAGCATTACAAATAAAACTTCAAAGATTGTAGGGGTTGGAATCAACATGGTTCGTATTTTTATCACTTGAAGAGTCTTCCATGTCTTCCCATTCAAACTCATCCACAGATTTACTTCCTTTGTTCTTAGAAGCCTGAAGGTGCCTCAATATTCCTCAGATTATCTTTGAAGTCAATAAAAGAGCTACCATCTCCAGTATAATGGAAATGTTTACGGTCCTTGTCCATGTTCCCTGAATAGAATAGACTGTTCAACCGATCAGGCAGACAGTTATTCCTGCAATCTGCCACTTCAGGTGTATCTTTACTATCCTCTGTTGTGTTCAGTGTGTATGTGCCCCTATAGGTTGTTATGGGCATATCTGAGTTTTCTTCAATCAACAAGATTGGTGACTGAATGGTCATCCTCTTCATCGTATCTCATCTCAGAAAGGTCCTCCTGACTTTGCCTGTCAAAATCTGCTATAGTGCAGTTGTCTCTGAAGTATATCTTTAGCTCCTCCTGACTAAAAGAAGCAGGTTGGTAGATCCCATAGCCCGATGTTTGCAGACTTAAGGCTGGGCTATTAACACTGATGGCGTACTCTTTTTCATTTTGCTTGGCCGATGCTTTCGTAATCTCCCTTTTCACAGCCTTTGAACAAACCTCAAACGTTTTTTCTTGTGTTTGCTTAGACGGCTTAATCTGTTCTGTTTCTTCATCGCAACACGCTCTTTCAATCTCCTCCTCCCACTCTCCATTGGTCCAGAAAGAGGAGTTAAAGGAGCCATCTGCATTCCTGCTTTCTTTATCCCAGTGATTGTCGTACATTTTGTACATAGTCTAAGCAGTGAAGTGACACACCTTATGCTGCTACAGCCAATGTGTGATCTGTTGTGGCAGATAGATAAGGAGAGCTTTAAGAGGATTAGACTGTAACATAAGTACTGCTCTTCACTGCCATGGAGGTTACACTGGTCTAGGGGATCATTGCAACCCAACATTGTCTGACATAGCCTTGCTACTAGCTCACTAACAAGCTAGCCAAATGGGTAATAGGTATAGAGTTTATCAGATGTAGTGACTCTGTTGAATATAATTACTTAGCTGTATTATTAGAAAAGGCAGTACTGATTACAGACAAGAATACTATTTACAGATGCGATGCTACTGTGATTTACCTGAGTCTTCACTGTGTGTGGATTCATCAAATACATGGACTTGTCCTTTTACTTTCCTTTGTGGAAAAAACAAAAAATATTTAATCTGCATTCATTACATTAGCGTAAGGGGTCCCATTATTGTCCACCTAGCTCTTAACGCTTGTCAGACATTTTACGAAAATGTAGATTTACACATTTAAAATGTTGTCACATGTACTTTAGTATGTAAATATACAAATTAAGATTGACTAGAATAGGGCTGATTACTCTACAGTCCTTACCTGAGGACTTTCCTCTTGATATAGAACCTTCCATGAGATGCTGTGACTCCACCTCGGGTTGAAGTTGGATTCACTGCAGAGGATGGGGATTGGATGTTGGTAATTTCTGACTTGATATCCAGCCTGTAAGGGGTTGTGGATTGACGATGGTACTTTTTGGCCACCGAATGGTGAGTGTAGGGCTCATAATTCTCGCCTTTTGACCCAAAGTTGTTGTTTATGCTATAGGTAGAGGTGAGCACCTAAAACATGAAAATGTAACACATGAAATGTGACTAATAAGACAGTGAGTTGCTATGATGCTCTATAATAATAATAATATCTCAATTAGCAGACGCTTTTATCCAAAGCGACTTACAGTAAGCACAAGTACAGGGACATTCTCCCTGAGGCAAGTAGGGTGAAGTGCCTTGCCCAAGGACACATCACATAGCCACAGGCGGGGTTCGAACTCACAACCTTCTGATCATAAGCTCTTTTATATTAATTTTGATATTTCCTACCCGTCTACCTGGCTCCAATGCACCAACATGAGTTTGGTCGCTGAAGGTTCCTGTGTTATTCTTCAGAACTATGTAGTAAAAATGAGAATGCATGTAAATGTTTGAAGATTGTGAAGGTGCCATCTATGGAGCAGAAGGAAATTTAGCAAACCTTCATCTTTGGAGTAGGAAGGAAGTATTTTCTGGATGTCGCTTAGAGATCTGGGAAAGCTCAGTTCACCGGAGGTCTGGCTTTTAGATTTTTCATGACGTATGAGTTCGTCTAAGTCTGAATACAAACAAAAATACTTTATATGTCTGTTTACATGTTAACATTACTTATCTAGCCAAACATTAGCTTTGCCAAAAAACGTACCTCGCTTAAATTCCCGGAGCCTATGTTTTGGTATATTGGTATATCCCAATGCTTTCAATTGCTGCTGAATTTCCTCCTCTGTAAAGTCTAAATATTCCATTTCTGAAAGGAAAAAATGAAACGCGTCACCATACACTACGTTACTGTAGCTGTTAGAAATCATATTATTACGAAAAACATGGCTTGTTCATAATATTTGACACTGCAGAGACAAATTTTGAGCAACCGCTTATGGATAGTAAGACTGATCTAGTGAGCGATGCAATTGTGCAAGATTTAGGCTCATCCTAAATACTGCAGCTAGTGCATGGTGTAGAAGTAGGTTGAACAAATTACTACTAGTACTTCTTCTACGTTGTAGTACAGACTCCAGGCTAACAAAGCAATATTACTAGGGAGGACAAACGTTCTGCTCTCAATGTAATCAAACGGAGAGTTCCAGGCGTCAAAGGAAAAACCGAACTTTTTGCAAATTTCAAACTGTGATTGAAAACACATTTGTGAGATTTAAGGTACAATAAGATGTACGCTGATATTATTAGTACCTCTACTTTCAAAAACAGTAGTAAATCTTTGCTGGTTGAATGAGTCGTTAAGGTAATTAGCCTTTGTTGGACGACATACGACGAAGAAGTGATGAGTCAAATGATAAACTTCACTTCAACCTCACATATAACATTTTATGATTTATTGTGACTTAATATTACTAGTAAACGATTTGTGGGTAAAAGTGTCCTTATATACCTGTAGTTTTAAGCCAGTGAAGCTCAGTGTAACGCTATACGCGAAACTGTTTGCCAACAATCCTACAGCTGTTTAGGAAGCCAAACGACCAGTGATATCTCAGCACTCCCCTCACAAAAATCAATATTCCCAGATGAGTTTTTCAATTGGTGGGCCAACCTGCCACTCAAAATGTAGCCAATACCTGTGTGAATACGATCCTGTATGTGGCAATGGGGTTTTCCGATTTTAAGACGTCTGTAATTGGCTGAGAGCCCTTTGCACCATCGGCGACTAGCCTGAACATCAATGCCACAGCTCCAATTTGATATAGTCATGTACATGAGAGTCTCCTCTACAGGACTGTGCAATGGCTCCAAATTCTGATATGGGGTATTATTTTAAATTTTATTTTTTAATCGACCTTATGTCTGAGGAGTTCACTTATTTTGGAGCTAAATTCTGGGCTCTAGCAAACTCCATACTCTATGTAGCTTGTTAGCACGCTAAAACAAGCATTCATCTCCCGGCTTCACTAACAAAATATGGACAAATGTGTCTCGTGTTCGCCCATTTAATCAGATTGACTTCATAATCCGTTAACATATAGTGGAAACATACACCCACGAATGTGTGATCTTGAATATACATTATGAAAAATAAAAAAAGGGGGGGGAGGGAAACGGTGGCAGAGCAGTTAGTACTCTCGCCTCCCAATAAGGAGATTTTGAGTTCGAATCTCGGGCCCGACCATGATCTCTCTGGGTGGAGTCTGCATGTCCTGCCAGTGTTACTTTGGGTTCTCTCCGGGCACTCCGGCTTCCTCCCACCGTCCAAAGACATGCATGTGGTAGGTTAATTGGACATTGTGCAAAAAATTGTCCCTAGTGTATGACTGTGTGAGTGAATGGTTGTCTCTATGTTGTCTGTCAATGTCTGTGTGATAGCCCTGCGACTAGCTGGCCCCAGTCAGGGTGTACCCTGCCTACGGCCCGAAAGTAGCTGGGATAGGCTCCAGTCACCTGTGAACCCTAACGGGAATAAGCGGAAGAAAATGAAAAATGAATTAAAAAAAATCAAATCCCACGCGTTCAAATGTTCTCCTCAGTAAATTTACAGCAGCTAGAAACCTCGAACAGCAGCCTGTCCCAGTGACAGGTGGGGGGAGGGGAACACTTATTAGCGGCAAACTATTTAGATAACACATTCATCCAATCCTACAGCATGTTGACAACCCCTGTCTTGTGTCCTACAACACCTAACAACCCATCTTATTAAATGGGCGAACACAAGACACTTTGGTCCTTTATAGGCAGGAGAATGATTTTAGCTTATCATTTTTTTTGCTGACCTGAGTGGACATTTTGCAGGAAAATTTCGTTGCCCCTGAAATTAAGATGCATGCCATGCCTTAGGTAGCAATCCATGTGATGCTGGATGTTGCTGTTCCTAATCCCACCCATCCCCCTATCTCTCAGAAAGGCAGCTATGCCAGCATTTATAAATCTACAGGCCCGTTCAATTCTGTACACGCTGGTGCCAGGAATGAGGTTCCTGTAGACACAGCGCTGGATAATGTCAGAACATTAAATTTTTGTAGTGGGGTACATGCGTATCAAGCACTCAAGATCAGTGCGCATTTGGTGCATCAGACCACAAGATGGTTGTGAGGCCAGGTTGTTTCCACCAATATGGAGGACCATGATGTCGGGAGCTGGACCTGGTGTTCTTCTAAGCAGAGGCAGGAGCTGCTCCCACCTCATGCCCCTCTGTCCTATCCATTGAATATGGCACATTAACCCGAGAGTGGCTGTGTCCCATGGCCGGGTGGCGGCCAAGTGGCGTTTAAATTAGTAAATTAGCGAGCTGCCGATGATTCAGACGGAAGGAGAAGACTTTGGAAGGAGTTTCTTGTCCATGGCAATGTTTTGGTAAGTGAAGTCTGAAGACAGATGCACTTAAATTTTTTAAAGGGACGAATAACTACCTACTATTGGCCATTTCATAAAATGGCAGGAACATGCTACAATTTACCACAGCTACACTGACCCCAGTACATGGTGGGGGATATGATCTTACTTGTTGTAGAGTATGAGGGTGAGGACGAAGAGGAGGGGGTTCCTGAGTGTCCTCTTTTAGATGACTATTTAAATCATGAAGTCAGATTTACATAGGTTGTAAAAGCAAGACTGTTGAGCGGGATTTAAAAGCTAACAGTATAGAGCAGGGCACTGGCATTGTACATATAGTTCAGTTTACATGACATAGCAGAAAAGGGCATTTGCAGAACAATCATAACTAGTCTGTCCTTAACACTTCTTTGTAATTTCAGAAATGAAACAGCAGCACATCCATTTGCAGTGAGGTTGTAAAGTAAAGAAAACTTTCAGGAATATGTATTTTATGTTTTTCTGTATTTTTCAGACCTGCCTTCAATTAGCTACACATTTTCCAGGAGCTTGCTCGATCGCCTTTTTACCAGGGGTCAGGGAATAATTTTCCAGTATTCCGTATTGTCTTAAATGGGTTAACTGGTTTTCTGATTCCCTGATTTCTTATAAAAATGTACATATTAAATACTTGTTGTTCTTGAAACAGTCGTGTCATTATTATATATATATATATATGTATGTTATGTATTATGTTTCAATTGCATAATTATATGAATATAATATTCAAGTGTGTACTATCGCTCCCGTCACTGCAGGTACAAGCTCAAACGTGGAACTCCATAGGTGTTAAGGAAGCTACTCAGTACTCACAGACAGACTCGCACCCCCACTATGTTTTAATATTCCCAGATCAGTTTTTCAATTAATGACACAAACTCTCAAATTATAACCAATCCCTGTCTGAATACCGTCCCGTATGTGGCATTGGGGTTTTAACAATTTAAGACGTCTGGAATTAGCCGAGTCGTCTTTACATCGTTGGCAAATAACCTAAATTTAAATTCCATAACCTTAACTTGATATCAATCTGTTCAGGAAAGTATCCTCTACATGACTGTGAAAACAGCTAACGTTTTCCAGTTGTGAGGTTTGTTAACGTAACTGTATACATATATATCTCGTATTTGCTAACTAACTGAAATGTGTTAGTGAGCTACATCCAAAGTCGCTGTCGTGAAACTAGCCTCTTTTCCACAAACAGCTGGAAAAACGGAAGTAGTTTCGAGGTAAAATTAAAAACCTTTAAAAACGTCTACATTTCGCAAATTTTGTTGATATTATTATGCACACGTATTTTAGTATAGTTACTATGTAATTTAATTCCATAATTTCCCCAGGAATAACTATTAAAACGTATTTCGGAAGAAAGAAACGCTCAAACGGGTCTGTCCTCCCTAGTACAAATACATCTAGCTAGAGCTAGCTAGCTATCTTGGCTAGTGGTTAACAGCCAGGACAGCTGTACGCAGTTAGAGAGCTCAAACAATATAATTATAATATATTTCAGACAAACAAGCCACTGAGACCATGTTCGCTAACAAGGCATGCGACAAATAACTTTTGAAAAAACGAATACTTGATATAGTCTAGCGAGCCTAGCATTGAACTCCAAACAAAGCAATAACTATTAGCGAGCGCCACTGCAATTTCAATACATCCATTGTTTATTAATTTAACTAACTTCAGCTTTGTACAACTCATCCCTTGTCGGCGAGCTAGCTAGAACTAACATATAGTATTATAAACGGTAACAGAGCGTTATTGTTGTTTAGCTAGCCTACCTCGTCCTCATCCAACCGCAGCGCCACACTGCCAAGGCAACAGTAACAACCGTTAAAAAGCTTGGACAACGATTCTGTGTGTGATTTGAAGGAGTGGTGGTGCTCGGAAACAGCGCCTCCCCAAAAACAATAAATAAAGGATGATCGTGCAATCAACATAATTGCAAAATATTATTATTAACGATTATATTAAGCAACTCATTAATTTGTTCATATCGGTTAAAAAGTTACATTTCCCACGTACATTTTCAGTTGAACTTATACACAGTTTGTTTATTTAAAGATATTGTTTGTATCAAAGAATGTGTGAGAAACGGCTTTAGACTAAGTAGCCTAAGCAGCTCTAACACAATTTCCTTAAAGGTCAATTCCTGTAGGTAGGCTACATGCACTAAAATGTCAGCATGAAGAAAACCATCTGTTGCATGAGGAGAACCCTTCCATACGTGAATTTGTGCTAGCGGACTGAACACTCCCCCTTACACGCACCTTTGAGTTCTCCTCCAACCACAGTCTAGCACTGGAACCAATCATGAATAAACATGATTTTTAATAGTGCATCGTACCTTTTCAGGAAACAGTGGGGTTCAGTCTGGGATATTGACAGGTGGTCCGTGAACCCCAACTAATCCGTAAAGAAGAAATTTCTTCCTTAGTTTTAGGAAGACCATGGCTCACGCCTGGATATACCAGGAGTCCCTATTAGTGATTTTATTACAAATTGTCCTAATATGTTCGGCACAGGTAAGTGATACCAGTTTTTGTTCTTGTTTTCATCCCATTGGCTGAGACTGACAATTTGAAAATGACTTAATGCATGTATTAATTGGAATACCTCACCTGCAATTTCCAGTCCATTTGAAATGGCTTATTTTGGGCAAATTGCCAAACCTACAGTAAATGTTGCATGGTATGCTGTGTTTCAGAGTGCTGCAGTTTTAATTACATGACCTTTCCAGTTACAGACAGCCTGAATATACAATGGGGCTCTTTGTGTGAGGCACACATTCAGCTAAGAGTATTGTTGAATTTAAATTAAATGACAAACTATTTGTATCAATGTATCCACAGAGGGGCCCGGTTGGTCCCAGAGGTCCCCCAGGACCACCAGGAGCAGCCGGTGTGCCTGGAGTTGATGGCATAGATGTAAGATACTTTGTAATATCAACCCAATATATATGTGTCAATCCAGGGCTAATATGTTGCCAAGGATAAAGGCAAGAGATAAATGTTATTATGCAATGTTATTTCTCCATATGTTATTGTATTTATTAGCAATCTGTTTTTTAGCAGCAGTTCATGTCATCATCATGTCATTTTAGGGAGACAGAGGACCAGGGCCTGGTGTTGATGGAGGTCCAGTGAGTTCAATAGAATCCTCTTTTCCCACATACCTATTGAGTCCCCTAGCTAGTATTAAATGAGTCAAACATTTAATTTTGATCTAGGGTGCTGATGGAGACAATGGCAAAGATGGATCTCCAGGAGCACCAGGACTACCAGGGGCAGATGTAAGTCATATGATGAAGACCATTAATGTATACATATATATGTTATTTCATACATTCACTCAAACAATGTGCAGAGACCCTACTAAAGTATCTGATTATAATGAAAGAATGGAATGATTGTGTGATTATGTGGCCTCTGAGCAAAAAGCTTTTAAGAACCAAATCCCCCTGAAAAAACAGGTATTTGGGGAGAGAGTATCACAGCTCAAATAGTTTCTGTCAGAAACAGATGGGGTTTTGTGTGTTTCGGGGGCATGGGATATTCCGACGCCCTGCAATTTTTTTTCATTTAACTAAATGTGGAACAAAAAGGACCCAGTGTGCTGTAAAATTGGGTGGTGGTTTTGAACAGTAAAATGCCTGCAATTTGGAGACAGACAACAAGGTGAAATGAGCTTTAGTATGAAAAATCTCCACTGATCTCTATTTAATCTTTAATTGAAATGTTCGCTTAAGAAAGGTTTACTATGATTCAATCTTGCATTACAATGTTGTGCTCCTCTTGCTGTGTGTCAGTGTCAGTTTTGCATAGTTTGTAGACGTTGAGGGGTACAAGATATGAAATGATGCAACACCCTTATTTATGTATGATATTTTTTGGGGATCACTCAGGTGTCTTTTTTATGACAATTATTATGTGCATGAGTTGAGACTTGATCTTGTGTCATGTCATTGCTTAGGTGGAAACTTAATTGAATTAATAATAGATTTAAAGTGTAAGCTATTGAAACAAAATATTGCCTTGTTTTTGATTTGCAACACTTTGGTAAAGTTACAGTATACAGAATTATTAAAGATATTTTTCTTTGGTGAGACAATACACTGTGAAGAAAAAACCTAGTGAGATGTTATGGTTGAATAAGCAATGCAAGAGAACGACTTACATATTTTGTTGCACAGACAAATATACATCACTGTAACCTGAATTAAATAAATAATAGGGTCAAGAGACATCTTTCAGGCATCTTGTGCATACCAAGAAAGAAGGGTGTCTTGGTAATGTACAGTAGGTAACATCTTGATGTTTCTTTATAGGGTGAAATAGGGCCTGTTGGAGAACCTGGCCCAGATGGACTCCCTGGGCCAAAAGTAAGCTGAAGGATCATATAGCTTTTCCAGAAGTGTCATCAGGTTGATATTTAAGCTGCTAAATGTTTATTTAATAACTGTCATTGTTTGTTCCATCATCATTAAGGGTGAAACTGGTGAACCTGGATCCCAGGGAGAGATTGTGAGTAAATATCACCCAGATGTTTCATGATACCTGATGAAATGAGGACTAAGAACTCCTGGAGAGCAAGAAAGATTTTTTAACATTTCATGATGCCTTAACAGTCTTGCATATGTCTATTTAATTATCCCTTATAGGGTGAAGGACCTGATGGGCCTGATGTAAGTATACACTGATAACGCAACTAGTAACTCAGTGACCTGAAATAAACTCCAGTCACATACTACTACTACAAATGTGTTTATATTTTGATAGGGTGCACCTGGTGCAGATGGACTGGCGGGTGAACTTGGTAAAGTTGGACCCCAGGTAAACCTCATCAAGTTGCCAATTTTCCATACTTGCTCAAGGCTTGTCATGTTGTCATATCACAAGATTACACTGATGTAAATCCAGCCAATCAGACCTTCCAATTTAAGCCTTCTACTGAGTCAACTAGAGGTTAAGTCTATGACATATTACAATAATGTGCACCATGAGAAATGCATTAGAAAAAAGGTGAATTAATGAAAATAAAAGACAATCTCCTACAGGGTGCAAGGGGCAAGAGAGGCCCAACGGGACTTGCTGGTCCTCCAGGGCCGAGGGTAAATATTATCATCTGATTAACAAAGTGAATTAAATTACTTTAAGTGTATTTGAATGACTTGGTAACAGATAAAGTTTTGTTAACAACACAACAATAACACAATACTAATGTTTATGAACCGTTCAAATGTCAGTCCTTGGTGGAATAACCCTGACCAATCAGAGCTTTCATGGGTCTTGACCAATGCCGCCGACCACTCCCACCACACGCTTCACACACTGTGCATAGGGCACCAATAATGCTTATATGATTTTAGTATTTATATATTGGCATTTTTTCTCAGGGTGAGCAGTAAAAGAATTATGCTTAGGGCAACATTTCTTCCAGGAAAATGTTGTACTCTTTTTTTCAATGTTTCCTGTATCCCCCACAAAGTCATTTCAGCCCAATTCCAGTCTTCCTGAATCTGCCAAATTCCACAGTGGGTGCAATACACAGTGTGGTAACACATTTACATTTAGATTGACGGTAGCATTTAGCATAAGCTTTATACAGAGCGATTTACAGCAAGTGCGGGGATATTCCCCTTGAGGCAAATAGGGTGAAGTGCCTTGCCCAAGGACACAATGTCACATAGCGACAGCCAGGAATCAAACTCATAAACTTCCACTCATGAGCCCAACGCCTTAACCGCTGAGCCACCTGACCACCTTGATAAAAATAAAAACAATAATAGGTGTAGTTGCTGTTATTTCACATTTGTGTCATTGTTGCTTTGTAAATTCAGAGTGGGTTATATAGAATCAGACACATGTTTACAAAAGCTATTCAGAATAATAATTTAAACAATCTTACTTTAATTTAGGGTCTTCCTGGTGTATATGATGGCGAGGACCTGGTAAGTTTTGTTCAAGACTGAGACAAATGTAAGCTGGACACTGGTTTCGAAATCAAGACGTTTCGACTCCCAACCAGAAGTAATTTACAATCAGAGAAAAAGAACTCAGATACTTATGCTACTCTGTGCTGCATAAACCCTGTCCTCCTGGAGGAGTGTAATTTAGTGTTGTATGTTAATCTGTTGTTGCAACCTTAGTTTCACCAGAAACTAACCTTCTTTGTTTACATAACCGACCTAGGGCCATACAGTCCTATTTTTCGCTGGTAGTAGCACCCTCATCACTGTTAAGTACCTGATTAGCATTTGGCCCAACCAAGCAACGCCCTACTCTAGATGGGGTTTGAAATTTCTTGATTTTGAAAACAGTGTCCAGATGACTACCTCTGAAACCTTTTCTGCAATGGAACACTCCTGGACGAATGAGGGTCTACACCGACTTAATGCCTCTTAAATAACTTTATTGTACTATTTGATCATTACTGTACAAACTGAAATATTACAATTTATATTTTTAAGTGATTACATTGCATGAGCTGTACCCTACATTAAACTGTGGTATATTGTCAGTAGAGTGGCCTTATTGATAGGGCTCTAAAATAACCTTAATGTGTTTTACAGTGTCCCAATGCCTGCCCCAGTGGTCTGACTGGATATACTGGCCTCCCAGGCATGAAAGTGTGTAAATGCTGTATTTACTAATATGTTTGAATATTGTATTTTGACAATCAAACAGTCATATTTTCGTTGTATTTGTTATAACATTCTACATTCCTAAGGGTCACAAAGGGGCTAAAGGTGAATCTGGTGAGCCTGGAAAGCAAGGACATAAGGTGATTTATTTTGTATTGGAAAGGTCATCAAAGCTGTTGAATAACCTCTATATGGAGAGTTACATATTGTATTTTCTTCTAGGGAGAGGAGGGTGACCAAGGAGTGCCAGGAGAAGTTGGAGCTCAAGGGCTACCAGTAAATTATTTTAGTAAAAAATATAAGAAATACCAAAATGTTTGCAGCATATACAGTATTCTTTTTTGTGGCTTTTTCTATTTTAAAACTTTTTCTATTTTAAAACTTTTTCTATTTTAAAACTTTTTCTATTCCCTTTCTTATACTGCTTCCCTTTCTATTAACTTCATCTCTTTTTCTTCTTCTGTATCTACTGATTTTAGGGCCCAGGTGGACCAAGGGGGATCACAGGAATAGTAGGGTCTAAAGGTGATAGGGTAAGGGTTGAAAGGTCTTTCACAAATGTTGTAAAAAGTATTGCATCACAGGGTTTATATGCACATTTACTAATTCTGTATAAGTAGGATTGGATGGAATGAGACCTACACATAGGATTGTGGGGATATCCTAATCTACTGTTATTAATGTACAAAAATATTTGTCATTTAAAAAGGGTCCGCGTGGGAAGCCTGGTGAACTGGGTCCTCAGGGAATCCAGGGTGGCGTAGTAAGCAACTTTTATTTATTGCTTTGCCTTCATTGTGATCTTCAAATTTTAGAGTGAGTACTCTATCAGTTTTATGGATTTAACTGTGGTTATCCCTGTTATAGGGTGATGTGGGTCAGAGAGGAGTAGTGGGTGAGACTGGCCCAAAGGGAACTCAAGTAAGTACAAAAATATCTAATAATTCTCCTTAAATGTGAAAGTTATGTAAGTAGTACTTCAGTCAGAGCTAGAGCTAAACACAAAATGATGTGTTTAAGGTTCTTCTGAGGTAGTTTACTGTTTGTTTGAGTTATTTATAATTTTATTTTGTAGGGAGCCCAAGGCCCTTCAGGGATTAGGGGCGTCCCAGGGCCTAAAGGAGAACCTGTGAGTACTGTTTACCTCTCTTTCATCATATAACTGCTAAAGGCTTTGCTGAAATACATCATCTTGAATTTGCATCAATCAAACACCCAATGGTTGATTATAGTTGCCCTCACGTTATGAACTTGGATTTCCTATTCATCAAAATGTCTAAAAGTTTTGCTATTGGGCAGGGCCTTGTGGGTCCAGATGGCCGTGAGGGCATCCCTGGATTGCCAGGATCTAAGGTACAGTTATAATCCAAGGAAATGTGTCTATCCCTTCAAATTCAAGCAATAACTCTAATAATTATTGTGTCTATTGCTCTCAGGGTATCCCTGGGAAAAATGGAGCCCCAGGGGATGCTGGCCTTCAAGGACTTCCTGTATGTAGGATATATAATCTCTTGCATCACAGAGTTTGCTAAATAATTCTCGATCCGGTTGTTTATGGGTACGTAATTGTATTCATTCAGGGATTACCAGGTGTTTATGGACCTAAAGGAGTCAGTGGGGAGAAGGTATAGCAATATTTTAATTATTTATATGTGTTTTAAAAACTGATAATTGTAGTGAGATCATTTTCTTTCATTTTCAGGGCAACTCTGGTGACCCAGGTACTGTTGGACTAATGGGTTCTCCAGGGAAATCAGTAAGTCAAGGCAAAGTACAAAGCACTGGCAACACCACAATCATTTAAACATTCTAACCAGCAGTAAAAAACACTTGTAGTAACATACTCTCGTAGAATTGTTAAATAGTATATTTTGTCTACAGGGTGAGCGTGGTGAGCAGGGAGAAGTGGGACCTGTTGGACCAAGAGGTGGGCCAGTGAGTATGTTTCTTTCGCTGACTAGAGTTAGTGTTTGAATTATCTATTTTTAGGATTGGGATTCTGAGTGGGCAATGTACAGTTACATTTATCCTCATTAGCCAGTTTATCATTAGAGTTGTGCGCTAAAAAGCACTTAAGACAGGGGTGCTCAATATGTCGATCGCGATCTACCAGTCGATGGCAAAGGTACTTTTGGTAGAACCAATTACATAAAAAAATTGAACTGGCTGCCCTGTATGTCACCGCGTGCAAAAATAGGCGCTAAGTGCAGCAAGACTAACAAGGAGTCAGTGCGTCATCTCCAATTTTAAGACGATGTAAGAAGACAAAAACGTATCACTTTCATACAGAATAGGAGGTGGACTTTTTATCCACAATGTCATTTTCTAAGTGCTTTTGCCTCATCTTCTACATGCAATACCAAAGACGGGAAATATGGAGCGGCATTTTCGGACTGTTCATGGAAAATACGACACCAACTTCAATATATGTTTTGCATTTTTGTAGATCTCTGTGACTTGGTCATTTTATAAGTAGATCACATGCTAATGTAACGGATGGTTAAAAATGATAAGGTTAAAATACAAAAGAATGTAGTATGACCATAACATTTCAATTTAAAGACCATGTGAACTGACGTAAACATTTTTGTCTACACAGATCAGGAATACTGACAATGCACAGCCCAAATTCAGAGTTTACCACTTGCTTATCAGATATTTGGCTGATATACGTTGGCAATTTATCTTTCGTATCTAGAAATCAAGCTCAGAATAGGGACAATCATTTGTGCATTATATATTTTTGCATCTCTGTTACTTAATGAATATATGTCAATCACACACATATTTCTGGTATTATAGATAGACAGATCACAATGAAAGTACTTTTTCAACCTCCACATTGTCTTTTCTAGTCACAGACGCACATCATAAAAGCCATTCATTATGGAGGAATGGATGGAAATTGGTGATGCTCTGATACATTCATGCAAATGCTTATGTAGCATTAGAGGTGTTTGTATTTTTTTTTGTCTTTACGCTATACAATGCTGTAAAATTGTATAAAAGAAATTGGTGTTTAGATTTTAGTGCATATTTGCACATTTAAGGTAGTTTTGACATCCGTAAATGCATTCATTTATGTACCAAAATTGACTGATCTGAAAGGCCCCAAAACTTTGAGCCCATCAAATTTGACCCGAATAATTTTGAGCAACATTTCGACATCCGGGATACCAAGGTTAGGTAAAGCCATAATGATGAGCAATCCAGCCTCAATTCAAGAGTAAGGGCAAATCCCAATTCTCCTTTTACCTTATTTTTGAGCATTCATGCAGTCATGCTGTCCAAATTTGAGTCGTCTTGATTGAGGGCTAAGGGGAAGGGCTACACACCCCTTAAAATCAAATTTTTTTGTGATCTTTCTTTAAAACCAAAGGGTATCCAGAACACACTGCGAAACTGGCAACAATGTCAGCTAGATCATCCAGAGTCCCATTAATGTGTATTTTTGAAAATTAACAGATAATTGTGAAAAACGAATTGAAAATTCAGACACACGGACAAACAGACATTTATGGCAGTATTATGATATTCTATATCCTCCTTTTTGTGTCTTTAAGGGTGAGAGGGGAGAAAGGGGCCATGATGGACCTCCTGGAACTCCAGGACCCAGGGTGAGTATTGCAATGTTCCCTGGGTATAAATATTTTTAGGCTGCTATCTGTCTAGTGTTAATAATAGTCAGAATCAGTTTTATTCACCATTTGAGTTGCACCAACAGGCAATTTATTGTGGCAGGATGGTGTGAACAATGAACATATAAATAACTTTTGAAAGCAATTTAGATGAACCAACAATATAAAAAAAACGAAAAACCTGAAACTACTAAATGAAAATAAGATAGAAAAATAAAATATATAAATAAAAAAGAGAATATGAATGTTAAAAAAAATAAAAAAAATATTAGTTAATATATATATTAGTGGTTGGAATTTTGTACACAGAAGTGCAAAAATATCAAATTGGCTGTGCAATTGGCTGGTCAGAAGGTAGAGTGTTTCATGTTATTGTCCATGGGTTTGTTGAAGAGGGTAGTAGCGGATGGAAAGAAGCTGTTCTTATGGCGAGAGGTCAGGGTGTCCAGGGTGGGAGGAGTCGCCACAATCGTACTCACTCGCCTCAGGATCCTCAAGGTGTGCAGATCCTCGAGGGGACGCAGGTTGCAGCCTATCAACTTCCCCACAGCTCGAATGATACGTTGCAGTCTCCTTTTGTCCTTGGCAGTGGCAGCAGCGTACCAGATGGTTATGGAGGAAGATAAGATAAGATAAACCTTCAGCTCCCATTTGAGGTCCTGGGAGAAGGTAGTACCCAGGAAGCGGAAGGACTCCACAGTGTTGTCTGTCGCAAATGGTGATGAGGATGAGTGGGGCTGGATCCTTCCTGAAGTCCACAACCATTAGCTCAAGGTTCAGGCTACACCATGTCACCAGGTTGTCAACCTCCCACCTGTAGTCAAAATCATCCTCACCAGAGATGAGTACAATCATAGTGGTGTCATCTGCAAACTTCAGTAGCTTGATAAATGGGTGACTGAAGGTGCAGCTGTTGGTGTACATGGAGAGGGGAGCAGAGCATGGGGAGCTGGTGCTAATGGACAGGGAGTCAGAGACTTGTGTTCCCTGCTTAACATACTGCTTCCAGTCAGACAGGAAGTCTGTGATCTACCTGCAGGTGGAATCAGGCATGTTCAGCTGGGAGAGCTTGTCCTGGAGCAAGCCGGGATTATGTGTTGAAGGCTGAGCTGAAGTCCATAAACAGTATCCTGGCATAGGATTCCAGGAAGTCCAGATACTGGAGGGTGAAGTGGAGTGCCATATTAACTGCATGATCCACAGACCTGTTGGCTCTGTAGGCAAACTGCAGGGTGTCCAAAAGGGGGTCTGTGATCTTTTTGAGGTGTGCCAACATCCGTAACTCAAAGGACTTTATTACCACAGATATACCAATGTGGAGACCATTTGATTCATTGTCAGGTTCAAGACATCAGTTTGAGACTATTGTATTCTTGCGACCAGAATTCTGACCCTACCTTACAAATGTAGCAGCAGAAATTGAGACTCAACCAGACCAGTTATAGGAATGACTTTTGCATTTCTATCAGCTTGAGCCAGTCAGGCCTTTTCCCTCTGACCTCTGGCATCAACACGACATTTTCGCCCCAAAGAACGGGCAGTCTGGATATTTTTTTTGTCTGACCATTCTCTGTAAACCATAGAGATGAATATGTTGGAAAATCCATGTATATCAGAAATGGCTAAAATACTCAGACTAGCCCGTCTGGTACCGACCACCATGCCAAGTTACTGAAATTCTTGCATCGAGTTTCTGTGATGTCATTGGCTGATTAAATATTGGTGTTAATAAGCAATCTAACAAATGTACCAAATATTTGGTGAGCGGTGCCATCCACTTCTTCCTCAGATTGCATGATTATTGGTCGAAGTCAAGTTCTTCCAGCATTTCATTTTGCAGAATCAAAGAACATTCCATGAAAGCATGCCCTAATGGGGCATTACTAAGACAAAAGACGTGCACCTTGAACCATAATTGCAACTGAATGAGTGTACCTAATATGTGGTGAGCCATTGGTTGGGTTAAACCCTCAAAAGAAAGGAAATTCAAATCATAAATAAATACTCATTTCGCAGACGCTTTTATCCAAAGCGACTTACAGTATGTACAGGGACATTCTCCCTGAGGCAAGTAGGGTGAAGTGCCTTGCCCAAGGACACAACATCACATAGCCACAGATTGCGCGCACACATGGAGAACAGAAGCAGCCCAGATAAAGCAATTATTGTGAAGTGAAGTTTCAAAAAGCAATGTGTAAATCAGCCAGACCCTACCAGAGCCCATATACAGAGAGCCCATTCACTTAGGCCACATTGTACTGAATTTGGTTGCAGTTGCAGAGTTCCATTGTGGGTGATTGCAAAATGAAGGGGAGTCTATGGAGGTAGATGGCTGGATTTGTTGCTTTTGCCTGATTGTCATTGCTAAATCTTAGATTTTACTGTTGTTTGTGCCAATTCATCATGGATTATAGGTCAAAAGTTGACTGAATGAATACTTATGTTCTTTTATTTTCTTACAGGGTGAGTCGTTGTTTCCCATAACGCATTTCGCTAGCATTTCACCATGTGTATGACTTCATTGACATTTTCAAAGGCTTTTTAGAACCAAAAAGTCCCAGGGGAAACCATTTCAGAAGCCTAAAGTCATTAGAGAGTGGCAGTTCTCCTTGTTAGACCTGAGCCATTTATCAAGCCACATTTTTTGCGAGGATGTATTGGATGATGACTTGCCCAGCGAGACTGCATCTCTCCTTGGAGCCCACTGTCCTGAAGGTTTTAGATGTTTCCCTGGTCAAGGACACTTGATTAAAATGGACGTTATCAAGCTCGGTGGAAGCTGAGGAAGCGGTTAAGGCGTTGGGCTAGTGATTGGAAGGTTGCGAGTTCGATTCCTGGCTGTGGCTTCATGACGTTGTGTCCTTGGGCAAGGCACTTCACTCAACTTGCCTCAGGGGTAATGTCTCTGTAGCTGCTATGAATTGCTCTGCATAAGAGCGTCTGCTAAATGTAAATGTAATTAGTGGCGTAAATCCATAGGTTTGTATGTATATCCTGCTTATACTTTGACGACAAAGAAGAGGACGTACAGGACATATATTCTTGTTTTCTGCTGCGGATAGTTCAAAATGATTCATCAACTTAGACTGCATGATCATCAGTTGATCCGTTGTATCAAAGCACTAAACCTTTTACATCAGTATTTTACAACGGTTTACATCACTAAAACATATGGCCAGTTACTGTCAACATCCAGTTATCTGCTGTTAACCCCCCCAAAAAAGTATGCCTTATGAACTCAATCGGGATGAAGGCTTGGTCTACAATTTTTTTATCTATCTTCAAGACGTTGTAAAATGTATTTCAGTTAAACAAAAATCTATCATTTGTTACATCAGGTCTGAATCCTGTTTACTTTTATTTTTGTTTAGAGGCCCTGTCTTTAATTATTAACTTGCATATTTATCTAGACAGTGGTGTTCTTGTTACTTATGTTACTTATTTTGATGTGAATTAATAGTGTAACACCCACTGCTGCTTTATGTTGCTGTAAACGCCTGTAACTATTTAATATTCTATAATTAGTGTAGCATTCTATGAAGAGTGTAACATCTTGGTCAGCACTGCCATTCTAGACAAGTTTTCATATCAGGAGCGATTCCTAATAAAATACACTGTCCTTTTGTATTCATGTTGATTAATTTGAGGGCATGAAATGTCTGTCTTGTTTTTACTTTTAAGATAATCCATCAGGTTGATTCATAATGTTATGTTAAAATGTCATGTAACATGTTCGTTGTCTGTTTTTAGTTTCTGCAAATTTTTTGCTCGTATCTCATTTCTCTTGCTTTAACTTTCCTGGTGTCATCCGTATATGGCCACTCATAGTACGTTAAACTGTGTGGTACTTTCTATAGCAGATCTTTAAAAGCTTCAGACAACTTGGTACAAATCTAATCCAACATGAATGGCCTCTTGTTTTAACAGTCCATGGACCCAAGGGTATAGATTCATTAAGGAGGGATTCAAGGCAGGAAAGGGGATGATTGAAACTGAAAGAACCCTCTGTTTCTCAGGAATGTCTTAAACTGGCTAGCTCAGAGTATTCCATAATCAGTACTCAAATGTCTGTGGACACCTGAGTGCAATAAAAAATATATATAATCTTCCTGTAAATGTGGTCAGCTAAAAATTTGGGATATACCCCCACCCAGTTTTACACAAATAATCTAGTTTGTCAAAGTGTGTATGTTTGGGCCGCAGGGAAGTAAAGGGGATCTCGGTCTTCCTGGACTGCCAGGCCCAGCTGGATTGCCTGGACAGAAAGGAGACAGGGTAAGAAAGTGAAATTAAATTGTTGAACAATGTAGTATATGGTATGTAATTATGTAAATCTGATTAGAAGGCTGTTTTGACAGATATACTTTATTTTAACTGCATTTTATGCCTCTCTTACAAAGTGTGGAAGTTGCATTTATCTGCGTGCAAAGCCTTGCTTTGAATATTGAAAGGAGACTTTTTTTTATCCAGGGTGCAGTTGGTCTTGATGGTGCTAAAGGAGAACAAGTAAGCTACCCATAAAACATCCAGCGTTGGCCACACTATATTGTGTACTTTTACTGTGATATTTGCCATATCCCACACAATAATCATGAACACATTCAATTACATGACTCCACTTAAATGGGATGTTACACATGTACTATATAGCTGACTATTTCTGATATGTGTAAGTTATTTTGTAAAACTTTTATTTTTTTGGTGTCTAGGGGGCACCTGGTAATGAGGGTACATCTGGGGACAGAGGAGACTTGGTGAGTGGTCACCATACAAATTCAACGACACAGTAAAAAAGTACAGAAATAGTAAAAACTATTTTTGTCCTGTGTGATAGTGACAAATTAACTAAAATACTGAAACACCATGAATGATTAATGTGGATTAACAATGAATAACTGGGCAAGTCCTGTTTTAAAGCACATATTGTAAAAATGGAAATTCTCATTTTCATGAGTTATTTGTTGCTGAATGACTAGGCCTCAAAAATTATTTATAGGGTGATGAAGGAGAACCAGGAGAGAAAGGATCGGTAAGGTTCAGCTTTACTTATGTCTGTAACAAATCTTTATGCATGTAAAGCATCCCACACATCAAAACATGTTTGTAATGTTGACTGCATCTTAATGATAACTAATCTTTTCTTTTTTACCTTTTATGAAAGCCTTTGTGGCATTGCCTCACATTATTGTTTTTTTGCAGACAGGCCCACCAGGAGAGACAGGGAACAAAGGGCCAGAGGGTGGCCGTGGTCAGCAGGGACCAGAGGGCAAGTCAGGTCAGCCTGGACCACGTGGTATGCAGGGAGACAGGGGGACTCCAGGGATACCAGGCGGGCAGGGGCCAGCGGTAGGCAGTTTCTTATAACCTTTTACTACTGTGTATAGAGCTGGTGGTTTCCCTGAGCCACAGAGACGAACCTTTCTAAAATGTTAAATATTTATATGAATAAATGTGGATACACATTTTGCCATGACTCTTTCTATTTTGCTTTGATTCAAGTAATGTCTAACCACCACATTGTTACAGGGTAAAGCTCCAGGGGATACACACATCCGACAAGTCTGTATGAGAGTCATGCAAGGTAAATTTGCATCCTTATCATAAACCTGTTACATTTCAACAATTGTTTTTATTTTATTCTCATAAATGAATATTAAGCCAATTTTCAGATATAATTCACTCTCTTTAGGGTTCTAGATTCGGTAGATTATGAACAAAACAATCTTTCTCCAATAATTGCATTCTTAAATCACTTATAGCTGCTTATTGAATATTTAGTACATTTGTAGATGTAATGTAAAAGTCTTTAAATCATCCAACATACAACCACAAAATAAGTTTTAAGAATTAAGAAAGGACAGAGACATTACTGAAGTCATCTATACACAGCTTTCTGTATTTAGCAGTTAATCTCTTTTCATCATATTTTGCAGAGCAACTAGCCCAGCTAGCAGCCAGCCTGAGCAGGCCTGATTCAGGCATCTCTGGGCTTCCAGGCCCCCCAGGTCCCCCAGGCCCTCAAGGCCCTGCTGGAGAGAATGGCTTCCCTGGCCACTCTGGAGCTAGAGGTCTTCCCGGTCTTAAAGGACCCCCAGGGCTGCTGGGTCGCAAAGGACCCAAAGGTAAGAGATTTCCTGAATGATGATGGAAGACGGATTCAGACACTCAGTTGAAATCAATAATAACTCTATCCAATCTCATTATCAGGTGATACAGGTGACAGAGGTGAAAGGGGACCTACAACAAGAGGGTCTAAAGGCATGCCAGGAGCACCTGGTCTACCAGGTAAACAAACGCCAAATTACAACTGAAATGCATTAGATATACTTCTGTTTAAATTTCAACTTGTTTTGTAATAATTTAACTGCTGGCATTCAATGTCTATCACCAATCTCTTGATCAAAATGTGTATGTCTTTAATTGAGATTCAATATCTTATTTAATGTAGCCTTTCACATGAAGTTACAGATTCAGATGAAACATTCTTGAAATACTTTGTCAAAGCATAATTTCTATTTGAAGATCTAATCTACCTAATCACCACACAAACAGGTGACCCAGGTAGAGCTGCTTACGGTACAGATGGCCGTGATGGCGATAGAGGTCCACGTGGCGTTCCAGGTATTGCTGGGCCTCCAGGACCTCCAGGTCCTCCTGGGGTGAATGGATATTGCGAGTCATCTCAATGCATCTTACCCATGGTGGCATCACCTGTGTCTGCAAAAGATTCCGGGATGAAGGGGCCTAATGAGATGTGAGCTTGGTAGATTTGGATCCTATACTGAAAGCCCAGGAAGACCTGAGAGACTAATGGAGGATAACTAGTACTCCACAGAACACAAAATATGGTGTTTTAACCTTGTGTTGTCCATTTTAGTTTTGGTTTAGTCATTTTAATATCCCCCTCGCTGACCACAAAGGACGTAGTGGTATTCCGCTGCTGTTTGGCCAACCATCAGAACTTTTTCTTTAAATTCTTTTTTTACCTCTTTATTTAAATTTGAAATAAGTAGTCAATATATATATATATATATATATATATATATATATATTTAAATTGGGATAGACAATTTCACAGGATACAACATTTACAACAAATTAAGATTAGGAATTGTTGGTAAAGTATGAAATTATACAAAATGGAACTGAATAACTGTACTTGAAGCTACCACTTTGAGGTGAAAGTAACTTTGTATGTTTATGTAAACGTTTCGATACAAAACTTGGATTCAAATTATACTGGTGGTTGGATGGCTTGCATTTGTTTTTGAGTATCATTGTTGTACATCCACTCCACAAACCCTGTGGATGACCTTCTCAATCTTATTTTCACTGTCATGTTGACGGTATTTTTGTGATGGGAGAGATAGTGTTGTTTGAAGATATATCTACCAGTTTTATATGACATTCTTATTTATTATATTAAGGTAAAAAGTAACGTCGTAAAGTTGTACAAAGAAGAAATAAACACATTTTGATAATGCTTTGCATATTTTGATCAGCAGCCATAAAGCCTGCATTGTATAAATATGGGGTGCAGATCGGTCTCTAAATCTTAGGTGCAACAAACAGTCTTATTCATCATTTACCATATACAGACCCTTTCCCCCAAAAATTTATATCATGGAAAAGTTCATTATTTTCCATAATTTCTTATTTTTTTTTTACCTTTCATAGATTATAGATTCAGGGCCCACAATGTAAACGATTTCAAGTACCCATTTGTTTATTTTTACATAATTTGGGCTTCCAGCTCATAAAACCCATGAAAACCGGAATTCAAAAAATTTGAATACTGTGAAGAAATCTGCCCAAATTCTGCAGGGCATGAATGTTTTAAACTGAGTGTCACACATTAATCATCTTCTAAACTCAAAGCACCTGCACAGGTTTCTCCAGGTGTCATTAAATTGCTTCAGTTTGGTTCAATTGTCTCAGTTCCGTTCAATATGGGGAAGACTAAAGACTTGACAACTGGCCAGAAGACCATCACTGATACCCTCCATAGGATGGGTAAGCCACAAAAGTTCATAGCTAAGGAGGCTGGCTGTTCACAGAGTGCTGTGTCCAAGCATATCAATGGAAAGACCAGTGTAAGGGTAAAATGTGGCAGGAGAAGGTGCACCAGCAGAAGAAATGACCGTGGGCTTCAGCGGATTATCAAACAGACAAGATTCAAGAATTTGGCCGAGATTCAGAAAGAGTGGAATGAGGCAGGAGTCACAGCTTCAAAAACCACCACATTCAGACGCATCCAGGAGATGGGCTACATCTGTCGGGTTTCTCGGGTCAAGCCACTTCTGAGCCTGAGCCAACGTAGGAAGCGTCTCAACTGGGCCAAGAAGAAGAAGGACTGGACTGTTGGCCAGTGGTCCAAAGTCCTCTTTTCTGATTAAAGTAAAGTGTGCCTTTCATTCGGTAATCAAGGTCCAAGGGTTTGGAGGAAGACTGGTGAGGAACAGAACCCAAGCTGCTTGAGGTCAAGTGTGAAGTTTCCACAGTCAGTCATGATTTGGGGTGCAATGTCCAGTGCAGGTGTTGGTAAACTCTGTTTTCTTAAATCCAAGGTCACCGCAACAGTCTACCAGAATGTTTTAGAGGACTTCATGATTCCTTCTGCTGAGGATCTGTATTGAGATGCAGATTTCATCTTCCAGCAGGACCGCCAGAAGCACCAAAACCTGGTTTAATGCCCATGCCATCACAGTGCTTGACTGGCCAGCCAACTCGCCAGACCTAAACCCCATTGAGAATCTATGGGGTATTATCAAGAGGAAAATGAGGGGCACCAGACCCCAAAACAAAGAAGAGTTGACAGCAAGCATCAAGGAAATCGGGGCTTCCATAACTCCCACGCAGTGCCACAGGCTGATTGCCTCAATGCCATGGCGCATCGAGGCAGTGATTAAGGCAAAGGGATTCCCAACCAAGTATTAAACACTGACCTGCCAAAGTGAATGTTTGTTTATCTTGCATAGCGAATAAACCCCCATTCTGATTCTGATTCTGACATATCGTTTAGAAAGTACCATATTTTTATTGATTTGATGTGATCCTAATTTCTTAGAAGTAAATGGTGATTTCTTCAAATAATTCCTGTTTTGATGGTTTTTTTGAGTTGGAGGGCCAAAATATGTAAAAATATATATATAAAAAAATACTTGACAAGGTCTGTATGTTAAACATAGATTTCAGACAGGTTCTATTTTCTTTGATATGAAGTTAGATAAAAAAATACTAGGTTTTAGTTGGAACCATACGCTTTCACATTTTTTATTTTCACAAAATCAACAAAATTTCTCAAATCTATTCAAATTAATTAAATGGGACTGTGTTTATGTAGTGCATTTTGAGAGGCACCTGCCTGCAGTCCTCTGCAGGGGGGCAGCTCTACGGAGCGGCAGCTCTACACCAGGGCAGGAAGTAAATTTCAAAATAAAAGCGCAGGATTTCAGAATAAAAGCGCAAATGTTTATATAAAAGTGCATTTTCGGTTTTCCTCCTAAATGCATTAATTGTAAACACATTAGATTACGTTAAATCTATTAATTCCTTGTCTATAGTTTAAATCGTTATATCATATTTATATAGTAAACTTTAGACAAGAAGCCAGACTAATATACACTGCACTGCGTAATTTTACAACTTAGTCATTACGAAAAATAAAGGGTGGGTGATATGACTCGGGGCTCAATAATGTATTTGTAGCCTACTACAAAGCTGAGGATCGTGACAAGATAAGGTCAAAATGTTGATAACTGAAAACAATGGAGGTTAGGAATAACATCGCTCAGTGCAAGTTATGACTCCTATTCATCCGCGTACATTTCATAAGACGTCATAGGCCTATACATTTTATTGTGTACATAACAATACTTGTCATTGAACCTTATTGCACTGCTGTTTTTCATGTTTGGCTCTATATCTATGCCAATTATGTTCTTGTGCTGACATGTACAGTGTAATCCAAGCCAATAATTATATGATCAGTGATAACATGTAAAACACACCAAGTCACAACATGATTAGACTTTATTCTCACATACAATAAACTAATTCATCTGTTTGACATTCGGAATAGGCCAAATATTTTTCTTTGGTCCATTATTTCTGCACAGTATTGCAACATCTTCTGTGTTGTGAAATGTAAACTTGAAGGGCTCCAGGATCGTTTCCTTTTCTAGGTCATTCCACACCCTCCCATACTACCTTAGCCTGGTTCTCTTCCCCCATGCCCAGGCAGGTCCACTTTGACAGAGAACAGTTCTTAGAATCAACCCACTCATAATCAGAATTTGTTTTAATGGCTGTGTAAGTTATACAAACACAGATTTTACATTTGCAGGGAAGTGCAACATGAGAACATATTTAACAAGAACAGAATATTGTACAATAAAAATATGGTGTAAAAATGTCGGGGGGGGGGTGGGGATATACACAGCATTACAAAACAGTGGTGCAAACACAGCAGTAAGTTATTTTAAGGTGTCAAAAGGGGTTTTGAGGTGTTGTGTGCAAAAGTGGCATTTGCAGTGGGATGCTGGATCGGGGGGGGTTGGAGTTTGTGGCAAAGTCATTCCGAGTCCTTGGCCCTATTGAAGAGTGCAATGGCCGAAGGATAGAAGCTGTTCTTATGGCGAGAGGTTTTAGTCCTGATGGACCGCAGCCTCCTGCCAGACGGGAGCAGCTGAAGCAGAGGGTGTCCTGGGTGGGAGGAGCCGGCCACAATCACCTCAGGTCCACAAAGGATGGTAGGTTGCAGGTCCACTCTGCTGCATGTCTTTAATTGTGAAAAATGCAAACTTCAATTGAGGCCTATGGAAAAGAAAAAAAGATGATACCATAGCTGCTGCACCAACGGTATCTGACCAATAGATACTGTGAAAAAGATTACCCCTTCCACTGGTGTGTCCACATTGGCAGGTCCACATTGGCAATGTCCACATTGGCAGCCTGCTTCTCTTCTTCCTGAAAATATATATAGACAAGCAAAATGATCAGTTGTAATATACAAAACACAAGCTCCAAAAAGAAAAGATCCCATCAGTGCCCTCCTCTAATATCACCATCTAGACATTAGGTGGGGGCACATTTAACATAGTCAGGGGTCTCCAATCCTGGTCCTCGAGGGCCGCTGGCTGTCCTGACGGTTTTAGATGTTTCCCTGCTCCAGCACACCTCCACAGAGCTTGATAACAACACTTCATTAGAATCAGGTGTGCTGGAGCAAGGAAACATCTAAAACTGTCAGGATAGCGGCCCTCGAGGACCGCTCTGTAGTATACAAACAGAGGTAGAAAATTTAAAAGTAAAAATGAGCCATGTACTCTTTCACATTTTGTACCCTGTATATTCTGATTATACTGTTCATACTATGTATATTCTGAGATTAGATTCAACTTTAATGTCATTACACAGGTACAAGTACAGGGTAACGAAATACAGTTAGCATCCAACCATAAATGCAAAACAGTTATTAATTAATATTAATAAATATAAGTATACTCAGAATATACACAGTATGAACAGTATAATCAGAATATACAGGGTAGGTACAGATTAAAGTGATTTAAGACAAATGTATGATGCTACAGTATTAAACATGATTACACAGAGTAACATAGTAACAGAGTATACAATTAGATTCTGTTGTAATAACTGCTTTGCACTTCTGGTTGGATGCTAACTGTATTTCGTTACCCTGTACTTGTACCTGTGTAATGACATTAAATTGAATCTAATCTAATTTTGTGACGATACCCAGCTAATGCAAGGAGAGTTTACAAAAATTTATTAAAACGTTACACACAAACAAATGCGAAAAGTTACTTAACGTTATGCCCTATACATTTAATAAACCATGATAACAGCTAATGCAAGGAGAGTTTACACAAATGTTTTGTAACGTTACATACAAATGCGAACGTTTAATAATCCCTGATAATTTGTTGATGAAAGTAAATTTTGACGTTAAGTAGACTTGTAACATTCGGTAATTATTCGGTAAATCATTAATGACTTCTATAACGTTATTATTTTACGGCACTTATATTGACAAGAAATCATGCATTTACTTTCTGTGGAAAATCTACAATTTACCGCAACTAGGAAGAGATGTGGTCTGTGTCGTGAAATCCAGGTTTAAATGTCCTCACTTCCCCCCGCCGGCCCCCGAATTAAAAAATAAATAAATGCGTCACTTCCTGCCTTGGTGTAGAGCTGCCGCTCCGTAGAGCTGCCCCCCAGCAGAGGACTGCAGGCAGGTACTCTTGTGCATTTTAGCAGCATCTAGTGGCGCACCCAAAGCACCTTATTCACCTATTCACATTTATACATTTAGCAGACAGAGATAAATAGATGGATGACCAGGCAGTTCTGAATCCTCTGGAGAGGGTGGGTTGCGCATGCTGGGAGACTGGCGAGCAGCAGGTCCAACTTTGAGAGGACAAGTCTTGGACTAGCAGCTGCGTGGAATACTCAGACACGTATCTTCTGATCTTCCTGATGTTCTGAATCTAAACGACCCGGCGACTGCAGCAATGTCGGCTTCGAGGGAGAGCTCGTTATCCATGGTAACCCACAGGTTTCTGGCAGAGGATGAAGGGGTCACTGTTCCAGATCCCAGGGTGATTGGGAGATTGTGAGAGATGGAGAGTTTGCCCGGGATGAGAAGTTCCGTTTTGGCGAGGTTCAGCTGGTGGTGCTTGGTCATCCAGGCGGAAATGTCTGTGAGGCAGGCCTCGATCCTAATTTAGATCCCCAATCGGTTGGGGGGAATGACAGGTACAGCTTTGTGTCATCAGCATAGCATTGGTAAAAGAAGCAATGGGAGGTGATGACTGGTCAAAGTGAGGTTGTGTGCAGGGAGAAGAGGACGGTTCCAAAGACAGTTTCTGTGGAGTGGCCAGTCTTGAAGCCTGATTGGTTGGGGTCAAGTAGGTTGTTCTGGGACAGAAAGTTTGAAAGTTGGCTAAACACAGCACGTCCAATTGGTTTTGAAAAGAATGGTAGCATTTGGTCTGTAGTCCTGGAGGACGGCTGGGTTGGGGGCGAATGTTTAAGTAGAGATCTAATTATGGCCTGGCTTCCCATCATCAACCGTCAAGTAGTTCCACCCCTCAAGAACGACCTGTCCCAACATAAGTTGCATGCCTTGTCTGGCCCCTCAATGGTGGAATCAACTCCCCAGCTCCATCAGAGACACTGACTCCCCACCTTCGAGAAAAGGCTCAAGACGCACTTGTTCCAGAAGTAAAATGGTATTTAGGATTGACTGATGAACCAAATGTGTGTTTTCCCCCAGGACCACAATTACTCTTGTTGCTCCTTTTGCCCAGTTCTAAACCGATTTAGATTTTTTTTTACTCGCAGTGAGGTAGTTATTGTTGCTTGCTTTCCTACAGGTACACTATTGCCCTTTCAAGATGCATGCCATGCATGCCTTGTTTGCCTGAATGCTCTAATGGTTCTTCCCTTTGGCACTTTGCAACAATGTATGTTTCATAATCTGTCAACCCGCAATGTTTGACTCTTTGGTAAAGCCTTCTCTTGGAAGTCGCCTTGGATAAAAGCGTCTGCTAAATGAATAAATGTAGAAAGAAGAGGGGAGACACGCACGACCCCATTCAAATCAATGGGATGGCCGTTGAGCGTGTCTCCAGCTATAAATTCCTGGGGATCCAAATCTCGGATGACCTGTCCTGGATTACAAACACCTCTGGCCTGATCAAGAAGGCTCACCAGCGTCTCTTTTCCTTGAGAACACTGAGGAAACGCCACCTGTCCTCAACTGTCATGGTGAACTTCTACCGCTGTGCGATCGAGTGCATCCTGACAAACTGTGTTACAGTGTGGTACGGGAACTGCACAGTAGCGGAGCGCAAGGCACTGCAGCGGGTGGTGAAAACCATAGACATAGAAAGGTAGACGCCCCATTGGCTGCTGAAACGCGAGAAATACGTCCGCCATCTTGAATGGGTGTTAGTATCAGATTACTTCCGGTAGCCTCTTATATGTCTCTGCGATAGACAGCATAAATATATAAAATGCCAGCGCACTGTGCATCGTATTCCTGTGTAAATCGACAGAGGATTGCTAACAGGAGTCGGGTCAACATTATTATTGTACTGTATTTACTGTATATCCACCAGCAAAATTTAGCCGTCCGGCAAATGTTAAGCTAGGCTGTGTTTATAGCCGGTGTTGACAAGGTCCATTAGGCTATTATTTAATCCTAACAAAAGTAAGAATTGAATGGCACTTATGAATAGTATGTTACTTAGAAATATAATCTGATCTATATTCTATAACCTAACACATACTTTTCACACATTTTTAAGTGGTAAAGCTCTTCTGTGTTTAGTTTTGTGTGTCAGAATTATTTTGTATTCACTGTGTTTCAGATCCTGGATGTTTCTAAAGGGTATGTATTACATAACAAAAAGCACAGGTAGGTGTCAAAAAGGTATGTATTGCATGTGTTCTTGTTCTCAAGTTATCCCAATTCTGCAACTACATCAGAATCAGAATCAGAATCAGAATGGGGGTTTATTCGCTATGCAAGATAAACAAACATAGAATTTACTTTGGCAGGAATGAGCAAACATAGAACATAAATGTGGCCTACTAATAAAATGAAAATTAATACAATGTAAAGATACACTGCAGATATGATACATATAGACAAGGAATACAAATGTTACAAATAATACAAATGATGCGAGTAGTGCAAATGATACAGGTAACATGGAATACAAATGTTACAAATAATACAAATGATGCGAGTAGTGCAAATGATACAGGTAACATGGAATACAAATGTTACAAATGATGCGAGTAGTGCAAATGATACAGGTAACATGGAATTGCAAATGACATGGGTACAGAGTGGAATGGGTATATATATATGGTACGTTGGGGGGGGGGGGGGGGGGGGGGTATATACACAGTGGTGCAAAAATCACACAAAGTGGCAGAGTGCAATGGGATTCTGGAGGAGGGTGTGTCTCAAACTGAGTCCTTGGCCCTGTTGAAGAGGGCAATAGCAGAGGGGTAGAAGCTATTCTTGTGGCGAGAGGTTTTAGTCCTGATGGACCGCAGCCTCCTGCCAGAAGGGAGCAGCTGAAGCACTGAGTGTCCAGGGTGGGAGGAGTCGGTCGCAATCTTCCTCACCCGTTTTAGAGACCTTGCCGTGTGCAAATTTCTTCAGTTGCCGCAGGAAGTACATCCTCTGCTGGGCTTTCTTTGTGAGTGAGCTGATGTTCAGCTCCCACTTGAGGTCCTGGGAGAGGGTGGTGCCCAGGAAGCGAAGGGACTCCACACTGTTGACATGGGAGTCGCGCAGTGAGATGTAGTACATTGTTCTACAAGTATACTGTATAAGTTAAACAAGAAACTTATCATGATCAGAGTAATAAAATGTTTTTCTTTTGCAGGTACTTGTCGGTCATCTGATTTGTTATTAACATGGACACGTTGATGCTGATGATTCCTGAACTACTCCTAGTTCAGCGGTATGTCCTCACCTACAGGTTCAGCCAGGATCACTTGGAGTTCCTGTTTAATTCCATCAGAGCATCAGGTAGGGTTGATGTTCTTTGAATTGCAATACATTCTGAAAATGACTTATGAGTAATTTATGTATTGTAGGCCTGTTTTCCATACAAGGTGGCTGGAATAACAATCCATCTGTATGCCAGTTCCAGACCATCTTCTGCCGTCTGATGGTTCGGTGTGGTGTCTCGCCTAGTGAGACAGGCAATGTTGCAGCCCAAGGTAACACTGTGTCCCTGTCTGCGGTAGAGATGTCCTCTGCTGAAACTGCCGAAGAGCATTCATCTCCATTCGCCAACATTTCGGCCGTTTTGAGTGACCACAGCTATCTTCCCACTCGGTTTGATGGTCTGGTTGGAAAGTGCTCTGTTGTACATCGCAGGGTTTGTTGTCCGGCAGATTCTGCGAAAGCTGTCCTGTGATGTGTGCCGTGCAAGCTTGGTCAGAGATGCTGTACCTTCATCATTTGATGTGATACCACATTCTAGCCCTGAAAAACAATGGTGGCCTAGTGATTCCATCACAAGGCACAGTGAAGGTGCTGAGAGCTGCAGAGAGGGTAAATCGCCAAGCTTCAGACATGTACACACTTATTGCACTTACAGTATTGCAAAAAATAAGTAAGTTAAACAGACATATAGACAGTTATTGCACTTGAGGAGAATTGCAGAATTACAGTAATGTACGTATGAACAACAAGACCACCACAGGGAATATTGCACGTTGTACGTAAGAGCAACAAGACAACCATGGGGGAATATTGAACAACAGACCCTTGAAAAATATTGCACTTAATACATAATATGAGTATAACACTTGAGTATTGCACGTAAGTGAGGTAATAAAAGTAATACTGCATGGTGGTGAGGTAGTGATGGTAATAGTTATAATAATGATAATGGTGTAGCACATGATAGTGGCTATGGACAGCAGTGTTAAGTGATTATTAACAGCAGGAAGGAAGGACCTGTTGGTGTGTTTAACTTGAAAATCTTCATTTTTTCTTCATTCATGCCAATAAAGCCAATTTGAATCAATCTTGATATAGATATATTCTGATATATAACTATTTTGATTTATTTATATATGGATGTATAATGTATTACTGTTTCATTGATTTTTCAATTTATTTAAATAGCTGAGTAGTACACAATCTGCTTCTCTATCATATATTAGTCGTGATTACGACTAATCGACGACGATTAGGCTATCGTGTGTCTAATGCAAAATACCTATCATACATAACATATATCACATACCAGAATATTCTATTACTGTTATGCCTACTATGAACATTAAAATACGTTTGCAGAAAAAAATCCCGTGAAAATCAGTTTAGTATTGAGCGATTTCAAATGGATTAATTTCTCCTGTCAAACAGATTAGACTGAGCAGAGCGGGTCACCCATCAAAAATAGCGGCCCCACGGCTCGTCAGCGCCAATTGGCTGCAGCGGTCGATAGGGTGTATATTCTTTTATTGGTGGAAACCGCCAACGCATAACTGGGACTATTCTTCCATCCATCAAGGACATCCAGAGGAAGCGCTGTCTGCGTAGAGCTCACAGCATCTGAAAATATTCCTCACACCCCGCCCACAAACTGTTTGCTCTCCTGCCCTCCGGCAGGCGCCTCAGGAGTCTCAGGTCCAAGACCAGCAGACTGAGGAACAGCTTCTTCCCCAGAACTCTGACACTCCTGAACGCCACCCGCACTAGACCCCGCCCCCCTATATAACCCCCGCCCCCCCATAGAACCCCTGCCACCCTATATTTGCACTATCATTTCTGTTTGTTCATCTTGCATCATTTCGGTTCATTGTTCATCTGTTCATCAGTTAATCTGTTCATTTTGCACATCTGCACATTGCATCATTTGCACTAACTGTACATACATGCAACTCTGTAACTTCTGTTATATACTGTAGCATCTTGTACTATACAGCTGTACATTTGTCTTAAATCACTTTAATCTGTACATACCCTGTATATTGATTATACTGTTCATACTGTGTATATTCTGAGTATGCAATTACAATTGTAATAACTGTTTTGCACTTCTGGTTGGATGCTAACTGTATTTCGTTACCCTGTACTTGTACCTGTGTAATGACATTAAAGTTGAATCTAATCTTCTACAATCAGCTAGTCACCTAGCGCCAACTAGTCACCTCTATCACCTGGTGGGTGATAGAAAACAACCAATGTTTTTAGAAGATCATTTAGCATCACATAATGGTGGTCCAATGATTTGGGAGCAGCAGAGTGGGGTGGATGAGTATATGGAGTTGAGAGAAGAAAACCTGTCCCACCATCTCACCTGGTTGAGCGGGGTGAGAGCAGTTGACTGAGAGAGCATCTTAAGTTGCAGTGTTCTTTGTGCAAATCCATGTCTCTGTCAGCGCAAAGGGCGCAAAGGGAAGCCTGGGATATAAATGCCAGGATGAAGACTGCCTTGTTCACAACAGACTGACAGTTCCAGAGCCCTGTAGAAAGAGAGAGGGCAGGTGGAGGGGACCTGGATAGGTAGAAGTGGACCGTATATACTATGTGACATATCTAAATCTACAAGTGGTGTAATGAACGGGAATGCTAAAGAGGTACATGCTAGCTGCGAAAACGTTCTAGAATCTAGATGGATTACAATACAAATAGCGCAATACTTATCAGGAGGTGATCATCCTCGTCAGCCATCCTTGGTGAATTCCCGCAGGTTGGTTCCCTAGACTCCCCAACTCTGACGGTAGAACTACATTTCACTGGTTTTCAACAATTGTCTCTGGAAAAGTGTAGACCGTTTTGGTTTTATGCACTGGTCCCTGTTGCAGCCAGTTTAACTTACCATGCCACTGGTAAAATCGTATGGAACCCAAATGTAGTTGGGGACAAGTAAGTCTAATACAGTCCGGTCCATAAATATTTGGACATTGACACCATTTTCATCATTTTGGCTCTGTATACCACCTGACCTAAATCCAATTGAGCATGCATTTCACTTGCTAAAGACAAAACTGAAGGGGAAATGCCAGTTGCAGTAGAGGCCTGGCAGAGCATCACCAGGGATGAAACCCAGCGTCTGGTGATGTCTATGGGTTCCAGACTTCAGGCTGTCATTGACTGCAAAGGATTTGCAACCAGGTATTAAAAGTAACAATTAGATTTATGATTAAGTTAGTTTGTCCAATTATTTTTGGTCCCTTAAAAAGGGGGGGGGCAAAATGTGTTGTAATTCCTACACCGTTCACCTGATTTGGATGTAAATACCCTGTAATTAAAGCTGAAAGTCTGCACTTAAAGCACATCTTGATTGTTTCATTTTCATTGTGGTGGTATACAGAGCCAAAATATTTTGTCAACGTCCAAATATTTATGGACCTGACTGTAAACTCAGAACTATAACATTACAAGGCTTTCCATTTGACATTTTCTGTGTATCATTTTAATGCACTCTCATAAGTTGGTGAACAGTTACAATTTGTTGCTCACAGTACTAAAACACACATCCACTGATAGTATAAATAGCCAACCTAATAATAGTAATAATAATAATAAACACATAAATCATCAAGTATACAAGTATTAAGTTTCACAAATAAAATAAGGCATAAAAAATATTGCCCACATAGTTTGAAGCAAAAACACAAAATCACATTTTGGACATGGCAGTAATTAGTAAACAAGCGTTTGATAAGTAAAATTAAATTTACAAGATCCCAGACTTTCAATTAACAAATATTGAAAGAAAAATATAGTATATTCAAAATAGTGAATAGCAGATAAGTGTGTGTAGATGTCCTGCACAAGACAAAGGCAACATTTTGTTCCATGAAGAAAAATGAAATACTTTATCAGAAGCAAACTCCGACTCCATAGCCTGGTTCCATATCAATTGTAAGGCATGTAAGTATTAACCATGGAGGTTAACATCTTTCTATGAATCTTCAACTTGATAACAATAATAGTTATACTTAACATTAAGAGTTATAATTAACTACAAGGTTCATGATATCACTGAACAATTAAACTTGGGATGTTTTCACATCTACAGTGTGTGTGTATATGTATGTCACATACACACAGATACATGCTTACATACATAGATACACACACAAAGTTTTAGGATGAGCTCAACTAAATATTTTCTATGCGCACATTCTGAGGGGTATATTAAGAGAAAACTCACTGTTACTGTTTCACAAACTTATTTTCATGATAACTGACATATTAAAGAGTAAAATGGAAACACTTCTATTACTAAGGATAATTTCCTATGAAAAAACTTCAACAAAATGATTATGGACTAACTAATAACGCAAGTCTGCAAGGTAACAAGTTGAAGATTACATTTTCTTTCTTCATTTTATAGGGGAGTTGGCTTGGACCAGATTTTACACTACTGGATGCAACAGTTGTTACGATGGCCATTGGAGTCTTTGAAGCGTAGGCGCATCTTTGGACGATACTTTTCTAGATAGAAGAGCTGCTTACTGTTGAACGCTCCCCGACGTTTCCTGTCCAGACAAATGTTTTAGAATTTATGTGGCCAGTCACATTTCAACATAAATTGTTGCCCAATTTATATTGCACGTGGAAAGTATAGTTAAGTGGTTGGGCAAATATGTTATATTCAGTCACTGTGGTTCTAAGTTACTAAGTTATCTAAGGACAATATGACTGAACTGACTGGCACACAAGTAAACGTTTCTTTATAAAAATGCAAGCCTCTGTTGTACAGTTAAATTCCAACTAATTAGAAAACAATCGATTTTGACCCGAACCGAAGTGTAACTTCGAAGTATTGTATTTTCCACGGGATAAACATTTTTATATCAAATCTTCCTGTTTGACCAATGTACTGTAGCCAGATTCAAGCATGGTGCTCAATCAGAGCACCTCATCTTGCTCATAAAGTGCACTGGGTGTACATTCAAATCCATAATTCCATGTGTGATAGGGTGGTAGTAGCAATGTGGCATGGATGCTGTCACCCTCTACCATCCCCATCTCCCATGTGTTGTTTGTATGTTAGTAACCATCCAGAAGATCTCACTCTTTGCTCCCTCCCTCTTATCTTATGCATATTGCTTGCTAATGCTTAGAGGCAGGGAGTGCTTCCTTCATGTACTTTCAGTTCCATCCATCATCTTCCGCTTATCCAGGGCCGGGTCGCGGGGGCAGCAGTCTGAGCAGGGAAGCCCAGACTTCCCTCACCGCACACACCTCCTCCAGCTCCTCCGGGGGGATCCCGAGGCGTTCCCAGGCCAGCCGAGAGACATAGTCCCTCCAGCGTGTCCTAGGTCTTCCCCGGGGCTGCCTCCCGGTGGGACATGCCTGGAACACCTCCCGAGGGAGGCGTCCAGGAGGCATCCGAAACAGATGCCCGAGCCACCTCAACTGGCTCTTCTAGACGTGGAGGAGTAGCGGTTCTACTCCGAGCTCCTCCCGTATGACCGAGCTCCTCACCCTATCTCTAAGGGAGCGCCCGGCCACCCTGCGGAGGAAACTCATTTCGACCGCTTGTATCCGCGATCTTGTCCTTTCGGTCATGACCCAAAGCTCATGACCATAGGTGAGAGTAGGGATGTACATTGACCGGTAAATCGAGAGCTTTGCCTTGCGGCTCAGCTCCTTCTTCACCACGACAGTCCGGTACAGAGACTGCATCACTGCAGACGCTGCACCGATCCGCCTGTCAATCTCACGTTCCGTCCTTCCGTCACTCGTGAACAAGACCCCGAGATACTTGAACTCCTCCACTTGAGGCAAAGGCTCCCCACCCACCCAGAGGGGGCAAACCACCTTTTTCCGGTCGAGTACCATGGCCTCGGATTAGGAGGTGCTGATCCTCATCCCAGCCGCTTCACACTCGGCATCAAACCGCTCCAGAGCATGCTGGAGGCCCCGGCTCGAGGAAGCAAACAGGACAACATAATCCGCAAACAGCAGAGATGAGATCCCGTGCTCCCCGAACCGAAACCCTCCGCCCCCTGGGCGAGCCTAGAAATTCTGTCCATATAAACAATGAACAGAACCGGTGACAAAGGGCAACCCTGGCGGAGTCCAGCATGCACTCGGAACAGGTCTGACTTATTGCCGGCAATGCGAACACAGCTCCTACTTTGGTTGTACAGGGAACGGACGGCCCCTAACAAAGGGCCCTGGACCCCGTACTCCCGAAGTACCCCCCACAGGACACCACGACACACAGTCGAATGCCTTCTCCAGATCCACAAAACATATGTAGACTGGTTGGGCAAACTCCCATGAACCCTTGAGCACCCGGTAGAGGGTGTAGAGCTGGTCCAGTGTTCCGCGACGAGGACAAAAACCACACTGCTCCTCCTGAATCCGAGGTTCGACTATCGGCCGGATTCTCCTCTCCAGTACCCTGGCGTAGACCTTACCGGGGAGGCTGAGGAGTGTGATTCCTCTGTAATTGGAACACATCCTCCGGTCCCCCTTCTTAAATAGGGGAACCACCACCCCGGTCTGCCAATCCATAGGCACTGTTCCAGACCGCCACGCGATGCTGCAGAGGCATGTCAACCAGGACAGTCCCACAACATCCAGAGACTTTAGGTACTCAGGACGGATCTCGTCCACCCCCGGAGCCTTACCACCAAGGAGCCCATCGACTACCTCAGTGACTTCAGCCCGGGTGATAGGCGGGTCCGCCCCGGAGTCCCCAGTTTCTGCTTCCTCCTCAAAGTATTCCTTCCACCGTCCGACAACATCCCCAGTCGACGTCAACAGCACCCCACCCGCACCGTAAACAGTGTTGGTGAAGCACTGCTTCCCCCTTCTGAGGCGCCGAACGGTTTGCCAGAATTTCCTTGGGGCCGACCGATAGTCCTTCTCCATGGACTCCCCGAACTCCTCCCAGACCCGAGTTTTTGCCTCTGTGACTATCGGAGCCGCGGCACGCTTGGCCTGCCGGTACCGGTCAACTGTTTTGGGAGTCCCACGAGCCAGAACGGCTCGATAGGACCCCTTCTTCAGTTTGACATCATCCCTTACTTCCGGTGTCCACCACCGGGTTCTGGGATTGCCGCCGCGACCAGCACCAGAGACCTTGCGACCACAACTCCGGACTGCCGCATTGACAATGGAGATTAAGAACATGGTCCATTCAGACTCAATGTCCCCAGCCTGCCCCGGGATCTGTGAGAAGCTCTCCCGGAGTTGTGAGTTGAAGACCCCTCTGACAGAGGGGTCCGCCAGGCGTTCCCAGCAGACCCTCATGATACGTTTGGGCCTGCCAAGTCTGTCTAACTTCCCCCCCGCCAGCGGATCTGACTCACTAGGTGATCGGTTGACAGCTCCGCCCCTCTCTACACCCGAGTGTCCAAGACACACGGCCGCAGGTCAGAAGACACGACAACAAAGTCGATCATCGACCTCCGGCCTAGAGTGTCCTGGTGCCACGTGCACTGATGGACACTCTTGTGCTTGAACATGGTGTTAGTTATGGACAAATCGTGACTAGCACAGAAGTCCAAAAACAGAACACCACTCGGGTTCCGATCAGGGGGGCCGTTCTTCCCAATCACCCATCTCCAGGTGTCACTGTCATTTCCCACGTGGGCGTTGAAGTCCCCCAGTAGAACGACGGAGTCCCCAGTCGGCGCACTGTTAAGTACGCCTCCCAGAGACTCCAAGAAGGCCGGGTACTCTGCACTGCTGTTCGGCCCGTAGGCCACCGCAACAGTGAGAGACCTGTCCCCGGCTTTTAGGCGCAGGGACGCGACCCTCTCGTTCACCGGTGTAAACTCCAACACGTGGCGACTGAGCTGTGGAGCTATAAGCAAGCCCAGGCCAGCCCGCCGCCTCTCCCCGCGGGGAACGCCAGAGAAATGAAGAGTCCAGCCTCTCTCAAGGATAATGGTTCCAGAGCCCAAGCCGTGCGTGGAGGCGAGGCCGACTATATCTAGCCGGTAACGCTCGACCTCACGCACAAGCTCGGGCTCCTTCCCCGCCAGCGTGGTGACATTCCATGTCCCCAGTGCTAGAGACTGTGTGCGCGGCCCTGGTCGTCCGGGCGCCTGCCCCTGACCACAGCCCAAATCACACTTTCAGTTCGCGTATCAAGTCAAACCTATTTCCATGTCTATGGTTATAGTGCTAAATAAATTGTAAAATCCATACATAAAGTGTCAAACGTAAATATGTGAACATGAGTGCTTACTGCCGAATGAACTGGACTGCATCTTCATATTTCATTCCACATTCAATCATGGCAAGGGCAACCAAGACAGGAGCTCTATATGAATGAAAAAAGAAAAAGAAGAATGTAACTGTTTCCCATTGTCCCTAAAAAACTGTTGTAGCACATACTACACATTTTAAATTAACTAATTGTACTATTTTTATTGGTTTTTGGTCAATGCAAACACAAGACAAATTACCTTCCCAGTCCAGCTACACAGTGAACAGCAATGCAGCAACCAGGTTCTTCCCTGAACTTCACCTTCAGGAGATTCAACCAATCATCAACAATCTGGTTAGAGGGTGGAGCTCCATCATCAAATGGCCAATCCTAGAGATGGACAGCATGAAGGAAATGTAATCTACTCCAATTTACAAAAATTAGGACAGACAGTTCATTTCCATTGGAAAGTAATAGGTAATCTTTCAGCTTACCAGAACGTGAATTCCTTCCTTCCCTACCAAAGTGGCATCATAGGTGGCATCACACACTCTCACAACAGTAGTCACGCTATACTTCTTCAGCTCCTGTTGAAGAAACTGTGTAAGCCATAACAAGCATACTAAATATACTACTATAGCTATTCTATCATTTTCAGGACTTATATTAAATGGTATTTATCATAAATATTATCTGACTTGTTTTCTAAGCCTCTTTACTACCATAAAACTCACCTCAATGAATTTATTCAGAGTAGCATTAGTAGGATTGTGGGTAATGAGAAACCTCATGTTTTTGTAGGTGATCTCCACAGGAGCAGGTCTGTTCATACGAGCCATTGCAATACTGTTAATAAAACAAGGTTCCACAGCGAAAATCTTACAAAAACCTATAAATGGTGAGGGAATATTGGAAAAAACTCAATTAATTAAAATTCCCCCCAAAGAAAGTGTGTTCTGAGGTGAAGGCCAAATGCTTTTAGGCAAAGGGGATGAGAGGAACTCACAGACACTTGATGGACAATCAAATTCCAACCCCTCTCCCGTGATAGAAAGAGGTATGTTCCACCTTGATTCTGGCTAAGCAGAAGCCAACAAGGGCAGTGTGCTGCAGGTGGAGTTACCCCATCCAGACCCCCTTTTTGCTGGTTATAGGAGGTGTCCTGGTCCTGCCAACATGCAGATCCACCTGTGGGCTGAGTGTGTCTGGGAGATGGTGAGGTGTGGCGTTCACTCGTCTGCATAGGCAATGTGCTGAGCCTGGCAGTAGTCTCCACTGCCCTTCAGAAACTCCATAAATGTGTGACCCAGAACACCACAGAACTGCTGTAAGAGATACAGGGAGACGCAGGTGACACTCAGATACTGGGTTGTAAATCTAAATTAAATAGCTGAAAACATAACCTGTATGAAGGTCATTAAATTGCATACTTAATGTTGTTTTTTAAGTGGCCTAGTGTACAGCTGCCAATGTGCAGTGGGATATGTAACCTATTATTTCTAACAATATGGCTTTTAATCTGATCACATTTAGGAAGGGTAGACTAGACAAAATTCAAATTTGCAAATATTAACAACTTCCTAAATGTGATCAGATTAAAAGACATTAAAAGCCAACATGGTTGTTATGAATCGTTAAAGCCTAACAAGTTCATGCTAATAACACTGTCTATATTTTCCGTCTGGAAAAAGATGTTCTAATGATGACCCTCCTCTTGTCTATAAGAATAATAAAAATATACGATAATTCTCGATATTTAAATTATCCTTTGTGTAGGGCGAAATGGAGGCCATCACCGGTAGCCTGTGGAGGCCCATCACTTGGTTTACGTGGAGAAAAAATAACTTCCAGGTTTTTAACGCCTTGTACACGCAACTTAATCTAAAACCTATGAAAACGATAGTGCGTTAAATTAAATGTGCCGTTTCCAAATATAAAAATAAACTGGCTACTGTCTTTATCCGACGGTAAATTTCGCAATCAAATCTTCAAACTGTAACAGACAATGGAACGATGAAAAGGCTAAGGCCTTTTTTAGCCTATATAATATCATAATATTTACAATGTTTGGCAACTAAAGACCTTCATGATATAACTGGTGAGCGGAAAATGTTTAGTATTAATCTCACAAAGACCATTATACGTTTAAAGAGGCCGTGATAGCACAACATAAAAACGAATACAAAACGCAACAAATACGAGTACAAATGAAAGAAAATGGCAACGTGGAAAACAACACTTACTGGGATATGCTTACTCATTGAAGATTGTAGCTTAATCATACAGCCGGTCCCTAAAAATAAGTGAAATAAATAAACTTATTTGGACCATACAGTAGGGGAGATTCCTCCGTACGGGAGTCGGCGTCCAGTCGACTAGTGAGACCGCTAGGATTTTCGCAAATCAGAGATTACTCTTCTCAACCCCACCCTAAAGGAACAAATTGGACGTGTTTTACTGCATCAGCGTTCCCAGCTGCGTAAAAATCCAGGTCCTATTTATTCTTCTTCCTAAATATTGTTACAGATAATAAACATTTTTCAATTCAGTTTTTTAAATAATAAAGAGACTACTAAGGAGAATATTAAAGATAGATAAGTAGATACTATTTGACACTGTTTTATACAGGTGCTTGTCAATAAATGAGGGAATAAGGAAGTCAGATGGCTCAATGGGCTGAAAGGCGTTGGCCTTGCGATAGAAGGTTGTGAGATCGAACCTCGGCTGAGATGTTGTGTTTTTGGGCAAGGCACTTCACCTTGCTTGTCTCAAGGGAATTGTCCCTGTACTTAAAATTGAAAGTTGCTTTGGATGAAAGCGTCTGTTAAGTGAAGCGTTTTTAAATGATGTATTGGAAAGTTATTTTCAGTAATTCAACTCAAATTGGGGAACTTGTTTATTGAATAAATTCAAAGCACACAAACTGAAGTAATTGCTTCTTTTAACTGTGTCAGGCTGCTCAGCGGGTTAAGGTGTTGGCCTCCACGAGCGAAAGGTTGTGAGTTTGATTCCTGGCTGTGGTTATGTGATGTTGTGACCTTGGGCAAGGCACTTCACCCTACTTGGCTCAGGGGGAATGTCCCTGTACTTGCTGTAAATTGCTTTGGATGAAAGCATCTATTAAATGAAAATTAATTTATTTATTTATAACTGTGACGAGTACTTTATAAAACCAATAACAAATATTTAGTGAATTCTGGAAAGTATGTTCATTTATTGTACATGTACCCAATACTTGGTAGGTACTTTATACTGCCTCAATTCAGTGTGATGTGAAGGTATTTTTTTTTTATGGTCTCTTGTTTCTCATTTTCCTCTTGACAATACCTCATACATTCTCTGGTCTGGTGAGTTTGTTGGCCAGTCAAGCACACCAACACCATAGGCATTTTATTTTGGAAATGCAAAGCTCCCATTCAAACATCAAACTGTCCTTGGGTGCAAACTGAGACTTTGCACAATGTCCAGTTCTCAAGGTAATCATTCAAAACCTATTATAAAATGTCAGCTCATACACACACACACACACACACACACACAAACAGGCACACACAGAGATTAATAGAAGTATTGTTTAGATGCTGAAGTGGTCTGGTTGTATCTGTTTGGATGGACAAATAAATAAATATTTATTTAGCAGTCACATTTATCCAAAATGACTTACAGAAAGTACAGGGACAATCCCCCTGAAGCAGCAGGGTGAAGTGCCTTGCCCAAGGACACAACATAAAATAGCCACAGCCAGGAATCAAACTCACAAATGTCCATTTATGAGGCCAACACTTTAACCCGCTCAGCCACCTGACTCCCAACAATAATAAATTTGTGACTTAAATGGTTATGATTTCTATGTTCAGGATTTTTGTGCCCTTGTGGAAACTGCAGTTATGTAAAACACTCTTCAATAATGCCAGGAATATTTGTGTCTCCCTGAACAACCTTCTTGACCCCAACCAATCAGGCTTCAAGACTGTCCACTCCACAGAAACCGCCCTCAAGATCATCCGTCATCATGCTGCTGGACAGTTCTGCAGCATTTGATATGGTCAACCATCAGATCCGGCTCACCAGACTCTCAGAGATGGGCGTCACCAGCACTGCACTTCAGTGGATCTCATCATACCTGTCGGAAAGATCATACCAGGTCTCCTGGAAAGGCAAAGTGTCTTGACCCCAGCAGCTCTCCCCTGGTGTCTCATAGGGTTTTGTCCTTGGACCATTCCTCTTCTCGATGTATTCCCTGTATGCCTCACTTGGTCCAAATATATACAGCTGTAACTATCGTTCCCCCCAACTGATCTAGGGATCTCAGCTAAGTTTTTGGCTTGCCTCACAGACATCTCCACCTGGAAGACCAAGCACCACCTCCAGCTGAACCTCTTTTAGTTACCCTGGGATCTGTGACGGTGACCCCTTCATCCTCTGCCAGGAATTTCGGGGATACCATGGCTCTTCCTCACACCCCACATTGCTCTCTCCCGGTCAAGTAGATTCACCCTTTACAACATCAGAAACTACCTGTCTGATGATACCACCCAGCTGCTGGTTCAAGCCCTTGTCCTTGTTAGGGACTGGAAACTTCCCCTTGTTGGGGAAGTTGGACTTCTGCAACTCGCTGCCCACTGGTCTCCCTGCATGCGCAACCAGTTCTCTCCAGGTTTCAGAACGCAGTAGCCTGCTTGGTCTTCAATCTCCCATGTTACACCACTCCAAATCACCCAACTACATCAAGTCTCTCCTACATTTACATTAGTTATTTATTTAGCAGATGCTTTTATTCAAAGCGACTTATAGTAAGTACAGGGACATTCTCCCTGAGGCAAGTAGGGTGAAGTGCCTTGCCCAAGGACACAACGTGATATAGCCGCAGCCGGGGCTCGATCTCACAACCTTCCGATCATGAGGGCAATGCCTTAACCTGTTGAGCAATCTGACCCCCTCTCCTTCAGCCTTACACCCCACCCGCCACCTACGGTCTTCCTCTGGCAATTGTCTGGTGGTCCCACCACTCAAGAGTGCCTGGTCCCAACACAAGCTCTTCCCTTGTCTGGTGGAATCAACTCCCCACCTCCATCAGAGGCACTGACTGGCTCCCCAACTTCAAGAAAAGTCTCAAGACCCACTTATTCTGGGAGTACAATGGTACTTAGAACCCCTGCCACCCTATATTTGCACTATCATTTCTGTTGGTTCATTTTGCACCATCTGCATAATTTCGGTTGTTATTTGCACTATCTGTTCATTTTGCACATCTGCTCATTGCATCATTTGCACTAACTGTACATACATGCAACTCTGTAAATTCTGTTAAATACTGTTGTTTGTTTGTACATTTGTCTTAAATCACTTTAATCTGTACATACCCTGTATATTTTGATTATACTGTTCATACTGTGTATATTCTGAGTATACTTATACTTATTATATTCTGTTGTAATAACTCTTTTGCACTTCTGGTTGGATGCTAACTGTATTTCATTACCCTGTACTTGTACCTGGGTAATGACATTAAAGTTGAATCTAATCTAATCCAAAACATTTAGGACTGATTTTCTGTCAAATGCTGTACTACTGAATTACAGTATACCCATCCCCATGCAACACCAATATATTCTTGAAGTGGAGAACATATAACCATTTGGTTCACTTAAAAAAAATAGATTGTTGACCAATATATTCTTAAAATAGAGTATTAAAAGTAGAACTAAAATCAATCGGTTCTTTTACAAATGTATTTTGATAATAAATACAATTTTCTGTTGTTTAAAATGTTTAAATGCCAACAATGATAACCAATGAGCTGCACAAGCAACGTTTCATTCTAGCACACTGAGTGTTACAGCAACACAAACAAAATAGCTGAGCAAAGTGTTTTATTTTGTTTGCTTTGGCACAAAACGATTTTGAATTGACCATGGTAATAGCCAATGGGGGCAAAGCGGCAAAAGCTCAGTCTCTACCAGAGTGGATCCTATCAGGCGTCCTATTGCTGTGGGGGAATTTTCTAATGCATCACCATTGTACCAATTGTCTATAAAAGAAATGTGTGAGCATAGCTCTGGTTTTAAATGGAGTGTATCAAATTTCAAAACAACAATCAAACCTCACAAAAGATTACACAAATGCCAGAGTCAGAAGATTTCACAATCAAGGTAATAATTTGTGCATTTTTATATTTGGTTCGATTCACAACTGAATGTGTTCCAGATTTGTCTTTCCTTAACTTTATGTATGGCTTCATACTAATATAATTATTTTGTTTTGCTTGAACTACATTTATTTAGCTTGAACTATATTTATTTTGCTTGAACTATATTTATTTTGCTTGAACATTAACTATTTTTACAACTCATTCTTATTAGTTGGGGTACATCCAGGAAAGCTCAGATAGACTTAAAGACCAAATAGATGGCAGTGGGATGAGCCTGGGGAGGAAGAAAGGAGTGAGGGTGAGTGGTAAATATCTAAATCAAACAGACTGGGACAGAGGGGGGCCATCCATAGTCCACTCCTATGTTGACTGCAGCAGACCACCCAGCAACCCCACCATGATGTCAATTGCCCCACATAGGACCTTTGTGTCACCTGAGAAGGACTTCTCAAGGGGAGAGGAAAATCCTTCCAGGGAAGTTTCCTCACACAGCAGAGACTCCTGCACGAACATGGTTGTTTCAAAACAAACAATGGACGAGCTGAAGAGCATACTGAGAGAGACCTCCTTGCTGAGCACAAGAGAAAAGGAGGAAGGGAGACAAGATAAACCCTACACCTACCACCATGGGGCAAGGCCAGATGGAAAGGCAGATGAGGGAAACAAACAGAAAACATTTACAACATTTAAACCTAACTCAGATGGCTCCAGCAGGGGGCTCAAGTCCAGCAGCTTTCTTCAGATAGGCTCCGGCATGGACTCTTCCAGCTCTTGCAGGTCTGATAGGGTTAGGCTTAGAGCAAGTAGGCAATCTGAAGTTCAGCCTCCAACATATGATAGCAGTAACAACTTGGGCCAGACCCAGGCCTCTGAAACAGGTTAGTGTGGTTTGAATGCTATTACCAAAGGCTTTTTTCCAACAACAAGGTCGAAACACTGAACCTCTAATTCTAATTTAGAATGAGTTAATAACTGTCCAATGGTTATTTACAGTGGTATTTTTGAAATTCTAGATGATGGAAAAGAGAGTTACAACATGTCTGGGACTCAATTCTTTATCTCAACCATGGAGAAGGTCAAGCAGCAGATTGCCAAAGAAAACATCAAATTTGTTCGCTTTGAGGCCACAGATCTCCATGGGGTGTCCAGGTCAAAGACAGTGCCTGTCCGCTTCTTTCATGTAATCCTGATAATACGCATTGGTTTCAACACTTTACCAATTTTATATGTATGCATGTATATATAGTTAATTGTAACTTGAAATAAAGGTTATTGTTCTAGTCACATCAGCTGTTCCAAGGTTAACATAACAGTATTTGAGATTTACTTTATCTCAAAATGTAAGGAATGTAAATGAAAAAGTAAATACATTATTTGATTTATTGGCAGGAAAAAGCTGTTTGTGGTGTGCCAATGCCAAGAAGCTACCTGGAGCTAACTCTTAGCCCTAACATTTCTGAAGTGGATCATGCCAGTACAGAAAACTTCAGCAGTGATGTGATTCTGATTCCTAACCTGGCAACTTTCAGGGTCCTGCCCTGGGCTGAGCAAACTGCACGGGTCATTTGTGATCCTTGTACAGTGACTGGAATCCCCCTCCGTACCTCGCCCCGTCTTATTGCTAAACAGCAGCTAGGGCAGCTCCAAAGTTTAGGATTTTCCCTGTACTCTGCCTTCACCTATGAGTGCTGCGTCCTGGGAGCGCCAGATAGAGTTGGTCCCAAGACCCTCATGTTTCCGGCCAGCACCCTGCTAAGCAACCACGACCTTCCCTTCTATCAGCAGCTGGTAGATGGGATGTACAGTATGGGAGCTGATGTTGACAGTTTTGCTTCTGCAAGCGGACCCAGTCAGATGGAGATAACTTTGAGACCGGAGTTCGGAATCACAGCTGCAGACAGCGCATTTACCTTTCGTACCGGCATTAAAGAGATGGCACGAAAACACAGCTACATTGCCAGCTTCTTCAATGATGAGGACTTCCACAATGCTGGAGTGCTCTCCCATAGTCTGTGGGATGCCAATGGTCACCGCAGCTTGTTCCAAACAGGGGGAAAACAAGGAGACTTGTCTGAAATAGGCAGAAAGTGGTTGGCGGGTCTTCTCATTCATTCAGCCGCCTTGAGCTGCCTGATGTCACCAGGAGTGAGCTGTCGGAGTCACATTGCCAAGAAGGTCAAAGATCCAAAGCATACTACACTCTATGCTACCTTTGGGTGGAATGACAACAGCAGCTCCTTCAACATCAAGTGTCATGGAGGGAGAGAGACCCACATTGATAACAAGCTAGGCTCGGCAATGGCAAACCCCTATGTGGTGCTTGCTGCTACCGTGGCGGCAGGTCTGGATGGTATTATGCACAACCTTAACGTTGAGACTGGTCCTAACCGCACCATAACCCAGCAGAAACAGTTTTCTATCCCATTGAACTTGAACGATGCCCTAACTGCATTGGAGGAAGACCATGTGATTCATAATGCCTTGGGAGAGCCCTTTGTGCAGTACTTTCTTGCAATGAAGCGATTTGAGATTGAAACACAGGAATTGGATGAAGAGAGAAATAAGTGTCTGGAGTATTTCATTTAAAAGTTATATATGCACACTGCATACAGTTAATCATCATACTGCAATAAAATTGTAAAAATGACAACTAGCATTGTTAAGAAAAATCCCAACAATGTTCAACCATTTGGACACACTTAATAAAGATGCATATGGCAATAGGATCATCAAATTTTTGTGATTTCTGTTTTTAAATCTGTGAACATAGTTTCATAAATGTAATAAAATCTGAAATATGACACTGTAGATACTGTAGCTTTTAAATCATACAATTGGACCAAACATGTATGAGAAAATGGTGAGTGGTATATATATATATATATATATATATATATATATTATATACGTATATAAGGCAGTGGTAAAATATTGTACTTATTTCCCTTCAAATCAAGATTAAAGTAGAAAGGATATGTCGGTTTAATGTTGAAAAACCTATCTTCACATATGTGTTTATGAATGCGGCAGTAATCTGAAGATATACTGAAATGCCTCAGTTATACTTTGCTCACATTCTTACATTGTAAGCCTCTCATCCTTGTAAGACAATACAACCTTTGTATGAGGAAATCGAGTAAGTGGACCTGCTATACAGTGCCTATAGAAAGTCATCGTACCCTGTGAAAATCTTAAACCTTTTGTCACATTACACCCTGGAAATTGAATCAAACTTTTTTGAGCTGTATGTACACATAATAACCATCATCAAAGTGAAAATAAAATTATTGTATAATTTTTTATAATACAATTATTAAAAAATAATTGATGAAATACCTGGTTTGATGGAGTGATCAGCCCCTAAGAGTATACCATTCTAAACTTGCTCAGGTACAACCAATCAACTTCCTGATCAAGCACCACGTGACTTTTTCAACCCTGTTATTCTAGTTTTTCATTTTTTGTTATTTTCCCTTTTGTGATGATGGTTATTATATGTACATACAGGTCAAAAAAGTTAGATTTTATTTATTTCAATTTCCAGGGTGTAATGTGACAAAAGGTAAGGATTTTGACAGAGTATGATGACTTTCTATAGGCACTGTATGTACTCTATCTACTGAATTAACTCATCTTCGAGATTAATTGATTTGATGCATAAGATTTTTGGAACACAATGGTAAATATTTGACCATTATTTTTCTTTTTTACATTTTAGGGGAAGCCAAGCTTAAATAAGTCGCCTCTGGGTGATACATTTATTATGTAATTAGTAAAATAACCAATTAATGAAAAGATTGAAGTCAATACAACACATTCCCTAAATGTAACCAATTATGAAGGCAATCAAAATAAAATAAAACAACATGTGCATAATTTGCATGAAGCATGGGAGTAAAGAGTAAATAAATAACAGTGGCCCTGTCTTATTCAGATCCGTCTAACAAACTACTAACACTAGATGAATATTAAAAAAATGGATGTTTTATAGAAAATATTAAAGTAGGCTCATATTTTTTCAATTTTCATAGAAGACCATATGTATTGACTTTTTTGAAGAAATATGCATCACATTTGGTTTGTTCAATGCAAATCTCCGTATACGTATATATAAAGTATACAAAACTAAAAACATTCCCAAAATGTCACACATAAAATGAGAAACACTGATACAAACACATAGCATAGCGGATTAAGTACATTTTGAAAAGACTTACAACTGAATCAACTTTAAACTTAAACATTTTCTAGGTATTAATATCACATCAACAATCTCACAAAAATGTGATTAAGGAAGTCTTTTGTCCGTCTCTTCACAAATGGAGTGACATATATATTAATCTGCCGATTGGGAGTGAAAACCAGACCACAGACAACACCAAGTTTAGGTCTCGATCATGTCTCTCTGTGCTCTGAAGGCTATAAGACCATCTTTTAATAGGGCTCAAGAATGTAAACATAGAAGTGACAGTCAGGCAGTAATGACGTTACAACAGTCAGAGAGAAAGAGATTCACTGCTCCCATCTCATGACTAGTCTCTTACATAGATCATAGTTGGAGCTCTCTTTCTCCTGACCCCAAACCTTCATTAACCCTAACACAAACACTATCTAGTTCTAATTAATAGCAAGCTCACATGACAACACATATTAACTAGTATCCAAGGACTAGTTCTACTGATTAGTGATTCATGTAAGCACACAGGAAATCCCAATTTCCACAGATTTACATTTACTTTAATGTTAAGAATACTATGCATTCAATGTAGAAATAAATATACCACAAACAAAATATTAATTCCTCAAATTGTAAATAGTATTTGATTTCTACTTTGTCTCTTTGACAGAAGGAACCGCAGAGGTGAAAAGTAGAAAGCATTGTTGGAAAGGTGCGACAGAACTACATCTATTTACGTTTAACTGTTTCTTACCAGAAACATTGGTCACTGCGAAATGAATGTTTTGTTTGAGTATTGGGTGAACACAATGGATTTACTTATTCTTGTTGATGAGATTTCCTACTCGTTGAATGAATTTTCCAAACTTATTTTCAGTAGACGTTTGGGTCTGGTAGGTTGTATAGGTGCCTACAGCAGACACTTGTCCTGAGCCATTTAAAGAGGTGTTTTTGTATTTTTCGGAGGAAGGTACTTCTCTGTTGTTCGACATTGGTAGTTCCGAAGGTCTTTTTTCAACTGATAGAAATTGTTCAAATCTGCTGTAAGCCTTCTTCCTTATAAGACCTGGAGGGTTGATTCTAGAAGCCAGACTGTCCTGATCTACGTTTGAATTACCAGTTGAATCAGAAAATAATTTGGCTCTTGAGTCAGAACTGTTTGGTTGCTCTTTGTCACTGTCAGCAACAGCCATACCATGCTTTGATCCAGATGAAGTTCCTAATCTCAAAGAGTTCTTTCTTTGGAGTGCTGGCACCTCTTTGGATTGTTCATCTGATCGAAAAATAGCAGTAAGTTTTGATCTCATGGAATTCCTCCTCTGAAGAGGAGGATCTTGCTCAGGTTTGGCTTTTTCTATCTCTACCACCTCAACTTCAACTGGTTTTGATCTCATGGAATTCCTCCTCTGAAGAGGAGGATCTTGCTCAGGTTTAGCTTTTTCTATCTCTACCACCTCAACTTCAACTGGTTTTGATCTCATGGAATTCCTCCTCTGAAGAGGAGGATCTTGCTCAGGTTTTGCTTTTTCTATCTCTACCACCTCAGGCTTTATAGGCAGTGATTCTTCAGCAGTCTTGGATCTGATTGAATTACTCACATGAAGTGGTTCATCCTGTTTCACTAACATTCCTGTCTCATTTGTGAGGGAAACTAAACTTGAGTTGCTGGCCAGCCATTTAGAAGATAGAATACTACCATTTACATGGCCCTCTCTCTCTTCTGGAATGCCAATCAAAGACATAACTCTAGAGTCCTGCACGTTAAGGCAGGTGTTTCTCAAATTTGAGGATTTGAGTGAAGGCTTCGTCATCTGTATTCCCAAGTCAGCTGTCGATGTTGTCCTTGTCAGAGGTTGGTGCCAGTCTAGTGACTCAGGATGCTTTTTTTCTGATACAGTCTTTATGTCATAATGAGAGATACTTCGGTGGCTCTCTGTAATATCTGATGTACTTTTATGGTACTCCCTATATCTAGTCTCTCTCAATCTGTTTTGATCATCAGGTTGATCTACTTTAGTGAAGCCATGTCCATGGCTAGATGGCTCCAGTTTCAAACTGTGAGCTGAGCTGTTTATCAACTCATTTATACTGTGACTCTTTTCCACAATTCTTACTGTTGGTCTCTCGGTCAGTCTCTCTACAGCTGAAAATGCAGACTTCAGAGACTCTTGACGTTGCCCAGAAATATGATTATTAGTGGTAAAATCTCTTTGCTGGTGCAAATCAATTCTGTTTTCTAGCCTTAACTTTTCTATTCTAGACTGGTTGTCCATCCACCTAACAGGCGTTGGCAGTTGTGGTTGTTTGTCAGCTGAGGCAATTTGAGTGTGATGTGGTAACATTTGTGTGTCTTCACACATGTGTATGGGTGATTTCAACCGTTCTTGCAGATAGCTATTGAAAATCAATGATGATTTCATACGGGATGATTGGATTGGGTTCCTCTTAATATCTGGCAGTGTGTCTGTATGATGCAGGCTTTCAATTGATTCAGCCAATGTGTGGTCACTGTTATTTAGGTATGAGTCAATCTTCCACCTGTTTAAGGAGGTTTCTGAGTTGAAGGGAAGCACATGCTTGTCAGTGCTATAGCAAGTCCTTTTTGGGTGAAGCTGATTCATATTGCCTTTCTTTGCATTACTGTTATTACATTGATTTAGCCATTGTTTCTGAGGAACAAAGTAAGCCCCAATATCTCGTGTCCTCAGTTGAGTTGATGAATTACCTTTCTGCAGCTCTCCATAGCTGTGCCCTCTCAGCAGTTGCCCAGACTCTGTATGGTGAGAGTGGTGCAATCTGTCCTGCATGCTAAAGCCTCTGGTTAGCATGGGCCCATCATATCTTTCATCATTCTGTTGTTCCTTAAAAGTATTCACACCTGTTGTCTGTGTTCTAGGCCTCATGTGAATCCGATGCAGCGAGTTAAGGCTGTATGCTGACCCTGGTTCCCTAACGAACATGCTTTCCTGAGAAAGTGCAGCTGGAAGAGCAGAGCGGGCAAATAGTCTTCTGAACTCTTCATCATATGATCCCACAAGTTGCCCGGTGATCACTAGAACCATGCTCAGGTTGATCTTTTCATAGGACCATGTGAAGCTAGGAAAAAACACCAAATAAATGTTCATTAGACAAGCCACCTTCATTTATAGTATTACATATTTTTGAATAGTTTAAGCAAACATAGTAAAACATAATTATACTTTTGCCACTTGGACTGCCAATAAATCATGGACTGAAAATACCTGTATGTCCCATACAACACTGTTCTGCAATCCACCAGTATGAACTTCTGTTCCAAAGCTCCATTAAACTTTGCCCCAGACCGACACTGATATTGCTGACCTTTCACAGTTCGAACTCGAACATTCTAAATGTAAAGAAAGGAACAGATTTCAGCATTCTTTTTTTGGAGGTACATACAGTGCATCCAGAAAGTATTCACAGCGCTTCACTTTTTCCACCTTTTGTTATGTTACAGCCTTATTCCAAAATGGATTTAGTTCATTTTTTCCCCAAATATTCTACACACAACACCACAACATTCACAGCCTTTCCTCAATACTTTGTTGATGCACCTTTGGCAGCAATTACAGCCTCAAGTCTTTTTGAATATGACGCCACAAGCTTGGCACACCTCTCTTTGGGCAGTTTTGCCCATTCTTCTTTGCAGCACCTCTCAAGGTCCATCAAGTTGGATGGGAAGCGTCGGTGCACAGCCATTTTCAGATCCTTCCAGAGATGTTCAATAGGATTCAAGTCTGGGCTCTGACTGGGCCACTCCAGGACATTCACAGAGTTGTCCTGAAGCCACTCCTTAGATATCTTGGCTGTGTGCTTTGGGTCGTTGTCCTGCTGAAAGATGAAGCGTCGTCCCAGTCTGAGGTCACGAGCGCTCTGGAGCAGGTTTTCATCCTGGATGTCTCTGTACATTGCTGCATTCATCTTTCCTCCTATACTGACCAGTCTCCCAGTTCCTGCCGCTGAAAAACATCCCCACAGCATAATGATGGTATTGGCCTGGTGATGAGCGGTGCCTGGTTTCCTCCAAATATGACGCCTGACATTCATGCCAAAGAGTTCAATCTTTGTCTCAGCAGACCAGAGAATTTTGTTTCTCATGGTCTGGTCAGGTGCCTTTTGGCAAATTCCAGGCGGGCTGCCATGTGCCTTTTACTAAGGAGTGGCTTCCATCTGGCCACTCTACCATACAGGCCTGCTCGGTGGATTGCTGCAGAGATGGTTGTTCTTCTGGAAGGTTCTCCTCTCTCCACAGAGGAACGCTGGAGCTCTGACAGAGTGACCATCGGGTTCTTAGTCACCTCCCTGACTAAGGCTCTTCTCCCCCGATCGCTCAGTTTAGATGGCCGGCCAGCTCTAGGTAGAGTCCTGGTGGTTCCAAACTTCTTCCATTTACGGATGATGGAGGCCACTGTGCTCATTGGGACCTTCAAAGCAGCAGACATTTTTCTGTACCCTTCCCCAGATTTGTAGGCACTCACCAGACACGCACAAATCATTTGTATTAATATTCTTGTGGGGACAATTCAATAGCATTTTAAAAAGTAACTATGAAACCTTAATATTTAGACTATGTGGTACACGTTTTGGATGTACAGTATGTATGTTTTGCGTGGAGAGTTAAAAGGAATTTGAACATCTCTCTCTCATCTCTCAATTTATAGTGCAGGAGTTTGGTTCACTTTCAAGAAAATGCACTGGTGAACTAGAAAGTGTAGAAATTGTGAGGCTGTGCGGCTGCCCAGCTGCCCATAGAGTCCTGGGATCTAATTTCTAAATGTTGCGTACGCACAAAATGGGGCTGAAAACGTGCGTATGCCAGTTCCCACGCAAAGGTCCTCTACGCAAACTGACCCATCCGTAAACCTACGCACATTTTGGAGACAGTTGGAATTGGCGACACAGATGACTGTACTGTAGTCATACTGCAGACAGTAAATGTGGGAAGAGTGATTATTGTGTGCGTGCTGCAAGGCGCACACTATGTTATTACTAGCGTTTATTGTGTGCGTGCTGCAAGGCGCACACTATGTTATTACTAGCGTTTATTGTGTGCGTGCTGCAAGGCGCACACTATGTTATTACTAGCGTTTATTGTGTGCGTGCTGCAAGGCGCACACTATGTTATTACTAGCGTTTATTGTGTGCGTGCTGCAAGGCGCACACTATGTTATTGTGTGCGTGCTGCAAGGCGCACACTATGTTATTACTAGCGTTTATTGTGTGCGTGCTGCAAGGCGCACACTATGTTATTACTAGCGTTTATTGTGTGCGTGCTGCAAGGCGCACACTATGTTATTGTGTGCGTGCTGCAAGGCGCACACTATGTTATTACTAGCGTTTATTGTGTGCGTGCTGCAAGGCGCACACTATGTTATTACTAGCGTTTATTGTGTGCGTGCTGCAAGGCGCACACTATGTTATTACTAGCGTTTATTGTGTGCGTGCTGCAAGGCGCACACTATGTTATTACTAGCGTTTATTATTGTGTGCGTGCTGCAAGGCGCACACTATGTTATTACTAGTGTTTATTGTGTGCGTGCTGCAAGGCGCACACTATGTTATTACTAGCGTTTATTGTGTGCGTGCTGCAAGGCGCACACTATGTTATTACTAGCGTTTATTGTGTGCGTGCTGCAAGGCGCACACTATGTTATTACTAGCGTTTATTATTATTATTCTTACGCCGTTTTTTGGCTCAAAACATCTACCAGAGTTTTTGACGCATATACACAAAAGTTATATCAAAACGTGCGGCTCGGCCCCGACATGTGTGCTATGATTTTTCAAAGACTTTTGGCTAACAATTTTGCCCAAAAATGGCCAAAAACCACACCAAAAAAATGAATTGGTGTCAATGGAAAGAATGTTTGAGAGGTAGAGTGGAGATGTCATCGCTAGAGTGAGGAGAAGAGAGAGAAATGTGTAAAAAAAATAAAACGTATTCGACTACCATGGCCTCAAATGCACCACTACAGACACAATTTATACATAGAAACGTAGGAAAATGTGTCCTCTAGCTCACACTTGCTTTACTTTATCTGTCAGATTTATTGTTTTAGCTTGACATGCGAAAATTCGGCCGCAGCACCCATGAAGAGCCTCATAGACTCCCATGTTAAAAGTGCCAGGAAAATTTCAGGAGGAATACAAAACTAACACTTTTTAGAATTGCTCCCAAGAGCACATTTCTTCACTTGTCAACACAAAATGCCTATGTAGACGTTCAGGAAGGGCTCAGCCGGCTTCACGTTAACCTGCTTTTATGATTGGAAACACGGTTTGGCCAGAAATCCTTCCTGTTCGAGGGGTGCGGTAAGCCTTTTCTCTCTGTCTGTTCAACTGACATGACAGTTGCAACTGTCAGCTGCAACTCATTAGTTCCTTACTTAGCAACGTGCTTGAAAGAGGAGAGACGGTGGCCACGAATGACGGTGGCTATTTTATGAACAGTAATTCATTTCACATTTAATAACTTTAATTGGAGGATATTTACTGGAGGAATCAAATTGGCTCTTTTTGTTTCGGGTGTATTTATAAACTGTACTCCAGCTCAACTCTTCCTCTCTGGCTCTAAGTCTCTAAGGTAAGCAAACATCTTTTTCAACTCTTTCGCTAGCATGCTATCTACAATGTAGGTTTATGACTTCTTTAACATTTGGGCTCATAGGTATTCATGTGCTTATCAGTCAGGATTTACAACTGATATTCCAACTAGCTGTAAAGATATGCTGTTTGCTAACATTAGCGACCAATGCTAAAATTAGCGCTTAAGCTAATTGCTAGTGCATCAGCATATGTTTCTAGCATGCTAAGATGTGGGTTTTGGACTTCTTTAACATTTGGGCTTATATGTATTCATGTGCTTATCAGTCAGGACGGTGGTGGAGGGTTATGGGGGGGGGGTTATTTGTGTGCATTTTGACCGTTTAGGGTCGTTTTCGGAGGGGGGGGGGGGCGATCGGCGTTCGCGGGGGGCGGGGGGCGGGGGGGCTCGTGCGGGGGGGTTTGAGGGCAGGGTTCATGTGCTGGGGTCCATAGGATTCTAACGAGATATTGGGGAGGTGTGTGGGAGGTCGGGTTGATGAGCTATGAGCCTATTTGTGGGAGAGGTTTGAGAATCGCGATTGATTTACATGCACCTTCAAGCGGAGATTGTGACGTTGCGGGGGGCTCGGGGGGAGATTTCGGAACAGTTTGGGGTATTGGGGAGGTGTGTGGGTGGTTCCATAGAGAAACAGTGGGGATTAAATACAGGTCTTTTAGGAATTGCTATTTAAATTGTTGGGGGGGCTTGCTGTAAAACATTCATAATCGTCTGGATACTGGTTGACCTTGCAAACTATTGGCTAGTGTTATATGGGGAGTCCTGTAGTCCTGTAGTTTATAGATGATTAAACCTGTGTGTCTGCTACTAAGTGATTCATTGCACTGAATGGTTTGATTGACAGTTCATCATTAAGTCATTAATGTACAGACTGCCTGTGTGTATGCACATATATGTATCTATCTATAGATATATATATATATATATATATGTGTATGTGTGTGTGTGTGTGTGTGTGTATGTGCGTGTGTGTATGTGCGTGTGTGTTTTTCTCAATTAATGTTGGATAAAAAGCACAGTTTTTGTTAGTGTGATATCAGAACTGTGTGAGCACTAGGTCACACAGTTCTGAAATCACACTAACAAAAACAGTATATATATATATATATATATATATATATATGTGTGTGTGTGTGTGTGTGTGTGTGTGTGTATGTGCGTGTGTGTGTGTGTATGTGCGTGTGTGTATGTGCGTGTGTGTTTTTCCTCAATTAATGTTGGATAAAAAGCACTGTTTTTGTTAGTGTGATATCAGAACTGTGTGACCTAGTGCTTTTTGTGAATTTTGATGCTAGCTTATTGCTGAATCCTGATTTGTTACATGTTTGATTGCATGTGGATTGATTTGACATTTAACACAGCTGTATAACTTTATAATGTTATCTGATATTTATAATGCGGTATCATTTTGATAAAAGGTGTATTTCTAATACCAAAGTCATAGCCATTGATGGCCTAATTCTGGCATTGGATGTATTTGGGTCAGTTTACACTCTAAGTTTTTGAAAGCATTTATCACTATTATCAAATTAGAACCAAACTCATACTGTGCTACTGAACTGTAATGTAAAGTGCTACCTGACACAGAGTGACCAATTGTTTACTGCTTGCTTACTACTTAAACTTAAACTGTGGCAGTGTGCTCAAGTGGAGCTGTCTTTAATCCTGCTGAAATGAGTGTTTACGCTACTACTAGTGCATCAGCATATGAACACCTGTTGAAAGCTTGATCTGTCACATACCTAAGCAATGGTAGAAGTCATATTCTGAAAATTACTCAACAGTGTCAGAGATGTATGGGGGGGAGTCCTGGGCCAGAGTCACGCACACTCAAAATTTCTTTAGGAATTTTTTTCTAGTTATTATTACACTTGTAGCATTGAAGTCAATGGCAATGTGGCAGTCCACAACAGTAAATTATTTTTGGCATGGTGAAACAGAACAACATTATGAACCGTCAGCAAGTCAGAAGCAGCACCGCGAAAGCTCAACGTTTTTTCAAAGTAACACAACGCTGCTGACAAGTCAACTGAGCTTAAGTAATTATGACGCTGTTCTTTTTATTTACCTACAGTTTGTGTCTAGCTACAGAAGTTAGGGTGTCTCTTGTTATTTTATGTATTTAATTGCTAATAGCCATTTTTAGCTAATCGCAAGACGCAAGCAGGGGGCACTTAGTTGAGTAAAGATGGCCGCTTTTTGTCTTTGTAATAAGGTAGGGTGATCGATAGGACAATTAAAGAGTAGTTACATAGTGGGCATCTAGGTTACAAATCATGAGAACCAATAAGTGCCAAGGAAAGAACTATAAGGGCATTCAGCTGAACATTATACAAGTTTTGAGGTGAGCCTCCGATTCATAAAGCAAAAACACAACAACAGCGAGTTTCTGATTTACAGCTACAACAGGTGATATTTTTAAGCGCCATACTAATTCTAATGTGGAATAAGTGGGTTTTGAGCCTTTTCTTGAAGGTGAGTTTCAGTCTGTGTTTCTGATGGGGGTGGGGAATTGATTCCACCATTGAGGAGCCAGACAGTGGAAGATTTTGTGCTGGGCTCTGGCACTCTTGAGAGGGGGGACCACTAGGCGGTTGTCAGAGGAGGACGGTAGGTGGTGGGCAGGGGTGTAAGGCTGGAGGAGAAAGTTGATATAGCTCGGGGTTGTCCCATTCACTGCTCGGAAGGTCAGCACCAGGGTCTTGAATCTGATATGGGCCATGATGGGAAGCCAGTGGAGGGCGATGAGGAGTGGGGTGACATGGAAGCGTCTGGGTAGATTGAAAACCAGGCGAACTGCTGCATTTTGGATTCTCTGAAGAAGGCGGATTGCACTTGCTGGAAGGCCGGCTAGTAGTGAGTTGTAGTAGTCCAGTTTTGAGAGGACAAGGACTTGGACTAGCAGCTGGATGGAATGTTCAGACAGGTATCTTTTTATTTTCCGGATGTTAGATGTAAGATTTTTTGGGGGAGAAAAATCTAGTTGAAGTCATGTTTATGAAAATCGCATAGGAACGCATTGAAATTTGAACGTTCTATGCTGACAAAAGTTGGTTTTCCCCTTGTAACCTATTTTAGCATATCAGCACAACTTTTTAACTTCCTGTATTGCTACGTCCTGCAATAATACGCTATCTATCAAATTTCGAAAACAAATCGAAAGATATAATTTTTTTGTGTTTGTTATGTTTTGGCCTCTTGAATGAGACTTTTTACCAGCCTGTAACATCAGGCTTTGAGTGCCTCAGCAGCTCCGGCCTGGCTAGAAGCAGAGATTTGACGTAGAACAATGCAGAGCCTGACAGATTCTCGGTGCCTCAAAACTCAAGACTTAAAACGGTGGAACGTTGTTTGTAAATACTGCAGTGATGAACTGTCTTTCCGTTGTAGTACAACAAGTCTGAAGTATCATCTCCGTGTAAAGCACATCTTTGCAAACACAGATGCTAAAACCGAGACGAGTTCAAGCAATGCTCGTCAAACTACGCTATGCTCTGTCAACACGACGACAACAGCTAAGATAACTAATGCTATCACTAAATGGGTCGCAACGGACAGCAGACTCATTAACATCGTTGAAGACAAGGTAGACTCGCTATGGATGTTTGCAGAGCCCAATTTCAGAGGCGTGTTTACTTCAGAAAACCCTGATGATGACAAATCCAACGAAGTCAGTTACGTCGCCCGGATCGGCGAAACCGGGGCCCCACTCTGGAGCCAGGCCCAGAGTGGGAGCTCGCAGGCGAGCGCCTGGTGGCCGGGTCTTTTCCCATGGGACCCGGCCGGGCCCAGCCCCAAAAGGCGACGTGGGATCACCTTCCCGCAGGCCCACCACCCGCAGGAAGGACCGTAAGGGGCCGGTGCTGTGTGATTTGGGCGGTGGTCAGGGGCAGGCGCCCGGACGACCAGGGCCGCGCACACAGTCTCTAGCGCTGGGGACATGGAATGTCACCACACTGGCGGGGAAGGAGCCTGATCTTGTGCGGGAGGTCGAGCGTTACCGGCTAGATATAGTCGGCCTCGCCTCCACGCACAGCTTGGGCTCTGGAACCATTATCCTTGAGAGAGGCTGGACTCTTCATTTCTCTGGCGTTCCCCGTGGGGAGAGGCGGCGGGCTGGTGTGGGTTTGCTTATAGCCCCACAGCTCAGTCGCCACGTGTTGGAGTTTACTCCGGTGAAAGAGAGGGTCGCGTCCCTGCGCCTAAAAGCCGGGGACAGGTCTCTCACTGTTGTGGCGGCCTACGGGCCGAACAGCAGTGCAGAGTACCCGGCCTTCTTGGAGTCTTTGGGAGGCGTACTGAACAGTGCGCCGACTGGGGACTCCGTCGTTCTACTGGGGGACTTCAACGCCCACGTGGGAAATGACAGTGACACCTGGAGAAGGGTGATTGGGAAGAACGGCCCCCCTGATCGGAACCCGAGTGGTGTTCTGTTTTTGGACTTCTGTGCTAGTCACGGTTTGTCCATAACTAACACCATGTTCAAGCACAAGAGTGTCCATCAGTGCACGTGGCACCAGGACACTCTAGGCCGAAGGTCGATGATCGACTTTGTTGTCGTGTCTTCTGACCTGCGGCCGTGTGTCTTGGACACTCGGGTGAAGAGAGGGGCGGAGCTGTCAACCGATCACCACCTGGTTGTGAGTCAGATCCGCTGGCGGGGGGGGAAGTTAGACAGACTTGGCAGGCCCAAACGTATCGTGAGGGTCTGCTGGGAACGTCTGGCAGACCCGTCTGTCAGAGGGGTCTTCAACTCACACCTCCGGGAGAGCTTCTCACAGATCCCGGGGGAGGCTGGGGACATCGAGTCTGAATGGACGATGTTCTCGACCTCCATTGTCAATGCGGCAGTCCGGAGTTGCGGTCGCAAGGTCTCTGGTGCTGGTCGCGGCGGCAATCCCAGAACCCGGTGGTGGACACCGGAAGTAAGGGATGCCGTCAAACTGAAGAAGGAGTCCTATCGAGCCGTTCTGGCTTGTGGGACTCCCGAAACAGTTGACCGGTACCGGCAGGCCAAGCGTGCCGCGGCTCGGGTAGTCACAGAGGCAAAAACTCGGGTCTGGGAGGAGTTCGGGGAGGCCATGGAGAAGGACTATAGGTCGGCCCCAAGGAAATTCTGGCAAACCGTTCGGCGCCTCAGGAGGGGGAAGCAGTGCTTCACCAACACTGTTTACGGTGCGGGTGGGGAGCTGTTGACGTCGACTGGGGATGTTGTCGGACGGTGGAAGGAATACTTTGAGGATCTCCTCAATCCTGCCGTCACGTCTTCCGAGGAGGAAGCAGAGACTGGGGACTGCGGGGCGGACCCGCCTATCACCCGGGCTGAAGTCACTGAGGTAGTCGATGGGCTCCTTGGTGGCAGGGCTCCGGGGGTGGACGAGATCCGTCCTGAGTACCTGAAGTCTCTGGATGTTGTGGGACTGTCCTGGTTGACACGCCTCTGCAGCATCGCGTGGCGGTCTGGAACAGTGCCTATGGATTGGCAGACCGGGGTGGTGGTTCCCCTATTTAAGAAGGGGGACCGGAGGATGTGTTCCAATTACAGAGGAATCACACTCCTCAGCCTCCCTGGTAAGGTCTACGCCAGGGTACTGGAGAGGAGAATCCGGCCGATAGTCGAACCTCGGATTCAGGAGGAGCAGTGTGGTTTTCGTCCTGGCCGCGGAACACTGGACCAGCTCTACACCCTCTACCGGGTGCTCGAGGGTTCATGGGAGTTTGCCCAACCAGTCTACATGTGTTTTGTGGATCTGGAGAAGGCATTCGACTGTGTCCCTCGTGGTGTCCTGTGGGGGGTACTTCGGGAGTACGGGGTCCGGGGCCCTTTGTTAGGGGCCGTCCGTTTCCTGTACAACCGAAGTAGGAGCTGTGTTCGCATTGCCGGCAATAGGTCAGACCTGTTCCGGGTGCATGCTGGACTCCGCCAGGGTTGCCCTTTGTCACCGGTTCTGTTCATTGTTTATATGGACAGAATTTCTAGGCGCGCCCAGGGGGCGGAGGGTTTCCGGTTCGGGGAGCACGGGATCTCATCTCTGCTGTTTGCGGATGATGTTGTCCTGCTTGCTTCCTCGAGCCGGGGCCTCCAGCATGCTCTGGAGCGGTTTGATGCAGAGTGTGAAGCGGCTGGGATGAGGATCAGCACCTCCAAATCCGAGGCCATGGTACTCGACCGGAAAAAGGTGGTTTGCCCCCTCTGGGTGGGTGGGGAGCATTTGCCTCAAGTGGAGGAGTTCAAGTATCTCGGGGTCTTGTTCACGAGTGACGGAAGGACGGAACGTGAGATTGACAGGCGGATCGGTGCAGCGTCTGCAGTGATGCAGTCTCTGTACCAGACTGTCGTGGTGAAGAAGGAGCTGAGCCGCAAGGCGAAACTCTCGATTTACCGGTCAATCTACATTCCTACTCTCACCTATGGTCATGAGCTTTGGGTCATGACCGAAAGGACAAGATCGCGGATACAAGCGGTCGAAATGAGTTTCCTCCGCAGGGTGGCTGGGCGCTCCCTTAGAGATAGGGTGAGGAGCTCGGTCACACGGGAGGAGCTCGGAGTAGAACCGCTACTCCTCCACGTCGAGAGGAGCCAGTTGAGGTGGCTTGGGCATCTGTTTAGGATGCCTCCTGGACGCCTCCCCCGGGAGGTGTTCCAGGCATGTCCCACCGGGAGGCGGCCCCGGGGAAGACCTAGGACACGCTGGAGGGACTATGTCTTTCGGCTGGCCTGGGAACGCCTCGGGATCCCCCCGGAGGAGCTGGAGGAGGTGTGTGCGGTGAGGGAAGTCTGGGCTTCCCTGCTCAGACTGCTGCCCCCGCGACCCGGCCCCGGATAAGCGGAAGATAATGGATGGATGGATGGGTGTTTACTACAGTGGCACACAGGTGCCCCTGATGAGCAGGTAAAAAAAAGACTGATTGCATTGTATGATTGTTGTTGCTCTGTGAATTAAGATATTCTAATTGGTTGAGATGTAAAATACAAGTTTTAGTTTTAAAAAGCCCTAACCACTTTGTCATACATTACTGTACTCAAACACTGTAATTGTAAATAGTAGTATTTTAATTGTGTGATTAATCATGATTAATCACAGTCTATAGACGTGATTAACTTGATACATTTTTTTAATCGGCCCTAATAGGTACATAACGAAAAGTAGGCTTTTAGCCAAGTAGTAATGCTGAAGGCTCGCTTACATCGCTGTGTGGCTGACTACAGTGTACGATATGCGTTGTTGCTAAGGTGGGCTGACGTAGTGACGTTACAGCAGGGAGTTCCTAGATTCAGAAAACCTTTTTTTTGTCAGAAATGCGTTATCAGCTCTTAAATCATGTAACGAAACTTAAATAGAAATACAAGCAAGACGAACATTGTGACACCAGCGTTGTCTATGTAGTCCAAATATTGGACAACTACATGTGAATAACTAAAGAATATTGATGATCGCTGTACACTATGTTTTCTACTTGCTACAAGTAAACAGTTTGTTGTATTGTGTGTTTCCAGTAGATTGCAGTGACAGTGCATACATTATGAAATTTGACTACTCAGACAGGATTCAACAAGACATAATCACCAGGGAATGTGCTTAAAGCATGCAGTGAGTTTTGAAACGGTCCACACAAGTGAAATACTTAATTGTGATTCAAAAAAAGCTTTGAAACAGGAAGATCCTCCTGCATGTTAGAGCAAGTACTATGAAGGCAAAGGCCAAAAATATTTGAATATATGACTGGATTTATTTTAAGATGCACATTAAATGTCAAGTTAAAACGTTCCTGACAGAGAAAAGGTCATGGCCCCAGGCAACCTTCCTCAACCATCAAACGTATTTTTGGTGTTAAATTCATGTCATACACTAAATTAGTATTAAATACAGAATAACAGGTTGATCTCAATTGCATCTATAAAGTGACAATTATTTATCTACCTTGAGATTGTTGATACAAATGCCTAACTTTTCAGCCATACTGCGGAAACTTTTGAATTGGATATCATCCAGGAGAATGTAGACGACAACTCCTCTAAATGTGGCACTTATAAGCTCCTTGAAGATGTCTACATCAGTGAAGACATCCATTGCTATTGCAATGACCTGTAGAGAAAAACAATATAAAAAAAATTCTGTTCAGTTTCTGTTTTTGTTTTTGACATGTGGAAACCCTGCCATGACATGGTTGGCTGACATTTAGAAACAAGTTTGGACTTGTTTGAGATGGTGTTACATACTGTATTCATATCTGAAATGCACTATGCATTTATTAAGAACCAAGTCCTAAGTACTAAGAAACATTATATTGAAACAATTATGAGAATGTGTATTGAGCTTTTTTGTTTCCTTACCTGTTTTGCTTCTTTTATTTGTTTACGAATCACCTCTTTTATAGTTGGTGAGCTTTGTCTGGGTGGATTGAAAAGCAGGCTTATATTTGTTTCTGTGTTCTCATTGATAACCTCAGGCCATCCAAGGTCGAGGTCAGGCACCTCATCGTCCGACTCTGTGGGAAAATATGTTGATTGTCTTTTTTCTTCAGTTTCAGTGTTAACTTCCAAGTAATCATCTGGAGCAGGTAACGTTGCATTTTCTTGTATAAAGAGCAGTTCCTCTTCTGATAGAAAGTCAGCAATGTTCTCAGACTTCAGATATTCTTGATAAGCATTTCTGCCACTGTTGACTAGAGCATAGATGGCAAGCCGGTAGGATTCCTTGTAGTGTGGCTGAATGTAGTCACCTGCAGTCACCTCTTCTTTCAATGATGACAGACAAGAAAGACTGGACTCCATTGATTCAATTTACCAAAGCCCTTGTGCAACAGATTTAGCCTCTCACCTTAAAAGTAACATGTATTTATGATTAATGATTAATCCAACTATAATTGAAATATTAGGAATAAATATCAGGAACATTCATATTAAGTTTAGAACTTACTTCATGGTCAGAAACAGACGACGGTACAGACAGATGAAAACTAGACAACTGAGCAGGATGGGTGTGGACTTGAGGACTTTATGCAAATAAAGAACCTGTTTTATCTCCACCTCTGTGCTCTTCTGGGAAGAAAGTGCCTCCCACTGGATTTAGTGATCTGTAAGTAGTCTCTTGCTTTGTGGGTTAGTCTATAAAGACCCTAATGTGCATCACTGTTGTTTTAGGCTACAGTAGGTTTATTTGTGTATACAGTTGACACACACCTTCTAATTAGGATTCCTCCGTCAGTTATTGTCGTTATTGTATGTTATTGTCGGTATTATTATTATTATTTCGTTGTAGAATTGAAGTTGATGGCAGCCCTTGGATCACAGCGGTAAAAAGATTTTTGGCATTGTGAAACAGTACAACATTATGAACTACCACACCCATTCTGGTCCACTTGAGACCAAAGGGAGTGCTACAGGCCACACCCCAATTTCACCATTTGTGTCCTTTTTCAAAGTGATGTCATTTGTAGCCCTTTTGTTCTAGAATTCTCCAATTAATTACAGATGCCTTATTTGTCACAATGAACAAAAAAGTCTCAACAACTCATAATGGCAAGTCCTTTGATTTTTCTGCACATCATAAATTCATGAAACATGTTTTTTGGCCACTCCTCCAAAATCTTTTGCCCAATCTTCTTCATAATTGCCAGTTATCATCGTCAGAAGAACCCTCACAAAAGTTAACATGATTTTCATAATTGTTTGTCCACTATAGCCAAGGGGGCGCTAAGGGCCACACCCCAATTTGCCCTTTTTAAAAGTGATGCCACTTATATGTCTTTCGTCCTATCATTTTGAAATTCATTCAATGTGCCTCATTCCTCACGACAAACAAAAAAGCCTCAACAACTCATAATGGCAAATCTTTACATTTTTCTGTACAATATACATTTATGAAATATGTTTTTTTTATACTATTCCTACAATGTTTGTCCGATCTTCCCCATGTTTCTATGGCAGCAAGCTTGCAACCTTTGAAGTTGAACATCATACAAACGTTAAACCACAACCTATTAACAAAACTAATTTATCAAAGTCTGTTGAACATGTGGAAAGTGGTTAACTGTGCTTTAAATGTGATGCCACTTGTATGTCTTTCGTCCTATAATCTTGAAATTCATTCCATGTGCCTCATTCCTCACTACAAACAAAAAAGCCTCAACAATTTATAATGGCAAATCTTTAAATTTTTCTGTACAATATAGATTTAGGAAACATGTTTTTTCGCTGCTCCTTCTACAGTTCAAATCCAATCGTCCCCATTTTTGGCTGACAACATCTTCAGACCAAACCTCACAAAAGCTGTCAAAGGTTTTTTGATATTCCAAAGCGTTTGTCCGCTACAGCCTTTTTACTGCTTGGCTAAAGGCTAAGGCTGTCTTGCAAATCCTCTCCCTCTCTCTCCTGCTATTGGCTGCAGGATGGATCATGACACTGGCAGTGCCATGGATCATGACACTGGTAGTCTTGTATCTCAGCAAATCTTTTACATAGTCACACCAAACTTGCAGGGTGCACTTTCCATTGCAAGACAATTAATTCATTCTTGTAAAGTGGAAGTAAATGGCAGCCCTTAGACCAAAAGAGTAAAAAGTTTTGTCCAAGTGAAACCATTTTGTATCCCTTTTGTTATAGAGTCCTGAGATTAAATGCAGATTCCACATTTGTCACGATGAAGCATACATATTGATGCACAAACTTAAAGATGTATGCACATGGGAAAGAAGTGACCTTGATAATATTCTACTAAATGGAAATGAGCATTACACATCTGTGCAGAATTGCAATCATGTAAACTATACTCATCTTTAAGTAAGTGATTTGCCAGCATCACGTGTTGCATCATGTTGATTTTTCTATTGAAGTTGAACAAGCATTTTGTGGCATTGTAGGGCAACATGACTACCTTCCAGAGTTGGCAAATATGTCAAATCAAATCAACATTTATTTGTATAGCCCTTTTTACAAGCAATGTCACAGACATTATATGCATATTCAACCTAAACCCTCAAGGAAGACAAGGAAAAACTCACAGAAAAACTCACTTGGAAGACAAAATGGAAGAAACCTTGGAAGGAGCAAATTCATTGAGGGATCCCCTCCTCCAGGGACGGTTGGGGAAAGTGAAGAGCAGAACACAGGCTTAACAGTCATATCTCTAGAGAGAGTTAATAAGTTGTTGAAACATCAATATTCAATGCTCAACTTGGGTCTTAGGTAGCACAAAGTCAATTTAGGCAGCCACTGGGCTTGGGCCTATGACTACTGGTTATGCAGGGTTTGATTCCCACTTACGCAGTAAAGATGGTCTTGTTCATCCATACAGGACATGGCACTACTTTGACGGCACTACAAATATTTTTCAAATGAATATTACTGTTCTTTTAATTTGTGCCTTATAATGTTCATACTTCACTAATTGAAAATATTGCCTTGTTTTCCTCTCTTCATTCTTTTGTTCATATTGCCATTGTTCTTTGCACCTTCTTTAAAACCACCTTATTTGGGGTATTTATTCAACTGTAGTACATGTTGTGTTTTCACTAAGTGAGCAACCCATTACCAGTTTACCTTGGCAACTTGTTATACTGCCATTTGACTTTGCACCATATTGGCCATGTGGTGTGGTGACAATAACCTGCTGCTTAACGCCACAAAGACCAAGGAGCTTATCGTGGACTTCAGGAAGAAGAGGGGAGACACGCACGACCCCATTCAAATCAACGGGATGGCCGTTGAGCGTGTCTCCAGCTGTAAATTCCTGGGGATCCACATCTCGGATGACCTGTCCTGGATTACAAACACCTCCAGCCTGATCAAGAAGGCTCACCAGTGTCTCTTTTTCTTGAGAACACTGAGGAAACACCACCTGTCCTCAGCTGTCATGGTGAACTTCTACCGCTGTGCAATCGAGTGCGTCCTGACAAACTGTGTTACAGTGTGGTATGGGAACTGCACAGTTGCAGAGCGCAAGGCACTGCAGCGGTTGGTGAAAACCGCCCAACGCATCACTGGGACTATTCTTCCGTCCATTGAGGACATCCAAAGGAAGCGCTGTCTGCGTAGAGCTCACAGCATCCGGAAAGATTCCTCACACCCCGCCCACAAACTGTTTGCCCTCCTGCCCTCTGGCAGGCGCCTTAGGAGTCTCCGGTCTAAAACCAGCAGACTGAGGAACAGCTTCTTCCCCAGAACTGTGACACTCCTGAACTCCACTAGACCCCGCCCCCCTATATAACCCCCGCCCCCCCATAGAACCCCCGCCACCCTCTATTTGCACATTTCTGTTCATTTTGCACATCTGCACATCTGTTACTGCACTACCTGTTCATTTTGCACATTTGTTCATTTTGCACATCTGCTCATTGCATCATTTGTACTAACTGTACATACATGCAACCCTGTAATTTCTGTTTAATACTGTATATTCTGATTATACTGTTCATACTGTGTATATTCTGATTATACTGTTCATACTGTGTATATTCTGATTATACTGTTCATACTGTGTATATTCTGAGTACAGTGAACCCTCGTTTATCGCGGGAGTTGCGTTCCAAAAATAACCCGCAGTAAGTGAAATCTGCGAAGTAGATAGCTTTATTTTTACTATTATTTTACAATCTAATATTGTACTATAGAATGAAACAAAACATCAAAACTTGTTTTAAGGCCCAAAATAAATACAGATATGAACATTTTGAACAAAAACTCTGATAGTTTAAAGAACGGTTTTGTAAAACAGGAAATATTGTCTCTCATGTATTTTACAGTCCGCCCGGCTGCGCAGGAGGCTTTGCCCGAGAGAAGAAAGTGGGTCTTAGTTTCACTTCTAAACACTCCCGGTGGGACATGCCTGGAACACCTCCCGGGGGAGGCATCCAGGAGGCATCCTAAACAGATGCCCGAGCCACCTCAACTGGCTCCTCTCGACGTGGAGGAGTAGCGGTTCTACTCCGAGCTCCTCCCGTGTGACCGAGCTCCTCACCCTATCTCTAAGGGAGCTCCCGGCCACCCTGCGGAGGAAACTCATTTCGACCGCTTGTATCCGCGATCTTGTCCTTTCGGTCATGACCCAAAGCTCATGACCATAGGAGAGTAGGAATGTAGATTGACCGGTAAATCGAGAGCTTCGCCTTGCGGCTCAGCTCCTTCTTCACCACGACAGTCTGGTACAGAGACTGCATCACTGCAGACACTGCACCGATCCACCTGTCAATCTCACGTTCCGTCCTTCCGTCACTCGTGAACAAGACCCCAAGATACTTGAACTCCTTCACTTGAGGCAAAGGCTCCCCACCCACCCAGAGGGGGCAAGCCACCTTTTTCCGGTCGAGTACCATGGCCTCGGGTTTGGAGGTGCTGATCCTCATCCCAGCCGCTTCACACTCGGCATCAAACCGCTCCACAGCATGCTGGAGGCCCCGGCTCGAGGAAGCAAACAGGACAACATCATCCGCAAACAGCAGAGATGAGATCCCGTGCTCCCCGAACCGGAAACCCTCCGCCCCCTGGGCGCGCCTAGAAATTCTGTCCATATAAACAATGAACAGAACCGGTGACAAAGGGCAACCCTGGCGGAGTCCAGCATGCACCCGGAACAGGTCTGACTGATTGCCGGCAATGCGAACACAGCTCCTACTTCGGTTGTACAGGGAACGGACGGCCCCTAACAAAGAGCCCCGGACCCCGTACTCCTGAAGTATCCCCCACAGGACACCATGAGGGACACAGTCGAATGCCTTCTCCAGATCCACAAAACACATGCAGACTGGTTGGGCAAACTCCCATGAACCCTCAAGCACCCGGTAGAGGGTGTAGAGCTGGTCCAGTGTTCCGCGACCAGGACAAAAACCACACTGCTCCTCCTGAATCCAAGGTTCGACTATCGGCCAGATTCTCCTCTCCAGTACCCTGGCGTAGACCTTACCGGGGAGGCTGAGGAGTGTGATTCCTCTGTAATTGGAACACATCCTCCGGTCCCCCTTCTTAAATAGGGGAACCACCACCCCGGTCTGCCAATCCATAGGCACTGTTCCAGACCGCCATGCGATGCTGCAGAGGCGTGTCAATCAGGACAGTCCCACAACATCCAGAGACTTTAGGTACTCAGGACGGATCTCGTCCACCCCCGGAGCCTTACCACCAAGGAGCCCATCGACTACCTCAGTGACTTCAGCCCGGGTGATAGGCGGGTCCGCCCCGGAGTCCCCAGTCTCTGCTTCCTCCTCGGAAGACGTGACGGCAGGATTGAGGAGATCCTCAAAGTATTCCTTCCACCGTCCGACAACATCCCCAGTCGAGGTCAACAGCTCCCCACCCGCACCGTAAACAGTGTTGGTGAAGCACTGCTTCCCCCTTCTGAGGCGCCGAACGGTTTGCCAGAATTTCCTTGGGGCTGACCGATAGTCCTTCTCCATGGCCTCCCCGAACTCCTCCCAGACCCGAGTTTTTACCTCTCTGACTACCCGAGCCGCGGCACGCCTGGCCTGCCGGTACCGGTCAACTGTTTCGGGAGTCCCACAAGCCAGAACGGCTCGATAGGACTCCTTCTTCAGTTTGACGGCATCCCTTACTTCTGGTGTCCACCACCGGGTTCTGGGAATGCCGCCGCGACCAGCACCAGAGACCTTGCGACCACAACTCCGGACTGCCGCATTGACAATGGAGGTCGAGAACATGGTCCATTCAGACTCAATGTACCCAGCCTCCCCCGGGATCTGTGAGAAGCTCTCCCGGAGGTGTGAGTTCCTCACGATACGTTTGGGCCTGCCAAGTCGGTTGACAGCTCCGCCCCTCTCTTCACCCGAGTGTCCAAGACACACGGCCGCAGGTCAGAAGACACGACAACAAAGTCGATCATCGACCTCCGGCCTAGAGTGTCCTGGTGCCACGTGCACTGATGGACACTCTTGTGCTTGAACATGGTGTTAGTTATGGACAAATCGTGACTAGCACAGAAGTCCAAAAACAGAACACCACTCGGGTTCCGATCAGGGGGGCCGTTCTTCCCAATCACCCTTCTCCAGGTGTCACTGTCATTTCCCACGTGGGCGTTGAAGTCCCCCAGTAGAACGACGGAGTCCCCATTCGGCGCACTGTTCAGTACGCCTCCCAGAGACTCCAAGAAGGCTGGGTACTCTGCACTGCTGTTCGGCCCGTAGGCCGCTACAACAGTGAGAGACCTGTCCCCAGCTTTTAGGCGCAGGGACGCGACCCTCTCGTTCACTGGTGTAAACTCCAACACGTGGCGACTGCGCTGTGGGGCTATAAGCAAACCCACGCCAGCCCGCCGCCTCTCCCCGCGTGGAACGCCAGAGAAATGAAGAGTCCAGCCTCTCTCAAGGATAATGGTTCCAGAGCCCAAGCTGTGCGTGGAGGCGAGGCCGACTATATCTAGCCGGTAACGCTCGACCTCCTGCACAAGCTCGGGCTTCCCCGCCATTGTGGTGACATTCCATGTCCCCAGCGCTAGAGACTGTGTGCGCGGCCCTGGTCGTCCGGGCGCCTGCCCCTGACCACCGCCCAAATCACACAGCACCGGCCCCTTACGGTCCTTCCTGCGGGTGGTGGGCCTGCGGGAAGGTGGTCCCACATCGCCTTTTCGGGCTGGGCCCAAACGGGTCCCATGGGAAAAGACCCGGCCACCAGGCGCTCGCCTGCGAGCTCCCACTCTGGGCCTGGCTCCAGAGTGGGGCCCCGGTTTCACCGATCCGGGCGACGTAACGGATTTCCTGGGTTTTGTCATCATAGGGTTTTTTTGAACTGTATACCCATATTTATTATATTCTGTTGTAATTACTGTTTTGCACTTCTGGTTGGATGCTAACTGTATTTTGTTACCCTGTACTTTCGTTACCCTGTACTACCTAATTACTTGAATCTAATCTAATATTACTTCCAAAGTCATCCTTATTTTTGTATTTCTTCTATTGTAATAATTTTGGATTTTCACAGAGTGACAGATTGCTAATTTGACTTGATCAGCAAAACAATTTTGCATTTGCATTATTGAACCAATAGACCTTCAATTACACATCATCCGCCATAGGTGGAGTCACAAACCATGCAAATATTTCCCATTCACATGTTAAATCCTTTGTCCCTTACAGCACAGGGGGCACTACAGTATTGGATGTATTCACACCAAACTTGCATTTTGCACTTTGAATTACATATCAATTTCATAAACTGTTCCAGAAGAAATCCACCATCGCTGCTTGCAGTTATATTTTATAATAATTATCACTGTGCCACTTCACACTCAACTAAACAACATTGAAGTTGGAATAAAGTAAAAGGAAGATCATAGTTTATGGAGGCAACAACAGAAGGTGATATATTTTATTGTTAACACAACATAGATTTTGTGGGGGAACACAGTCATTGTCTCTTTGCATAATGATTTGCATGAACCAGTCCTATGTCTGTATTATGTGATAGCAGAACACAGTTGGCACTCTATGACATCCGCTGGCATTCCACTATATAGAGGAAGGTACAAACTTGAAACACTGATGGCATCTACTCTGGTCTTTGCCAGTTGTGTGGACAACAGTGTATGGACTGTTGAGGCTATGAGACCACTTGGCATACTATGACTAAAATAGACATGTATTTATACCTTCAAGTAATGGCTCTTGGTTTCACACTCATGCTATATAATAAGAACCACTAAAGCCTTGATCTTTCTCAGGCATTATGATCCCTTTTTTATTTTCTTGGTGGAGTTGGGGATTTCATTGCTCTGGGTGGAGTGGGGGATTTAACACTGCGCGGTGGTGTTGGGGATTTTGGGGTGGGGGTTGGAGATTTTGGGGTGGGGGTTGGAGACTTTACGGAAGGTGCTGGGGTAGGGGTAGAGGTAGGGGTAGGGGTTTTGGGTGGAGGAGCAGGAGCAGGAGACTTTGCTGGTGCAGCTGCTGGTGCAGCTCCTCCTTTGGACATCTGCCCCAGTTTTGGTTCTGGAATTTCTTCTCCTTGCTTGTAGACGCTCACTGTGATCTCCACAAACTCGCCGCCATATTTGTTCCGCACGTTGATGCTGTATTTGCCGGAGTCCTCAGATGTGACTTCGTTGATGGTGAGGCTTGAGAACTTACCAGCTTCAAATGCTATCTTGGTGTGCTCACTGGAGGAAACTTCCTGCTCATTCTTGAACCAGGTTACCTCTGGAGTAGGGTCACCCCAGACTGTGCAGGTCAGACTCAGGGTCTAAGTGTGGGCAGAAAGTGGTAAGTAATTGGTGCAGTCAGAAAGAAAAATCTCATGGATATGCAATTTAGTAGACGTATGTAGTAGTAGTAGTAGTATGTAAATATAATGTTCTCTATTACTGTCCAGACATGTGACAAGTTAAAGGAAAAACAACATAACGTGTTTAAGTGAGGTGTTGCAGTTGCACCATATGTCACCAGAACAGTTAGATGGTGTCTAACAGGCCAAAATGGAAATATATATATATATATATTTAAAGGTCATACTATTTCAAAAACATTTAATGCAAACCAGCCTATTCTTTGCCAGTAGCACCTCTGATTAGCCTTAAATGACAATAAAAAATAAAAAAGCTCTGAACTAGAGTAACTATGCACTGGGACAAGTTGTTGAAGGAGCTCTGAGGTGCGCAATGGACAACAGCATGCATCACGTCCCTTTACGCCACACCAAGCAACAGGTCATTTCACTAACCACAAAACCTGACACTAAACCAGTAAAACATAACATCTATGTTCAAGGCATAATCGTTTGCCATTAAGTTATGTCATATGTGGTAAACACACATACCAAATCTGTAAAGTAGAATGTGTATTCCAAACATTACACAACAGAAATAACGAGACTTCTCTTCAAGACCAGACTCAAAGCCGAGACAGACCTTGGCGAGACATGTTTTTAGTTCTTTTTTTTAATAACTTTTTTTCTACTGTGCTTTTGTTGTCAGTGAGGAGTGGCACAGTTTGAGGAAAAAAGGTTTTCCTCTTATATACTTGTATTCATAGTGTGTTATGTTTGAAATGCATATCCGCACTTTACTTAAAGAGTTGCTCTTTAGTTTTTCCTTAATATTTTGCACCAATGCATGAGCACCAGGTTAATTGCATGTACACGTCCTAAAATAATTATTTCATACATCATTTTTAACAGATGGATTTCTCATAGATGGAACTGCAGAGGTGACTTTAGTTATTAGTGAAACACTATCCAGTTCAGCAACATTTGTGACTGAAAGACCAGTCACCCATGCCACTTAGTTTTCTCCTGCCCTTGTGGTTCTCAATCAACGAGGCCTGCTCACCATTTTTGTAAATGCCTCTAGCATGATGTTATAATGCATATTGTTCATGCGAAGATGTTAATTGCTTGATTATATAACACAGCTGTATAGAAGTCTTAGCATTTGTCTGTTTAAATTCAAGCTTAAGCATTCTTTCAAGTGTTTCCTTCCACTTGTCTTTTTGTATTAATAAAATACAGCTTACAACCTTGTGTAAAGTGAATGTTTACAAGCTCACCTTCTTCTCCATGATAGTGACAACATCGGGCAGTCCACCAACCACTCTACCACGGTCTGAGGATCGGAAGATACTCAACATTACCTACTTTACCCATCTACTAATACCTGCATTACACTGGAAATACAGTGAACTAAAATACTCACTCTTCTCGGCAAATGCTGCAGCCCTAAAGAGAGCAAATTAAGAAAAATGTCAGTTAGATTTCTATAAAAACATTTTTTATCACTCAGTTAAAAACAAAAAACACAGCAAGGACCAGAGAGGAGCTTACTTCAGTCTCTGGTACTCCTCAAATGCATCAGTGTAAGCTGCAAAAAAATTGAACAGAATATAGAATAGACAAATAGGAAATATTTGATTTATCTTTTTGTTTTGGACCATCACTTCATTTTGATCAGTGATACTTGATCAGGTGGTCTCTGACAAGCAAAACAATTAGTCTTCCGTTATTCCTGGGGCTCTTGCCTTGTCCGGAAAGGTCAAAACTACGGGTGTGGGAGGTTGTAGAATCCAATATCTCGATGGAGTACTGGCCCTTCTCTTTGTCTGTAGGATCACAGATTTGCATCCAAGCCATCTCTGCAGTGCCACCAATTCTCATTTTCTCAGAAGAAGCAATCTTGCTTTCTCTGGGTGATAGAGAAAGGTCATGTTTCATTTTAACATCGTGTACCATGTAATTTATTTTTCAACTTTTTACATTGTTGAATATTTTATGGGAATTTTGATTCCATTTAAATTGATACTTCACGTCTACAATGTACAGTGACATGATTATACCTGTGGAACCAGCTAGCCTTCATCTCCTCTGTGTAGTACTTCATATAGCACTGCAGTCTGATGCCCTCAGGAGTACACTGGAGGACCAGATCAGATGCAGATGACCCTGACCAAACAAGCAGATGCAGTTAGATGCTGTACTTTAAAGCACAACAACATGAGCAAAGCACTAGCTGATAATTAACTCAAGTGCCATGCCAGTGTACACTTAACTGTATATGGCATTTAACCTAGAAGGCAGGAAAATGCGAATTTAACATTAAATGCTGTAGTCAGCCTACATTCAATAAGGAATGTCCTGTAAAATCAACAATTATCAATATAAAATTGAGTGGTGTAGAAAAACTTGAAAAACCATTCTTATAAGTACAACTTACCAGCAATGTGGGCAATGGCGTTGATAATAGCATCAAAGACTGAACCCCCCAAAAAGAAGTTAGAGAGTTACAATATTAAATATGGCCTACTAAAATCAGATTAAATGAATAATCAATAAGATTGTATTCATTAAAGTATCTTGGAAGAGAACCTTGGCCAGAAATGTCAAAAAGAGATGCATCTTTTCCTCTATCATCGCTGAGTGTAGCTTTGTAAATGCCTTGGTCTTTCCTGGAGAACTGGAAAACATATGATAACTTTTTAACACTTTACAATTGGCCATATTGAAGAAATAAAATCAATATTACTTCAAAATTTTCAGTGATTGAGATGTCAGTGAAAAACACAAATACTGATTGCTTGAATTATGGATAGTGCACAGTGTCCATGAAAAATGTGTTGGCACAAACACACAGATTCAAAAAACGTAAGATAAGGCACAGTGCCTCTGAGGATGTCAGAGACACACACAGATCACTGGAATGATAGTGCAGTGCCTGTGATACAGCTGGTGATTACAGTTATTCTCAGTAGCTTTGATAACAATTACCATTATTTTTTACCTTTACCATTCAGATCAGTTAATCTCTGAGTTCAATTGGAAATTTGTGTAAAATTAAAAAGAAATCCTGAGATATTTTGATCATGTGAATGGAACAGCTAGATTGATTGACAGAAATGCAACCCAAAAATGTAATGTCTCCAGCCACGGCTGTTCCCGGGAAAGCATAACAACAAAAGTGGCCTCTTGTATGTTTCATGTAAACATGGCTGTAAAGGTTCAATGTAGTCATTACCATGGGGATAGGAAGAGCACATGATCCAGACATCACATCAGGTGCAACATCCAGAACAATCTCTTCATCATCCTTGAACCAGTGGAAAGCTGTTTCTTTCTTCACATTGGCAACCTGAGATAGACACACACAAGAGTAAACTCGCTAAAAGCTGTTACCAAAGCAGACAATTAACTTGTAATGCACCTATAAGAAAACTTGAAAAGGCATTTCCAATGGGATTTAAAATGATTTATGTTAGTAACTTAAGCAATCTTACAATCTTAAGGTTTTTGCTTACCTTACAGACAAGCATAACAGTACAGTCCTCCTCAACATAAAAAGAAAGGTATTCTCCGAAATGTGGACCTAGATATTAGGAGAGATAGGTCAGATATCTATTGGCCAGTGATAGTGAATAGGAATTCCGTTGTTATAGAACCGAATACCTTGTTTCCTGATGTGCTCTTTCCTCTGGAACTCAGCCTCCTTTAAAGCTGCTTTGAACACTAAAACAGCAAGGAAATACTACAAATAAATTGGATATTTTCTACCATTGTTACACATTTAACACTTAAGTAACTGATCAGATATAGCATCATAATATTAGGGTATATAGGAACTACAGAAAGAACAGACGACTGAGCATCAGAACTGCATAGTTCTACAGTATTTCAGCAGTTGGAGTCACACAACACTCTGTCCATATTGTCCAGAACCCACTGGCCACATCACAAAATCACCACGTCTCAGTTTTTTGTTGTAAAGCTAACTAAGGTGATGATAAAATATGGTCTAATATGGTACCATCTCCCACTAGCACCAAGGAGGTCTGATTCTTGGCTTTTCCGTCATGGATCTGAACAGTGTAGGTGCCCTCGTTGGCCTTGGTGAAGTGATCCACAGTCATTTCGATCACCCCGGAGGCCACATCATGGCTAATTTTCTGGCTCTGAGAAAAACAGAACAAACCAAAGCATCTCATGGCTTTGTGCTGACTATTTGAACTAAAAGTAAGTACAGGCGATTTATGCTTGAGCCATAGTGGTAAGTAAGAGTAACAACAACATAATACAATACCATTTTGCTAAAAATAACTTAGGCAATTATACTATTAGGCTAACGATATGTAAAACCCAAAACCCAAAGTCCATTTACATTTAACATTTACATTGTATGTCTAATAGTAATTGGTAATAATGATTTTGTGTTACACCGAAGTGATAAGTAGAAGATTCTTTGACACCTAACAGTCTCACATATGAACACTAATACATGCCCCCTCTTGTAATTATAAAACTATAATAATAATAGTAACAGCATTGTAATTACATAGGATCTGCTGCGTAGTTCCACTAAATAAAAGTTTAGTCATACACTTTTTATGTGTGATCCAAAGTGAAGTGAATCTTGGAATGGGGGTGGGGTTGTGTTTTGCAGGGGTAAGGGCTGTTAATGTTGATCTTTTTTGGTGACACAACATTCAAATGCCTATTTAAACCGTCCACTTATCCCTTACCTCCCTCTTCCATTCTGTGCTTTCTTACACTGGCATAACCTAGCCAGAATAAAACTAAATTTATTTTGTATATTGCTACTGTATGTAATTAAATAGTTATTGTAAATCAATGTAAGGTGTTGCAACTGTTTTAACTGTAATGTTACAGTTAAACTCCACTTAAATTTCAATAAAGTTCTGGAAAGTGAGTGATGTATAATTAAAGTGAGTGAGGGATCACTAACCCTAAATAACTACAATAGTTATTTGGGATTAGTACAATACAATAAAGTAATAGTTTTCCTCTAATCCCCCCCCATGTTATCAGAAGAGCCCCCTCATATGCAATGTACCTCGCTGCTTGTAACCTCCTTGTCGTTAACAATGAACCTGTAGGTAACAGCTGGGGACAACTTCACAGCCTGAAGCCAGAAACGTACATGACCTTTCTCCAGAATCTCATAGTTCAGACCATGTTTTAGTGGAACGACTATAGCAAAGAAAATACAATGAATTTCATGAGACATCACATAAATATTTTACTGCAACACTTATGAATGAATCACAACACTTACTTGGATGTCTGATAGCATAGCTGAGTTCTAGCATGCTGTTCAGAGCTACAGAAGAAAAAAACAAGTAACATGAGTGCTCAGCTGTCTTACATTTGAAATGGAATTGAATAAAACCTACTCACCATCCTCTGACAATGTGTGGCTGGCTGAAACCCCATCAGTATCAGTCACAACAACAGAATAGCTGCCCAAATCCTCTTTATCTGGGTTTATGAAAGTAAGCTTGGAGCTGAAAAATGTGTACATGTAACGTTTAGAAGTTATTAAAGTACAATATGAGAATTATGTCTCACAGACATAAAAGGCTTACCGTCTGCCATCAGTTGCAAAAGACACCCTTGTAGAGTCACCAATTGCTTTGTAGTTCTTGGACCACACAAATGTCGAAGTCTTGCTTATCTCACAAGCGTCAAAAGACAGAAAGATGTCCCCAGTATCTTCATCCACTGAACAACAGATCTCCTTGGTACCTTAAATGTGAGAAACATATGTGCAATGGAGAAGTAAAGGACTTCAAATGACGCATGGAAATGTGGCCTTTTGCTCTTAGTGTCAAATTAACTTAGTAAAAAAGAATTTTGGCTTAAAATGTAGAAATGTTTTTCAGTCAACTACCAATCGAGTACAATCACAGCAGTCATTACCTGGCAGGGCCTTGGCACACACCGCCTCAGATGGCTGAGAGGATTTTCCCACACCGTCCGCATTAACTGCACGTACCTTGAACACATACAATTCACCTTCCTCCAGACCAGTTACCTGCGAAGTTAAACTCAATTTAAACTCAATACTTGAATACATATTTATACATATTTGCTTGATATCAAAACACATGTTTTGCACTTCTGTACATTTGCACTTCTGGTTGGATGCTAACTGTATTTCGTTACCTTGTACTTGTACCTGTGTAATGACATTAAAGTTGAATCTAATCTAATCTCATGTGAAATAGTTCATATAGTTCGTTATGAAGTTCCAACCCTTTGGCTACATGTTGCAACCCTTGTGTTTAAAGATTATTCATGCTTTTATTTCTTCCCGCTTAGACTACTGTAATAGTCTTTTTATGTGTCTTAGCCAGAAAGAACTCCAGGATGTTCAGAACTCTGCTGCAAGACTTTTAACCCACACCAGTAAAAGAGCTCACATCATACTGGTTTTAGCAGAACTACACTGGCTCCCAGTTTATTTTAGAAATCATTTTAAAATCTTAGTTCTCACTTTCAGAGCTCTAAATGGTAAAGCCCCTGCATACATCACTGAGCTGCTAAAACGGTATAGCCCGACGCGTTCCCTTAGAACCGTGGACAAATGCCTGCTGGTCATCCCCCACACTCGCTTTAAGACCAGGGGGGATCAAGCCTTTCAAGCAGTAGCCCCCAGACTTTGGAACTCGTTGCCACTATCTCTGCGAACTCTAAACTCCACTGAGGCTTTTATAAAGCAGCTGAAAACCCTGTTGTTTAGGCAGGCCTTTAGTTAGGTGAGGGTTTTTGTGTTTATTTTTCTTTATGTTTTTATGCCTGTACTTGTAATTTTCTGTGTGCTTCAATTTTTATGTAAAGCACTTTATGAATCCTTTCTGTGAAACGTTCAATACAAATAAACTTTACTTACTTACTTGTGAATTTACGGCCAACGTACCTGCAGATAACGATGGGTAACAGCCTTTTCATTCAGGGTGACAAAGTCTGAGGAGCCTTTCTTGGCCATATCAACAAAGTAGCCAGTAATAGCACTGGCCCCAGTGTAGACTGAGGCTTTCCACAGGATGACCAGCGAGTCACCCCTGACCTCACTGAAGCTGAGGTCATAGGGTGGGCCTAAAGGTCAAAGGTGAAATGTGTGATCATAACAACGTTGTTATCATGAAGTTATGCTGATAGTGACATGAAGCCATGAAGTGATATGGCTTACATGAAGAAGATGATCTACCTGGTTCTGCCATGGTCCAAGCCTCACATTTGAGGGGAGAACTAGGAGCAGAGGGGACTCCTACACCTGCCAGATTTCCTGCTTGGATCTTAAACTCGTAGAAGGTTCCTTCAGTCAGATTTTCAACCTGAGAAAAATAAAGACATCCCAATCAGCATGTCTGTTGGAAAGAAGAGTATACATAATTCTCTGTTCTTCTCTGAGTACTTAGTAAATACTTAGTAAATATTCATTTAGGTGACGCTTTTATTCAAAGTGACTTACAGCAAGTACAGAGACAATCCTCCTGAGGCAAGGAGGGTGAAGGGCCTTGCCCAAGGACACAACATCTATTTAATGGCACTTAGGTATAGTATGGTACTTAATATAATCTAATGTTGCTCAGAACTACTTATCGGTCCCGATGTGGTGACTCGCCAGTGTTGTTGTTTTCCTGCTTTATTGTTCGCCATCGTTGTGATATGCTTTTATAGCTCTTCCTCTTGGCACTTATTGGTTTTCACAAAGTATGTTTCATGATCTAAAAGCCCACTGTGTTCGGGGTCTATCACATTGCTATGCTCAGTGACCGATGCTCTTTGTAAAAGCTCTCTTTTGTAAGTCGCTTTGGATAAAAGCGTCTGCTAAATGAATACATGTAAACGTAAATGTGAACATCACATACCCACAGACGGTAATTGAACTCATAACCTTCCGATTAAGGCCAATGCCATAAACCGCTGAGCCACCTGAAGCCTCTACTATACAGTACTTACTGTATAGATCCTCTCCTTCGTGGCGGTTGCATTGACCTCCTTCCATGCCAAAGTGTCAGCATTACGCTTGTCAAGGTAGTAAGCATTGATCTTGGAGCCCCCTGTGTGCTTAGGGCATTTCCATGCAAGGGTCATGGAGGACCCATCACAGTTCAACATAGTTATGCCAAATGGTGGACCAGGGGTGGCTGTGTATAAAAATTTGATGTGAATAAAGGACATTCTTAGAAGTGCATTCATAGAAGACATCTAAATGTTTTTTACCCACAACAACACATTTTATGTAATAAAAGTTATTGTAGTCAGATTGCTAACTAATTAACCATTGCTAACGGTAGTGTCAAACTGAAAAGTTGCATTGTGGTAAATTGTCAATTTTGGTAAGTAACTGAGCTAAGAGTGCCTTTCAGTGAATAAGTATTGTGGTGAATCAAATTGTATACACAGGGTGTGTTTAGAAACATTAATAGTAACTAGCAACATAGCTGAATACATACCATACTCCACTCCACCCACTAGATAAAACAATAAAGTATTTCATATATGGTACTAAAAGGAAAACAAGAATTTAAAAAAGATTTACAAATGTGACTGGCTATGACCAAGTGTTCATTCCTTACTAAGGGCAGGCTCCACAGTAATAGGTGTAGACTCCTGTGACTCTTCACTGAGACCATAGACATTGACAGCCTGGACACGAAACACATAGGTCTCTCCAGGGATCAGTCCATGGACCACAAACCTAAAAAACAGCACAGGTTTCCCACATTTCTTTTTACTGTGTATTCTTCAGAAGAAGTGGTGTAGACCCTCAGTCGTCCAGGACGCCAAAAAGGTTTCATATGTAGTCATCTGGACAGTGTTTTTAAAATCAAGACATCCAGGTGTCATTCTCAAATATTTATTCTACTCTGTAATGCCTAAGCCCTGCCTTCTGGGAGGAGTCTACCTTAGAATCTAAAAACAGGTGTCCAGGTGAATACCTCTGAAATATTTTCTACTATTACTGTGTATTGACATTGCACTGTATTCTTCTTATACATAGTTTATTTTGGTATCTGAATTATATTGAAACCAGAAATAGGCACTAGCTTTACAATGGTGATAGCTTTACAGTGCTAAACTACTACTTGTTTTAAGTGTGACTGCATGGAACATGGCAGTTCCAAGTGACTACCTGGTATGCTTGAAAGGCTTATGATTGCAAGGGGCCCATTTCTTTGATCCAACAATACAGGCATCAATGTAGTAGCCCATGAGTTTATTGGGGTGTTTTGGAGGATCCCACTGGACAAACACGGAGGACTTGGTATTCCTGGTTGCCACAACCTGACCAGGGGCAGATGGAACACCTACACAAACAGAGATTAAAGGATGGAACTGACAATATATATTTATGTATGGAACAAAGTATGTTTTTATACAGTATATATACAGTAATCCCTCACCACTTCGTGGTTCAAGTTTCATGGCCTCAGGGCATTGCTGATTTTTCAAAAATATTAATAAATACAAAAATATATATACCGCCATATCGGCAGCGGAAATATATATATATATAAATTATATTATTAAAATATATATTGCGGAAAGCAGCGTTGTTTCATTGTGATCATTTAATAGATCCATGATTGTGATGCACGAGAGAAAGGGTTTTCCAGGATGCTAGACAGAGAGAAGCTCTCAGAATATTTTTTTCTCTCAGACAAGGCACGTGATTGGTTCCCGGCGCGAGAGCACGAGTGGATGTATAATATTACGTTTTTTAATTTTACATAGATATAAGTAAATCTAGTATATATCTAGTATAACTATATATATATAGTTTAAATAAACATATTTTTTACATTCTGGTACCCACACACACACACACATACGAAAATTACTGGGGGGTAAATCCTATTTTGCTGATTTTCACCTTTCGCGGGGGGTTCCGGTCCCCATTATCCGCGATACACGAGGGATCAATGTATAAATATACTGTCAGTATACGGTTCCTCCTGTAGGCAGAGGAGAGTCGTGAGTGATTGGAGCCACCTGGGGTCCTAATATTTAAACTCTTGTTAACCCTTTTTTGGGGCTCTCTCAGCTCCTTACGGTATGCTTTTGTTTGGTCTGTTTCCCTTTAGTTTTATTTAGGCTTGCATTCAGTCACATTCACACAGATTCACACATCCATGCACTATACATACACCTCCCATTATGACATACTCACACCTCATTCCCTTTTTCCTCTGTTAAGGTTAATTGTTTAATTTAGATAAAACAAAGACCTCTGCTTTGCCACAGGCTATGAGCCGGCTTGTGACAATACATATATAAAACGTATGTATGTATATGTATAAATACTGTATAAAACATACTTTATTCCATATTTTACATGAGATTAGTTTTGAATCTTTAAATTAATTCTTCTTACTTCAATCCATCAATTTATTACGTATTATCAATCTACATTAAATCTGTATTATGAAGAAGAAGAAAAAAAAAGAATAGCTGAAATGTTTCAATCGAAAGTATGTTTTTCTAAATTAAAGAAGGTGGAATTAAATACATCCATGACAACTGTCAATTACCTTCAATGAGTACAATTTTAGGTCATATATTTAGCCATTTCTTTCAAACTAATAATGTCAGTTATTCATTAACAAAGCCTGATGACTGTGTACGTAAATCAAATCTGGGATAGCGAATTTGTTCTGATCAAGTATGTATTGTCAACACAGTCTGCCCCATGGACTAATACCCCGACTGCATTTTAAAGTAGTCTAGAATACATAATAATTTCTGCCTTAATGTGATCAGAATAAAAATGCATGTGCTGTGGATACTACAGCTTTAGTCATACTTTCTGACAAATTATTTTATTGTCTTTCATCCATCCATCCATCCATTATCTTCCGCTTATCCGGGGCCGGGTCGCGGGGGCAGCAGTCTGAGCAGGGAAGCCCAGACTTCCCTCACCGTACACACCTCCTCCAGCTCCTCCGGGGGGATCCCGAGGCGTTCCCAGGCCAGCCGAGAGACATAGTCCCTCCAGCGTGTCCTAGGTCTTCCCCGGGGCCGCCTCCCGGTGGGACATGCCTGGAACACCTCCCGGGGGAGGCGTCCAGGAGGCATCCTAAACAGATGCCCGAGCCACCTCAACTGGCTCCTCTCGACGTGGAGGAGTAGCGGTTCTACTCCGAGCTCCTCCCGTGTGACCGAGCTCCTCACCCTATCTCTAAGGGAGCGCCCAGCCACCCTGCGGAGGAAACTCATTTCGACCGCTTGTATCCGCGATCTTGTCCTTTCGGTCATGACCCAAAGCTCATGACCATAGGTGAGAGTAGGAATGTAGATTGACCGGTAAATCGAGAGTTTTGCCTTGCGGCTCAGCTCCTTCTTCACCACGACAGTCCGGTACAGAGACTGCATCACTGCAGACGCTGCACCGATCCGCCTGTCAATCTCACGTTCCGTCCTTCCGTCACTCGTGAACAAGACCCCGAGATACTTGAACTCCTCCACTTGAGGCAAAGGCTCCCCACCCACCCAGAGGGGGCAAGCCACCTTTTTCCGGTCGAGTACCATGGCCTCGGATTTGGAGGTGCTGATCCTCATCCCAGCCGCTTCACACTCGGCATCAAACCGCTCCAGAGCATGCTGGAGGCCCCGGCTCGAGGAAGCAAACAGGACAACATCATCCGCAAACAGCAGAGATGAGATCCTGTGCTCCCCGAACTGGAAACCCTCCGCCCCCTGGGCGCGCCTAGAAATTCTGTCCATATAAACAATGAACAGAACCGGTGACAAAGGGCAACCCTGGCGGAGTCCAGCATGCACCCGGAACAGGTCTGACCTATTGCCGGCAATGCGAACACAGCTCCTACTTCGGTTGTACAGGGAACGGACGGCCCCTAACAAAGGGCCCCGGACCCCGTACTCCCGAAGTACCCCCCACAGGACACCACGAGGGACACAGTCGAATGCCTTCTCCAGATCCACAAAACACATGTAGACTGGTTGGGCAAACTCCCATGAACCCTCGAGCACCCGGTAGAGGGTGTAGAGCTGGTCCAGTGTTCCACGGCCAGGACGAAAACCACACTGCTCCTCCTGGATCCGAGGTTCGACTATTGGCCGGATTCTCCTCTCCAGTACCCTGGCGTAGACCTTACCGGGGAGGCTGAGGAGTGTGATTCCTCTGTAATTGGAACACATCCTCCGGTCCCCCTTCTTAAATAGGGGAACCACCACCCCGGTCTGCCAATCCATAGGCACTGTTCCAGACCGCCACGCGATGCTGCAGAGGCGTGTCAACCAGGACAGTCCCACAACATCCAGAGACTTCAGGTACTCAGGACGGATCTCGTCCACCCCCGGAGCCCTGCCACCAAGGAGCCCAACGACTACCTCAGTGACTTCAGCCCGGGTGATAGGCGGGTCCGCCCCGAAGTCCCCAGTCTCTGCTTCCTCCTCGGAAGACGTGATGGCAGGATTGAGGAGATCCTCAAAGTATTCCTTCCACCGTCCGACAACATCCCCAGTCGACGTCAACAGCTCCCCACCCGCACCGTAAACAGTGTTGGTGAAGCACTGCTTCCCCCTCCTGAGGCGCCGAACGGTTTGCCAGAATTTCCTTGGGGCCGACCCATAGTCCTTCTCCATGGCCTCCCCGAACTCCTCCCAGACCCGAGTTTTTGCCTCTGCGACTACCCGAGCCGCGGCACGCTTGGCCTGCCGGTACCGGTCAACTGTTTCGGGAGTCCCAGAAGCCAGAACGGCTCGATAGGACTCCTTCTTCAGTTTGACGGCATCCCTTACTTCCGGTGTCCACCACCGGGTTCTGGGATTGCCGCCGCGACCAGCACCAGAGACCTTGCGACCGCAACTCCGGACTGCCGCACTGACAATGGAGGTCGAGAACATGGTCCATTCAGACTCGATGTCCCCAGCCTCCCCCGGGATCTGTGAGAAGCTCTCCCGGAGGTGTGAGTTGAAGATCCCTCTGACAGACGGGTCTGCCAGACGTTCCCAGCAGACCCTCACGATACGTTTGGGCCTGCCAAGTCTGTCTAACTTCCCCCCCGCCAGCGGATCTGACTCACAACCAGGTGGTGATCGGTTGACAGCTCCGCCCCTCTCTTCACCCGAGTGTCCAAGACACACGGCCGCAGGTCAGAAGACACGACAACAAAGTCGATCATCGACCTTCGGCCAAGAGTGTCCTGGTGCCACGTGCACTGATGGACACTCTTGTGCTTGAACATGGTGTTAGTTATGGACATACCGTGACTAGCACAGAAGTCCAAAAACAGAACACCACTCGGGTTCCGATCAGGGGGGCCGTTCATCCCAATCACCCTTCTCCAGGTGTCACTGTCATTTCCCACGTGGGCGTTGAAGTCCCCCAGTAGAACAACGGAGTCCCCAGTCGGCGCACTGTTCAGTACGCCTCCCAAAGACTCCAAGAAGGCCGGGTACTCTGCACTGCTGTTCGGCCCGTAGGCCGCCACAACAGTGAGAGACCTGTCCCCGGCTTTTAGGCGCAGGGACGCAACCCTCTCGTTCACCGGAGTAAACTCCAACACGTGGCGACTGAGCTGTGGGGCTATAAGCAAACCCACGCCAGCCCGCCGCCTCTCCCCACGGGGAACGCCAGAGAAATGAAGAGTCCAGCCTCTCTCAAGGATAATGGTTCCAGAGCCCAAGCTGTGCGTGGAGGCGAGGCCGACTATATCTAGCCGGTAACGCTCGACCTCCCGCACAAGCTCGGGCTCCTTCCCCGCCAGCGTGGTGGCATTCCATGTCCCCAGCGCTAGAGACTGTGTGTCTTTTATTATCTTATTGTCTTTCAGTCCCATAAAAATAATTTTGTCAGTACATAACTATAATTAACTGTGTTATGATTTTGCAAACAGAGATATCACAGATAGGTGTTCATAAACACACTATACAATTTGTGAGAAAGAAGTGCTCAGTTAAATTAATATGTTAGAAATTCAGATGTATATTTTACATACCACTAGGTCGCTCACAGCCTGAAAATATGATAATTTACAAACTATTACTGCATAGAACTTGTATTCCTGTTTGTGTGTCTGTGCACTTGTGTGCATCTATGTGTTAGTGTGTACTAAACCCCACTCTTACCATGCACATCCACCTTTTGGATTGGATTGGTAATCTCCGAGGCCTCACTGGAGCCATACATGTTGACTGAATACACACGGAACTGGTACTGTTTCCCATCTTCCAAATCGAAAACAGGGTAGCGAGGGGACTGAAGTTTGACTGCTGTGTTGAGTCTCTGCCAATTCTCAGTGCCTGCTATGGACTATGAAAAAGCCGCGAAGGGCAAATGAAAGGTACAACCTACAAAAAAAGTCATATTTCCACAGAAAATACTGGTGGGACAATGTGAATTAAATATGAATGTTTGAAATACGCTGTCATTTGACAGATGACAGATTAAGTCTTTTTTAGATTCTGAAAAGATGACTCACACACACCTTTTCAATGAGGTACCACAGTGGTGCCCGTCCACGAGGACTGGGAGGCTTCCAACTCAGCACGATATAGGATTTAAATATCTCAGAGGCATGTACATCTGTGGGTACCCCTGGTATAGTTATATAACCTAGATTGGGAGTGAATGGCAGTAAAGTACACCAACACTTATATTAAAACAATATTTTCATAATTGTGATCATTTAATATTTTTGTGAAATTGCTATGATTGAAGTTAATGTGTTAGACTAAGAGTTATTTTTTAGAGGTAGTGATGGTTAAGTTCATACTTAGCAAGAGTGCAACAGAAAAAAATATGTTAAAATGTTTAGGTAGAAAAAATAAAGATGCAATCTGCATATGGGTTGTTGGTTGGATGAATGCTATAATTATTACCAGAATGTATGAATATTACCAACAAAATCCAATCCAAAAGTCGACAGAGCAAGATGTGAGGGTTTAGTTTTTAATAATATGTGACAGTCAAGGGTTTGGAACTACATATTATTAGAATATCCCTAACTTTTGGGTGGTGCTTGAGATGCCAGTGAAACACATAGATTAATTATTAGCGCACAGTGCCTGTGATTAAATTGGTGACACACACACATTCAATTACACACACATACACACAAACATATTTCTGTTGAGGATCCCTAATGATGTCAGTGACACACACAGATGTCTGGAATAGATTGTATAGTGCAATGCCTGCTATGTATTTTTTATATTGCATATTCATAAATAAGACACGACAACTGACTAAAGTTGTACTAACACGGCTTCTTTCATATGTCACAAAATTCATTGATCTATACTGAAAGTATTAACTCCATATTGTCCAGTATTTCATCCATAAAGAATAATTTCCATTTGAAAGCATCTGATTTATATGCCTTCAATCAGCACTGCTATCCTGTCAAATATGGTTATAAAAGCGAATTTGGCTATAGATCAAAAACATACTTGTGAATTGCTAATTGAAAGGTTGCCAACAAGTGCTGATGCCTAAAGTATGAGAATATAATACTAATACCTCATATATAATCTCTATTATCTTTCTAGAATGCTGTGATTTTTTTGTAGTCCAGAGCCATTAGTCTACAAAGCAATAATTGCCTGTATATCTATTATATGTATCCATATAGTTTTGGCACGAGAGCAAATTTAGTACACCTCAGTCAACTCAAGATGGCTCAAGAGTCCAGAGCGAAAACTATTGGAAAATTATTTGTTCATTATTGTACTGTCTAAATACTAAATTTAGTAAACTACTAATACTAAAACAATGTAATTTGAATGTACTGCATTCCATTCAATTATAATTACGATACCTGCAAAATAGGCACTTCGCAGAATGCAGGTTCTTGAGCTAATTGTGGGACACTAAACCATATTCTTATTTAGACACAAACATAAATATTCCTGACATTATTAGAGAGATTAGAAGAAATGTAAATGTGTTATGTTGTGGTTCATGAAACATTTAAGATGCTATTTTGGAGATCCAGTTTTCAAGAGTTTTGAGTGGATTAAATAGTATTTTGAAAGGAATATTTAGAGAATATATTATTCGTCCTACCTTCCAAGTCATCAGCCTTAATAACAACCTCATGTTTTCCATCCATCTTAATCACTATTGTGACAACAAAAAAAGAGTCAGCCACATACATTTCCATCCACTGTTTCCCATACTCAGTATCAATGTAATATGCATACCAATTCAAATACTTGGAATGGAATGGATGGTGGTTAGATGAAAAAGCACAACGTGTATTACCTTGCAATCTTTCACTCTCAGCTGGGTCAAGGGCAGTAACTTGGTCTGACTTGCGGGAGGGCCTGCTGATTCCTTCGCGGTTAACAGCCCTGACTCGGAAGTGGTAGACGTGGCCAGCACTCAGGCCATGCACAGGGTATTTACAAATATTCACTGGGGCATCATTACACTGGACCCAGGAGTCACTTCCAGCTTCACATCTGGACATAAGAGTATAATTAGCCATACAGACAGAAGTTTATGTGCAACACAGTTGAACTGGTTAAACTCACTCCTCAGTATAAATATCGTATACCTGTGCCATCAAACAGCTAGCTTTTTGCTAGCTCTGTATACAATGTTTATCAGATCAGTGTACTTAATGTTTGGAAGGACTGGAGTGGTTTTAATCTAATTACACACCTTCAACTTGGAAGTTAGTTCCAATAGTCAATCATTTAAATAGTTATTATTCCATCAAATGCAGTGTAAAGTTAGACATGCTTTGATGTGTGGGCACAAAACTGAGAACCAAACAGTGCTCAAAGCACTTGATAAAGGAACTACAGTCTTTCCCCACAGTTTTATTGAATGAAAGTATGACCTAAATGCCATCCTGTCTGTACACAGTCCAGTAAAAAAAATAGTTATAGAGTCAATGTCAGTTAGTCGATTCGGAGACACCAACTTGTCCACGAAGTATCCGGTGATGGCCGGCTCACTGGTGGTGTTGGGGGGCTTCCAAGCAACCAGGACATAGTCCATGTTGATGTCAAATGCTTTCACACTCATTGGTGCACCAGGCGCACCAGCCACAGAGGGAGCAGCGTCTATGGACAAATACAACAAGCTGATCACGGAATAGTAGAAGGGAGTCAGATGGCTGAGCGGTTAGGGAATCGGACTAGTAATCAGAACGTTGCTGTTTCGATTCCCAGATGTGCCCGATTACGTTGTGTTCTTGGGCAAGGCACTTCGCCCTAATTGCCTCGAGGAATGTCCCTGTACTTGCTGTAAGTCAATCTGGATAAGAGCGTCTGCTAAATGAATAAATGTAATAGTAAAATGGTTGGAATAAAATGGAAAAAAGACTTAGCTTGGAACAAACAGAATTTCAGACATGAATAGACGGTTATTCATGAAAATCTGAATTAAAAGCAGGGGCGGAGCCAAAAGATAGCCCAAACCTATACAACCAAGTCTGGGTTTGATATGAAGATAAGGACTTCCACATATAAAGTGAGCATAAGTAGCATGCAAGTGAAAATATTTAACATTATTTAGAGTGTGTTTTGTGTAGTTTTTCTGAAAATGGCAAAAGATTCTGGGTTTTGGGGGGAAAAAGTCAGTGCTAAGGCCCCAGATGACACCCTCCCTGTTCCGCCCATGCTGTACAGTCTGAATGTATATGTTCCCTGCAGAGTTTCATGTCAGAGCATGATCTTTTGAGGGTGTGGAAGCTGTCAATGTATATACATTGAATGTACTTTGCAGACAACTCGTTCTTCTGGGCAAGAAGTATTGAAAAAATCAATACAATATAAACAAATGTTCTAATTACGTACATAAAAAACAACATACTGCATTAAGCCCTTGAGGAGCTAATCAACTAGAATATCATAGACGCTAAAGCCTTAACTGTCTGTGACATTTACACAGAGTAAAACCTGTTTTCAGGTGTGACTTCAGGTGTGTCCTGTCCCCACTGCATTTCTAAAACAGTACTTATTCTACTGTAGTAAGTGACATGTACCTACCTCTGACAAAAAGGTAGGCACTATGCTCTGCAGTGCCATCCTTTGTCCATATGCGTAGGGTATACAGACCCTCATCATCCTTGGCAAGGTGGGGAAGAGTAAGGCTAGCCACACCCCCACCTACCTTCATCTCTACCAACTTCCCTGACTTCAGTTGTTTATCTGAAAATAGAGAGGTACAGGCACCAATTACATACATTACAACAAAAATGTTAAACATTAAACAAAATAATTTTCCATGTCACAGTAGTCTTACCATCTCTGTACCACTCAGCCAGTGGTGGCAAATTGGGGAGATCTGGGACCACTACCATTGTACATACAAGGCTGACAGAGCCACCTTCCACTCCAAACGTCACTCCAAACCTATCCATCAGGGTGATCTCCAGCTTACTGGGGTGGATCAGTGTCAAGTGGGGCACTGCACAACGGACAGAAATAACATTACATACAAACAAGCTAAACAAACTTTAAATCATATGGTCAAACCTGCATATGCATATATTCAGAGATATATACAGTTGCATGCAGAATTATTGTACATAATAAGATGTAGATATAATTTATATCATCACAGATTTTTTATTACAAAAAAACACACAAAGTGGTGTTTTGTATTTAGTTCCACGACCTATATACTGAAGATATAACTTTAACGCAATTAAATAAAAGGAGCGCTTTCACTGCTTATCCATCCTTTTTGTTATTTGTGGCTTCCTATCACAAGCAAAGCCTGCCATGTCCAGGCTGAATTCCAACACCATGTCAGGCAACATAAACAGACAGTTGATTGTGTACAGATATCTGCCTTTCTCGAATATAATGGCATTAGACTGGGCTAGCTTGCTGATGCTCAAAGTGCCCCAAAATAAACTTGAAAAACTCAACAATGTCTGTTTCTAGAAATCATGATCTCAAGCTAATATATGGATTGAAAGAACTACAGGTAAGAGGAAAAACATGTATTTTTTGTTGATATGATGAACAGGTCATTTAACCTCCCTTCTCTCACCTTGACCAGAAAGCTGACAGTTTTCCACAGCACCTCCTCCTGGTCCTAGACGGAAATACACATTTGAATAATTAATGCATGACAAATCTGAAAGACAATAGTAGATTACAAACATTCAATTGCTTAAGAGAAAGAGGGAGATTGACTGAGAAAACAGATTGAGAGAAAGAAGATGAAGAGGACTCACTTTTGACAGTGACAGTTGCTTTGCTAGAGGCTGAGCCATGATGGTTAGTTGCCACAGCACTGTACTCTGCTGTATCACTCACCACACACCTATGACGAGGGAATAAAGTGTGCGCATATCTAGTTATTTTATTATCATTTCCGGTTTTATAGCTGAAGTGTAGTAGGCAGAAACGGGTTGTGTGGCATCAGCTGAGTTGACTTTAATCTCTTTCAAAGGCACTTTAAACACTCATGCCTTTGAAGGCCAACTTTTTAATCCCCAGTCAAATGGCTGAGACATGACCAAAGGAAAGGCCGCATTGCATTTTGGAAAGTGATCTCATGCCTTGGGAAGGTATCAAACAGAAGGGGCTCTAAAGAACAGACATGGTTCTGACGGCTGCAAGGAGAGACGGAGGGTGAGAATAGAAAGGAGAAATCTGACCTTCAGCCTGGAGCAACTATTTTAAAGTCTATTTCCAAAGATAGTGTAATGTAGCCTGCTAAATAAACAATTAGACTAATTTCAAGATTGGTTCATCTTAAAGATCAGGACCTTACTCTTAAAAATTATTTGTAAATAATTGGGGTGCAAATGAGAGTTCCAGCACCATTTTGATGGAAAAGAGTTATTGCAAGCGACGGCTGGAAGTTGGGGGTGGGGGAGTCATAGATCGAATGACGTGGAAGTCAGCACATTGGCATGAACAGCTGAGACATCTTAAAGACATGTACCAGAACAGCAGCCGTCCCAGCTCAGCTTTAGACTATATATGATATGCAACGCACAACCCCCACTTCAGACCAACTCTAACTCTAACTGGACAGATGCCACAGTGACTTCTTAAGGAGACAGTGACAGAGACAAGGACATACCTGTTTGTAGGTGGAAAACATGGACCAATGGGGTTAATTTGATTACACTCCTTTGATGCTCAAATGCATGAAGAAATGTGATTGATCAACATATTCAACATTGATAACTAATATTGATTATGAGTACAATAAGTAAAACCAAACTTGGCGGAAATACATATAAATAATTTAATTAATGAAACAACGGAAACATTACCTGCTAATGATCAAACTATGCACTCCATACTTGCTCTCAATCTTGTACTTTCCTGGAGCGCTCAGTGGGTCAACAAGTACACCCCCTTTGTACCTAAAAAAAATATATTATCTGTTTACATGGGTCAGAGTTAGACTTCTTAAAGTCTAGTAACGTGTTGACATAGGCCTACAGTACAACTGGTTGAAGTATTCATATTGTAACTGATGTTAAACAGACCACCAGCATATTTATGAATGAGGCTAAGAATGACAGATCCTAAGTGCTCAAGTCTATGTCTCTTAAATTAATAAACTAATTATAAAATACCTTGGTAATGGTTTATTAAATAATCATAAGTCATGATGACCAAGGTGTACAGAAGGTAGCTTTGGATGATTATTTAAATGTAACATGTAAGCAAAAATGTCAATTAATGTCAATCAACATGCGCATGACTGTCCTTTGGATCATGTATATTTTTTTCTTTATTTCTAAGGGAACCAGCAACTGCTTTTGGATTATGTAATTTCACAGTTGTTATATAGGAGTTAAAAACTGTACTGCTTGTGTTACTGCCCAAGTGGGAAAACGGGATGGCACCTAAACCTCTTAATGAAGCAATAAAGCACTCGCATCTCTGCCTCATAGTCAATTGTGATTAGCATAATCACAGTATGATTACAGAGGTTCTTCATGTAAACAGTTTCACTTTGTTTGATCTTACCATTTGACAATAGGCCTGGGGTGACCCTGTACAGTACAGAACAGCTTGACAGGGGTTTTCTCCCAAACAGTGTGGGGCCTCAATGGCACCAGAAAATCTGGGAGCTTGTGAGCCTCTTCACATAACTCAACCTTTTTAGTCATCATTAACTTAACCTAGAAATGAGCAAAAAGCATATCAGATTTCCACAACAGTATTAATAATAAATATATACAGTTAGGCAAATATTTGAACAGTGACACAATCCTCAGGATTTCGGCTCTGCATGCCACCACATTGGATTTGAAATAAAAAAAACTACAACGCAATTGAAGTGCAGGCTTTAAGGTTTAATTCAAGGGGTTGAACAAAAATATATGCTTTAACATGTACGAATTGTAGCTATTTCTATACAAATGCTCCTCATTTCAGGGGCTCTAAAGTAATTGGACAAATAAACATAACCCAAAGTAAAATGTTACTTTTCAATATTTTATTGAGAATCCTATGCAGGCAATGACTGCCTGAAGTCTGGAACCCATGGACATCACCAAATGCTGGGTTTCCTCCTTTGTGATGCTTTGCCGGCCTTTACTGCAGCGCTCTTCAGTTCAGTCAGGACACTCACGTGATTGATTTGATAATAAATTATGATTTATTGATAACCATGGCATGGCAATATGTTTGACTTTGGCGGAGTGGAATGTCTAAAAGGGGAGTGCTCCATACCGCCTCTAAGCAATACATACGTGCATACGTATATGACAAGAGGCATGGAGCAATACAGATATAATCCCCTTGATAGACAGACATACATACATACATATAGACAGACAGAGAGACAACAGGGGGAGAAAGTGGATGGTGGTGGGCGGCAGCAACACTGATCACACACTGACAGTCAGGGTGAGTGTTTGAATATCCGCGTGCTTTTAAAGGCGGTCTTCCTGGACGAGGGCCCAATGGGCTTGCACTAGCTGAGTCAGGTGGTGTTCATGAGTGATGACGTGTACTGCTAGTGCATGTGAGGGAATGAGTGATGACGTGTACTGAGGTGTGTGAATGAGTGATGACGCGGGCAGCCCGAGTGTCATACCTGAACTGGCTCCGCCCATTTGTTGCGTGTTTGTGGGTCTTTCTGCCTTTCTGTTTTGTCTTGAGCAAGTGGAATGCATGCTCAATTGGGTTGAGATTCGGTGATTGACTGAATATTACACTTCTTTGTCATCGTATTGTGTAGCCCCGTCCAACCAACTTGGCTGAATCGTAGCAGAAAGTATATCCCTATACACTTCAGAATTCATCCGGGTGCTTCTGTCCTCAATAAAGTGACCCAGTGCCATTGGAAGCCATGCATACCCATGCCATCACACTGCCTCCACTCTGTTTTACAGAAGATGTGGTGTGCTTTGGATCATGAGCTGTTCCAATTATTTTCTATTTTTGAGGCTGATTGAGGTTTGTATTTACTCTTGTGAAGTCTTCTCTTTATGGTCGACTTAGATACTGATACACCTACTTCCTGGAGAGTGTTCTTCACTTGAGTGGACGTTGTTAAGTGGTTTTTCTTCACCATGGAAAGGATTCTGTGATCATCAGGCCTTTTTGTTCACCAGTTCACCAGTGCACTTTTCTTGATTTGGCCACCTCTAACATTTCTGCTATCTCTCTGATGGATTTCTTTTTTTTTTCAGCCTCAGGATGGTCTGTTTCACCTCCATTGAGAGCTCCATTGACCGCATATGGTGTGTTCACAGCAACAGCTGGAATCAACTCCAGACTTCTTCAGACTGCTTAATTGCTTAAAAACACCCCGTGCAGCTTTGTTATACATTTTTTTTGTCAATGGTCCAATTACTTTTGGTCCCTTGAAAAAGAGGCGGCTATGTATTAAAGAGCTGTAATTCCTAAACCCTTGCTCCAATTTGGATGTGAATTATCTCAAATTACAGCTGAGAGTCTGCACTTTAAAACTAAAAATTTATTATATAATTGTATCCTGAAGATGTTTTCGTAACAGCTAAAATAACAAAACTTGTATCACTGTCCAAATATTTCTGGGCCTAACTGTATTTTTTTAAATCAAATTCCCATACACTAAAAACTCATCAATGTGGAAAAATTGAAACCTCATAGTCTTTCTCAGCTTATTCATTTCCATAAAGATTAAATTTAGATGCCAGGAAACTAACTTGATCCAAAGCAGGTAAACTACTAGTTGAGTTGTTGCTTAAGCAGAGTTAAATAGCACTTCAACGCTGACCTGACAAGGAAGTGTTGATTTTACCTCAAACTTACTGGTGTGCTGCCATATGATCCTAACTTATTAACCACTATCTGTCAAGAAATATAAGAATGTTGATAGAGAATAAACTTAAATAAAATATAAATGACATGTCGGTAATGACTAACATGTTAAATCATATGGTACCTTATTTAAAACATTTTGCTACATAAAATGCATCTACACGAAATTATTCAAATAGCATGGAAATAGCTACATCAATACCTCACATTACCATACCAAAAGATTTCTAGTATAAATCCATATGCCTCTATCCTTTATTTTCCCTATTGAAAACCATGTTGACTAACTAAATGGGAATGTACTGTATAAATCCATAGTTCATAGCTATTTTTTGTTTAACCAATTAAATAAAGGTATTTATATTAGTCTTTGTTCACAGTGTGTGCTTTCATTGATGAAGTGGTTGATTAGGAAGCTATAATATAATTTCAAAGATAACTGCTTTTTCAAGGAAAGATCCCATACTGAATATTGCCACTCCCTTTACCACTGCTTTTAGCTTTGGTTAATCGATCTGATCTCTATTCGGCCTCTCAGGCTGCCTAAAGATTAAAGTACAGGTGCAATTTTCCTATTTGTCTTTAGCCTGAGCCCCAACAGATTCTTTAGAGCTATCCAAGTTAAACCTGGATTATCTGGTTGGATGGTTGGTAAAAAACCTGGTAAATCTGGTTGGATGGTTGGAACTGTATTTCGTTACCCTGTACTATAGGATCCTTTTCCATGTTCAGTTGATATCTGTGTATCTTAACTTTCCAAATAGATTTTTGCATAACGTCTTAAAATGGAATACAGTCTTGACATTTATATTATTTTGACAATATGTAAATAAGCCCAAAAATACAAACTTTTATAGATAAGTCATAGAAAGCCTATTAAACTATAGAGGTTAACACCACCTTCAGCCACTTTCTGATGGTGGCTCCACATAAGGCTTACAGTCTCTCTCTATATATTTACATATACATACAGTGAGGTCTAAAAGTATTTGATCACCCTGTGATTTAGCAAGTTCTCCCTCTTAGAAAACACGGAGGGGTATAAAATCATTTCCACTGAGAGAGTAAAAGAAAAAAATCCCATTGTACAATTTTATTTTCTTCATTTTGTGTGTATATTACTGTGTCAAAAAAGTATTTGATCACTATAATCAAAAAAATATATATTTGGTACAGAAGCCTTTGTTAAAAATTACAGACGTCAAACAGTTCCTGTAGTTCTTCACTAGGTTTGCACACACTGCAGCAAAGATTTTGGCCCGCTTTTCCATACAGATCTTCTTTAGATCTGTCAGAGTTCGGGGCTGTCGCTGAGCAAATATTTTCTATTGGAGCTAGGTCTGGATACTGGTTAGGCCACTCCAGGAGCTTGATATGCTTATTATGTAGCCACTCCTTGGTTTTCCTGGCTATGTGCTTCGGGTCGTTGTCATGTTGGAAGGCCCATCCATGACCCATCTTCAACTCTCTGACGGAGAAAAGGAGGTTTTTGATGCTTCCACCCCCCTGCTTCACTGTTGGCATGCTTCTTGGGATGATACTCCTCCTTCTTCATTCTCCATACACGACGAATGGTGTTAATGTAGAAAAAGTTATATTTTAGTCTCATCGACCACATTACTTTCTCCCATGACTCCTCTGGATCATTCAGATGGTCATTGATAAACTTCAGACAGGCCTTGACATGGGCTGACATCAGCAGGGGAACCTTCCGTGTGCTGCATGATTTGAAACCATGACATTTTAGTATATTACTGTAAGTAGCCTTGGAAACGGTGGTTGCAGCTCTCTTTAGGTCATTGACCAGCTCCTCCCGTGTAGTCTTGGGTTGATTCTTCACCTTCCTTAGCATCACTGATACCCCACGAGGTGAGATCTTGCGTGGGGCCCCAATCCAAAGGACATTGACAGTCATCATTAGCCTCTTCCATTTTCTTTGCTCCAACAGTTGTTCTTCTCTCACCAACCTGCTTGGCAATTGCCCCGTAGCCATTTCCAGCTTTATGAAGGTCTACAATTTGTCTCTTGTGTCTTTGGACACATGCTGCCCATGTTAGTGACTTTTGACTGATTGTGGAGAGCACAGGTGCCTTTATGAAAGCTAATGACCTCAAAAAGGTGCTACTAATTTAGAATCATGAGCAGAGTGGAGTTGGGCTATTTAAAAGCAGAACAGAAGATATTTGCAGGTCAGAAATCTGTCTGAAAAGCAAGTGATCAAATACTTATTTGACACAGTAATATACAAATGAATTGTCGAAAGATCATACAGTGTGAATTGAGATTTTAAGGGGGGGGGATTCTATCTCCATCCATCCATTTTCTTCCGCTTATCCAGGGCAGGGTCGTGGGGGCAGCAGTCTCAGCAGGGAGGCATAAACTTCCCTCTCTGCACATTCACCTCCTCCAGCCCATAAGGGGGGATCCCTAGGCGTTTTTTTAGGCCAGCCGAGTACATGCTAAACAAAACATTGACCACAAGATTTTATACTTCTTTACCTCACTCTTTATAGCAATGTTCTCCACTTGAGTCTTAGTTGCCACTCTCATCCTGTGGAGTTCCTGCTGGATGGCAGCAAGCCCTTTCCCAACATGGCTCGACACACGCTGGTACTCCTCTACCTCATCAGCATCCCTAGACATCAGACACATTAAATCTCCACATCCTCAATCTTGGCATGATTTTACTTTTAACCTTTATTTACCATATTATGAAAGTATATATAAACTAAGTAGTGAATCAGCAGTATTACAAACCAAAAGACAGTATATAAATTAATCTTATGTAGAAATAAATATGCTGGTATTAAGTTTTCATTGGTTGCCACTTTCATTTCCCTCTATCAAGTGGCTGAGCGGTGAGGGAATCAGGCTACTAATAAGAAGGTTGCGAGTCCTGGCCGTGCCAACATGAAGTTGTATCCTTGGACAAGGCACTTTACCCTACTTGCCTCTGGGGAATGTCCCTGTAATGCTGTAAATTTATCTGGATAAAAGCATCTGCTAAATGCCTAAAAGTGATGTAAAGGTAATATATAATTATAATTGGCACTATATCTCAAATGATATCACAAACAGCTAAATAACTGCAGCTCAAAGCTGACAGGGTCCACAATTACTTCATTATTATCACCTTCAAAACTGTGTTTAGCATTAATGGGTTCACTCTGCTCATGATTTAAAATCAAACCTAAAATGTTCCTGTAAATATGTTTAATTTATTCTCTCTACGAGGGTTTCATTTTTAACTCATTAAAGAGGATGCTGGGGGTAATTTTGCTTAGCTGTCATCTACTGAGTGTAGTTCAATATTTCGTTACACCTAAAATAGCATGACATATGGTAGCATGGAGCTATAGCCTACTGGATCTACCTTTGCCGGAACGCCGGTATCGTATAGGCTGGTTCTGCCATAGCCTCTGTGGCCTTGGCCTGCACCTGGTTCACAGATTTAGAGCTTGATTCCCTGTGGAGAGAGGCAACAACAGAAGTTAGAAATATAGGTGGTATAGTATAGTATAGTAGGTATCCTTGCCTCTACTACTTCAGTAACTAAACTATGTTGGACTATGAGATTTTATTTAAGTGTAAGTGTAATAAGTGTAATCCTTTTTCAAAGGGAGCCAATGGAAGGAATCACATTTCAAATGGAATAAAAGCAAATAACCCTAAATTCTCTTGGAAAAAAAGGTATCTGTTTTAAGCATTCATGCATTATATCAAAGATATTAAAACATTTAGAGTAATAGTTTCTTGATTCATGTATTGACATGTACAAATTTAGTTAGGGTTTTGAAGAGACAAAGTTTTGAAATTGTGTTCATAATATGGCTCCATAAATATGATAGTATGGCAACAACAACAAAAACACACTGTAGCAAATTGCATTGACTACAACAAAACAATGGCCTATTTAACCTTTAAGTCCTCAACTAGCATCTGCAGAGTGAGAAACCCTGAAGCTTGAGGCTCCACTTGCTCACTTAAGCTCTGGCCAAGCTAGAATAACCATGGACATGAGCTTCAACCATCATGCAAAGTGGCACAACTAAAGGGTTTGTGCAGTTGGGAGTTTGGGCAGCCCTGAAGCACTGCATGAAAGGAACTTTTGGCCAGAAGCCGGCCAAAAACTTATGTCCATAGCATCAAACTTATTTGTACTTTCGAACTTCAAAATGTAAAGCTATGGTCAAATTTGCAGCAAGTTCACTCTGACACCCTACCTTGAAATAGGACAACATGCTTAAAGTGAATACTGCTATAATCATTGCTGATTTGGGTCACGCTTCTCCTTATATAAAGGCATGACATTCGTAGCCATGTCTGGAACCCTTCAAGGAGACCTGGCAACACCAGGTGAGGGAAAGTAATGATAATAGTTTACTGTTACATTAGATTCTAAATAATATTTTAAACAAAATAGTCTATCATTATATGAAAGAGGTATTTTTTATCGAGGATAAAAACTACACTCAGCATTTTAGGCTACCTGGGAATGTGTTAGGTATTTACCGCTCAATTTTCAGACATAGGAGCACCTTGAATTTATTTGACTATTTAGGCCTACATTTTACTACGGTTGTGAGCAGGAAAATACATTAAACAATTACATAACACAAACAATGCTAAATTCATTCATTAAGCAAACATTATTTGATTTAGATAAAGACTATTGCAACACAAAAATCCATGGTGTTTCACGTGTCCAGTGCGTGATCATTAATAATAACGTAATGCCAAAAAGGCATAAACTCAAACAAATTGAGGTCAGCGACCTTTTAATTCGCAGGCATGTAACTGGTGGGCACCCAGGGAAAGTGTTAACCTACAGCTGTAGTCACGCAACCCTTTTCCCTGAGCGAAGACAAAAGGTATTTCCAAGATGTATAAAAAAAATCAGTAGGTTTGAAACATTGATTAGCTCAGACGAACAAGGACTATTTATCATAAAATATACGATTAAGAGAAGTGACTTACCCCAAGAGATTAAAACAGCGCAAAGCAGTGGTAGACCAACTTGATGCCACTTGGGAAGCACTTGCTGATGGTAACAAAAATATTACCCTGACTGAAGGTATGCAGTTCCCCTTGTCCGCCCCATGTATGGTTGCACTTCAAACTATATATAGCGTTTACCCAAATTTTTGCGCGGCGCATTCTCTAAAATAACGACTGCAAAAAGTAGAATCACTCTTGTTTAGGATTATACCAGTTTTTTTAATGTATATATTTGGCTGATAGTTTGATTTGAGATTTTTTGGAATTAGTTGAAGAAATTGATGATGCTTGTTGTGACGCATAGTGCATGGGGGGGGGGGGGGGGGGGGGGGGGGGGGGGCTTGCTGGAACAATTTCGTATTGTATGGGATCAGATGACAATTTATTTTATTGAGAGATTGTATAAACCCATATTAACTGTTACTTTTCCTTTTGGGGGTTGATGCTCACCCACAGCCAACTATGCGACCCATACACTTGCCAGTAGCTATTTTTAAACCTCCAGATAAAGTTAACTGTAATACCAAAACACTTACAGTAACACATCTATGTGAGCCAGTGGATTGTTACTATTTGGAATGGAAAATGTATATCATTCCAGTAGTTTTGTGTGTCCAGATACAATAGGTAAACGTTTTATCTTTAAAACCCAACAGTATATCTTAATAAAAGAATAAAGTTAACGTAACTGAAATTTAGATTTTTTTTGGAGTCACTTATTTCCATAAATTAAACTAAGTAAAAAAAGAAATATTGAAGTAATAACTCAGCTGCTTTGAGTGCACTTAAAGTTTTGGAGAATTTAAGTGTTCATGATGTAATTCCAGTTCATTCAACTAACTCATTTTCTATAGGTTTTATTTATAATATAATTATAAAAATGTAAGTCCATGATCTCCCGTTTATCTTTTTTGTCATTTGAGTCTATAATTCAGTTAATTGTGAACAAATAAGACAAAGAAAAAAGGATGGATTGGATTATTTAACTGGAGAGTCTGGAGGACACAACGATTATTTATTGGCTGGAGCTGTACACGAAGATTTGTCCAAATCTTGGGGGGGGGGCTGTTTATTTGTAGGCTGTTTGATTGAAGAAGCACAGCGTTAGCATGTGAAGCGAGTTTTCAAACGTTAGCGTCTAGCTAGCAAGCAGTGAGCGCAATTTTCAGCTCTGCTCGGCCACGAGAAAAGGCATTGTTTGAATAAGAAACGGGCGGTTTATTCCTGCACTGGAAACAGAAGGAAACAAAATCATTATTTACCAGAGCAGACTTGAGGATAAACGTCATTATTTGATGAAGATATGTGGAAATGTTTACATGTTTACATTACACTTACAAGTTATGCGAGTTTTCTAGTTGCTTGAAAATACAGTTGTTGAGACATTACATTTACATTTATTCATTTAGCAGACGCTTTTATCCAAAGCGACTTACAAGAGAGAGCTTTTACAAAGAGCATCAGTCATTGAGCAAAGCAACGTGATAGACCCCGAACACAGTCGGATTTTTAGATCGTGAATCATACATCATGAGAACCAATAAGTGCCAAAGGAAGAACTATAAATGCATAACACGATTATGAATATAAAGCAAGAGATACAACACATAATACATTAGATCAGGTAAAATGACATACTATTGTTAAGTGCCATTAAATTCTCTAAATAGGTGAGTTTTAAGCCTTCTTTTGAAGGTTAGAAGGCAGTCCGTGCTTCTGATGGAGGTCGGGAGTTGATTCCACCATTGGGGAGCCAGGCAGTGGAAGAGTTTGTGTTGCGCTCTGGCGCTCTTGAGGGGGGGTACCACTAGACGGTTGTCAGCAGATGACCGTAGGTGGCGGGTGGGGGTATAGGGCTGGAGGAGAGAGTTGATATAGGTCGGGGCAGTCCCGTTTACCGCCCGGAAGGTCAGTACCAGGGTTTTGAATCTGATGCGGGCCATGACGGGAAGCCAGTGGAGGGCGATGAGGAGTGGGGTGACGTGACAGCGTCTGGGTAGGTTGAAAACCAGACGAGCGGCTGCATTCTGTATCCTCTGAAGGGGACGGGTTGCATTTGCAGGAAGGCCGGCTAGTAGCGAGTTGCAGTAATCCATCTTTGAGAGGACTAGGGCTTGGACTAGCAGTTGGGTGGAATGTTGAGAGAGGTATTTTCTGATTTTCCTGATGTTGATTACAGGCTCTACCATGGCCAGTATTCCACAGGTTTTTTTGTATGTAGTGGGACACATGCTGCCTTGCCCGAGTTCAAAGAGATCAGAAACATATTGCTCATTGGAAGTGATATCTTCTTTCTCTTGAAAGACTACGAGACCTGGTATGTTGAGCATTTGCGGTCATGAGCTAACAGACCATAAAAGCAAGAGCCATTCACTAAAGTCTCTGAGTCAGCTAACTGATCAAATGCCACAGATTGTCTACAATGTTTCAGGCAGGCTAATTCTGACAACTAAACATTTCATTTCAGTGTCTGAGTAAAGGACCAAGCAGCCATCCTCAACCTGTTGTGTCTTCAAAAAGTTCATTTTCGAACCTGCTTGGTAGTGGTCACCTCCCTACACCCTCTAGACAAAGTAATTAAAGGTAAAGTCTGATGTTTACCATGAACTATCTTATACAGGAGCATGTCCATGTTTCTTTTCTTTTTGGGATGTTTCAGGTTTCCTTATCACAGTACAAATGGAAGCAACTTATCTTGCTGTTCTTAAACTAAGGATCATCCTTGATGTCAATGCTGAGAGGCTTATTTTGCCCTCTCGTCCTGAAACTGTAAACGCCCTCATATGTGAAGTGAAGGATAAGCTGAATCTGGCGTATGACAATGCCTTGTGCAATTTAGTTAATGTGGAGGACCTACCATCTAAGGCCACTATAAATATAGTTCAGGTAATTCAGTCAGATCTGTCTTCAACTAGTACAGATGACACTGCTATTGTCTGATAATACAGAATCTCCAGAGCGACTTTGCTGATGGCCAGCCATCTTTGTTGTTCCAGATTTCTCATTTGAAGTTGAGTATATTCTAAGAGATGGCAACTCTACTTACATGAGAGAGGGGAAAACTTTCCGATTGACCAGGGACCAAAAGCACAACATATTAGATATAATGGCTGCTGAAATTATTGTGAAACACAAAGCATATCCCAGTACCAAACAGATTGGTTTAGCTGCAGAGGCTCTGGTGAACAAACACCCCTGTCTTAAAGAAAATGGTTCCAGAGGAGGCTACGAAGGCTGGCAGAACAGTTTGCGTTTCAAGATGGGCAACTACAGGACAAAACTGAGCAGTGCTGGCATAAGGGATGTGGCTGTGAATGCAGGAAAGCGTAGCAGGACCAATCCAGAGGGAGTCGCATCCAGGGCCGGTATCAAAAGATCCAGGAGAGGGGAAATCAACTTTCTTCCCAACTATCCCCATGGAGAAAGTAATGAGATGCTTGAGACCCAAAGGCTAACCATTGTCGAGCAGTTCAAGAGGACGTCGATGGAAAGAGACATTATGTCCATCCATCATCATATGCAACGTACCTTTGCTCTCAGACGTGAATAAATTGTGAATTTAGCTCCTCCAGTTGCTGAGCTGAAGGACAGATGGCCTGCACTCTTTTGTGAAGCACATGTGAGTATAAAGTTTAAAATGATGCTTACAAATATGCATATATCATCAAAGTAGTTAAATTTATGTGTGGTTGTCTGAAAATGTTTGAAAAAGCCCAGTGTTACAATATCACATTGCTTTTGTTTTTCATGCAGCTCTACAGTGAATTCCACAGGATCACAAATCAAAATCTGCCATTTGCTTTCTTTGCTGCACTGGACAAGTACACACCCCAGCTGCTAAACCTCTATAAAAAGAGGAGGACTGGCAGTCTTGGTCAGAAGATGGAATCAATCATGATGGCTTTGCAGGAACAGGTAATTCTTTAAATTTTGACACATTACATTGATGCAGTGAACACTAACATCCCTATGTGTATACACTGTCTTGCAACAGGACAAAAACGATTTATCTGTGCAGCTCGAACAGCAGCCATGGCCGGCCTACCACTGTACTTGAAGGAGGATTCATCAGAGGTCTTCAGAACTTGCAAGGTAATTGTGAAATATGGTTGACATTAGATAGGATGAATTCACACCTTGTTGGTGAAAATAAGAAACAATCGTGAACTATCAACAATTATCAGCTTGATGATTTGTAAAATTACACTTACACATTGTTTTCTTCTTTTTTTTAGGATGAAGGGGAAGCAAACCAGGAGGTTCATCCAGGTCGTCCTCTTGGAAGAAAGTGTCTCAAACCTAAACTACGGGCTTTGAGAAATGAGCTGGAATGAAGTTGTCAACGGGATTTGTTGTAGTAAAAAAATTATAGTCAGCAGTTAAAACATGTTCTCATGTTAGATTTGTTTCATTTTAACAGTCAAGTGTGCGGAAAGTTTCAGTTCAGTTTAATCATTTAAATGCAATGCTTGTGCATTTTTATGTTGTGTGACCAGCTTTTGTGAGGATTAAACCCATAAATTATTTTATATTTTGAGGGGTCTCTTATAAAACAAAACAAAATTAATTGTGAGGATTAACCCCAAATGTTATTTTATATTTTGAGGGGGACTAGATTTTTTTTATTTGTATGTAATTGTGAAGATTAACCCCAAATGTTATTTTATATTTTGAAGGGGGCTTTTATTAATTTTTTATGTACATGTGAGGATTAACCCCAAAATTTATTTTATATTTTGAGGGGGACTTTTATCATTTATTAATTTTTCATTGTGAGGATTAACCCCAAATGTTGTTTTATATTTTGAGGGGGACTTTTATTATTTATTTATTTATCATTGTGAGGATTAACCACAAATGTTGTTTAATATTTTGAGGGGACGTTTTTTATTATTTTTATTATTGAGGATGTGTTTTTTTTATATTTTGAGAATATAAATATATATATATATATATATATATATATATTAATATTTCAAAACCAATGTAATTGAGAAGTAAACTACCTCATTTACTGTTAATTGCATTTTTTCAAGGGATGTGAGTATTTAGCATTTCACTAATTAAAAGTTTCAAGTTGTGGCACATATTTTGAGTTTGTATTGTGTTAATATAACTCAAATAGTATAAGGCAGTCGGTTTCCTCAAATGAATTGAGTAGCTACAAGTTGTAAGAACTAGAATGATGTAATTTATTGTAGTGATAGAAAAGCACTACCTTTAACTAAAAAGGTACCCTTTGTGTAAAGAAGAGCCATTTAAGTTAAGGTTACTTAATTCAGATCAATTACATTAACACATTCAACATTTGTTTTAAGAGATGTTACATGCAAGTGTAATATACTTGCTAGTTGTAAGTTCAGGTCATTTGAGTGGAACGGTACCTGTAACTTAATTTATTTAAGCTACCTTAACAATAATTACTTAACTTACTGATATTTAAACAATTAAACTACAAAATATTATTTGATTTAAGTTAATAAACTTAAATGATTCAAGGCAATTGGTTTCCTCAAATAATTTGAGTTCAATTTACTCATCGGGTTTTACAGTGTTATATTTTCAAGATAGAACAGGTGAATGAACACAAAAATGCAAAAACAATGCTTCCATACTCTTGGTCTTTCTGTACCTCAAATTTTTTGGGGGGAGTGGGATTAGAGGTGGTGCTGCAGTTGGTATTATATTAGTTGTGTCCCAGATGAGAGGGTGGATGTAGGGGTGCAGATATTGATTAAAGCGGTGCGGACTGGGGTCTACCAAAGGCAATTAGATGGTTGTAGGTAGGGGCGGACTGGGACAAAAAATCGGCCCTGGCATTTTGGAACAGACCGGCCCACAACATTTCATAACACACCTTTTCAGTCTTTTCGATGCAAATGTGCAAGTCTTAAAAAAAAACCTTGAGCCATGCATGACTTAACAGGAATCAGTCAGGGTGGACACATGAAATACTTCCAAACTTGTCATTTATTAACAGTATAAAAATACACTGCACCACACAATCACAGTAATATAACACTAGCAATGAACAAAAGTTAAAAGTGTTATTTTTTTTCATTGTAGGCTGTATTGTCTCTAGCTTAGCTACATAAAACAGCCCATTTTTTCCAGGCCTAAATAGGAATTTACCCTAGGACTAGATTAGATTATACACAGGTACAAGTACAGGGTAACGAAATACAGTTAGCATCCAACCGGAAGTGCAAAATAGTTATTACAACAGAATATAATAAATATAAGTATACTCGGTATAATCAGAATATACAGGGTATGTACAGATTAAAGTGATTAGACAAATGTACAGCTGTATAGTACAATATGCTACAGTATTAAACAGAAATTACAGGGTTGCATGTATGTACAGTTAGTGCAAATGATGCAATGAGCAGATGTGCAAAATGAACAAAATGAACAGATAGTGCAGTAACAGATGTGCAAAATGAACAGATAGTGCAAATAACAACTCAATTATGCAGGCGGTGCAAAATGAACAAACAGAAATGATAGTGGCGGGGGTTCTATGGGCGGGCGGGGGTTATATAGGGGGGCGGGGTCTAATATAGGGGGGCCTTGTCGGAAGCAGCGCGTCAGGATGGGAACGCAAGTCTCTGACTTCCGGTCCATCAGCACCGGATCCCCTCAAGGCTGTGTCCTTTCCCCCCTGCTCTTCTCCCTGTACACAAACAGCTGCACCTCAAGTCATCCATCTGTCAAGCTCCTGAAGTTTGCGGACGATACCACCCTGATCGGGCTCATTTCTGATGGGGACGAGTCTGACTTCAGGTGGGAAGTGGACAACCTGGTGACTTGGTGCAGCCAGAACAACCTGGAGCTCAACACTCTTAAGACAGTGGAGATGGTTGTGGACTTTAGGAAGGACCCAGCCCCACTCCCCCCCCATCACACTGCGCGACTCCCAGGTCAACAGTGTGGAGTCCCTTCGCTTCTTGGGCACCACCCTCTCCCAGGACCTCAAGTGGGATCTGAACATCAGCTCACTCACAAAGAAAGCCCAGCAGAGGATGTACTTCCTGCGGCAACTAAAGAAATTCAGCCTGCCAAAGACAATGATGGTGCAATTCTACACTGCCATCATCGAGTCCATCCTCACCTCCTCCATCACCGTCTGGTACGCTGCTGCCACTGCCAAGGACAAGAGCAGACTGCAGCGTATCATACGTGCCGCTGAGAAGGTGATAGGCTGCAACCTGCCATCCCTTGAGGACCTGCACACGGCAAGGTCTCTAAAACGGGTGAGGAAGATTGCGGCCGACTCCTCCCACCCTGGACACTCAGTGCTTCAGCTGCTCCCTTCTGGCAGGAGGCTGCGGTCCATCAGGACTAAAACCTCTCGCCACAAGAATAGCTTCTACCGCTCTGCTATTGCCCTCTTCAACAGGGCCAAGGACTCAGTTTGAGACACACCCCCCTCCAGAATCCCATTGCACTCTGCCACTTTGTGTGATTTTTGCACCACTGTGTATATACCCCCCCCCCCCCCAACGTACCATATATATATACCCATTCCACTCTGTACCCATGCCATTGCAATTCCATGTTACCTGTATCATTTGCACTACTCGCATCATTTGTATTATTTGTAACATTTGTATTCCATGTTACCTGTATCATTTGCACTACTCGCATCATTTGTATTATTTGTAACATTTGTATTCCTTGTCTATATGTATCATATCTGCAGTGTATTTTTACATTGTATTCATTTTCATTTTATTAGTAGGCCACATTTATGTTCTATGTTTGCTCATTCCTGCCAAAGTAAATTCTATGTTTGTTTATCTTGCATAGCGAATAAACCCCCATTCTGATTCTGATTCTGATTCTAACCTAGGCTTATTTTCTCATCCAGCCAGTCCACAATGGCTTACAGTAAAAATAATGCTAATGCTCAGAACTTTTTTAGCTAATTTCACCTGCATTCAACTAACCAACTTGGCCATAGGGCAATACACGGAATTATTTGATTGACATTTTATCATATACATCAAGGGGTTGGGTGGCTTAATCCTACTCGTTGCATTTCATACATGTTCTGACATGTCCAGCTTACTGCAGGTTCAACATGCTCCTGTTGAGTGCCACCGGCACCACTGTCATCAACAACGAGAGCTGATGAAGCTCTGCTGTTACAAACATAGCTGAGATTTTCTGTGCCACCATTCCGTTTATTCTCTCCATCTCTTTCACCTATTAATAAACCCAGTGGTAAGGAGACAAGGTCTTGCCAGTAGTCTTGTCTCTACTGATAATGGGCTTGTCAAACCAATATGATTTAAAAAAATATATATATCAGGATTTATGAGCCCAAATAGCACGTCGGCCCACCGGGCAAATGTCCGGTATGCCCGATGGTCAGTCCGTGCCTGGTTATAGGAAAGGAAGGTGGTTTTACAGGGTGTACAGGTCTATAAGGGGTGTATGTCAGAAAGCAGGAAGTGGGATGCATGGGATACAGGTTGTGGAGTAGGATATAAAGTAGGCGAAGTGACTGGGCACACCTTCCTACGGTATATAGTAGGTGGTGGTATATCGTTTCAGTTGGATATGATCTGCCAACCAGGATCAAAGAAGAATTGCCCTTATATTGGCTCAGTTTTCCTAAATCAGGGTGCTGATTCAGGAACAGTTCACATCAGTGTAGTATGTCATACACAACCATGTACGTAGTTCTGCTTCTGGGCTGTTGCTAGTGCCGGCTTGCAATTGGTTGCAATTTGAGCTAGGCAAGTACGAGGGTCATTCAATAAATAAGGTGAATTTTGGGGTATAAGGATTCTAATACAGATAGAAGCTTACTTACTTTCTTTTTTTTCCCAACGTAGTCTCCCAGCACTGTCACACATTTTTCCCATCTGTGCACAAGCTTCCGTATTCCCTCAGCATAAAAATCTTTGGACTGATGACTCAGCCAGTCGCTCACAACACTTTTGACTTCATCGTCACTTTCAAACTTAGTGCCTCTCGTGAATGCTTTCAAGGGACCAAACAGGTGAAAATCTGAAAGTCATTGACTGATTCAATCACCTCAGGAGACCTCACTTTTGTAGGCCTCCCAGGCCTGTCTTCATCCTCAACACTGCTCCGTCCTTCTTAATTTTTTTTTGCCCACATGTAGACATTCTTTCGGCTGAAACGTGGCACCATGCACAGTTTACATTCTCCTATGAATTTCAACTGGTTTGCACTCTTCAGCAACATAAAACTTGACAACTGACTGCTGTTCAATCCTGGAGCATGCTTCTTGGTCGGCCATCTTTGTTAATTGCTAAAACTCTCAAAGTTTTTTTCAATCTGCAAAAGAAATGACATCTATGTGAAATAGAAGTAAAATAAAACAAACAAAAAAAAGCTTCTATCTGGATTAGAAGTCACCTTTTTTATTGAATGACCCTCATAATTCCACTTTTCACTTTCGCCATGAACATATTGGTAAAGTGAGCCAAGGTGGAATGCAGAGGACCCCTAACCAAGTCAGGCATACGACAGCCCCCCTTAAAAGCTGAGACAGAATGACCTTACCATCACAACAACATTAGTCCCAGGGAGCAGGTGAATCCTACAAAGTCTTGAAAGACTCATCACCTGGGCGAGGATGAGGTTTAAGCCCTCTAAATCAAGGTCCATGGTGCTGAAGTGGTTGACAAGTTCTGTTTTTCCATCTTAGGAACTGCCATCCTAAACATTATGGAGCAACCTGTCAAGAGCCATCCAGAAGTCCAACAAAGAACTTGGAGCTTAGTTCACCAAGGTTCACAAGTCCGGTCTGCCTGGTAGATTACCAGCATTCTATCCTGCCTTCAATCATATGGCCCTTGCAGGTCTATGCAGTTCCAATGAACAGTTGAGTCTCTAGAAAAGAAGATCAGTGACTCTTTTTTTTGGAAGTGGGGGTTCTCTGGTGGTACACACTTCTCTAGTGATACACACCAGAGAAGCCCTACAGTATAAACAGTGTATAGGGATTCCAAGGACTGCAAATTTCATAATCTATTAACCCGCAATGTTTGGGGTCTATCACGCTGCTATGATCAGTGACCAATGCTCTTTTGTTAAGCTTCCTCTTGAAAGTGGCTTTGGATAAAAGCGTCTGCTAAATGAATAATTGTAAATGTAAAGCGCAGTTGTGCAAGTATTAAAGTCGCTTCATTCTCCCGAGCACTGAAGCCACATGTCACTTATTTATCTTCCTGAGGGCTAAAAGTTTTTTCATAAAAAAGCTGCATCTCTGTATTAGCCGCATGGTTCAAAACATGGGGAAAAGTCAAGAGGACTTGGCTGCAGACCTCCACTGTGAGGTCGCTACCGCCGCAGGCTCCACTTTCAGGCCGCCTCCACTGTCAGGACAGGAAATGCACGGGATACATTTAAAAATAAAATCACGGATGCACTTCCGGTTGAATCGTTTTGCTCACAAATGCATTAATTAGTTAACAATATGACGTAAAATCTATTAATTCCTTTTTCTATAGTATAAATTGTATTTATATAATAAACTTTTGTCGTTTTTGGTCTGTGTTTTCCTTTTATGTAACGAATGAGCCCTAACGTGGGCATTTTGATTTAAAGCAGCCACTGCGTAATTTTACAACTACGAAAAAGAAACGGGCACAAATTGTCTTTGAAGTTATTACTCATATTCATATTCAACGTAAGATGTCATAGGTCTATACATTTTATTGTGTTCTATACAGTACTTCACTGCCTTTTCATTATAATAATTAATAAATTATAATTGAACTTTATTGCACTGCTATTTTTCTATATATTTGAGAAGGCTTTAGATGTTTCCCTGCTCCAGCACACCCAATTCTAATGCAGGGTCGTTATCAAGCTCTGCGTGAGGTGTTCTGGAGCAGGGAAATATCTATAACTGTCAGGACAGTGGAGTTTGACACCCCTGTGTTGAAGAAAGTGTTTTGTCCGTCTCTTCATAAACGGAGTGACAGTTCAGTTGAGTTCTGGATTCAATAAGTATTTAACAACCTGCAGATTGGGAGAGAAATGACTAGACCTTTGGCAACAAAATGAAGACAGTACAAAGCTTAGGTCTCAATCATGGCTCTCTCTTGGGCGAAGGCGAGAGGACATTGTTTTATAGGGCACAAGAATGTAAACATAGATAGTGACAGTCAGGCGGTAATGACGTTACAACAATATTCATAGAAGGTGTGTTCAGTAGTGATTAATACACGTACACAGGAAATCTCATTTCCTCCACACCTGCAATAGGCCAAATACGCGGTCGATGTGAACGCTGGCGCAACTAGCTGCCGCTACTCGCCGTCAATCGTCAACTTTTTACATTTTAAAGTTTTAAACCTCCGAATCTACCTAAATCTGACAGTGTAAGTGCCATCACTGGAATATATCCACGAATCATCCGCACCATCATCCCTACGAGTTTGCTAACCGACCACCAGCTAGTGGCAGGTTTGCTCCATTATTCGACCACTGACCTGCTCCGGCTGCGCTATCACCTGCACAGACCTGCGCCAGAGGTACTCCATCTCCACCCGGACATCACCTTCCAACCTCGACGGAGATACATCCATCGAGGGTCCCGTCGGAACTTTCAATACAACAGCTCAGCAGTAATAAAGTCCATCTGGTCCAGCTTCCGATCCCGCACTCGTCGTCCTCCACATCCTACCAAGCCGGCTGTTGACCACAGCGTGTTAGCCAGCCTAGCTCGGTCGGCTAGCACCATCACCAGCTCCGACAGCACTTTACTCAACTTTGCTCTTCTCAACATCCGCTCACTGACAGGCAAGGGCCATCTCATCCATGATCTCATCACCGACCGTAAAATAGACTTTCTCTGTTTAACCGAGACGTGGCAACAGCCCCAAGACTATTCCCAGCTCAACGAATCAACTCCTAGTGGGTTTGTTTACACCTGTCGGCCCCGTGGCTCTGGCCGGGGGGGAGGTCTCGCAACAATTCAACGCGAGGAGTGGAAAGTCTTGCCGGTATCTGTGCCCATCTCCAGCACATTTGAATCTACTGTCTGTGAGTTATCTGGTCCCACTCCGACCATCATTGCTACTGTCTACCGCCCCCCAAAACCGAATAGTGCCTTTTTAAATGACTTTGCTGCTTTCCTCACTCATCTATCCTCCCTCTCACCAAACATAATGCTGCTGGGTGATTTCAATATCCACATGGACAACACCAATCTGCCCCTCACCAAGGACTTCACTTCCTCATTTACAGTAAAGCTCACTCTTTCCACTTTTAAAACACCACGACTCATCTCTTTCCGGAATATAAAGAACATTAACCCCGCCTGTCTCACTTCTCATGTCAAGTCCTTCTGCCACCTTAACATCCATAATCTGGCCACCCCCGATGATCTGGTTTCTCATTACAACACTGGACTCCATCATATTTTAGATTCTCTTGCTCCGCTAAAAAACAGATCGGTCTCTTTCGCAGTATCTGCCCCATGGTTCACCCCCGATCTTCGCCTCATGAAAAGCAAAGGTCGGCAACTTGAACGTCTCCATAGAAAAACTGGTCTCACTGTTCACAAGGAAATGTACAATGACCACATCTTACGCTATAAGGACTCTATTGCCAGTACCAAAACCCGCTACTACTCCAGCTTAATCACTGCCAATGAAGGAAATCCCAAGTCACTGTTCTCCCTCCTCAACAAAACCACCAAACCCCAGGACTCTTTGCCCCCTCATTTATACACAACCTCCTTTTGCAATGCCATTATGTCCTTTTTCACCGATAAAATCAAGAACATCCATCTGAACCTTGGATCTCTGTCTCTCCCCAGCACCTCAGCTGACCTTCCCCCTCCCTTACACTCATTCTCCTCCTTCCAGCTCCCCACTCTCTCAGAAATCTCAGAACTCATCCGAAAATCCAAACCATCCACCTGTCAATTGGACCCCCTCCCCACCCAACTTGTTAAAACCTGCCTCCCTTCTCTTGCCCCCCTCATTGTTGCTATCATCCACTCCTCCCTAACTACTGGAACTGTCCCCACATCCTTCAAAACAGCTGCCTTTACCCCAATTGTGAAAAAACCTGGCGCCGACCCCTCCAACTTCGACAACCTCCGCCCTATCTCTAATCTACCCTTCATCTCAAAAATCCTTGAAAAAACAGTTGCCTCCCAGCTCCATTCTCACCTATCCCACAATAATCTGTATGAACAGTTCCAGTCCGGCTTCCGCCCACTCCACAGCACAGAAACAGCACTCGTCAAAATCACCAACGACCTGCTTATGGCATCTGACTCTGGACTCCTCACCATCCTCATCCTCCTCGACCTGAGTGCAGCTTTTGACACCATCTCTCACACCACCCTCCTCAGCAGGCTATCCTCCATTGGCATCACCCACACTCCCCTGGACTGGTTCACATCCTACTTCTCTGGCCGCACTCAATTCATCCAACTCAAGTCCCTCAAATCCACCCCCTCCTCTGTCACCTCAGGTGTCCCCCAGGGCTCTGTCCTGGGGCCCCTCCTCTTCATTATCTACCTCCTTCCCCTTGGAAACATCCTCCGCAAATTCAACATCCACTTCCACTGCTATGCCGACGACACCCAGCTCTATCTCACCACTAAGCCTTCATCCTCTCTCCCGCCCACCTCCCTCACTGAATGCATCTCCGAAATAAAGACCTGGTTCACCCAAAACTTCCTTAAACTAAACAGCAACAAAACAGAGGTTCTCCTCATTGGCACAAAATCCACTCTATCCAAAACCGACAGCTTTTCACTCAATATTGACAGTTCCTCCGTTTCACCCTCCCCCCAGGTTAAGAGTCTGGGTGTCATCCTTGACAGTTCACTATCTTTTCATTCCCATATCAATAGCATTACCCGGTCTGCATACTTCCATCTACGAAACATCAACCGCCTCCGCCCCTCCCTCACCCCCCACACCACCGCCATCCTTGTCCACAGCCTTATCACCTCCCGTCTGGATTACTGTAACTCTTTACTTTTTGGCCTTCCTCACAAATCACTCCATAAACTTCAACTGGTCCAGAACTCAGCTGCCCGCATCATAACAAGAACCCCTTCTAACGACCACATCACCCCTGTCCTTCAGCAGCTCCACTGGCTCCCGGTTCATTTCCGTATCCAATACAAAGTCCTCTTGGTAACATTTAAGGCCATTCACAATCTTGCCCCCCCATATCTGTCAGACCTCCTCCATGTTCCTGCTCCCTCCCGCTCCCTCAGATCCTCCTCATTCATACACCTATCTGTCCCCTCCGCCCGGCTCACCACCATGGGGAGCAGAGCATTCAGCCGCTCCGCCCCCCGCCTCTGGAACTCACTCCCACCCCAACTCAGAAACATTGAATCACTCCCCGACTTCAAATCACTACTCAAAACACACCTATTTAAAATGGCCTATTCCCTCTGATGCCACTTGCCCTGTCTCATCCCTTAATCCAATTTTAATTGTGTTTATTTTGTGTGTTTTTATTTATCTCTATTCTTGTATGTTGATATTGGTGTTCGTTGTTGATGTGTTCTTTTGCCTCATTTTGTACGGTGTCCTTGAGTGTCTAGAAAGGCTCCATCCAAATAAAATGTATTATTATTATTATTATTAAATAGTTTATTTGGTCCATTATTTCCGCACAGAATTTCCACGTCTTCTGTGTTGTGAAATGTCAACTTGAAGGGCTCCAGGATCGTTTCCTTTTTAAGGTCATCCACCTCTTCTTTCTACACCCTCCCATACTGCAGAGCAGCCTCAGCCTGGTTCTCCTCCCCCATGCACAGGATTTCAGGCATGTCCACTTTGGCAGAGTAAAGTTCTTTGTTGGCCTCAACCCACTCTGCTGCATGTCTGCAATTGTGAAGAATCCGGACTTCGATTGAGTCCTATGGAAAAGAAAGAAAGATATCTGTACCATAGCTGCTGCACCAACAGTATCTGACCAATAGATACTGCAAAAAAGCTTACCCCTTCCACTGGCGTGTCCACATTGGCAAGTCTGACGGAGACCTCAGCCTGCTTCTCTTCCTGAAAATATATATAAGCAAAATTATCAGTTGTAATATACAAAACACTGCACATACATACCTGTAGGTTAAGTCTCAGGTATACACAAAGTTCAAGGGTCAATATAGTATGGTCATCGAAGTTATGTAGACCATCCTGCCATTCCTGGTATCTATAGGTCATGTGACACACTGGACATCGCCGGAAATAGGTTGATACAACTGGTGTATATAAATCATGAATATATATTTAACATAGTAATCAAACCGCTCTTCGGAGAGTGATCTGCAGGGGGTGGGGGCACACCTTTTAACATAGGGATCAAACCACTCTTTGGAGAGTGTGATCTGCACACCTTTTAATAGTGATAAAACTGGGACTAGACGTCCTTTGATTAACTGGTGTTATACAAATGTCTATCTACAGGATTTAGGAGACAGACAGGAATGAACATTTACGTCTGGAGGTCAGAGGGCCCTTCTCAGACGTCACTAAATGGGAATTTCATTCGTCAGTATCAAAAAATAAAGTACTGATGGTGCAGAAGCTACTTCTCAGTAATTTCAGTTCCTATTTGTTTTGTTTATGTAGTATACAACAGAGGTGGAAAAATTAAAAAGTTAAAATGAGCCATGTAGTCTGCCACATTTTGATTCCACTTGTGCACTTAAACAGGCGATATCACTAATTAGCTAGTCGACCTCTGGCAAAACATCATGGTGAGTTGCATTGCGTTGGTAGCTTGGCTGACTAACATATCACGTATGTGAGTTCAGAAAGACACGTTTTAAACTTTGTGATGATGCCCAGCTAATGCAAGGAGAGTTTACTAACTAGATACTAACTAAAACTAGATGTTTTATAATGTTACATACAAACACATGCAATCAGTTACTTTACGTCATGCACTATACATTTAATAATCCCTGATCATGTTGATGCTAATCGCCATCGGTGAAAGTTAACTTTGACGTTATCTATTGACAAGAAACCATGCATTTACTTTCTGTGGAAATAAATCAGCAACTCACCGCTACTCGGGACACATGTGGACGCACTTGTCTCTCTCAAATGAAAAGGCATTCATGTAGTCATTTTTTAATTACCTTTCCTGTAAAATTTGGGAAAAAGCACGCTGCAAGCTAATTGCATTACCATGTTTATTTCTTATTAGATTAGATTAGATTAACCTTTATATGTCCTCCAGGGGGTGGAAATTGCAGTTCACAACAGCAGCAGGGTAAAGTATAGCACACAGAGTTACAGGGTAATATACATTAATGACAATAACATAACAATAGTAATAGGCGGGCACGATAAAGTCTGATAAAATAAGTAAGTTGAGTAGACATATAAACAGTTATTGCACTTGAGGAGAATTACAGAATTACAGTATTGCAAAATAAACAACTAAGTTATTAAGTTATTATTATGATATATTGCATTACTATATACAGTAATTAGAACTTGGAAAAATAGAACTGTTTGGCAGGTTTACTGTTCTCTCCCTATTTTGTGTGAAACAGGAAGATGGCCAACAGGCTGCTGTGTGAAGGACAGAGGAGTTTGGAGTTCTCCGCTTATCGCATGGAAGCTATCTTCAAAGACAACTCCCTATGTGACTCTGTATCTAATTTAAAAGAACACGCAGGGAAAAAGCCTTACTTGGATATTTTGACAACTCAGATGATAGTAGATACAAGGCTATATATTTTTCCAACAAATAGTAAATTCCTTGTTTGTGCAAACTTAGGTTCAACATGGGTTTAGATGCTTGGCCTGCTAAATAATAGGTTCACATCCTATTGTTTCTATCATTGCAGTAGAGCATAAACCAATTCAGTCTGACTTGACCACAGTATTATATAAGTACAAACAGAGTTTTAATACAGTACAAATATAGAACAAACTGAGTTTTATTATTACTTTAACTTCCTCTCTTTAGTTGTACTATCTCCTCACTACACCATTGCTTACTTATAGTGCTGTAATCGTAAAGTGTTGGATTGGGAAGTGTGCACAAAAAATGTTTGTATGACCTTAAATTAGGGTTTTGAAGTTTTGAAGGGCAACTTTGTCATTGTGATCTGCTACAATTATGTAATGTTTTTTTTTCTTCTCAATCATCTTAGCCAAGCCAAGCCTTGTCTGTTAACAATTTAATGGATGTTGCTTACTACATAACGACATCGTTGTTGGTTACTACAATGATGGTTGCTACATAAACTTCTGTTTTGAGAACACACCGTGCCCTCCAAAAAGGTACGGTGCTTTGCTAACAACAAGCCATGGATTACAGAGAGGAGCTCAAGACTGTGCAAAAGGAGCTGAAGAGGAAGATCAAACCAGGCAAGTCCAACTACAGGAGAAAAATGGAGGACCAGCTGAGGCACAATAACACCAGGGATGTCTGGAGAGGTTTGACTATTATTTTGACTATAATTGACTACTATTTGTGGCTTCAATGCATCCCTCCCTCAGGCTGTGAGGATTACATTCTTTGACTTCTCCAGCGCGTTCAACACCATTCAGCCAGTGCTTCTGAGGGACAAGCTGGTGTGGGCTGGTGTGGATGTACCCCTGGCCGACTGGACCCTGGACTACCTCACAAATAGACCCCAGTTTGTGAGAACCAGGGACGGTATGTCTGATCTCCTGACCTGCAGTGTGGGGGCCCCACAGGGAACGGTCCTAGCGCCCTTCCTCTTCCCCTCTACACTGCTGACTTCAGACACAACTCGGAGGGCTGCGTCCTGCTCAATTTTTCCGATGAGTACAGGCAAATGACGCAGGACTTCGTAGACTGGTGTCAGCCGAACCACCTCCTCATCAACACCAGTAAGACCAAGGAGATGGTGGTGGATCCAAAGAATGGACATTGAGGGAGTGGAGTCCGATAAGTACCTGGGTGTTCACCTGAACCACAAACTGGACTGGACTCACCACACTGACGCACTGTACAGGAAAGGTCAGAGCTGGCTCTACCTCCTGAGGAGACTGAGGTTTTTTGGAGTGCAGGGGGCACCCCTAAAGTCTTTCTATGACTCAGTGGTGGCCTTAGCCATCATGTACGGTGTGGTCTGCTGGAGCAGCGGCATCACTGAGAGGGAAAGGAAGAAGCTGGACAAGGTCATCAAGAAGTCTAACTCAGTCCTGGCCTGCCCTCTGGACTCAGTGCAGGTGGTGGGTGACAGACAAGTCCTGGCAAAGCTGACAACTATGCTGGACCACGAGTCACACCCCCTGCAGGACTCACTGTCCGCTCTGGAGAGCAGCTTCAGCAATAGGCTGATTCACCCTCGGTGTGTGAAGGAGAGATTCCGCAGGTCCTTCCTTCCTGCTGCTATCAGACTGTTTAATGATCACTAAACACTGCTGTCCATAGCCACTATCATGTACTACACCATTATCATTATTATAACTATTATCATCACTACCTCACCACCATGCAGTATTACTTTTATTACTTCACTTACGTGCAGTAAGTGCACTTACGTACTCAAGTGTTATATTCAATATTCTGTATTAAGTGCATTACTTTTCAAGTGCCTGTTGTTCAATATTCCCCCATGGTGGTCTTGTTGCTCTTATGCACAACGTGCAATATTCCCTGTGGTGTTCTTGTTGTCTTGTCGTTCATACGTACATTATGTGCAATACTGTAATTCTCCTCAAGTGCAATAACTGTCTATATGTCTACTTATTTATTTTTTACTTTATCGTGCCCCCCTATTGTTATTATTGTTATATTACCTTGCAACTCTGTGTGCTGTACTTTACCCTGCTGCTGTTGTGAACTGCAATTTCTACCCCTGGAGGACAAATAAAGGTTTATCTAATCTGATGTGCAGTTAACTTGGAAATCCCCTCTAATGTGAATGTCACAGCATTGACATTTATGATTTCATATTACATTTTCTTATAGCAAATACTGTAACACAGGAATTCATGTTTAATCTAAATAGGACAGTTATATACCGCCTCCTAGTGTTTTGCGTGTGTCTTGATTCAATTTCATAAAATACATCAGAGAGATTAGATCTTCTGCTCATTACCTTCTCATTCCCACGCATTCTGAAAACTAGAAGTTTAATAAAATTGATAAACTAATAAAAATATTGCTAAGATCCATTGTAGGTGTTGTTACAAAACATTTTTTTATAAAAGTATTAGTTAAAGTACGTTAGTTTACTTAAAAGTTACTTTTACAACCCTTTACCTGTCTACTCCCTCTGTTTCCTAAATTGCTGAATAAAAATGTGATTCATTTTATTTAATTAAGAATACTTCTTCAGTTAGTACTACTTTATGTTGAGTTTTTGTATCACTCAAATTAGATCAATTCCTCATTGGCTTCTAAACTACGCCTCTGTCTCTGTTACACTATTATGTGCAATGATATGGGCTTTTTTTCAAAAACATATGGGGGGGGGGCACTTGCATTTTGTAGAAACTAAAATGCATAATGCTACTTTCTTACTTTTATATTTACCAATACACAAGTAATGCTCAGACCAACATTAGGAGCCATATTACAATAATGAAACAAAAACAGATTTGGCAGTTGTATCGTTCTCTATGGTAATGCTACAGTATGTGTGTGTGTATATATGTGTGTAACAATGGCAAGGATATCAGAATCAGCTTTATTCGAAAGAGGAATTTACTCTGGTACATGGGTGCATACAAGAAACTATCCATCCATCCATCCATTATCTTCCGCTTATCCGGGGCCGGGTCGCGGGGGCAGCAGTCTGAGCAGGGAAGCCCAGACTTCCCTCACCGCACACACCTCCTCCAGCTCCTCCGGAGGGATCCCGAGGCGTTCCCAGGCCAGCCGAAAGACATAGTCCCTCCAGCGTGTCCTAGGTCTTCCCCGGGGCCGCCTCCCGGTGGGACATGCCTGGAACACCTCCCGGGGGAGGCGTCCAGGAGGCATCCTAAACAGATGCCCGAGCCACCTCAACTGGCTCCTCTCGACGTGGAGGAGTAGCGGTTCTACTCCGAGCTCCTCCCGTGTGACCGAGCTCCTCACCCTATCTCTAAGGGAGCGCCCAGCCACCCTGCGGAGGAAACTCATTTCGACCGCTTGTATCCGCGATCTTGTCCTTTCGGTCATGACCCAAAGCTCATGACCATAGGTGAGAGTAGGAATGTAGATTGACCGGTAAATCGAGAGTTTCGCCTTGCGGCTCAGCTCCTTCTTCACCACGACAGTCCGGTACAGAGACTGCATCACTGCAGACGCTGCACCGATCCGCCTGTCAATCTCACGTTCCGTCCTTCCGTCACTCGTGAACAAGACCCCGAGATACTTGAACTCCTCCACTTGAGGCAAAGGCTCCCCACCCACCCAGAGGGGGCAAACCACCTTTTTCCGGTCGAGTACCATGGCCTCGGATTTGGAGGTGCTGATCCTCATCCCAGCCGCTTCACACTCGGCATCAAACCGCTCCAGAGCATGCTGGAGGCCCCGGCTCGAGGAAGCAAAATGGACAACATCATCCGCAAACAGCAGAGATGAGATCCCGTGCTCCCCGAACCGGAAACCCTCCGCCCCCTGGGCGCGCCTAGAAATTCTGTCCATATAAACAATGAACAGAACCGGTGACAAAGGGCAACCCTGGCGGAGTCCAGCATGCACCCGGAACAGGTCTGACCTATTGCCGGCAATGCGAACAAAGCTCCTACTTCGGTTGTACAGGGAACGGACGGCCCCTAACAAAGGGCCCCGGACCCCGTACTCCCGAAGTACCCCCCACAGGACACCACGAGGGACACAGTCGAATGCCTTCTCCAGATCCACAAAACACATGTAGACTGGTTGGGCAAACTCCCATGAACCCTCGAGCACCCGGTAGAGGGTGTAGAGCTGGTCCAGTGTTCCGCGGCCAGGACGAAAACCACACTGCTCCTCCTGAATCCGAGGTTCGACTATCGGGCGGATTCTCCTCTCCAGTACCCTGGCGTAGACCTTACCAGGGAGGCTGAGGAGTGTGATTCCTCTGTAATTGGAACACATCCTCCGGTCCCCCTTCTTAAATAGGGGAACCACCACCCCGGTCTGCCAATCCATAGGCACTGTTCCAGACCGCCACGCGATGCTGCAGAGGCGTGTCAACCAGGACAGTCCCACAACATCCAGAGACTTCAGGTACTCAGGACGGATCTCGTCCACCCCCGGAGCCCTGCCACCAAGGAGCCCGTCGACTACCTCAGTGACTTCAGCCCGGGTGATAGGCGGGTCCGCCCCGCAGTCCCCAGTCTCTGCTTCCTCCTCGGAAGACGTGACGGCAGGATTGAGGAGATCCTCAAAGTATTCCTTCCACCGTCCGACAACATCCCCAGTCGACGTCAACAGCTCCCCACCCGCACCGTAAACAGTGTTGGTGAAGCACTGCTTCCCCCTCCTGAGGCGCCGAACGGTTTGCCAGAATTTCCTTGGGGCCGACCTATAGTCCTTCTCCATGGCCTCCCCGAACTCCTCCCAGACCCGACAAGAAACTAATGAATCTTAAATATAAAAGGTAGAAAAGTGTGTCCAGGGTGGGAGGATAGAATCTTTCTTGCTTGCTTCAAGGACCAAGCAGGGCTTTGACAGATGGCAGATGATCATATTCTTTGCAGCACGGAGGACATGCCGCAGACTGCTCGTGTCCTTGGCAGTAGCAGCAGTATACCAGATGGTGATGGAGGTAACGATGGACTCCCAGGCTGGAGTAGAAGTGCACCATCATTGTCTTTAGCAGGTTGAACTTCTTCAGCTGCCACAGCTGCTTTGTAGCGCTGCACTGGTGATTCAGTGGTAGGATTATTGCCTGTCATGTGCTAGGCCTGGGTTTGTTTTCCAGCCAATGCATTGAACAGAAGTGCACCTGCAATTTCCCAACTGTGAGGCTGATAAGGGATAATTTTTCTTTCTTGGCCAGGGAGGTGATGTGCAGTTTTCACTTCCTTTCCTGGGAGAGGACAGTGCCCAGGAAGTGGAAGGACTGTTGACTAGGAAACCGCACATAGTGATGGGCAAAGTGAGGCTTGGATCATCCTGATGTTCACAACCATCTTCACTGTCATTTACTTCCAAGTTGTTCTGGTTGCACTAGGTCACCATGTTGTCAACTGTTGTCTCCCTTCTAGAGATTAGCCCAATGTGGGTGGTTTCATCCGCAAATTTCAGGAGTTTGACAGACTGGTGACTGGACGTGTAGCTGTTGTTTTATCCAGTGCTGATAGACCAGGAGCCAGAGACATGTTTTCCCAGCTTCATGTCCTGCTTACTGTCACAAACCTATGATCAAGCATGTCGAGCTAGGAGAACTGAACATATATCTCACATATTATATTTATTAGGTGTGGTTGCCTTTTGACAAGAGCACAACCTATTGTAATGTCACAAATTGTTTCCCCACCCTTAAAACAACTTGTGTGCCAAGCAGTCACATTTCAGATATTCATCATTAATCGACTTTTCATCTTACATTCACACATTTTCAAGAGTCTACAGATGAACTTGTGATTGATTCGGACTATCAGTTTTTGCTTGGTACTTGTATAACATTAAATTAGCCTTAGCGATTAATTAGTTATTAGTTATTTCTTTTATTTAAATCATTTTGAAAGATATGAACGTAGCTATTGAATGGGGTTGTATAAATTGTAGTGTGTTGTTGCTGGCATATCAAGTTTGGCGTTGATTTCTCAAAGTTTTTAGATTTTCATATGAATCATAAAATGAACTTCCTGTTTAGTTGTGTTATTGCCAAATTAAAAAGGCTGTAACGGACAAACGGTTTGGAACATCAAAAAACATTTGACATATTTTGTGAGGTTTGATTTGAAGATGTTGCCAGTCAAACTTGGGAAAGATTGGATATGAATTGTAGAAGTAGTAGCGAAAAAACATGTTTCATACATTTTTAATGTACAGAAAAATCGAAATATTTGCCATTATGAGTTGTTGAGGCTGTTTTGTTCGTCGTGAGAAATGAGGCAAATGGAATGAATTTCAGGATTCTAGGACTAAAGAGATACAAATGGCATCACTTTTAAAAATAGCAAATTGGGGTGTGGCCTGTAGCGCCCCCTTGGCTGTAGCGGACAAACAATTATGAAAATCAAAAATCCTATTGATATTTTTTGTGAGGGTTCCTCTGACGATGATAACTGCAAATTATGGGGAAGATTGGACAAACATTATAGGAGGATAAATTTATGTTGGACAGCCAAATCTATGGGTTTGCCACTATAGGTTGTGCTGACTTTTTTGTTCATTGTGACAAATAAGGCATCTGTAATGAATTTCATCATTTCAATGATTCTAGGACAAAAGGGGTACAAATGGCGTCACTTTTAAAAAGGACACAAATGGTCAAATTGGGGCGTGGCCAGTAGCGCCCCCTTTGGTCTCAAGTGGACCAAAATGGGTGTGGTAGTTCATAATGTTGTACTGTTTCACCATGCCAAAAATCTAAACTTTTTACTGCTGTGATCCAAGGGCTGCCATTGACTTCAATGCTACAAGAAAGATAATTCCTACAATAACAATAGGTTTCCTCCTGACGGAGGTATCCTAATAAAAATAGGTTTCCTCCTGACGGAGGAATGGGGAGCACATAATGCCGCTTTTCCACCGCAAATGTAGCTCGACTCGACTCTACTCGAATGACTCGGTTCGGTAGTAAACACGAGTGGTTTTCCACCGCAAATAGTACCGCAAATAGTACTTCCTGGTCGTCGGCGAAAGGGGCGTGACGTAGGCCGCGACGTATTTTATTTTTATTTTGGTACGCGACATAAATAACACCAACGCAACCCACAAGTGGACAGAGACCTATTATTAATTTTAGCCATGTTGACGAACTAGTCTTTTGTAAATTATCTGACTTTTAAAAAGCTTGTAGACTGTTGGTGTAATGGACTGTATCTGATAGTAATAAGTATTAATTGCGGCGCTGTTACTTTAAGTCGCTCTCGTGACTTCGTCACACTTTCTGGCCAATCAATGGCCGGCCGTCTGCCAACGCCACCTTTTAGCTCGACTTAGCTCGCTTGGTACCTAGAGCGAGAAGGTACTAAAAAAAGTACCCGCTACCGGGTACCAGGTACCATGGAACTGCGGTGGAAACGCCAAAAATGCGAGTCGAGTCAAGGCGAGGCGAGCTGATACCATGCAGTGGAAAAGCGCCATAACTATAGCAATGGATATATACAGTACAGGGGGAAGTGGGGAGTGTATACATGCAAAACACAGGGGTAAGTTTTTAGAGCTGTCGTGTGCAGTCATGTACAGAGTACAGTGAGATATCTGGATGGGGGTGAGAAGTATTAACGTAAGTGGCAATGTCATTTTGAGTCCTTGGCCCCGTTGAAGAGGGCAATAGCAGAGGGGTTGAAGCTGTTCCTGTGGGGAGAGGTTTTGGTCCTGATGGACCACAGCCTCCTTCCAGAGAGGAGCAGCTGAAGTAGAGTGTGTCCAGGGTGGGAGGAGTCAGCCACAATCTTCCTCACTCGCCTTAAGGACCTTGAGGTGTGCAGGTCCTCAAGGGACGGCAGGTTGCAGCCTATCACTTTCTCAGCAGCACAGATGATACGCTGCAGTCTGCTCTTGTCCTTGGCAGTGGCAGCAGCATACCAGACGGTGATGGAGGAGGTGAGGATGGACTCAATGATGGCAGTGTAGAATTGCACCATCATTGTCTTTGGCAGGTAGAATTTCTTCAGCTGCCGCAAAGATACGAAAACTTTTTGTGAGTAAGATAATGCCAGATCTAGCTAGCATACTGGATTTATTGCATGGTGTGTAAAAGTAGTTTCAACAATATTGTGAGGTACTTTTTCACTCAATGAAATGCAGCAAAAAGGAGTCCAAACTACTGAATAAAGTAGTTAACATAATGCTACATCTAGCCTGAATATAGGACTTTTGCTAAAGTTGTATTGTGATGAAAATGGCGAGTACATAAATCCAAGTCTGCACACTTTGCCATGATGTTATACGAACTAGCATAGTGACTTTAGAGAACTACAATTCCATTAAATGTATCCATTGCAAAACTAATAAAGGATTATCTTATTAGATGAACCTTTACTTGTCCTCCAGGAGGTGGAAATTGCAGTTATCTAACTCTAACTATATAGCCATGTTGTATGTTTGCTCCAGAGCCATATAAAAAGATAGATAAAGATTCCTTCATGAATATTAATTCAAAATTCTGTTCAAATTTCAATTTTCCTTTTTTATGACTCTGGTTTCCTCTAGCTTCGCTCATTCTAAACCAACCAATCAGCACGCAGCTTATCTACATGTTAATGAGAATACCTTATACCAAAGAAAACCTTGCTTTATTCTAAACCAGGACAGGGATATTTGTGAAGGCAATGGTGACTAACTAGCTAGCCACTGTCAGAAATGTCAGTAACACACGTATGACGAAACTTTCGTTTTAAGGAGCTTGCTAACCTCTGAGAGATGGCTAAGTAACGGCAAACGCCACATGAAAAGAGGCCAGGGTGATAACTATTTCCTGCATACTATACACTATAACACAGTGTGGTATGGAAACTACACAGTCGCAGAGCGCAAGGCTCTGACCCTCCGGTCTTAGACCAGTAGACTGAGAAACAGCTTCTTCCCCAGAACTGTGTCAATTTTGAACTCCACCCTGTGCTAACCCCCGCCTCCCTATATTTGCACTATTTTATGCAGTCTGCACTATCTGTACCATTTTGCATCATCCTTACCATTTTGCACTATCTGTGAGATAGAGCTTGACTGCTCTGCCCAGCGCTAGCCTGCCTGACTTGTTGCCTTTGCCTTCCCTGCACAGCGCTAGCCTGCCAGACCTGCCTGTTCCTTTGCCTGCCCGCTCCATTGCCTGCCTGCTCTGCCGCCTGCCTGTTCCCTTGCCTGCCTGCTCCATTGCCTGCCTGCTCCACCGCCTACCTGTCTCATTGCCACCCTCTCTATAATAAACCGGTTAACCTTCACCCATCTGCCTCCTTGTCTCTGTCCGCACCTGGGTTCACCCGTCCCTGGCCCTTAACAGTACGATCTGGCCATGTAGAACCCAGCGGACAGAGATTCCACCCAGCCCTCCTTGGATTCCGGCTCTTCCCCTTCCTCTCTGGAGGCCATCTGCCAAGCGCTCGCCGGTCAAGGGAACATATTGGGACAGCATGGTCAAGTCCTTCAGACCCTCAAAGCCCAGGTAACGGAAATATCGCATGCCCTGACGACCTTGGTACAAATTCAGGCCCAGAGCCCACCGCCAGCCCTCCACAGCCGCCTCGCAGCGACTCACCACCGCTTCGGGAACCTCATGTACTGTCTCCTGAACCTTATGACGGCAACCTGGATACCTGTAGAGAATCTTTTATCCAGTGTGCCTTAGTATTTGACCTTCAACCCCGAACCTACTCCTGATGGGGCCAAGGTGGCCTTTTTGATCAGTTGCCTTTAAGGAACCGGCTCTTAGCTGGGCCACAGCGATGTGCGAGAAACGAGACCCGATGGTGCACTCCTATACCACCTTCACCCAGGAGATGAGAAAGATTTTTGATCATCCCGTTCGTGGCAAAGAGGCCACCAAAAGACTACTCTCTCTCTCTCGTTCGGTGGCGGAACTCGCCATCGAGTTTCGCTGTCTAGCTGCAGAAAGCGGCTGGAATGATGAGGCGCTCCAGGGGATGTTCCAGCACGCACTTAGTGACAACATCAAAGACGAGCTGGTGTCCCATAAGGATCATAACGGGCTGGATGACCTCATCTCCCTAGCCATATGTATAGATAATCGCCTCCGGGAGCGTCGGAGGGAGAAGAGGGGTAAGGTAGCATTACCCATTACTGGTCCTTGTCTGTCCTCCCTGACTGCGCCAGCCTCGCAGCTGGTTCCGGATCCTGAGCCCATGCAGCTGGGTCCTGCCAAGCTTACCCCCGAGGAGAGGCACCGCCGGATTTCCACCAATAGCTGCTTGTACTGCGGTCAGCCTGGGCATTTCCTCCCCACCTGCCAAGGTAAAGAGGGACTCAGCAGTAGTGGGTCAGGCAAAGTGCACTCTGCTGGAGTAATTTTTTGCCACGCCAATTGCCTGCATTCTGCCCCTGCTCCTGCCTCCCAGTGCCCCGGAGAAGTGCCGCGTCAGAGCGCAGAGCCACTACGCACGGCCATTCACTGTGTTTCACCTTTATTAAATCACCTGAAAACGATATCAAGTTAACGGGTGGAGATTGTACACGGGGTGTTGTGGGGCTCTCCTGTGAGGCTGAAGACATGCTGAGGTTGGCCTGATAAATAGCTGCCTGTTGTAGTAGATCTGCTACGATTAAAAACGGAGTGAACTTCCTTGTCATATGAACTGTATTGGGCAGGCTATCAGGGTGATTTTGGGCCGTACATGCTTTCGCCAGTGTGTTACTGATGTCCTCAGTTTAATATTGCTGTATCGATATTGTAATCGGACTAACTCATTGTCATTCACTTTTTGCTGTAGCATCCATACGTTACATAACAGCGCAGACACTGGTGAAGTCTGACATCAGTCAAGTTTCATTCCATATATTCAAAGTTTCTTTATATATATTCAAGGTTTCTGTATATATATATTCATGGTTTCTTTATATATATTCAAGGTTTCTTTATATATATATATATATATATATATTCAAGATGTCTTTATATATATTCAAGGTTTTATACAGTGAACCCTCGTTTATCGCGGGAGTTGCGTTCCAAAAATAACCCGCAGTAAGTGAAATCCGCGAAGTAGATAGCTTTATTTTTACTATTATTTTACAATGCAAAATATTACTATGAAACAGGCGGGGTCTTAGTTTCACTTCTAAACGGTAAAGCCCCTGAGCCAATCAGGATTCAGAGCACAATGCGCTGTAAAAAAAAAAACACTGTATAAAAAACACTGTTAAAAAAACAAGCATGAAGCGCGATATAGCGAGGGTTCACTGTATATATTCAAGGTTTCTGTATATATATATGAGGATATATATATATATATATATATGGCTTAATTTCCTGAACGGCATGTCATTATATATATATAATGGCCAATGATGATGCGCAGTAACGACTACGCGACACGCTCTAAAAAAGGTAGAGCCGGCCGTGTTTACACATGATGCCCCTCTTCACATTTCTGATTAATTTCGAATGTTTATGTTCATCTCTGTGCTTGAAACGCTGCTGCTTGTTCAAAGTTTTACCGCTCCGTGGTGAAACCTGACACCACACTGTCAGGCTACGTCTGGGCTCATTTGCATACTGCAACAGCGATATGAGAGGGAAGCTGTGTGTCCCTTTTTCGGCTGACTTTTTCTGCTACTGCAGATCGTTTTGTCAACTTGAAATATGTACATTTTGTGAGCGTATTAAAATGTGCTTTCTCAACTTCAAAAATTCTTGCCCCTGCGTAGAGCCGGCCTCGCACTCAAGGGTAAGAAAAATCCACCGCGGTTTAAACTAGTGTACTGTATGCAGTACATTCTACCAAAAAGTTAAATTTCCACGTCAATTCTTTTTAGCAATCTTTCGTAAAGAAATATCAGAACATTAAGCCATATGAAGGACATGTTAAACAATGAGAAACACATCGTGTCATCTCGGTCTCTTCATGCCTTGATAACATTTGAATCAGAATTCTACCCCCTAAAAGGTCAGGCTAGACAAATTTCTAAATGTCAGAAAGGTTTCCCAATGACTTTCTTTTATACAAATAGCATTTTCTTATTGAGCACTTGTCTTTGATTATATCTGACATAGTTTTGTAACTACTATATGAAAAATAAGTGCGTTTGTGGTTAATTGTAGTGGATGGTAAACACAGAATAATGCTCAATTTCATTTAGAATAACAGCCAGCTACTTATAAACTACTCATAAGATTGTAAAAAATTCTTTCTTTACATCCTAAATTTGTAAAAAAAATGCAATAGTGGCTATATTCCCACACCTTCATTTACACATTTAGAGAGATTAATTAGTGGATCATTTCTAAAATAATATATTTTTATATCATAATGTGATGTGTGACAGGACTGACTTTATGGGTTTTGCAGTAAATTCAGATTCAGAATACTTTAATTCCGGAGGGGAAACTTTAGCAACAATGGCACACAGTCTCGTCAAAGCACACAGGGGTAAGGGTGTGAGGTAAAAGAGTCACTCAGGAATAAAGGAACGGGGGTAAAATAATACATAATTTTTGGTAAGTACATTTAGTCTTTTAGCACATACAAAAACATGTTGACACACACACTTTAATCTTAGTACTAATATGTATTTTTACATGTATTCATTTAGCAGATGCTTTTATCCAAAGCAACTTTCAAGAGAGAACTTAACAAAAGAGTTCACAGATCAGGACAACGAGATAGCCCCAAACATTGCGGGTATTCAGATCAACATACATTGTGGGAAACCAAATAAGTGCCAAAGGAAAGAGCCACAAGAGCATTCAGTTAAACGAGTTTCTGCCAGGCATTCCCAGCAGACCCTCACGATACGTTTGGGCCTGCCAAGTCTGTCTAACTTCCCCCCCGTCAGCGGATCTGACTCACAACCAAGTGGTGATCGGTTGACAGCTCCGCCCCTCTCTTCACCCGAGTGTCCAAGACACATGGCCGCAGGTCAGAAGACACGACAACAAAGTCGATCATCGACCTCCGGCCTAGAGAGTCCTGGTGCCACGTGCACTGATGGACACTCTTGTGCTTGAACATGGTGTTAGTTATGGACAAACCATGACTAGCACAGAAGTCCAATAATAAAACACCACTCGGGTTCCGATCAGGGGGGCCGTTCTTCCCAATCACCCTTCTCCAGGTGTCACTGTCATTTCCCACGTGGGTGTTGAAGTCCCCCAGTAGAACGACGTAGTCCCCAGTCGGCGCACTGTTAAGTACGCCTCCCAGAGACTCCAAGAAGGCCGGGTACTCTGCACTGCTGTTCGGGCCGTAGGCCGCCACAACAGTGAGAGACCTGTCCCCGGCTTTTAGGCGCAGGGACGCGACCCTCTCGTTCACCGACGTAAACTCCAACACGTGGCAACTGAGCTGTGGAGCTATAAGCAAGCCCACGCTAGACCGCCGCCTCTCCCCGCGGGGAACGCCAGAGAAATGAAGAGTCCAGCCTCTCTCAAGGATAATGGTTCCAGAGCCCAAGCTGTGCGTGGAGGCGAGGCCGACTATATCTAGCTGGTAACGCTCGACCTCACGCACAAGCTCGGGCTCCTTCCCCGCCAGCGTGGTGACATTCCATGTCCTCAGTGCCAGAGACTGTGTGCACGGCCCTGGTCGTCCGGGCGCCTGCCCCTGACCACCGCCCAAATCACACAGCACCGGCCCCTTACGGGCTCCCTGCGGGTGGTGAGCCTACGGGAAGGTAGTCCCACGTCGCCTTTTCGGGCTGGGCCCAGCCGGGTCCCATGGGAAAAGACCCGGCCACCAGGCGCTCGCCCCGGTTTCGCCGATCCGGGCGACGTAACTGACTTCGTTTTAGTCGTCATCATCAGGGTTTTCTGAACCGCTCTTAGTCTGGCTAGTAACCTAGAACCTGTTTGCCTTGGGAGACCCTACCAGGGGCATAATGCCCCAGACAACATAGCTCCTAGGATCATTCAAGCACTCAAACCCCTCCACCACGTTAAGGTGGCGATTCACGGAGAGGCCTCTGTAGTTATGTCATACAAATGCATTCCATTGTAAAACTGCAATCAATTAAAAAAACTTGAGCTATTCTCTCAGAGCCTTTCATTTAACAAAGGGACAAGGTCACCTTGGAGCAGCCATGACACCAGGCAGCATTTTTTTTTAAAGAGAGGGTGACCAAACCAAGAATCTAAAGCTTACTTTCTGTCTCACAAACTTTGAGTCGCAAACCAAGGGAAACCCTTATTTTGCCTCACACAGCCTGTGGGATTAAGGGACAAAGAGGGGGAAGGGAGTTTTTCCTTCTTGCACGTCAGATGCTTTGTGTGTCATTGAGTCAGCAGGCTCGGTTCAGCAAACACGAACCGTAACAATGATAAAGAGAGGGCTGCCTTTAAATTGTTACGAACATAGTAGTCATTTTAAGATTTAGTGCTTCAAACCTTATCAACATCCCATTTGCAAACATATATTCTTTTTACATAACTTTGAAGACCAGAATGTATTTTAAGGCCTTAATGGTTGTCCATGTCCATAGAAAGGTGTCTGTGGACTTCAGCACCATTTTTGATCATCTGAGGAGTTCAATTAAGATTTGTACAAAATCGTTTTCCATAGTCATTTATTTCACATTCAAGACACTAACAATGCCGCTGTTACTAAACTAATCATACATTACATCATCCTAAACACATCCAAGGCAGCATCAAAAGCTATAATACTGTGTTACTGTGTTAACTACAGAATTATACTGTAACGACATTCTCAAAATACATGTCATATACATGGTTTTATTACTATCCTCACAACCAGAAAACACTTTTCTGTCTGTTTTTTAACTAATTAATATAATTGTGCTATTCAGCACACCTCATTTTGTTATCCATTACCGAGAGAGCATGCGTCAAAACTAACCAGTGTGTAAAATATATTTGACAATATGTAACAAAATCACAAGACAAGTGGAACTATGTGTGACTGATACCCTGGGTCTGATGTGATTGTTAGAATGCCTTTTAATTACTCATCTATTTCTATCTAATGCTAGGATATGAAGCTTAGTCTCACAATTAGATGATGCAGGGAAGAGAGAGATGACATCATCATGTGAATGCCCTGCCCTCCTGCACGTCCTCCCCTGTGGTGCTGTGACAACGTGACTGACGTGCCAGGCCTCTTGCGTTAAGGAGGGAGAAGTCTGACCAATCACTGCCTATTCCTTGTCTTTCTCTCAATCTAACTTCCCCCCTCCTCTCTTTATTACCCCATGGTATCCTCCATTGCTATAGGAAAATCCCTGTCCCCCACCCATACCCTCCCCTTCGTAGCTGCAGCCCTAGCCAATCAGAGCGGACAGTGGGGGCAGGGCATAACAAACCACCATTCCAGTGCAGCTCTGCTGCATCTCCTGAGAGCTAGCGGGGGCGAGTCGACAGTGCTGAAGAGACACAGGCAGGCCTCTAAGTGTGCATGTGTGCGTGCACAGACTAAGGCACAGCTACCACTGCTGCATTCTGGTTTTCTCCCACATTCTGTCATCTTTGAGCACTACTGGAGAGAGGCACAAGCAAGGATAATCAGAGGATTGAGAGCACTGTTAGACAGATAGCAGTTTTTCTTTACCTCCTTTTTTCGGTTCTCTCTCTGAGCGGCTGATAGTCTCTCACGTACGTGCAGGAAGGATGATAGCGGCACAGCTTTTGGCTTATTACTTTACAGAGTTGAAAGATGACCAACTCAAAAAGGTAAGTACTGAGTAGATTTCACCAATTTGCTGTGCCTCACCTTTACAATGGAACAGTTGTGTAATGTTAGAGGCCCAATGACAGAAATGAATAATGCCCGCATATCAATATATGCCTGTGGGGCACAACAGTCAGGACCAAAGAGGATGGATCTTTTGAAAGGCTACATCGAAGCCATGGTGGATAATTCGATTGAGTTTGCTATGGGCTTAGCATATCTTCATGAATGTTCAGCTTGATGACTGATTGTCCTTGAGAAAGGGAGATGGTAGTGGTTGTCGTGAGACCCTCGTTAAGGAGCGTTTCCGGGGCGTCAGTTGCTGGGGCGTCTAAAGCAGGTGTCTGAATGGCTGCTGAGCCCCTTTCCTCCCTCTCTTTTTGCCATCCCCCGCCGCTCCCATTAGCTGTCTAAGTCGATTCTTTGGTTTGTCACTATTGATGTTAGATCTTATCCTCATCATCAAGTTTTATATTATGTATTAATATTATTATTATTTTGCTCACGCTCCCTCTCCCTACCTTAACCTCCATCTTTAAATAAAACAGTTTTTCATGCTACCCCACCTTGCTTACTGCAATGCTGTTCCACTGGGGCTTAAAAAACTACGTTTTACACAAAAAGAGTTATGTTCTTATTAGCTAGATAATTTAGATGCTATCACAACAATGGGTTGACAACAAATGTAAATAAAAAGGAAATGTGGCTTTCAGAAATTCCTCTGCAATAACACTGGTCATCATCAAAGCATCAGAAAAAAACAGCTGATGCAGGATCAGACCCTACATATTAAATATATTAATTGTGAGCTGGTAAACCCATCATAGATCACTACTTCCTCCATAATCCAATTAATAGATTATGATTAACCTGTAAAATAGTCTCAGTGTTAACTGAAGTGCAAGATAGGATTTTTTTTTAAAGGTCACTTTTGATGTCACAGTGCATTACACGTGTGTGGGTGGTCTGAATGGTTGCCATAATATGCGATTGACCATATATGGCAAGGGGGGGGGGAGGAGGCTTACGTTTATTCATAGGCTGATTCATCTGACAAGTACAAATGTTCAATAATCACCTCCTACAATTTAGGAGTATTCAATCAATCCACTGTTCCTACCATTCATACATGTCTACAAATCTGGCTTTTGTTATGAACTATACATTTAAAAGGGGAGGGAAAGCTCAGCATTTGACTGCAGATCAACAGGTTGCAGGTTCAAATCTCCATTCTGAATATCACTTTGTATAAAAGTGGTTGGTAAATGAATACACTATTGTTATTGTCATGAATACTAACATTTGATGTTTAACACACTTGCGCACCACTGCTAGAGCAAATATGGCTAACACTCAGTGATGTCATAGAACAATCAGTTCTACTTTTCAGTCTGTCTCTCCGTAAGTAATTATGTATTCCTATCTGATCTAGACCTAATACTGTAGAAATGTATATGACACTGTATATAAAAAAAATTGAGCTATTTTCCATTTTGTCTTGTATTGGTCTTCAGATCGATAAATACCTGTACTCCATGCGTTTCTCTGATGACACGTTGAAGGATATCATGGCACGCTTCCGGAGGGAGCTTGGAAATGGGCTCGGTCGTGATACCAATCCAACTGCCACAGTGAAGATGCTTCCTACCTTTGTCAGATCCATACCTGATGGATCAGGTCAGGTCAAGTGTCATGTTAAACAACTGAGAAAATGTTTCAATATAGAGTAGACTTCAGTGGTAAAATAAACGAATAAAATTTGTTGTGTGCTGCAGCCCACTATGTTATTTCTCTAAAGTATCTATAGAGATTGTTGTAATATACTGTAGATTTATATTTGTATTTTTTAATCTGACATCTGACTATGATTTTTTTTTAAACTGCTATCCTGTAACTGGTTATATAATATAGTTGGTTCTCAAATTTGGATTTGGATTCAGTAAATGTATTTATGTATCATACATGTTATGTTTCACGTCACTCCTTTGCTAGCTCTATCCAGCAAAAATGTGCTGAGGTGTTTAGCCCTTTCTGTGACATTAGGCTTTCGTGTGCAAGCCCTGCATTTCAACTTGGCAGGGCATGCCATATACTCACATTGTTTTGGACCAGGAGCAAAAGCTAAATATTTTTTATTTGTGTCTATTTTGTTTATCTCTGTTATAAGTACTGTTGAATTTTATTCAACCATAATCGTTGTCATGTGATGGCTATCTGATAATTCAGAGAGTATATTTCTAATTATGTGTGTTGTAAAAACACATTTACAACTTAACTGCACAGACAGGCATTCTCTTATACCCGATCTTTGCGCCATCCAGCATCAACATTCCATGTTGGTAAACAGTGCTCTCAAAATAGCACACTGATTGTCACAAAAGAAGCCCACAGAGTGATATCATATCATAAGGTTAAAGCTGTTGTTGGATACTTTAGCTATCTCTCAGTTTAAATATAGCCCTTACTTTGCTGAATATGGTGGGGTTCTTCAGTCAAAGGACAAAGTTCAGGCCATGCAAATACACTTTTATTCATTATGATAATGCCATAAGCAGCACACTTGACATATAATCTAAAATAAATAATACATTTTCTATAATGAATTGTATCTGTAGGTCTATATTTCAAGATGCTGCTAAATTCAAGATACCAGGTACATATTCTAAGCCCCTCTGTTATGCAATGAAGATAAAGATCATGTGTATATGAATGTCCTAGGCAATACCCCAACAGACTGATGTTAATCTGTGTTTTGTTAAGTGATATATCTCAATTGTGACTAATTTTACAGACACTTAAAAGTGTTGTTTGGCTCTTCTATCTAACTTAATTCAAACGTTTAGGCCTGTAAACATTTTGGAATGACTTGCTAAAACACCAAAGTGCTTATACTGTCAATCATTTATACCTATAATTTGATCTACCATCCAACAGAAAAGGGAGATTTCATCGCTCTGGACCTGGGAGGTTCAAACTTCCGTATCTTGCGTGTGAAGGTGACACATGACAAGAAGCAGCCTGTTCAGATGGAGAGCCAAGTTTATGAGACCCCAGATGACATTATTCATGGCAGTGGGACGCGGGTAAACAACCAAGCACCACCTCATGCTCATCTCTCCATGAATTAGTACTGATATTTTTCACAAACAGATGAAGTGGGTGTGACATGAGAAACACACTGACTTGATGTGATGTGATTTTAAGAGACAACTGCTAAAAACAAGTTTGACATCAACTTGGGTTGATCTCTTCTAAATCTCTTTGAAATGGGTAAAGTAATGACAGCAACAATATTGTCAGTGAATAGATGATTGATTCTTTTTCCTGTGATCAGAAGAAATAACTACCTGACAAGCTATGTACAGTACATTTCTATTTAGTAATTTAGCAGATGCTTTTATCCAGATAGACTTAAAGCAAGTACAGGGACGTTCCCCCTGAGGCAAGTAGGGTGAAGTTCCTTGCCCAAGGACACAACATCATGCTGTCTTAGCCGGGAACTAACGACCTGCTGATCACTAGTCCGATGCCCTAACCACTCAGCCACCTGACTCCCCATACTGAGGTATAGGTTTGCAGCTGATAATGTGAGCATCTGTCTTTCCGCTTGATCTTAGAATTGCTTTTATGTTTTTCAGCTCTTTGACCATGTTGCAGATTGCCTGGGTGACTTCATGGAGAAGCAAAACATCAAGGATAAGAAACTACCTGTGGGATTCACATTCTCCTTTCCTTGTGCACAAAGCAAACTGGATGAGGTGAAATATTATCTATCTATATATCTATCTATCTATCTTTTTAAGACATCCTTGATAACACTTTGTATGCTTTTTTAAAGGCTGTCTTGGTAACTTGGACCAAAAAGTTCAAAGTCAGCGGGGTAGAAGGCATGGACGTGGTTAAGCTTCTGAACAAAGCAATCAAAAAGCGAGGGGTGAGTGTGTCCTTTAGAACCCAATAAAGACCAGTACCCTGTATTTTCTTCATTTTGTTTAGCTCAAAACAAAACTGTTGTGATTTTAAGGACTATGAGGCAGACATCATGGCAGTGGTCAATGATACAGTGGGAACAATGATGACTTGTGGATTTGATGATCAGCGCTGTGAAGTCGGCATCATCATAGGTAAGGATGCACAGTTCCTTCTATTTTTCATCCAGGCAGCCAGGAGGAATAAATTGCAATGAAACAAAACTTAACTGTAGAAACAACCCCCCCCCCCCCCCCCTCTTCTCGTAGGCTGGTAGGTAATGGAAGTGGATGCTCCTATTGTCTGGAAGCTAATGTGCTGTTGGTATGGTTTCTTACAGGTACAGGTACCAATGCCTGCTACATGGAGGAGTTGCGCCACATTGACCTGGTGGAGGGGGATGAGGGCCGCATGTGCATCAACACGGAGTGGGGTGCTTTTGGGGACGATGGGTCCCTTGAAGACCTGCGCACAGAGTTTGACCGTGAGATAGATCGGGGCTCTGTCAACCCTGGGAAACAGCTGTAAGTCTTGAAGCTTATATGCAAAGGGAGTTATAGTATGTGTTCATGGTATTTACTATTTCAATATCCCCTATGTAAAACATAAATGTAAGACCAAATTTGGTAAGTCCCAATCCAGGATAAAATGGCTTATTGTTAATGGTCAGGCTAACTTGAACCCAAACACTTAAAATTAATACTAAGTAATACATGTGTATCCCTCATGAAATAATAAAATTACAATGTTCCCAATACTGCCACTACTACTGTACTGTAAAGGCAATATTGTTATCAGCCCAAGTTATTGCACTTAAAAAATATTGCACGTATTAGTTAGGGGTAGTAGTAATGAGTAGGATAAGTAAACATGCCTTAAGACAGTGGTGTCAAACTCGTGCCATTGCGGGCCAAGAGGGTGCAGGTTTTCGCGTCAACCAAGCCCCTACACCAGCTGATTTCAATAACGAGTTTGATTTCACTAAGTGGAGAAAGTCGTTAGTGAAATCAGATGGTGTAGGGCAGTGATACTCACTATTCTTTTCACAAGAGCCACATTGGCCGAGCAAAATCAAGGGAAGAGCCACCTTTAAGACACAACCCTTTTGCAAAAGACACACCCCCTTTTGCAAATGTTAATTTTTACATATAAATTCCATATCCCACAAAAAAAGAAACAACACAGCCAATACATTTTCAATTAAGACCATATTTATCTTAATACTGGGATGAGCGGAAACTAGCATGCATCTCCTTGACTTTCTTCATGTATTTGTAGTTTGATGTTGCAATCACAGTGAGGCATTCAAGATGAGCATGGGTCAGTTGGTTTCTGTGTTTCCTCTTGATAGTGTTCACGGTTGAAAATGTTGACTCACGTGTATTTGCTCATGAAGAAAGACATCACTTTCTGTGCAAGTGGTTTCAAACTGGGAAAGTCTGCTTCAAAGACCAAACTCCAGAAGTGGCCAACACCTGCTCCAGGGGCGTCGTTAGCCCTGTTTTAGTTCTTCAGCCCCCCTAAATAATTATCGGGATTATTATCGGGCCGCTGAAGAAATACGCTAATTAATAACAATATTTTATTTTGAAAAATTACCGGATGCTCTCGGTTAAATGTCGGTCACTTGAGCGTCAAAAATGTAACCCACAATTAAGTTTGAAAAACTTGTAAAAAAACTGACGTCTTTGGGAATCGCTGGCTGGCTGGCTCACACCCCCTCTATTAACTATTACTATTTCTGAGTCTGAGAACGGTGTTTTGGCCCGCGCCAAAATCCAAGCCATCTCAAAAGAGTGGAGGTTGTCATGTGGATAAGATTTTGCTGTTCACAAAGTGAAGCAGTGAGCTGCGCTAATTTACTCTTTCTTATTTAACTGCCAGGCGGATGCGCAGTTTTGAAATGGTGCTCCAAGTTGCTTCGTTTGAAACAGGCGTGGTTTTCTTTCCATATTAAGCACAGATGATTAATGCCATGAAGAATAAATAAGAATTCGTCTGTCCTGCTTGCCTCCTCTTTGTCGTCTTCATGCGAATTTGCGTTTGGTGTTACTGCTGGTTTTCGCCCTTTTTTCATTAAAAAACGACACATTGTGCCAGGGCCGGCTCTACCTAATTTAGTGCCCTAGGCGAGATTACTGCGCGCGCCCCCCGTCTTTGGGAATCGCTTGCATCGCTCGCACCAGAATTTCTGTCGAGCGAGGGGGGGGGGGCGCGACAAAGACGACAGTTTTTTAATCGTTTGCAGACATTTAACCAAGCGCATCCGGTATTTTTTCGAAATAAAACACTGTTATTAATTATCGATTAAGGGTGCAGCGTCCCTCCAGCGCCCCTCCAGCCAATGGCGCTCTAGGCGGCCGCCCTGCATTGTGCCCGCAGCTCAAGCTGGTTTGCTCCATCCTCTGTCCGTCGTCAATCCCCGCTTGGTGTGGGAAACTACAGAAAACGACTTAATTAGTAGTTTTGTTTTTTTTGGCTGTGTTACCATATTGTTATAAGTTAGTATGCCAGTACGAGCCACCAATTAAAGCTTGACGAGCCGCATGTGGCTCGCGAGCCGCGCAATGAGTATCACTGGTGTAGGGGCTTAGTTGATGGGAAAACCTGCACCCTCTTGGCCCACGATGGTATGAGTTTGACATCGCTGCGTTAAGAGGACATGTATCCTTGTATTTACATACGATTGATAAACTTCACTGCCCCTTACTGGTCAGGTTTGAAAAAATGGCCAGTGGGATGTACATGGGAGAACTGGTGAGGCTCATCCTGGTCAAGATGGCGAAAGAAGGACTGCTCTTTGAGGGACGGATAACCCCTGAGCTTTTGACAAAGGGGAAAATGGAAACAAAACATGTTTCGGCCATTGAGAAGTAAGTACAGTGTGCAACGAAGGTTAACATAGTCATTGTGTCAAACATCAGCTGTGATTTGAATAGTAAATAAAATAAAATAAATGATAACAAATGCTTAGGGTTTACAGTTAACTTTAGCTCCTTTATCCATCCATATTCTAGGAGCAAAGAGGGCCTGAGAAAGTGCATGGAGATCTTGACAAGACTGGGTGTGGAGCCTTCTCAGGAAGATGCTGTTGCTGTGCAGCACGTCTGCACCATTGTATCGTTCCGCTCGGCCAACCTCATTGCAGCAACCCTAGGTGGCATCCTGCACCGTCTGAAGGAAAACAAGGGCGTCCCTCGTCTGCGCACCACTGTGGGCATTGATGGCTCACTCTATAAGATGCACCCTCAGTGAGTAAACAAGTAATCAAGTCACAAGTTGACAAAAAAACCCAGTGTGAAAGCACCTTTGACGAAAAGGTTCTTTAAAACCATTTACCAATCCAGACCTGCATTGCTGTCTCCCTACAGATATTCCAGACGTCTCCACAAGACAGTGCGGCGTTTAGTGCCCGATTCTGATGTGCGATTCCTCTTGTCTGAGAGCGGTAGTGCCAAGGGTGCCGCCATGGTGACAGCAGTGGCATATCGTTTGGCTGACCAGACGCGGCAGATCGCGCAGACTTTGGCCGAGTTTCGTTTGAGTAAGGCTCAGCTACTAGAGGTAAAGAAGAGGATGAGGACAGAGATTGAAAATGGCCTTGGGAAGAGTACTCACAAGGACGCAACCGTTAAGATGCTGCCCACTTTTGTCCGCAGTACACCTGATGGAACAGGTGACTAAGATGACATGAAACAATGGAATTATTTGTTTGCATAACATTTCTGTTCAGTCGAGGTTAGTTGAGGATCAGTTGGGTTTGCATCCAACTGTGATCCTTCTGTTTAACTATCCATCCATCCATCCATTATCTTCCGCTTATCCGGGGCCGGGTCGCGGGGGCAGCAGTCTGAGCAGGGAAGCCCAGACTTCCCTCACCGCACACACCTCCTCCAGCTCCTCCGAGGGGATCCCGAGGCGTTCCCAGGCCAGCCGAGAGACATAGTCCCTCCAGCGTGTCCTAGGTCTTCCCTGGGGCCGCCTCCCGGTGGGACATGCCTGGAACACCTCCCGGGGGAGGCGTCCAGGAGGCATCCTAAACAGATGCCCGAGCCACCTCAACTGGCTCCTCTCGACGTGGAGGAGTAGCGGTTCTACTCCGAGCTCCTCCCGTGTGACCGAGCTCCTCACCCTATCTCTAAGGGAGCGCCCGGCCACCCTGCGGAGGAAACTCATTTCGACCGCTTGTATCTGCGATCTTGTCCTTTCGGTCATGACCCAAAGCTCATGACCATAGGTGAGAGTAGGAATGTAGATTGACCAGTAAATCGAGAGCTTCGCCTTGCGGCTCAGCTCCTTCTTCACCACGACAGTCCGGTACAGAGACTGCATCACTGCAGATGCTGCACCGATCCGCCTGTCAATCTCATGTTCCGTCCTTCCGTCACTCGTGAACAAGACCCCAAGATACTTGAACTCCTCCACTTGAGGCAAAGGCTCCCCACCCACCCAGAGGGGGCAAGCTACCTTTTTCCGGTCGAGTACCATGGCCTCGGATTTGGAGGTGCTGATCCTCATCCCAGCCGCTTCACACTCGGCATCAAACCGCTCCAGAGCATGCTGGAGGCCCCAGCTCGAGGAAGCAAACAGGACAACATCATCCGCAAACAGCAGAGATGAGATCCCGTGCTCCCCGAACCGGAAACCCTCCGCCCCCTGGGCGCGCCTAGAAATTCTGTCCATATAAACAATGAACAGAACCGGTGACAAAGGGCAACCCTGGCGGAGTCCAGCATGCACCCGGAACAGGTCTGACTTATTTCCGGCAATGCGAACACAACTTTTACTTCGGTTGTACAGGGAACGGACGGCCCCTAACAAAGGGCCCCGGACCCCGTACTCCCGAAGTACCCCCCACAGGACACCACGAGGGACACAGTCGAATGCCTTCTCCAGATCCACAAAACACATGTAGACTGGTTGGGCAAACTCCCATGAACCCTCGAGCACCCGGTAGAGGGTGTAGAGCAGGTCCAGTGTTCCGCGGCCAGGACGAAAACCACACTGCTCCTCCTGAATCCGAGGTTCGACTATCGGCCGGATTCTCCTCTCCAGTACCCTGGCGTAGACCTTACCGGGGAGGCTGAGGAGTGTGATTCCTCTGTAATTGGAACACATCCTCCGGTCCGGAGGATGTGTTCACACATCCACCACCCCGGTCTGCCAATCCATAGGCACTGTTCCAGACCGCCACACGATGCTGCAGAGGCGTGTCAACCAGGACAGTCCCACAACATCCAGAGACTTCAGATACTCAGGACGGATCTCGTCCACCCCCGGAGCCCTGCCACCAAGGAGCCCATCGACTACCTCAGTGACTTCAGCCCGGGTGATAGGCGGGTCCGCCCCGAAGTCCCCAGTCTCTGCTTCCTCCTCGGAAGATGTGACGGCAGGATTGAGGAGATCCTCAAAGTATTCCTTCCACCGTCCGACAACATCCCCAGTCGAGGTCAACAGCTCCCCACCCGCACCGTAAACAGTGTTGGTGAAGCACTGCTTCCCTCTCCTGAGGCGCCGAACGGTTTGCCAGAATTTCCTTGGGGCCGACCGATAGTCCTTCTCCATGGCCTCCCCAAACTCCTCCCAGACCCGAGTTTTTGCCTCTGTGACTACCCGAGCCGTGGCACGCTTGGCCTGCCGGTACCGGTCAACTCTTTCGGGAGTCCCACAAGCCAGAACGGCTCGATACGACTCCTTCTTCAGTTTGACGGCATCCCTTACTTCCGGTGTCCACCACCGGGTTCTGGGATTGCCGCCACGACCAGCACCAGAGACCTTGCGACCACAACTCCGGACTGCTGCATTGACAATGGAGGTCGAGAACATGGTCCATTCAGACTCAATGTCCCCAGCCTCCCCCGGGATCTGTGAGAAGCTCTCCCAGAGGTGTGAGTTGAAGACCGCTCTGACAGAGGGGTCCGCCAGGCGTTCCCAGCAGACCCTCACGATACGTTTGGGCCTGCCAAGTCTGTCTAACTTCCCCCCCCGCCAGCGGATCTGACTCACAACCAGGTGGTGATCGGTTGACAGCTCCGCCCCTCTCTTCACCCGAGTGTCCAAGACATACGGCCGCAGGTCAGAAGACACGACAACAAAGTCGATCATCGACCTCCGGCCTAGAGTGTCCTGGTGCCACGTGCACTGATGGACACTCTTGTGCTTGAACATGGTGTTAGTTATGGACAAACCGTGACTAGCACAGAAGTCCAAAAACAGAACACCACTCGGGTTCCGATCAGGGGGGTCGTTCTTCCCAATCACCCTTCTCCAGGTGTCACTGTCATTTCCCACGTGGGCGTTGAAGTCCCCAAGTAGAACGACGGAGTCCCCAGTCGGCGCACTGTTCAGTACGCCTCCCAGAGACTCCAAGAAGGCCGGGTACTCTGCACTGCTGTTCGGGCCGTAGGCCGCCACAACAGTGAGAGACCTGTCCCTGGCTTTTAGGCGCAGGGACACGACCCTCTCGTTCACCGGTGTAAACTCCAACACGTGGCGACTGAGCTGTGGGGCTATAAGCAAACCTACGCCAGCCCGCCGCCTCTCCCCGCGGGGAACGCCAGAGAAATGAAGAGTCCAGCCTCTCTCAAGGATAATGGTTCCAGAGCCCAAGCTGTGCGTGGAGGCAAGGCCGACTATATCTAGCCGGTAACACTCGACCTCCCGTACAAGCTCGGGCTCCTTCCCCGCCAGTGTGGTGACATTCCATGTCCCCAGCGCTAGAGACTGGTCGTCCGGGTGCCTGCCCCTGACCACCGCCCAAATCACACAGCACCGGCCCCTTACGGTCCTTCCTGCGGGTGGTGGGCCTGCGGGAAGGTGGTCCCACGTCGCCTTTTCGGGCTGGGCCCGGCCGGGTCCCATGGGAAAAGACCCGGCCACCAGGCGCTCGCCTGCGAGCTCCCACTCTGGGCCTGGCTCCAGAGTGGGGCCCCGGTTTCGCCGATCCGGGCGACGTAACGGATTTCGTTGGTTTTGTCATCATAGGGTTTTTTTGAACCGCTCTTAGTCTGGCTAGTCACCTAGGACCTGTTTGCCTTGGGAGACCCTACCAGGGGCATAATGTCCCCAACAACATAGCTCCTAGGATCATCCAAGCACTCAAACCCCTCCACCACGTTAAGGTGGCGATTCACGGAGAGGTGAGTCTATTTAACTAACTGTTGGCCAATTGCCTTCAATGATTAGAAACAGGCCAGTTATGGTCACAGTCCTTATGCAATTCAGTCCCATTTCAAACAAGAAACAAAATGCCCTATACAGTCATGCAATATTTGTTACATGTATTCATTTAGTAGACGCTTTTATCGGAAGCGACTTGCAAGAGAGAGCTTTTACAAAGAGCTTCGGTCACTGAGCATAGCAACGTGATAGGCCCCGAACGCAGTGGGCTTTTAGATCATGAAACGTACACTACCGTTCAAAAGTTTGGGGTCACCCAAAAAAAATTGTGTTTTCCATGAAAAGTCACACTTATTCACTACCATATGTTGTGAAATGAATAGAAAATAGAGTCAAGACATTGACAAGGTTAGAAATAATGATTTGTATTTGAAATAAGATTTTTTTTACATCAAACTTTGCTTTCGTCAAATAATCCTCCATTTGCAGCAATTACAGCATTGCAGACCTTTGGCATTCTAGCTGTTAATTTGTTGAGGTAATCTGGAGAAATTGCACCCCACGCTTCCAGAAGCAGCTCCCACAAGTTGGATTGGTTGGATGGGCACTTCTTGCGTACCATACGGTCAAGCTGCTCCCACAACAGCTCAATGGGGTTCAGATCTGGTGACTGCGCTGGCCACTCCATTACCGATAGAATACCAGCTGCCTGCTTCTGCTCTAAATAGTTCTTGCACAATTTGGAGGTGTGTTTAGGGTCATTGTCCTGTTGTAGGATGAAATTGGCTCCAATCATGCGCTGTCCACTGGGTATGGCATGGCGTTGCAAAATGGAGTGATAGCCTTCCTTATTCAGAATCCCTTTTACCCTGTACAAATCTCCCACCTTACCAGCACCAAAGCGACCCCAGACCATCACATTACCTCCGCCATGCTTAACAGATGGCGTCAGGCATTCTTCCAGCATCTTTTCATTTGTTCTGCGTCTCACAAACGTTCTTCTTTGTGATCCAAACACCTCAAACTTGGATTCATCCGTCCACAACACTTTTTTCCAGTCTTCCTCTGTCCAATGTCCGTGTTCTTTTGCCCATCTTAATCTTTTTCTTTTATTGGCCCGTCTCAGATATGGCTTTTTCTTTGCCACTCTGCCCTGAAGCCCAGAATCCTGCAGCCGCCTCTTCACTGTAGATGTCAACACTGGTGTTTTGCGGGTACTATTTAATGAAGATGCCAGTTGGGGACCTGTGAGGCGTCTGTTTCTCAAACTAGAGACTCTAATGTACTTATCTTCTTGTTTAGTTGTGCAACGCGGCCTCCAACTTCTTTTTCTACTCTGGTTAGAGCCTGTTTGTGCTGTCCTCTGAAGGGAGTAGTACACACCGTTGTAGGAAATCTTCCATTTCTTAGCAATTTCTCGCATGGAATAGCCTTCATTTCTAAGAACAAGAATAGACTGTCGAGTTTCAGATGAAAGTTCTCTTTTTCTGGCCATTTTGAGCGTTTAATTGACCCCACAAATGTGATGCTCCAGAAACTCAATCTGCTCAAAGGAAGGTCAGTTTTGTAGCTTCTGTAAGGAGCTAAACTGTTTTCAGATGTGTGAACATGATTGCACAAGGGTTTTCTAATCATCAATTAGCCTTCTGAGCCAATGAGCAAACACATTGTACCATTAGAACACTGGAGTGATAGTTGCAGGAAATGGGCCTCTATACACCTATGTAGATATTGCACCAAAAACCAGACATTTGCAGCTAGAATAGTCATTTACCACATTAGCAATGTATAGAGTGTATTTCTTTAAAGTTAAGACTAGTTTAAAGTTATCTTCATTGAAAAGTACAGTGCTTTTCCTTAAAAAATAAGGACATTTCAATGTGACCCTAAACTTTTGAACGGTAGTGTACATCGTGAGAACCAATAAGTGCCAAGGGAAGAGCTATAAAAGCATAACACAACGATTGTGAACATTAAAGCAAGAAAAACAACAACACTGGCGAGTCACCATATGGGGACCAACAACTACTTCTTGCTTAACACTTGTTCCTATCTTGCAGAAAATGGAGATTTTTTGGCTCTGGATCTTGGAGGAACCAACTTCCGTGTTCTGCTGGTTAAGATCCGCAGTGGAAAGAGGCGTACAGTCGAGATGCATAACAAAATATATGCAATTCCCATGGAGGTCATGCAGGGCACAGGAGAGGAGGTAATTAGTTAGTGGTCATACCCTTCCATTTTCATTTACACATTTAGTCATTTAGCAGATGCGCTCATCCAGAGCAATTTACAGCAAGTACAGGGACATTCCTCCCGAGAAAAGTAGGGTAAAGTGCCTTGCGCAAGGACACAATGTCATGATGGCACAGCCAAAGTTTGAACCAGGGACCTTCTGATTACTAGCCCAACACCCTCACCACTCAGCCACATGACACCCATTTACCAACAATCCTGCTACAAATTGTATCAGAATATACATAGGAAAATATAATTTTCTCAGTGGCATATATACTGTATATAGCCTTAAATCTCTCAAACTAGATTCCAACATATAAACACATTTTATAAGACACCTTTTTATATTTCCCCCCTCAGCTCTTTGACCACATTGTGTACTGCATCTCTGACTTTCTGGACTACATGGGCATGAAGAGTGCCCGTCTACCCCTTGGATTCACTTTCTCCTTTCCCTGCCATCAGACAAGCCTGGATGCAGTAAGACCAAATTATATAATATATCATTTAAATTTTCTATGAGACAAATAGATTTTTACTACTACTATAGAATTAATACTATAGTTGCTTACTATAGTAGCTATAGTCTTACTATAATTAACTTGACATGGTACTGGGACTATAACACAATAGTACTGGTGAAAATATTGTCATGATTTAATAATTATGTTTCTAGGGTATCCTTGTAAACTGGACTAAAGGCTTCAAAGCCACTGACTGTGAGGGTGAAGATGTGGTGGAGCTTCTGAGGGAGGGAATAAAAAGAAAAGAGGTAAGAAAAGAAAAACCTATGAATGCAAATACAAAATAATACAAAAGAAATTGACTTGCAGTGGACTTATTAGGGGTGGGATATTCTGAACTGTTTCCATCATGGGAACATGGGAACATCCCATATTTTCATGGGAATTTGTTGTGTTTTTGTAAGAAATATAAACAATGTATTCTATATAGTAACCCTAACAATAAGCCAATTTTCAAATATTCGTTGCAAAAAGAAAAACTAAACAATTATACTTTTAGCACAGGTCAAAACAGCATTAGTGTTTAAGGGAAAGTTATATTATTTCTGTACTGACACCGGTGTTTCTTTCTAGAAAATACGTTTTATACTTTCACTTTCAACAGTAACACAGTTTTTCAGTTCATTTTATTGATTTCCTCCCTATAGATGGAGGACCCAGTAGGTATTAATTGAGTAGGAATGATCTGAAATTGCAGGTAAAGCAGGATAGTTTTGCTAAGATGTGGAAATAGCATGGATTTCGAACAACGGAGAAGACTCATAACATAATAAAGGGAACCTTTCTTGACATGCTTTGAGACTGAAATATCTGTGACGACATTCATAATTTAGATATATCAAAAGTATCATTTGGTGGCAAAATCGGTAACTCTGGATCTACCCATTTGTGTTATTTGTATTCATAGGCAAGTATAAGCTACTGCTACTGCGTGGGTCAGTGGGTTGCATTGTGCAAAATCTAACTTTCTGTCAACTGGGGGAGGGCCTGTATGTCTAAGTTTGGGTCATTTTTTTAAATGTGTGAACGGCTTTCAGCATTTTGGTCGAATCCTTAATTTGTGTTAGTTGCGCTGTGGGTTTTTGCTACATTTGATGCAGTGTTATGAAATAAGGCTGTAGTATACATTCAATATATGTTTTTGCAATACCACGGCATGTTGATTTTTTTTGTTTGTTAATGCAGTTGTGTTACTATGTTAATGTTGTTCTGTCAGCCTCTGCTAACAGCTGTGCTAATCATGTTATGTTTAGCCTTTAAATATAGTTTTTGTATCATGGTGTATTCTTCCACTTTTACTTATGTACATATTGCCGATAGGAATTTGACCTTGATGTTGTAGCGGTTGTAAACGACACAGTGGGGACAATGATGACCTGTGCATATGAAGAGCCTACTTGTGAAGTTGGACTTATTGCAGGTAAAATGCTATCTACTTATTCATAGCCATGTAGCACAACACATATTAGAAAACATATGTAAACCTTAAATTAGCCATCTATGTATAGGTATACTAACTGGGAAGCATCAGAAACGAGACAACTTTGATGTCTGCCTTGTTTGAGGCTGTATGCGATTGTGTGCTTCCAATTAGGAACTGGCAGTAACGCATGTTATATGGAGGAGATGAAGAATATTGAGACGGTAGAGGGAGATGTGGGCCGTATGTGTGTTAACATGGAGTGGGGAGCCTTTGGAGACAATGGATGCCTTGATGATATCAGAACACAGTATGACCGGGCTGTGGACGAGAACTCACTGAATGAAGGCAAACAGAGGTAAACTTCCAATCTGTTATGTTAACTATGTAACCAAGTTGGTTATATTGTAACTCTGTGCTGTAATTTAGGACCTTAATTATATTGATTAATAAAGCCTGTGTTTAGTTGGGGTTGATTTGTAACTTAATCTCCAAATGTTGTGTCACAGGTATGAGAAGATGTGCAGTGGTATGTACCTAGGTGAGATTGTGAGGAATATCCTGATTGACTTGACCAAACGTGGGTTTCTTTTTCGGGGACAAATCTCTGAGACTTTGAAGACCAGGGGAATCTTTGAGACCAAGTTTCTGTCCCAGATAGAGAGGTAGGTACACATTGGTGCAGTGCTTTTTACCATTGAATGCAGGTATATGAAACATTATTTTTGCACCTAACTGTTTTATGAATGATAGGATACAAATAATTCCTCTTTAAGATACAGAAAATGCCCATTTAGCAAAATGTTCACAATGAAAATGGAACTCAATGAACATTGAATTCCTCAACCAACTTGACAGACCTGTCTCTCGTACATCGTGTTTGACATCTTACCCTCTTCACCACAGTGATCGCCTGGCCTTGCTGCAGGTCAGGGCAATTCTGCAGCAGCTGGGGCTGGACAGCACTTGTGATGACAGTATTATTGTCAAAGAAGTGTGTGGCACAGTGTCCCGCCGAGCAGCTCAGATCTGCGGAGCCGGGATGGCCGCCGTGGTGGATAAGATACGTGAGAACAGAGGCTTGGACCACTTGGACATAACAGTGGGGGTGGATGGAACCCTCTACAAACTGCATCCACAGTGAGTAATACAATTCAGCAGAAAGGGTTGATAATGTGTTTTTTAGAGTAGAGCTATAATGGTAAAGTTTTTGAACGGACCACATGTCTCTCTCAGCTCCAGTGTATAGGCAACATTTTGAAATAAATACTAACGTGGCCTCTAAATTGCTATTTTTTTCTACTCATTATTAAGTCATCTAGTACACAAACTGTGCTTGCATGGCAAATACCACAGAAGCCAGTACAGGTAGAAAGAGCCATGTGTAAAACAAACTACTTTAGTTATATCATTTTATTAAAAACACTGGTTTATATTGGTCTTCCACTGTCTCCATGTACCTTTTTTAACAAAAAAGATGCAAGCTTGCATACTGTGAAATGTTCCTGTATGTACAGCATAATCATTCACCTAAGGAATAGCTGTGCGCCTCCCAAGCTACTCTTTACCACAAATAAATACCAGATTAACAAAGAATTACTAAAACGATGTGTTCTGTTCCAACCCTGTGACTCAAAACTTTATCTTCCCATCCCTTTTAGCTTCTCACGGATTTTCCATCAGACAGTGAAGGAGCTTGCACCTAAATGTGATGTCAACTTCTTGTTGTCTGAGGATGGGAGTGGAAAGGGGGCAGCACTGATCACTGCAGTGGGCTGTCGCCAGAGAGAAGAGGAAAAGCAGCAGCACTAAACTGACCTGACCGTGTCACCCCTGGAAACAATCTGCTGCTTAACTTTTCTTAACCTGCTACACAGCCCTTTCCTCCCCCTCCCTAAAGCCCTGCCACTGGCAGCCGTGACTCCACCTCTGCCCAACCTGACTCATGCCCCAGCCAGAGACACAGTCCACATTTGAATTTAAATTACAGATATAACTTTTATTTATTTACTAGTGGGTTTTTCTCAATAGGTTGTAGTATCAGTATCAAGTATCAGATAAATGTTAACTCTCTAAGTGCAATATCAATGTTTTAATTTTGTATCGAGGGAAATAGTTTATTCGTTGTATTTAGGAGGCCACATTAGATGTCTGGATTTTGTTTTGTGTGTCCAGCACACATCAAAGTCTCTGTATGTTTTATATGCAAGTGAACAGAATATATAAGTGAGTGGAGATGCCCTTATTTTAACTAAAGCCAGAAGAATCTTCCCTAAAAGGACTTGATGTTGATGGGGCTAAAAGCAGGAGTCACGGCTGTTAAATCATTCTAATTTTACATGTAAAAAAAATGTATGTTATGTACTAATAATCTGTTACATGTCAATGCAACTTAATTGAAGTAATGCACCTTTCACAAACCCATCCTCCATAAGAGCAGGGAGAATCAAGCCTCTTAGTTAAATTGTTAGCCTACCTTGTTGCTCTATGTGACCTACTATACTTTAGATGTTGTGTTTAATCCTACCACTATTTGTGTGCACAAAGAATAAATGTTTATTGGCCCCTAAGAAAAGAGTTGATACTCAGAGCGCTTTTGTGTGTATTTGTTGCAGAGTGTCTGTGAGTTCTACTGTAAAATGAATTGTAGCTATGTCCAAAGCCGTATGACGAATGCATGCCATGCCTTATATATAGAACATTAAAGGAGTGTACTGAGACATCTGGATTTGTACATTTTAGATGTGTTTAAAACAGTGACATGGGTTCATTAAATTATATTTTGTTGTGCAAAAAACCCCTGGTGAGAAGTCTCTTTTCTTAATGTAAGAATTGAGCAGGATGGGCTGATATGTCTTACAATCAGCATGAATGCTGCAATCTCATTCTTAAACTGTAGGATGACGAGGTAGCTACTACTGTAACTAATTGCTCAATTATAATAGTAATTATATCTACCCGAAACTGGCCATGAAATATATGCACAAAAACATAAATACATAATCTATGAGAAAATGTTTTCTTGAATATTTGAGTAATATACTACTGTAAAGAGGTACAGGCTAGTAGATTGACATATGAATAAAAAATATAAACATGGTTATATTAAATGTGTAAATACAGATGTAATTCATACTAAATATCGTAAACAATGCGGATCTAAACCTGAAAAGAGGCATGCAACAGATATTTATGCCTTAAATAAATAAAATACACATACACAGTGCACGCAAGTAGGCTAGTTAGTCCAGCGCCGTTGTTGCAGAAGGGACATCCAAATGTGTGCTAGCTCGCGCTAGCCTTGAGCAATTGGTTTACAAGAATGCATGCACATTAATGGGTGGAAGTGAAATGCTATTTATATTTGTTTTCTCGAGGTATGTAATTAACCAATAACTGAAATCAGGTCTAGATTCTATCGAGGTCAGAGACCGATGCATGATTTTGCAAATGCGCGGTAGCTGGCGTAACCATCTGAAAACCTAATCTAAGCTACAGCTAAAGATAGCTATACTACAGTCAAGTTAGCATGGTCTTTTCCCTTCCACAGCAATGCAAGGAGTAGTCGGTCTACTAAAAAATTATGCCAGCCTAACAATGTCAATCAGTATTTCGGCTGTTATGTTAGTAGCAACTTGCTAGGTAGCAAGCATAGCAATTGCATGTGCTGTAATTGTTTATTTGTCAAGCCAAATGTTTTATGTCAACCTAACATTAGCTTTTGACGTATCATTGGTAGTCTAATATTATAGAATTGCCTTTTCTAAAATACTAGCTAGCAAAATGCGATTAGCCAGCTACCTAGCCAACTATGGTAGCTAGGCTAGCTTTATCTATAGCAAACCGTGATCAGTCTTGCTTATTTTTCTAAACGAGTTCTTATTTCGGCGCTGCAGGCAGGGTAGCCCGCAATGTTACAGTATGGCGTTTGAATCCCATCACCGTATCCCACTTAACTGGAAAACTTGGTTAAAATGATATTCACTCGTCATATCGACATCACATATTGTCCCACCCGACGGAGCAGACCAAGTAGCCTTTATTGACAGTAACCCAAAAAGAAATAGCCATTGGGGAAATGTTGTAGTAAACATACAAAAAAATTTGATCTCTTCAGCAGGCTTTCACAACGGAGTGAGCGACCACAGCAGTGGAGGTGTCTCATTCACACTTACTGGAATCCTACCCAAGCCTATCTCAGATAATCTCACATCATCCAAGAAAACTGGCAGACACTGAATACAGCTCCGAGGCAGTGACCAGACCCATGACTGCTTGAGGGAAGTTGGACCCACGGCAGCCCATGCTGTTCCCCCTGCTCTTCCTCTAGCTGACACAGAACTGCAAACTATCCAGACCCTTCCCTTTTCCACGGCCACCCCATACCAGTCGGCTTTCTGACAATGGCCTCTGGTACCGAAACCGTACACTACATCCATCTTCACAACTCCAGCCAGTCTGTGCTGGAGGCTCTGCGTTCACAGCGGCGTGAGGGCCTCTTCTGCGATGTGACCGTACGTATTCACGATGCGTCCCTTCGCGCCCACGCATGCGTGCTGGCGGCGGGCAGTCCCTTTTTCCAGGACAAGCTGTTGTTGGGCCACTCTGAGATCTCTGTGCCGCCACTGGTGCCTGCAGAGACAGTGAAGCAGCTTGTGGATTTCATGTACAGTGGCTCCCTGGTGGTGCTGCAGTCCCAGGCCCTGTGCATCCTCACCGCAGCCAGCATTTTGCAGATCAAGACTGTCATTGACGAGTGCACTCAGATCATCTCACAGAGGAAAGCAGCCGCTGGTGGAGGGGGAGGAGGAGGAGTGATGATTGGAGGGGTTCTCCCTAAACAGGAGGAACGTGGAGAAGGTAAAGGAAGCAGTGGCAGCACCAGCGGAAGTTGTGTCGGGGGCACTAGCAGTGGTGGGGTTTACCAGAGCTTCTCCAACTTTGCCATGGGGGACTGTGTGGCCAGCAACATGGGCACGGGCCTGGGCAGTGCTAGTGTTAGCGAAAGTGGACCTGGCACCATGGAGCAGGCCAACCCAGTTGGGTTGATGGCCCTTGGGGACATGGGACCTGGCTCCATATGTGGGACAGATGGGTTAGGCTCCACAGCCAGCTCTGCTCTTCTTAAACAGAACTCCAGCTGCACTCAGGATGTGAGGTACAAGCTGAGGGACCTGCTGACCCAGACAGCAAACGCTGGTGCCACTGCCAGTAGCACGGGTAGCCTGTCTGCAGGCTGCAGCTCAGGGATGGGCAGCGTGGACAGCATCGGCAGAGACAGCATCCGTGGTAGTACGACAGACCTCACGGATGACCTCGTAGGAATAGACAGATTCAGTGAGGAAGAAGAGATTGATGGAAGAGACAGAGGGCGAGATGGAGACAGAGAGAGAGGTGCGGGCCACAGCCGCAAGCAAAGGCAGCCACTCAGACTACAGGTAAGGCACGAGGATTGGTTACCATGGTGATAGTCAAGCAGACAGCTACCTTACATTTTTCATAGGGTCATAGTGTCCAGAGTATGTCGGCAGGATTGATAGGCTGGAGCCGATTCCTGTATTGCTTCAGTGGGTCATTAAACATTCGAGATGCAGGAATCAATTCAAAAGTTGCCTACTCAATACAGATCTACTGTCAAAAGATGCTGCCACACAAGTCTCATGTTTTTAAGTTAGGGAAAAATGTAAGACCGAGCGATTACCCTTCAGTCAGTGCTTGTATGCTGGCTGTGTATTTATATACAAAGAATGTGACACTGAAGGTATGAACATGGAAAAAAAAGAAGCTGTGAACATGTTGCCAACACCATCGCTTCAAACAAATCAAAGGAGTTTTCGGAGTGACATTACACTGAACGGTACACTTTTATCCTTTTTTCTTTGAACCCCTTAAGGTTACCGGAGGAGACGGAGTGGTGGTAAAAGATGAAGGTATTCAGGAGGCATCCGTTTTTTCCTTAGCAGGGGGAAGACGAGAGGTACAGCAGGACGGCTCACAGGAATCTATGGCCAGTTTTGGCCAGGTGAATTTTTCAACTACTGTGCTGTCCCAAAATAACTGCAAGATATATTTTATGTTATTTTGATAATCTCTCCCCCACTTAAATGTTTTAACCACACAGCATACTTCCTACTGTCAGGGGAAAAAAAGTATTGTGGTGGCCTGAACTGTTAAATACTCCAGCACAGACTCTGGTTTTACTTAAACTGAAATGCCATTTAATATGTAAATATAATATTACTTTATATGTGTTTGCCATGGTTGAGGCAGATTTGGGCATCGGGGCGATATTATTAAAGACAACTTGCTGAAGTGAATGTTCTGTGTCCCTTCCAGGAGTTCTATGATGAGCCTGGAGTGTTTTCTGAGAGCTTTTGGCCACAGAGTGACCCTCAGACTATGTCTTTCAACCAACGAGGAAGAGTCAACAAACCCCTGACTCCTCCTCCTTCTACACAGTCCATTAACAACCAGGTCCGTTTTTCTTTAACCTTAGTTATGACTTTGGGAATCACATCTGGAGTGTACGGCTTGTCTGTTGTTTTGACCACTTGGTCTTCAATTCCAGTTGGCCAGTCTTCTTAAAGAGCAACCAGTAAGGCATTGCCTTTTTGTGGAGGCAAATCATGTTTAAGTAAATTTTTGGTGGGCCAAAGAGTTTTAAATATTCAGTGTCCGGGCCCTGGCATATTTACAGCAAAAATAATATCTTATAAGGGATATGAAAATTTATTCTATACATTATTCTTTTAATCAGCACCTATATTCCTGTAGTGTGATGTTTGTTCGTATTGCCATTTTGGTAGGAGCATAGTTTTAGGGATGGGAAGGTTGTCAGTATGAATTATTTAATTCCAGACAATACCCAATTCTTGGATATGCACCCCCTGCCCTCTTCCTCTGTTCATCTTTTCATGAAAAAATTATGTGTTTATCCTGTTTTCCGACAGTTACTTTTCCAGTACCCGGTTAGCCAATCTCAGCAGTCATCGTTTTTTGTGGGAGGACCGATGGTGATTGACAGCATCGCAGGAACTGATCCAACCCAGCATGCTCCACCACCACCACCACCAATGACACCAGCCCCAACTCCATCAACCACTTCCTGCTCGGCAGGCCCCTCCCCGTCCTCCCAGGGCTCTGAGACGTCGTTCGACTGCACTCATTGTGGGAAATCGCTGCGCTCCAGGAAAAACTACAGCAAGCATATGTTCATACACTCTGGTACGATTGCTATGTATTACATAGGCTGGAGTCAGATGGCTCAGCGGGTTAAGGCGTTGGCCTTAAGGTTGTGAGTTCGAACCTCGGCTTTGGCTATGTGATGTTGTGTCCTCGGGCAAGACACTTCACCCTACTTGTCTCAGGGAGAATGTCCCTGTACTTACTGTAAGTCGCTTTGGATAAAAGCATCTGCTAAATAAATAGTTGTTGTATTGCATATCAAAGAAACAATCATAATGTAACACCAGATTCAGAATAGGATTTTATTCACCATGTACGCTGCAGAAACACTTAATTTACTGTGGCAGCATGGTGCTAACAATAAACATATACAGATCTTAAATGTAACTTAGAAATAGGCAAGTAGATGAACAAAAAAAATGTAAATAAACAATCTGATGTATAAAATGAAGTTGGATAATAATACAAAATCAACTGTACACCTCAATGTAACAGCACAATGTCTAGATCATAGCAATGACTCACATCTCTGATGAGGACTGAATTCCATACCTTGTTTGTCGTGTTTGCATGCTGCAGGTCAAAAGCCTCACCAATGCTCCATCTGCTGGCGTTCCTTCTCTCTGCGGGACTACCTCCTCAAGCACATGGTGGTGCACACAGGCGTGCGGGCCTTTCAGTGCTCCATCTGTGGCAAGCGCTTCACTCAGAAGAGCTCGTTGAACGTGCACATGCGCACTCACCGAGCCGAGCGTACCTTTCAGTGCAATGTCTGCCACCGAGCCTTCACCCATCGCACACTCCTGGAGCGCCACGCCCTACAGCATGCCCACCACACGCCACAGGGGCGCGGGCCTGGCATTACCTCCCCCATCAAACACAGCCCCACAGCCCTGGGAGGGCCCTCAGGTATGGGTGGCCCTAGCGGGATGAGCAGCGGGATGGCCAACGTTGCCAGCCATGGGTCATCATCCTCCTAAAAGAGCATAGCAGAGGTTCCAAACCAGCCCTCCTTCATAGTGAACCCCTAACCGAAATAGCATCAAACGCCCATTATCTCATTTTAGAGAGGTGGATTGATGTTTAGTTCATTTGTTGGGGACTTGGTAAAAGTCAAAGGAGTTGCACATTATGTTATTCACAACATTAAGATGTGCAGAAGAGAGACACAACGATGTCTGCCGTCTCAAATATAACAGAATTGGGTGAGTTTTGTGGTGCTCAAAGTGTCATCAGAAGAAACCATAGACAATGTCTTCTTTAAAAAATAATGACCCAGGTACACTAGGGAATGTTGAACGGTCCCCTTAATGCTTGAAATAATCAAGCAATTAGTTTCACCTTCTAGAAACAATCGGTTTCTGTACACAAAAATGTGGCGTTCTGTTTATTCTCCCCATTCCTCAAGTGGCCTTCCAGTCAAATTCTAGGAATTATTAGTCTTAGAGTTTTCTCATAGCTTTGCACCAGAAAAATAGGGCCCTAAAAGAAGATTATTTGAAAGAGAGAAAGAGAGTGTTGAAAAGGTCGTCAAATAGGAAGGAAGACATTCAAAGGAAAAAAATTATGTTGTTTAAATAAATGTCAATGCTGGAAGGAAACAGAGTGACTGCCATCACACGAGCTGGGACTCAGCATTCATAAGTTTGAAGGAAAACATTGGGGTCTGTTCATTGACTGTAATACCTCTTTTTACCTCCTTCCTACAGTTGCTGTGATTCATGTTGTACTTTGATACTTTTGATAAATGTATAGTGCAGGGGTGCCAACCCTGGTCCCTGAGAGCCACAGTCCAGGGGTCTCATTTATAAAGCTTGCTTATGCACAAAACGGGGCTGAAAACGTGCGTACGCCAGTTTTCACGCCAAGTCAGTGATTCATAAAAAACTAACTTGGCGGTCGAATGTGCGGTCCTCCACGCAAACTATGACCCTCCCGTAAACCTACGCACTTTTTGGAGACAGTGGGAATTGGAGACACATACTGCAAAAAATGAGACCCCAGAAGGTTTTAGATGTTTACCTGCTCTAGCACAACTGATTCTAATGACTGGTTCGTTGTCAAGCTCTGTGGAAGCCTCATAATTAGAATCAGGTGTGCTGGAGCAGGGGAACATCTAAAACCTTGAGGACTGTGGCTCTCGAGGACTAGGGTTGGCCACCGCTGGTGTAGTGTAATTGATTGCATATTTTGATCTAATTGTTTTGAAACATCTGCATGAGTATTTTAAAACTAGTCCTGGACCACTGCACGCCAGCAAGGAGAAACAGCCAGCTAGCATCACAATTTTGCAGTACAGTGCTTATGGTCATGATTTTGAATGAGTTTTCTTATATATATATATAAATAAATAAAAAGTTAAATAAAACAAATCACAGCAGATGTTGAAAGATACCCAAAGACAACTTTGGGGGACCCCAATGTTTCCCTAAAGGGAAAACGATACGTGCCATTGGACAGCCCAGGATAATATACCTCGAAACAGGAAGGCAGAAAATAAAAGTGTACTGTTTTATTTTGAAATGTTTTTTTTACATTTCAGTATGTTTTACACACACCTACAAATACCTCAGTGGTCCAAAGACAGGCATATCTAAGCTTCAGAAAATGAAAACAGTGAATACAAGTTTAGAAACATATTTAGACTTTGTAAACTTTACTAAATAGTTAACAGAAATTTGCATTTGTCTGTAAGTCCTTAAAGTACACGATTTGGCAGGAAATTCAAAAGAATTGGAGTCTACATGAGCCAAGTAAAACTTGGTTGTCTATTATCTATTGATCATTTAATTAGGCTTAATGTATTTCTTGCTATGTTATTCATCAGGGCCGTTGCGATTAGATGGGAATGGTTGAAAATAATTCAACCTTTTCTCCAACATACCAACATTTGGTTTGATGAATCATGCATACCCCTTAGTAGATAGTGACTATAAGTCAAGTGTGGTGATATGAATTACTATATTATTTATTCAAATTTGAAATGTATCCTATGCACAATCAGTTTTGCACAATGTATCATTTTATCGAGTCCTAGTCGTTGAACCCCAGATATTTGTGAGACAAATCTCCCATCCCTAGCTTGTTATTGCTTTTAAAAGTTGTTCTTACCTTAAAGGTAATCTGTTACATAAACCTTATATCTACAGTCAGTGATTTACTCTTGTTGAACTAATGTTATGGTCACCTGAGACTAAATCTCACTTAAAGCTTTGACATAAAACATCCCACTTTGAAATCATTGTTTCTTGATCACACTTGATCACTAGGTGAAGCCATGTTTCATAGAACTGAGATAATCTCATAATGCTTACACAGTATATAAAATGGCCAAAACATTTTAACAAGCTCAGATCTTTTTAAGTTCCAGCCCCTATAGGGCAGGCATGATTATTGGCCTGTTTAGTGTAATGTATCAGCTGAAACTCTAATGCTTAGTACATTATGTCTGAGGCGGACCCATGTACAGTACTGTCTTTTGTGTACTTCAAAGTAACATGTTAAAATGTGTCGCATAATTTTCATGTATGTTTTTTGCCTTTTTATTTGCTTTAGTGAAAGAAAGGTGATGTTAACTGTTTTTATTACATTCATGTACATTTAACAGAAGTAAAAGTTGTCATATGGAAATTCATTTTATAAATCCCATGGTATATCACATATTTTATGTATTGAAGGACTAAAGGCATGATTTAACTTTTTATGAAAAATTACATGTTATATTACGTCAATCGTTATTGAACTTCTAAGTTCTTGAAATCTTTGTCCAAATAAAGTCTTAATTGGCCAAATGTAGTGTAACCTTTAAAAAGATTGTGCTGTTTCTTAAAAGAAAGGGAAAAATGTGTTGTTGGTGTACATCTATTTAGTTCTAACCACTACGTTTGAGAGTATAAAAGCTCCTTTTGAATGCCCGCTTAGATAAAGTTTCATTCTAGACCTTTGAAGGTCTGTCTGGCGGTGCCTAAACTCTGTCCAGAAGGCATCTGTTACTCAGCAACATCTGTTCCTGTTACACTCTTTTTCCCAGCATGCCAAGGGACAAACAGACCCTCCCAAGATTGGCCTTTTGTGTGACCCATTGTCAATTCCATCATTGTCTGTTCCCATAATACCATGATGCGATAAACCTCTTTAGAAGCCAACATCATTAGGTTTTAAATTAAGTTAAATAATTTTTACCCAAAGTGTATCCTTTTATTTCATAGACATCATGTAAGTTGAATGGGCAAATGCAATGTTAAAACCTACTTTTCCTAGTCCATTGAAGTTCAAAGTTTTTATTATTTCTATTTGAAAGAAACTTTATGAACTTTAAAATGTCCCATTGAAGTTTACTTGTTCCAAACTGTCTACCATTTGATTTGTAAGAGTGGTTTAGTTTATTCTGCGAGACTAATTTGAAGTGGTCTATCTAGCGTCTACATTTTCATGGATAGTCCCCTTTTGTCTTGACTTTCAATTACTTGTAGTGGCTAACAGTGTCTGCACAAAATAGCTCACCATGGGGTAGCCAACAGATGTTACTGATTCACTTTGCTTACAGACCCTAAAGAATCCCTCACACCAAGCAAAGGCTGACAAAAAGTTAAAAATTCAATATTTATTTCGAAAAATATTCTTAGCTAAATCCTTCATTAAAAGCAGTAATGGAGACAGTAACAGTAGTAACATTTTGTACAGTCCTTCCTTAAATAACATTTCTTTATAATAAAAAAATTGACCTGAAGTGCCTTTGCAAATATCAGCAATAATAAAATAAAAATGCTTAAATAATAATGTCACAAATATACAACACCAAATAAAATAATTAAATTAAATTATACAAATTTAAATCATACATCTTTTTGTCATCAATATCTTTTTTTTCTTTTTTATAAAAGCACACAATCCTTATCAAGACAAATCCTCATCAAATCAAACGAAGGACACAGACAAAATGTATGTCCAATAACAATACTATGTCATCATAAATAGTTCAGAGGGCTTAGAAACAATACACTTCTGTTTTCCACAGTGATCAAGCATACGTTAACAGTCCTCACAGGTTAGTGAGGGGATCACAGACCATATGAACAGCTTTGTGAAAAACAGGCCAGTATGGCCAAACATCCACCGTTTGATGCAGTTCCTGCGCTCAGCAACGGCTTGTGGGTTAGAGAAAAGGGCTGGGTGCAAATGTTGCAAAAACTTCAAACGTTTCCATTTACGCTAACCAAATGCTCTTGTACCTGACACGTTTCTCGATTTTTGATTACAAATCTTAAAAACTATTTGAAAGTGGAGGGAAGCATGAATAGTGGTGTCTTTAAAGGGTAAAACGTCTTTGCCCCTCCGATTCCTATCCCACAGGCCGCAACTGTCTACGCTTAGTTTCCAGTAGAGAACCAGCTCACTCTGAATATCAGTTAAACGTCTCAGTATCAGCAGCAGTCTCAAGGCAGGACACCTCCCCCTAGGGTTAGAGCAGCATTTGAAGGAGTATAAAAATTCTCCCATATAGTAACAGCCTCTGTGGCTTGTTACACCTAAAAAGATAGGAAAAACAAATGAATTTATTTTTATATAAGACTCTCAAACAGGTTAATAAAACAATTGTAGTTGATGCTAAATTAATAGAAAGATTTCAGACGTACCTCTGTTGCGATTATACATTCATCCTTCTCCTCTGACATCACAAACACGGATTTGTACTTTGTGTCCGCACATGCAGACATTTCTGGAACTTTCTTTTCTGATGCATCACTGTTGAAAATATAAAAGTTACCAACCTGGTACTTGACATATATATGTTTGGAATCAAATTAAAGCATTTGGTACTTAACTGAAATACCATCTTACCTTTTTAATCGTTTGGTTCGTTTCTCCTCAAACTCAAATGAGTCCAGCATTTGGCACTTCTCCTCGCAGGCTGCCTCTAGTGTCAACTCCTTGGTCGCCTGCTCGTAGTTGACCTCATGCACAAGATTATAGTCCGCCGGTGGGTTGCGGCTTTTGTAGCAGCTCCTCCCAGGTGAAGCTCCCTCATCAGGGTCACTGCAGAAGTCCATCTTCTCATTTATATTCTTAATACCAGATGTTGCGACAACGCTAACTGCTAGGTCCTTATCACTCCGATGACAGTTGTTGGTCAGATTGTTTATAGTTTCACCTTCACCAACATCACTCTGACTATGCTGCACCTTGGAGCGGATGCAACCCACCAACACAGCACAGCCCGCCAACAGCAACAACACCAGTGACACCCCAGAACCAATGGCCATCCAGGGGATTTCAGAGCCGCGGATAGCAGCATGTTCTGGGAGAAGAAACTGGCAGTTGCGGCCACCATACCCAGGTAGACAAGCGCACACATAGCGGTTGTTCCTTTCATGGCAGGTGGCACTGTTGTGGCAGGGGTTGTGTTCACACCGGCTGATGGGGGAACTGCAGTTGAGCCCTGTGTAACCTGGAGGACAGGTGCAGATGTAGCCATTTGGGCCTTCCTGGCAGGTACCACCATTTTGGCAAGGGTACATGGAACATTCATTTCCTGTGTGGTCACAGTTCATCCCTGTGAAGCCCTCCGGACACTGACACAGGTAGGAGTTTACAAGATCCACACAGCGGGCACCTGTGTTCAGAGAACAGAATTCCCATTAATATTTAGTTTGCAGACAAACTTTTTACCAAAGTACTGCAATTCATAAGAGTTATATGTTTTCCACAATAACAAAAGACCATGTTTTGGTCATCTTAACCATTTTCCTCCTTACCATTTGAACATGGACCGGAAGTGCAATGGTCAATCTTCTTCTCACAGTTGAAGCCGGCATAGCCTGTAGGACACTGGCAGAAGTAGCCTCCATCGGAGTTGTCAGCACAGCGGCCTCCATTGAAGCAAGGCCCATCTGCACATGTCATGGCGCTTAGGTCACAGTTTTTACCATAGAAACCAGGAGGACAAGCACATGTGTATTTGTTCTCCAAGTCCTAAGAAAAGCAAATACATTGTTTTAGTGGTTGCTATATCACCCCAGTTATATTCATCATTCTAATACCTCCTAAAAACTTCTTGGAAACATCAATGTCTGTATCTTGGAACGGTGATGGTGTTTGTACTCACAGTGCAGCTTCCTCCGTTGCGGCAGAGATTCGCGCTACATTCGTTGACTTCAATCTCACAGCTGGAGCCAGTGAAGCCCGGCTTACAAGAGCAGGTGTAGCTCCCCTGGCCAGTGTTGCTACAAGTAGCCCCATTAATGCAGGGCTTGTGGTGAGTGCAGTAGTTGAGATCTGGAAAGACAACACAGCGCATGTTGATTTGCTACAAAGGGATGTATGGCCGACAAACAGCCAAGAGAATGTCTCATCTCAAGCGAAACTAACCTTGGTTACAGAAAAGCCCCCCCCAGCCCTCCTGACAGTTACACTGCCACGGCTGCTGGCAGGTCCCATGAAGGCAGCCTGGGTATCGGATGCAGTCATCACAGTAGCGACCTTTGAACCCCACTCTACACCTGTCAACCAATAATATAATATTAGTTTGTCCTCTTGTGGTAAGTTGTGTCCTATACCCTGCCAAGTATTTTCTGAATACAATAATTGTGTATTTTTTGGGGTGTAACTCAATTTTAACTGATTAACTTACTTGCACTCCCCTGGCTTCTCACAAAAGCCATGTTCTTCATCGCATCCTGGCAGGCAGATAGCTAGAGAGAGAAAAAAATATACATATATATATATATATATATATATATAAATATACCACATTTAGCAGGCACTTTTCTCCAAAGCAACTTACATTTTTAAGTACAGGGACAATCCCCCTGAGGCAAGTAGGGTGAAGTGCCTTGCCCAAAGACACAACATCACATAGCCACAGCCGGGGTTCAAACTCACAACCTTACAATCAGAAGGCCAACACCTTAACCTGCTGAGCCATCTGACTCTCTGGTGATAGATGATAACATAACATGAGACATGAGAAGTACTTGTATTGCTGATATCATAACTGCTTTACATGTGGATCCTTAAACTCAGTAGCTGTAAATGACACCAAGTCACAGAACAAAACAAAATCTACTTAACATAGTACAAATGAAGGTAAAACACATGGTCCCCTTTTCCTTTGCTGAGGGTCAAAAACTCTTATTCATTCAGTGCACACAACTCCCCTTTCTCGGATTGGGGAAGATAAGAGTGGACAGCTGGTGAGTATGGTGCCAGTGAGCGACAGCTGCCCCATTGTCTACTCTCTCCCGGCAGCTGCCCACTTCAAACAATACCCCACCCGCGTCAGCCAATCAGCATACAACCCACTCCAAGAGTAACGAATCGGACGTAGCATGCAAATGTTTGGCACGCGTGAGATTATTCCAGAAACTTTCCTCAGCCTAATTTGAATAAATCAAGTGGTCGTGTGTGTGTGGGAGCGTGTAGAAGCGTGGTGTTTTCGTTCAATTTAATAGCAAATTATTTTCAGTAATAAAAAGTATTAATATTAGTCTACGGAAATGTATTACTCCATGCTTGAAAGACCATTCACCCTATCTCATTCATCATACAGCAATGCTAATCAAACGTCCATGACAAATATTTCAGAGTAAAACTCACGTTCTGTGCAGTATTGTCCTTTCCATCCTGAATCGCACACAATCTCTCCGCGCTCTCCACACGTGAAGTGGCCGAAAGCATCATCTCTGGGACGACAGAACACTGAGCACCCATCGCCGTAGTAGTGCTCGTCACACACGAAACGATATGAGTACTTCAATTCGGTCCTTCCACCGGTGTGCAGGTCCTGAGACCATTCCTCTCCCACCGTTAGGTGCCTCTGAGTAGCCAGTGTGCTAATAACACGGTCTGGATTATCTGAAGATGTAAATGTGAGTGTTAATTAACTCATGTCAGCGAGGCAATCAACAACCTGGACCGTAATAACCAAACCTCAATATGATTTACTTTTGGAATACCTGTAGAAAGATCTTCTTTGGAGTCTGTATGCAGTGCCTCGATGATCAGCGAGAATGTCCCCTGAGAACATAAAATGGCTACATAAAACAGGTGGCCAGCGGAGATGGAGATAGCATCTAACATATTGTCCTCCAAACTAATGCGTAACATGAGATTTCAAACACAGACATCCTATGCGTTTGTGTTTGGTGTTGTACAAACTTTAACGCAAGGAAAAAAGAATCAAGTAGGAAAATCAAACAACTACATTTACATGTTTGCATTAAAAACTTTTGGGGGAAACGTATTCGACTTACCGGCCATGTGAAACCAAAGTTTATTCGAATAGGGTTGGTGAATGAACTCTCAGGAATGATTTCGGGGACTTGAAAAGAGTTAGACCCAAGCACTGGTGTTACAGCGCCTCCGAAGGTACAAGGTGGCTCCGGTGATGCATTTGGTTGATAGTGTTTCAAACAGATTCTGAAAAATGTTTTACATTCACATTGCTGCTGAAACGAAGACGCAAGCCCGCCCTTGCAACAGTTTTTGTTCCCCTGGACTCCCTTCTTGTTCAAAAACTCTTGCAGTTTAAGTTCGAAAACTCCCGAACAAAAACCCTGTGAAAAAAGTTAAGCATGTTTATTATTCATGCAAAAGTTTAATGTCGCCGAGGCTACTTTAGATTGCCTTTATTGTAAGTAAACTATATAGCCTAGCTAATACAATGAGACGAATTACTTTCTCCAGGCACTACAACAGAGCTACATAAGGCTGCACAAAACAGGACTATACAGGACTACATAAAATGCAAACATGTACAAACAAGTGTACACAATTACTAAATGAATGCCCAATGAGTTCTACAACATGGTACAACATTACATGTGTCATTATGTGTAAATACGTGTGTCTTACCTGGCATAATAAGATGGATAGAACGGCAATTGTCAAAAGGATGGTGTGCCCCATATTAAATAAATAAATAATAAATAAATACACGTTAAAAAGGCTTGGGCAGCTTTGCTCAACTTGTCCTCCGGATACTTCCTTTTAGATTTGTACACAACTCTGGGAACAATTCATTGATCAAGCTTTTGAGTCTTGGCATCAGTTGCTTGTATCATTCACGTCGTTTTCGTTCATGTCCATGAAACAAAGATAAATCCCAATGGTCAAAAAAAATTATGAATATTGGACCTGGGTTAATTTTCTGAACTACTCTAAAATTCCTTTACAATAATCCCACTTGAAAAAGTGTAGAAATAACTAGACATGTTAGTCTTCTCGTAGAAACAGAAAGGGCGACAAAATTAGGAAGTCGATTTTTTGTTTATCTTGGTCTATCCCAAGAAAAGTTATCCAACATACTTTCCCCGATTCCTTCCAGCGTCTTTACTCTACGTTGTCTGTGTGTTTATCTTAAGTGTAGGCCGCCTGCAGCCTGTTTTATATGGGCCGGCGCATGCTATGGTAATAACATGCAAATGCTCTACCCCCAATGCGTCTCGGGGAATCACAATGGAATACCACCCCGTACTGGTGTCGTCATGTGAGGATCAAATTTGGACAGAAATACTGTCACTCTATGTGAAACTATTTCCGCAAACTGGCAATATGTTTTACATTGTATCCTGTTTTAGCAATTGTGTACTGTTTTGCCCTGTTTGACCATGTTGGCACACGTGCACTAGTTGTCCTGTGTAATCTTACAGCTTTCTGTTTTGTCTAGCAGAGTAGGCATACTACTGTATTAGCTGTTAATGGATTAAATGAAAAAGCCAGTCTGAAGTCAAATCTGCTTGAACAAACTGTTGAAGTGGTATTTCACTAATTAAAAACATTTATATTAGAACGAGCTCATTTAGATTTAAATGCACTTTAACGTATGCCATATACAGTAATATTTTCCTGATTAATAAAGTAGTACTATGTATTTTTGTGACTGGATTTATTCTTATGGTTAGTCTCTTAATAGTTTTAAATTTTGTTTTGTGGGCGTATTGTATGTGTGCTATTGTCAAATAGTGAGACACTACTAGTTAATTGTGTTGTGTAACCGTACAAACATTTCCAGTTTCGGGATTGTTTTGTTTTGAATAAACAGGACAAATGACAGAATAATGTACATTCCTTGGCAGCAAACGTACAGAGGTTAACGCTAGTAAATGCTGCATTTATATGGGCACAGTTTTTCCTTGCTCTCGCTTTCTAATTCCCGAAGAGAAGAAAGAAAGTGTGCGCGCGTGTTCCTGAGCGAATGAGAGGCATTCGCGTGGCAGTCCCGAGGGCACTTTGTTATTGTGAGTTGAAGAAATAAGTTTGCTCTCTCACTCCCTCTCTGTGTGCGCTCAGCTGTATGGTAATTCGAGCAGCACCTGCTCTCCCCACAATTTAACAGTGAGCGAGCTTCCCTGGCCGCGCGCCCGCATAGTCACAATGTCCCAAACTTTAAAAGACTTTGCCTTACCAAACATAACCAGCGCAGACTATTTGGTTTCCCGCTATGTTTTAATAATTAACAACTTAAGGCTTCAACATAAAGTTCGTCAACAACCGAATCAGAATCAGACTCATTTGTACTTTTCTGACAAGGATGTGTTGGGGGTGGGGTATTTTTTTATTTTATTAGGTCGTTCATTATAAGTCTGATTTTGGATAATGGACACGGCCTAAGGTTCGTAGTTACTTTACACAGATACATCGCGTCACTTTATTGACAGGCAAGGCGGGGTTAAACCTGTATAGCCTACCTAAATTTATTACTATTAGAGGTTGCTTACCTGTTGTCCACATCGACAACAGGGTAATCGCAGTGATTTTGTTTTTTCCTCGTAGTGATAGCCTCATACCAAACCTCATGAACTGGTTTGTATTTATCAAATGTCGTTCATTGGAGACTTGTCCGTGCACTGCACCTGAACCATTGGGCCACCTTGGTCAAATTAAATGCATGTGTGTAGGTCCCTATGTTTAACTTAATATTAGCCGAGGTCTGTAAGCATTGACTTGACTACCAACTTTTTAAAGCAGATCTCGCTGCTGCCAAACTATCAGTTGCGGCAGAATGCTCCTTTCCATACTTTCCTCCAAAAATGATGGCTAGGGTGGCGACTGTTTAACTAAAGTGCTACTGTAGGGGGTTGTTGTAGTTTAACTCTTGCTCACCAGTAGCTGTCGCTAACAAAAAGGGTGACTCCAGGTCCGACTATTCATCCATTCTTGCGCTTTAATTTTCATTGATTCTGAATGCACGGGTAGCCCTTAGGGATTCTCTGTGAAGGGCCACGACACGCCTTCAGACGCTGCCAGACCCTTACAAGCCATCTGCCATTACCCAACGTCGTTTTTCCTCCCTCCCTTCCTCAAGCGCACGTCTCTATACGCCACTTTCTACTGGGCACCATCTAAACTGATCTGGAAGCATGTTAAAAAACCTGTAACGGTATGGGTATCCGGGGCCATATGGCGAGGGGAAGCCAGAAGTTTTCGTCCCCGAAGAGTAGACACCACATGGTAACTCGTGGGAACGTAAACATGGCGTGCATCACACGATATCGATCATATGAAGTGGTGTGGAGAATATTATTATCTTGAATTGAGTTCATGATCAGTGCACCACAATGGCAATGCCTGCACTTTCAAAACAGATTAACTACATCCTAGATCTCGTTCAACTGTAAAAACAGGACTAGTTTTCGTTGGTCTTTTGCATTTATGGAAAATCATATTTGGCGGGGTGATGTGTATTTTAAAGCAAAATTCTGTGAAGCAATGTAACATGACAACGGCGAATTTTATCGTGGTCTGTTTCTCGTCTTACTAAACGACTCGCCTGTGTACCTGCTGAAATCTTGAGAGCAAGAAGTCCTTTGTGTCCAGATCAGATTACGGCCAGCTGCATGAAGTAGGGGCTCAAACCGATCCACGGGTGTCCTCGGCCATGCTGCTGTCTCATTTGCATATATTGTTGCTTTGGACGTGCTGAGCTTAGTTGGGGAAAGAGTGCCGTAATGTTCACGCAGACTTACCTCATAGGGATGTATGGCGCAGTGTGTGTGACAGAGACAGAAACGAGGAACTAAAGGGGGGGGGGGGGGGGGGGGGGGGGGGGGGGGGGTTAGAGAAGGCGCTTGAGCTGTGGATAGTCGCGTGCCAATGTTGATCAAAACACACCTGCCACATTCCCTAGGGCCTAGGGCAACACCAGTGCATTGACGCATCATAACATGGGTCCCTACACCAACTCATATTTTACTTTTCCACCAAACAAATATCTAGTGTAATACATTTTTGAATTTACAAAATGGTCTGAGTAATAAGTGTAGACAAAGATAAGCAAAAGCCTGATTTATATACTGAATTTATATATATTCAGTACTATAACAAAAATAAGGCAAAGCTCAGATTTCATAATAAAAGGTTGCCCGAATATGAGCACATGCAATACATTACATATAGAATAAAGATAAATTGACAAACTGTTAGATATTTTAGAATATTCTGGACACCCATAACAGTCTCAGGATCACTGCAATCTGCTTGAAATGGTCAACATTGTGAATATACATGTCTTGTGAATAGAGACCTCCCTCATGATTGTTTTCTTAGTCTTTCTCTCTGCCATGAGCATCTGCCCTGAATTGAACAGATGCAGACACCTGCGTTGTGGGCCCATATGCGCATGTTTCTTTTCAACCTCTATGAGACAGGGAAACTACAATAGGGACAGATCAGGGATGCAGTAACCAAATACTCCCTATACCCCCAGGACACTTGCTCTGTTAAGAGTCTTTGTTATTCGTTATATCATTTTGCCAGGCCAAACAATCGGTTGGATAACTGCTCATTTGGGACATACCAGATAATAAAAAATTATATTAATTTAGGTAGGTAATGTTTTGATACACCCTATATATAGATAGTATATAACAAATGTACACATCAGTTTATCATTTTGTTTAGCTAAACATAACGTACTTAAGAGACATGAAGAGACCATAGAGAAGCAAGAAGGATTGGATTCAGCATTGTGGTTTAAGTGGCTGCTTGGCTAATTTGAGAACCTAAAGCAGTGGCAGCAGGTGTTAGCTGAGGATTTGTGTGAAAGAAAGGCTTGTGGGAACCAGGAGGAAAAGACTAGGTTACAGATAGGGGAGGGAACAGTGCTGGAGATGAGCGGGAAAAGGCCAAGCCAACAGCCCATTGGTAGGTATAGCCCCTGATAATAGCAATAATAGTCCCTACCCTTTCTCTCAGCTGCCACCGAAGACAGAGGATCCATGAACACCTGTTGTCTTCCCTATTGTGGCTCAGTAACATCAACAAAGTCCACCTCAGGAATTCTCCAGGTCCCTTAGCCTCTTGCTCAGGTCTCATGAGAGATGAGGGGATAGGGGTGGAGGCTACAAGGTGCAGAAACCATGCAGCTATACCGGATAGGGAGCAACAGGAAAAGTTGGGGAGGGGTAGTGTCCTTTTTTTAAAGGGGTCCTCTCCAGCGGCTGTCCTGAGACCCCTGTCCTAAATCACTGCCCCCAGGGGGAAGGCTCTTCATTGTCAGGAATTGGCCCTGCAAGCTGGGTCGCCAGCTGCCATAGCTGTGTCACGGTCCCCCCCTACATGACAATGTTCTCTTCGGACAGGGACACAGGCCAACACAGCCCATTAAAAAGGAGTTCGATGGGACACTGAGACAGAACCACATCTCAACAGCATGTTTTTTGGCTACATGTTGATGATGACAAACTTTGTGTGTGTTATGTGTATGACACTAAAATCTTATTAATATACATTATCAGGATAGTCTGGAAAGACTGGACCAGGCATGCAGTCATATGATGTTATGTGACTGTATTGTTAAATAATCTGTAACATTGTTGTGTAGACCTGTAGAAACCTAGCAACTCTTTGACAAACAACTGATTAAGATCACAAAATATTTAAAATGCATTGTGAGCACAGCACAGTGTCGGAAGTTTTTTTTACATAAACGTAATAATTCAAATTTATAATTCATAACATTACCATGATGGAAATAATCCAAAGAAACATCTAAAATATTTTCCCATCCATAGCTATAGAAGCCTCTCTGTCATTGACAGGGTTGTAATGATGATTCTAATGATGCCTTGTCCATCTTTGATAAGAAACAGCACGCCCCTCATTATAAACCCAGGGTTTGGTTCTCATGGCTTCCCCCTCCAGAGCTGGACAGCAGGCGCAGGGGAGTTGAGACAACACCCATGGCACACGCCTGTTGACCGAGCCACAATGCAGAAGCGTGTGACACACACTCACCCCTGGCCCACCCCAACCTCCCCATCCCCCTGCCGGTCCCTTTGTCCTGCGCTTGGGTCCCATAGACACTCAAATTTCTCCCCCCATTGCTCCCCCAATGCTTCTTTCCATGCACACACACAAAATCATAAACTGGGTACACACAGGCATTGTAGCATTACAATAACTGTTCCTTATACATTTTAATTTTACCTATCAATGGATCTCCTTTGAACACACTAAAGCACAATAGTGCACACACACACATAGTCACTAAATACTATTACCACCATCCTCATCACGACATATCCCTTCTTTGCCTTTGCTTCTTTACTCATCCCACCCAACTATATTTCACCCTACGCCCTATGCAGGAGTGCCCCCCCATCAGCTGCTAAGGTAGAAATCCATCATTGTGTATAAAAAGGTCCACATTGCACAGTCATTACCATATACCAAGGGAGGGGTGGAGGGTGCTGAAAGGTTTGGGCTCTAATTTACTGATTCATATGCAGACAGTATTTCTTGTGGGAAGGAGGGTGGCGTTCGGGGCAAGGGATGGATAGGGATGGCTGAGGACACTGGTGCATTTGGGTAGAGTGGGGTGACCATGGGGGGGGGGGGGGGGGGGGGGGGGGATACGGCTGCCGGGGTCATGCCTGTGTGTCCTGGGAAAGTTAGGTTTTTCATTTAAATCAGCACATGTTGTGGCCTTCTGGTGGCTGCGTGAATGTGCACACTGACAGATGGCCCTACCCCATAACTTTAGTCCGAGGGCTGTGTCCCCCAAGGGAAAGAGAGATAGGGACCATGGGTGAGGAGAACTAAGGAGGAGATGGGGAGGGAGAACGGGGGTTGCATGATCCCATCAAAAAGACAGAGAAGAGAGAAGGAGTGAACATGGTGGTGTGTTTGTGTAAATATATTTGCCAATTCTGCGCTTCCTAAAGATTCACATTTGGTGTGTAGTTTATCGGCAGTGCGATGCTTTTAACAGATTGTTTTGCCAGTGGGTAAAATTGTGGCTTTGTGATGAATACATTCAAATAGGATATAAATCTATACCAACCATGTTTGCCTTTAAGGCTTGCATTGTCTCTGCTGCCATCATTCCATTGACTTCTGATTTATCCATAAGTATGTGTAAGTCATCAGTTGGTTAATGATTCTGTTTTTACCTATTTAATACCAAATGTATTCAATATTCAATAAAAATTATCAATTACTGACAAGTCATTACATATTAATTCAGTATTAGACTTTTTCAAGGCACCTTCCATACTAGCTTTTTTCTACTGGCCTCCACAGGGTCTCTCTCCCACTCACTGAACTTTGTGTATTCTGTTTTCAGTGGTGTTCCATGCTCGCAGTCTTACTCCCACTCGCTTCTGCTGTTGTTTAAGACTACATAAATCCCTGTATGACCAGCCTGTGAGCTGAGAGATTTGACTCACACAAGGTTTTGAACATAAATCTCTGTCAGTAACGTGTCATGATCTTTTTTTAACGTCGTTACAAAAATATATATAGTGACACCATAATGTGTAACATTTTACAGTTTACAGCCATTATCATTTTCAGCGTTTTATCATGCGATTGCTGTGAGTGAATTTTTCTAATCTTAATCAGGAAATTATACAGGACCATAACACTGATCGCATGCCCACTAGGGGGCACACATAACTCATTTAGCATTTTTCCTATTTGTTTAAAAGTTGCATAGCAGGATTTATGGAAGATTATTCCTGCCAGAATGAAAAGGATAAATGAAATGATTCATACATAATATTCATTTAGCTTAGCTTTCTTTGCCAAGCAAGAACAAGGAGTCAGATATTCCAGTTTACCATTTAATCGAATACATTAGGCAATAGATATGATTTCACCAGCAGTTGTCTTAATTGTCAGCTGTCTCTCCCTTGCTGTTATACACAGCTTGAATGCAACATGGCAGAGTGGTTCTTTGCTCTGTTTATTTTAATTTCTACCACTTGCTCTGGGCCCAGTTTAATGAAGACATCATAAATGTCATGCATTTTGGACAACAGTGGGGCTGAGCTAAGCTGCTGAGCATGCCAGGTTCCTCTCTCTGTACATCCTGCTTTACCAGACTGCTGGTGAAATCATGACTACCTGACTCAGCAGCTGTGTCTGTGCGACTGTGTCTCACTCTGCCTACACTGCCACACACTATAGCCTATATAGTGTTTAATCTATTACATTAGGCCAGTGGTTCTTAACCTTGTTGGAGGTACTGAACCCCATCAGTTTCATTTGCGCATTCACCGAACCCTTCTTAATTAGTCGTGTTATCACAAATCATATGAGTCGGATGTAAGTATTGACCTCCGAACTGCCGAACTCCTGAGACTGACTCACCGAACCCCTGGGGTTCGATTTAACCCAGGTTAAGAACCACTGTATTAGTCATTACATCTGTAAAAATATGTGGACCATACCTTAACTTCAGGGCTTTACAAAAACATATGCCAAAATCTTGCCTACATGGCTGTACACTTCTCCATTGCTGCACAGATCCAGAGAAATAAATGGAAGAAACCTTAACAGGAGCAATTCAGTGAGGGCTCCTCTCCTCCAGAGACGGTTGGTGAAAGAAAGGTGCAGAACACAGGCTAAACAGTCATACATTTACATTTAGTCATATTGCAGACACTCTTATCCAGAGCGACTTACAGCAAGTGCAGGGACATCCCCCCCCCCCCCCCCCCCCCCCCCCCCCCCCCCCCCCAAGGCAAGTTGGGTGAAGTGAAGACCAGGCAGATGTTGACAGCTCAAACCCCCCACACAAGGGATTTGTGGAGGGGGGACAGAGAGAGGAGTGCATGAGAGGTCTGGAGCGGCATGAGGAGCATAACTGGCTTCAGACCGACTGACTGACTAGTGCTATCCTATATGATGTTGCCTTGAAGGCTGCGGACGCCAACAGACTCATCGAACTGATGCATAAGGCTGGTGACATTGTGGGGGTGGAGCTGGACTCTGTGGTCTCTGAGAGGAGGATGCTGGCCAAACTAAACGCCATCCTAGACAGTGACTCCCACCCACTCCACGACGTGCTGGCCAGACAAAGGAGTACCTTCAGCAAAAGACTCATCCTCCCAAAAACTGCCACAGGAAGTCATTCCTGCCTGTGGCCATCAAACTTTTCAACTCCTCATGCCATTGTTAGTATGTTAGCCTGTATTCCCCTGAGCCACTGGACATTCACCACTGCATCTGAACAATGTATGCAGTACTTGTACAACTGTATATCCTGTATATTCTGTAATATAACATCCTGTAACATAACACTGTATATTCTGCAAAAAGCTATACTTGTACAATTGTATAGTCAGTACATAAAAACCCACACTGCATGTAGATTGTGAATATTACACATTACAACTCATAGTATTAGTATGACCCTAAGTCAAAAGGGTTGTATTGTGGAAGTTGCATTTAAACACAAAAGGCAATTCCTCAAGTCGAGTACATAAGTGTGTCTCGTTTATTTTACATACCAAAACCGAATAGCAAAACAAGATGGCGCAGCCCTTTAACCTCACACACATGGGGCTACGTCATCACCACAACAGAATATCTTAAAGGGACCGCTATCCCGGAATAGTCACACCGAAATTACCTGAAACAACAGTGCACAGAACTACACCGAGAACACAGGTGAATTACGAAATCACAATCCCTACAGTATCTCCCAACTATTTATCTCCTGACTATTTTTATCTCAAGATCCATATATATTGTATCCCAGCACTCTTATTTTACTGCCAGCCTTTACCCCTTGCGTGCATTTACTTACTTATTTTATCCCCATTCCTTTATCCCTGTGAGCACTCTTCTACTCTTTTACCTCACACCCTTAAAGACTGTGTGCCGTTGTTGCTGAAGAGTTTCCCCTCTGGGATTCATAAAGTATTCTAAATCTGAATTAGAGAATGCATGGAGTTCAGTAACAGTAACATTAAGAAGTAGGTCCCCACTGGTCAAGTGTGGACTAAAGCTAAATTTAGCAGACCAAAACACATATTTGACACTGCCCTAGACACAGATGGAACATTAAATCTTTTTCAGGGAAGATAAACTCTAAAATACGAATAAGAATGCCCTGTCCCCTGTCATCTATAATAAATAGCAACAGAAACAGTAACAATTTACAGTAACAGCTTTGATTATAAACTGGAAAGCTACAAAGTTAAGACAAGAGCATTAGCTTAGTCAGATAGGCATTGTTGTGTTCGTCCTCTTTTGATGTGTATGCTATCGCCTATTAGGATGAAATGAGTATCAGTCTGTTTGTGAATGTTGTCTAGTGAGACAGCTATCCAAGCTGCCCAACGTGCAAGGCCCTGAGTTAATTAACATTCGTGAGCAATATTCTTTGTCCTCGATTCCCAACGCTAGACCACACTACAATATTATTATTTTACTTATAAATTGAGCAAATGTTTGTATCAGTATCAGTTTACTTTGAAAGCATGCACATCACATGGCGTCTAGTGGTCTAAGCTTCTTACACCATGAACACACCAGACGCATAGCAGCCATATGCTGTACGGACAACTATAACCGCACAGTAGTCTTTGAAGCTTCATCCGGACACTGGGCTATTTCAACTCATTCATTCAAAATGCAGGGTAATCTACAATTTCTTGTTTAAAATGTTATAGACTGGTTTCAAACAAAACTATCCACATGAGTATAGAGAGTAAAATGTTTTTACGAAGTATTTAGAAATCTTGAACTTCACTATCTACTAGGTGCAAAATGCTCCTGTTAGACATGGGGATGCAGAAAGACCGTCGAGTGTCGGACCCGGTGTCTTGTCAGTTTTCTCCGGAGTTACCGAGACGTCTAAAGTACAGAGATTGTCCACTAAATTCGAAACGACAACGGTCAGGCTCCGTTCCAGAGCGTAAAGTGAATTGCGTCCTCGTTGGAGATGGAGCGGTCGGCAAAACGAGCCTGATTGTCAGTTATACCACCAATGGATACCCAACAGAGTACATCCCAACAGCATTTGACAACTTTGCAGGTCCGTTTGTAATACGATATCTCAGTGAAATCAGATAGACGGCTGTGCGTTATTGACATTGACACAAACCATGAATTCTGCAGTCAGTGCTATTGTAAGTTCACTCTACGAGATCCTCAACACATAGATTGTAAATCGTTTGGTTTCTATCCACATTCACAGCAATGGTTGTCGTGGATGGAAGACCAGTGAGATTACAATTCTGTGACATGGCTGGCCAGGTGAGTGAAATTAGATCCATTCAGTCCCCAAAAAAGAAAAAAAAGATAAAGTATCTTTAATGAATCTTTGTCTTCCTCTGTTTGTGAATAGAAATGGGGATTTGATGAAACAATTAATGTAAGATGTAATATTAATCTATCAAATATTGTTTTTAGGCTGATTTTAGACTCCATAGTTCCAAATAGTTTTAAGATGTAGCATGTGTTTCGAACAGTTGTAAACGTTTCAGTGGCCTAGTAATTTACTAGTCCCCTTCTGGGTGGATCCTTAAAACCCTTTACTATTTTCCTTGTTGCAGTATGTCTGAGCACGTATCTCAAACATCACTCTGTCCCCTATTGCACACCCTATATCGCCCCCTGTAGGATGTGTACAAGTGGTTCACATGACCCCCCTGTGGTTCTGTGTTTATTATTCAGTTGACAGTTTAGACCAGGGGCAGGCAACCCTGGTCCTCGAGAGTCATAGAAGGTTTGAGATGTTTCCCTGTTCCAGCAGGAGAAACACAGCAGGGAAACATCTAAAATCTTCAGGATTATAGCTCTCAAGGACCAGGGTTTCCTACCTCTGTTATAGACCCTTCAGTTTCAAATGAAGGTTGAAGGTCTAAACTCCCTGTTAGAATACACCAAATACATTGTTCAAGTGTAGCCTGCTGTGTTTACACTAGTTAGAAGGTATGTGACTAGGTAGTGACATTTGATTTTATATTTAGTTTTTGCTTCTTGTTATTTAGGAGGAGTTGGACTGTCTTCGGCCCCTGTGCTACAGAAATGCTGACGTCTTCTTGGTCTGCTACAGCGTGGTCTGCCCTTCCTCTTTGTGTAATGTGACAGACAGGTGGGTGCCTGAGGTTCAACGTATCTGCCCCAGGGTGCCTGTGGTGTTGGTGGGCACCCAGCTGGACCTGAGAGAAGATGTTCAGGTGCTCATCCACCTGGCACAGAATCAGGAAATACCTGTGAGCACAGAGGAGGGCCAGAAATGTGCCCAGGAGATAGGGGCCATCACCTTTATCGAGTGCTCAGCACTGACCCAGAAGAACCTAAAGGATGCATTTGATTCGGTCATTTTGACTGGGATTCAAGAAGTAGAGAGCAAGCATCAGCGGGAAACTCTGAGGAAGAATAATGGTATAAATGGTATAAAAAGCCTTTCAGAGTCATGGTGGAAAAAGTTGAGTTGTTTTGTTGGAAACCAGAAGTGAACCTCAAGAATGCTCAGTCATCCATTGAGGAAGTTGTTTTACAATAGCATTTACATATTTTTTCACAATTTACTGGATAATGTCTCATCCAGAAACTCTGATTGGTCTAAATTTAGGAAAGTATTTTCTTTACTGGTACAGGGAAAATGTATTTAGTTTTATTATTATTTCTTATAATTAATTGGGTGCCATCATGTGTTGCTAAAATCTTGTATTCTTTTGTAAGAAAGGTTACTGTAATAAATGGTCTTTCCTACTTATTGGAGCAATAGTGATGAGCTGACGTGTTTTTAACTGGTATCAGGAGTCAGATGTAAAGTGTGACCAAATTTTAACCAATTTTAAATGATTGTACTCGCTGTGAGATATATTATTATTACTTGCTTTCCTACAGGTACACTATTGCACGTTTGTGGTTCATGTTATTTAATTGTAACTTGTTTAACTGAATACTCTTGTGACGCTTCCTTTTTGCACTTGTTTGGTTTCCCACAATTTATGCTTCACAGTCTACAGTCATTAAGACAATGTTTGGGGCTATCTTATTGTTACGATCAGTAACGCTCTTTTGTAAATATCTCTCTTGGATAAACGCGTCTGCTAAATGAATAAATATAAATGTAAACAGGAACACCAAATAACTGGCATCACGTACCAGCTATTTTGGTATTAAAGAGTTAATCATATATGTGCCCCTATTTATTTGATTATTGTGTACTCTATGTTACAGACATTTCCAGTTATCTACACATGCAAAGGGAGTCTCCTGGCTAATTTGCTTTTAATCTTAGTTTAAGCTGAAGATCAGTTTGTTGGCTTTTCCACTTGATCCCTTGCCAAAGTCTGGTAGTGGTTTTCAGTGGACCTTACACTGTCTTCATAATAGGACAAGACAAGACCACCTGGATAAGATTAGTTGGACATATGGTGGCTGATTTGTTACCTGAATGCTAACACACCTTTAACCTGTTTTAATAACAATTATGACACCGTAAAAATAAAATAAAAACATTCGTAACATTGAAAATTAGTAATGATTGACTGTGAGTAATATTCAGTACACAGCAAATGTGCCAGTGTTATTTTTTTGGTGTTGGTGTAAATTAACAGGGGTTACTATTAATTTTACTCAGAATTGATCAAAATTAACTCCCCCTAGAGTCCGTTGCTGATAGTGTAAGAGTTGATATCTGTCGTTCTTAGAATCACTCTGAATTTACACTCAGGCTCGTTCAATTGGCCACACCCACCATAGCAGCTCTAATTCAATTAGTAATTGGCAGTGACTGGCACACTCAGTGGTGGCACACACAGTCAGCACTCAGACTGCAGTCATACTTGTCCAAATCTCTTTTTTCTACGGTAAGTTATGTTTCAGTCGATAAAATTGTCTCTTTCGGATTAATATTAGAGGGGTTTTTTGTGGTTGACTTTGACTGCTAGCTACCTAGTGAAGTTGGCTAGCTAACTAACTAGAAGACAGGTGTCTTTGGCTGCTAGCTACCTAGCGATGTTGGCTAGCTAGCTAGGTAGAAGACACGTGTCTAGCAAACTTGAATTCCTCAAATTATTAAGAGTGTCTATAAAGGAAAGGGTTTTTGAGTAGAATGAATATATTGAAAAGATTGTACACGATACAAGTTTGACAACGTTACACATGTGCAAGGTACACCAAGAAGTAATTGTACAGTGAGTGTTAAAATTACCCCCCACCCCGCGCGGGAAACCCTGGGTGTAAATGTAAGAAATTAGGAATAATAATAAATTATGCCATTCTAGTCTTTGAAGCGACATGCTGGTTTCTGTAGAGTATAAAGGAGTCAGCAAATGGGTCAGGGTACCACAGGCGGAGGACGAGTACAATTACTCCCAGTTTTTGCAAGCAGGTAACTAGGCTAATTTGACTGTCATGTTTTTTTTTCTGCATTTAGGCTTTTCCAATGTTTTTCATAAAGACTACAGATGGAAATCTGTAGCTTTCCTGCTAACTCTGTGTATCTTTCCCTTCATCAGCTCTGTTCATTAATGCATACGTGTTCCTCCCAAATCATGCTTATCTAAAGTGTCTTGCGTTTTAGTGCTGGCAAAATTCAATTTGCCAGGTTCTGCTTCCTTGAGCCTTAAGGATTCCTCTAATGTGGAAGTGGATTCGGACATATTTGATGAACTCTTGAAGTCATCTGGTGTGTCTTTCAGGGCAGAAGAATGTGATGGTAATGATTTGCAGGCTTATATTTGAAAATTTTAAGATTTTGAGTTAGTTGTGTACCTTGTTTCCTCTTGGAATGGTCAATTGTGTAATTTATAATGGAAGGCTGGGTGTTTTCTTAGGTAGCAATGCTGAGGTGGAGTTCTCAGAGAGCTCATCTTTATCAGACTGGTCACCATCACCATCACGTGCATCCCAAGGGTCATCATCAGGTTCTGACTCAACGCTGATACTGGAATCTACCAAAGCTCGGAAAAGACAGCTGGTTGAAGGACCCCTGGATAGCGACGTTGCAAGAAATGCAAGTTAACCACCTGATATTGACACTGATGTCAAACCGTACATTCAAATTTCACAATAACTATATTAGTACTGCAGCTTCAGTAGGTGTTGGACTGAAGACCCAGAGCTCCGTTATTAGCTAATTCTCATTTATCATGCACCCCCTAACCAACTGTTACATCAGCCCGGGGCACAGGCTGAAATACCTACTGTACCTGCATTGTGAATGGTGTGCAATTGTCGTTTCAGATTGTTAGAGTCGCTCTGTATTCAAAGCCTGGTGGAAAAGAAATATTCCAAGAGTATGAGAAAACAAGTACCATCAGTGATGGAACAAGAAGAAAGATGGTAAACATTCTAGTGGCAGATATGGTGGAGAGCCATGGGTAAGTGAATGCACTTGCAATAACAGGTTGTGGTTGTTTTTTTGTTGTTTTTTTTACCTCCAAAAGTTGCTGCTAATTATGTCATCACCCACACCCATGTGCACCTCAAGGTTATTAGAGTTACAAAATTTCAATAAAAAGTTATTTTTATTTAGCTATTCAATTTTCTTTTTTGTTTCAGTCCTGTTTTAGTTTGCTCAACCAGTGATAAAGCAGTTTTAGTTGAGTTTATGTTTTGAGGAATTGACTAGTTTTTATTTGGTCTTAGTTTTTCAGGTTTTAGGAGAAAGCTTCTGTCTGGTTATGAAAAATTCACGGCTAGTTTTTTTGGAGTATGATAGTATGATAACCCAAGTGCACATAAATGAAATATGCAGTTTTGAGAGGAATGATCTATCTCTTTTCAGGAGGGTCCCTCCGGTGAATGTGCGGACCCTCTACGCACTTGGGATCACAACACTGTTCCCTAAATTGAAGGACCCGGATTCCAAAAATGGCTATGTGAGTATAAACAGTAATGCATCCCCATACATTCTGTGTTGTTAACTGTTTTTGTCTGTACATAACATTTATTGCAAGTCTGCCAGTCCTGGGTGAGGGATCTTTCCTCTGTTGCTCAACCTGAGGTTCCAATTTTTCCCTGTTAAAGGGTTTTCCTGGAGTTTTACCTCAATTGATTTGAGTTTGAGTTTCCCCAAGGGGATTAATAATAAAGTATTCTGAATCTGAATCTGAATTGATGTGAGTCCATGTGTTTTTCTTTATCAACAGGAACATTTCTATGATCACCAGAGTGGTTCCGGCTACCTAGCGTGGAGGCTGAAAACTGTTCAGCGGAACTCTGCTCAAGACGGCAAAAAATCCAAGACTACTTTCCAAGAGGGCCCCAAGACTCCTCGCAGTGCCCGTTCAGATGAGAAGCAGGTTACTGGTGATGAATGCAGGGAGGCCATATCGGTGATGAAACACTCAAGTGATACGACCCTTGTCAAAAATAAGATGAAGGCAACATTCCAGCACAGGCAAAAGGTGGTTCAAGACCCGGATACTGCCTCTACTGTCCTGGATCTCTTTCCCAGATTCTTGGATACACCTGGCTTGGTAAACATAAAATGAATTACTGATGACTTTGAGATTATTTTACTTGACTGTTTATTAATTGACACCCATAGCGCCATTACAATGGTGTTCTCACTCACACAAACATTTTCCATTTAAGATCGACCAAGACTTCACAATGATCTTTGGTGAAGAGGTGTCTGGTAAATTCCTATGCAAGTGGCCAACATTTTTCAAACCAAGAGTCATCGCAGATTGCTGCAAGAATCTAACCCCGAGTCCGCATGTGGATGAGCTACTTCTGTCTGCACAACAGGAGTCTGATGATGGTGGTAAGTGTTAATTGAACAGACACAGATTGCACATGCCTTTAGTGTACACAACAAAAGAGGACATTGTTGTGTTCTTTCGTGTTTTTGGCCCCTTTACTACAAATCACCTTACTGCTAACCATATTCAATACATGGTGTAATTTAAGAAAACTTTACTATAACTGATGCTGTAATGCTTATAATGAAATAAATTACATTTTATAGTGTCAATTCTAATTCTGCAGTGTGGCATTCAGAAGAGTGGGACTCTGAGATGGCTGCCATCCTTCTGCTGCTTCACCTCTTGCCACCAAAAGTTAAAGGCAAGAAGGCCGGCAAGATGAGTGCATCGGAGGCTGCTACACGCCTGATCAAGTTCATGAAGGTATTTTCTTAGGACTGCACATTACTGATGCAAGGTTTTCATATCAGCTGATGTAAGGTTTTCAGGAGCCAATATGGCAGGTTAATTGGGGGGGTGCATTTAAATTGTTTTCATCCATCTATTCATCACACAAAAATAAATGAATGTTGTGTACATTGATAGATCAATCCCTGAATTCAGTCGCACATGAACTCAAATGACTTAAGTAAAAACATTTTCTATCTCTCAGGTGGGGTCAAGCATGGAGACCTTCCTTAAAGAAACCGGCCCCAGACAACCCTTTCTTCTTGGTGTCGGAGAAAGAAGGAACAGCATCCAGGATTTTTATGTCATCCTGGACCAGAAGGCCATTCCCTGCAGGATGCAGACTCCAGTTGCTGCCTTTGATGAGCTCTTCAAGGCACATTATGCTTTTGCCGTGTCATATGATGATGCGCTGTCCAGCTTCTTCACCTTCATCCAAACCACCGTGTATGGCATCGACGTCGGCAAAGTGAAAGAGAGTCCTCGGGTGAAAGAAATCAGAGCGAGGGTTCTTCACTCTGAAGTTTGAAAACTGATACATTTTGAACAGAAATGTACACATGTTACATTTGCAAGGTACGCCACACCAGTTGTTCAATGTTATTTAGACATTTGAAGTTTGAGCATGGATTGTATCCGGGAAGGTCTCTGCGCTTGAACTGTGGAGAGCCTGGTTGTTCATTCGTTTTTTGGACATATTCTGGTTACCAACGTCACCTATCTCGAGCACATAAAGAATGCCTTGATCCAGATCCCGTCAGCAGTTATGTATTTGAGCCTGCAGCTGGACCTTCCTCACCAGTGAATGTGGATCCTCCTGTGAGGGTCACTACACATGTTCCAGTTGAAAAGAAGAATATACTGGACATGTGCAGCTCTGTTATTGCTCAGGTTCAAGCTTCAGGTGTTCCTGAAAGTACTGTGCAGTATTTAGTTGGCTCAATGGAGGAACTGGTTAATGACATCCATGCTCACACAAAGGAAGCTGTTGTTAATTGTTTGTCTTCTGATGCATCAAGAGAAACTTTGGATAAAGTTCAGAGTTGTTTTGATCAACTAGAAAACCCATTTTCATGTCTTAACACACAATCTAAAAGGATGAGGCATTTTGAAAAGAAATGGAATATAGTAGAACCTGTAGAGCATGTTCTGGGTGTCCGTTTTGATGCAAGAAGAGATAGAATAACAGGCACGTATAGGCAAGTTCCGGTCAATGATAAGTTCATGTATGTACCTATCCGGGGGTCTCTCTCATCTATGTTTAGTAACAGTGAAGTCTGTAACAGTTTCCAAGAAGTAAAACCACACCAGGAGGGATTTTACAGAGATATAAGTGATGGGTCCTATTTTAAAAATCATAGTTTATTTTCTCACCAAGAACCTGCTCTTCAGATACAGCTCTACTATGACGATTTTGAAACTGCCAATCCATTGGGCTCAAAAAAGGGAGTGCACAAACTTGGATGTGTTTATTTTGTTTTGAGAAATTTATCACCAAAGCTCAATTCTGTGTTAATGAACATTCATCTTGTCGCTCTCTTTCACTCAGAGGATCTTAAGAAATATGGGTTTGAGCCAATTCTGAAGCCACTTATTGATGACCTCAAGATTTTGGAGACTGAAGGAATACAGTTGCCCTTTTCAGCTACACCTGTGAAGGGTTCAGTCATTCAGGTTACAGGAGACAATTTAGCTCTACATGCTCTTTTTGGTTTTGTTGAATCATTCAGTGCGACGTACTGCTGTAGGTTATGTTTAACTGATAAAAGTGAATATCAGTCAGTTTTCAGTGAAGATCACCCAGGTTTAACTCTACGTTCAAAAGACCTTCATGTTGAGCATGTTCGTGTCATCCAGGAAAATCCTGCTTTGAGATCAACATTTGGTGTCAAACGAGACTGTCCACTCAATTCCCTCCAGTTTTTCCATTCATCAAACAATTATGCTGTAGACATAATGCATGACCTGCTAGAAGGAGTGGTGCAATATGAGTTAAAGCTTGTTTTTCAGTATTTGATCAAAAATTCAATATCTTTAAGTTCATTGTCTGAAAGAATTGTTGGCTTTAATTATGGATACACACAAAGAAAGAACAGGCCAGGTGGGCTTAAGCTGGATGACAACAGTAAAGATCTTGGACTTAATGCTATCCAGGCTTGGTGCCTCCTACGCAATGTCCCGCTGATATTTGGAGATTTAGTTAAAAGAGAGGATACTTGTTGGCAATTGTTACTCCTTTTAATTCAAATTGTAAACATTGTGTTTTCACCAATTATAACTCATGGTATGACTTGTTATTTGAAACATTTAATTTTTGAACATCACAAACTTTTTAAATCTATCTTCCCAGAGCACAATCTCATTCCAAAACATCACCATATGATCCACTACCCAAGCTGTATTAGAAGAATTGGACCGCTCATACACATTTGGTGCATGCGGTTTGAAGGTAAACATAATTTCTTCAAGAAATCTGTAACAAACTTCAAAAATATTGCTAAGACTCTGGTTAAGAAACATCAGGCTCAGTTAGCATTCCATTTTGAAAACTTTTATTTTCAAAGATTACAGTTTGGTCCGATCTCCGAAGTCCTGGTTAGCAGTATAGAGGGTGGAGAGGTGCTGAATAAAGCTTTTGATGTGTCATCCGTTCCCACCACTTCCTGGGTCAAAAACTATGGCACAGAGTATCAAGTTGGGATGTATGTGGTTACTGGAGTTGAAAATGAGATGCCTTTGTTCAACAGGATTGACAGTATAATTGTTAAAGACAACAATGCCTATCTTTTGATTTGTAAAGTCTCTGATATTTTTTATGATGATCATTTAAATGCGTTTGGTATTGAGGAGAAAAAAATGGTTTTCACAGTGATCTGTGTAAATGACCTGGTATATTACAGACCTTGTGATAGGCAATTTTCATTTGACACAGATGACCAAGTGTACCTTGTTCCATGCTGTAATTATATGTGAATCCATGCAGTTATTTGTTAATGTGGTGTGGTGGCCATTTAAAAAAAAAAAAAGACTATTTTTCTAAAGAAGTGTTTGCCTGTGTATGTTTTTGTGATAGGTTTGGTGGGTGGGGTTTATTGGTAGTCAAATTTTACTGAATGCATTGGTAGTCAGTGTAGCATTTTCAACCGGAGTCAGTGTAACCTTTTATTAAAATGACACTAGTGTAGAGTACTATTGACACTACACATATTAGCTAGTGTTAACTTTGAACTCCCTACAGTGTAGAAATAACTATAGCTGAGTGTAAGTACACTAACACTGACACTATACATGTGTTAGTCAGTGTTAATTTGGAACTCGCTACAGTGTTAAAATTACTAGACCTAAGTGTAAAAATATACACTGACACTAGTGTAGAGTGCTAATGACACTTCACAAGTGTTGAGCAGTGTTAATTTTGAACTCCCTACAGTGCTGAAATAACTATAGCTGAGTGTAAAAAAACTAACACTGGTGTTAGTGTTAAATCAACACTGAAAAGAGTGGACGCATATACACACTTTCTTGGTGTTAAATTTAACACTCTCAGAGTTGATTTAACACTGGCTTTTTTGCTGTGTAGCGCAGTGGACATCCACTGTTAACAGGGTAGGAGAAATATTGGGATGTGACCTAATTTCCCTTGTCCTAAATAGATCACAATGACGAAAGCAGCTTGAGATGGCATGTAGACAAGCTGGCGTAGTTAACTCTACAAGCATCTGATTGATGCTGAGTTTTGCTTATCGCCAAACAGCTTGCAACTTATATTCAGAATGACATAGAACATTTTGACACAATATCACAACTTTCCAGGACTTGCAACACAAGAACCTTGTTAACATGCCTGAAACTTAAGGATAGACATGAGAGTTGCCCTAAGGACTCTTCAGAGGGGTTCCTTGAGAGGATCTGCTATTTCTGGTTCATCCACTAGATGTGGCTAGTCTGGCTTCCCATCATGGCCTGTATCAGATTCAAGACCCTGGTTCTGACCTTCTGAGCAGTGAATGGGACGGCCCCGAATTATATCAACTCTCTCCTCCAGCCTTATACCCCTGCCCACCACCTACGGTCCTCCTCTGACAATCGTCTAGTGGTCCCACCTCTCAAAAGCGCCAGGGTCCAACACAAACTCTTCCCCTGTCTGGCTCCCCAATGGTGGAATCAACTCCCCAACTCCATCAGATACACAGACTTCCTCACCTTCAAGAAAAGGCTCAAGACTCACTTGTTCCGAGAGTTTTTATGTTTCATAATCTCTAAACCCGCTATGTTTTGGGGTCTATCACGTTGCTGGGCTCACTGACCAACATTGTTTTGTAATGCTCTCTCTTGTAAGTCACTTTGGATAAAAGGGTCTGCTAAAGGACACAATTTAAATGTAGATGTCACAGTGTAATTTGTACAGTACAAATGCAATATAAAAGTCCCATAATCCTCTATGGTCCATCTTTTTTTTCTGGGAGGTATTTTTCTTTGTTCATCTATTAGAGAAGTAACATATTGTATTTGTTGTGTCCAGACCAATCAGAATGACACACCCTTCTTGAGTAATTTAGCAGGGGTCCTCTTTTGGCAAAGGAACACGTGAGGTGACTATTTTTACTCCAAAGTTCCCCCACCCACATACCTAAGGTTCCTTAAGGCACCTATTTTAGTTCACTTGCATTTCAAAATGCCAGGTAGCTTTAAATAGAGATCTAAGATGTCAGGAGGGCAACATTATCAGCTGAAAATACATTTACATTTATTCATTTAGCAGACGTTTTTATCCAAAGCGACTTACAAGAGAGCTTTTACAAAAAGCATCAGTCATTGAGCATAGCAACGTGATAGACCCCGAACACAGTGTTTTTTTTAGATCGTGAATCATACATCATGAGAACCAATAAGTGCCAAGAGAAGAACTATAAATGCATAACACAACGATTGTGAACATAAAGCAAGAGATACAACAACAACACTGGCAAGTCACCATATGGGGACCAATGAATAGTTCAAAACATGATTAGATTATGTGAAGTGCCATACTATTCCTAAGTGCCATGAAATTCTCTAAATAAGTGAGTTTTAAGCCTTCTTTTGAAGGTGAGAAGGCAGTCTGTGCTTCTGAAGGAGGTGGGGAGTTGATTCCACCATTGGGGAGCCAGGCAGTGGAAGAGTTTGTGTTGCGCTCGGGCGCTCTTGAGGGGGGGTGGGGGGGGGGTGGTACCACCAGACGGTTGTCAGCAGATGACCGTAGGTGGCGGGTGGGGGTATAGGGCTGGAGGAGAGAGTTGATATAGGTCGGGGCAGTCCCGTTTACATCCCGGAAGGTCAGCATCAGGGTCTTGAATCTAATGCAGGTCATGATGGGAAGCCAGTGGAGGGCAATGAGGACATTGACATGACAGGGTAGGTTGAAAACCAGACGTGCGGCTGCATTTTGTATCCTCTGAAGGGGACGGATAGTAGCGAGTAGGAGCTTTGTGAGGACAAGGGCTTGGATTAGCAGTTGGGTGGAATGTTGAGAGAGGTATTTTCTGATGTTCCTGATGTTGTAGAGGGTGAATCTACATGACCGAGGGACTACGGCAATGTGAGCTGTGAGGGAGAGCTTGTCGTCCAAGGTGACCCCCAGATTCCTGGCAGAGGATGAAGGGGTCACTGTTGCAGATCCCATAGTGATAGAGAGATTGTGGGTGATTGAGGGTTTGGCAGGGATGATGAGGAGTTCTGTTTTGGTGAGGTTCAGATGGAGGTGATGTCTGGTCATCCAGGCTGAGATGTTCGAGAGGCAGGCCTCGATTCTGGTCGATATCCCTTGATCGGTTGGGGGAAAGGATAGATATAGCAGCGTGTCGTCAGCGTAGCAGTGATAGGAGAAGCCATGGGAGGCGATGATTGGCCCGAGTGAGGTGGTATATAGGGAGAATAGGAGCGGACCAAGGTAGTAACCCTGTGGGACCCCAGTAGAGAGCAGGTGGGTACCAGATGTTTTTCCTCCCCAGGAGACTTGATAGGATCTTCCTGTCAGGTAGGATGAGATCCATTTAAGCGCAGTGCCAGTGATGCCCATCTCTTCGAGTGTGGCGAGCAGGATCTGGTGGTTGACTGTGTCGAATGCTACGGAGAGGTATAGCAGAATGACAACAGAAGACCTTGAGGCTGCTCTGACAGACTGGAGGGTCGTGGTAACCGACAGGAGGGCAGTCTCAGTGGAGTGGCCGGTCTTGAAGCCCGACTGGTTAGGGTCCAGAAGGTTGTTCTGGAAGAGAAAGCTTGACAGTTGGTTGGCTACAGCACGCTCGATTGATTTAGAGAAGAAGGGTAGCAGTAAGACTGGTCTGCAAAGGGAGAGTCTCCTGGCTAATTTGCTTTTAATCTTACTTTATAGGTATAGGTTAGTTAGACTTCAACATCCACTAGTTAAGGATCCGCTAGCCAAGGATTTTTCTGTTTATTTATCCACAGATCTTTTCATATGAAGTCTTTAAAGCTACCCATATTTACTTAACCATATATAATCCTCAAAGGGGGAATTGATGTTACAGATCCTTCCCCGGTCACCTTCCAGGAACTTTGGCAGAATCATGGGCTTGCTCTATTGTCAAAACGAATTTGAGCCATTTGATACAATCATCCATCCATTATCTTCCGCTTATCCGGGGCCGGGTCGCGGGGGCAGCAGTCTGAGCAGGGAAGCCCAGACTTCCCTCACCGCACACACCTCCTCCAGCTCCTCCGGGGGGATCCCGAGGCGTTCCCAGGTCAGCCGAGAGACATAGTCCCTCCAGCGTGTCCTAGGTCTTCCCCGGGGCCGCCTCCCGGTGGGACATGCCTGGAACACCTCCCGGGGGAGGCGTCCAGGAGGCATCCTAAACAGATGCCCGAGCCACCTCAACTGGCTCCTCTCGACGTGGAGGAGTAGCGGTTCTACTCCGAGCTCCTCCCGTGTGACCGAGCTCCTCACCCTATCTCTAAGGGAGCGCCCAGCCACCCTGCGGAGGAAACTCATTTCGACCGCTTGTATCCGCGATCTTGTCCTTTCGGTCATGACCCAAAGCTCATGACCATAGGTGAGAGTAGGAATGTAGATTGACCGGTAAATCGAGAGCTTTGCCTTGCGGCTCAGCTCCTTCTTCACCACGACAGTCCGGTACAGAGACTGCATCACTGCAGACGCTGCACCGATCCGCCTGTCAATCTCACGTTCCGTCCTTCCGTCACTCGTGAACAAGACCCCGAGATACTTGAACTCCTCCACTTGAGGCAATCACAGCCCTGAAATTAGCCACCATACTATCAGAAAAAATGTTCAGGCACTGAATACCAAGACAGATGATCTGATTCTGAATATAGTTCTAGAAATAGTTATATACTGTTGCATTCCATTCAAATTCAAGAGGGGAAAAAGGACATGAGTACCCTTGGTACTCACAGCACACCTGCACCACACCTGCATCATTTTAAACAGAGCTAAAGGTATTCCAGCTGGCTTGGAAGAAAAGCTAATTGAACTATGAGAATGTCCTCACCAGGGCTAGATCAGCACATCTTTCTGATTGTGTTTAGCAACCATCCTTAGAGTTATCCCATACATAAATATACTTGGCACTGACACAGATTTCCAGACTCATGATTTTCGTGAATTCTTCATTCACAAAAAAGCAATAACTTTTAGTAATTTAGCAGATGCTCTTATCCACCACCTGATTCCCAGTGACCAATTACAGACTAGCCCTTAACATAAGGATTAAATTACCTAATTCTTCATATCAAGATCTGTACAAAAGGAAGCTGTCTTTCCACTTCAAGCTTTTCTTTATTGAAGAATTATTCAAGCTAGCGGGATCTAAAGACCATCAGCTTCCTCCTTGTGCCTAGTCAACAAATTACTTCTGAATTCTCAAATCTGATAAAGACATTTGAGATGCCAGATATATGGTAGTAATGGTCAATTAAAGAGATAACCATGTGGGACTGGGCCGTCTCATATAGAGCACCTCTCCTCCTTCGTGTTTTAGTCAGGGGGGAAGACATGATTTGTGTGTAAAGTTTCATTAAAAGCATTCCTCTTTAGTTAATCTTATTATATATATATATATATATATATATATATATATATATATATATATAACTGCTGCACTAGACAACATGTAATCATATGGGAGCTCACCTCTATCCACTGATAATACTTTTTGTACTTATTGTACAAATACAATTATAATAGATTTGATTAGATTCTCACTCCTGATTCTAATTTATACACTGTGACAATGGCTGGTTTATATCTTAAATATTCTTGACCACACTTTTTTTTTTACTACAAAATAAAAAACAATGCAAATAAACTACTGATAAGATATTCAAATACAATTTATTCAGCATAATTTGAAAGTGGACAAAATATGTAGTGCTTGGTTTTAAATTAACATAGTGACCAAAATGTAAACTTTATTTTGCCAAAAACCAAATTAAACCAAAATGTATACTTATTAAAAATAATTTTATATTTTCTAATACTGTTGCTGTACTTTTGGATAAAGCTTCTGTTCAAGGTCCAATCGATTCCTATATCCCAAATGGTGGTGTTTTCACAGTCCAGGAATATATTTGAGGTTTAAAGGAACAAAAACAGATCTTCGCTCCACTGTCTCTTTACTATCACACACAGCATAGCCAAAACGTATTACAATACATGCAGTGGGCCTACGCCAATTAGCAAACCTGATCATGACAGTAATTCAAGTTAATTACATAATGACATCACATTTTACATGTTTAATTAAGTAGCTTGTGGTAATTGAACTTTATTCTTCAAAATATAGCTTAGACTACATTAGTGCAATATTTGACTAAGATAAAAGTTGTACACTTGCCATTCACTCCAACCTCACAACATTAGATTGTACACGCATTAGTTGTATGAAGCCAAACCCTATAAAAAATAGCTAGTCTGGAAGTTCTATAATTTTTGCGTGGAAACAACCCCCCCCCCTCCCAAGTGGATATCATAATTAATGTGAAGCGAGGGTGAACCTTGAAGACGTTAAATGGGCTGTGAATATTAATATTACACACATAGCGTTCAGAAAAATACAAAGTGTGTAAGATGAAAATCACTGACAACTCACAACACGGTACACCACCACAGCCCTCATTACATTAAGAAACTAAATAATTTTCTGAATCGGGAGTGAAACTATCATTTAAGTCCAATAATGCATACTCTACCAAGAGTAAGTAATAATGAAGTGAAGGACTTTGGTCAGCAAACATAAAGTACTTTATCATTCTGCAACTCTGTCATCAATACCAAAATATGTTACATACAACAAAGTCAAAACAACGGTGAATTTATCAGCAATGTTATAATGTTAAAACAAAAATATTTTACGCATTTCTGACCATTTCATAAATTCTTCTCTGGTGAAAGTCTCTGGTTTCATCAATAACAAAAACATTGTCATCCTTTACTTGCTGATATACCTTAAAGTGATACATTTTAATACAAATTTGCCTGAACACAAAGTATGTGTATTAATAGTATGCTACACTAGTGTATGCTACTCTAGTGTATGCTATGTATAGTATGCTACTCTAGTGCAAAAAAAGTATTAAAAAACATATTGCTGTAATGGAGTCAATGTTTATGTTGAGAGACAGGGAAACAGAGATCGTAAACTGTACTGTATTTAATGTGTAAAATCTATAGACAAAAGTAGCTCTCAAATACTAGACAATTGAACTTGTTAAATGTTTTGGGTTCTTTCTGCTTAACTATGAAAATACATTTTTTTCATATTTTGATTAAATGCAGCTGCCTTTGTGAGAGAACATATAGACCAATTGTAAACCTATAGACTGTAATATAAAGACTCAGATGCGATACATTCAGTGTAACATTTGGTGCCAGTAGAGTAAGAATTGGCAATTAAATAACAATACCATAAATCTTGTTTCAGACTAATTCTACCAGTCAATAAAAAAGTATGTGAAGTAGGAGGAAAACAGGAGATGCAAGTCAGTAAAGTAACAACACATTTAACCATTGTTGATAACAATTCTTAGATGTGTTTTACCTCAAACACTGTTAACTGAAAGCGTAAAGTTAATTAATGAATGAATCCAAGCACCAAACCCCTTGGAAAATCATTCAACATATTTATCTGTCATCCCATATTTGATGAGGCATATGATGTTCATGTTCAGGGGCCTGATACCTTTGTCCTGGGCACTCTACCTCAGCCGGGCAGAGAAGCAACGCATGTACTCAGTCATCCAGCGATCCTCTGCAACCATCAACTCTGAGTGCTGCATCTTTTCAAGGTCAGCTGACTTTGCCCTCCTGCGATCCAGGTTGGAGGCCAGTTTTTCTGACTCCTGTCTGATCTCGATGCTTGCATCGGACGTGCGGCCCTGGGTGGAAAAAGGTGCACGGTGGGACAAAGGAAATTAGATAGGTGCTTGATTTGGTAATGAACACCACTGCTCTATTATTAATAGTTTCTGGGATAGCGTTAAAAGGACATGCGCTATTGTAGGTAGCTTTCAATGTCTCTGGTTCAGATACAAACAATAAAGAGTCTCTTTGGTGATCCAAAACTTCCTACATGAGAATAACTGTTGTCCTGTATAAACAGGCTAAATAGGTTCCTCTTTAACATTAAAAAGTCTGCGAAATCACTGAAGCTCATCTGAATCAAATTTCACATCTACCTAGACACACTAACCTCCTTTGTGGTCTTTCTGACAGAGGCCATGCGTCTACTTGTCCAATCGGCCTCACTGACACGTCGCCTGTTCTCCTTGCTGGTGGGAGGCTGGCTTTTTGCCCTGATGGGTTTCCGGACAAAGATCTGCTTGTCATCATGGAGACTGTCACTGTAACCTGGCTCAGACAGCGGGGTACGAAGGCGGTGGCAGCGTTTTGGTTTCATCTTCACTGTTTCTTCATCTGAGGATCCCTTATCTAATGGTGCGCTGTCACTCTGTGCTTCATCTGAGAGACTGCTGCTCAGTAAATCCTCCTTTCCAGGTCCCTCATCTAATACAGTTAGTCCATTCTCAATCACAGGTTCTATAAATAGAGGATGAAGAGAAGAGGGAAGATAAATGCTGTTACATTTAATTTAAAAAGGCAAACTTCCAATTTAAGGTACACTGTAGTTTGTTATGACTCCATGTTAAAATTACCAGAAAATGCAGTTACAAACCTAAATTGGGTACGATATCCAAGATATCAGTACTGTTCACCTCCAGTTGATTATTCTCAAAATTAAGTTCCCTTTCCGGAGTGTCCTGTGGTGCAGACAACCTTTCGTTTTTCAACTCTAAGGGTGTCGAGGTAACTTTGTTCTTCATATTTGGCGTTGATCTTCCGCTGGAGTCCGAGCCGCTCTCCCATCCCTCCCACACCCACGGCTTGTGAGCATGCTCCATCACTCGACGAGTTAACCTGTACTTCAAGGAGTCCTCATAATATTTGGAAAATGTCTCCCATTTCGGGTCTCTGAATTTCTTCATGTATTCAGTCCGGATTATTTTGGTCACCATGTTTCTTGTTACTGCTTGAGTCAAATGATCTTAAACTAGAAAATATGGAGAGGAATGAAAGAAGTGTGTTTATATCTCTTCAGTTGACTAGTAGGCATTGTTTACTAAAACCCTACTGTTAGAAGATAAGATGAACTGCAGTCTAATGTACAATAGAAAAAGTACACAGACGTTTATACGGTTTCCCCCTCCCCCGTCCTTCCTCTTGCCTGTACCATCTGAAAAAACGCCCACTAGTAACACCAGTAGCAACAATAAATATTTCTGTTTTTCTATATCAAGCATATTATAATTCAGATGCTATAAACGGAAAAGAGACATTTCATTACAAGTAAACAACGGCCCTCTAATAGATAATGTTTTTTCTCTTTACCACCTTTCCCGGCTATGAAAAGCTGTCATAGAACATTAAATAATTTTGTGTGGGATTGCTGCATTTATTTTCTGTGACCTGTATATGTCAAGCGTTTTAAACCGCGGTAGGTTTTGACTGGTTGTTTACAGAAGGCTATTTTGAGGGTTTGTCATTCGTTGGCTATACCTAGCTTCTGCATTTTCAAATGACCTGTTTTATGACTGCTAAGAACTGTATGGAATAAATACCAGAGTTAAACAGATTAAACAGTGACAGAATACTCACTAGGATTGTCGACACCATGGAACTGCTGATTGTGTCGATGTTTTTTTCACGCGCGCGCAGTAGGCTAAAGCTCTGTATGTAATGAATGAGTTTGTTTAGTGCTTATAGGCTTACCTCCTCCCCCAGTCTTCATTGTGAAATAATACATCAGATAAAAAAATATATCTGCAGGAACGAACCGATGCACAACATCCTCTTGATTAGCGCTCAACGAATAGTACTTGAATATTGATAGTAGTGAGCAGGTGTTGTGCGCATGCTCCTGAGAGCTTACGCTCACCCCTCGTTCTGGTGCTGCTATTGTGAGTATATAGCAGGCTCTACGATTGCCTGAACAAGTGAATCATTTTAGGTTTAATCGTATAAAGTATGAAATGCATTTTTACTTTGAGCTAATATACTGTGAAACATACATAACGAAAATGTATTTGAATCAGCTGTGCTTGAACAGGGAACACTCTTGACAGTGGAACGTGGATTGAACACCCCTGGCCAACTGGGGAAATCTGGACACTTGGATTTTAGTTTGCCGTTTACTTGTTCTAGTCATGAATTTTCCCTTACTCAAAACATTTAATGGCACAAGCATATTATCCATCTTCGGACATTCAGGCTGGATATATTATCTGGTTCAGTCTGAGGTTCCATTGGCGCGTTACAGCACACCAAATGCTTATTTGGTGAGCAGGCCTACACGAAATTCCATCTCAACAAATAATACATAATAAACCTCGACAAACTTGAAAATATTTTTTTATTTTCTCTGTTGACTTTGGTTTATGGTCTTTTGACTCGAGTACAGGTGTACAGTTATCCGGAGCCCACATCGGGTAACCAGAGAAGAAAACGCTGTGAGCACCCATGTCCCTTTTGGTACAAACAGACTGTGCTCACAAAAAAAACCACATGGACGTCATCAATAAATAACATTTATGTACAGTTTACATTCACATGTTGGTATTTTCCTCACACGCCGTGATGACGTTATTTTCTCCGTGTACTTTCACTGTGTAACGCGTTGTCACAATGTTATAGTTGTTAAAAGTTGTCCGTCAAAAGCAAGGCAATGTACCAATACTTTGATCCTGAACGAGATGACAAGTGACAGTGCAATTAGAAGCACTTGCGGTGGACAATGCTGGGACCTGCCTCGTCATACTCCTGTTTGCTGATCCACATCTGCTGGAAGGTGGAGAGGGAAGCCAGGATGGAGCCACCGATCCATACAGAGTACTTACGCTCAGGTGGGGCGATGATCTATAAGCAAAATAAAATACATTTACATTTAGCAGACGCTCTTATCCAGAGCGACTAACAGCCAGTGCAGGTACATTCCCCCTCAGGCAAGTAGTGTGAAGTGCCTTGCCCAAGGACACAACATCATGTTGCCAACAGGGGTTCAAACCTTCTGATTACCCTGACTCCTTTGCTCAGCCATAGAACTACAAATATTATGGTTCTTCTACACAATTAGCACAGCTTAACTTATATAACTATTTACTAAACGCATTTTATAGCCTAACAACTGCTTTTAAGCATATCATCACTTTATGGAATTAACCTTGATCTTCATGGTGCTGGGGGCCAAAGCTGTGATCTCCTTCTGCATACGGTCAGCAATACCAGGGTACATGGTAGTACCACCTGACAGCACATTGTTGGCGTACAAGTCCTTACGGATATCAATATCACACTTCATGATGCTGTTGTAGGCAGTCTCGTGAATACCAGCAGACTCCATACCTGTTTAAATTTACATGGATAAGACATAATTAAAAGGTTGTCGAATTGGTTTCGATATTACTATTATTATTATTTGGAATATGATACTGTAATGTAATTTGGACTGTAATACCGACCAATGAATGAAGGCTGGAAGAGGGTCTCGGGGCAACGGAAACGCTCGTTACCGATGGTAATGACCTGACCGTCGGGAAGCTCGTAGCTCTTCTCCAGGGAGGAGGAGGAAGCAGCTGTGGCCATCTCATTCTCGAAGTCCAGAGCCACGTAGCACAGCTTCTCCTTGATGTCACGCACGATCTCACGCTCGGCTGCAAGGACACATTGACGTCAGTGCGTAAAGGTTATCCATGCGCTTCTTCGCATGTAAACCATCTTTCGAAACGGAAAATATAGCATACGTGAAGAGAGAGCTCACCAGTTGTGACAAAAGAGTAGCCACGCTCAGTCAGAATCTTCATGAGGTAGTCAGTCAGATCGCGACCAGCCAGATCCAGACGCATAATGGCGTGGGGCAGAGCGTAACCCTCATAGATGGGGACGTTGTGGGTCACACCATCACCGGAGTCCAGTACAATACCTGTAAACAAAGAGTTAATTCAGTCGGCAATGACACTCTCATCATCAAAACTTGTCTTAAACTTGTTACTTATAATCTATTTACCTGTGGTACGACCGGATGCGTACAGGGACAGCACTGCCTGGATGGCCACGTACATGGCGGGGACGTTGAAGGTCTCAAACATAATCTGGGTCATCTTCTCACGGTTAGCCTTGGGGTTAAGAGGGGCCTCAGTAAGCAGGGTGGGGTGCTCCTCGGGGGCAACACGCAGCTCATTGTAGAAGGTGTGATGCCAGATCTTCTCCATGTCGTCCCAGTTGGTGATGATACCATGTTCGATAGGGTACTTCAGGGTCAGGATACCCCTCTTGCTCTGAGCTTCATCTCCTACGTAGGAGTCCTTCTGGCCCATACCCACCATCACACCCTGAAGGATACAAAACAAGAACCATTTAGACATTCAAAATAGGCCTACTAAACATTCCAATCCAACGGTATACTACACCAGTACTCATTCAGATCTCTAAACACTTGTTGAAATTGATAGTTATCCGTCAATCAAGCACTCTCCCAAGCCTAATTCCACAAATTGGACAAGGATAGCTGACATTCTCTAGCCCTGCTCCTCCTGACAGATTCATAGCGGCCATTGTAAACCTTTAGCATATTAGGTCTACTGTATATTGTAGTAATGAAACTAATGACTGAATAGTTTATCTAAATTAAATTAAACTAAGAATAACAATTGAGGATAAGGTAAGCCGGTCTGTACATGTGATAGTACTTGTTCTGGCAGTGTGAGATAATGGGTTCTCTGTGTATGTGTCAAGACTAGCTCTTCACATACCTGATGACGAGGGCGACCGACAATGGATGGGAAAACAGCCCTAGGGGCGTCATCGCCAGCGAAGCCAGCTTTGACAAGGCCAGAGCCATTGTCGCACACCAAAGCAGTAGTCTCATCGTCGTCACACATCTTGGTGGGTTCTGTGACAAGACAGGAAACAGATTTCTTGTGATGAATAACGCAACGAACCTGGTAACAGCCACAAGAGTAGCTTACATTCTGTTAGGCGCCCCAGAGAGACGACAGAAGTATAATCAAGGGGAACGTTAGAGATTGCCAGTAGTACCATGCAGAGATCATAGTGTGAAGCTGTTATGGCAATTATTATGACAAACTAGGATTACACTATTTTGGTTGCACGTATTTCTTTTAACTACATGGAAAACATTTAAGAACATTTAAAATTAAACAAATAAGTAAACTAACGTAACGTAAACATTAACGTATTAAATGTTATGTACACCTGCAAAACAATACCGGGGTTATATTTCAGCATACAAGGGCTATACGCCGTAGGTACTCTGGTAAGTGACTGAGGACATCGGCTACCAATTCTAAAATGACATCAAGATGAAAACAATTATGGAATTTAAGATTAATCATTTAAGATAGTGAATCTTGCATTTTGACATGCCACTTATCATTACTGTCAATTGTTAATAATTATTCAGTATTGATAGATTAAATTGTTAATGGTTTTGAAAGTAAACTTTAACAATCGGATGGCTGCCAAGTCCTTTCAATAGCCCAGTCCTGATGTTCATTATCTTTGTAAAATTATGTTAACGTTATCCGGAGTCCAGGTTGTAAGTAAGTTCCTGAGAGATCAAGACATCCACTCCTCGTAAATGTTGCTGCTCCCTTTTAGGCAACAGCGTGGTCTGGTATTCCACAATTCTTACCTGTTGTTCCTGCCTTAGAAGCTCAGTGGAGAACTGGTTCCAGCTGGAGAAGAACATCCACCACCGGGACGCTTATATACTCATCCGCCTTCCAAATTTTTTTCCGCTCCTGACAACCATTAGGAATGTCCATGTATTCCACAGGAATTCTCCCTACCCGTCGTCCATATTTGGTTCTCGGATAGATGCGCACATGGCACGCTGTAAGCGAGCGCTCAAGCGCCGCGCGCCTTTACTGCGCAGGACTGTCCATAAATGGAGAGGTAGTCCCGATTCCAAAACGAAGCTTCCAGCCCGTGTATGGAGAGCCAACCGTTGTAATCCGTCGTACTTCTGCATGGTATTGTGAACACAGGCGCGGCTTGCTGCAGGACTACACACATCCATATTCTATGCTATATCAGAGGAACGCTATCTTTGCTCGTCTCTTTGCCACTGACCAGAACGCAACTTTACAAGGTAGCATATTCTAATGCATGGCATTGTATTTCATTTGTCACCTCAGTCTATCGGCCGCAAGTTTGATAAACTCTAGAGAGAATTGTCCGAAATGGTCCAATACAATAAGGTACATATATATGCATATACCTATATATAGCCTATATATTTGAATCACACATAAGGATTGAATCGATGATTGTGTAAAAAAGAAGCTTCACTGGCTTAGAGCTAACTTCTGGTAAAAATGTTATATTTTTAACGATTTGAAATACTAGCGTATTAAACAGCCAAAGCATAAGCATTCATTAATAAAAGTTGCTGAAAACATGGACATTTCCAGGAAAAAACTGGAACTTTATTCTGCACGAAATGCATGTTGTATCAAATTTGAGGTAAGGGTTCTATTAAGAGCTGAGATAATGGTAACTTCGGCAATTGCTGAAGGGGCCATGGTCAAGTTTCTGAAAACAGGGAGTTGGTGAAAGCCGATAGGACCCGTCTGAAACAGCTGAACAGCTGCAGCCCTGCTACCTCTCCTTATTCCCTTTTAGCCTATGCGTTTTATGTAATTGACAATTTTGTTTTTGGCTTATCCAGCTGTTAATGAATATTTACTGACATGTTGTGTAATGCAGAAGCTATAATAACAAACAAAATAAATGCAGGCTTGGAATATTCATCGTTCTGTTATTCTATTGTAAGAAATTCAATTTGTAAATGGTACAGAAACTGTTATGACTCAGAACAGAATACAATTGTATCTCCATACCATGCATACTAATCAATCACTATACCCAAATATATATTCCACAAGGATGCCTAGAGCTAAAACACGATTTGGGGTTCTGAGTACAGTTGGCTCCAGGATCAGATAACACACATTTAGTTTCAGTTACGATTCAACCAAAAGGAATGTATTTCAATACGACTTGACTTGCTTATATATTTGAGCTCAAGTATCTTCTTGGCACAGCTTAGTAAAAAATATAATCTTTGCACATATTATATATACAGTCTTTCCCATATAGGGACACAGAAAACTGCTATAAAAGGCAGTGGTGATTTATTGTGGATGTCCCCAATTTAACCTTCTTTCCCTATTTTTAGGTGGCTGTAGACACTGTAGAGGCCATCTGCTCCTACCATCACTGAAAGTGGATCAGCTGCACACTCTTCTCTGGGAGGGAGTCACTGAAGGAGTTTAGGTCTGCTATTTATAATCAACATCTGCACCACCAATGAGCTTCAGAACCCTAAACACTCTGCCACAAAATAAATCTAATATGGAGACTACCAGCCAGTTGTATGGTTACTTTGTGTATGAGTTTGTCTTTCACTTAATGTTTGCCCATCACCTTTATCAGAAAACAATACACTGCACAGTTAAAGAGTTAACAAGCTGGTGTTTTTCCCGGCACTCAATAACCTTTTTTCTTTAAGTGCTTACAAGATTTGTTTAGGCCATTTTCTTAATTATTTTATTTGGGTACCATTAAACAAATAAAATCATGTAACTTTCTATTTCTTTAGGATGCATTTTGTAAAACGGTGCTATTGTATTTGGTGTCTATTGTAAAAAAAAACAAAGTGAAAATCTTTAAGGAAATATGCAATTTATAACAAAACAAATGCTTGTCAATCAAATGCTGAAAATATTTAGTGCAACTCTGGAAGTGAGTGTCCAAGTAAAGGTGTCAAATCTGTGCTTGCAGGTAATGTTCATAGTTGGCACGCAGCACAAACTCAAAGTAGGGTTTTGACTTCAAACTTCCCAATTCCTCATATTCTAGCAGATCTTTAACATCAGGTAGGTAAGTCTGTAGAGGAACACCTAGAAAGGATGAAAGAACGTGAGAAGTACATCTAGGAATCACGCACGAGTGTAAACCAGATACAAATAAACCAGAAATGATTAATATAAAATCAAAAGCAACATTTGGACTAATTGATTAAATTAAATAAAAACATAATTTTATGTTTACGGTAATAGTCGGTACACACCTTCTTGAATGAGTTTGAGGATGATCTTTATAAATATGCTATCCTTGGCAGCCTCCAATGGATCATCATTCCCATCAGAAGATGACCAGCTTTGGACAACAGACAAAGACCAATGTCATTAAAACTATTCAATTCAACCACATGATACATCTCAGCTGTGAATGATACGTTTTTTTTTACTCCTAAAGTATCTTTGAATGGTTGCTGTAGTACACATTACTTCCATTTGCCTAAACTAATCTACACACTACAGCTGGCTAAACGAGAATGGTAGCCCAAAATACAGGCACCCTTTATGACATTTATAAACTTTCATTAACAAACTCTTTCCTCAAAATAAGTGTAAAATGAACAAAGTATTTGGTCTCCACAATACTTTACTTCACAGAACCTTTGCATTTGGATTAGGAAGGGAATTAATCTGTTTAAATCCAAAAAACATCACCATCGTTGAGCTTCTCATACCTCTGTGCTGCTGACAGTTTGGTCTGCTCTAGTGGTCCCAAATTTACAGTTACATTTATTCATTTAGCAGATGCTTTTATCCAAAGCGACTTACAAGAGAGAGCTTTACAAAACAGCTTCAGTTACTGAGAATAGCAACTTGATAGACCCCAACATAGCAGGCATCTGAACCAATAAGTGTCAAGGGAAGAACTATAAGAGCATTCAGCTGAACATTATACAAGTTTTGAGGTGAGCCTCCGAAATTAGAAAGATGCAATCACATAACTTCTGTTTTCAGATCTTTGTTGTGGAAATGTGTATGTACAATTCATGTTTCTTGGACAAGGTTCAAATTGTAGGCTCCTATGTTGTTTCCTATGTTCTTGTCCGTCCCCATGTGGCGACTCGCCAGTGTTGCTGTTTTCTTGCTTTATTGTTCGCAATTGTGTTGTGCTTTTATAGCTCATCCCTTGGCACTTATTGGTTCCCATGATGAATGTTTCACGATCTAAAAGCCCATTGTGTTTGTGGTCTATCATGTTGCTCTGTGACCGATGCTCTTGGTAAAAGCTCTCTCTTGTAAGTCACTTTGAATAAAAGCGTCTCCAAAATGAATAAATGTAAATGTAAATAAGAGACATTTGCTCTGATGGATGTTGGTGTTGACAGGAAGAAGGATGATTTTACTCCTCCAACAGGAAAACACACATGGAAGGTACCTCCTGGAGCTTTACGACTCCTTGACTTGGAGACATGAAGTCTGGAGATAATATGTATTCTACTTACTGTATTGTGTTTAGAGAGTTAACCAATCAGAAAACAGATATTGAACAAACTGCATGTCTGTGTGATGAACCAATTACTTTTGAGAACTGAGTTTATAACATGGTCTGTTGTATGTGTTGGGGGGTTCAGGGTCATCAGCTGGGTAGTGCTGATGTCCACTGAACCTCTCCAAGGGTTGGAATTGTGGTTTGGAAGGTTTAGGTTAAGGTTTGGAATCAGGTGTGCTAGAGCAGGGAAACATGTAAAACCTTCAGGACAGTGGCTCTCGAGGACCAGGATTAGACACCCATGGTCTACACCTATGCGAGTAAACCCAGATTACCCTTCTCCTCATAATTTACATTTTTTCTTTTTTATCAGATGCTCTTATCCAGAGCAATTTACAAAAAGTACTGGGACATTCCCCCTGAGGCAAGGAGGGTGAAGTGCCTTGCCCAAGGTCACAACATCATGTAACCACAGCCGATCATCCTCACTCATTGTAGCAGTGATTTATTTAGGATTCTGTGTGGGCAGCCATTTTTCTACTATTGAGAGTGACTCATGTTTTTGAGAGAAAGATAATGCATGCAAGGGTGCCAATATCTTTTGTCCATAACTGAACTAACTTTTGAACCACAACTGAAGGTTTCTGCCCAAACCTATGTCTTGCTTTTACTTGCTTTACCTCTCCACTCATCACCCATTGTTTGACCATATCTTAATTTCATCTAGGCAGAAAAAACAGAGAACAACAGAAAAAACGTGTGTACAATGGTGATTCTTACTCATCTTTCTTGAGGGCTTTGCAGAGGATCTCACATTTTAGTGCCTCTACATCCACGGCATCCTCCTGCAAAGCAAGCACAGCCTGTCAGAGACCCACGGACATTTCCAGAAAGGTTCAACTTAATGTGCTCGGAACAGGAGGAGGAGAGTACCTTGTCTATATACTCAAGAAGATCCAGAGCCTTCTTAAAGTCATACTCATTAGCTCGTCTATTGTCATCGCAAATGTACAGCTGGTGATAGGGTAGAAAGAAAAGAGGTTGGTCCAGTACTTTTGTAGAAACTGTTGCTTTAATTGAGTGGTTAAATTCTAGGTATGTCAAATTTGCCTGTAATTTCCCCTTTGGAGGAAAAATAAAGCATTTTCTTATCTTAAATTGCAGGTGAACAAACAAAATAGTGAGCACCAAGCAAGGGAAGAGCGTGAGTGTTTCTTACACTGATCAGATTGTGAGCGCTGAGCAGAGGCATGGTATCCGGATTCTGTTGTTTGTCCTCCAATAGCTGTTTGGGCAGAGTCTCCTGGTGTAATAGGAACCTCTCTTGCTCTACAATGTCTGTTACACACACAAACACACAAACGTTTTATCAACCAGGAAATGTGCCTGAAAAGAGCACAGGCGTAAGAAGTAAGATTTGAGCCTTTACCTTCGATGTGTTTCTGCATGGCTGCCTCTGGCATGTCAGAGGCTAGGGCAGTCAGCTTGCTCAAAGCCATCAAAGTCTTTTTCTTCACAAAGTAGCGGGTCTCCATGCTAGCTTGGCTATACAAGGTTTTGTGAGCCTGCACAAGTTAAAAGGTTTTTTATCAAGAATGCTGTTTGTACATGAAGCAGACTGCAGTTGGACACCTAGCAAGCCGAATGAGCAAACGGATGTAGGATGGACAATGAAAACGTGAGGGTTTTTCTTACACTCTGGAAATCCTGGCCATGGATGTGGTGCAGCCAGCTGAGATGTTGGTGGGCCTGCAGGAAGCTGGCTAGCTGCTGGTGCTGGGCAATGGGCTGAGACAACAATTTCCCTCTCTTCCCCTTCTCCATATACCAGCGGAAAAGGAAGTCTGCAAAGTTCTACAAGAAATGATGTGACAATGTCCGCATATTTTTGATATACAGGCCGCCAAATGACAAGTTACAGAAAACTGTGTGGCCTGCTATATTTGAAGTACCTGGTCAGCAAACTTGGTCATGTAGTGCTGTAGCCTAGTCTGGTTATCTGTGAGCTCACACATCTGGACCAAGATGTCAAAGTCACAGTACTTCTCAGCCAGTGCCGCCGCCCACTGGTATTGACCCAACTCCACTGGAATGCAACAGTTTAGTAATCAATGGAACATAAATTGTTTTAGTGTCATAAAAGTAATATGTCAAATTTTCATGGCAATGCCAAACTAGGGAGAAATATGCTGATGCTTCAGAAAATAACTATGTAAGACTAATCAGTCCAGTTACTGTATTTTTTATGGAAAATAAGACACACCCCACAAGAATAAGAGATTTGTGTTTGTAAAGTATAAGCAACACTGAAATATAGGCCACACTTCATTCCTGAACAACGACACCAAGCAATGCACGAGTAAAGGCAATTTTACAGTGTGCTGCTGTGTAACACACCTCGATTGTGGATAGTGTGTCCATAAGTAAAGCCAAGTGTTTTCTATATATTGTATAAATATATGACAAACATTTACTGTTAATGTTTGTGAGCAATTACATCAAATTAATGTATTTTATCAACGTTCAATGACCAGTGACCAGGCACAATTTGATGGAATAGACCTAATATAAAACAAATTTATCTTAAAAAGAGCAGGGTTTTATGTTGCTATACGTAGTTTTTCATGGTTTAGACTTACACTCTAAACTATGTCATAGACTTATTTATTCAAATATATAAATTCACATGTCCATTTTTTTTATTGACACTGACAGAATGACACAGATGATGAAGTTTTCAATAGATTTAGTGATTTGGAGTGAGATCGGGAGTTTGGTAAACTTGTTATGTTGTTTATGCTATGGTTATCTGAATAACGGCTAAAGAGTAGTGTCACACATATGCGAGAGTACGAATGTGGGTCCTACAGCGCATAATATATTAGCTAATTAACCTTACTAACATTAGCTAATAATAGCCTACGAATAAAACGAAGAAGGTAGTATTGTTTTTGAACAAAGATGAGCTACGGCATAACTATAACAACTAGGCCAAAATGGACACAGCTGAGCTTCGCTAGACGTTTTACAGGGAGTGCAGAATTATTAGGCTAATGAGTATGTTGGCCACATTACTCTCTCTATGCATATTGGCCTACTCCAAGCTGCATAGGCTTGAAAGCCTCCTACCAATTCAGCATACCAGGTGATGTGCATCGCTGTAATGAAAAGGTGTGTGGTCTAATGACATCCATACTCTATATCAGGTGTGCATAATTATTAGGCAACTTCCTTTTCTTTGGCAAAATGGGTCAGAAGAAGGATTTGACGGGCTCAGAAAAGTAAAAAATAGTGGCATATATTTCAAAGGGATGGAGCACTCTTAAAATTGCCAAGCTTTTGAAGCGTGACCATCGAACAATCAAGCGCTTCGTTCAAAATAGTCAACAGGGTCGCAAGAAGCGTGTTGAAAAAATAAGGCGCAAAGTAACTGCCCGTGAACTGAGGAAAGTCAAGCATGAAGCTGCCAAGATTGTGTGCAAGAGAGTGTCAAAAAGCACAAGGTGTGCAATACTCAGGGACATGGCCAAGGCAAGAAAGGCTGAAAAACGACCACCACTGAACAAGACACACAAAATTAAACGTCAAGAGTGGGCCAAGAAGTATCACAAGACTGATTTTTCTAAGGTCTTATGGACCGATGAAATGAGAGTCAGTCTTGATGGGCCAGATGGATGGGCTCGTGGCTGGATCAGCAAAGAGCAGAGAGCTTCAGTACGACTCAGACGCCAGCAAGGTGGAGGTGGGGTACTGGTATGGGCTGGTATCAAAGATGAGCTTGTGGGACCTTTTCGGGTTGAGGATGGCGTCAAGCTCAACTCCCAGTCCTATTGTCAGTTTTTGGAAGGCACCTTCTTCAAGCAATGGTACAGGAAGAAGTCAGCATACTTTAAGAAAAACATGATTTTCATGCAGGACAATGCTCCATCACACGCATCCAAGTACTCCACAGCATGGCTGGCCAGAAAGGGTCTAAAGGAAGAAAGATTAATGACGTGGCCTCCTTGTTCACCTGATCTGAACCCCATAGAAAACCTGTGGTCCCTCATCAAATGTGAGATCTACAAGGAGGGGAAACAGTACACATCGCTGAACAGTGTCTGGGAGGCTGTGGTTTTTGCTGCACGCAATGTTGATCGCAAACAGATCAAAACACTGACTGAATCCATGGATGGCAGAATTTTGAGTGTCCTTGTAAAGAAAGGCGGCTATATTAGTCACTGATTTTTTTTAATTATTATTTTGAATGCCAGCAATGTATATTAGTGAATGCTGAGTTGTTATATTGGTTTCCCTGGTGAAAATAAATGAGTGAAACGGGTATGTTTGTTTTTGGCTAAGTTGCCTAATAATTCTGCACAGTTATAGTCACCTGCACACACAGATATCCTCCTAAAATAGCTAAAACTAAAAAAGCCCTACTCCAACTTCCACAAATATTCAGCTTTTGGGTTCATCAAGAACATAATTGTTTTTCAATAATAAAACTAATCCTCAAAAATACAACTTGCCTAATAATTCTGCACTCCCTGTATGCAATTTTGAACATTCCAACAGACAAAAACTATGGGAGAAACGTTTTAGTAAGGCTTAAAAAAATATATATATATATATGAATGAGGAGCCTAACAAGGAACACTAGCATGGTAGTAACTGTAGCGTAAGCCACGCAAGTATTATGCTAGGTAGTTTAGCCAGAAAACTAAAACTAGCAAGCTTTCGTTTAGGAAAAACTACTTATGCAGTGGGGACTGTCGGAAATATTTAGAACTCAGGTTAAGTTACCTAATGTGTTTTCCATTATATTGTTGCTACTATAACTTGCCTTACAAGATGAATTGTCTGTTCTTGGTCACTGATTTAATAAATTTTATGATTTAATGAAAAAAATGCGATTTATACTCCAGTGCAACATAAATGTAGTTTTTTCTTCTTCATTATAAATTTTTAGGCCAGAAAATACGGTTTACGTATATCTCAGCGCATACTTATGAGATTCTGATGAAACCCGACTGCAGATCAAGAGTTCTCAAGTGCAAATACCCCCTGTACACCACTGGATGAAAGCGCTTGCTGAATTAAGTTAACAACCACCTTAAATACAAAACAAACCATAATTATTATATTTGGTATCATTTTGGTAGAACAGGTTTGAAGATACATTTCTGATGTTCCCCTGATTTACTCACGCAGCGGCAAGAGTAGCTGGGAGCGTCGCTGGGTATACTCCATCTCCAGGGTGTTGTAGCGCTCCTGTAGCTCGGGTCGGGCCAGGGAGTTCAGCTGGGCTACATAGCCGCCCAGGCAGATGTCCAACAGTGCCCCCAGTTGCTCGCTCAGGGCACCGCGGAGTGCCGAGTCAGCCTGAGGGTACACCTGGCGCAGAATGAGTTCGTACTGGCGAGAGATAATTCCTCGTAAGTTGCTGGAGGCTAGGGGAGGGATACAAGGAAGAAGGAGGAAGAAGAGGACAGGGAGGAGAAAGGAGAAGAGGATGTGACAAAAATGAGGTGGACGAGGATGGAATGGTGAGAAGGAAGAAACCTATCATTTAAACTATTGCCATATTCACTGTGAATGTTTTTAGGAGCGTTTGACAGATCTGTGTGAGGTGAGTGAGCCTGGGCGCCATTTGATCCTACCTGTCCAAGGAATATATTCAGGTTCAGCAGGGGAGTTCTCAGGCGCTCTATAGACCGAAGCCTTGGTCTCCCTGTACTGCCCTGCAGCTTGCAGCATGTCCTTGACAGCAACACAACCAGAACACAATCATTGAAATCATCATTCATCATTCAATCATTTAAAATGTAATATAATTTGTTATTTTATATTTGTTATTTTTCCTTTACTTTCTATTGCATTGTTTGTTTATTATTGCTATTACAATTTGTGATGATGATATCTGTTGTATGACCCCTGAAAGAGAGGTGGAGAGGGGATATGAAAGCAAGTTTGTCCTGTCTATGTTGCGTGTCGTAAACTGCACGTCTTGTAAGTTGTCTGGTGTATTATATATATTACCATTATTGGTCTTGTTATTTGTGTTGTGGACCCTCTCAAAACGAGATGGCGTACCGCAAGGGGCTTTGCATTAATAAAGATTTGAATTGAACAAACACACTATCACACATGCCTAAAAATGACTAAGCCCTACAACAGCTGTTTTGGGAGAGAAACCTTGATGATTATGTTGACACTGAGCACCACATCTGCCCAGTTTGCAGAATCCGTCAGGTTCTCTTTCAAGCTCTTCTCCTCCTCTTCTAGGAGACACTCGAAGATTGAAGAGATCTGAGACACCTGTAAACAAATGCGAACATACATGTGATAGAAGTTGAATAGTGCGGTTTGTGTTCTGAGGTGCCGGTCAGCATAGATGTTGTCCTGTTTGTGGCTCGTCTGTTCGCTGGCACATATCAAAACCTAACCCATTCCGTCAACAAGCTGTTTTCACAGCTCTTGTTTATAAGCAAAAATTGCAGTAAACACTTGGGGTCGAGGTTCTGAAAAAACTAGAAATGTCAAACCCTGGCATAGATGACCATATTGTGATTCCTCTTGTTGTTGCCCTGCTGTTTCATATTCAGTTACAACATTTATATTTATTATTTTAGCAGACATTTTTATCCAAAGTAACTTCCAAGAGTGATCTTCACAAAAGAGCACAAGGTCACCATCCTAACAATAAGCTAGTCCCAAGCATTGCGGGTAGTCAAGACTATGAAGCATACATTATGGCAGTGGTGTCAAACTCGTGCCATCGAGGGCCAAGAGGGTGCAGATTTTCATGTCAACCAAGCCCTACAACAGATTAGATTAGATGAAATTCAACTTTACATCTGATTTCACAAAGTAGAGAAACCGTGTTGGCCCTAGATGGTGCGACTGCATTATAGGAAACCAAACAAGTGCCAAAGAGAAGATCCATAAGGGCATTCACTTAAACAAGTTGCAATTAAATAACATGAACCTCAAATAAGCAATAGTGTACTGTAGGAAAGCAAGTTATAAAAATATACCTCACTGCGAACACAATAATTTCAAATCGGTAACAACTGGCCTTCAAGAGCAACAAGTCCCTCAGGAAGTGTCATTATAATCCTGGAGGAAATTAAAATCAGATATGAATATCCTAATTACCAATGTAATCCTAGAACAAGTGCGTCTTGAGCCTTTTCTTGATGGTGGAGAGACAGTCGTTGTCTATAATGGAGTTAGGGAGTTGAATTCACCATTGAGGGACCATTGAGCGGTGAGACCACCAGACGGTTGTCAGAAGAAGACCGTATGTGGTTGGTGGGGGTGCAAGTCTGGAGGAGAGACTTGATGTAGTCGGTTGCAATCCCGTTCAGTGCTTGGAAAGTCAGTACCATGGTCTTGACTCTCATACAGTCTGCAATGGGAAGCCAGTGGAGGGAGAAGAGGAGTGGGGTCACATGGGAGTGTCTGGGTAGATTGAAAACCAGGGGGGCTGCTGGGTTCTGAATCCTCTGGAGGGATGGGTTGCACAGCGATTTTAAACAGTCCAAATTTGATGTGATTTGATTAGAGATGTCTGTGAGGCAGGCATTGATGCTAGCTGAGATCCCCGGATCAGTCGGGAGTCATTGTGGCAGTGGTAGGACAAGTCATGGGAGGTGATGATTGGTCCAGGTCAGGTGGTGTACAGGACGAAAAGGAGGGGTCTAAGGTCAGAGCCCTGTGAGACACCAGTGGAGAGCTGGCAAGGGCCTGACATTTTGCCTCCTCAGGAGACCTTGTATGATCTTCCCAACAGGTAGGATGAGATCCACAGAAGTGCAATGCCAGTGATGCCCATCTCAGAAAGTCTGGCAAGCAGGATCTAAATGTTAACTGAATAAAATGCTGCAGAAAGGTCCAGCAGAATGATGACAGATGACCTTGAAGCCGCTCTGGCAGACAGGAGGGCAGTGGTGATTGACAGGAGAGAAGTTTCTGTGGAGTGGCTGGTCTACTGTCATGCCTCCACAGCCCTCACCTATTTTTCTATGTTAGCCACGGCCACATTTGTACACGCTTTGGGAGTAATTCATTTTTTACTGCCTCCATTACTGTAATTGTTAGAGCCATCCCTTGACTTTAGTTTGATTTTTTTTACTCAAATCTGGACACATTTTATGTACCGTAAGTTTTTTTTCATAGTTTGGCCGAGGGTTCGACTTATTACCTGGAGCGACTTGGGTGAAATTATTAACACATTATTATATAATTCAGTGTTGGGCAGTAGCGTCGCTACAAGTAGCGGCGTTACTAGTTTAACTAAATTTTTCAGTAGCGTGGTGGTGGGGTCGCTGTTTTCTGAATCAAATAGGTTTTCAGTAGCTTAGCTCTTTTATTAACCAAGTATTCTCTGAAGCTCAACGAGGCGGTCTGTCGGCCTCTGTCGCTTAATTAATTTAATGTAGGGGAGGGGTCTCAAACTCGTGCCATCGCGGGTGCAGGTTTTCGTGTTAACCAAGCCACTACACCAGCGGATTTCACTAATGAGTTTCTCCACTTAGTGAAATCAAAATCGTTATTGAAATCAGCTGGTGTAGTGGCTTGGTTAACACGAAAACCTGCACCCGTGATGGCACGAGTTTGAGACCCCTGATGTAGAGTAACTAGTAGCTTAGCTCACTACACTTGATAACACTGATATCATTTCACATGTTATGTTCACACTGAACCGCGTGAGTGAAACTGATGGTTTGGTAAACTTGTTAGCATGTTCTTTATGCTATAGTTATCTGAATAACTCTTAATATGTTACGTTAATATACCAGGCACGTTCTCAGTTTATGCGTCATATAACGTTAGTATACCGTACATTTATTCAGCCTGTTGTTCTCTATTTTATTTTTTATTGCCTTTTAAGATGACATGTCTGTTTTTGGCAGGGCCGGCTCTACGCAGGGGCAAGAGGGGGCAGCGCCCCCTCAAATAAATGTCTTGCCCCCTCAAATCCAAATGTTAGAAGTTGAGAAATCACATTTTAATACGCTCACAAAATTAACATATTACAAGTTGAGAAAATGATCTGCAGTCGCAGAAAAAGTAAGCCGAAAAAGGGACACACAGCTTCCCTCTCATATCGCTGTTTCAGTATGCAAATGAGCCCAGACGTAGCCTGACAGTGTGGTGTCAGGTTTCACCACGGAGCGGTAAAACTTTGAACAAGCAGCAGCGTTAAAGCACAGAGAAGAACATAGACATTAAGAAATTCATCAGAAATGTCTCTACCTTATTTAGAACCCTAGGCGAGATTTCTACCACCACCCCCTCCCCCCCCCCGGACCAAAATTCGGCCCTGGCATTTTCTGTTGCGCGGGGGGGGGGGGGGGGGGGGTGATGCCCCCTTCACATTTCTGACTGCCCCCTCATATATGCCTGTCTAGAACCGGCCCTGGTTTTTGGTGTTGGATTTTATCAAATACATTTCCCCAAAAATGCGACTTATACGCCAGTGTGACTTATATATGTTTTTCCTCCATTTCCTGTTTTTGGGGAAATGGTTTAGGTTTGAAATGGTTTAGGTTTTACAAATACATTGCGAGCTGCGAGTTAGGTGCACCTCCCTTAATAACATACTCACTAACCCTAAATAACTAATGCTTTGATGGTTGTCTCCCATCAAGTGAACCACAGCCTTGGAGCTACACTTTCTTTCACCGTGTTTCCTTTTAGAGATGGCGGTCTACCTTAAACTGGGCATGGAGTATACATCTATTTTATAGATCTCATTCACACAAACCCTTAACAAGTTGGGCATACCTCTCTGAAGAACACATCAGCTGGTGTGAGGCTGGGGGGCACGTTGCTGTGGGCCTTCTGTAGGGTGGCTAGGATAGCCCGGTTGAGCAGCTGAGGCTGCTTGGCATGGTGGTTTTTCAGCACGACAGCAGCCTGCAGCATCTCAGCACGCTCGCACAGCAGCAGCCTTGTGGCCATGGGCAATGAGCGCACAGAGGACTGGCCCAGGCGCTCTAGGAGCCCCACCTGAACAGGACACACAAAGGGAGAGGAATTGTGATATTTCCATTAGTGCTGAATATGGTCAGTTGAAAGTGTGATTTGTCTGTGTGACGCTAAAGTTACAGTGGGTGTATTGCTGACTATATTCCACTGTGAAACAACAGTGGGCGACCGTACCTGAAGCAAGAAGTCCATGAAGCAGCCATGAGCCTTCATCTTGTCCTCCAGCTGGTGAAGGATGATTAAGGATGTCAGAGGGAAGCCAGAACTCTCTGGATGGGATGGGAGAGAAACAGACTGAGCTGTTGTGAAAATAGTCGGTACCAGTAAATGTCATGTCCAATTTAGATGCGACTGGTGCAACATCACTAAAAAGGAGTGTGCAGGGGAAGATACAAAACCAGCCAGTTATGTTGCTGTCCCTCTGGTGCAGTGATACTCAAAAAGAATTTCACAAGAGCCACATTGGCAGAGCAAAATCAAGGGAAGAGCCACTTTTACGTCACACCAAGTCCCCTTTTGCAAATGTTCATTTCTACATATAAATTCCATATCCCACAAAAAAAGAAACAGCCAATACATTTTCAATTAAGACCATATTTATCTTAATACTGGGATGAGCAGAAACTGGCATGCATGTCCTTGACTTTCTTCATGTTGTATTTGTAGTTTGTTGTTGCAATCACACTGAGGCATTCAAGATGAGCATGGGTCAGTGGGTTTCCTCTTGATAGTGTTCACGGTTGAAAATGTTGACTCACAGGTGTATGTGCTCATGAAGAAAGACATCACTTTCTGTGCAAGTGGTTTTGAACTGGGAAAGTCTCCTTCAGAGACCAAACTCCAGAAGTGGCCAACACCTGTTCTGAGTTCATCTTGGACAATGGTATTTGTTTGCAGCTCTATTATTTCACTCTCCAGAGTGGCACGATTACCAGGGCAGAGCTGTGTAATGTTTGGAGTGAGGGAGGATACATCCACATGGAAGGGGCTTTCAATAAATTGAAAATATTCAACTTTAATCCTTTTATTTGTTTGAGGATCGCATCCTTGTTGTCAAAGTCTGTGAACAGTATTTCTGCTGAAACCAAAAAGCAGTCTTTTACTATTTCTGAGTCTGAGAATGGTGTTTTGGCCCGTGCCAAAAACCAAGCCATCTCAAAAGATGCCTCTGTTAAACGCTCTGCAGTGGAGGTTGTCCTGTGGATAAGATGTTGCTGCTCAAAGTGAAGCAGTGAGCTGCGCTATTTTACTCTTTCTTATTTCACTGCCAGGCGGATAACTTTCATTGAAATTTGGATGCGCAGTTGCTTCGTTTGAAACAGGCGTGGGTTTGTTTGCATATGAAGCACAGAGGGTTCATACCATGAAGAATAAATACGAATTCGTCTGTCCTGCTTGCCCCTTCTCCGGCGTCTTCATGCTAATATTATTTTGGTGTTAGTGCTGGTTTTTGACCTTTTTTAATTAAAAAACGACCCATTGTGCCAGCATCTCAAGCTGGCTTGCTCCATCCTCTGTCCGGCGTCAATACCCGCTTTGCAAGTAACAGCGCGCGGGTTTGCGGGAGACCGCAGAAAATTACTTAATTTATAGTTATTACTTATACTTAAGTATTATGCAGATGTTTGCGTTTGTGTTCACTGCATGTTTATGTAGCACATTTGATTATTTTCTTTGGCTGTGTTACCATATTGTTATAAGCTAGTATGCCAGTGCAAGCCACCAATTCAAGCTTGACGAGCCGCATGTGGCTCGCGAGCCGCGCAATGAGTATCTCTGCTCTGGTGCATCCGGTACCTTTATTGGTTGAGGGTCATATTGAAATACAAAATCGCTTTTCTGCTCTTTATGGTTAACCAGGTATGCCAGGCACTTTGTCTCCTCGGGGGAGTGGCCTCATCAGACGTTTCCATCACTTGTGACATTAAAGCCACCAACGACAGACAAATGATATTCTTAGGGTGCTGGCTAGCACTTGGGCTAAGGCCAATGCAAAAATCACACTGTATCTGTATGAAAGGTTGCAACACAGGATAGTCCAGATGGTGGAAAAGCAGCCCAAAACAAGTTCCAAATAAATTCAAGCTGTCCTGCAGGCTCAGGGTGCATCAGTGTAAGCGTCAAATAGCCATCGACATGTGTACTCGAAATGTACTCGATTAAGCCTAAATCCTTCGGGGAAAACACCTTGTGGATAGGTGAGATCAATATGGAGCTATTTGGTAAAGCATTTAATTCTTCTATTGACCGAAAAAGGAATGAAGCCCACAAGAGAAGAAGACAAGACTTTCAAATATGGTGGAAGTTAAAATATGTTTTGGGGTTTGAGGTGGAAACTATGACATCCAGATTGATGGGAAACCCATGTTTATTGTTTAATTTGATTGTTTTACATATATCATTCAGAATCAATTGTGTAGAATGTAGTAAAAACTCATATAATCCTTAAAAGTGAGTGTGGTAATCATGCAGTGAGACTTGGAAGGAAGGCTATAAATCTTTCCCATGTAGGCCCAAAACACAGACTGTTATCTGTGCTTGGGCATTTCAAGGTTGACAGGACACCGTGCAGCCATAAGAGGGGAGAAAACTGCCATTGCTTAGAATATGGTTGATAAGACATCACCCGCATTGTAACAAATGGTAACTTCATCAGTGAGAGGGGCCAATTGCCAAAGGTTACGTAGGTGATGACCAAGGTGAAATTTTAACAGAGAAACACCCACTATAAAAGATGATGCACGGCCAGAAATCGTCAGTCTGATCCCGGGAACACACTCACTGTTTTTTGGGATTTTGTACTGTCTTCACGGATTCCAATAAAACACCTTGCATCAAACTTGGAAGAAACTCTGTTGGTTTTTGACTTAGATTCTGCACAAGCTTGGAAACTTAGAATCTACACCAGCCTGAAGACTTAGAATATTTCCAATCTTTGGGATCTAAAGGCATTAAGTTGAATTTACTGCATTTTCCTCTAAAAAGTAGACCAATTGGATTTTTAACACTTTCAAAGGATATTATTATTAAATAATTGGAACATATATTCATATATTCAAATTTTGCACAACAGGTTGTTTTGCTGTATCTGGCACTGCGTGCCGTGACTGTGTGCAAGGCATCATCAAATCTGAAGATTACCGAAGGATTTTGGGTAGAGAGAGACTGGCTCACCTTTGCTATTATGTTTATTGCACTGTAAGGAGAACTAACACTAACACTGTTTCAGAAGAAATATATCCTAAGACTAAAGCTGATGAAAACTCATATTGGAATATTGAACTCTTTAACATCATAGACAGACATGGACAAAACTGTCAGTCAGTCAGTCAATGAAAGAAAATTTTGCGATGACCACAGACAAAGATTTTTAGCTGACAAGTAATATGCTTAGTACCATGCTTACCCTAACTTTATATTTTGTTGCATAACCTTTTGAAACAATCACAGCAATGCAGACGATTCCTGTAACTGTTAATGAGACTTCTGCACCTCTCAGCAGGTATTTTGGCCCACTCCTCAAGAAGAATCTGCTCCAGTTGTTTCTGGTTTGAAGGGTGTCTTTTCCAGACGGCATGTTTCAGCTCCTTCCAAAGATGCTCAATAGGATTGAGGATAGGGCTCGTAGAAGGCCACTTTAGAATAGTCCAATGTTTTCCTCTTAGCCATTCCTGGGTGTTTTTATCTGTGTTTTGGGCAGTGTTGGGCAAGCTACTTGGAAAATGTAGTGAGCTAAGCTACCAGTTACTCTGCATGAAATTAAGCTTCACTACACCGAAGCTACCCCCCAGACAAATGTAGCAAGCTAAGCTACAGCAACATGGCAAAAGTAGTTTAACTACATCGAAGCTATTTTTTTATTGTGTGCGTGCTGCAAGGCGCACACTATGTTATTACTAGCGTTTATTGTGTGCGTGCTGCAAGGCGCACACTATGTTATTACTAGCGTTTATTATTATTATTATTATTCTTACGCCGTTTTTTGGCTCAAAACACCTACCAGAGTTTTTGACACATATACACAAAAGTTATATCAAAACGTGCGGCTCGGCCCCGACATGTGTGCTATGATTTTTCTAAGACTTTTGGCTAACAATTTTGCCCAAAAATTGCCAAAAACCACACCAAAAAAATGCATTGGTGTAAATGGAAAGAATGTTTGAGAGGTACAGTGGAGATGTCATCGCTAGAGTGAGGAGAAGAGAGAGAAATGTGTAAAAAAAAAAAAAACGTATTCGACTACCGTGGCCTCAAATGCACCACTACAGACACAATTTATACATAGAAACGTAGGAAAATGTGTCCTCTAGCTCACACTTGCTTTACTTTATCTGTCAGATTTATTGTTTTAGCTTGACATGCGAAAATTCGGCCGCAGCACCCATGACGAGCCTCATAGACTCCCATGTTAAAAGTGCCAGGAAAATTTCAGGAGGAATACAAAACTAACACTTTTTAGAATTGCTCCCAAGAGCACATTTCTTCACTTGTCAACACAAAATGCCTATGTAGACATTCAGGAAGGGCTCAGCCGGCTTCACGTTAACCTGGTTTTATGATTGGAAACACGGTTTGGCCAGAAATCCTTCCTGTTCGAGGGGTGCGGTTAGCCTTTTCTCTCTGTCTGTTCAACTGACATGACAGTTGCAACTGTCAGCTGCAACTCATTAGTTCGTTACTTAGCAACGTGCTTGAAAGAGGAGAGACGGTGGCCACGAATGACGGTGGCTATTTTATGAACAGTAATTCATTTCACATTTAATAACTTTAATTGGAGGATATTTACTGGAGGAATCAAATTGGCTCTTTTTGTTTCGGGTGTATTTATAAACTGTACTCCAGCTCAACTCTTCCTCTCTGGCTCTAAGTCTCTAAGGTAAGCAAACATCTTTTTCAACTCTTTCGCTAGCATGCTATCTACAATGTAGGTTTTTGACTTCTTTAACATTTGGGCTCATAGGTATTAATGTGCTTATCAGTCAGGATTTACAACTGATATTCCAACTAGCTGTAAAGATATGCTGTTTGCTAACATTAGCGACCAATGCTAAAATTAGCGCTTAAGCTAATTGCTAGTGCATCAGCATATGTTTCTAGCATGCTAAGATGTGGGTTTTGGACTTCTTTAACATTTGGGCTTATATGTATTCATGTGCTTATCAGTCAGGACGGTGGTGGAGGGTTATGGGGGGGGGGTTATTTGTGTGCATTTTGACCGTTTAGGGTCGTTTTCGGAGGGGGGGGGGGCGATCGGCGTTCGCGGGGGGCGGGGGGGCTCGTGCGGGGGGGTTTGAGGGCAGGGTTCATGTGCTGGGGTCCATAGAATTCTAACGAGATATTGGGGAGGTGTGTGGGAGGTCGGGTTGATGAGATATGAGCCTATTTGTGGGAGAGGTTTGAGAATCGCGATTGATTTACATGCACCTTCAAGCGGAGATTGTGACGTTGCGGGGGGCTCGGGGGGGCGATTTCGGAAGGGTTTGGGGTATTGGGGAGGTGTGTGGGTGGGTGGTTGGGATCGGCAGTTCCATAGAGAAACAGTGGGGATTAAATACAGGTCTTTTAGGAATTGCTATTTAAATTGTTGGGGGGCTTGCTGTAAAACATTCATAATCGTCTGGATACTGGTTGACCTTGCAAACTATTGGCTAGTGTTGTATGGGGAGTCCTGTAGTCCTGTAGTTTATAGATGATTAAACCTGTGTGTCTGCTACTAATTGATTCATTGCACTGAATGGTTTGATTGACAGTTCATCATTAAGTCATTAATGTACAGACTGCCTGTGTGTATGCACATATATATATATATATATATATATATATATGTGTATGTGTGTGTGTGTGTGTGTGTATGTGCGTGTGTGTATGTGCGTGTGTGTTTTTCTCAATTAATGTTGGATAAAAAGCACTGTTTTTGTTAGTGTGATATCAGAACTGTGTGAGCACTAGGTCACACAGTTCTGAAATCACACTAACAAAAACAGTATATATATATATATATATATGTGTGTGTGTTTGTGTGTGTATGTGCGTGTGTGTGTGTGCGTGTGTGTGTGTGTATGTGTATGTGCGTGTGTGTTTTTCCTCAATTAATGTTGGATAAAAAGCACAGTTTTTGTTAGTGTGATATCAGAACTGTGTGACCTAGTGCTTTTTGTGAATTTTGATGCTAGCTTATTGCTGAATCCTGATTTGTTACATGTTTGATTGCATGTGGATTGATTTGACATTTAACACAGCTGTATAACTTTATAATGTTATCTGATATTTATAATGCGGTATCATTTTGATAAAAGGTGTATTTCTAATACCAAAGTCATAGCCATTGATGGCCTAATTCTGGCATTGGATGTATTTGGATCTTTTTACACTCTAAGTTTTTTAAAGCATTTATCACTATTATCAAATTAGAACCAAACTCATACTATGCTACTGAACTGTAATGTAAAGTGATACCTGACACAGAGTGACCAATGGTTTACTGCTTGCTTACTACTTAAACTTAAACTGTGGCAGTGTGCTCAAGTGGAGCTGTCTTTAATCCTGCTGAAAGGAGTGTTTACGCTACTACTAGTGCATCAGCAAATGAACACCTGTTGAAAGCTTGATCTGTCACATACCTAAGCAATGGTAGAAGTCATATTCTGAAAATTACTCAACAGTGTCAGTGATGTATGGGGGAGAGTCCCGGGCCAGAGTCACGCACACTAAAAATTTCTTTAGGAATTTTTTTCTAGTTATTATTATTCTTACGCCGTTTTTTGGCTCAAAACACCTAACAGAATTTTTGACGCATATACACAAAAGTTATATCAAAACGTGCGGCTCGGCCCCGACATGTGTGCTATGATTTTTCTAAGACTTTTGGCAAACAATTTTGCCAAAAATTTTCCAAAAACCACACCAAAAAAATGAATGGGTGTTAATGGAGAGAATGTTTGAGAGGTAGAGTGGTGATGTCATCGCTAGAGTGGGGAGAAGAGAGAGAAATGTGTAAAAAAAATAAAACATATTCGACTACCATGGCCTCAAATGCAACACTACAGACACAATTTATACATAGAAACGTAGGAAAATGTGTCCTCTAGCTCACACTTGCTTTACTTTATCTGTCAGATTTATTGTTTTAGCTTGACATGCGAAAATTCGGCCGCAGCACCCATGAACCGCCTCATAGACTCCCATGTTAAAAGTGTCAGGAAAATTTCAGGAGGAAAAAAAAAACGAAAACTTTTTAGAATAGCTCCCAAGAGCACATTTCTTCACTTGTCAACACAAAATGCCTATGTAGACGTTCAGGAAGGGCTCAGCCGGCTTCACGTTAACCTGGTTTTATGATTTGAAACACGGTTTGGCCAGAAATCCTTCCTGTTTGAGGGGTCCTGTAAGCCTTTTCTCTTTGTCTGTTCAACTGACATTGCAACTGTCAGGTTTAGTTCGTTACTTAGCAACGTGCTTGAAAGAGGAGAGGGGATGACGGTGGCCATTTTATGAACAGTAATTCATTTCACATTTAATAACTTTAATTGGAGGATATTTACTGGAGGAATCAAATTGGCTCTTTTTGTTTCGGGTGTATTTATAAACTGTACTCCAGCTCAACTCTTCCTCTCTGGCTCTAAGTCTCTAAGGTAAGCAAACATCTTTTTCAACTCTTTCGCTAGCATGCTATCTACAATGTAGGTTTTTGACTTCTTTAACATTTGGCCTCATAGGTATTCATGTGCTTATCAGTCAGGATTTACAACTGATATTCCAACTAGCTGTAAAGATATGCTGTTTGCTAACATTAGCGACCAATGCTAAAATTAGCGCTTAAGCTAATTGCTAGTGCATCAGCATATGTTTCTAGCATGCTAAGATGTGGGTTTTGGACTTCTTTAACATTTGGGCTTATATGTATTCATGTGCTTATCAGTCAGGACGGTGGTGGAGGGTTATGGGGGGGGGGTTATTTGTGTGCATTTTGACCGTTTAGGGTCGTTTTCGGAGGGGGGGGGGGGCGATCGGCGTTCGCGGGGGGCGGGGGGGCTCGTGCGGGGGGGTTTGAGGGCAGGGTTCATGTGCTGGGGTCCATAGAATTCTAACGAGATATTGGGGAGGTGTGTGGGAGGTCGGGTTGATGAGATATGAGCCTATTTGTGGGAGAGGTTTGAGAATCGCGATTGATTTACATGCACCTTCAAGCGGAGATTGTGACGTTGCGGGGGGCTCGGGGGGGCGATTTCGGAAGGGTTTGGGGTATTGGGGAGGTGTGTGGGTGGGTGGTTGGGATCGGCAGTTCCATAGAGAAACAGTGGGGATTAAATACAGGTCTTTTAGGAATTGCTATTTAAATTGTTGGGGGGCTTGCTGTAAAACATTCATAATCGTCTGGATACTGGTTGACCTTGCAAACTATTGGCTAGTGTTGTATGGGGAGTCCTGTAGTCCTGTAGTTTATAGATGATTAAACCTGTGTGTCTGCTACTAATTGATTCATTGCACTGAATGGTTTGATTGACAGTTCATCATTAAGTCATTAATGTACAGACTGCCTGTGTGTATGCACATATATATATATATATATATATATATATATATGTGTATGTGTGTGTGTGTGTGTGTGTATGTGCGTGTGTGTATGTGCGTGTGTGTTTTTCTCAATTAATGTTGGATAAAAAGCACTGTTTTTGTTAGTGTGATATCAGAACTGTGTGAGCACTAGGTCACACAGTTCTGAAATCACACTAACAAAAACAGTATATATATATATATATATATGTGTGTGTGTTTGTGTGTGTGTGTATGTGCGTGTGTGTGTGTGCGTGTGTGTGTGTGTATGTGTATGTGCGTGTGTGTTTTTCTCAATTAATGTTGGATAAAAAGCACTGTTTTTGTTAGTGTGATATCAGAACTGTGTGACCTAGTGCTTTTTGTGAATTTTGATGCTAGCTTATTGCTGAATCCTGATTTGTTACATGTTTGATTGCATGTGGATTGATTTGACATTTAACACAGCTGTATGACTTTATAATGTTATCTGATATTTATAATGCGGTATCATTTTTATAAAAGGTGTATTTCTAATACCAAAGTCATAGCCATTGATGGCCTAATTCTGGCATTGGATGTATTTGGGTCATTTTACACTCTAAGTTTTTGAAAGCATTTATCACTATTATCAAATTATAACCAAACTATTACTATGCTACTGAACTGTAATGTAAAGTGCTACCTGACACAGAGTGACCAATTGTTTACTGCTTGCTTACTACTTAAACTTAAACTGTGGCAGTGTGCTCAAGTGGACCTGCTGAAATTAGTGTTTACGCTACTACTAGTGCATCAGCATATGAACACCTGTTGAAAGCTTGATCTGTCACATACCTAAGCAATGGTAGAAGTCATATTCTGAAAATTACTCAACAGTGTCAGTGATGTATGGGGGAGAGTCCCGGGCCAGAGTCACGCACACAAATGTATTTAGGAATTTTTTTCTAGTTATTATATATAACTTCATTCCAAGGCAAAGCTATCTCAGTGATCAATAAAACTGTCAATCAGACAAATAAGCAGGCAAAAATGTTACATTCAATTGTTTTATTAAACAATTATTAACCTGTGCTCTCACTGCTCCAAAACCAGAAGACAAAACGGGCTCCACTTAGTAACAAAAAGCTAAGTGCCCAACACTGGTTTTGGGTCATTGTGCTGTTGCTAGATCCATGACCTGCGACTGAGACCAAGCTTTCTGACACTGGCCAGCACATGTCTCTCTAAAATCCCTTGAGTCTTCAGATTTCATTGTACCCTGCAGATATTCAAGACACCCTATGCCCGATGCAGCAAAGAAGGCACGAACATAACAGAGCCTCCTCCATGTTTCACAGTAGGGAAAGTGTTCTTTTCTTGATATGCTTAATTCTTCCGTCTGTGAATATAGAACTGCTGTGCCTTGGCATAAAGTTCCACTTTTGTCTCATCTGTCTATAGGACATTCTCCCATAAACCTTTTGGCTTGTCAACATGTAGTTTGGCATATTCCAGTCTAGCTTTTTATGATTTGTTTTATAGTGTTCACCTTGGTTATCTTTAGAAGTCATTTGTCACATAAAAGTTTTTTTGGACCATTTCTTTCATTGACCGAAGGGTACCAACAATTTTGTCAACGTCTGTATCTATCCACAAAGTCTGTTCTCATCCAATGTTCAAACGCAATCTGGACCTGATTTGACTCACTCAGGCCTCTAAAATAAAGTGTCAGTGTTATTTTCTTTAAAAATATATATTTGTGTGTCTGTGTATTTGTGTGAGTAAGATTATGAGGCAGTGAGCTTCCAACGATTATCTCGAGAACAAGGCAAAGTTCATAATTAGCAGGTATCCTTTACAAGATCCAACGGCGTGCAGTGCCACAATTTACGTTGTTTAGAATAGAACTATGAACCGTGTTGGCTTTGCAGTTACACAATATTTGGCAGAGGGTGCCACTAGTCATTTAATCTGATGAGGACCTTTTTCCCCCTTAACATGCTTTCACACGCTTTTAGCAAAAACCTAATTCATATACAAACATGTACATTTAATATTAGTGTATGAAAGATCTGACTGATAAGTGCATTATAACTAATATTCAACATCCCACTGTATGTTAATTATTCTACAATCTATTACTACACAATATTTTTTATTCTATCCCTCCTTAACGCTCCTTGTTTGAGTTCGTTCCCCCATTTTTACTCCTCTCCTTTTCTCCACCTCTATCGTCTCACCTTCAGGAACAGACTCTGCCCAGCGGGGGTCCGAGGCAGGGTAGTCCTCCACAAGATCCAGGCTAATGCGTGTCACCAGGGCATCTAGGTCCCCATCTCCTTCCCCTTCTGGGGGGAACAGTTCATCTGTCATAGTCTGGGCCCCGACCACGTCATGCCTGCCAAAGACAGCATACCTTAGGAGTCACATAGGTGAACCATGACCATTTGAATGCTAACACAAATGTGAAAATGTGCGAATCCTGGGGAAGTGTAAGGTTTGTGAAGTCAGAGAGCGAAAGCCATTTAAGGAGGATAAAACTCCCACCTAGTGTGCTTTCAAAGACAGGGAAAACTAACAAGCCATATAAGAATTTTATATTTGAGATTAATTTGTTAACATTACACCAAACCAACCAACCACCAAACCTACTGTTTGCTGCCTAAATGTTATATTTCATTTTTTCTACACCAATTTCACTAACAGAAATGTGATGTTTGGTACCAGAAGAGGTTGTCGTTTCTGCCAACCATTCAATTTCCTTACTAGATCGGAGGTGGAGAGGGACTGTCAATAATGTTAAAATGTAACCAACAGTTGCTAAAAGAAAAGAACAGAACTCCCAGGAAAACTCAGTAAGGAAGAAAACGAAAGGCGAAAGGAAAACTTTACAATACAAACATGATTATTTATTTCTCCCCCACAGCCTTTTTTTCATCATTATTTATGTGATATTTCATTCCAGGTGGCACTGTGCATCGAAGTGGCAATATTATCTTTGTTGTACCACTTACCGGCAGAATTGCAGGAAAGCAGCTTTGAGGAGTTTTATTTTGTCCTCTGGAGCAACACGCTCCATTCTGGATGGAGTTTCCATGGAAGTTGCCTAAAAAATAAGCAATGGGCTTTTAATAATTCATTTCACAGGTTACAAAACCAAAACTCAAAGTGTCTCATGGCTCTAAATCAGTACTCTTAGCAATTTTCTGATTGAGTATTGTTTGGTCTGTACCATAAATATTTTCCCCCAACCCCTTAGTACAATACTCCTCACACTGGCCACTTGGGTCCAGCTATGCTTGAACCATGCCTACTTCAGGTGCAGCCCCAGCCAGCGAGGAGCATAGGGAGTCCTCCATGGTCTCTGGCAGAATGGAGGGGCTCTCCCTGGAGACCACTGCCACCAGCCCACTGTTCTGGGAGAAAAACACTGGCAGGTTGGCACAGCAGCCCCCACCTCGAAGGTGGTCTCCTAACAGAGAAAGATATACCGATTTCATGTCAAGTTCACAATATGGATGCCAACAGCGTAGAGTACTTTATGTTTCATGAAAAGCTTGACAGGTAGTTTGAAGCTTTGAACCCCGAGTAAGCACATGAACTGGAGAAAAAAAAAGCTTTGAAATTGATGGCCTCACTCACAACATAAGGTATACCGTATTTTTCAGACTATAAATCACACTTTTTTCATGGTTTGGCTGATCCTGTGACTCAAGTGCGACTTATATATTGGAATATAGTATAGTTCACATGTTCCTTATTTTTACTGACACTGACAGAACGACACCGGGTATTGGTGAGAAATAAAGAAAGTGACTATTTGCCTATTTGTGTTCGCTCCCGCGGTGTGTCTGTGAGACACAATAATCTATCAGTTTCCTTTTTTCTAAATCACACTTGCAGCCAGTTAAAAGGGATTAAAGTTGACTCAACCTCTGTCCTGTGTGCTTGTGTGTACCACATTGAGCATGGATAAAAGAAAGAAGACCAAAGAACTGTCTGAGGACTTGAGAAGCAAAATTGTGAGGAAGCATGGCCCATCTCAAGGCTACAAGTCCATCTCCAAAGACTTGAATGTTCCTGTGTCTACCGTGCACAGTGTCAGCAATAAGTTTGAAGCCCAGGCATTCTTCAAATCTCAGGGACCTGGAGCAGTTTGCCAAAGAAGCATTGTCTGAAATTCCAGCAGTATTGTAAGAAACTCAGTTATTTTGTCTAAAGGTTGTGCTACCAAATATTAGGCTGAGGTTGCCAATACTTTTGTCTGGCCCATAATTTTAGTTTTGTGTAAAAAGATACTTTATTCGATTTTTTTCATTCTCTTTTGTGTTTTTTCATTGCAAGCAAAATAAATGAAGATATTAATACCAAAGCATTTGTAATTACAATCATTTTCTGGGAGAAATGTAGCATTATCTGACAGAATTGCAGGGGTGCCAATACTTTTGGCCAGCACTTTATCTGAATTACTGTTAGTAGGTTATGTTAACATACCAGACACCTATTAAGCCTGTTGTTCTTGCCTTTCAAAATCAAATGTCTGTTCTTGGTCTCTGATTTTATAAAAAGAAAAAAGTGGAGCGATTTATTATAATGCAATGGATTAAGCCTTTAAAATAACCTTCCAATTAGTAGTGCACAGCACAGAGCAGCACAATAGATTACATAATGTAACGGCAACATCAAATACTTTTGAGAGCTGCATTTTGCAAAAAAGGGATGAATTGGCAAATCACACTTAGCCTTGAGTTTGTGTCTTGTCAAAGAGGAAACATTTTAAAAACCTGCATGAAAATATCTAGGGGCATTGAGTCACTGCATTGGTTGAAATGCAGTAATCCCTCATTTATTGCTGTTAATGGGGACCAGAACCCCCCCCCTGCGATAGGGGAAAATACGCAAAGTAGGATTTGCCCCCTAGGAATTTCCGTATATGTGTGTGGGTACCAGAATGTTTAAAATATGTATATTTATACCCTGTATTTTACTTAAATCAATGTAATTATAAAACCTAAATATTATACATTCACTCACAGTACTTAAGAGGCATTGTAAGGGTTTAACGAAATTTACAAGAGAGAGCATTACAAAACAGCATTGGTCACTGAGCATAGCAACGTCATAGACCCCAAAACATAGCAGGTTTATAGATGATAGATGAAACATCCACACGTGCTCTCTTTCGTCAATCACACACCAGGAACCAATCACGGGCCTTGTTTGAGTGCCCGTAGGTATGTACAAAGCCTCTGAGAGAGCTTCTCTCTTTGTCTAGCGATGAAACAACGCTGCTTTCTGCAATGCGGCTGCCAATATGGCGATATTTCACGTTTTCTTTTTCAATTAATATTTAAAAAAAATCTGCAATGCACTGACACACCGAAACTTGAACCGCTAAATGACGAGCGTTTTTTTGTTGTTGGGATTACCGTATTTTCCAGACTATAAGACGGTATTTCTTTCCAGGTTTTGAACTATGCGGCTAATACAGAGATGAGGCTTTCCTATGAATTTTTCTTTAGCCCTCAGGAAGATGAATAAGTGACTTGTGGCTTCAGTGCACGGGAGAATTAAGCGACTTTGCGCAGTTGTGCTTTACATTTGTATGACACTTTTATCCAAAGCCACTTACAGAAGAGAGCTTTACAAAAGAGCATCACTCACTGATCATAGCAGCATGATAGTCCCCAAACATAGCAGGCTTATAGGTTATGAAACATACATCGTGAGAAACACTAAATGCCAAGAGAAGAGCAATAAGGCATTTGGCATTCAGCCAAACAAGTTACAATCATATGGCAAGCATTTCTGACGGACAATAATGTATCTGTAGGAAGCTTTCGCAGTGCACAGGAAGAAAAAGTGACAGTGGTTTCAGTACGCAGGACGAAGAAAAATAAAGGAGCTTGGTTTTAGTGCACAGAAGGAAGATGAATGAAACCATCGATTACTTTTCTGTTTTGTTTGATCAGCACTTTTACTGCCGTGTTAAATGCACTGTTCGGAAACAATTAGTTCAGGTATATGAATAAACACTTATGGTACTATAAGTAATGTAAATATCATATTTCTCAGCCTGGATATCGGTGGCTTATAGTCCGGTGCAGTTTATATGTGACAAAATATATATTTTCTTTTAATTTTACGTGGTGCGTCTTATATTTAGGTGCACTCTATAGTCTAGGAATTACGGTAGGTGTGCTCACAGTCAAGACTGACAACATTTATGAGCATATAAGGTTAACAAGGATGTTCTATAGCTCCTACCAGGAGAGTTGAAGAGGATTTTCTCCTCAGGCAGCCCTCCTCTTCCTGTGGCTGTAGAGCAGGCGAACACCAGCTCATCATTGTAGAGAAAGGCTTCAGTGCTAGACGCTCTCGGTAACACAAACCTAGTTGCCTGGAGAGCATCTTCACTCTGTGGGACAGAAAACGTCAGCAACCCCCCCCAAAACATTTTGGTTTGTTTTTACAAACAATCTATGCAAATCAATGATCAATTCAAACTTTAAAATGGTAGGAAGCTTTTCATAAACCACACAGCAGAATGACATTTTAGGGCAGTCTCACCTCAAACGGTGGATTGAACTTGGTGACCTCCACTGACAGTTCTTCAGAGATGTTGGTGCCATTATCCAGCAAGGTGACCAGGCAAAAATATGCCAGGCAGGGCACATCAGATGGGTGCCAGGCCGCTGCTAACACCACCAGACCATTCCTACCATATACAGCATCAAAGGCAGTTAAACTCAATTCAGGAGGTCACATGCACATTTGAAAAACGTTGATATATTTGGGTTAAGCATGTGTCAAAATGCACAGGTTTATGATCGTGAAACTTATAAAAGTAACATTCCCCATAATTCTTTCATTTTAATGGCAACCACCAGGTAATGGTTCTTAATGAGAATTAACACTCACTGACTGAGCTGCATATCCAGGTAAACCACTTTCACACCTTCCTTTATTTCCTCATAGTTGCTTTCAGACCCCTGATTGACAATAAACGGAAAAATACTGTTAGTTTGAACCGCACACATTTATCAGTAACTGTTCTAGAGCTGTGGGATATCACCAAAACATCACCTGCTGTGACACCTGATGTCACCGCAATACTAGGAATGCAATTATTTAGACATTTTGGCCAATACAATAACACTTTGTATCTGAAATCGGATAATTAATGTGCCGATAAATACAAAGATACTAAAACTAAAGGAAAGAAATTGAGGACAACTACTGAGGACAAGAGGTTATGAAATGCAAAAACAAGTTTATCTTGTCATAGTTTAATAATGACAGTTCAGTGGATAAAATGGACACAGAGTCAAGTCCACCTCTTTCCAACGCAAATTTCACAATTAGAAAACCAAATCTAAAGCCAAAATTTGCTTAGTGACCAGCATTAGACTGACTGACACAAGTACAAATATTAGCGTTGATGCAACTCTTTTCACTACAGCTGTAGTCTACAAACTGCTGCAAATTCAAGTCAATGCTAAATGACAAAGCTTACCACTGTGAAGTAATCATTTCCAATCTATGGGCGACAGGTTACTTCTCGACATTATATTTGTATTATATATAAAGCTATATAATACCATATAATGGAGAAAACCTCTTGTTTCATTGTAGGACTATTCTCAGGGTTGCTTTTGAACAGCACCCAAGCCATTTTCAGCCCAACCAATGTTAGATACACTATTTGGAACAGGGTGAAATACCCTATAAAATATGACTCCTTTAAACCTTAACTGCATAAACATCTAGATCATTCTTGTACCAAAATGAACAGAATTCATATACATTTTAATTAAATTATACATTCCTATGGCCAACTTCTTAACCATAATTAAAATATATTCCCTGAGATACCACAACAAAAAAACTGTGGTTTCAACCGGAACCGATAACAATAACGGTAAAATAGACATTGACCTCCAATATATTGTGCATCCCTAAACAATACGTTATCACGGTGTAGCACATTATTTTTACATTCTAGGAATAACGGTCTATTTAAATATGTCCAAATAGAGGCCAATTTCTTATTGTGTGCATGCTGCATGTTATTATTAGTGTTTATTGTGTGCGTGCTGCAAGGCGCACACTATGTTATTACTAGCGTTTATTATTATTATTATTGTGTGCGTGCTGCAAGGCGCACACTATGTTATTACTAGCGTTTATTATTATTATTGTGTGCGTGCTGCAAGGCGCACACTATGTTATTACTAGCGTTTATTATTATTATTCTTACGCCGTTTTTTGGCTCAAAACACCTACCAGAGTTTTTGACGCATATACACAAAAGTTATATCAAAACGTGCGGCTCGGCCCCGACATGTGTGCTATGATTTTTCTAAGACTTCTGGCTAACAATTTTTGCCAAAAATTGCCAAAAACCACACCAAAAAAATGAATTGGTGTCAATGGAAAGAATGTTTGAGAGGTAGAGTGGAGATGTCATCGCTAGAGTGAGGAGAAGAGAGAGAAATGTGTAAAAAAAATAAAACGTATTCGACTACCATGGCCTCAAATGCACCACTACAGACACAATTTATACATAGAAACGTAGGAAAATGTGTCCTCTAGCTCACACTTGCTTTACTTTATCTGTCAGATTTATTGTTTTAGCTTGACATGCGAAAATTCGGCCGCAGCACCCATGAAGAGCCTCATAGACTCCCATGTTAAAAGTGCCAGGAAAATTTCAGGAGGAATACAAAACTAACACTTTTTAGAATTGCTCCCAAGAGCACATTTCTTCACTTGTCAACACAAAATGCCTATGTAGACGTTCAGGAAGGGCTCAGCCGGCTTCACGTTAACCTGGTTTTATGATTGGAAACACGGTTTGGCCAGAAATCCTTCCTGTTCGAGGGGTGCGGTAAGCCTTTTCTCTCTGTCTGTTCAACTGACATGACAGTTGCAACTGTCAGCTGCAACTCATTAGTTCGTTACTTAGCAACGTGCTTGAAAGAGGAGAGACGGTGGCCACGAATGACGGTGGCTATTTTATGAACAGTAATTCATTTCACATTTAATAACTTTAATTGGAGGATATTTACTGGAGGAATCAAATTGGCTCTTTTTGTTTCGGGTGTATTTATAAACTGTACTCCAGCTCAACTCTTCCTCTCTGGCTCTAAGTCTCTAAGGTAAGCAAACATCTTTTTCAACTCTTTCGCTAGCATGCTATCTACAATGTAGGTTTTTGACTTCTTTAACATTTGGCCTCATAGGTATTCATGTGCTTATCAGTCAGGATTTACAACTGATATTCCAACTAGCTGTAAAGATATGCTGTTTGCTAACATTAGCGACCAATGCTAAAATTAGCGCTTAAGCTAATTGCTAGTGCATCAGCATATGTTTCTAGCATGCTAAGATGTGGGTTTTGGACTTCTTTAACATTTGGGCTTATATGTATTCATGTGCTTATCAGTCAGGACGGTGGTGGAGGGTTATGGGGGGGGGTTATTTGTGTGCATTTTGACCGTTTATGGTCGTTTTCGGAGGGGGGGGGGGGGCGATCGGCGTTCGCGGGGGGCGGGGGGGCGGGGGGGCTCGTGCGGGGGGGTTTGAGGGCAGGGTTCATGTGCTGGGGTCCATAGGATTCTAACGAGATATTGGGGAGGTGTGTGGGAGGTCGGGTTCATGAGCTATGAGCCTATTTGTGGGAGAGGTTTGAGAATCGCGATTGATTTACATGCACCTTCAAACGGAGATTGTGACGTTGCGGGGGGCTCGGGGGGGCGATTTCGGAAGGGTTTGGGGTATTGGGGAGGTGTGTGGGTGGTTGGGATTGGAAGTTCCATAGAGAAACAGTGGGGATTAAATACAGGTCTTTTAGGAATTGCTATTTAAATTGTTGGGGGGGCTTGCTGTAAAACATTCATAATCGTCTGGATACTGGTTGACCTTGCAAACTATTGGCTAGTGTTGTATGGGGAGTCCTGTAGTCCTGTAGTTTATAGATGATTAAACCTGTGTGTCTGCTACTAAGTGATTCATTGCACTGAATGGTTTGATTGACAGTTCATCATTAAGTCATTAATGTACAGACTGCCTGTGTGTATGCACATATATGTATCTATCTATAGATATATATATATATATATGTGTATGTGTGTGTATGTGCGTGTGTGTATGTGCGTGTGTGTTTTTCTCAATTAATGTTGGATAAAAAGCACTGTTTTTGTTAGTGTGATATCAGAACTGTGTGAGCACTAGGTCACACAGTTCTGAAATCACACTAACAAAACAGTATATATATATGTGTGTGTGTGTGTGTGTGTGTGTGTGTGTGTATGTGCGTGTGTGTGTGTGTGTGTGTGTGTGTGCGTGTGTGTATGTGTATGTGCATGTGTGTTTTTCCTCAATTAATGTTGGATAAAAAGCACTGTTTTTGTTAGTGATATCAGAACTGTGTGACCTAGTGCTTTTTGTGAATTTTGATGCTAGCTTATTGCTGAATCCTGATTTGTTACATGTTTGATTGCATGTGAATTGATTTGACATTTAACACAGCTGTATAACTTTATAATGTTATCTGATATTTATAATGCGGTATCATTTTGATAAAAGGTGTATTTCTAATACCAAAGTCATAGCCATTGATGGCCTAATTCTGGCATTGGATGTATTTGGGTCTTTTTACACTAAGTTGGTTTGATTGACAGTTCATCATTAAGTCATTAATGTACAGACTGCCTGTGTGTATGCACATATAGTTATCTATCTATAGATATATATATATAAATATATGTGTATGTGTGTGTGTGTGTATGTGCGTGTGTGTATGTGCGTGTGTGTTTTTCTCAATTAATGTTGGATAAAAAGCACTGTTTTTGTTAGTGTGATATCAGAACTGTGTGAGCACTAGGTCACACAGTTCTGAAATCACACTAACAAAAACAGTATATATATATATATATGTGTGTGTGTGTGTGTGTGTGTGTGTATGTGCGTGTGTGTGTATGTGCGTGTGTGTATGTGTATGTGCGTGTGTGTTTTTCCTCAATTAATGTTGGATAAAAAGCACTGTTTTTGTTAGTGTGATATCAGAACTGTGACCTAGTGCTTTTTGTGAATTTTGATGCTAGCTTATTGCTGAATCCTGATTTTTTACATGTTTCATTGCATGTGGATTGATTTGACATTTAACACAGCTGTATAACTTTATAATGTTATCTGATATTTATAATGCGGTATCATTTTGATAAAAGGTGTATTTCTAATACCAAAGTCATAGCCATTGATGGCCTAATTCTGGCATTGGATGTATTTGGGTCTTTTTACACTCTAAGTTTTTTAAAGCATTTATCACTATTATCAAATTAGAACCAAACTCATACTATGCTACTGAACTGTAATGTAAAGTGATACCTGACACAGAGTGACCAATGGTTTACTGCTTGCTTACTACTTAAACTTAAACTGTGGCAGTGTGCTCAAGTGGAGCTGTCTTTAATCCTGCTGAAATTAGTGTTTACGCTACTACTAGTGCATCAGCATATGAACACCTGTTGAAAGCTTGATCTGTCACATACCTAAGCAATGGTAGAAGTCATATTCTGAAAATTACTCAACAGTGTCAGTGATGTATGGGGGAGAGTCCCGGGCCAGAGTCACGCACACTCAAAATTTCTTTAGGAATTTTTTTCTAGTTGTGTGCGTGCTGCAAGGCGCACACTATGTTATTACTAGCGTTTATTATTATTATTCTTACGCCGTTTTTTGGCTCAAAACACCTACCAGAGTTTTTGACGCATATACACAAAAGTTATATCAAAACGTGCGGCTCGGCCCCGACATGTGTGCTATGATTTTTCTAAGACTTCTGGCTAACAATTTTTGCCAAAAATTGCCAAAAACCACACCAAAAAAATGAATTGGTGTCAATGGAAAGAATGTTTGAGAGGTAGAGTGGAGATGTCATCGCTAGAGTGAGGAGAAGAGAGAGAAATGTGTAAAAAAAATAAAACGTATTCGACTACCATGGCCTCAAATGCACCACTACAGACACAATTTATACATAGAAACGTAGGAAAATGTGTCCTCTAGCTCACACTTGCTTTACTTTATCTGTCAGATTTATTGTTTTAGCTTGACATGCGAAAATTCGGCCGCAGCACCCATGAAGAGCCTCATAGACTCCCATGTTAAAAGTGCCAGGAAAGTTTCAGGAGGAATACAAAACTAACACTTTTTAGAATTGCTCCCAAGAGCACATTTCTTCACTTGTCAACACAAAATGCCTATGTAGACGTTCAGGAAGGGCTCAGCCGGCTTCACGTTAACCTGGTTTTATGATTGGAAACACGGTTTGGCCAGAAATCCTTCCTGTTCGAGGGGTGCGGTAAGCCTTTTCTCTCTGTCTGTTCAACTGACATGACAGTTGCAACTGTCAGCTGCAACTCATTAGTTCGTTACTTAGCAACGTGCTTGAAAGAGGAGAGACGGTGGCCACGAATGACGGTGGCTATTTTATGAACAGTAATTCATTTCACATTTAATAACTTTAATTGGAGGATATTTACTGGAGGAATCAAATTGGCTCTTTTTGTTTCGGGTGTATTTATAAACTGTACTCCAGCTCAACTCTTCCTCTCTGGCTCTAAGTCTCTAAGGTAAGCAAACATCTTTTTCAACTCTTTCGCTAGCATGCTATCTACAATGTAGGTTTTTGACTTCTTTAACATTTGGCCTCATAGGTATTCATGTGCTTATCAGTCAGGATTTACAACTGATATTCCAACTAGCTGTAAAGATATGCTGTTTGCTAACATTAGCGACCAATGCTAAAATTAGCGCTTAAGCTAATTGCTAGTGCATCAGCATATGTTTCTAGCATGCTAAGATGTGGGTTTTGGACTTCTTTAACATTTGGGCTTATATGTATTCATGTGCTTATCAGTCAGGACGGTGGTGGAGGGTTATGGGGGGGGGGGTATTTGTGTGCATTTTGACCGTTTAGGGTCGTTTTCGGAGGGGGGGGGGCGATCGGCGTTCGCGGGGGGCGGGGGGCGGGGGGGCTCGTGCGGGGGGGTTTGAGGGCAGGGTTCATGTGCTGGGGTCCATAGGATTCTAACGAGATATTGGGGAGGTGTGTGGGAGGTCGGGTTCATGAGCTATGAGCCTATTTGTGGGAGAGGTTTGAGAATCGCGATTGATTTACATGCACCTTCAAGCGGAGATTGTTACGTTGCGGGGGGCTCGGGGGGGGCGATTTCGGAAGGGTTTGGGGTATTGGGGAGGTGTGTGGGTGGTTGGGATTGGAAGTTCCATAGAGAAACAGTGGGGATTAAATACAGGTCTTTTAGGAATTGCTATTTAAATTGTTGGGGGGGGCTTGCTGTAAAACATTCATAATCGTCTGGATACTGGTTGACCTTGCAAACTATTGGCTAGTGTTGTATGGGGAGTCCTGTAGTCCTGTAGTTTATAGATGATTAAACCTGTGTGTCTGCTACTAAGTGATTCATTGCACTGAATGGTTTGATTGACAGTTCATCATTAAGTCATTAATGTACAGACTGCCTGTGTGTATGCACATATATGTATCTATCTATAGATAGATATATATATGTGTATGTGTCTGTGTGTGTGTGTATGTGCGTGTGTGTATGTGCGTGTGTGTTTCTCAATTAATGTTGGATGAAAAGCACTGTTTTTGTTAGTGTGATATCAGAACTGTGTGAGCACTAGGTCACACAGTTCTGAAATCACACTAACAAAACAGTATATATATATATATATATATATATATATATATATATATATATATATATATGTGTGTGTGTGTGTATGTGTGTGTGTGTGTGTATGTGCGTGTGTGTGTGTGTATGTGCGTGTGTGTGTGTGTATGTGCGTGTGTGTAAGTTCTGAAATCACACTAACAAAAACAGTATATATATATCGCTTTGGATAAAAGCGTCTGCTAAATGAATAAGTGTGTGTGTGTGTGTGTGTGTGTGTGTATGTGCGTGTGTGTGTGTGTGTGTGTGTGTGTGTGTTTTTCCTCAATTAATGTTGGATAAA